>OY284414.1:52920174-54234341 GCA_958301585.1 Merodon equestris | reverse complement strand
AATAAGTGAAATACTCGTTTACTTGCGCACAATTTCCAATTTCGCATTTTCTCAAACAACCGCCGAATAGAATATTTCAAACAGCATTGTTTATGATTGCTGATGCACAAATAAGTTTGCTTGTTTGGTCGCGAAGGACTGAAGAAGTGAAATACTCGCTTACTTGTGTACAATTTCCAATTTCGTATTTTCTCAAACAACCGCCGAATAAAATATTTCAAACATCATTGTTTACGATTGTTGATGCACAAATAAGCTCGTTTATTTGGTCGCGAAGGACTGAAGAAGTGAAATACTCGTTTACTTGTGCACAATTTACAATTTCGCATTTTCTCAAACAACCGCAGAATAGAATATTTCGATCATCATTTTTTATGATTGCCGATGCACAAATAAGCTCGTTTATTTGGTCGCGAATGACTCAGTAAGTGAAATACTCGCTTACTTGTGCACAATTTCCAATTTCGCATTTTCTCAAACAACCGCCCAATCAAATATTTCAAACAGGATTGTTTATGATTGCTGATACACAAATAAGCTCGTTTATTTGGTCGCGAAGGACTGAAGAAGTGAAATACTCGTTTACTTGTGCACAATTTACAATTTCGCATTTTCTCAAACAACCGCAGAATAGAATATTTCGATCATCATTTTTTATGATTGCCGATGCACAAATAAGCTCGTTTATTTGGTCGCGAATGACTCAGTAAGTGAAATACTCGCTTACTTGTGCACAATTTCCAATTTCGCATTTTCTCAAACAACCGCCCAATCAAATATTTCAAACAGGATTGTTTATGATTGCTGATGCACACATAAGCTCGTTTATTTGTCGCGAAGGACTAAAGAAGTGAAATACTCGTTTACTTGGGCACAATTTCCAATTTCGCATTTTCTCAAACAACCGCGGAATAGAATATTTCAAACAGCATTGTTTATGATTGCTGATACACAAATAAGCTCGTTTATTTGGTCGCGAAGGACTGAAGAAGTGAAATACTCGTTTACTTGTGCACCTTCCTTTTCCTTTTTCCGGCGTTGTTATGGTCAGAAGTGTAGGACCATAACCTTCCCACTTAACTGCATTCCTACTGGTCCGCTTGTGGGGTCCGCCGGTTTGACCTCAGAAAGTAGCGGCAGGCTTCCCGGTTTGGGATTACTTCATCGCTGAGGCCAATCAAATGCTGGTGTTTTTGCATTTTGCACCGTTTACTTGTGCACAATTTCCAATTTCGCATTTTCTCAAACAACCGCGGAATAGAATATTTCAAACAGCATTGTTTATGATTGCTGATGAACAAATAAGCTCGTTTATTTGTCGCGAAGGACTGAAGATGTGAAATACTCGTTTACTTGTGTACAATTTCCAATTTCGCATTTTCTCAAACAACCGCCCAATAAAATATTTCAAACATCATTGTTTACGATTCCTGATGCACACATAAGCTCGTTTATTTGTCGCGAAGGACTAAAGAAGTGAAATACTCGTTTACTTGGGCACAATTTCGAATTTCGCATTTTCTCAAACAACCGCGGAATAGAATATTTCAAACAGCATTGTTTATGATTGCCGATGCACAAATAAGCTCGTTTATTTGGTCGCGAATGACTGAAGAAGTGAAATACTCGTTTACTTGTGCACAATTTACAATTTCGCATTTTCTCAAACAACCGCCCAATAAAATATTTCAAACAGCATTGTTTATGATTGCTGATACACAAATAAGCTCGTTTATTTGGTCGCGAAGGACTGAAGAAGTGAAATACTCGTTTACTTGTGCACAATTTCCAATTTCGCATTTTCTCAACCAACCGCCCAAGAAAATATTTCAAACAGCATTGTTTATGATTGCTGATACACAAATAAGCTCGTTTATTTTTTTTTTTTTTTTTTTTTTTTTTTTTTTTATAGTTTATTTATTTATTTATTTTATTTCATTTCAGAAAGTTTTTAACAGTATTTAGATACATTACCCACGAAGCTTATTGCTTATCTGTGGGTGGTTGAATTTTCAAAAGGTTTTTGAATTGATTGAATGTTTAATCTACAAGTTGTATGTATTGTTTCAGTAAGAAGCTAATAATTCAATAAAAACTTATCAGAAATTGTTGTTGTTGTCGCGAAGGACTGAAGAAGTGAAATACTCGTTTACTTGCGCACAATTTCCAATTTCGCATTTTCTCAAACAACCGCCGAATAGAATATTTCAAACAGCATTGTTTATGATTGCTGATGCACAAATAAGTTTGCTTGTTTGGTCGCGAAGGACTGAAGAAGTGAAATACTCGTTTACTAGTGTACAATTTCCAATTTCGTATTTTCTCAAACAACCGCCGAATAAAATATTTCAAACATGATTGTTTACGATTGCTGATGCACAAATAAGCTCGTTTATTTGGTCGCGAATGACTGAATAAGTGAAATACTCGTTTACTTGCGCACAATTTCCAATTTCGCATTTTCTCAAACAACCGTCGAATAGAATATTTCAAACAGCATTGTTTATGATTGCTGATGCACAAATAAGTTTGCTTGTTTGGTCGCGAAGGACTGAAGAAGTGAAGTACTCGTTTACTTGTGTACAATTTCCAATTTCGTATTTTCTCAAACAACCGCCCAATAAAATATTTCAAACAGCATTGTTTATGATTGCTGATACACTAATAAGCTCGTTTATTTGGTCGCGAAGGACTGAAGAAGTGAAATACTCGTTTACTTGTGCACAATTTACAATTTCGCATTTTCTCAAACAACCACCGAATAGAATATTTCAAACATCATTGTTTACGATTCCTGATGCACACATAAGCTCGTTTATTTGGTCGCGAATGACTCAATAAGTGAAATACTCGCTTACTTGTGCACAATTTCCAATTTCGCATTTTCTCAAACAACCGCCCAATAAAATATTTCAAACAGCATTGTTTATGATTGCTGATACACAAATAAGCTCGTTTATTTGGTCGCGAAGGACTGAAGAAGTGAAATACTCGTTTACTTGTGCACCTTCCTTTTCCTTTTTCCGGCGTTGTTATGGTCAGAAGTGTAGGACCATAACCTTCCCACTTAACTGCATTCCTACTGGTCCGCTTGTGGGGTCCGCCGGTTTGACCTCAGAAAGTAGCGGCAGGCTTCCAGGTTTGGGATTACTTCATCGCTGAGGCCAATCAAATGCTGGTGTTTTTGCATTTTGCACCGTTTACTTGTGCACAATTTCCAATTTCGCATTTTCTCTAACAACCGCGGAATAGAATATTTCAAACAGCATTGTTTATGATTGCTGATGCACAAATAAGGTCGTTTATTTGTCGCGAAGCACTGAAGATGTGAAATACTCGTTTACTTGCGCACAATTTCCAATTTCGCATTTTCTCAAACAACCGTCGAATAGAATATTTCAAACAGCATTGTTTATGATTGCTGATGCACAAATAAGTTTGCTTGTTTGGTCGCGAAGGACTGAAGAAGTGAAATACTCGTTTACTTGTGTACAATTTCCAATTTCGTATTTTCTCAAACAACCGCCGAATAAAATATTTCAAACATCATTGTTTACGATTATTGATGCACAAATAAGCTCGTTTATTTGTCGCGAAGGACTAAAGAAGTGAAATACTCGTTTACTTGGGCACAATTTCGAATTTCGCATTTTCTCAAACAACCGCGGAATAGAATATTTCAAACAGCATTGTTTATGATTGCCGATGCACAAATAAGCTCGTTTATTTGGTCGCGAATGACTCAATAAGTGAAATACTCGCTTACTTGTGCACAATTTCCAATTTCGCATTTTCTCAAACAACCGCCCAATAAAATATTTCAAACAGCATTGTTTATGATTGCTGATACACAAATAAGCTCGTTTATTTGGTCGCGAAGGACTGAAGAAGTGAAATACTCGTTTACTTGTGCACCTTCCTTTTCCTTTTTCCGGCGTTGTTATGGTCAGAAGTGTAGGACCATAACCTTCCCACTTAACTGCATTTCTACTGGTCCGCTTGTGGGGTCCGCCGGTTTGACCTCAGAAAGTAGCGGCAGGCTTCCCGGTTTGGGATTACTTCATCGCTGAGGCCAATCAAATGCTGGTGTTTTTGCATTTTGCACCGTTTACTTGTGCACAATTTCCAATTTCGCATTTTCTCTAACAACCGCGGAATAGAATATTTCAAACAGCATTGTTTATGATTGCTGATGCACAAATAAGGTCGTTTATTTGTCGCGAAGCACTGAAGATGTGAAATACTCGTTTACTTGTGTACAATTTCCAATTTCGCATTTTCTCAAACAACCGCCGAATAGAATATTTCAAACATCATTTTTTATGATTGCCGATGCACAAATAAGCTCGTTTATTTGTCGCGAAGGACTAAAGAAGTGAAATACTCGTTTACTTGGGCACAATTTCCAATTTCGCATTTTCTCAAACAACCGCGGAATAGAATATTTCAAACAGCATTGTTTATGATTGCTGATACACAAATAAGCTCGTTTATTTGGTCGCGAAGGACTGAAGAAGTGAAATACTCGTTTACTTGTGCACCTTCCTTTTCCTTTTTCCGGCGTTGTTATGGTCAGAAGTGTAGGACCATAACCTTCCCACTTAACTGCATTCCTACTGGTCCGCTTGTGGGGTCCGCCGGTTTGACCTCAGAAAGTAGCGGCAGGCTTCCCGGTTTGGGATTACTTCATCGCTGAGGCCAATCAAATGCTGGTGTTTTTGCATTTTGCACCGTTTACTTGTGCACAATTTCCAATTTCGCATTTTCTCAAACAACCGCGGAATAGAATATTTCAAACAGCATTGTTTATGATTGCTGATGAACAAATAAGCTCGTTTATTTGTCGCGAAGGACTGAAGATGTGAAATACTCGTTTACTTGTGTACAATTTCCAATTTCGCATTTTCTCAAACAACCACCGAATAGAATATTTCAAACATCATTGTTTACGATTCCTGATGCACACATAAGCTCGTTTAATTGTCGCGAAGGACTAAAGAAGTGAAATACTCGTTTACTTGGGCACAATTTCGAATTTCGCATTTTCTCAAACAACCGCGGAAGAGAATATTTCAAACAGCATTGTTTATGATTGCCGATGCACAAATAAGCTCGTTTATTTGGTCGCGAATGACTGAAGAAGTGAAATACTCGTTTACTTGTGCACAATTTACAATTTCGCATTTTCTCAAACAACCGCCCAATAAAATATTTCAAACAGCATTGTTTATGATTGCTGATACACAAATAAGCTCGTTTATTTGGTCGCGAAGGACTGAAGAAGTGAAATACTCGTTTACTTGTGCACAATTTCCAATTTCGCATTTTCTCAACCAACCGCCCAAGAAAATATTTCAAACAGCATTGTTTATGATTGCTGATACACAAATAAGCTCGTTTATTTTTTTTTTTTTTTTTTATAGTTTATTTATTTATTTATTTATTTTATTTCATTTCAGAAAGTTTTTAACAATATTTAGATACATTACCCACGAAGCTTATTGCTTATCTGTGGGTGGTTGAATTTTCAAAAGGTTTTTGAATTGATTGAATGTTTAATCTACAAGTTGTATGTATTGTTTCAGTAAGAAGCTAATAATTCAATAAAAACTTAACAGAAATTGTTGTTGTTGTCGCGAAGGACTGAAGAAGTGAAATACTCGTTTACTTGCGCACAATTTCCAATTTCGCATTTTCTCAAACAACCGCCGAATAGAATATTTCAAACAGCATTGTTTATGATTGCTGATGCACAAATAAGTTTGCTTGTTTGGTCGCGAAGGACTGAAGAAGTGAAATACTCGTTTACTTGTGTACAATTTCCAATTTCGTATTTTCTCAAACAACCGCCGAATAAAATATTTCAAACATGATTGTTTACGATTGCTGATGTACAAATTAGCTCGTTTATTTGGTCGCGAATGACTGAATAAGTGAAATACTCGTTTACTTGCGCACAATTTCCAATTTCGCATTTTCTCAAACAACCGCCGAATAGAATATTTCAAACAGCATTGTTTATGATTGCTGATGCACAAATAAGTTTGCTTGTTTGGTCGCGAAGGACTGAAGAAGTGAAATACTCGTTTACTTGTGTACAATTTCCAATTTCGTATTTTCTCAAACAACCGCCGAATAAAATATTTCAAACATCATTGTTTACGATTATTGATGCACAAATAAGCTCGTTTATTTGGTCGCGAATGACTGAATAAGTGAAATACTCGTTTACTTGCGCACAATTTCCAATTTCGTATTTTCTCAAACAACCGCCGAATAAAATATTTCAAACATCATTGTTTACGATTATTGATGCACAAATAAGCTCGTTTATTTGGTCGCGAAGGACTGAAGAAGTGAAATACTCGTTTACTTGTGTACAATTTCCAATTTCGTATTTTCTCAAACAACCGCCGAATAAAATATTTCAAACATCATTGTTTACGATTATTGATGCACAAATAAGCTCGTTTATTTGGTCGCGAAGGACTGAAGAAGTGAAATACTCGTTTACTTGTGCACAATTTCCAATTTCACATTTTCTCAAACAACCGCCCAATAAAATATTTCAAACAGCATTGTTGCACAATTTCGCATTTTCTCAAACAACCACCATATAAAATATTTCAAACAGCATTGTTTATGATTGCTGATACACAAATAAGCTCGTTTATTTGGTCGCGAAGGACTGAAGAAGTGAAATACTCGTTTACTTGTGCACAATTTACAACTTCGCATTTTCTCAAACAACCGCAGAATAGAATATTTCGAACATAATTTTTTATGATTGCCGATGCACAAATAAGCTCGTTTATTTGTCGCGAAGGACTCAATAAGTGAAATACTTGCTTACTTGTGCACAATTTCCAATTTCGCATTTTCTCAAACAACCGCCCAATAAAATATTTCAAACAGCATTGTTTATGATTGCTGATACACAAATAAGCTCGTTTATTTGGTCGCGAAGGACTGAAGAAGTGAAATACTCGTTTACTTGTGAACAATTTCCAATTTCGCATTTTCTCAAACAACCGATGAATAGAATATTTCAAACATCATTGTTTACGATTGTTGATGCACAAATAAGCTCGTTTATTTGTCGCGAAGGACTAAAGAAGTGAAATACTCGTTTACTTGTGAACAATTTCCAATTTCGCATTTTCTCAAACAACCGCCGAACAGAATATTTCAAACATCATTGTTTATGATTGCTGATGCACAAATAAGTTTGCTTGTTTGGTCGCGAAGGACTGAAGAAGTGAAATACTCGTTTACTTGTGAACAATATCCAATTTCGCATTTTCTCAAACAACCGCCGAACAGAATATTTCAAACATCATTGTTTACGATTGTTGATGCACAAATAAGCTCGTTTATTTGTCGCGAAGGACTAAAGAACTGAAATACTCGTTTACTTGTGCACAATTTCCAATTTCGCATTCTCTCAAACAACCGCGGAATAGAATATTTCAAACAGCATTTCTTTATGATTGCTGATGCACAAATAAGTTCGCTTGTTTGGTCGCGAATGGCTGAAGAAGTGAAATACTCGCTTACTTTTGCACAATTTCCAATTTCGAATTTCCTCAAACAAACGCCGAATAGAATATTTCAAACAGCATTGTTTATGATTGCTGATGCACAAATAAGCTCGTTTATTTGGTCGCGAAGCACTGAATAAGTGAAATACTCGTTTACTTCTGCACAATTTACAATTTTGCATTTTCTCAAACAACCGCAGAATAGAATATTTCAAACATCATTGTTTATGATTGCTGATCTTGTGCACAATTTCCAATTTCGCATTTTCTCAAACAACCGTCGAATAGAATATTTCAAACATCATTGTTTATGATTGCCGAAGCGCAAATAAGCTCGTTTATTTGGTCGCGAATGACTGACTAAGTGAAATACTCGTTTACTTGTGCACAATTTCCAATTTCGCATTTTCTCAAACAACCGCCGAATAGAATATTTCAAACATCATGGTTTATGATTGCTGATGCACAAATAAGCTCGTTTATTTGGTCGCGAATGACTGAATAAGTGAAATACATACTCGCTTACTTGTGCACAATTTATAATTTCCCATTTTCTCAAACAACCGCCGAATAGAATATTTCAAGCCGCATTGGTTATGATTGCTCATGCACAAATTAGCTCGTATATTAGGTCACGAAGAACTGAATAAGTGAAATACTCGTTTACTTGTGTACAATTTCCAATTTCGCATTTTCTCAACCAACCGCCGAATAGAATATTTCAAACAGCATTGTTTATGATTGCTGATGCACAAATAAGCTCGTTTATTTGGTCGCGAAGCACTGAATAAGTGAAATACTCGTTTACTTGTGCACAATTTACAATTTCGCATTTTCTCAAACAATCGCGGAATAGAATATTTCAAACATCATTGTTTATGATTGCCGATGCACAAATAAGCTCGTTTATTTGGTCGCGAATGACTGAATAAGTGAAATACATACTCGCTTACTTGTGCACAATTTACAATTTCCCATTTTCTCAAACAACCGCCGAATAGAATATTTCAAGCCGCATTGTTTATGATTGCTCATGCACAAATTAGCTCGTATATTAGGTCACGAAGAACTGAATAAGTGAAATACTCGTTTACTTGTGTACAATTTCCAATTTCGCATTTTCTCAACCAACCGCCGAATAGAATATTTCAAACAGCATTGTTTATGATTGCTGATGCACAAATAAGCTCGTTTATTTGGTCGCGAAGCACTGAATAAGTGAAATACTCGTTTACTTGTGCACAATTTCCAATTTCACATTTTCTCAAACAACCGCGGAATAGAATATTTCAAACATCATTGTTTATGATTGCCGATGCACAAATAAGCTCTCATATTTGGTCGCCAAGGGCTGAAGAAGTGAAATACCCGTTTACTTCTGCACAATTTCCAATTTCGCATTTTCTCAAACAACCGCCGAATAGAATATTTCGAACATCATTGTTTATGATTGCTGATGCATAAATAAGCTCGTTTATTTGGTCGCGAATGACTGAATAAGTGAAATACTCGTTTACATGTGCACAATTTCCAATTTCGTATTTTCTCAAACAACCGCCGAATAGAATATTTCAAACAGTATTGTTTATGATTGCTGATGCACAAATAAGCTCGTTTATTTGGTCACGAAGGACTAAAGAAGTGAAATACTCGTTTACTTGTGAACAATTTCCAATTTCGCATTTTCTCAAACAACAGCCGAATAGAATATTTCAAACAGCATTGTTTATGATTGCTCATGCACAAATAAGCTCGTTTATTTGGTCGCGAATGACTGAATAAGTGAAATACTCCTTTACTTGTGCACAATTTCCAATTTCGTATCTTGTTCATCATTGTTTTTGACTGCTGATGCACAAATATGCTCGCTTATTAGGTCGCGAATGACTGAATAAGTGAAATACCCGTTTACTTGTGCACAATATCCAATTTCGCATTTTCTCAAACAACCGCGGAATAGAATATTTCAAACAGCATTGTTTATGATTGCTGATGCACAAATAAGATCGTTTATTTGGTCGCGAATGACTGAATAAGTGAAATACTCGTTTACTTGTGCACAATTTAAATTTTCGCATTTTCTCAAACAACCGCCGAATAGAATATTTCAAACAGCATTGTTTATGATTGCTGATGCACAAATAAGTTTGATTGTTTGGTCGCGAAGGACTGAAGAAGTAAAATATTCGTTTACTTGTGTACAATTTCCAATTTCGTATTTTCTCAAACAACCGCCGAATAAAATATTTCAAACATCATTGTTTACGATTGTTGATGCACAAATAAGCTCGTTCATTTGTCGCGAAGGACTAAAGGAGTGAAATACTCGTTTACTTGTGCACAATATCCAATTTCGCATTTTCTCAAACAACCGCGGAATAGAATATTTCAAACAGCATTGTTTATGATTGCTGATGCACAAATAAGCTCCTTTATTTGTCGCGAAGGACTGAAGATGTGAAATACTCGTTTACTTGTGTACAATTTCCAATTTCGCATTTTCTCAAACAAGCGCCGAATAGAATATTTCAAACATCATTGTTTACGATTGCTGATGCACACATAACCTCGTTTATTTTTCGCGAAGGACTAAAGAAGTGAAATACTCGTTTACTTGGGCACAATTTCCAATTTCGCATTTTCTCAAACAACAGGCGAATAGAATATTTCAAACATCATTGTTTACGATTGTTGATACACAAATAAGCTCGTTTATTTGTCGCGAAGGACTAAAGAAGTGAAATACTCGTTTACTTGTGAACAATTTCCAATTTCGCATTTTCTCAAACAACCGCCGAATAGAATATTTCAAACATCATTGTTTACGATTGTTGATGCACAAATAAGCTCGTTTATTTGTCGCGAAGGACTAAAGAAGTGAAATACTCGTTTACTTGTGCACAATATCCAATTTCACATTTTCTCAAACAACCGCGGAATAGAATATTTCAAACAACATTGTTTATGATTGCTGATGCACAAATAAGCTCGGTTATTTGGTCGCGAATGACTGAATAAGTGAAATACTCGTTTACTTGTGAACAATATCCAATTTCGCATTTTCTCAAACAACCGCCGAACAGAATATTTCAAACATCATTGTTTACGATTGTTGATGCACAAATAAGCTCGTTTATTTGTCGCGAAGGACTAAAGAATTGAAATACTCGTTTACTTGTGAACAATTTCCAATTTCGCATTTTCTCAAACAACCGCCGAACAGAATATTTCAAACATCATTGTTTATGATTGCTGATGCACAAATAAGTTTGCTTGTTTGGTCGCGAAGGACTGAAGAAGTGAAATACTCGTTTACTTGTGAACAATTTCCAATTTCGTATTTTCTCAAACAACCGCCGAATAAAATATTTCAATAAGTGAAATACTCGTTTACTTGTGCACAATATCCAATTTCGAATTTCTCAAACAACCGCGGAATAGAATATTTCAAACAGCATTGTTTATGATTGCTGATGCACAAATAAGCTCGTTTATTTGTCGCGAAGGACTTAAGATGTGAAATACTCTTTTACTTGTGTACAATTTCCAATTTCGCATTTTCTCAAACAACCGCCGAATAGAATATTTCAAACATCATTGTTTACGATTGCTGATGCACAAATAAGCTCGTTTATTTGTCGCGAAGGACTAAAGAAGTGAAATACTCGTTTACTTGGGCACAATTTCCAATTTCGCATTTTCTCAAACAACCGCCGAATAGAATATTTCAAACATCATTGTTTACGATTGTTGATGCACAAATAAGCTCGTTTATTTGTCGCGAAAGTCTAAAGAAGTGAAATACTCGTTTACTTGTGAACAATTTCCAATTTTGCATTTTCTCAAACAACCGCCGAATAGAATATTTCAAACATCATTGTTTATGATTGCTGATGCACAAATAAGCTCGTTTATTTGGTCACGAAGGAGTAAAGAAGTGAAATACTCGTTTACTTGTGAACAATTTCCAATTTCGCATTTTCTCAAACAACAGCCGAATAGAATATTTCAAACAGCATTGTTTATGATTGCTCATGCACAAATAAGCTCGTTTATTTGGTCGCGAATGACTGAATAAGTGAAATACTCCTTTACTTGTGCACAATTTCCAATTTCGTATTTTGTTCATCATTGTTTTTGACTGCTGATGCACAAATAAGCTCGCTTATTAGGTCGCGAATGACTGAATAAGTGAAATACTCGTTTACTTGTGCACAATATCCAATTTCGCATTTTCTCAAACAACCGCGGAATAGAATATTTCAAACAGCATTGTTTATGATTGCTGATGCACAAATAAGATCGTTTATTTGGTCGCGAATGACTGAATAAGTGAAATACTCGTTTACTTGTGCACAATTTAAAATTTCGCATTTTCTCAAACAACCGCCGAATAGAATATTTCAAACAGCATTGTTTATGATTGCTGATGCACAAATAAGTTTGATTGTTTGGTCGCGAAGGACTGAAGAAGTAAAATACTCGTTTACTTGTGTACAATTTCCAATTTCGTATTTTCTCAAACAACCGCCGAATAAAATATTTCAAACATCATTGTTTACGATTGTTGATGCACAAATAAGCTCGCTTATTTGTCGCGAAGGACTAAAGAAGTGAAATACTCGTTTACTTGTGCACAATATCCAATTTCGCATTTTCTCAAACAACCGCGGAATAGAATATTTCAAACAGCATTGTTTATGATTGCTGATGCACAAATAAGATCGTTTATTTGGTCGCGAATGACTGAATAAGTGAAATACTCGTTTACTTGTGCACAATTTAAAATTTCGCATTTTCTCAAACAACCGCCGAATAGAATATTTCAAACAGCATTGTTTATGATTGCTGATGCACAAATAAGTTTGATTGTTTGGTCGCGAAGGACTGAAGAAGTAAAATATTCGTTTACTTGTGTACAATTTCCAATTTCGTATTTTCTCAAACAACCGCCGAATAAAATATTTCAAACATCATTGTTTACGATTGTTGATGCACAAATAAGCTCGTTCATTTGTCGCGAAGGACTAAAGGAGTGAAATACTCGTTTACTTGTGCACAATATCCAATTTCGCATTTTCTCAAACAACCGCGGAATAGAATATTTCAAACAGCATTGTTTATGATTGCTGATGCACAAATAAGCTCCTTTATTTGTCGCGAAGGACTGAAGATGTGAAATACTCGTTTACTTGTGTACAATTTCCAATTTCGCATTTTCTCAAACAAGCGCCGAATAGAATATTTCAAACATCATTGTTTACGATTGCTGATGCACACATAACCTCGTTTATTTTTCGCGAAGGACTAAAGAAGTGAAATACTCGTTTACTTGGGCACAATTTCCAATTTCGCATTTTCTCAAACAACAGGCGAATAGAATATTTCAAACATCATTGTTTACGATTGTTGATACACAAATAAGCTCGTTTATTTGTCGCGAAGGACTAAAGAAGTGAAATACTCGTTTACTTGTGAACAATTTCCAATTTCGCATTTTCTCAAACAACCGCCGAATAGAATATTTCAAACATCATTGTTTACGATTGTTGATGCACAAATAAGCTCGTTTATTTGTCGCGAAGGACTAAAGAAGTGAAATACTCGTTTACTTGTGCACAATATCCAATTTCACATTTTCTCAAACAACCGCGGAATAGAATATTTCAAACAACATTGTTTATGATTGCTGATGCACAAATAAGCTCGGTTATTTGGTCGCGAATGACTGAATAAGTGAAATACTCGTTTACTTGTGCACAATTTCCAATATCGCATTTTCTCAAACAACCGCCGAATAGAATATTTCAAACATCATTGTTTACGATTGTTGATGCACAAATAAGCTTGTTTATTTGTCGCGAAGGACTAAAGAAGTGAAATACTCGTTTACTTGTGAACAATATCCAATTTCGCATTTTCTCAAACAACCGCCGAACAGAATATTTCAAACATCATTGTTTACGATTGTTGATGCACAAATAAGCTCGTTTATTTGTCGCGAAGGACTAAAGAATTGAAATACTCGTTTACTTGTGAACAATTTCCAATTTCGCATTTTCTCAAACAACCGCCGAACAGAATATTTCAAACATCATTGTTTATGATTGCTGATGCACAAATAAGTTTGCTTGTTTGGTCGCGAAGGACTGAAGAAGTGAAATACTCGTTTACTTGTGAACAATTTCCAATTTCGTATTTTCTCAAACAACCGCCGAATAAAATATTTCAATAAGTGAAATACTCGTTTACTTGTGCACAATATCCAATTTCGAATTTCTCAAACAACCGCGGAATAGAATATTTCAAACAGCATTGTTTATGATTGCTGATGCACAAATAAGCTCGTTTATTTGTCGCGAAGGACTTAAGATGTGAAATACTCTTTTACTTGTGTACAATTTCCAATTTCGCATTTTCTCAAACAACCGCCGAATAGAATATTTCAAACATCATTGTTTACGATTGCTGATGCACAAATAAGCTCGTTTATTTGTCGCGAAGGACTAAAGAAGTGAAATACTCGTTTACTTGGGCACAATTTCCAATTTCGCATTTTCTCAAACAACCGCCGAATAGAATATTTCAAACATCATTGTTTACGATTGTTGATGCACAAATAAGCTCGTTTATTTGTCGCGAAAGTCTAAAGAAGTGAAATACTCGTTTACTTGTGAACAATTTCCAATTTTGCATTTTCTCAAACAACCGCCGAATAGAATATTTCAAACATCATTGTTTATGATTGCTGATGCACAAATAAGCTCGTTTATTTGGTCACGAAGGAGTAAAGAAGTGAAATACTCGTTTACTTGTGAACAATTTCCAATTTCGCATTTTCTCAAACAACAGCCGAATAGAATATTTCAAACAGCATTGTTTATGATTGCTCATGCACAAATAAGCTCGTTTATTTGGTCGCGAATGACTGAATAAGTGAAATACTCCTTTACTTGTGCACAATTTCCAATTTCGTATTTTGTTCATCATTGTTTTTGACTGCTGATGCACAAATAAGCTCGCTTATTAGGTCGCGAATGACTGAATAAGTGAAATACTCGTTTACTTGTGCACAATATCCAATTTCGCATTTTCTCAAACAACCGCGGAATAGAATATTTCAAACAGCATTGTTTATGATTGCTGATGCACAAATAAGATCGTTTATTTGGTCGCGAATGACTGAATAAGTGAAATACTCGTTTACTTGTGCACAATTTAAAATTTCGCATTTTCTCAAACAACCGCCGAATAGAATATTTCAAACAGCATTGTTTATGATTGCTGATGCACAAATAAGTTTGATTGTTTGGTCGCGAAGGACTGAAGAAGTAAAATACTCGTTTACTTGTGTACAATTTCCAATTTCGTATTTTCTCAAACAACCGCCGAATAAAATATTTCAAACATCATTGTTTACGATTGTTGATGCACAAATAAGCTCGTTCATTTGTCGCGAAGGACTAAAGGAGTGAAATACTCGTTTACTTGTGCACAATATCCAATTTCGCATTTTCTCAAACAACCGCGGAATAGAATATTTCAAACAGCATTGTTTATGATTGCTGATGCACAAATAAGCTCGTTTATTTGTCGCGAAGGACTGAAGATGTGAAATACTCGTTTACTTGTGTACAATTTCCAATTTCGCATTTTCTCAAACAAGCGCCGAATAGAATATTTCAAACATCATTGTTTACGATTGCTGATGCACTCATAAGCTCGTTTATTTTTCGCGAAGGACTAAAGAAGTGAAATACTCGTTTACTTGGGCACAATTTCCAATTTCGCATTTTCTCAAACACCAGGCGAATAGAATATTTCAAACATCATTGTTTACGATTGTTGATGCACAAATAAGCTCGCTTATTTGTCGCGAACGACTAAAGAAGTGAAATACTCGTTTACTTGTGAACAATTTCCAATTTCGCATTTTCTCAAACAACCGCCGAATAGAATATTTCAAACATCATTGTTTACGATTGTTGATGCACAAATAAGCTCGTTTATTTGTCGCGAAGGACTAAAGAAGTGAAATACTCATTTACTTGTGCACAATATCCAATTTCGCATTTTCTCAAACAACCGCGGAATAGAATATTTCAAACAACATTGTTTATGATTGCTGATGCACAAATAAGCTCGGTTATTTGGTCGCGAATGACTGAATAAGTGAAATACTCGTTTACTTGTGCACAATTTCCAATTTCGCATTTTCTCAAACAAATGCCGAATAGAATATTTCAAACATCATTGTTTACGATTGTTGATGCACAAATAAGCTCGTTTATTTGTCGCGAAGGACTAAAGAAGTGAGATACTCGTTTACTTGTGAACAATTTCCAATTTCGCATTTTCTCAAACAACCGCCGAACAGAATATTTCAAACATCATTGTTTATGATTGCTGATGCACCAATAAGTTTGCTTGTTTGGTCGCGAAGGACTGAAGAAGTGAAATACTCGTTTACTTGTGAACAATTTCCAATTTCGTATTTTCTCAAACAACCGCCGAATAAAATATTTCAATAAGTGAAATACTCGTTTACTTATGCACAATTTCCAATTTCGCATTTTCTCAAACAACCGCCGAATAGAATATTTCAAACATCATTGTTTACGATTGCTGATGCACAAATAAGCTCGTTTATTTGTCGCGAAGGACTAAAGAAGTGAAATACTCGTTTACTTGGGCACAATTTCCAATTTCGCATTTTCTCAAACAACCGCCGAATAGAATATTTCAAACATCATTGTTTACGATTGTTGATGCACAAATAAGCTCGTTTATTTGTCGCGAAAGTCTAAAGAAGTGAAATACTCGTTTACTTGTGAACAATTTCCAATTTTGCATTTTCTCAAACAACCGCCGAATAGAATATTTCAAACATCATTGTTTACGATTGTTGATGCACAAATAAGCTCATTTATTTGTTTATTTTTTTTTTTTATTTTTTTTTTTTATAGTTTATTTATTTATTTATTTATTTTATTTCATTTCAGAAAGTTTTTAACAATAGTTAGATACATTACCCACGAAGCTTATTGCTTATCTGTGGGTGGTTGAATTTTCAAAAGGTTTTTGAATTGATTGAATGTTTAATCTACAAGTTGTATGTATTGTTTCAGTAAGAAGCTAATAATTCAATAAAAACTTAACAGAAATTGTTGTTGTTGTGGCGAAGGACTGAAGAAGTGAAATACTCGTTTACTTGTGCACAATATCCAATTTCGCATTTCTCAAACAACCGCGGAGTAGAATATTTCAAACAGCATTGTTTATGATTGCTGATGCACAAATAAGCTCGTTTATTTGTCGCGAAGGACTGAATATGTGAAATACTCTCTTACTTGTGTACAATTTCCAATTTCGCATTTTCTCAAACAACCGAGGAATAGAATATTTCAAACATCATTGTTTACGATTGCTGATGCACAAATAAGCTCGTTTATTTGTCGCGAAGGACTAAAGAAGTGAAATACTCGTTTAGTTGGGCACAATTTCCAATTTCGCATTTTCTCAAACAACCGCCGAATAGAATATTTCAAACATCATTGTTTACGATTGTTGATGCACAAATAAGCTCGTTTATTTGTCGCGAAAGACTAAAGAAGTGAAATACTCGTTTACTTGTGAACAATTTCCAATTTCGCATTTTCGCAAACAACCGCCGAATAGAATATTTCAAACATCATTGTTTACGATTGTTGATGCACAAATAAGCTCATTTTTTTTTTTTTTTTTTTTTTTTTTTTATAGTTTATTTATTTATTTATTTATTTTATTTCATTTCAGAAAGTTTTTAACAATATTTAGATACATTACCCACGAAGCTTATTGCTTATCTGTGGGTGGTTGAATTTTCAAAAGGTTTTTGAATTGATTGAATGTTTAATCTACAAGTTGTATGTATTGTTTCAGTAAGAAGCTAATAATTCAATAAAAACTTAACAGAAATTGTTGTTGTTGTCGCGAAGGACTGAAGAAGTGAAATACTCGTTTACTTGTGTACAATTTCCAATTTCGCATTTTCTCAAACAACCGCAGAATAGAATATTTCAAACATCATTGTTTACGATTGCTGATGCACAAATAAGCTCGTTTATTTGGTCGCGAATGACTGAATTAGTGAAATACTCGTTTACTTGCGCACAATTTCCAATTTCGCATTTTCTCAAACAACCGCCGAATAGAATATTTCAAACAGCATTGTTTATGATTGCTGATGCACAAATAAGTTTGCTTGTTTGGTCGCGAAGGACTGAAGAAGTGAAATACTCGTTTACTTGTGTACAATTTCCAATTTCGTATTTTCTCAAACAACCGCCGAATAAAATATTTCAAACATCATTGTTTACGATTGTTGATGCCCAAATAAGCTCGTTTATTTGGTCGCGAAGGACTGAAGAAGTGAAATACTCGTTTACTTGTGCACAATTTACAATTTCGCTTTTTCTCAAACAACCGCAGAATAGAATATTTCGAACATCATTTTTTATGATTGCCGATGCACAAATAAGCTCGTTTATTTGGTCGCGAATGACTCAATAAGTGAAATACTCGCTTACTTGTGCACAATTTCCAATTTCGCATTTTCTTAAACAACCGCCCAATAAAATATTTCAAACAGCATTGTTTATGATTGCTGATACACAAATAAGCTCGTTTATTTGGTCGCGAAGGACTGAAGAAGTGAAATACTCGTTTACTTGTGCACAATTTCCAATTTCGCATTTTCTCAAACAACCGCCCAATAAAATATTTCAAACAGCATTGTTGCACAATTTCGCATTTTCTCAAACAACCGCCATATAAAATATTTCAAACAGCATTGTTTATGATTGCTGATATACAAATAAGCTCGTTTATTTAGTCGCGAAGGACTGAAGAAGTGAAATACTCGTTTACTTGTGCACAATTTACAACTTCGCATTTTCTCAAACAACCGCAGAATAGAATATTTCGAACATAATTTTTTATGATTGCCGATGCACAAATAAGCTCGTTTATTTGGTCGCGAATGACTCAATAAGTGAAATACTTGCTTACTTGTGCACAATTTCCAATTTCGCATTTTCTCAAACAACCGCCCAATAAAATATTTCAAACAGCATTGTTTATGATTGCTGATACACAAATAAGCTCGTTTATTTGGTCGCGAAGGACTGAAGAAGTGAAATACTCGTTTACTTGTGCACAATTTCCAATTTCGCATTTTTTCAAACAACCGCTCAATAAAATATTTCAAACAGCATTGTTTATGATTGCTGATACACAAAAAAGCTCGTTTATTTGGTCGCGAAGGACTGAAGAAGTGAAATACTCGTTTACTTGTGAACAATTTCCAATTTCGCATTTTCTCAAACAACCGATGAATAGAATATTTCAAACATCATTGTTTACGATTGTTGATGCACAAATAAGCTCGTTTATTTGTCGCGAAGGACTAAAGAAGTGAAATACTCGTTTACTTGTGAACAATTTCCAATTTCGCATTTTCTCAAACAACCGCCGAACAGAATATTTCAAACATCATTGTTTATGACTGCTGATGCACAAATAAGTTTGCTTGTTTGGTCGCGAAGGACTGAAGAAGTGAAATACTCGTTTACTTGTGTACCATTTCCAATTTCGTATTTTCTCAAACAACCGCCGAATAAAATGTTTCAAACATCATTGTTTACGATTGTTGATGCACAAATAAGCTCGTTCATTTGTCGCGAAGGACTAAAGAAGTGAAATACTCGTTTACTTGTGCACAATATCCAATTTCGCATTTTTCAAACAACCGCGGAATAGAATATTTCAAACAGCATTGTTTATGATTGCTGATGCACAAATAAGCTCGTTTATTTGTCGCGAAGGACTGAAGATGTGAAATACTCTTTTACTTGTGTACAATTTCCAATTTCGCATTTTCTCAAACAACCGCCGAATAGAATATTTCAAACATCATTGTTTACGATTGCTGATGCACAAATAAGCTCGTTTATTTGTCGCGAAGGACTAAAGAAGTGAAATACTCGTTTACTTGTGCACAATATCCAATTTCGCATTTTTCAAACAACCGCGGAATAGAATATTTCAAACAGCATTGTTTATGATTGCTGATGCACAAATTAGCTCGTTTATTTGTCGCGAAGGACTGAAGATGTGAAATACTCTTTTACTTGTGTACAATTTCCAATTTCGCATTTTCTCAAACAACCGCCGAATAGAATATTTCAAACATCATTGTTTACGATTGCTGATGCACAAATAAGCTCGTTTATTTGTCGCGAAGGACTAAAGAAGTGAAATACTCGTTTATTTGGGCACAATTTCCAATTTCGCATTTTCTCAAACAACCGCCGAATAGAATATTTCAAACATCATTGTTTACGATTGCTGATGCACAAATAAGCTCGTTTATTTGTCGCGAAGGACTAAAGAAGTGAAATACTCGTTTACTTGTGAGCAATATCCAATTTCGCATTTTTCAAACAACCGCGGAATAGAATATTTCAAACAGCATTGTTTATGATTGCTGATGCACAAATAAGCTCGTTTATTTGTCGCGAAGGACTGAAGATGTGAAATACTCTTTTACTTGTGTACAATTTCCAATTTCGCATTTATTCAAACAACCGCCGAATAGAATATTCCAAACATCATTGTTTACGATTGTTGATGCACAAATAAGCTCGTTTATTTTTTTTTTTTTTTTTTTTTTTTTTTTTTTTTTTTTTTTTTTATAGTTTATTTATTTATTTATTTATTTTATTTTATTTCAGAAAGTTTTTAACAATATTTAGATACATTACCCACGAAGCTTATTGCTTATCTGTGGGTGGTTGAATTTTCAAAAGGTTTTTGAATTGATTGAATGTTTAATCTACAAGTTGTATGTATTGTTTCAGTAAGAAGCTAATAATTCAATAAAAACTTATCAGAAATTGTTGTTGTTGTCGCGAAGGACTGAAGAAGTGAAATACCCGTTTACTTGTGTACAATTTCCAATTTCGCATTTTCTCAAACAACCGCAGAATAGAATATTTCAAACATCATTGTTTACGATTGCTGATGCACAAATAAGCTCGTTTATTTGGTCGCGAATGACTGAATAAGTGAAATACTCGTTTACTTGCGCACAATTTCCAATTTCGCATTTTCTCAAACAACCGCCGAATAGAATATTTCAAACAGCATTGTTTATGATTGCTGATGCACAAATAAGTTTGCTTGTTTGGTCGCGAAGGACTGAAGAAGTGAAATACTCGCTTACTTGTGTACAATTTCCAATTTCGTATTTTCTCAAACAACCGCCGAATAAAATATTTCAAACATCATTGTTTACGATTGTTGATGCACAAATAAGCTCGTTTATTTGGTCGCGAAGGACTGAAGAAGTGAAATACTCGTTTACTTGTGCACAATTTACAATTTCGCATTTTCTCAAACAACCGCAGAATAGAATATTTCGAACATCATTTTTTATGATTGCCGATGCACAAATAAGCTCGTTTATTTGGTCGCGAATGACTCAGTAAGTGAAATACTCGCTTACTTGTGCACAATTTCCAATTTCGCATTTTCTCAAACAACCGCCCAATCAAATATTTCAAACAGGATTGTTTATGATTGCTGATACACAAATAAGCTCGTTTATTTGGTCGCGAAGGACTGAAGAAGTGAAATACTCGTTTACTTGTGCACAATTTACAATTTCGCATTTTCTCAAACAACCGCAGAATAGAATATTTCGAACATCATTTTTTATGATTGCCGATGCACAAATAAGCTCGTTTATTTGGTCGCGAATGACTCAATAAGTGAAATACTCGCTTACTTGTGCACAATTTCCAATTTCGCATTTTCTCAAACAACCGCCCAATAAAATATTTCAAACAGCATTGTTTATGATTGCTGATACACAAATAAGCTCGTTTATTTGGTCGCGAAGGACTGAAGAAGTGAAATACTCGTTTACTTGTGCACCTTCCTTTTCCTTTTTCCGGCGTTGTTATGGTCAGAAGTGTAGAACCATAACCTTCCCACTTAACTGCATTCCTACTGGTCCGCTTGTGGGGTCCGCCGGTTTGACCTCAGAAAGTAGCGGCAGGCTTCCCGGTTTGGGATTACTTCATCGCTGAGGCCAATCAAATGCTGGTGTTTTTGCATTTTGCACCGTTTACTTTTGCACAATTTCCAATTTCGCATTTTCTCTAACAACCGAGGAAGAGAATATTTCAAACAGCATTGTTTATGATTGCTGATGCACAAATAAGGTCGTTTATTTGTCGCGAAGCACTGAAGATGTGAAATACTCGTTTACTTGTGTACAATTTCCAATTTCGCATTTTCTCAAACAACCGCCGAATAGAATATTTCAAACATCATTGTTTACGATTGCTGATGCACACATAAGCTCGTTTATTTGTCGCGAAGGACTAAAGAAGTGAAATACTCGTTTACTTGGGCACAATTTCCAATTTCGCATTTTCTCAAACAACCGCGGAATAGAATATTTCAAACAGCATTGTTTATGATTGCCGATGCACAAATAAGCTCGTTTATTTGGTCGCGAATGACTGAAGAAGTGAAATACTCGTTTACTTGTGCACAATTTACAATTTCGCATTTTCTCAAACAACCGCCCAATAAAATATTTCAAACAGCATTGTTTATGATTGCTGATACACAAATAAGCTCGTTTATTTGGTCGCGAAGGACTGAAGAAGTGAAATACTCGTTTACTTGTGCACAATTTCCAATTTCGCATTTTCTCAACCAACCGCCCAAGAAAATATTTCAAACAGCATTGTTTATGATTGCTGATACACAAATAAGCTCGTTTATTTTTTTTTTTTTTTTTTTTTTTTTTTTTTTTTTATAGTTTATTTATTTATTTATTTTATTTCATTTCAGAAAGTTTTTAACAGTATTTAGATACATTACCCACGAAGCTTATTGCTTATCTGTGGGTGGTTGAATTTTCAAAAGGTTTTTGAATTGATTGAATGTTTAATCTACAAGTTGTATGTATTGTTTCAGTAAGAAGCTAATAATTCAATAAAAACTTATCAGAAATTGTTGTTGTTGTCGCGAAGGACTGAAGAAGTGAAATACTCGTTTACTTGCGCACAATTTCCAATTTCGCATTTTCTCAAACAACCGCCGAATAGAATATTTCAAACAGCATTGTTTATGATTGCTGATGCACAAATAAGTTTGCTTGTTTGGTCGCGAAGGACTGAAGAAGTGAAATACTCGTTTACTAGTGTACAATTTCCAATTTCGTATTTTCTCAAACAACCGCCGAATAAAATATTTCAAACATGATTGTTTACGATTGCTGATGCACAAATAAGCTCGTTTATTTGGTCGCGAATGACTGAATAAGTGAAATACTCGTTTACTTGCGCACAATTTCCAATTTCGCATTTTCTCAAACAACCGTCGAATAGAATATTTCAAACAGCATTGTTTATGATTGCTGATGCACAAATAAGTTTGCTTGTTTGGTCGCGAAGGACTGAAGAAGTGAAATACTCGTTTACTTGTGTACAATTTCCAATTTCGTATTTTCTCAAACAACCGCCCAATAAAATATTTCAAACAGCATTGTTTATGATTGCTGATACACTAATAAGCTCGTTTATTTGGTCGCGAAGGACTGAAGAAGTGAAATACTCGTTTACTTGTGCACAATTTACAATTTCGCATTTTCTCAAACAACCACCGAATAGAATATTTCAAACATCATTGTTTACGATTCCTGATGCACACATAAGCTCGTTTATTTGGTCGCGAATGACTCAATAAGTGAAATACTCGCTTACTTGTGCACAATTTCCAATTTCGCATTTTCTCAAACAACCGCCCAATAAAATATTTCAAACAGCATTGTTTATGATTGCTGATACACAAATAAGCTCGTTTATTTGGTCGCGAAGGACTGAAGAAGTGAAATACTCGTTTACTTGTGCACCTTCCTTTTCCTTTTTCCGGCGTTGTTATGGTCAGAAGTGTAGGACCATAACCTTCCCACTTAACTGCATTCCTACTGGTCCGCTTGTGGGGTCCGCCGGTTTGACCTCAGAAAGTAGCGGCAGGCTTCCAGGTTTGGGATTACTTCATCGCTGAGGCCAATCAAATGCTGGTGTTTTTGCATTTTGCACCGTTTACTTGTGCACAATTTCCAATTTCGCATTTTCTCTAACAACGGCGGAATAGAATATTTCAAACAGCATTGTTTATGATTGCTGATGCACAAATAAGGTCGTTTATTTGTCGCGAAGCACTGAAGATGTGAAATACTCGTTTACTTGCGCACAATTTCCAATTTCGCATTTTCTCAAACAACCGTCGAATAGAATATTTCAAACAGCATTGTTTATGATTGCTGATGCACAAATAAGTTTGCTTGTTTGGTCGCGAAGGACTGAAGAAGTGAAATACTCGTTTACTTGTGTACAATTTCCAATTTCGTATTTTCTCAAACAACCGCCGAATAAAATATTTCAAACATCATTGTTTACGATTATTGATGCACAAATAAGCTCGTTTATTTGTCGCGAAGGACTAAAGAAGTGAAATACTCGTTTACTTGGGCACAATTTCGAATTTCGCATTTTCTCAAACAACCGCGGAATAGAATATTTCAAACAGCATTGTTTATGATTGCTGATGAACAAATAAGCTCGTTTATTTGTCGCGAAGGACTGAAGATGTGAAATACTCGTTTACTTGTGTACAATTTCCAATTTCGCATTTTCTCAAACAACCACCGAATAGAATATTTCGAACATCATTGTTTACGATTCCTGATGCACACATAAGCTCGTTTAATTTTCGCGAAGGACTAAAGAAGTGAAATACTCGTTTACTTGGGCACAATTTCGAATTTCGCATTTTCTCAAACAACCGCGGAAGAGAATATTTCAAACAGCATTGTTTATGATTGCCGATGCACAAATAAGCTCGTTTATTTGGTCGCGAATGACTGAAGAAGTGAAATACTCGTTTACTTGTGCACAATTTACAATTTCGCATTTTCTCAAACAACCGCCCAATAAAATATTTCAAACAGCATTGTTTATGATTGCTGATACACAAATAAGCTCGTTTATTTGGTCGCGAAGGACTGAAGAAGTGAAATACTCGTTTACTTGTGCACAATTTCCAATTTCGCATTTTCTCAACCAACCGCCCAAGAAAATATTTCAAACAGCATTGTTTATGATTGCTGATACACAAATAAGCTCGTTTATTTTTTTTTTTTTTTTTTATAGTTTATTTATTTATTTATTTATTTTATTTCATTTCAGAAAGTTTTTAACAATATTTAGATACATTACCCACGAAGCTTATTGCTTATCTGTGGGTGGTTGAATTTTCAAAAGGTTTTTGAATTGATTGAATGTTTAATCTACAAGTTGTATGTATTGTTTCAGTAAGAAGCTAATAATTCAATAAAAACTTAACAGAAATTGTTGTTGTTGTCGCGAAGGACTGAAGAAGTGAAATACTCGTTTACTTGCGCACAATTTCCAATTTCGCATTTTCTCAAACAACCGCCGAATAGAATATTTCAAACAGCATTGTTTATGATTGCTGATGCACAAATAAGTTTGCTTGTTTGGTCGCGAAGGACTGAAGAAGTGAAATACTCGTTTACTTGTGTACAATTTCCAATTTCGTATTTTCTCAAACAACCGCCGAATAAAATATTTCAAACATGATTGTTTACGATTGCTGATGTACAAATTAGCTCGTTTATTTGGTCGCGAATGACTGAATAAGTGAAATACTCGTTTACTTGCGCACAATTTCCAATTTCGCATTTTCTCAAACAACCGCCGAATAGAATATTTCAAACAGCATTGTTTATGATTGCTGATGCACAAATAAGTTTGCTTGTTTGGTCGCGAAGGACTGAAGAAGTGAAATACTCGTTTACTTGTGTACAATTTCCAATTTCGTATTTTCTCAAACAACCGCCGAATAAAATATTTCAAACATCATTGTTTACGATTATTGATGCACAAATAAGCTCGTTTATTTGGTCGCGAAGGACTGAAGAAGTGAAATACTCGTTTACTTGTGCACAATTTACAATTTCGCATTTTCTCAAACAACCGCAGAATAGAATATTTCGAACATCATTTTTTATGATTGCCGATGCACAAATAAGCTCGTTTATTTGGTCGCGAATGACTCAATAAGTGAAATACTCGCTTACTTGTGCACAATTTCCAATTTCGCATTTTCTCAAACAACCGCCCAATAAAATATTTCAAACAGCATTGTTTATGATTGCTGATACACAAATAAGCTCGTTTATTTGGTCGCGAAGGACTGAAGAAGTGAAATACTCTTTTACTTGTGCACCTTCCTTTTCCTTTTTCCGGCGTTGTTATGGTCAGAAGTGTAGGACCATAACCTTCCCACTTAACTGCATTCCTACTGGTCCGCTTGTGGGGTCCGCCGGTTTGACCTAAGAAAGTAGCGGCAGGCTTCCCGGTTTGGGATTACTTCATCGCTGAGGCCAATCAAATGCTGGTGTTTTTGCATTTTGCACCGTTTACTTGTGCACAATTTCCAATTTCGCATTTTCTCAAACAACCGCGGAATAGAATATTTCAAACAGCATTGTTTATGATTGCTGATGCACAAATAAGCTCGTTTATTTGTCGCGAAGGACTGAAGATGTGAAATACTCGTTTACTTGTGTACAATTTCCAATGTCGCATTTTCTCAAACAACCGCCGAATAGAATATTTCAAACAGCATTGTTTATGATTGCTGATGCACAAATAAGTTTGCTTGTTTGGTCGCGAAGGACTGAAGAAGTGAAATACTCGTTTACTTGTGTACAATTTCCAATTTCGTATTTTCTCAAACAACCGCCGAATAAAATATTTCAAACATCATTGTTTACGATTATTGATGCACAAATAAGCTCGTTTATTTGGTCGCGAAGGACTGAAGAAGTGAAATACTCGTTTACTTGTGCACAATTTACAATTTCGCATTTTCTCAAACAACCGCAGAATAGAATATTTCGAACATCATTTTTTATGATTGCCGATGCACAAATAAGCTCGTTTATTTGGTCGCGAATGACTCAATAAGTGAAATACTCGCTTACTTGTGCACAATTTCCAATTTCGCATTTTCTCAAACAACCGCCCAATAAAATATTTCAAACAGCATTGTTTATGATTGCTGATACACAAATAAGCTCGTTTATTTGGTCGCGAAGGACTGAAGAAGTGAAATACTCGTTTACTTGTGCACCTTCCTTTTCCTTTTTCCGGCGTTGTTATGGTCAGAAGTGTAGGACCATAACCTTCCCACTTAACTGCATTCCTACTGGTCCGCTAGTGGGGTCCGCCGGTTTGATCTAAGAAAGTAGCGGCAGGCTTCCCGGTTTGGGATTACTTCATCGCTGAGGCCAATCAAATGCTGGTGTTTTTGCATTTTGCACCGTTTACTTGTGCACAATTTCCAATTTCGCATTTTCTCAAACAACCGCGGAATAGAATATTTCAAACAGCATTGTTTATGATTGCTGATGCACAAATAAGCTCGTTTATTTGTCGCGAAGGACTGAAGATGTGAAATACTCGTTTACTTGTGTACAATTTCCAATGTCGCATTTTCTCAAACAACCGCCGAATAGAATATTTCAAACATCATTGTTTACGATTGCTGATGCACACATAAGCTCGTTTATTTGTCGCGAAGGACTAAAGAAGTGAAATACTCGTTTACTTGGGCACAATTTCCAATTTCGCATTTTCTCAAACAACCGCGGAATAGAATATTTCAAACAGCATTGTTTATGATTGCTGATGCACAAATAAGCTCGTTTATTTGGTCACGAAGGACTAAAGAAGTGAAATACTCGTTTACTTGTGCACAATTTCCAATTTCGCATTTTCTCAAACAACCGCGGAATAGAATATTTCCAACAGCATTGTTTATGATTGCTGATGCACAAATAAGCTCGTTTATTTGGTCGCGAATGACTGAAGAAGTGAAATACTCGTTTACTTGTGCGTAATTTAGAATTTCGCTATTTCTCAAACAACCGCCGAATAGAATATCTCAAACAGCATTGTTTATGATTGCTGATGCACAAATAAGTTTGCTTGTTTGGTCGCGAAGGACTGAAGAAGTGAAATACTCGTTTACTTGTGTACAATTTCCAATTTCGTATTTTCTCAAACAACCGCCGAATTAAATATTTCAAACATCATTGTTTACGATTGTTGATGCACAAATAAGCTCGTTCATTTGTCGCGAAGGACTAAAGAAGTGAAAAACTCGTTTACTTGTGCACAATATCCAATTTCGCATTTTCTCAAACAACCGCGGAATAGAATATTTCAAACAGCATTGTTTATGATTGCTGATGCACAAATAAGCTCGTTTATTTGGTCACGAAGGACTAAAGAAGTGAAATACTCGTTTACTTGTGCACAATTTCCAATTTCGCATTTTCTCAAACAACCGCGGAATAGAATATTTCAAACAGCATTATTTATGATTGCTGATGCACAAATAAGCTCGTTTATTTGGTCGCGAATGACTGAATAAGTGAAATACTCGTTTACTTGTGCACAATTTCCAATTTCACATTTTCTCAAACAACCGCCGAATAGAATATTTCAAACATCATTGTTTATGATTGCCGATGCACAAATAAGCTCGTTTATTTGGTCGCGAATGACTGAAGAAGTGAAATACTCGTTTACTTGTGCGTAATTTAGAATTTCGCAATTTCTCAAACAACCGCAGAATAGAATATTTCAAACATAATTGTTTATGATTGCCGATGCACAAATAAGCTCGCATATTTGGTCGCGAAGGACTAAAGAAGTGAAATACTCGTTTACTTGTGCACAATTTCCAATTCCAATCAAACAACCGCGGAATAGAATATTTCAAACATCATTGTTTATGATTGCTGATGCACAAATAAGCTCGTATATTTGGGCGCGAAGAACTGAAGAAGTGAAATACTCGCTTACTTGCGCGCAATTTCCAATTTCGCATTTTCTCAAACAACCGCCGAATAGAATATTTCAAACATCATTGTTTATGATTGCTGATGCATAAATAAGCTCGTCTATTTGGTCGCGAAGGACTAAAGAAGTGAAATACTCGTTTACTTGTGCACAATTTCCAATTTCGCATTTTCTCAAACAACCGCCGAATAGAATATTTCAAACATAATTTTTTATGATTGCCGATGCACAAATAAGCTCGTTTATTTGGTCGCGAATGATTGAATAAGTGAAATACTCGTTTACTTGTGCACAATTTCCAATTTCGCATTTTCTCAAACAACAGCCGAATAGAATATTTCAAACATCATTATTTATGATCGCTGATGCACAAATAAGCTCGTTTATTTGGTTGCGAAGGACTGAAGAAGTGAAATACTCGTTTACTTGTGCACAATTTACAATTTCGCATTTTCTCACACAACCGCAGAATAGAATATTTCGAACATCGTTTTTAATGATTGCCGATGCACAAATAGGCTCATTTATTTGGTTGCGATGAACTGACGAAGTGAAATACTCGCTTACTTGTGCACAATTTCCAATTTCGCATTTTCTCAAACAACCGCGGAATAGAATATTTCAAACAGCATTGTTTATGATTGCTGATGCACAAATAAGCTCGTTTATTTGGTCACGAAGGACTAAAGAAGTGAAATACTCGTTTACTTGTGCACAATTTCCAATTTCGCATTTTCTCAAACAACCGCGGAATAGAATATTTCAAACAGCATTATTTATGATTGCTGATGCACAAATAAGCTCGTTTATTTGGTCGCGAATGACTGAATAAGTGAAATACTCGTTTACTTGTGCACAATTTCCAATTTCACATTTTCTCAAACAACCGCCGAATAGAATATTTCAAACATCATTGTTTATGATTGCCGATGCACAAATAAGCTCGTTTATTTGGTCGCGAATGACTGAAGAAGTGAAATACTCGTTTACTTGTGCGTAATTTAGAATTTCGCAATTTCTCAAACAACCGCAGAATAGAATATTTCAAACATAATTGTTTATGATTGCCGATGCACAAATAAGCTCGCATATTTGGTCGCGAAGGACTAAAGAAGTGAAATACTCGTTTACTTGTGCACAATTTCCAATTCCAATCAAACAACCGCGGAATAGAATATTTCAAACATCATTGTTTATGATTGCTGATGCATAAATAAGCTCGTTTATTTGGTCGCGAAGGACTTGAAGAAGTGAAATACTCGTTTACTTGTGCACAATTTCCAATTTCGCATTTTCTCAAATAACCGCGGAAGAGAATCATTATTTATGATTGCTGATGCACAAATAAGCTCGTTTATTTGGTCGCGAATGACTGAATAAGTGAAATACTCGCTTACTTGTGCACAATTTCCAATTTCGTATTTTCTCAAATAACCGCGGAATAGAATCATTGTTTATGATTGCTGATGCACAAATAAGCTCGTTTATTTCTTCGTGAATGACTGAATAAGTGAAATACTCGCTTACTTGTGCATAATTTCCAATTTCGCATTTTTTCAAACAACCGCCGAATAGAATATTTCAAACATCATTGTTTATGATTGCTGATGCACAAATAAGCTCGTTTATTTGGTCGCGAAGGACTGTAGAAGTGAAATACTCGTTTACTTGTGCATAATTTACAATTTCGCAATTTCTCAAACAACCGCAGAATAGAATATTTCAAACATCATTGTTTACGATTGCTGATGCACACATAAGCTCGTTTATTTGTCGCGAAGGACTAAAGAAGTGAAATACTCGTTTACTTGGGCACAATTTCCAATTTCGCATTTTCTCAAACAACCGCGGAATAGAATATTTCAAACAGAATTGTTTATGATTGCTGATGCACAAATAAGCTCGTTTATTTGTCGCGAAGGACTAAAGAAGTGAAATACTCGTTTACTTGGGCACAATTTCGAATTTCGCATTTTCTCAAACAACCGCGGAATAGAATATTTCAAACAGCATTGTTTATGATTGCCGATGCACAAATAAGCTCGTTTATCTGGTCGCGAATGACTGAAGAAGTGAAATACTCGTTTACTTGTGCACAATTTACAATTTCGCATTTTCTCAAACAACCGCCCAATAAAATATTTCAAACAGCATTGTTTATGATTGCTGATACACAAATAAGCTCGTTTATTTGGTCGCGAAGGACTGAAGAAGTTAAATACTCGTTTACTTGTGCACAATTTCCAATTTCGCATTTTCTCAACCAACCGCCCAATAAAATATTTCAAACAGCATTGTTTATGATTGCTGATACACAAATAAGCTCGTTTATTTTTTTTTTTTTTTTTTTTTTTTTTTTATAGTTTATTTATTTATTTATTTATTTTATTTCATTTCAGAAAGTTTTTAACAATATTTAGATACATTACCCAAGAAGCTTATTGCTTATCTGTGGGTGGTTGAATTTTCAAAAGGTTTTTGAATTGATTGAATGTTTAATCTACAAGTTGTATGTATTGTTTCAGTAAGAAGCTAATAATTCAATAAAAACTTAACAGAAATTGTTATTCTTGTCGCGAAGGACTGAAGAAGTGAAAAACTCGTTTACTTGCGCACAATTTCCAATTTCGCATTTTCTCAAACAACCGCCGAATAGAATATTTCAAACAGCATTGTTTATGATTGCTGATGCACAAATAAGTTTGCTTGTTTGGTCGCGAAGGACTGAAGAAGTGAAATACTCGTTTACTTGTGTACAATTTCCAATTTCGTATTTTCTCAAACAACCGCCGAATAAAATATTTCAAACATCATTGTTTACGATTGTTGATGCACAAATAAGCTCGTTTATTTGGTCGCGAAGGATTAAAGAAGTGAAATACTCGTTTACTTGTGCACAATTTCCAATTCCAATCAAAACAACCGCGGAATAGAATATTTCAAACATCATTGTTTATGATTGCTGATGCATAAATAAGCTCGTTTATTTGGTCGCGAAGGACTGAAGAAGTGAAATACTCGTTTACTTGTGCACAATTTACAATTTCGCAATTTCTCAAACAACCGCAGAATAGAATATTTCAAACATCATTGCTTATGATTGCTGATGCATAAATAAGATGCATTTGGTCGCGAAGGACTAAAGAAGTGAAATACTCGTTTACTTGTGCACAGTTTCTAATTTCGCATTTTCTCAAACAACGGCCGAATAGAATATTTCAAACATCATTGTTTATGATTGCTGATGCATAAATAAGCTCGTTTATTTGGTCGCGAAGGACTGAAGAAGTGAAATACTCGCTTACTTGTGCACAATTTCCAATTTCGCATTTTCTCAAATAACCGCGGAATAGAATCATTGTTTATGATTGCTGATGCACATATAAGCTCGTTTATTTGGTCGCGAATGACTGAATAAGTGAAATACTCGCTTACTTGTGCACAATTTCCAATTTCGCATTTTCTCAAACAATCGCCCAATAAAATATTTCAAACAGCATTGTTTATGATTGCTGATGCACAAATAAGCTCGTTTATTTGGTCGCGAAGGAGTGAAGAAGTGAAATACTCGTTTACTTGTGCACAATTTCCAATTTCGCATTTTCTCAAATAACCGTCGAATAGAATCATTGTTTATGATTGCTGATGCACAAATAAGCTCGTTTATTTGGTCGCGAATGACTGAATAAGTGAAATACTCGCTTACTTGTGCACAATTTCCAATTTCGCATTTTCCCAAACAACCGCCCAATAAAATATTTCAAACAGCTTTGTTTATGATTGATGATGCACAAATAAGCTCGTTTATTTGGTCGCGAAGGACTTGAAGAAGTGAAATACTCGTTTACTTGTGCACAATTTCCAATTTCGCATTTTCTCAAATAACCGCGGAAGAGAATCATTATTTATGATTGCTGATGCACAAATGAGCTCGTTGATTTGGTCGCGAATGACTGAATAAGTGAAATACTCGCTTACTTGTGCACAATTTCCAATTTCGTATTTTCTCAAATAACCGCGGAATAGAATCATTGTTTATGATTGCTGATGCACAAATAAGCTCGTTTATTTCTTCGTGAATGACTGAATAAGTGAAATACTCGCTTACTTGTGCATAATTTCCAATTTCGCATTTTTTCAAACAACCGCCGAATAGAATATTTCAAACATCATTGTTTATGATTGCTGATGCACAAATAAGCTCGTTTATTTGGTCGCGAAGGACTGTAGAAGTGAAATACTCGTTTACTTGTGCATAATTTACAATTTCGCAATTTCTCAAACAACCGCAGAATAGAATATTTCAAACATCATTGTTTACGATTGCCGATGCACACATAAGCTCGTTTATTTGTCGCGAAGGACTAAAGAAGTGAAATACTCGTTTACTTGGGCACAATTTCGAATTTCGCATTTTCTCAAACAACCGCGGAATAGAATATTTCAAACAGCATTGTTTATGATTGCCGATGCACAAATAAGCTCGTTTATCTGGTCGCGAATGACTGAAGAAGTCAAATACTCGTTTACTTGTGCACAATTTACAATTTCGCATTTTCTCAAACAACCGCCCAATAAAATATTTCAAACAGCATTGTTTATGATTGCTGATACACAAATAAGCTCGTTTATTTGGTCGCGAAGGACTGAAGAAGTGAAATACTCGTTTACTTGTGCACAATTTCCAATTTCGCATTTTCTCAACCAACCGCCCAATAAAATATTTCAAACAGCATTGTTTATGATTGCTGATACACAAATAAGCTCGTTTATTTATTTATTTTTTTTTTTTTTTTTTTTATAGTTTATTTATTTATTTATTTATTTTATTTCATTTCAGAAAGTTTTTAACAATATTTAGATACATTACCCAAGAAGCTTATTGCTTATCTGTGGGTGGTTGAATTTTCAAAAGGTTTTTGAATTGATTGAATGTTTAATCTACAAGTTGTATGTATTGTTTCAGTAAGAAGCTAATAATTCAATAAAAACTTAACAGAAATTGTTGTTGTTGTCGCGAAGGACTGAAGAAGTGAAATACTCGTTTACTTGCGCACAATTTCCAATTTCGCATTTTCTCAAACAACCGCCGAATAGAATATTTCAAACAGCATTGTTTATGATTGCTGATGCACAAATAAGTTTGCTTGTTTGGTCGCGAAGGACTGAAGAAGTGAAATACTCGTTTACTTGTGTACAATTTCCAATTTCGTATTTTCTCAAACAACCGCCGAATAAAATATTTCAAACATCATTGTTTACGATTGTTGATGCACAAATAAGCTCGTTTATTTGGTCGCGAAGGACTGAAGAAGTGAAATACTCGTTTACTTGTGCACAATTTACAATTTCGCATTTTCTCAAACAACCGCAGAATAGAATATTTCGAACATCATTTTTTATGATTGCCGATGCACAAATAAGCTCGTTTATTTGGTCGCGAATGACTCAATAAGTGAAATACTCGCTGACTTGTGCACAATTTCCAATTTCGCATTTTCTCAAACAACCGCCCAATAAAATATTTCAAAATAACAGCATTGTTTATGATTGCTGATACACAAATAAGCTCGTTTATTTAGTCGCGAAGGACTGAAGAAGTGAAATACTCGTTTACTTGCGCACAATTTCCAATTTCGCATTTTCTCAAACAACCGCCGAATAGAATATTTCAAACAGCATTGTTTATGATTGCTGATGCACAAATAAGTTTGCTTGTTTGGTCGCGAAGGACTGAAGAAGTGAAATACTCGTTTACTTGTGTACAATTTCCAATTTCGTATTTTCTCAAACAACCGCCGAATAAAATATTTCAAACATCATTGTTTACGATTGTTGATGCACAAATGAGCTCGTTTATTTGGTCGCGAAGGACTGAAGAAGTGAAATACTCGTTTACTTGTGCACAATTTACAATTTCGCATTTTCTCAAACAACCGCAGAATAGAATATTTCGAACATCATTTTTTATGATTGCCGATGCACAAATAAGCTCGTTTATTTGGTCGCGAATGACTCAATAAGTGAAATACCCGCTGACTTGTGCACAATTTCCAATTTCGCATTTTCTCAAACAACCGCCCAATAAAATATTTCAAACAGCATTGTTTATGATTGCTGATACACAAATAAGCTCGTTTATTTGGTCGCGAAGGACTGAAGAAGTGAAATACTCGTTTACTTGTGCACCTTCCGTTTCCTTTTTCCGGCGTTGTTATGGTCAGAAGTGTAGGACCATAACCTTCCCACTTAACTGCATTCCTACTGGTCCGCTTGTGGGGTCCGCCGGTTTGACCTCAGAAAGTAGCGGCAGGCTTCCCGGTTTGGGATTACTTCATCGCTGAGGCCAATCAAATGCTGGTGTTTTTGCATTTTGCACCGTTTACTTGTGCACAATTTACAATTTCGCATTTTCTCAAACAACCGCGGAATAGAATATTTCAAACAGCATTGTTTATGATTGCTGATGCACAAATAAGCTCGTTTATTTGTCGCGAAGGACTGAAGATGTGAAATACTCGTTTACTTGTGTACAATTTCCAATGTCGCATTTTCTCAAACAACCGTCGAATAGAATATTTCAAACATCATTGTTTACGATTGCTGATGCACACATAAGCTCGTTTATTTGTCGCGAAGGACTAAAGAAGTGAAATACTCGTTTACTTGGGCACAATTTCCAATTTCGCATTTTCTCAAACAACCGCGGAATAGAATATTTCAAACCGCATTGTTTATGATTGCTCATGCACAAATAAGCTCGTATATTAGGTCACGAAGAACTGAAGAACTCGCTTACTTGTGCACAATTTACAATTTCGCATTTTCTCAAACAACCGCGGAATAGAATATTTCAAACAGCATTGTTTATGATTGCTGATGCACAAATAAGCTCGTTTATTTGGTCACGAAGGACTAAAGAAGTGAAATACTCGTTTACTTGTGCACAATTTCCAATTTCGCATTTTCTCAAACAACCGCGGAATAGAATATTTCAAACAGCATTGTTTATGATTGCTGATGCACAAATAAGCTCGTTTATTTGGTCGCGAATGACTGAAGAAGTGAAATACTCGTTTACTTGTGCGTAATTTAGAATTTCGCTATTTCTCAAACAACCGCCGAATAGAATATTTCAAACAGCATTGTTTATGATTGCTGATGCACAAATAAATTTGCTTGTTTGGTCGCGAAGGACTGAAGAAGTGAAATACTCGTTTACTTGTGTACAATTTCCAATTTCGTATTTTCTCAAACAACCGCCGAATTAAATATTTCAAACATCATTGTTTACGATTGTTGATGCACAAATAAGCTCGTTCATTTGTCGCGAAAGACTAAAGAAGTGAAAAACTCGTTTACTTGTGCACAATATCCAATTTCGCATTTTCTCAAACAACCGCGGAATAGAATATTTCAAACAGCATTGTTTATGATTGCTGATGCACAAATAAGCTCGTTTATTTTTTCGCGAATGACTGAATGAGTGAAATACTCGTTTACTTGTGCACAATTTCCAATTTCACATTTTCTCAAACAACCGCGGAATAGAATATTTCAAACATCATTGTTTATGATTGCCGATGCACAAATAAGCTCGTTTATTTGGTCGCGAATGACTGAAGAAGTGAAATACTCGTTTACTTGTGCGTAATTTAGAATTTCGCAATTTCTCAAACAACCGCAGAATAGAATATTTCAAACATAATTGTTTATGATTGCCGATGCACAAATAAGCTCGCATATTTGGTCGCGAAGGACTAAAGAAATGAAATACTCGTTTACTTGTGCACAATTTAAAATTCCAATCAAACAACCGCGGAATAGAATATTTCAAACATCATTGTTTATGATTGCTGATGCACAAATAAGCTCGTATATTTGGGCGCGAAGAACTGAAGAAGTGAAATACTCGCTTACTTGTGCACAATTTCCAATTTCGCATTTTCTCAAACAACCGCCGAATAGAATATTTCAAACATCATTGTTTATGATTGCTGATGCATAAATAAGCTCGTCTATTTGGTCGCGAAGGACTAAAGAAGTGAAATACTCGTTTACTTGTGCACAATTTCCAATTTCGCATTTTCTCAAACAACCGCCGAATAGAATATTTCAAACATAATTTTTTATGATTGCCGATGCACAAATAAGCTCGTTTATTTGGTCGCGAATGATTGAATAAGTGAAATACTCGTTTACTTGTGCACAATTTCCAATTTCGCATTTTCTCAAACAACAGCCGAATAGAATATTTCAAACATCATTGTTTATGATTGCTGATGCATAAATAAGCTCGTTTATTTGGTCGCGAAGGACTGAAGAAGTGAAATACTCGTTTACTTGTGCACAATTTACAATTTCGCAATTTCTCAAACAACCGCAGAATAGAATATTTCAAACATCATTGCTTATGATTGCTGATGCATAAATAAGATGCATTTGGTCGCGAAGGACTAAAGAAGTGAAATACTCGTTTACTTGTGCACAGTTTCTAATTTCGCATTTTCTCAAACAACCGCCGAATAGAATATTTCAAACATCATTGTTTATGATTGCTGATGCATAAATAAGCTCGTTTATTTGGTCGCGAAGGATTGAAGAAGTGAAATACTCGCTTACTTGTGCACAATTTCCAATTTCGCATTTTCTCAAATAACCGCGGAATAGAATCATTGTTTATGATTGCTGATGCACATATAAGCTCGTTTATTTGGTCGCGAATTACTGAATAAGTGAAATACTCGCTTACTTGTGCACAATTTCCAATTTCGCATTTTCTCAAACAATCGCCCAATAAAATATTTCAAACGGCATTGTTTATGATTGCTGATGCACAAATAAGCTCGTTTATTTGGTCGCGAAGGACTAAAGAAGTGAAATACTCGTTTACTTGTGCACAATTTACAATTTCGCATTTTCTGAAACAACCGCAGAATAGAATACTTCGAACATCATTTTTTATGATTGCCGATGCACAAATAAGCTCGTTTATTTGGTCGCGAAGGTCTGAAGAAGTGAAATACTCGTTTACTTGTGCACAATTTCCAATTTCGCATTTTCTCAAATAACCGTGGAATAGAATCATTGTTTATGATTGCTGATGCACAAATAAGCTCGTTTATTTGGTCGCGAATGACTGAATAAGTGAAATACTCGCTTACTTGTGCACAATTTCCAATTTCGCATTTTCTCAAACAACCGCCCAATAAAATATTTCAAACAGCTTTGTTTATGATTGCTGATGCACAAATAAGCTCGTTTATTTGGTCGCGAAGGACTTGAAGAAGTGAAATACTCGTTTACTTGTGCACAATTTCCAATTTCGCATTTTCTCAAATAACCGCGGAATAGAATCATTATTTATGATTGCTGATGCACAAATAAGCTCGTTGATTTGGTCGCGAATGACTGAATAAGTGAAATACTCGCTTACTTGTGCACAATTTTTTAATTTCGCATTTTCTCAAATAACCGCGGAATAGAATCATTGTTTATGATTGCTGATGCACAAATAAGCTCGTTTATTTCTTCGTGAATGACTGAATAAGTGAAATACTCGCTTACTTGTGCATAATTTCCAATTTCGCATTTTTTCAAACAACCGCCGAATAGAATACTTCAAACATCATTGTTTATGATTGCTGATGCACAAATAAGCTCGTTTATTTGGTCGCGAAGGACTGTAGAAGTGAAATACTCGTTTACTTGTGCACAATTTACAATTTCGCAATTTCTCAAACAACCGCAGAATAGAATATTTCAAACATCATTGTGTATGATTGCCGATGCACAAATAAGCTCCCATATTTGGTCGCCAAGGGCTGAAGAAGTGAAATACTCGTTTACTTCTGCACAATTTCCAATTTCGCATTTTCTCAAACAACCGCAGAATAGAATATTTCAAACATCATTGTGTATGATTGCCGATGCACAAATAAGCTCGTTTATTTGTCGCGAAGGACTGTAGAAATGAAATACTCGTTTACTTGTGCATAATTTACAATTTCGCAATTTCTCAAACAACCGCAGAATAGAATATTTCAAACATCATTGTTTATGATTGCCGATGCACAAATAAGCTTGTTTATTTGGTCGCGAATGACTGAATAAGTGAAATACTCGTTTACTTGTGCACAATTTACAATTTCGCAATTTCTCAAACAACAGCGGAATAGAATATTTCAAACAGCATTGTTTATGATTGCTGATGCACAAATAAGCTCGTTTATTTGTCGCGAAGGACTGAATAAGTGAAATACTCGTTTACTTGTGCACAATTTACAATTTCGCAATTTCTCAAACAACCGCAGAATAGAATATTTCAAACATCATTGTGTATGATTGCCGATGCACAAATAAGTTCGCATATTTGGTCGCCAAGGGCTGAAGAAGTGAAATACTCGTTTACTTGTGCACAATTTACAATTTCGCAATTTCTCAAACAACCGCAGAATAGAATATTTCAAACATCATTGTTTATGATTGCCGATGCACAAATAAGCTTGTTTATTTGGTCGCGAATGACTGAATAAGTGAAATACTCGTTTACTTGTGCACAATTTACAATTTCGCAATTTCTCAAACAACCGCAGAATAGAATATTTCAAACATCATTGTTTATGATTGCCGATGCACAAATAAGCTTGTTTATTTGGTCGCGAATGACTGAATAAGTGAAATACTCGTTTACTTGTGCACAATTTACAATTTCGCAATTTCTCAAACAACCGCAGAATAGAATATTTCAAACATCATTGTGTATGATTGCCGATGCACAAATAAGCTCGCATATTTGGTCGCCAAGGGCTGAAGAAGTGAAATACTCGTTTACTTCTGCACAATTTCCAATTTCGCATTTTCTCAAACAACCGCCGAATAGAATATTTCGAACATCATTGTTTATGATTGCCGATGCATAAATAAGCTTGTTTATTTGGTCGCGAATGACTGAATAAGTGAAATACTCGTTTACTTGTGCACAATTTACAATTTCGCAATTTCTCAAACAACCGCAGAATAGAATATTTCAAACATCATTGTTTATGATTGCCGATGCACAAATAAGCTTGTTTATTTGGTCGCGAATGACTGAATAAGTGAAATACTCGCTTACTTGTGCACAATTTTTTAATTTCGCATTTTCTCAAATAACCGCGGAATAGAATCATTGTTTATGATTGCTGATGCACAAATAAGCTCGTTTATTTCTTCGTGAATGACTGAATAAGTGAAATACTCGCTTACTTGTGCATAATTTCCAATTTCGCATTTTTTCAAACAACCGCCGAATAGAATACTTCAAACATCATTGTTTATGATTGCTGATGCACAAATAAGCTCGTTTATTTGGTCGCGAAGGACTGTAGAAGTGAAATACTCGTTTACTTGTGCACAATTTACAATTTCGCAATTTCTCAAACAACCGCAGAATAGAATATTTCAAACATCATTGTGTATGATTGCCGATGCACAAATAAGCTCCCATATTTGGTCGCCAAGGGCTGAAGAAGTGAAATACTCGTTTACTTCTGCACAATTTCCAATTTCGCATTTTCTCAAACAACCGCCGAATAGAATATTTCGAACATCATTGTTTATGATTGCTGATGCATAAATAAGCTCGTTTATTTGGTCGCGAATGACTGAATAAGTGAAATACTCGTTTACTTGTGCACAATTTACAATTTCGCAATTTCTCAAACAACCGCAGAATAGAATATTTCAAACATCATTGTGTATGATTGCCGATGCACAAATAAGCTCGTTTATTTGTCGCGAAGGACTGTAGAAGTGAAATACTCGTTTACTTGTGCATAATTTACAATTTCGCAATTTCTCAAACAACCGCAGAATAGAATATTTCAAACATCATTGTTTATGATTGCCGATGCACAAATAAGCTTGTTTATTTGGTCGCGAATGACTGAATAAGTGAAATACTCGTTTACTTGTGCACAATTTACAATTTCGCAATTTCTTAAACAACAGCGGAATAGAATATTTCAAACAGCATTGTTTATGATTGCTGATGCACAAATAAGCTCGTTTATTTGTCGCGAAGGACTGAATAAGTGAAATACTCGTTTACTTGTGCACAATTTACAATTTCGCAATTTCTCAAACAACCGCAGAATAGAATATTTCAAACATCATTGTGTATGATTGCCGATGCACAAATAAGTTCGCATATTTGGTCGCCAAGGGCTGAAGAAGTGAAATACTCGTTTACTTGTGCACAATTTACAATTTCGCAATTTCTCAAACAACCGCAGAATAGAATATTTCAAACATCATTGTTTATGATTGCCGATGCACAAATAAGCTTGTTTATTTGGTCGCGAATGACTGAATAAGTGAAATACTCGTTTACTTGTGCACAATTTACAATTTCGCAATTTCTCAAACAACCGCAGAATAGAATATTTCAAACATCATTGTTTATGATTGCCGATGCACAAATAAGCTTGTTTATTTGGTCGCGAATGACTGAATAAGTGAAATACTCGTTTACTTGTGCACAATTTACAATTTCGCAATTTCTCAAACAACCGCAGAATAGAATATTTCAAACATCATTGTGTATGATTGCCGATGCACAAATAAGCTCGCATATTTGGTCGCCAAGGGCTGAAGAAGTGAAATACTCGTTTACTTCTGCACAATTTCCAATTTCGCATTTTCTCAAACAACCGCCGAATAGAATATTTCGAACATCATTGTTTATGATTGCTGATGCATAAATAAGCTCGTTTATTTGGTCGCGAATGACTGAATAAGTGAAATACTCGTTTACTTGTGCACAATTTACAATTTCGCAATTTCTCAAACAACCGCAGAATAGAATATTTCAAACATCATTGTGTATGATTGCCGATGCACAAATAAGCTCGCATATTTGGTCGCCAAGGGCTGAAGAAGTGAAATACTCGTTTACTTCTGCACAATTTCCAATTTCGCATTTTCTCAAACAACCGCCGAATAGAATATTTCGAACATCATTGTTTATGATTGCCGATGCATAAATAAGCTTGTTTATTTGGTCGCGAATGACTGAATAAGTGAAATACTCGTTTACTTGTGCACAATTTACAATTTCGCAATTTCTCAAACAACCGCAGAATAGAATATTTCAAACATCATTGTTTATGATTGCCGATGCACAAATAAGCTTGTTTATTTGGTCGCGAATGACTGAATAAGTGAAATACTCGTTTACTTGTGCACAATTTACAATTTCGCAATTTCTCAAACAACCGCAGAATAGAATATTTCAAACATCATTGTGTATGATTGCCGATGCACAAATAAGTTCGCATATTTGGTCGCCAAGGGCTGAAGAAGTGAAATACTCGTTTACTTGTGCACAATTTACAATTTCGCAATTTCTCAAACAACCGCAGAATAGAATATTTCAAACATCATTGTTTATGATTGCCGATGCACAAATAAGCTTGTTTATTTGGTCGCGAATGACTGAATAAGTGAAATACTCGTTTACTTGTGCACAATTTACAATTTCGCAATTTCTCAAACAACCGCAGAATAGAATATTTCAAACATCATTGTTTATGATTGCCGATGCACAAATAAGCTTGTTTATTTGGTCGCGAATGGCTGAATAAGTGAAATACTCGTTTACTTGTGCACAATTTACAATTTCGCAATTTCTCAAACAACCGCAGAATAGAATATTTCAAACATCATTGTGTATGATTGCCGATGCACAAATAAGTTCGCATATTTGGTCGCCAAGGGCTGAAGAAGTGAAATACTCGTTTACTTGTGCACAATTTACAATTTCGCAATTTCTCAAACAACCGCAGAATAGAATATTTCAAACATCATTGTGTATGATTGCCGATGCACAAATAAGTTCGCATATTTGGTCGCCAAGGGCTGAAGAAGTGAAATACTCGTTTACTTGTGCACAATTTACAATTTCGCAATTTCTCAAACAACCGCAGAATAGAATATTTCAAACATCATTGTGTATGATTGCCGATGCACAAATAAGCTCGTTTATTTGTCGCGAAGGACTGTAGAAGTGAAATACTCGTTTACTTGTGCATAATTTACAATTTCGCAATTTCTCAAACAACCGCAGAATAGAATATTTCAAACATCATTGTTTATGATTGCCGATGCATAAATAAGCTTGTTTATTTGGTCGCGAATGACTGAATAAGTGAAATACTCGTTTACTTGTGCACAATTTACAATTTCGCAATTTCTCAAACAACAGCGGAATAGAATATTTCAAACAGCATTGTTTATGATTGCTGATGCACAAATAAGCTCGTTTATTTGTCGCGAAGGACTGAATAAGTGAAATACTCGTTTACTTGTGCACAATTTACAATTTCGCAATTTCTCAAACAACCGCAGAATAGAATATTTCAAACATCATTGTGTATGATTGCCGATGCACAAATAAGTTCGCATATTTGGTCGCCAAGGGCTGAAGAAGTGAAATACTCGTTTACTTGTGCACAATTTACAATTTCGCAATTTCTCAAACAACCGCAGAATAGAATATTTCAAACATCATTGTTTATGATTGCCGATGCACAAATAAGCTTGTTTATTTGGTCGCGAATGACTGAATAAGTGAAATACTCGTTTACTTGTGCACAATTTACAATTTCGCAATTTCTCAAACAACCGCAGAATAGAATATTTCAAACATCATTGTTTATGATTGCCGATGCACAAATAAGCTTGTTTATTTGGTCGCGAATGACTGAATAAGTGAAATACTCGTTTACTTGTGCACAATTTACAATTTCGCAATTTCTCAAACAACCGCAGAATAGAATATTTCAAACATCATTGTGTATGATTGCCGATGCACAAATAAGCTCGCATATTTGGTCGCCAAGGGCTGAAGAAGTGAAATACTCGTTTACTTCTGCACAATTTCCAATTTCGCATTTTCTCAAACAACCGCCGAATAGAATATTTCGAACATCATTGTTTATGATTGCTGATGCATAAATAAGCTCGTTTATTTGGTCGCGAATGACTGAATAAGTGAAATACTCGTTTACTTGTGCACAATTTACAATTTCGCAATTTCTCAAACAACCGCAGAATAGAATATTTCAAACATCATTGTGTATGATTGCCGATGCACAAATAAGCTCGCATATTTGGTCGCCAAGGGCTGAAGAAGTGAAATACTCGTTTACTTCTGCACAATTTCCAATTTCGCATTTTCTCAAACAACCGCCGAATAGAATATTTCGAACATCATTGTTTATGATTGCCGATGCATAAATAAGCTTGTTTATTTGGTCGCGAATGACTGAATAAGTGAAATACTCGTTTACTTGTGCACAATTTACAATTTCGCAATTTCTCAAACAACCGCAGAATAGAATATTTCAAACATCATTGTTTATGATTGCCGATGCACAAATAAGCTTGTTTATTTGGTCGCGAATGACTGAATAAGTGAAATACTCGTTTACTTGTGCACAATTTACAATTTCGCAATTTCTCAAACAACCGCAGAATAGAATATTTCAAACATCATTGTGTATGATTGCCGATGCACAAATAAGTTCGCATATTTGGTCGCCAAGGGCTGAAGAAGTGAAATACTCGTTTACTTGTGCACAATTTACAATTTCGCAATTTCTCAAACAACCGCAGAATAGAATATTTCAAACATCATTGTTTATGATTGCCGATGCACAAATAAGCTTGTTTATTTGGTCGCGAATGACTGAATAAGTGAAATACTCGTTTACTTGTGCACAATTTACAATTTCGCAATTTCTCAAACAACCGCAGAATAGAATATTTCAAACATCATTGTTTATGATTGCCGATGCACAAATAAGCTTGTTTATTTGGTCGCGAATGGCTGAATAAGTGAAATACTCGTTTACTTGTGCACAATTTACAATTTCGCAATTTCTCAAACAACCGCAGAATAGAATATTTCAAACATCATTGTGTATGATTGCCGATGCACAAATAAGTTCGCATATTTGGTCGCCAAGGGCTGAAGAAGTGAAATACTCGTTTACTTGTGCACAATTTACAATTTCGCAATTTCTCAAACAACCGCAGAATAGAATATTTCAAACATCATTGTGTATGATTGCCGATGCACAAATAAGTTCGCATATTTGGTCGCCAAGGGCTGAAGAAGTGAAATACTCGTTTACTTGTGCACAATTTACAATTTCGCAATTTCTCAAACAACCGCAGAACAGAATATTTCAAACATCATTGTTTATGATTGCCGATGCACAAATAAGCTTGTTTATTTGGTCGCGAATGACTGAATAAGTGAAATACTCGTTTACTTGTGCACAATTTACAATTTCGCAATTTCTCAAACAACCGCAGAATAGAATATTTCAAACATCATTGTTTATGATTGCCGATGCACAAATAAGCTTGTTTATTTGGTCGCGAATGACTGAATAAGTGAAATACTCGTTTACTTGTGCACAATTTACAATTTCGCAATTTCTCAAACAACCGCAGAATAGAATATTTCAAACATCATTGTGTATGATTGCCGATGCACAAATAAGCTCGCATATTTGGTCGCCAAGGGCTGAAGAAGTGAAATACTCGTTTACTTCTGCACAATTTCCAATTTCGTATTTTCTCAAACAACCGCCGAATAGAATATTTCAAACAGCATTGTTTATGATTGCTGATGCACAAATAAGTTTGCTTGTTTGGTCGCGAAGGACTGAAGAAGTGAAATACTCGTTTACTTGTGTACAATTTCCAATTTCGTATTTTCTCAAACAACCGCCGAATAAAATATTTCAAACATCATTGTTTACGATTGTTGATGCACAAATAAGCTCGTTCATTTGTCGCGAAGGACTAAAGAAGTGAAATACTCGTTTACTTGTGAACAATTTCCAATTTCGCATTTTCTCAAACAACCGCCGAATAGAATAGTTCAAACATCATTGTTTATGATTCCTGATGCATAAATAAGCTCGTTTATTTGGTCGCGAAGGACTGAAGACGTGAAATACTCGTTTACTTGTGCACAATTTCCAATTTCACATTTTCTCAAACAACAGCCGAATAGAATATTTCAAACAGCATTGTTTATGATTGCTCATGCACAAATAAGCTCGTTTATTTGGTCGCGAATGACTGAATAAGTGAAATACTCCTGTACTTGTGCACAATTTCCAATTTCGTATTTTCTCAAACAACCGCCGAATAGAATATTTCAAACATCATTGTTTTTGACTGCTGATGCACAAATAAGCTCGCTTATTAGGTCGCGAATGACTGAATAAGTGAAATACTCGTTTACTTGTGAACAATATCCAATTTCGCATTTTCCCAAACAACCGCGGAATAGAATATTTCAAACAGCATTGTTTATGATTGCTGATGCACAAATAAGATCGTTTATTTGGTCGCCAATGACTGAATAAGTGAAATACTCGTTTACTTGTGAACAATTTCCAATTTCGCATTTTCTCAAACAACCGCCGAATAGAATATTTCAAACAGCATTGTTTATGATTGCTGATGCACAAATAAGCTCGCTTATTAGGTCGCGAATGACTGAATAAGTGAAATACTCGTTTACTTGTGCACAATTTCCAATTTCACATTTTCTCAAACAACCGCAGAATAGAATATTTCAAACATCATTGTTTATGATTGCCGATGCACAAATAAGCTCGCATATTTGGTCGCCAAGGGCTGAAGAAGTGAAATACTCGTTTACTTCTGCACAATTTCCAATTTCGTATTTTCTCAAACAACCGCCGAATAGAATATTTCAAACAGCATTGTTTATGATTGCTGATGCACAAATAAGTTTGCTTGTTTGGTCGCGAAGGACTGAAGAAGTGAAATACTCGTTTACTTGTGTACAATTTCCAATTTCGTATTTTCTCAAACAACCGCCGAATAAAATATTTCAAACATCATTGTTTACGATTGTTGATGCACAAATAAGCTCGTTCATTTGTCGCGAAGGACTAAAGAAGTGAAATACTCGTTTACTTGTGCACAATATCCCATTTCGCATTTTCTCAAACAACAGCGGAATAGAATATTTCAAACAGCATTGCTTATGATTGCTGATGCACAAATAAGCTCGTTTATTTGTCGCGAAGGACTAAAGAAGTGAAATACTCGTTTACTTGGGCACAATTTCTAATTTCGCATTTTCTCAAACAAATGCCGAATAGAATATTTCAAACATCATTGTTTACGATTGTTGATGCACAAATAAGCTCGTTTATTTGTCGCGAAGGACTAAAGAAGTGAAATACTCGTTTACTTGTGAACAATTTCCAATTTCGCATTTTCTCAAACAACCGCCGAATAGAATATTTCAAACATCATTGTTTACGATTGTTGATGCACAAATAAGCTCGTTTATTTGTCGCGAAGGACTAAAGAAGTGAAATACTCGTTTACTTGTGCACAATATCCAATTCCGCATTTTCTCAAACAACCGCCGAATAGAATATTTCAAACATCATTGTTTATGATTGCTGATGCACAAATAAGCTCGGTTATTTGGTCGCGAATGACTGAATAAGTGAAATACTCGTTTACTTGTGCACAATTTCCAATTTCGCATTTTCTCAAACAACCGCCGAAGAGAATATTTCAAACATCATTGTTTACGATTGTTGATGCACAAATAAGCTCGTTTATTTGTCGCGAAGGACTAAAGAAGTGAAATACTCGTTTACTTGTGCACAATATCCAATTTCGCATTTTCTCAAACAACCGCGGAATAGAATATTTCAAACATCATTGTTTATGATTGCTGATGCACAAATAAGCTCGGTTATTTGGTCGCGAATGACTGAATAAGTGAAATATCGTTTACTTGTGCACAATTTCCAATTTCGTATTTTCTCAAACAACCGCCGAATAGAATATTTCAAACATCATTGTTTTTGACTGCTGATGCACAAATAAGCTCGCTTATTAGGTCGCGAATGACTGAATAAGTGAAATACTCGTTTACTTGTGAACAATATCCAATTTCGCATTTTCTCAAACAACCGCGGAATAGAATATTTCAAACAGCATTGTTTATGATTGCTGATGCACAAATAAGATCGTTTATTTGGTCGCGAATGACTGAATAAGTGAAATACTCGTTTACTTGTGAACAATTTCCAATTTCGCATTTTCTCAAACAACCGCCGAATAGAATAGTTCAAACATCATTGTTTATGATTCCTGATGCATAAATAAGCTCGTTTATTTGGTCGCGAAGGACTGAAGAAGTGAAATACTCGTTTACTTGTGCACAATTTCCAATTTCACATTTTCTCAAACAACCGCAGAATAGAATATTTCAAACATCATTGTTTATGATTGCCGATGCACAAATAAGCTCGCATATTTGGTCGCCAAGGGCTGAAGAAGTGAAATACTCGTTTACTTCTGCACAATTTCCAATTTCGTATTTTCTCAAACAACCGCCGAATAGAATATTTCAAACAGCATTGTTTATGATTGCTGATGCACAAATAAGTTTGCTTGTTTGGTCGCAAAGGACTGAAGAAGTGAAATACTCGTTTACTTGTGTACAATTTCCAATTTCGTATTTTCTCAAACAACCGCCGAATAAAATATTTCAAACATCATTGTTTACGATTGTTGATGCACAAATAAGCTCGTTCATTTGTCGCGAAGGACTAAAGAAGTGAAATACTCGTTTACTTGTGCACAATATCCAATTTCGCATTTTCTCAAACAACAGCGGAATAGAATATTTCAAACAGCATTGTTTATGATTGCTGATGCACAAATAAGCTCGTTTATTTGTCGCGAAGGACTACAGAAGTGAAATACTCGTTTACTTGTGAACAATTTCCAATTTCGCATTTTCTCAAACAACCGCCGAATAGAATATTTCAAACATCATTGTTTACGATTGTTGATGCACAAATAAGCTCGTTTTTTTGTCGCGAAGGACTAAAGAAGTGAAATACTCGTTTACTTGTGCACAATATCCAATTTCGCATTTTCTCAAACAACCGCGGAATAGAATATTTCAAACATCATTGTTTATGATTGCTGATGCTTATTTGTGCATTTGTGTATTTGTCCAATTTCGCATTTTCTCAAACAACAGCGGAATAGAATATTTCAAACAGCATTGTTTATGATTGCTGATGCACAAATAAGCTCGGTTATTTGGTCACGAATGACTGAATAAGTGAAATACTCGTTTACTTGTGCACAATTTCTAATTTCGCATTTTCTCAAACAACCGCCGAAGAGAATATTTCACACATCATTGTTTACGATTGTTGATGCACAAATAAGCTCGTTTATTTGTCGCGAAGGACTAAAGAAGTGAAATACTCGTTTACTTGTGAACAATTTCCAATTTCGCATTTTCTCAAACTACTGCCGAATACAATATTTCAAACATCATTGTTTATGATTGCTGATGCACAAATAAGTTTGCTTGTTTGGTCGCGAAGGACTGAAGAAGTGAAATACTCGTTTACTTGTGTACAATTTCCAATTTCGTATTTTCTCAAACAACCGCCGAATAAAATATTTCAAACATCATTGTTTACGATTGTTGATGCACAAATAAGCTCGTTCATTTGTCGCGAAGGACTAAAGAAGTGAAATACTCGTTTACTTGTGCACAATATCCAATTTCGCATTTTCTCAAACAACAGCGGAATAGAATATTTCAAACAGCATTGTTTATGATTGCTGATGCACAAATAAGCTCGTTTATTTGTCGCGAAGGACTAAAGAAGTGAAATACTCGTTTACTTGTGAACAATTTCCAATTTCGCATTTTCTCAAACAACCGCCGAATAGAATATTTCAAACATCATTGTTTACGATTGTTGATGCACAAATAAACTCGTTTTTTTGTCGCGAAGGACTAAAGAAGTGAAATACTCGTTTACTTGTGCACAATATCCAATTTCGCATTTTCTCAAACAACCGCGGAATAGAATATTTCAAACATCATTGTTTACGATTGTTGATGCACAAATAAGCTCGTTTTTTTGTCGCGAAGGACTAAAGAAGTGAAATACTCGTTTACTTGTGCACAATATCCAATTTCGCATTTTCTCAAACAACCGCGGAATAGAATATTTCAAACATCATTGTTTATGATTGCTGATGCACAAATAAGCTCGGTTATTTGGTCGCGAATGACTGAATAAGTGAAATACTCGTTTACTTGTGCACAATTTCCAATTTCGCATTTTCTCAAACAACCGCCGAAGAGAATATTTCAAACATCATTGTTTATGATTGCCGATGCACAAATAAGCTCGCATATTTGGTCGCCAAGGGCGGAAGAAGTGAAATACTCGTTAACTTCTGCACAATTTCCAATTTCGCATTTTCTCAAACAACCGCCGAATAGAATATTTCAAACATCATTGTTTATGATTGCTGATGCACAAATAAGTTTGCTTGTTTGGTCGCGAAGGACTGAAGAAGTGAAATACTCGTTTACTTGTGTACAATTTCCAATTTCGTATTTTCTCAAACAACCGCCGAATAAAATATTTCAAACATCATTGTTTACGATTGTTGATGCACAAATAAGCTCGTTCATTTGTCGCGAAGGACTAAAGAAGTGAAATACTCGTTTACTTGTGCACAATATCCAATTTCGCATTTTCTCAAACAACAGCGGAATAGAATATTTCAAACAGCATTGTTTATGATTGCTGATGCACAAATAAGCTCGTTTATTTGTCGCGAAGGACTAAAGAAGTGAAATACTCGTTTACTTGTGCACAATATCCAATTTCGCATTTTCTCAAACAACAGCGGAATAGAATATTTCAAACAGCATTGTTTATGATTGCTGATGCACAAATAAGCTCGTTTATTTGTCGCGAAGGACTAAAGAAGTGAAATACTCGTTTACTTGTGAACAATTTCCAATTTCGCATTTTCTCAAACAACCGCCGAATAGAATATTTCAAACATCATTGTTTACGATTGTTGATGCACAAATAAGCTCGTTTTTTTGTCGCGAAGGACTAAAGAAGTGAAATACTCGTTTACTTGTGCACAATATCCAATTTCGCATTTTCTCAAACAACCGCGGAATAGAATATTTCAAACATCATTGTTTATGATTGCTGATGCACAAATAAGCTCGGTTATTTGGTCGCGAATGACTGAATAAGTGAAATACTCGTTTACTTGTGCACAATTTCCAATTTCGCATTTTCTCAAACAACCGCCGAAGAGAATATTTCAAACATCATTGTTTACGATTGTTGATGCACAAATCAGCTCGTTTATTTGTCGCGAAGGACTAAAGAAGTGAAATACTCCTTTACTTGTGAACAATTTCCAATTTCGCATTTTCTCAAACTACTGCCGAATACAATATTTCAAACATCATTGTTTATGATTGCTGATGCACAAATAAGTTTGCTTGTTTGGTCGCGAAGGACTGAAGAAGTGAAATACCCGTTTACTTGTGTACAATTTCCAATTTCGTATTTTCTCAAACAACCGCCGAATAAAATATTTCAAACATCATTGTTTACGATTGTTGATGCACAAATAAGCTCGTTCATTTGTCGCGAAGGACTAAAGAAGTGAAATACTCGTTTACTTGTGCACAATATACAATTTCGCATTTTCTCAAACAACAGCGGAATAGAATATTTCAAACAGCATTGTTTATGAGTGCTGATGCACAAATAAGCTCGTTTATTTGTCGCGAAGGACTGAAGAAGTGAAATACTCGTTTACTTGGGCACAATTTCCAATTTCGCATTTTCTCAAACAAATGCCGAATAGAATATTTCAGACATCATTGTTTACGATTGTTGATGCACAAATAAGCTCGTTTATTTGTCGCGAAGGACTAAAGAAGTGAAATACTCGTTTACTTGTGAACAATTTCCAATTTCGCATTTTCTCAAACAACCGCTGAATAGAATATTTCAAACATCATTGTTTACGATTGTTGATGCACAAATAAGCTCGTTTATTTGTCGCGAAGGACTAAAGAAGTAAAATACTCGTTTACTTGTGCACAATATCCAATTTCGCATTTTCTCAAACAACCGCGGAATAGAATATTTCAAACATCATTGTTTATGATTGCTGATGCACAAATAAGCTCGGTTATTTGGTCACGAATGACTGAATAAGTGAAATACTCGTTTACTTGTGCACAATTTCTAATTTCGCATTTTCTCAAACAACCGCCGAAGAGAATATTTCACACATCATTGTTTACGATTGTTGATGCACAAATAAGCTCGTTTATTTGTCGCGAAGGACTAAAGAAGTGAAATACTCGTTTACTTGTGAACAATTTCCAATTTCGCATTTTCTCAAACTACTGCCGAATACAATATTTCAAACATCATTGTTTATGATTGCTGATGCACAAATAAGTTTGCTTGTTTGGTCGCGAAGGACTGAAGAAGTGAAATACTCGTTTACTTGTGAACAATTTCCAATTTCGCATTTTCTCAAACAACCGCTGAATAGAATATTTCAAACATCATTGTTTACGATTGTTGATGCACAAATAAGCTCGTTTATTTGTCGCGAAGGACTAAAGAAGTAAAATACTCGTTTACTTGTGCACAATATCCAATTTCGCATTTTCTCAAACAACCGCGGAATAGAATATTTCAAACATCATTGTTTATGATTGCTGATGCACAAATAAGCTCGGTTATTTGGTCACGAATGACTGAATAAGTGAAATACTCGTTTACTTGTGCACAATTTCTAATTTCGCATTTTCTCAAACAACCGCCGAAGAGAATATTTCACACATCATTGTTTACGATTGTTGATGCACAAATAAGCTCGTTCATTTGTCGCGAAGGACTAAAGAAGTGAAATACTCGTTTACTTGTGCACAATATCCAATTTCGCATTTTCTCAAACAACCGCGGAATAGAATATTTCAAACAGCATTGTTTATGATTGCTGATGCACAAATAAGCTCGTTTATTTGTCGCGAAGGACTAAAGAAGTGAAATACTCGTTTACTTGTGCACAATTTACAATTTCGCAATTTCTCAAACAACCGCAGAATAGAATATTTCAAACATCATTGTTTATGATTGCCGATGCACAAATAAGCTCGCATATTTGGTCGCCAAGGGCGGAAGAAGTGAAATACTCGTTAACTTCTGCACAATTTCCAATTTCGCATTTTCTCAAACAACCGCCGAATAGAATATTTCAAACATCATTGTTTATGATTGCTGATGCACAAATAAGTTTGCTTGTTTGGTCGCGAAGGACTGAAGAAGTGAAATACTCGTTTACTTGTAAACAATTTCCAATTTCTCAAACAACCGCAGATTAGAATATTTCAAACATCATTGTTTATGATTGCCGATGCAAAAATAAGCTCGTTTATTTGGTCGCGAATGACTGAATAAGTGAAATACTCGTTTACTTGTGCACGATTTACAATTTCGCAATTTCTCAAACAACCGCAGAATAGAACATTTCAAACATCATTGTTTATGATTGCCGATGCACAAATAAGCTCGCATATTTGGTCGCCAAGGGCGGAAGAAGTGAAATACTCGTTAACTTCTGCACAATTTCCAATTTCGCATTTTCTCAAACAACCGCCGAATAGAATATTTCGAACATCATTGTTTATGATTGCTGATGCATAAATAAGCTCGTTTATTTAGTCGCAAATGACTGAATAAGTGAAATACTCGTTTACTTGTGCACAATTTCCAATTTCGTATTTTCTCAAACAACCGCCGAATAAAATATTTCAAACAGCATTGATTATGATTGCTGATGCACAAATAAGCTCGTTTATTTGGTCGCGAATGACTGAAGAAGTGAAATACTCGTTTACTTGTGCGTAATTTAGAATTTCGCAATTTCTCAAACAACCGCAGAATAGAATATTTCAAACATAATTGTTTATGATTGCCGATGCACAAATAAGCTCGCATATTTGGTCGCGAAGGACTAAAGAAGTGAAATACTCGTTTACTTGTGCACAATTTCCAATTCCAATCAAACAACCGCGGAATAGAATATTTCAAACATCATTGTTTATGATTGCTGATGCACAAATAAGCTCGTTTATTTGGTCGCGAAGAACTGAAGAAGTGAAATACTCGCTTACTTGTGCACAATTTCCAATTTCGCATTTTCTCAAACAACCGCCGAATAGAATATTTCAAACATCATTGTTTATGATTGCTGATGCATAAATAAGCTCGTTTATTTGGTCGCGAAGGACTAAAGAAGTGAAATACTCGTTTACTTGTGCACAATTTCCAATTTCGCATTTTCTCAAACAACCGCCGAATAGAATATTTCAAACATAATTTTTTATGATTGCCGATGCACAAATAAGCTCGTTTAGTTGGTCGCGAATGATTGAATAAGTGAAATACTCGTTTACTTGTGCACAATTTCCAATTTCGCATTTTCTCAAACAACAGCCGAATAGAATATTTCAAACATCATTGTTTATGATTGCTGATGCATAAATAAGCTCGTTTATTTGGTCGCGAAGGACTGAAGAAGTGAAATACTCCTTTACTTGTGCACAATTTACAATTTACAATTTCGCAATTTCTCAAACAACCGCAGAATAGAATATTTCAAACATCATTGCTTATGATTGCTGATGCATAAATAAGATGCATTTGGCCGCGAAGGACTAGAGAAGTGAAATACTCGTTTACTTGTGCACAATTTCTAATTTCGCATTTTCTCAAACAACCGCCGAATAGAATATTTCAAACATCATTGTTTATGATTGCTGATGCATATATAAGCTCGTTTATTTGGTCGCGAAGGACTGAAGAAGTAAAATACTCGCTTACTTGTGCACAATTTCCAATTTCGCATTTTCTCACATAACCGCGGAATAGAATCATTGTTTACTATTGCTGATGCACAAATAAGCTCGTTTATTTGGTCGCGAATGACTGAATAAGTGAACTACTTGCTTACTTGTGCACAATTTCCAATTTCGCACTTTCTCAAACAATCGCCCAATAAAATATTTCAAACAGCATTGTTTATGATTGCTGATGCACAAATAAGCTCGTTTATTTGGTCGCGAAGGACTGAAGAAGTGAAATACTCGTTTACTTGTGCACAATTTACAATTTCGCATTTTCTGAAACAACCGCAGAATAGAATATTTCGAACATCATTTTTTATGATTGCCGATGCACAAATAAGCTCGTTGATTTGGTCGCGAATGACTGAATAAGTGAAATACTCGCTTACTTGTGCACAATTTCCAATTTCGCATTTTCTCAAACAACCGCCCAATAAAATATTTCAAACAGCATTGTTTATGATTGCTGATGCACAAATAAGCTCGTATATTTGGTCGCGAAGGACTGAAGAAGTGAAATACTCGCTTACTTGTGCACAATTTACAATTTCGCAATTTCTCAAACAACCGCAGAATAGAATATTTCAAACATCATTGCTTATGATTGCTGATGCATAAATAAGATGCATTTGGCCGCGAAGGACTAGAGAAGTGAAATACTCGTTTACTTGTGCACAATTTCTAATTTCGCATTTTCTCAAACAACCGCCGAATAGAATATTTCAAACATCATTGTTTATGATTGCTGATGCATAAATAAGCTCGTTTATTTGGTCGCGAAGGACTGAAGAAGTAAAATACTCGCTTACTTGTGCACAATTTCCAATTTCGCATTTTCTCAAATAACCGCGGAATAGAATCATTGTTTATGATTGCTGATGCACAAATAAGCTCGTTTATTTGGTCGCGAATGACTGAATAAGTGAAATACTCGCTTACTTGTGCACAATTTCCAATTTCGCATTTTCTCAAACAACCGCCGAATAGAATATTTCAAACATCATAGTTTATGATTGCTGATGCACAAATAAACTCGTTTATTTGGTCGCGAAGGACTGTAGAAGTTTACTCGTGTGCTTGTGCACAATTTACAATTTCGCAATTTCTCAAACAACCGCAGAATAGAATATTTCAAACATCATTGCTTATGATTGCTGATGCATAAATAAGATGCATTTGGTCGCGAAGGACTAAAGAAGTGAAATACTCGTTTACTTGTGCACAATTTCTAATTTCGCATTTTCTCAAACAACCGCCGAATAGAATATTTCAAACATCATTGTTTATGATTGCTGATGCATAAATAAGCTCGTTTATTTGGTCGCGAAGGACTGAAGAAGTAAAATACTCGCTTACTTGGGCACAATTTCCAATTTCGCATTTTCTCAAATAACCGCGGAATAGAATCATTGTTTACTATTGCTGATGCACAAATAAGCTCGTTTATTTGGTCGCGAATGACTGAATAAGTGAAATACTTGCTTACTTGTGCACAATTTCCAATTTCGCATTTTCTCAAACAATCGCCCAATAAAATATTTCAAACAGCATTGTTTATGATTGCTGATGCACAAATAAGCTCGTTTATTTGGTCGCGAAGGACTGAAGAAGTGAAATACTCGTTTACTTGTGCACAATTTACAATTTCGCATTTTCTGAAACAACCGCAGAATAGAATATTTCGAACATCAAATTTTATGATTGCCGATGCACAAATAAGCTCGTTGATTTGGTCGCGAATGACTGAATAAGTGAAATACTCGCTTACTGGTGCACAATTTCCAATTTCGCATTTTCTCAAACAACCGCGGAATAGAATCATTGTTTATGATTGCTGATGCACAAATAAGCTCGTTTATTTGGTCGCGAATGGCTGAATAAGTGAAATGCTCGCTTACTTGTGCACAATTTCCAATTTCGCATTTTCTCAAACAACCGCCGAATAGAATATTTCAGACAGCATTGTTTATGATTGCTGATGCACAAATAAGCTCGTATATTTGGTCGCGAAGGACTGAAGAAGTGAAATACTCGCTTACTTGTGCACAATTTCCAATTTCGCATTTTCTCAAACAACCGCCGAATAGAATATTTCAAACAGCATTGTTTATGATTGCTGATGCACAAATAAGCTCGTATATTTGGTCGCGAAGGACTGAAGAAGTGAAATACTCCCTTACTTGTGCACAATTTCCAATTTCGTATTTTCTCAAATAACCGCGCAATAGAATCATTGTTTATGATTGCTGATGCACAAATAAGCTCGTTTATTTGGTCGCGAATGACTGAATAAGTGAAATACTCGCTTACTTGTGCACAATTTCCAATTTCGCATTTTCTCAAACAACCGCCGAATAGAATATTTCAAACATCATTGTTTATGATTGCTGATGCACAAATAAGCTCGTTTATTTGGTCGCGAAGGACTGTAGAAGTGAAATACTCGTTTACTTGTGCATAATTTACAATTTCGCAATTTCTCAAACAACCGCAGAATAGAATATTTGAAACATCGTTGTTTATGATTGCCGACGCACAAATAAGCTCGTTTATTTGGTCGCGAATGACTGAAGAAGTAAAATACTCGCTTACTTGGGCACAATTTCCAATTTCGCATTTTCTCAAATAACCGCGGAATAGAATCATTGTTTACTATTGCTGATGCACAAATAAGCTCGTTTATTTGGTCGCGAATGACTGAATAAGTGAAATACTTGCTTACTTGTGCACAATTTCCAATTTCGCATTTTCTCAAACAATCGCCCAATAAAATATTTCAAACAGCATTGTTTATGATTGCTGATGCACAAATAAGCTCGTTTATTTGGTCGCGAAGGACTGAAGAAGTGAAATACTCGTTTACTTGTGCACAATTTACAATTTCGCATTTTCTGAAACAACCGCAGAATAGAATATTTCGAACATCAAATTTTATGATTGCCGATGCACAAATAAGCTCGTTGATTTGGTCGCGAATGACTGAATAAGTGAAATACTCGCTTACTGGTGCACAATTTCCAATTTCGCATTTTCTCAAACAACCGCGGAATAGAATCATTGTTTATGATTGCTGATGCACAAATAAGCTCGTTTATTTGGTCGCGAATGGCTGAATAAGTGAAATGCTCGCTTACTTGTGCACAATTTCCAATTTCGCATTTTCTCAAACAACCGCCGAATAGAATATTTCAGACAGCATTGTTTATGATTGCTGATGCACAAATAAGCTCGTATATTTGGTCGCGAAGGACTGAAGAAGTGAAATACTCGCTTACTTGTGCACAATTTCCAATTTCGCATTTTCTCAAACAACCGCCGAATAGAATATTTCAAACAGCATTGTTTATGATTGCTGATGCACAAATAAGCTCGTATATTTGGTCGCGAAGGACTGAAGAAGTGAAATACTCCCTTACTTGTGCACAATTTCCAATTTCGTATTTTCTCAAATAACCGCGCAATAGAATCATTGTTTATGATTGCTGATGCACAAATAAGCTCGTTTATTTGGTCGCGAATGACTGAATAAGTGAAATACTCGCTTACTTGTGCACAATTTCCAATTTCGCATTTTCTCAAACAACCGCCGAATAGAATATTTCAAACATCATTGTTTATGATTGCTGATGCACAAATAAGCTCGTTTATTTGGTCGCGAAGGACTGTAGAAGTGAAATACTCGTTTACTTGTGCATAATTTACAATTTCGCAATTTCTCAAACAACCGCAGAATAGAATATTTGAAACATCGTTGTTTATGATTGCCGACGCACAAATAAGCTCGTTTATTTGGTCGCGAATGACTGAATAAGTGAAATACTCGTTTACTTGTGCACAATTTACAATTTCGCAATTTCTCAAACAACCGCAGAATAGAATATTTCAAACATCATTGTTTATGATTGCCGATGCACAAATAAGCTCGCATATTTGGTCGCCAAGGGCTGAAGAAGTGAAATACTCGTTTACTTCTGCACAATTTCCAATTTCGCATTTTCTCAAACAACCGCCGAATAGAATATTTCGAACATCATTGTTTATGATTGCTGGTGCATAAATAAGCTCGTTTATTTGGTCGCGAATGACTGAATAAGTGAAATACTCGTTTACTTATGCACAATTTCCAATTTCGTATTTTCTCAAACAACCGCCGAATAGAATATTTCAAACAGCATTGTTTATGATTGCTGATGCACAAATAAGCTCGTTTATTTGGTCACGAAGGACTAAAGAAGTGAAATACTCGATTACTTGTGAACAATTTCCAATTTCGCATTTTCTCAAACAACCGCCGAATAGAATAGTTCAAACATAATTGTTTATGATTCCTGATGCATAAATAAGCTCGTTTATTTGGTCGCGAAGGACTGAAGAAGTGAAATACTCGTTTACTTGTGCACAATTTCCAATTTTACATTTTCTCAAACAACAGCCGAATAGAATATTTCAAACAGCATTGTTTATGATTGCTCATGCACAAATAAGCTCGTTTATTTGGTCGCGAATGACTGAATAAGTGAAATACTCCTTTACTTGTGCACAATTTCCAATTTCGTATTTTCTCAAACAACCGCCGAATAGAATATTTCAAACATCATTGTTTTTGCCTGCTGATGCACAAATAAGCTCGCTTATTAGGTCGCGAATGACTGAATAAGTGAAATACTCGTTTACTTGTGCACAATATCCAATTTCGCATTTTCATAAACAACCGCGGAATAGAATATTTCAAACAGCATTGTTTATGATTGCTGATGCACAAATAAGATCGTTTATTTGGTCGCGAATGACTGAATAAATGAAATACTCGTTTACTTGTGCACAATTTCCAATTTCGCAATTTCTCAAACAACCGCCGAATAGAATATTTCAAGCAGCATTGTTTACGATTGTTTATGCACAAATAAACTCGTTTATTTGTCGCGAAGGACTAAAGAAGTGAAATACTCGTTTACTTGTGCACAATATCCAATTTCGCATTTTCTCAAACAACCGCGGAATAGAATATTTCAAACACCATTGTTTATGATTGCTGATGCACAAATAAGCTTGTTTCTTTGTCGCGAAGGACTGAAGATGTGAAATACTCGTTTACTTGTGTACAATTTCCAATTTCGTATTTTCTCAAACAACCGAAGAATAAAATATTTCAAACATCATTGTTTACGATTGTTGATGCACAAATAAGCTCGTTCATTTGTCGCGAAGGACTAAAGAAGTGAAATACTCGTTTACTTGTGCACAATATCCAATTTCGCATTTTTCAAACAACCGCGGAATAGAATATTTCAAACAGCATTGTTTATGATTGATGATGCACAAATAAGCTCGTTTATTTGTCGCGAAGGACTAAAGAAGTGAAATACCCGTTTACTTGTGCACAATATCCAATTTCGCATTTTCTCAAACAACCGCCGAATAGAATATTTCAAACATCATTGTTTACGATTGTTGATGCACAAATAAGCTCGTTTATTTGTCGCGAAGGACTAAAGAAGTGAAATACTCGTTTACTTGTGCACAATATCCAATTTCGCATTTTCTCAAACAACCGCGGAATAGAATATTTCAAACATCATTGTTTATGATTGTTGATGCACAAATAAGCTCGTTTATTTGTCGCGAAGGACTAAAGAAGTGAAATACTCGTTTACTTGTGAACAATTTCCAATTTCGCATTTTCTCAAACAACCGCCGAATAGAATATTTCAAACATCATTGTTTACGATTGTTGATGCACAAATAAGCTCGTTTATTTGTCGCGAAGGACTAAAGAAGTGAAATACTCGTTTACTTGTGCACAATTTCCAATTTCGCATTTTCTCAAACAACCGCCGAATAGAATATTTCAAAAATCATTGTTTACGATTGTTGATGCACAAATAAGCTCGTTTATTTGTCGCGAAGGACTAAAGAAGTGAAATACTCGTTTACTTGTGAACAATTTCCAATTTCGCATTTTCTCAAACAACCGCCGAATAGAATATTTCAAACATCATTGTTTATGATTGCTGATGCACAAATAAGCTCGTTTATTTGGTCACGAAGGACTAAAGAAGTGAAATACTCGTTTACTTGTGAACAATTTCCAATTTCGCATTTTCTCAAACAACCGCCGAATAGAATAGTTCAAACATCATTGTTTATGATTCCTGATGCATAAATAAGCTCGTTTATTTGGTCGCGAAGGACTGAAGAAGTGAAATACTCGTTTACTTGTGCACAATTCCCAATTTTACATTTTCTCAAACTACAGCCGAATAGAATATTTCAAACAGCATTGTTTATGATTGCTCATGCACAAATAAGCTCGTTTATTTGGTCGCGAATGACTGAATAAGTGAAATACTCCTTTACTTGTGCACAATTTCCAATTTCGTATTTTCTCAAACAACCGCCGAATAGAATATTTCAAACATCATTGTTTTTGACTGCTGATGCACAAATAAGCTCGCTTATTAGGTCGCGAATGACTGAATAAGTGAAATACTCGTTTACTTGTGCACAATATCCAATTTCGCATTTTCATAAACAACCGCGGAATAGAATATTTCAAACAGCATTGTTTATGATTGCTGATGCACAAATAAGATCGTTTATTTGGTCGCGAATGACTGAATAAGTGAAATACTCGCTTACTTGTGCACAATTTCCAATTTCGCAATTTCTCAAACAACCGCCGAATAGAATATTTCAAACAGCATTGTTTACGATTGTTGATGCACAAATAAGCTCGTTTATTTGTCGCGAAGGACTAAAGAAGTGAAATACTCGTTTACTTGTGCACAATATCCAATTTCGCATTTTCTCAAACAACCGCCGAATAGAATATTTCAAACATCATTGTTTACGATTGTTGATGCACAAATAAGCTCGTTTATTTGTCGCGAAGGACTAAAGAAGTGAAATACTCGTTTACTTGTGCACAATATCCAATTTCGCATTTTCTCAAACAACCGCGGAATAGAATATTTCAAACATCATTGTTTATGATTGCTGATGCACAAATAAGCTCGGTTATTTGGTCGCGAATGACTGAATAAGTGAAATACTCGTTTACTTGTGCACAATTTCCAATTTCGCATTTTCTCAAACAACCGCCGAATAGAATATTTCAAAAATCATTGTTTACGATTGTTGATGCACAAATAAGCTCGTTTATTTGTCGCGAAAGACTAAAGAAGTGAAATACTCGTTTACTTGTGAACAATTTCCAATTTCGCATTTTCTCAAACAACCGCCGAATAGAATATTTCAAACATCATTGTTTACGATTGTTGATGCACAAATAAGCTCGTTTATTTGTCGCGAAGGACTAAAGAAGTAAAATACTCGCTTACTTGTGCACAATTTCCAATTTCGCATTTTCTCAAATAACCGCGGAATAGAATCATTGCTTATGATTGCTGATGCACAAATAAGCTCGTTTATTTGGTCGCGAATGACTGAATAAGTGAAATACTCGCTTACTTGTGCACAATTTCCAATTTCGCATTTTCTCAAACAACCGCCGAATAGAATATTTCAAACATCATAGTTTATGATTGCTGATGCACAAATAAACTCGTTTATTTGGTCGCGAAGGACTGTAGAAGTTTACTCGTGTACTTGTGCACAATTTACAATTTCGCAATTTCTCAAACAACCGCAGAATAGAATATTTCAAACATCATTGCTTATGATTGCTGATGCATAAATAAGATGCATTTGGTCGCGAAGGACTAAAGAAGTGAAATACTCGTTTACTTGTGCACAATTTCTAATTTCGCATTTTCTCAAACAACCGCCGAATAGAATATTTCAAACATCATTGTTTATGATTGCTGATGCATAAATAAGCTCGTTTATTTGGTCGCGAAGGACTGAAGAAGTAAAATACTCGCTTACTTGGGCACAATTTCCAATTTCGCATTTTCTCAAATAACCGCGGAATAGAATCATTGTTTACTATTGCTGATGCACAAATAAGCTCGTTTATTTGGTCGCGAATGACTGAATAAGTGAAATACTTGCTTACTTGTGCACAATTTCCAATTTCGCATTTTCTCAAACAATCGCCCAATAAAATATTTCAAACAGCATTGTTTATGATTGCTGATGCACAAATAAGCTCGTTTATTTGGTCGCGAAGGACTGAAGAAGTGAAATACTCGTTTACTTGTGCACAATTTACAATTTCGCATTTTCTGAAACAACCGCAGAATAGAATATTTCGAACATCAAATTTTATGATTGCCGATGCACAAATAAGCTCGTTGATTTGGTCGCGAATGACTGAATAAGTGAAATACTCGCTTACTGGTGCACAATTTCCAATTTCGCATTTTCTCAAACAACCGCGGAATAGAATCATTGTTTATGATTGCTGATGCACAAATAAGCTCGTTTATTTGGTCGCGAATGGCTGAATAAGTGAAATGCTCGCTTACTTGTGCACAATTTCCAATTTCGCATTTTCTCAAACAACCGCCGAATAGAATATTTCAAACAGCATTGTTTATGATTGCTGATGCACAAATAAGCTCGTATATTTGGTCGCGAAGGACTGAAGAAGTGAAATACTCCCTTACTTGTGCACAATTTCCAATTTCGTATTTTCTCAAATAACCGCGCAATAGAATCATTGTTTATGATTGCTGATGCACAAATAAGCTCGTTTATTTGGTCGCGAATGACTGAATAAGTGAAATACTCGCTTACTTGTGCACAATTTCCAATTTCGCATTTTCTCAAACAACCGCCGAATAGAATATTTCAAACAGCATTGTTTATGATTGCTGATGCACAAATAAGCTCGTATATTTGGTCGCGAAGGACTGAAGAAGTGAAATACTCGCTTACTTGTGCACAATTTCCAATTTCGCATTTTCTCAAACAACCGCCGAATAGAATATTTCAAACAGCATTGTTTATGATTGCTGATGCACAAATAAGCTCGTATATTTGGTCGCGAAGGACTGAAGAAGTGAAATACTCCCTTACTTGTGCACAATTTCCAATTTCGTATTTTCTCAAATAACCGCGCAATAGAATCATTGTCTATGATTGCTGATGCACAAATAAGCTCGTTTATTTGGTCGCGAATGACTGAATAAGTGAAATACTCGCTTACTTGTGCACAATTTCCAATTTCGCATTTTCTCAAACAACCGCCGAATAGAATATTTCAAACATCATTGTTTATGATTGCTGATGCACAAATAAGCTCGTTTATTTGGTCGCGAAGGACTGTAGAAGTGAAATACTCGTTTACTTGTGCATAATTTACAATTTCGCAATTTCTCAAACAACCGCAGAATAGAATATTTGAAACATCATTGTTTATGATTGCCGATGCACAAATAAGCTCGTTTATTTGGTCGCGAATGACTGAATAAGTGAAATACTCGTTTACTTGTGCACAATTTACAATTTCGCAATTTCTCAAACAACCGCAGAATAGAATATTTCAAACACCATTGTTTATGATTGCCGATGCACAAATAAGCTCGCATATTTGGTCGCCAAGGGCTGAAGAAGTGAAATACTCGTTTACTTCTGCACAATTTCCAATTTCGCATTTTCTCAAACAACCGCCGAATAGAATATTTCGAACATCATTGTTTATGATTGCTGGTGCATAAATAAGCTCGTTTATTTGGTCGCGAATGACTGAGTAAGTGAAATACTCGTTTACTTATGCACAATTTCCAATGTCGTATTTTCTCAAACAACCGCCGAATAGAATATTTCAAACATTTATGATTGCTGATGCACAAATAAGCTCGTTTATTTGGTCACGAAGGACTAAAGAAGTGAAATACTCGTTTACTTGTGAACAATTTCCAATTTCGCATTTTCTCAAACAACCGCCGAATAGAATAGTTCAAACATCATTGTTTATGATTCCTGATGCATAAATAAGCTCGTTTATTTGGTCGCGAAGGACTGAAGAAGTGAAATACTCGTTTACTTGTGCACAATTTCCAATTTTACATTTTCTCAAACAACAGCCGAATAGAATATTTCAAACAGCATTGTTTATGCTCATGCACAAATAAGCTCGTTTATTTGGTCGCGAATGACTGAATAAGTGAAATACTCCTTTACTTGTGCACAATTTCCAATTTCGTATTTTCTCAAACAACCGCCGAATAGAATATTTCAAACATCATTGTTTTTGCCTGCTGATGCACAAATAAGCTCGCTTATTAGGTCGCGAATGACTGAATAAGTGAAATACTCGTTTACTTGTGCACAATATCCAATTTCGCATTTTCATAAACAACCGCGGAATAGAATATTTCAAACAGCATTGTTTATGATTGCTGATGCACAAATAAGATCGTTTATTTGGTCGCGAATGACTGAATAAATGAAATACTCGTTTACTTGTGCACAATTTCCAATTTCGCAATTTCTCAAACAACCGCCGAATAGAATATTTCAAACAGCATTGTTTACGATTGTTTATGCACAAATAAACTCGTTTATTTGTCGCGATGGACTAAAGAAGTGAAATACTCGTTTACTTGTGCACAATATCCAATTTCGCATTTTCTCAAACAACCGCGGAATAGAATATTTCAAACACCATTGTTTATGATTGCTGATGCACAAATAAGCTCGTTTATTTGTCGCGAAGGACTAAAGAAGTGAAATACCCGTTTACTTGTGCACAATATCCAATTTCGCATTTTCTCAAACAACCGCCGAATAGAATATTTCAAACATCATTGTTTACGATTGTTGATGCACAAATAAGCTCGTTTATTTGTCGCGAAGGACTAAAGAAGTGAAATACTCGTTTACTTGTGCACAATATCCAATTTCGCATTTTCTCAAACAACCGCGGAATAGAATATTTCAAACATCATTGTTTATGATTGCTGATGCACAAATAGGCTCGGTTATTTGGTCGCGAATGACTGAATAAGTGAAATACTCGTTTACTTGTGCACAATTTCCAATTTCACATTTTCTCAAACAACCGCCGAATAGAATATTTCAAACATCATTGTTTACGATTGTTGATGCACAAATAAGCTCGTTTATTTGTCGCGAAAGACTAAAGAAGTGAAATACTCGTTTACTTGTGAACAATTTCCAATTTCGCATTTTCTCAAACAACCGCCGAATAGAATATTTCAAACATCATTGTTTACGATTGTTGATGCACAAATAAGCTCGTTTATTTGTCGTGAAGGACTAAAGAAGTGAAATACTCGATTACTTGTGCACAGTATCCAATTTCGCATTTTCTCAAACAACCGCGGAATAGAATATTTCAAACATCATTGTTTATGATTGCTGATGCAGAAATAAGCTCGGTTATTTGGTCGCGAATGACTGAATAAGTGAAATACTCGTTTACTTGTGCACAATTTCCAATTTCGCATTTTCTCAAACAACCGCCGAATAGAATATTTCAAAAATCATTGTTTACGATTGTTGATGTACAAATAAGCTCGTTTATTTGTCGCGAAGGACTAAAGAAGTGAAATACTCGTTTACTTGTGAACAATTTCCAATTTCGCATTTTCTCAAACAACCGCCGAATAGAATATTTCAAACATCATTGTTTATGATTGCTGATGCACAAATAAGCTCGTTTATTTGGTCGCGAAGGACTGTAGAAGTGAAATACTCGTTTACTTGTGCATAATTTACAATTTCGCAATTTCTCAAACAACCGCAGAATGGAATATTTCAAACATCATTGTTTATGATTGCCGATGCACAAATAAGCTCGTTTATTTGGTCGCGAATGACTGAATAAGTGAAATACTCGTTTACTTGTGCACAATTTACAATTTCGCAATTTCTCAAACAACCGCAGAATAGAATATTTCAAACATCATTGTTTATGATTGCCGATGCACAAATAAGCTCGCATATTTGGTCGCCAAGGGCTGAAGAAGTGAAATACTCGTTTACTTCTGCACAATTTCCAATTTCGCATTTTCTCAAACAACCGCCGAATAGAATATTTCGAACATCATTGTTTATGATTGCTGATGCATAAATAAGCTCGTTTATTTGGTCGCGAATGACTGAATAAGTGAAATACTCGTTTACTTGTGCACAATTTCCAATTTCGTATTTTCTCAAACAACCGCCGAATAGAATATTTCAAACAGCATTGTTTATGATTGCTGATGCACAAATAAGCTCGTTTATTTGGTCACGAAGGACTAAAGAAGTGAAATACTCGTTTACTTGTGAACAATTTCCAATTTCGCATTTTCTCAAACAACCGCCGAATAGAATAGTTCAAACATCATTGTTTATGATTCCTGATGCATAAATAAGCTCGTTTATTTGGTCGCGAAGGACTGAAGAAGTGAAATACTCGTTTACTTCTGCACAATTCCCAATTTTACATTTTCTCAAACTACAGCCGAATAGAATATTTCAAACAGCATTGTTTATGATTGCTCATGCACAAATAAGCTCGTTTATTTGGTCGCGAATGACTGAATAAGTGAAATACTCCTTTACTTGTGCACAATTTCCAATTTCGTATTTTCTCAAACAACCGCCGAATAGAATATTTCAAACATCATTGTTTTTGACTGCTGATGCACAAATAAGCTCGCTTATTAGGTCGCGAATGGCTGAATAAGTGAAATACTCGTTTACTTGTGCACAATATCCAATTTCGCATTTTCATAAACAACCGCGGAATAGAATATTTCAAACAGCATTGTTTATGATTGCTGATGCACAAATAAGATCGTTTATTTGGTCGCGAATGACTGAATAAGTGAAATACTCGCTTACTTGTGCACAATTTCCAATTTCGCAATTTCTCAAACAACCGTCGAATAGAATATTTCAAACAGCATTGTTTACGATTGTTGATGCACAAATAAGCTCGTTTATTTGTCGCGAAGGACTAAAGAAGTGAAATACTCGTTTACTTGTGCACAATATCCAATTTCGCATTTTCTCAAACAACCGCCGAATAGAATATTTCAAACATCATTGTTTACGATTGTTGATGCACAAATAAGCTCGTTTATTTGTCGCGAAGGACTAAAGAAGTGAAATACTCGTTTACTTGTGCACAATATCCAATTTCGCATTTTCTCAAACAACCGCGGAATAGAATATTTCAAACATCATTGTTTATGATTGCTGATGCACAAATAAGCTCGGTTATTTGGTCGCGAATGACTGAATAAGTGAAATACTCGTTTACTTGTGCACAATTTCCAATTTCGCATTTTCTCAAACAACCGCCGAATAGAATATTTCAAAAATCATTGTTTACGATTGTTGATGCACAAATAAGCTCGTTTATTTGTCGCGAAAGACTAAAGAAGTGAAATACTCCTTTACTTGTGAACAATTTCCAATTTCGCATTTTCTCAAACAACCGCCGAATAGAATATTTCAAACATCATTGTTTACGATTGTTGATGCACAAATAAGCTCGTTTATTTGTCGCGAAGGACTAAAGAAGTGAAATACTCGTTTACTTGTGCACAATATCCAATTTCGCATTTTCTCAAACAACCGCGGAATAGAATATTTCAAACATCATTGTTTATGATTGCTGATGCACAAATAAGCTCGGTTATTTGGTCGCGAATGACTGAATAAGTGAAATACTCGTTTACTTGTGCACAATTTCCAATTTCGCATTTTCTCAAACAACCGCCGAATAGAATATTTCAAACATCATTGTTTATGATTGCCGATGCACAAATAAGCTCGTTTATTTGGTCGCGAATGACTGAAGAAGTGAAATACTCGTTTACTTGTGCGTAATTTAGAATTTCGCAATTTCTCAAACAACCGCCGAATAGAATATTTCAAACAGCATTGTTTATGATTGCTGATGCACAAATAAGCTCGTTTATTTGGTCACGAAGGACTAAAGAAGTGAAATACTCGTTTACTTGTGCACAATTTCCAATTTCGCATTTTCTCAAACAACCGCGGAATAGAATATTTCAAACAGCATTGTTTATGATTGCTGATGCACAAATAAGCTCGTTTATTTGTCGCGAAGGACTGAAGATGTGAAATACTCTTTTACTTGTGTACAATTTCCAATTTCGCATTTTCTCAAACAACCGCCGAATAGAATATTTCAAACATCATTGTTTACGATTGCTGATGCACAAATAAGCTCGTTTATTTGTCGCGAAGGACTAAAGAAGTGAACTACTCGTTTACTTGTGCACAATATCCAATTTCGCATTTTTCAAACAACCGCGGAATAGAATATTTCAAACAGCATTGTTTATGATTGCTGATGCACAAATAAGCTCGTTTATTTGTCGCGAAGGACTGAAGATGTGAAATACTCTTTTACTTGTGTACAATTTCCAATTTCGCATTTTCTCAAACAACCGCCGAATAGAATATTTCAAACATCATTGTTTACGATTGCTGATGCACAAATAAGCTCGATTATTTGTCGCGAAGGACTAAAGAAATGAAATACTCGTTTACTTGGGCACAATTTCCAATTTCGCATTTTCTCAAACAACCGCCCAATAAAATATTTCAAACAGCATTGTTTATGATTGCTGATACAAAAATAAGCTCGTTTATTTGGTCGCGAAGGACTGAAGAAGTGAAATACTCGTTTACTTGTGCACAATTTCCAATTTCGCATTTTCTCAAACAACCGCCCAATAAAATATTTCAAACAGCATTGTTTATGATTGCTGATACACAAATAAGCTCGTTTATTTGGTCGCGAAGGACTGAAGAAGTGAAATACTCGTTTACTTGTGAACAATTTCCAGTTTCGCATTTTTCAAACAACCGCGGAATAGAATATTTCAAACAGCATTGTTTATGATTGCTGATGCACAAATAAGCTTGTTTCTTTGTCGCGAAGGACTGAAGATGGGAAATACTCGTTTACTTGTGTACAATTTCCAATTTCGTATTTTCTCAAACAACCGCCGAATAAAATATTTCAAACATCATTGTTTACGATTGTTGATGCACAAATAAGCTCGTTCATTTGTCGCGAAGGACTAAAGAAGTGAAATACTCGTTTACTTGTGCACAATATCCAATTTCGCATTTTTCAAACAACCGCGGAATAGAATATTTCAAACATCATTGTTTACGATTGTTGATGCACAAATAAGCTCGTTCATTTGTCGCGAAGGACTAAAGAAGTGAAATACTCGTTTACTTGTGCACAATATCCAATTTCGCATTTTTCAAACAACCGCGGAATAGAATATTTCAAACAGCATTGTTTATGATTGCTGATGCACAAATAAGCTCGTTTATTTGTCGCGAAGGACTGAAAATGTGAAATACTCGTTTACTTGTGCACAATTTCCAATTTCGCATTTTCTCAAACAACCGCCCAATAAAATATTTCAAACAGCATTGTTTATGATTGCTGATACACAAATAAGCTCGTTTATTTGGTCGCGAAGGACTGAAGAAGTGAAATACTCGTTTACTTGTGAACAATTTCCAATTTCGCATTTTTCAAACAACCGCAGAATAGAATATTTCGAACATCATTTTTCATGATTGCCGATGCACAAATAAGCTCGTTTATTTGGTCGCGAATGACTCAATAAGTGAAATACTCGCTTACTTGTGCACAATTTCCAATTTCGCATTTTCTCAAACAACCGCCCAATAAAATATTTCAAACAGCATTGTTTATGATTGCTGATACAAAAATAAGCTCGTTTATTTGGTCGCGAAGGACTGAAGAAGTGAAATACTCGTTTACTTGTGCACAATTTCCAATTTCGCATTTTCTCAAACAACCGCCCAATAAAATATTTCAAACAGCATTGTTTATGATTGCTGATACACAAATAAGCTCGTTTATTTGGTCGCGAAGGACTGAAGAAGTGAAATACTCGTTTACTTGTGAACAATTTCCAGTTTCGCATTTTTCAAACAACCGCGGAATAGAATATTTCAAACAGCATTGTTTATGATTGCTGATGCACAAATAAGCTTGTTTCTTTGTCGCGAAGGACTGAAGATGGGAAATACTCGTTTACTTGTGTACAATTTCCAATTTCGTATTTTCTCAAACAACCGCCGAATAAAATATTTCAAACATCATTGTTTACGATTGTTGATGCACAAATAAGCTCGTTCATTTGTCGCGAAGGACTAAAGAAGTGAAATACTCGTTTACTTGTGCACAATTTACAATTTCGCATTTTCTCAAACAACCGCAGAATAGAATATTTCGAACATCATTTTTTATGATTGCCTATGCACAAATAAGCTCGTTTATTTGGTCGCGAATGACTCAATAAGTGAAATACTCGCTTACTTGTGCACAATTTCCAATTTCGCATTTTCTCAAACAACCGCGGAATAGAATATTTCAAACAGCATCGTTTATGATTGCTGATGAACAAATAAGCTCGTTTATTTGTCGCGAAGGACTGAAGATGTGAAATACTCGTTTACTTGTGTACAATTTCCAATTTCGCATTTTCTCAAACAACCGCCGAATAGAATATTTCAAACATCATTGTTTACGATTGCTGATGCACAAATAAGTTTGCTTGTTTGGTCGCGAAGGACTGAAGAAGTGAAATACTCGTTTACTTGTGTACAATTTCCAATTTCGTATTTTCTCAAACAACCGCCGAATAAAATATTTCAAACATCATTGTTTACGATTGTTGATGCACAAATAAGTTTGCTTGTTTGGTCGCGAAGGACTGAAGAAGTGAAATACTCGTTTACTTGTGTACAATTTCCAATTTCGTATTTTCTCAAACAACCGCCGAATAAAATATTTCAAACAGCATTGTTTATGATTGCTGATACACAAATAAGCTCGTTTATTTGGTCGCGAAGGACTGAAGAAGTGAAATACTCGTTTACTTGTGCACAATTTACAATTTCGCATTTTCTCAAACAACCGCAGAATAGAATATTTCGAACATCATTTTTTATGATTGCCGATGCACAAATAAGCTCGTTTATTTGGTCGCGAATGACTCAATAAGTGAAATACTCGCTTACTTGTGCACAATTTCCAATTTCGCATTTTCTCAAACAACCGCCCAATAAAATATTTCAAACAGCATTGTTTATGATTGCTGATACACAAATAAGCTCGTTTATTTGGTCGCGAGGGACTGAAGAAGTGAAATACTCGTTTACTTGTGCACCTTCCTTTTCCTTTTTCCGGCGTTGTTATGGTCAGAAGTGTAGGACCATAACCTTCCCACTTAACTGCATTCCTACTGGTCCGCTTGTGTGGTCCGCCGGTTTGACCTCAGAAAGTAGCGGCAGGCTTCCCGGTTTGGGATTACTTCATCGCTGAGGCCAATCAAATGCTGGTGTTTTTGCATTTTGCACCGTTTACTTGTGCACAATTTCCAATTTCGCATTTTCTCAAACAACCGCGGAATAGAATATTTCAAACAGCATTGTTTATGATTGCTGATGCACAAATAAGGTCGTTTATTTGTCGCGAAGGACTGAAGATGTGAAATACTCGTTTACTTGTGTACAATTTCCAATTTCTCATTTTCTCAAACAAACGCCGAATAGAATATTTCAAACATCATTGTTTACGATTGCTGATGCATACATAAGCTCGTTTATTTGTCGCGAAGGACTGAAGAAGTGAAATACTCGTTTACTTGTGTACAATTTCCAATTTCGTATTTTCTCAAACAACCGCCCAATAAAATATTTCAAACAGCATTGTTTATGATTGCTGATACACAAATAAGCTCGTTTATTTGGTCGCGAAGGACTGAAGAAGTGAAATACTCGTTTACTTGTGCACAATTTCCAATTTCGCATTTTCTCAAACAACCGCCCAATAAAATATTTCAAACAGCATTGTTTATGATTGCTGATACACAAATAAGCTCGTTTATTTGGTCGCGAAGGACTGAAGAAGTGAAATACTCGTTTACTTGTGAACAATTTCCAATTTCGCATTTTCTCAAACAACCGCCGAATAGAATATTTCAAACATCATTGTTTACGATTGTTGATGCACAAATAAGCTCGTTTATTTGTCGCGAAGGACTAAAGAAGTGAAATACTCGTTTACTTGTGAACAATTTCCAATTTCGCATTTTCTCAAACAACCGCCGAACAGAATATTTCAAACATCATTGTTTATGATTGCTGATGCACAAATAAGTTTGCTTGTTTGGTCGCGAAGGACTGAAGAAGTGAAATACTCGTTTACTTGTGTACAATTTCCAATTTCGTATTTTCTCAAACAACCGCCGAATAAAATATTTCAAACATCATTGTTTACGATTGTTGATGCACAAATAAGCTCGTTCATTTGTCGCGAAGGACTAAAGAAGTGAAATGCTCGTTTACTTGTGCACAATATCCAATTTCGCATTTTTCAAACAACCGCGGAATAGAATATTTCAAACAGCATTGTTTATGATTGCTGATGCACAAATAAGCTCGTTTATTTGTCGCGAAGGACTGAAGATGTGAAATACTCTTTTACTTGTGTACAATTTCCAATTTCGCATTTTCTCAAACAACCGCCGAATAGAATATTTCAAACATCATTGTTTACGATTGCTGATGCACAAATAAGCTCGTTTATTTGTCGCGAAGGACTAAAGAAGTGAAATAGAATAGAATATTTCAAACAGCATTGTTTATGGTTGCTGATGCACAAATAAGGTCGGTTATTTGTCGCGAAGGACTGAAGATGTGAAATACTCGTTTACTTGTGTACAATTTCCAATTTCTCATTTTCTCAAACAAACGCCGAATAGAATATTTCAAACATCATTGTTTACGATTGCTGATGCATACATAAGCTCGTTTATTTGTCGCGAAGGACTGAAGAAGTGAAATACTCGTTTACTTGTGTACAATTTCCAATTTCGTATTTTCTCAAACAACCGCCCAATAAAATATTTCAAACAGCATTGTTTATGATTGCTGATACACAAATAAGCTCGTTTATTTGGTCGCGAAGGACTGAAGAAGTGAAATACTCGTTTACTTGTGCACAATTTCCAATTTCGCATTTTCTCAAACAACCGCCCAATAAAATATTTCAAACAGCATTGTTTATGATTGCTGATACACAAATAAGCTCGTTTATTTGGTCGCGAAGGACTGAAGAAGTGAAATACTCGTTTACTTGTGAACAATTTCCAATTTCGCATTTTCTCAAACAACCGCCGAATAGAATATTTCAAACATCATTGTTTACGATTGTTGATGCACAAATAAGCTCGTTTATTTGTCGCGAAGGACTAAAGAAGTGAAATACTCGTTTACTTGTGAACAATTTCCAATTTCGCATTTTCTCAAACAACCGCCGAACAGAATATTTCAAACATCATTGTTTATGATTGCTGATGCACAAATAAGTTTGCTTGTTTGGTCGCGAAGGACTGAAGAAGTGAAATACTCGTTTACTTGTGTACAATTTCCAATTTCGTATTTTCTCAAACAACCGCCGAATAAAATATTTCAAACATCATTGTTTACCATTGTTGATGCACAAATAAGCTCGTTCATTTGTCGCGAAGGACTAAAGAAGTGAAATACTCGTTTACTTGTGCACAATATCCAATTTCGCATTTTTCAAACAACCGCGGAATAGAATATTTCAAACAGCATTGTTTATGATTGCTGATGCACAAATAAGCTCGTTTATTTGTCGCGAAGGACTGAAGATGTGAAATACTCTTTTACTTGTGTACAATTTCCAATTTCGCATTTTCTCAAACAACCGCCGAATAGAATATTTCAAACATCATTGTTTACGATTGCTGATGCACAAATAAGCTCGTTTATTTGTCGCGAAGGACTAAAGAAGTGAAATAGAATAGAATATTTCAAACAGCATTGTTTATGGTTGCTGATGCACAAATAAGGTCGGTTATTTGTCGCGAAGGACTGAAGATGTGAAATACTCGTTTACTTGTGTACAATTTCCAATTTCTCATTTTCTCAAACAAACGCCGAATAGAATATTTCAAACATCATTGTTTACGATTGCTGATGCATACATAAGCTCGTTTATTTGTCGCGAAGGACTGAAGAAGTGAAATACTCGTTTACTTGTGTACAATTTCCAATTTCGTATTTTCTCAAACAACCGCCCAATAAAATATTTCAAACAGCATTGTTTATGATTGCTGATACACAAATAAGCTCGTTTATTTGGTCGCGAAGGACTGAAGAAGTGAAATACTCGTTTACTTGTGCACAATTTCCAATTTCGCATTTTCTCAAACAACCGCCCAATAAAATATTTCAAACAGCATTGTTTATGATTGCTGATACACAAATAAGCTCGTTTATTTGGTCGCGAAGGACTGAAGAAGTGAAATACTCGTTTACTTGTGAACAATTTCCAATTTCGCATTTTCTCAAACAACCGCCGAATAGAATATTTCAAACATCATTGTTTACGATTGTTGATGCACAAATAAGCTCGTTTATTTGTCGCGAAGGACTAAAGAAGTGAAATACTCGTTTACTTGTGAACAATTTCCAATTTCGCATTTTCTCAAACAACCGCCGAACAGAATATTTCAAACATCATTGTTTATGATTGCTGATGCACAAATAAGTTTGCTTGTTTGGTCGCGAAGGACTGAAGAAGTGAAATACTCGTTTACTTGTGTACAATTTCCAATTTCGTATTTTCTCAAACAACCGCCGAATAAAATATTTCAAACATCATTGTTTACCATTGTTGATGCACAAATAAGCTCGTTCATTTGTCGCGAAGGACTAAAGAAGTGAAATACTCGTTTACTTGTGCACAATATCCAATTTCGCATTTTTCAAACAACCGCGGAATAGAATATTTCAAACAGCATTGTTTATGATTGCTGATGCACAAATAAGCTCGTTTATTTGTCGCGAAGGACTGAAGATGTGAAATACTCTTTTACTTGTGTACAATTTCCAATTTCGCATTTTCTCAAACAACCGCCGAATAGAATATTTCAAACATCATTGTTTACGATTGCTGATGCACAAATAAGCTCGTTTATTTGTCGCGAAGGACTAAAGAAGTGAACTACTCGTTTACTTGTGCACAATATCCAATTTCGCATTTTTCAAACAACCGCGGAATAGAATATTTCAAACAGCATTGTTTATGATTGCTGATGCACAAATAAGCTCGTTTATTTGTCGCGAAGGACTGAAGATGTGAAATACTCTTTTACTTGTGTACAATTTCCAATTTCGCATTTTCTCAAACAACCGCCGAATAGAATATTTCAAACATCATTGTTTACGATTGCTGATGCACAAATAAGCTCGATTATTTGTCGCGAAGGACTAAAGAAATGAAATACTCGTTTACTTGGGCACAATTTCCAATTTCGCATTTTCTCAAACAACCGCCCAATAAAATATTTCAAACAGCATTGTTTATGATTGCTGATACAAAAATAAGCTCGTTTATTTGGTCGCGAAGGACTGAAGAAGTGAAATACTCGTTTACTTGTGCACAATTTCCAATTTCGCATTTTCTCAAACAACCGCCCAATAAAATATTTCAAACAGCATTGTTTATGATTGCTGATACACAAATAAGCTCGTTTATTTGGTCGCGAAGGACTGAAGAAGTGAAATACTCGTTTACTTGTGAACAATTTCCAGTTTCGCATTTTTCAAACAACCGCGGAATAGAATATTTCAAACAGCATTGTTTATGATTGCTGATGCACAAATAAGCTTGTTTCTTTGTCGCGAAGGACTGAAGATGGGAAATACTCGTTTACTTGTGTACAATTTCCAATTTCGTATTTTCTCAAACAACCGCCGAATAAAATATTTCAAACATCATTGTTTACGATTGTTGATGCACAAATAAGCTCGTTCATTTGTCGCGAAGGACTAAAGAAGTGAAATACTCGTTTACTTGTGCACAATATCCAATTTCGCATTTTTCAAACAACCGCGGAATAGAATATTTCAAACATCATTGTTTACGATTGTTGATGCACAAATAAGCTCGTTCATTTGTCGCGAAGGACTAAAGAAGTGAAATACTCGTTTACTTGTGCACAATATCCAATTTCGCATTTTTCAAACAACCGCGGAATAGAATATTTCAAACAGCATTGTTTATGATTGCTGATGCACAAATAAGCTCGTTTATTTGTCGCGAAGGACTGAAGATGTGAAATACTCGTTTACTTGTGCACAATTTCCAATTTCGCATTTTCTCAAACAACCGCCCAATAAAATATTTCAAACAGCATTGTTTATGATTGCTGATACACAAATAAGCTCGTTTATTTGGTCGCGAAGGACTGAAGAAGTGAAATACTCGTTTACTTGTGAACAATTTCCAATTTCGCATTTTTCAAACAACCGCAGAATAGAATATTTCGAACATCATTTTTCATGATTGCCGATGCACAAATAAGCTCGTTTATTTGGTCGCGAATGACTCAATAAGTGAAATACTCGCTTACTTGTGCACAATTTCCAATTTCGCATTTTCTCAAACAACCGCCCAATAAAATATTTCAAACAGCATTGTTTATGATTGCTGATACACAAATAAGCTCGTTTATTTGGTCGCGAAGGACTGAAGAAGTGAAATACTCGTTTACTTGTGCACCTTCCTTTTCCTTTTTCCGGCGTTGTTATGGTCAGAAGTGTAGGACCATAACCTTCCCACTTAACTGCATTCCTACTGGTCCGCTTGTGTGGTGTGATTGCTGATGCACAAATAAGGTCGTTTATTTGTCGCGAAGGACTGAAGATGTGAAATACTCGTTTACTTGTGTACAATTTCCAATTTCGCATTTTCTCAAACAACCGCCGAATAGAATATTTCAAACATCATTGTTTACGATTGCTGATGCACACATAAGCACGTTTATTTGTCGCGAAGGACTGAAGAAGTGAAATACTCGTTTACTTGTGTAGAATTTCCAATTTCGTATTTTCTCAAACAACCGCCCAATAAAATATTTCAAACAGCATTGTTTATGATTGCTGATACACAAATAAGCTCGTTTATTTGGTCGCGTAGGACTGAAGAAGTGAAATACTCGTTTACTTGTGCACAATTTTCAATTTCGCATTTTCTCAAACAACCGCCCAATAAAATATTTCAAACAGCATTGTTTATGATTGCTGATACACAAATAAGCTCGTTTATTTGGTCGCGAAGGACTGAAGAAGTGAAATACTCGTTTACTTGTGAACAATTTCCAATTTCGCATTTTCTCAAACAACCGCCGAATAGAATATTTCAAACATCATTGTTTACGATTGCTGATGCACAAATAAGCTCGTTTATTTGTCGCGAAGGACTAAAGAAGTGAAATACTCGTTTACTTGTGCACAATATCCAATTTCGCATTTTTCAAACAACCGCGGAATAGAATATTTCAAACAGCATTGTTTATGATTGCTGATGCACAAATAAGCTCGTTTATTTGTCGCGAAGGACTGAAGATGTGAAATACTCTTTTACTTGTGTACAATTTCCAATTTCGCATTTTCTCAAACAACCGCCGAATAGAATATTTCAAACATCATTGTTTACGATTGCTGATGCAGAAGTAAGCTCGTTTATTTGTCGCGAAGGACTAAAGAAGTGAAATACTCGTTTACTTGGGCACAATTTCCAATTTCGCATTTTCTCAAACAACCGCCGAATAGAATATTTCAAACATCATTGTTTACGATTGCTGATGCACAAATAAGCTCGTTTATTTGTCGCGAAGGACTAAAGAAGTGAAATACTCGTTTACTTGGGCACAATTTCCAATTTCGCATTTACTCAAACAACCGCCCAATAAAATATTTCAAACAGCATTGTTTATGATTGCTGATACACAAATAAGCTCGTTTATTTGGTCGCGAAGGACTGAAGAAGTGAAATACTGGTTTACTTGTGCACAATTTCCAATTTCGCATTTTCTCAAACAACCGCCCAATAAAATATTTCAAACAGCATTGTTTATGATTGCTGATACACAAATAAGCTCGTTTATTTGGTCGCGAAGGACTGAAGAAGTGAAATACTCGTTTACTTGTGAACAATTTCCAATTTCGCATTTTCTCAAACAACCGCCGAACAGAATATTTCAAACATCATTGTTTATGATTGCTGATGCACAAATAAGTTTGCTTGTTTGGTCGCGAAGGACTGAAGAAGTGAAATACTCGTTTACTTGTGTACAATTTCCAATTTCGTATTTTCTCAAACAACCGCCGAATAAAATATTTCAAACATCATTGTTTACGATTGTTGATGCACAAATAAGCTCGTTCATTTGTCGCGAAGGACTAAAGAAGTGAAATACTCGTTTACTTGTGAACAATTTCCAATTTCGCATTTTCTCAAACAACCGCCGAACAGAATATTTCAAACATCATTGTTTATGATTGCTGATGCACAAATAAGTTTGCTTGTTTGGTCGCGAAGGACTGAAGAAGTGAAATACTCGTTTACTTGTGTACAATTTCCAATTTCGTATTTTCTCAAACAACCGCGGAATAGAATATTTCAAACAGCATTGTTTATGATTGCTGATGCACAAATAAGCTCGTTTATTTGTCGCGAAGGACTGAAGATGTGAAATACTCGTTTACTTGTGCACCTTCCTTTTCCTTTTTCCGGCGTTGTTATGGTCAGAAGTGTAGGACCATAACCTTCCCACTTAACTGCATTCCTACTGGTCCGCTTGTGTGGTCCGCCGGTTTGACCTCAGAAAGTAGCGGCAGGCTTCCCGGTTTGGGATTACTTCATCGCTGAGGCCAATCAAATGCTGGTGTTTTTGCATTTTGCACCGTTTACTTGTGCACAATTTCCAATTTCGCATTTTCTCAAACAACCGCGGAATAGAATATTTCAAACAGCATTGTTTATGATTGCTGATGCACAAATAAGGTCGTTTATTTGTCGCGAAGGACTGAAGATGTGAAATACTCGTTTACTTGTGTACAATTTCCAATTTCGCATTTTCTCAAACAACCGCCGAATAGAATATTTCAAACATCATTGTTTACGATTGCTGATGCACACATAAGCTCGTTTATTTGTCGCGAAGGACTGAAGAAGTGAAATACTCGTTTACTTGTGTAGAATTTCCAATTTCGTATTTTCTCAAACAACCGCCCAATAAAATATTTCAAACAGCATTGTTTATGATTGCTGATACACAAATAAACTCGTTTATTTGGTCGCGTAGGACTGAAGAAGTGAAATACTCGTTTACTTGTGCACAATTTCCAATTTCGCATTTTCTCAAACAACCGCCCAATAAAATATTTCAAACAGCATTGTTTATGATTGCTGATACACAAATAAGCTCGTTTATTTGGTCGCGAAGGACTGAAGAAGTGAAATACTCGTTTACTTGTGAACAATTTCCAATTTCGCATTTTCTCAAACAACCGCCGAATAGAATATTTCAAACATCATTGTTTACGATTGCTGATACACAAATAAGCTCGTTTATTTGGTCGCGAAGGACTGAAGAAGTGAAATACTCGTTTACTTGTGCACAATTTCCAATTTCGCATTTTCTCAAACAACCGCCCAATAAAATATTTCAAACAGCATTGTTTATGATTGCTGATACACAAATAAGCTCGTTTATTTGGTCGCGAAGGACTGAAGAAGTGAAATACTCGTTTACTTGTGAACAATTTCCAATTTCGCATTTTTCAAACAACCGCGGAATAGAATATTTCAAACAGCATTGTTTATGATTGCTACAAATAAGGTCGTTTATTTGTCGCGAAGGACTGAAGATGTGAAATACTCGTTTACTTGTGTACAATTTCCAATTTCGCATTTTCTCAAACAACCGCCGAATAGAATATTTCAAACATCATTGTTTACGATTGCTGATGCACACATAAGCTCGTTTATTTGTCGCGAAGGACTGAAGAAGTGAAATACTCGTTTACTTGTGTAGAATTTCCAATTTCGTATTTTCTCAAACAACCGCCCAATAAAATATTTCGAACAGCATTGTTTATGATTGCTGATACACAAATAAGCTCGTTTATTTGGTCGCGTAGGACTGAAGAAGTGAAATACTCGTTTACTTGTGCACAATTTCCAATTTCGCATTTTCTCAAACAACCGCCCAATAAAATATTTCAAACAGCATTGTTTGTGATTGCTGATACACAAATAAGCTCGTTTATTTGGTCGCGAAGGACTGAAGAAGTGAAATACTCGTTTACTTGTGAACAATTTCCAATTTCGCATTTTTCAAACAACCGCGGAATAGAATATTTCAAACAGCATTGTTTATGATTGCTGATGCACAAATAAGCTTGTTTCTTTGTCGCGAAGGACTGAAGATGTGTGTTCAGGGTAGAGCTGTTGACTGTACCGAATTTCACCGAAAAAAGAAAAATCAAAAACTATTTGTTAAGAACGTTATAATTTATTGTGTGTCCTCGCACAAGTTTTGATTTAGAAGAATCAAACAATGAAATCCTGACTTGTATTTATAATCCCTTTTGTTTTTGTTTTGAAAATGGGGTGAATAACCCAATGACCTACATTTGTTATATTCTGTGTATGTGTACGCTCTGCCATTTCCCCAGGTTTCGGAATGCATTGGGAGAATGGCAGATCGCATTACATTCCACATTCCACAAATTCGATTCTCGCGCATTTGACAAGTTCTCATTCGTCAAGTGCGCGAGTCACATGTGTTGTTTTTATTTGTTATTTGTTTATTTTAATTTTTGTTAAATTGTTTTTTTATTTAAATTATAAAATTGTTGAGTAGCAACATGCTCCCGGGCCAAACTATGTTTTTTTCGTGGTGTCGTCGGGGGGGTGTGCATCTGTGGTGTTTTCTCGTTCGCGTTGTTGTGAAATTGTCTCCCTTCCGTGGCTTCTGCGAGGTCGTGGTGTCATCTTGGTGTATGTGTACTTGTATGTCGCTCGGTTCGGGGTAATTATGTGGAAGGAAAAATAGATTTAATAATGTCATTGATTGTGGTTATTGAAAATGTGCTAGACGGTGAAAGTTAAAATTTATATGGTGTTTGTTATTGTTTCCTTCATGTCGACCTGTCTGTCTAACGCGCCCGTCATTGTCGGTTTGGGGCTGTTTCGGTTGTCCGGTTTCGATGGGGGTTGTGAGTCGTACGGCGGAGTTGAGACCGGTAAGGGGGATAATTTCGCGATCGGACGTTTTAGAGTGTTTGTTGCGGTTCGTATGGTCACCACGCGCGTAAGACCATCGGCTCCCGGATGGAGTTGTTGTACTCGAGCGAGTATCCACGATGACGGTGGTAAGTTGTCTTCTTTCACCAAGACTATATCTCCAACGTTGATGTTTTGTTGTATTCGTAGCCACTTTGGTCGATGTTGAAGCTGCTGAAGATAAGTTGTGCTCCATTTCTTCCAGAAGTCTTGGGTAAGTCGTTGTAAATATTTCCATTTATCCAAATGGTTGACGTTTTTTTCAATTAGGTTTCTCTCAGGTGCGGTCCGAAGCGATGTGCCAATTAGGAAGTGACCCGGAGTTAGAACGTCTAAATCGTTGGGATCCTGGGACATGGGACATAGTGGTCTGGAGTTCAAACAAGCTTCAATTTGGGTGAGTAATGTGTAATATTCTTCGAAGGTTAGCTTGGAGACGCCAATGGTCCGCTTAAGATGAAATTTTATGGACTTTACTCCTGCCTCCCTAAGGCCTCCAAAGTGTGGTGATGACGGGGGGTTAAAGTGCCATGTTGTCTTGAGTGCAGCAAGGCTATTGGCGACCTCAGATGACCATTCTGTCGTGATGAATTTACTGTCCTTTAGGAATTCGTTGTTCGCTCCTTTAAAGTTGGTGCCACAGTCACTGAATAGATTGGCACAGGTGCCCCGTCTGGCTATGAATCGTCGATATGCAGCGATGAAGGCTGACGAGCTAAGATCGCTTACCAGCTCGATGTGGATTGCCTTCGTAGATAAACAGACGAATACGGCTATATACCCTTTGGTTGACTTATTGCATCGACCCTTCCAAAGCTTAATTTCCACTGGACCCGCATAGTCCACTCCGGTGTTCGTGAATGGCCTCGATATGGTTACGCGTTCCACCGTCAAGCTTCCCATGAGCTGCTCCTGCATCTTCGCGTTGAATCTGTGGCAGCGTACGCATCTGTGTATGGTTGATTTCACGACACGTTTGGCGTTTGTTATCCAAAATGTGTTTCGGATCTCTGCCAACATAAGTTGTTGACCGCCATGAAGAGTGTTAAGATGTATGTCGCTTATAAACAGCTTAGTGAAATGATGTGTATCCTTCAGGATGATTGGATGCCGTTGACTGTAAGGGCATGCTGAATTTGTCAGTCGTCCTCCTACTCTTAACATATTGTTCGCGTCGAGGAAGGGGTTCAAATTTTGTAGTGAGCTCCCCTTTGGAAGCATGCTTCCTGCAGTTAGCGCCTTGATTTCTTCTGGGAACAGTTCTTGTTGAACCAGCTTGATGAGTTGATGTTGGGATGTTTCCAGTTCTTCTGCTGTGAGTGGGTGAGTATTAAATGGAAGTTTCTTATTGGCTTGTAGGTTGTGGAAATACCTTCTCCATATTGCTACATTGCGAATAAGTCTTTTGAGACTAGAAAACCTTTGAAAGAAAGAGTTATTGATCACAATGTAGTGGGAGACCAAATGAACAAAATGGGTAAGTGTAGTTGTAAGGTTGTTTGTATAAAACATTGAAATATTTTCCTTTTTTTGTCTTTTAGTTTCTAAGTCGGTTTCGACGAGAATTTCTGCTGGGTGTTGCTGTGCAGTGAAGCCCTGCAGAAACTTGGGGCCACGCCACCACATGTCGCTTGTGGGAATCTCTTCCGGAGATAGCCCTCTGGATCCGATGTCAGCAGGATTTTCCTTCGATTTAACGTGTCGCCAGACGTTTGATCCGATTAAATTGTGGATCTCTGTCACCCGGTTTGCGACAAATGTTGTACGTGTTGATGGGCTCCCACGAATCCAAGCTAAGCAAATGGTCGAGTCGGACCATGCGTACGTTTCTGTGGTTGGAAGCTTCATTGTGTTGGAAATCCTATGCAAAAGCTTCGCCAAGAGATGTGCAGCACATAATTCTAAACGCGGGAGACAGATTTTTCTCACGGGAGCAACTCTGGTTTTAGCGGCGATGATACTTACTTGTTCTTTGCCATTGTGTATCACGCGTGCGTAGATGACGGCTGCGTAGGCTTTCTCGGAAGCGTCACTGAATCCATGAAGTTGTAATGTTGCTGCGCTTTCATGACCGATCCAGCGGGGAATTTCTATGTCTTGGAGGTTGTTCAGCCCATGCCGAAGGTGCAACCACTCCCTTTTGAGATCTTCAGAGAGAGGAGAGTCCCAAGAGGCCTCATTTCGCCAGAGCTCCTGGAGAATTAGTTTTGCCTTGAGGACACATGGTGCGATCCAGCCAAGAGGGTCAAAGATGCGGGCAATGTCTGCTAAGACGGTTCGCTTAGTGTGTGTTTGGGTGTTTGGTAAGTCGATTTTGATTTTAAAGACATCGTTTGTTGGATGCCATTGGATACCTAGTGTCTTAATGGCATCTGATGATTCGAAACTGAGTGGAAGGTTAACTTCTCTATCCTTTTCAGGAACTTGCTCCAGAACCTTTGATGAATTGCTCGCCCATTTGCGAAGTGGAAATCCACCGGAGTTCAATACTGAAATAATCTCCCTTTGGATATTGATGGCCTCTTCTTCGTTGTCAGCTCCGTATATCAGATCGTCAACGTAAAACCCCTCAGTAAGTACCTGATTTATGTTAGGATGTGAGTGTTTTGTGTCTATGGCCAGTTGATGCAGGGTTCGTATTGCCAGGTATGGAGCTGCTGCCGTGCCGAAGGTGACAGTGTCTAAGGCATATGTTTTGATAGGCTCTCGTGTCGTTGCTCTCCAGAGAATGAGCTGATATTGGGTATCCTCTCGTCCCATCCTAATTTGCCTGTACATCATTTTAATGTCCGCTGAGAAGGCTATTTTGAACCTTCTCCATTTTGTAAGTAGATCTATAATGTCTGGTTGCATGCGTGGGCCAACCAGCAAATGGTCATTGAGTGATTGACCACTTGTTGTTTTGCAAGATGCGTCAAAAACAACTCGAAGTTTCGTCGTAGTGCTTGTCTCCTTGAAAACAGCATGATGAGGCAGGAAATAATGCTTCCTAGGCAGTAGTTGCTCTGATGAAACTTCTCTCATGTGTCCCAATTTAGCATATTCGCCTATGCATTCGGTGTATGCTTCCTTCAGTTTATTGTTCGATTTGAATTTTTGTTCTAGTTGGAGGAATCTTGCCATTGCTGACCGTTTTGAGTCACCAAGAGTAGGATGTTTATTGTCCTTAAACGGAAGTCGAACTTCATACCTTCCGTCCTGAAGACGCCTTGTTGTTTGTTGGTAGTGTTGTAGACACTGTTCTTCTTCCGATGTGAGTTTACGATGTTCGAGATTCTCCTCAATTTCCCAAAACTGCCTTAATTGGGACTCAAGTGTATTGTGGTGGTTCTGCACCGTGATTGGATTTGACTGCACTGCTTGAGTCGTGTATCCGCTTAAAATCCATCCTAGTTCGGTAAGCTGCGCTATAGGTGCTCCATCTTGACCCTTGACGAGTCCTTCAAGGATGATCGATGAATAGACGTCAGCTCCTAAAAGTAAATCGATCTTCCCAGGGTTATAATATGAGGGGTCAGCTAAGTTTAAATTGGACAGATGACTCCATCTGTCTTTATTTAAAGGTTGGGTTGGAAGCACCGATGTAAGGTGAGAAAAAACGAACGCCCTAACTTCGAGACAGAATGAATTTGTTTGGGAATACATTGTGAAGTGGGTCTGGTACCGCGACATGCCGGTAAGTGTTTGTCCCAGCCCTGTTACATTCGCGGTGATCTTGGTTCTCTTTAATCGTAGTAGTTGAGTTGCTCGTTCTGTTATAAACGATGCTTCAGAGCCTGGGTCCACTAGGGCTCTGAGTGTATGTTTTCTTCCGTCTATAGCCTTAACGTTGACCAAAGCCGTTGCTAATAAAACCTTTGCTTCCAGTTGGTTGAAATTCGTTGTAAATGTTTTGCTCGTATTTGTGGTTGAGGGACCAGTGTTCCTGGCTGAGTTGTTGGCTTCAATGTGTAACATCGTGTGATGCTTAAAGCCACATTTGAAGCATCGATTACTGCTGTTGCATGTTGATGCATGGTGGTCGTACCCGAGGCAGTTGGAACATACTGCCTTTTCCTTTATTGCTTCTGCTCGATCTTTGGCATCCATGTTTAGAAAACGTTTGCATCGCCGAATGCTGTGGGGGCCGGTACACACGCGACAAAGAAATTGTTTAGCCGACGATTTGGTGTGAAATGTGTTGGCCTTCTTAAAAGGATTAGTGGGCGAAGATTTAAGGGAATGATTGAGCTCCGAAATATTTTCTAGGGAACTGAAGCGACAGGAGATAAAGGAGAGAAATGTCTTAATGTCAGGGAGGGCTTTCGAATTGCCTATCTTGTCCTCCCAGTCTCTCTGTGTTTGGGGAGGTAATTTATGAAGTAATATATAGATGAGAATGCAGTCCCAACTATCAACTGCTATTCCAAGATTCGATAGTGCATGGATGCATTCCATAGTGGTATCATGCAATGATTATAAGGACGCGGCGGTTTCATGGGTAAGTTTACTCTGTTCTATTAAAAGGCGTAATTGAGTGTTAACAAGTTTTCTTTTATTTTGATATCTATCTATCAGAATTTCCCAAGCGGCGGAATAATTTTTCCCATCGATCGGAAGATGCTGAATTAGACGCGCAGCTTCACCTGACACAAAACTCTTTAGGAATTGGAGTTTTTGCACCTCTGAGAGTTCTATGTTCTGGTCGACCATGGTTTGGAATATGTTGTGAAACTCGCACCACTCCTCAAATTGTCCGGAAAAGTTTTTTATCTGTATTCGCGGAAGACGGATATCAGATACGGAAGACCGCGATTGATTGATACGGGAACAATCCAGATTCGCACCGTTACTCTCATTCAACTTCTCCAAATCATCGTGGAGAGAACCGATAAAGGTAAAATAGATTCTTTTTATTTCGGAGTATGTTTCCTCTACCAAGTATTTTTCTTTTAGGGGATCTGCAGACGCACTAATAATGTTAGAGTGTTCCTTCTTCGCACGTTTGAACAACTCTTCCACCTCCACTAAGCGCGCGTTCACATACCCCCTCGATTTTCGCGCCGCGGAATTCTTTTGGTATTCTTCCAAGTCATTTGAAAGTTCCTTGAGGGTAAGCTCTTGGAATTCAATTGATTTGTTTAGTTTCGCCATCTCGGATTGCACTATTTAAACACAGGGTACGATGCAGGGAGCAAAAGCAGGTACAAAAGCGAGATAGATGTGAGCCAGCGAATTGTTAAAGCACGGGATCACGGATGGTTTAAATTCAGATTATTATATATGCACTGTTTCAACAAAGGATGCAGAGAGCGAAGACAAAAGTGAGATAGATTGAGTTAGCAAATTGTAAGCACGGAGTCACTTATAGTTAAAGTTTTGATTAATATATGCACTGTTTGTATGTTTGTATGTATGTTAATTAATGGTAATTAAATCGGTAATAATTCAATATAGGTAATTCAATATATGTAATATATGTAATTTATTTAATTTAATTAAGTAGATATATGTAAATGTTTTTTTGTACTCAGCAGATATCCTGTTCGCCTTAGCTGTTGGGTGGTTGGATACCGCTGCCTTCTGGATCACTGCAACTGTAACTTCAACTGCAACTGGAACTGGATCTTCAACTGGAACTGTTCAACTGCAACTGTTCAACTGCGACTGTTCACCTGCAACTGTTCAACTGCAACCGTATCTTCAAGTGCTGGATCTTCGACTGCAACTGGATCTTCAACTGCAACTGCAACTGTTCAACTGCAACCGTATCTTCAAGTGCTGGATCTTCGACTGCAACTGGATCTTCAACTGCAACTGCAACTGTTCAACTGCAACCGTATCTTCAAGTGCTGGATTGTAACTGGATCTTTAACTGCTGGAACTGTGTAACCACGATCACTGATGGGGATCTGGTGGATCTGGACTTAGCACTACTACACTGCAGATCGCTGATTGGGATCTTTAATTGCTGCAGATCGTTGATAGGGATCTGACTTGGCACCTTTTATTATTTAATTATTATTATTATTTGATTTGTTTGATTTATTTATTTATTTCAGATCGCTGATGGGGATCCGAATTTTGATTAATTATCACAGATCGCTGATGGGAATCTGGTTCGAAGGACCAATGTTCAGGGTAGAGCTGTTGACTGTACCGAATTTCACCGAAAAAAGAAAAATCAAAAACTATTTGTTAAGAACGTTATAATTTATTGTGTGTCCTCGCACAAGTTTTGATTTAGAAGAATCAAACAATGAAATCCTGACTTGTATTTATAATCCCTTTTGTTTTTGTTTTGAAAATGGGGTGAATAACCCAATGACCTACATTTGTTATATTCTGTGTATGTGTACGCTCTGCCATTTCCCCAGGTTTCGGAATGCATTGGGAGAATGGCAGATCGCATTACATTCCACATTCCACAAATTCGATTCTCGCGCATTTGACAAGTTCTCATTCGTCAAGTGCGCGAGTCACATGTGTTGTTTTTATTTGTTATTTGTTTATTTTAATTTTTGTTAAATTGTTTTTTTATTTAAATTATAAAATTGTTGAGTAGCAACAATGTGAAATACTCGTTTACTTGTGTACAATTTCCAATTTCGTATTTTCTCAAACAACCGCCGAATAAAATATTTCAAACATCATTGTTTACGATTGTTGATGCACAAATAAGCTCGTTCATTTGTCGCGAAGGACTAAAGAAGTGAAATACTCGTTTACTTGTGCACAATATCCAATTTCGCATTTTTCAAACAACCGCGGAATAGAATATTTCAAACATCATTGTTTACGATTGTTGATGCACAAATAAGCACGTTCATTTGTCGCGAAGGACTAAAGAAGTGAAATACTCGTTTACTTGTGCACAATATCCAATTTCGCATTTTTCAAATAACCGCGGAATAGAATATTTCAAACAGCATTGTTTATGATTGCTGATGCACAAATAAGCTCGTTTATTTGTCGCGAAGGACTGAAGATGTGAAATACTCGTTTACTTGTGCACAATTTCCAATTTCGCATTTTCTCAAACAACCGCCCAATAAAATATTTCAAACAGCATTGTTTATGATTGCTGATACACAAATAAGCTCGTTTATTTGGTCGCGAAGGACTGAAGAAGTGAAATACTCGTTTACTTGTGAACAATTTCCAATTTCGCATTTTTCAAACAGCCGCAGAATAGAATATTTCGAACATCATTTTTTATGATTGCCGATGCACAAATAAGCTCGTTTATTTGGTCGCGAATGACTCAATAAGTGAAATACTCGCTTACTTGTGCACAATTTCCAATTTCGCATTTTCTCAAACAACCGCCCAATAAAATATTTCAAACAGCATTGTTTATGATTGCTGATACACAAATAAGCTCGTTTATTTGGTCGCGAAGGACTGAAGAAGTGAAATACTCGTTTACTTGTGCACCTTCCTTTTCCTTTTTCCGGCGTTGTTATGGTCAGAAGTATAGGACCATAACCTTCCCACTTAACTGCATTCCTACTGGCCCGCTTGTGTGGTCCGCCGGTTTGACCTCAGAAAGTAGCGGCAGGCTTCCCGGTTTGGGATTACTTCATCGCTGAGGCCAATCAAATGCTGGTGTTTTTGCATTTTGCACCGTTTACTTGTGCACAATTTCCAATTTCGCATTTTCTCAAACAACCGCGGAATAGAATATTTCAAACAGCATTGTTTATGATTGCTGATGCACAAATAAGGTCGTTTATTTGTCGCGAAGGACTGAAGAAGTGAAATACTCGTTTACTTGTGTAGAATTTCCAATTTCGTATTTTCTCAAACAACCGCCCAATAAAATATTTCAAACAGCATTGTTTATGATTGCTGATACACAAATAAGCTCGTTTATTTGGTCGCGAAGGACTGAAGAAGTGAAATACTCGTTTACTTGTGAACAATTTCCAATTTCGCATTTTCTCAAACAACCGCCGAATAGAATATTTCAAACATCATTGTTTACGATTGCTGATGCACAAATAAGCTCGTTTATTTGTCGCGAAGGACTAAAGAAGTGAAATACTCGTTTACTTGTGCACAATATCCAATTTCGCATTTTTCAAACAACCGCGGAATAGAATATTTCAAACAGCATTGTTTATGATTGCTGATGCACAAATAAGCTCGTTTATTTGTCGCGAAGGACTGAAGATGTGAAATACTCTTTTACTTGTGTACAATTTCCAATTTCGCATTTTCTCAAACAACCGCCGAATAGAATATTTCAAACATCATTGTTTACGATTGCTGATGCACAAGTAAGCTCGTTTATTTGTCGCGAAGGACTAAAGAAGTGAAATACTCGTTTACTTGGGCACAATTTCCAATTTCGCATTTTCTCAAACAACCGCCGAATAGAATATTTCAAACATCATTGTTTACGATTGCTGATGCACAAATAAGCTCGTTTATTTGTCGCGAAGGACTAAAGAAGTGAAATACTCGTTTACTTGGGCACAATTTCCAATTTCGCATTTTCTCAAACAACCGCCCAATAAAATATTTCAAACAGCATTGTTTATGATTGCTGATACACAAATAAGCTCGTTTATTTGGTCGCGAAGGACTGAAGAAGTGAAATACTCGTTTACTTGTGCACAATTTCCAATTTCGCATTTTCTCAAACAACCGCCCAATAAAATATTTCAAACAGCATTGTTTATGATTGCTGATACACAAATAAGCTCGTTTATTTGGTCGCGAGGGACTGAAGAAGTGAAATACTCGTTTACTTGTGAACAATTTCCAATTTCGCATTTTCTCAAACAACCGCCGAATAGAATATTTCAAACATCATTGTTTACGATTGTGATGCACAAATAAGCTCGTTTATTTGTCGCGAAGGACTAAAGAAGTGAAATACTCGTTTACTTGTGAACAATTTCCAATTTCGCATTTTCTCAAACAACCGCCGAACAGAATATTTCCAACATCATTGTTTATGATTGCTGATGCACAAATAAGTTTGCTTGTTTGGTCGCGAAGGACTGAAGAAGTGAAATACTCGTTTACTTGTGTACAATTTCCAATTTCGTATTTTCTCAAACAACCGCCGAATAAAATATTTCAAACATCATTGTTTACGATTGTTGATGCACAAATAAGCTCGTTCAATTGTCGCGAAGGACTAAAGAAGTGAAATACTCGTTTACTTGTGCACAATATCCAATTTCGCATTTTTCAAACAACCGCGGAATAGAATATTTCAAACAGCATTGTTTATGATTGCTGATGCACAAATAAGCTCGTTTATTTGTCGCGAAGGACTGAAGATGTGAAATACTCTTTTACTTGTGTACAATTTCCAATTTCGCATTTTCTCAAACAACCGCCGAATAGAATATTTCAAACATCATTGTTTACGATTGCTGATGCACAAATAAGCTCGTTTATTTGTCGCGAAGGACTAAAGAAGTGAAATACTCGTTTACTTGTGCACAATATCCAATTTCGCATTTTTCAAACAACCGCGGAATAGAATATTTCAAACAGCATTGTTTATGATTGCTGATGCACAAATAAGCTCGTTTATTTGTCGCGAAGGACTGAAGATGTGAAATACTCTTTTACTTGTGTACAATTTCCAATTTCGCATTTTCTCAAACAACCGCCGAATAGAATATTTCAAACATCATTGTTTACGATTGCTGATGCACAAGTAAGCTCGTTTATTTGTCGCGAAGGACTAAAGAAGTGAAATACTCGTTTACTTGGGCACAATTTCCAATTTCGCATTTTCTCAAACAACCGCCGAATAGAATATTTCAAACATCATTGTTTACGATTGCTGATGCACAAATAAGCTCGTTTATTTGTCGCGAAGGACTAAAGAAGTGAAATACTCGTTTACTTGGGCACAATTTCCAATTTCGCATTTTCTCAAACAACCGCCGAATAGAATATTTCAAACATCATTGTTTACGATTGCTGATGCACAAATAAGCTCGTTTATTTGTCGCGAAGGACTGAAGATGTGAAATACTCGTTTACTTGGGCACAATTTTTAATTTCGCATTTTCTCAAACAACCGCGGAATAGAATATTTCAAACAGCATTGTTTATGATTGCTGATGCACAAATAAGCTCGTTTATTTGTCGCGAAGGACTGAAGATGTGAAATACTCGTTTACTTGTGTACAATTTCCAATTTCGCATTTTCTCAAACAACCGCCGAATAGAATATTTCAAACATCATTGTTTACGATTGCTGATGCACACATAAGCTCGTTTATTTGTCGCGAAGGACTAAAGAAGTGAAATACTCGTTTACTTGGGCACAATTTCCAATTTCGCATTTTCTCAAACAACCGCGGAATAGAATATTTCAAACAGCATTGTTTATGATTGCTGATGCACAAATAAGCTCGTTTATTTGGTCACGAAGGACTAAAGAAGTGAAATACTCGTTTACTTGTGCACAATTTCCAATTTCGCATTTTCTCAAACAACCGCGGAATAGAATATTTCAAACAGCATTGTTTATGATTGCTGATGCACAAATAAGCTCGTTTATTTGGTCGCGAATGACTGAAGAAGTGAAATACTCGTTTACTTGTGCGTAATTTAGTATTTCGCTATTTCTCAAACAACCGCCGAATAGAATATTTCAAACAGCATTGTTTATGATTGCTGATGCACAAATAAGTTTGCTTGTTTGGTCGCGAAGGACTGAAGAAGTGAAATACTCGTTTACTTGTGTACAATTTCCAATTTCGTATTTTCTCAAACAACCGCCGAATTAAATATTTCAAACATCATTGTTTATGATTGCCGATGCACAAATAAGCTCGTTTATTTGGTCGCGAATGACTGAAGAAGTGAAATACTCGTTTACTTGTGCGTAATTTAGAATTTCGCAATTTCTCAAACAACCGCAGAATAGAATATTTCAAACATAATTGTTTATGATTGCCGATGCACAAATAAGCTCGCATATTTGGTCGCGAAGGACTAAAGAAGTGAAATACCCGTTTACTTGTGCACAATTTCCAATTCCAATCAAACAACCGCGGAATAGAATATTTCAAACATCATTGTTTATGATTGCTGATGCACAAATAAGCTCGTATATTTGGGCGCGAAGAACTGAAGAAGTGAAATACTCGCTTACTTGTGCACAATTTCCAACACCGCATTTTCTCAAACAACCGCCGAATAGAATATTTCAAACATCATTGTTTATGATTGCTGATGCACAAATAAGCTCGTTTATTTGGTCGCGAATGATTGAATAAGTGAAATACTCGTTTACTTTTGCACAATTTCCAATTTCGCATTTTCTCAAACAACAGCCGAATAGAATATTTCAAACATCATTGTTTATGATTGCTGATGCATAAATAAGCTCGTTTATTTGGTCGCGAAGGACTGAAGAAGTGAAATACTCGTTTACTTGTGCACAATTTACAATTTCGCAATTTCTCAAACAACCGCAGAATAGAATATTTCAAACATCATTGCTTATGATTGCTGATGCATAAATAAGATGCATTTGGTCGCGAAGGTCTAAAGAAGTGAAATACTCGTTTACTTGTGCACAGTTTCTAATTTCGCATTTTCTCAAACAACCGCCGAATAGAATATTTCAAACATCATTGTTTATGATTGCTGATGCATAAATAAGCTCGTTTATTTGGTCGCGAAGGACTGAAGAAGTGAAATACTCGCTTACTTGTGCACAATTTCCAATTTCGCATTTTCTCAAATATCCGCGGAATAGAATCATTGTTTATGATTGCTGATGCACATATAAGCTCGTTTATTTGGTCGCGAATGACTGAATAAGTGAAATACTCGCTTACTTGTGCACAATTTCCAATTTCGCATTTTCTCAAACAATCGCCCAATAAAATATTTCAAACAGCATTGTTTATGATTGCTGATGCACAAATAAGCTCGTTTATTTGGTCGCGAAGGACTGAAGAAGTGAAATACTCGTTTACTTGTGCACAATTTACAATTTCGCATTTTCTGAAACAACCGCAGAATAGAATATTTCGAACATCATTTTTTATGATTGCCGATGCACAAATAAGCTCGTTTATTTGATCGCGAAGGTCTGAAGAAGTGAAATACTCGTTTACTTGTGCACAATTTCCAATTTCGCATTTTCTCAAATAACCGCGGAATAGAATCATTGTTTATAATTGCTGATGCACAAATAAGCTCGTTTATTTGGTCGCGAATGACTGAATAAGTGAAATACTCGCTTACTTGTGCACAATTTCCAATTTCGCATTTTCTCAAACAACCGCCCAATAAAATATTTCAAACAGCTTTGTTTATGATTGCTGATGCACAAATAAGCTCGTTTATTTGGTCGCGAAGGACTTGAAGAAGTGAAATCCTCGTTTACTTGTGCACAATTTCCAATTTCGCATTTTCTCAAATAACCGCGGAATAGAATCATTATTTATGATTGCTGATGCACAAATAAGCTCGTTGATTTGGTCGCGAATGACTGAATAAGTGAAATACTCGCTTACTTGTGCACAATTTCCAATTTCGCATTTTCTCAAATAACCGCGGAATAGAATCATTGTTTATGATTGCTGATGCACAAATAAGCTCGTTTATTGCTTCGCGAATGACTGAATAAGTGAAATACTCGCTTGCTTGTGCACAATTTCCAATTTCGCATTTTCTCAAACAACCGCCGAATAGAATATTTCAAACATCATTGTTTATGATTGCTGATGCACAAATAAGCTCGTTTATTTGGTCGCGAAGGACTGTAGAAGTGAAATACTCGTTTACTTGTGCATAATTTACAATTTCGCAATTTCTCAAACAACCGCAGAATAGAATATTTCAAACATCATTGTTTATGATTGCCGATGCACAAATAAGCCTGTTTATTTGGTCGCGAATGACTGAATAAGTGAAATACTCGTTAACTTGTGCACAATTTACAATTTCGTAATTTCTCAAACAACCGCAGAATAGAATATTTCAAACATCATTGTTTATGATTGCCGATGCACAAATAAGCTCGCATATTTGGTCGCCAAGGGCTGAAGAAGTGAAATACTCGTTTACTTCTGCACAATTTCCAATTTCGCATTTTCTGAAACAACCGCCGAATAGAATATTTCGAACATCATTGTTTCTGATTGCTGATGCATAAATAAGCTCGTTTATTTGGCCGCGAATGACTGAATAAGTGAAATACTCGTTTACTTGTGCACAATTTCCAATTTCGTATTTTCTCAAACAACCGCCGAATAGAATATTTCAAACATCATTGTTTTTGACTGCTGATGCACAAATAAGCTCGCTTATTAGGTCGCGAATGACTGAATAAGTGAAATACTCGTTTACTTGTGCACAATATCCAATTTCGCATTTTCTCAAACAACCGCGGAATAGAATATTTCAAACAGCATTGTTTATGATTGCTGATGCACAAATAAGATCGTTTATTTGGTCGCGAATGACTGAATAAGTGAAATACTCGTTTACTTGTGAACAATTTCCAATTTCGCATTTTCTCAAACAACCGCCGAATAGAATAGTTCAAACATCATTGTTTATGATTCCTGATGCATAAATAAGCTCGTTTATTTGGTCGCGAAGGACTGAAGAAGTGAAATACTCGTTTACTTGTGCACAATTTCCAATTTCACATTTTCTCAAACAACAGCCGAATAGAATATTTCAAACAGCATTGTTTATGATTGCTCATGCACAAATAAGGTCGTTTATTTGGTCGCGAATGACTGAATAAGTGAAATACTCCTTTACTTGTGCACAATTTCCAATTTCGTATTTTCTCAAACAACCGCAGAATAGAATATTTCAAACATCATTGTTTATGATTGCCGATGCACAAATAAGCTCGCATATTTGGTCGCCAAGGGCTGAAGAAGTGAAATACTCGTTTACTTCTGCACAATTTCCAATTTCGTATTTTCTCAAACAACCGCCGAATAGAATATTTCAAACAGCATTGTTTATGATTGCTGATGCACAAATAAGTTTGCTTGTTTGGTCGCGCAGGACTGAAGAAGTGAAATACTCGTTTACTTGTGTACAATTTCCAATTTCGTATTTTCTCAAACAACCGCCGAATAAAATATTTCAAACATCATTGTTTACGATTGTTGATGCACAAATAAGCTCGTTCATTTGTCGCGAAGGACTAAAGAAGTGAAATACTCGTTTACTTGTGAACAACTTCCAATTTCGCATTTTCTCAAACAACCGCCGAATAGAATATTTCAAACATCATTGTTTATGATTCCTGATGCATAAATAAGCTCGTTTATTTGGTCGCGAAGGACTGAAGAAGTGAAATACTCGTTTACTTGTGCACAATTTCCAATTTCACATTTTCTCAAACAACAGCCGAATAAAATATTTCAAACAGCATTGTTTATGATTGCTGATGCACAAATAAGCTCGTTTATTTGGTCACGAAGGACTAAAGAAGTGAAATACTCGTTTACTTGTGAACAATTTCCAATTTCGCATTTTCTCAAACAACCGCCGAATAGAATAGTTCAAACATCATTGTTTATGATTCCTGATGCATAAATAAGGTCGTTTATTTGGTCGCGAAGGACTGAAGAAGTGAAATACTCGTTTACTTGTGCACAATTTCCAATTTCACATTTTCTCAAACAACCGCAGAATAGAATATTTCAAACATCATTGTTTATGATTGCCGATGCACAAATAAGCTCGCATATTTGGTCGCCAAGGGCTGAAGAAGTGAAATACTCGTTTACTTCTGCACAATTTCCAATTTCGCATTTTCTCAAACAACCGCCGAATAGAATATTTCGAACATCATTGTTTATGATTGCTGATGCATAAATAAGCTCGTTTATTTGGCCGCGAATGACTGAATAAGTGAAATACTCGTTTACTTGTGCACAATTTCCAATTTCGTATTTTCTCAAACAACCGCGGAATAGAATATTTCAAACAGCATTGTTTATGATTGCTGATGCACAAATAAGATCGTTTATTTGGTCGCGAATGACTGAATAAGTGAAATAATCGTTTACTTGTGAACAATTTCCAATTTCGCATTTTCTCAAACAACCGCCGAATAGAATAGTTCAAACATCATTGTTTATGATTCCTGATGCATAAATAAGCTCGTTTATTTGGTCGCGAATGACTGAATAAGTGAAATACTCGTTTACTTGTGCACAATTTACAATTTCGCAATTTCTCAAACAACCGCAGAATAGAATATTTCAAACATCATTGTTTATGATTGCCGATGCACAAATAAGCTCGCATATTTGGTCGCCAAGGGCTGAAGAAGTGAAATACTCGTTTACTTCTGCACAATTTCCAATTTCGCATTTTCTCAAACAACCGCCGAATAGAATATTTCGAACATCATTGTTTATGATTGCTGATGCATAAATAAGCTGGTTTATTTGGCCGGGAATGACTGAATAAGTGAAATACTCGTTTACTTGTGCACAATTTCCAATTTCGTATTTTCTCAAACAACCGCCGAATAGAATATTTCAAACATCATTGTTTTTGACTGCTGATGCACAAATAAGCTCGCTTATTAGGTCGCGAATGACTGAATAAGTGAAATACTCGTTTACTTGTGAACAACTTCCAATTTCGCATTTTCTCAAACAACCGCCGAATAGAATATTTCAAACATCATTGTTTATGATTCCTGATGCATAAATAAGCTCGTTTATTTGGTCGCGAAGGACTGAAGAAGTGAAATACTCGTTTACTTGTGCACAATTTCCAATTTCACATTTTCTCAAACAACCGCAGAATAGAATATTTCAAACATCATTGTTTATGATTGCCGATGCACAAATAAGCTCGCATATTTGGTCGCCAAGGGCTGAAGAAGTGAAATACTCGTTTACTTGTGCACAATTTCCAATTTCGTATTTTCTCAAACAACCGCCGAATAGAATATTTCAAACATCATTGTTTTTGTCTGCTGATGCACAAATAAGCTCGCTTATTAGGTCGCGAATGACTGAATAAGTGAAATACTCGTTTACTTGTGAACAACTTCCAATTTCGCATTTTCTCAAACAACCGCCGAATAGAATATTTCAAACATCATTGTTTATGATTCCTGATGCATAAATAAGCTCGTTTATTTGGTCGCGAAGGACTGAAGAAGTGAAATACTCGTTTACTTGTGCACAATTTCCAATTTCACATTTTCTCAAACAACAGCCGAATAGAATATTTCAAACAGCATTGTTTATGATTGCTGATGCACAAATAAGCTCGTTTATTTGGTCACGAAGGACTAAAGAAGTGAAATACTCGTTTACTTGTGAACAATTTCCAATTTCGCATTTTCTCAAACATCCGCCGAATAGAATAGTTCAAACATCATTGTTTATGATTCCTGATGCATAAATAAGGTCGTTTATTTGGTCGCGAAGGACTGAAGAAGTGAAATACTCGTTTACTTGTGCACAATTTCCAATTTCACATTTTCTCAAACAACCGCAGAATAGAATATTTCAAACATCATTGTTTATGATTGCCGATGCACAAATAAGCTCGCATATTTGGTCGCCAAGGGCTGAAGAAGTGAAATACTCGTTTACTTCTGCACAATTTTCAATTTCGCATTTTTTCAAACAACCGCCGAATAGAATATTTCGAACATCATTGTTTATGATTGCTGATGCATAAATAAGCTCGTTTATTTGGCCGCGAATGACTGAATAAGTGAAATACAACCGCGGAATAGAATATTTCAAACAGCATTGTTTATGATTGCTGATGCACAAATAAGATCGTTTATTTGGTCGCGAATGACTGAATAAGTGAAATACTCGTTTACTTGTGAACAATTTCCAATTTCGCATTTTCTCAAACAACCGCCGAATAGAATAGTTCAAACATCATTGTTTATGATTCCTGATGCATAAATAAGCTCGTTTATTTGGTCGCGAATGACTGAATAAGTGAAATACTCGTTTACTTGTGCACAATTTACAATTTCGCAATTTCTCAAACAACCGCAGAATAGAATATTTCAAACATCATTGTTTATGATTGCCGATGCACAAATAAGCTCGCATATTTGGTCGCCAAGGGCTGAAGAAGTGAAATACTCGTTTACTTCTGCACAATTTCCAATTTCGCATTTTCTCAAACAACCGCCGAATAGAATATTTCGAACATCATTGTTTATGATTGCTGATGCATAAATAAGCTCGTTTATTTGGCCGCGAATGACTGAATAAGTGAAATACTCGTTTACTTGTGCACAATTTCCAATTTCGTATTTTCTCAAACAACCGCCGAATAGAATATTTCAAACATCATTGTTTTTGACTGCTGATGCACAAATAAGCTCGCTTATTAGGTCGCGAATGACTGAATAAGTGAAATACTCGTTTACTTGTGCACAATATCCAATTTCGCATTTTCTCAAACAACCGCGGAATAGAATATTTCAAACAGCATTGTTTATGATTGCTGATTCACAAATAAGATCGTTTATTTGGTCGCGAATGACTGAATAAGTGAAATACTCGTTTAGTTGCGAACAATTTCTAATTTCGCATTTTCTCAAACAGCCGCCGAATAGAATAGTTCAAACATCATTGTTTATGATTCCTGATGCATAAATAAGCTCGTTTATTTGGTCGCGAAAGACTGAAGAAGTGAAATACTCGTTCACTTGTGCACAATTTCCAATTTCACATTTTCTCAAACAACAGCCGAATAGAATATTTCAAACACCATTGTTTATGATTGCTGATGCACAAATAAGCTCGTTTATTTGGTCACGAAGGACTAAAGAAGTGAAATACTCGTTTACTTGTGAACAATTTCCAATTTCGCATTTTCTCAAACAACCGCCGAATAGAATAGTTCAAACATCATTGTTTTTGATTCCTGATGCATAAATAAGCTCGTTTATTTGGTCGCGAAGGACTGAAGAAGTGAAATACTCGTTTACTTGTGCACAATTTCCAATTTCACATTTTCTCAAACAACAGCCGAATAGAATATTTCAAACAGCATTGTTTATGATTGCTCATGCACAAATAAGCTCGTTTGTTTGGTCGCGAATGACTGAATAAGTGAAATACTCCTTTACTTGTGCACAATTTCCAATTTCGTATTTTCTCAAACAACCGCCGAATAGAATATTTCAAACATCATTGTTTTTGACTGCTGATGCACAAATAAGCTCGCTTATTAGGTCGCGAATGACTGAATAAGTGAAATACTCGTTTACTTGTGAACAATATCCAATTTCGCATTTTCTCAAACAACCGCGGAATAGAATATTTCAAACAGCATTGTTTATGATTGCTGATGCACAAATAAGATCGTTTATTTGGTCGCGAATGACTGAATAAGTGAAATACTCGTTTGAACAATTTCCAATTTCGCATTTTCTCAAACAACCGCCGAATAGAATAGTTCAAACATCATTGTTTATGATTCCTGATGCATAAATAAGCTCGTTTATTTGGTCGCGAAGGACTAAAGAAGTGAAATACTCGTTTACTTGTGCACAATTTCCAATTTCACATTTTCTCAAACAACCGCAGAATAGAATATTTCAAACATCATTGTTTATGATTGCCGATGCACAAATAAGCTCGCATATTTGGTCGCCAAGGGCTGAAGAAGTGAAATACTCGTTTACTTCTGCACAATTTCCAATTTCGTATTTTCTCAAACAACCGCCGAATAGAATATTTCAAACAGCATTGTTTATGATTGCTGAAGCACAAATAAGTTTGCTTGTTTGGTCGCGAAGGACTGAAGAAGTGAAATACTCGTTTACTTGTGTACAATTTCCAATTTCGTATTTTCTCAAACAACCGCCGAATAAAATATTTCAAACATCATTGTTTACGATTGTTGATGCACAAATAAGCTCGTTCATTTGTCGCGACGGACTAAAGAAGTGAAATACTCGTTTACTTGTGCACAATATCCAATTTCGCATTTTCTCAAACAACAGCGGAATAGAATATTTCAAACAGCATTGTTTATGATTGCTGATGCACAAATAAGCTCGTTTATTTGTCGCGAAGGACTAAAGAAGTGAAATACTCGTTTACTTGGGCACAATTTCCAATTTCGCATTTTGTCAAACAACCGCCGAATAGAATATTTCAAACATCTTTGTTTACGATTGTTGATGCACAAATAAGCTCGTTTATTTGTCGCGAAGGACTAAAGAAGTGAAATACTCGTTTACTTGTGAACAATTTCCAATTTCGCATTTTCTCAAACAACCGCCGAATAGAATATTTCAAACATCATTGTTTACGATTGTTGATGCACAAATAAGCTCGTTTATTTGTCGCGAAGGACTAAAGAAGTGAAATACTCGTTTACTTGTGCACAACATCCAATTTCGCATTTTCTCAAACAACCGCGGAATAGAATATTTCAAACATCATTGTTTATGATTGCTGATGCACAAATAAGCTCGGTTATTTCGTCGCGAATGACTGAATAAGTGAAATACTCGTTTACTTGTGCACAATTTCCAATTTCGCATTTTCTCAAACAACCGCCGAACAGAATATTTCAAACATCATTGTTTACGATTGTTGATGCACAAATAAGCTCGTTTATTTGTCGCGAAGGACTAAAGAAGTGAAATACTCGTTTACTTGTGAACAATTTCCAATTTCGCATTTTCTCAAACTACCGCCGAATACAATATTTCAAACATCATTGTTTACGATTGTTGATGCACAAATAAGCTCGTTTATTTGTCGCGAAGGACTAAAGAAGTGAAATACTCGTTTACTTGTGAACAATTTCCAATTTCGCATTTTCTCAAACAACCGCCGAATAGAATATTTCGAACATCATTGTTTATGATTGCTGATGCACAAATAAGTTTGCTTGTTTGGTCGCGAAAGACTGAAGAAGTGAAATACTCGTTTACTTGTGCACAATTTCCAATTTCGTATTTTCTCAAACAACCGCCGAATAGAATATTTCAAACATCATTGTTTTTGTCTGCTGATGCACAAATAAGCTCGCTTATTAGGTCGCGAATGACTGAATAAGTGAAATACTCGTTTACTTGTGAACAACTTCCAATTTCGCATTTTCTCAAACAACCGCCGAATAGAATATTTCAAACATCATTGTTTATGATTCCTGATGCATAAATAAGCTCGTTTATTTGGTCGCGAAGGACTGAAGAAGTGAAATACTCGTTTACTTGTGCACAATTTCCAATTTCACATTTTCTCAAACAACAGCCGAATAGAATATTTCAAACAGCATTGTTTATGATTGCTGATGCACAAATAAGCTCGTTTATTTGGTCACGAAGGACTAAAGAAGTGAAATACTCGTTTACTTGTGAACAATTTCCAATTTCGCATTTTCTCAAACATCCGCCGAATAGAATAGTTCAAACATCATTGTTTATGATTCCTGATGCATAAATAAGGTCGTTTATTTGGTCGCGAAGGACTGAAGAAGTGAAATACTCGTTTACTTGTGCACAATTTCCAATTTCACATTTTCTCAAACAACCGCAGAATAGAATATTTCAAACATCATTGTTTATGATTGCCGATGCACAAATAAGCTCGCATATTTGGTCGCCAAGGGCTGAAGAAGTGAAATACTCGTTTACTTCTGCACAATTTTCAATTTCGCATTTTTTCAAACAACCGCCGAATAGAATATTTCGAACATCATTGTTTATGATTGCTGATGCATAAATAAGCTCGTTTATTTGGCCGCGAATGACTGAATAAGTGAAATACAACCGCGGAATAGAATATTTCAAACAGCATTGTTTATGATTGCTGATGCACAAATAAGATCGTTTATTTGGTCGCGAATGACTGAATAAGTGAAATACTCGTTTACTTGTGAACAATTTCCAATTTCGCATTTTCTCAAACAACCGCCGAATAGAATAGTTCAAACATCATTGTTTATGATTCCTGATGCATAAATAAGCTCGTTTATTTGGTCGCGAATGACTGAATAAGTGAAATACTCGTTTACTTGTGCACAATTTACAATTTCGCAATTTCTCAAACAACCGCAGAATAGAATATTTCAAACATCATTGTTTATGATTGCCGATGCACAAATAAGCTCGCATATTTGGTCGCCAAGGGCTGAAGAAGTGAAATACTCGTTTACTTCTGCACAATTTCCAATTTCGCATTTTCTCAAACAACCGCCGAATAGAATATTTCGAACATCATTGTTTATGATTGCTGATGCATAAATAAGCTCGTTTATTTGGCCGCGAATGACTGAATAAGTGAAATACTCGTTTACTTGTGCACAATTTCCAATTTCGTATTTTCTCAAACAACCGCCGAATAGAATATTTCAAACATCATTGTTTTTGACTGCTGATGCACAAATAAGCTCGCTTATTAGGTCGCGAATGACTGAATAAGTGAAATACTCGTTTACTTGTGCACAATATCCAATTTCGCATTTTCTCAAACAACCGCGGAATAGAATATTTCAAACAGCATTGTTTATGATTGCTGATGCACAAATAAGATCGTTTATTTGGTCGCGAATGACTGAATAAGTGAAATACTCGTTTAGTTGCGAACAATTTCTAATTTCGCATTTTCTCAAACAGCCGCCGAATAGAATAGTTCAAACATCATTGTTTATGATTCCTGATGCATAAATAAGCTCGTTTATTTGGTCGCGAAAGACTGAAGAAGTGAAATACTCGTTCACTTGTGCACAATTTCCAATTTCACATTTTCTCAAACAACAGCCGAATAGAATATTTCAAACACCATTGTTTATGATTGCTGATGCACAAATAAGCTCGTTTATTTGGTCACGAAGGACTAAAGAAGTGAAATACTCGTTTACTTGTGAACAATTTCCAATTTCGCATTTTCTCAAACAACCGCCGAATAGAATAGTTCAAACATCATTGTTTATGATTCCTGATGCATAAATAAGCTCGTTTATTTGGTCGCGAAGGACTGAAGAAGTGAAATACTCGTTTACTTGTGCACAATTTCCAATTTCACATTTTCTCAAACAACAGCCGAATAGAATATTTCAAACAGCATTGTTTATGATTGCTCATGCATAAATAAGATCGTTTATTTGGTCGCGAATGACTGAATAAGTGAAATACTCGTTTGAACAATTTCCAATTTCGCATTTTCTCAAACAACCGCCGAATAGAATAGTTCAAACATCATTGTTTATGATTCCTGATGCATAAATAAGCTCGTTTATTTGGTCGCGAAGGACTAAAGAAGTGAAATACTCGTTTACTTGTGCACAATTTCCAATTTCACATTTTCTCAAACAACCGCAGAATAGAATATTTCAAACATCATTGTTTTTGACTGCTGATGCACAAATAAGCTCGCTTATTAGGTCGCGAATGACTGAATAAGTGAAATACTCGTTTACTTGTGCACAATATCCAATTTCGCATTTTCTCAAACAACCGCGGAATAGAATATTTCAAACACCATTGTTTATGATTGCTGATGCACAAATAAGCTCGTTTATTTGGTCACGAAGGACTAAAGAAGTGAAATACTCGTTTACTTGTGAACAATTTCCAATTTCGTATTTTCTCAAACAACCGCCGAATAGAATATTTCAAACATCATTGTTTTTGACTGCTGATGCACAAATAAGCTCGCTTATTAGGTCGCGAATGACTGAATAAGTGAAATACTCGTTTACTTGTGAACAATATCCAATTTCGCATTTTCTCAAACAACCGCGGAATAGAATATTTCAAACAGCATTGTTTATGATTGCTGATGCACAAATAAGATCGTTTATTTGGTCGCGAATGACTGAATAAGTGAAATACTCGTTTGAACAATTTCCAATTTCGCATTTTCTCAAACAACCGCCGAATAGAATAGTTCAAACATCATTGTTTATGATTCCTGATGCATAAATAAGCTCGTTTATTTGGTCGCGAAGGACTAAAGAAGTGAAATACTCGTTTACTTGTGCACAATTTCCAATTTCACATTTTCTCAAACAACCGCAGAATAGAATATTTCAAACATCATTGTTTATGATTGCCGATGCACAAATAAGCTCGCATATTTGGTCGCCAAGGGCTGAAGAAGTGAAATACTCGTTTACTTCTGCACAATTTCCAATTTCGTATTTTCTCAAACAACCGCCGAATAGAATATTTCAAACAGCATTGTTTATGATTGCTGAAGCACAAATAAGTTTGCTTGTTTGGTCGCGAAGGACTGAAGAAGTGAAATACTCGTTTACTTGTGTACAATTTCCAATTTCGTATTTTCTCAAACAACCGCCGAATAAAATATTTCAAACATCATTGTTTACGATTGTTGATGCACAAATAAGCTCGTTCATTTGTCGCGACGGACTAAAGAAGTGAAATACTCGTTTACTTGTGCACAATATCCAATTTCGCATTTTCTCAAACAACAGCGGAATAGAATATTTCAAACAGCATTGTTTATGATTGCTGATGCACAAATAAGCTCGTTTATTTGTCGCGAAGGACTAAAGAAGTGAAATACTCGTTTACTTGGGCACAATTTCCAATTTCGCATTTTGTCAAACAACCGCCGAATAGAATATTTCAAACATCTTTGTTTACGATTGTTGATGCACAAATAAGCTCGTTTATTTGTCGCGAAGGACTAAAGAAGTGAAATACTCGTTTACTTGTGAACAATTTCCAATTTCGCATTTTCTCAAACAACCGCCGAATAGAATATTTCAAACATCATTGTTTACGATTGTTGATGCACAAATAAGCTCGTTTATTTGTCGCGAAGGACTAAAGAAGTGAAATACTCGTTTACTTGTGCACAACATCCAATTTCGCATTTTCTCAAACAACCGCGGAATAGAATATTTCAAACATCATTGTTTATGATTGCTGATGCACAAATAAGCTCGGTTATTTCGTCGCGAATGACTGAATAAGTGAAATACTCGTTTACTTGTGCACAATTTCCAATTTCGCATTTTCTCAAACAACCGCCGAACAGAATATTTCAAACATCATTGTTTACGATTGTTGATGCACAAATAAGCTCGTTTATTTGTCGCGAAGGACTAAAGAAGTGAAATACTCGTTTACTTGTGAACAATTTCCAATTTCGCATTTTCTCAAACTACCGCCGAATACAATATTTCAAACATCATTGTTTACGATTGTTGATGCACAAATAAGCTCGTTTATTTGTCGCGAAGGACTAAAGAAGTGAAATACTCGTTTACTTGTGAACAATTTCCAATTTCGCATTTTCTCAAACAACCGCCGAATAGAATATTTCGAACATCATTGTTTATGATTGCTGATGCACAAATAAGTTTGCTTGTTTGGTCGCGAAAGACTGAAGAAGTGAAATACTCGTTCACTTGTGCACAATTTCCAATTTCACATTTTCTCAAACAACAGCCGAATAGAATATTTCAAACAGCATTGTTTATGATTGGTGATGCACAAATAAGCTCGTTTATTTGGTCACGAAGGACTAAAGAAGTGAAATACTCGTTTACTTGTGAACAATTTCCAATTTCGCATTTTCTCAAACAACCGCCGAATAGAATAGTTCAAACATCATTGTTTATGATTCCTGATGCATAAATAAGCTCGTTTATTTGGTCGCGAAGGACTGAAGAAGTGAAATACTCGTTTACTTGTGCACAATTTCCAATTTCACATTTTCTCAAACAACAGCCGAATAGAATATTTCAAACAGCATTGTTTATGATTGCTCATGCACAAATAAGCTCGTTTATTTGGTCGCGAATGACTGAATAAGTGAAATACTCCTTTACTTGTGCACAATTTCCAATTTCGTATTTTCTCAAACAACCGCCGAATAGAATATTTCAAACATCATTGTTTTTGACTGCTGATGCACAAATAAGCTCGCTTATTAGGTCGCGAATGACTGAATAAGTGAAATACTCGTTTACTTGTGCACAATTTCCAATTTCACATTTTCTCAAACAACCGCAGAATAGAATATTTCAAACATCATTGTTTATGATTGCCGATGCACAAATAAGCTCGCATATTTGGTCGCCAAGGGCTGAAGAAGTGAAATACTCGTTTACTTCTGCACAATTTTCAATTTCGCATTTTTTCAAACAACCGCCGAATAGAATATTTCGAACATCATTGTTTATGATTGCTGATGCATAAATAAGCTCGTTTATTTGGCCGCGAATGACTGAATAAGTGAAATACAACCGCGGAATAGAATATTTCAAACAGCATTGTTTATGATTGCTGATGCACAAATAAGATCGTTTATTTGGTCGCGAATGACTGAATAAGTGAAATACTCGTTTACTTGTGAACAATTTCCAATTTCGCATTTTCTCAAACAACCGCCGAATAGAATAGTTCAAACATCATTGTTTATGATTCCTGATGCATAAATAAGCTCGTTTATTTGGTCGCGAATGACTGAATAAGTGAAATACTCGTTTACTTGTGCACAATTTACAATTTCGCAATTTCTCAAACAACCGCAGAATAGAATATTTCAAACATCATTGTTTATGATTGCCGATGCACAAATAAGCTCGCATATTTGGTCGCCAAGGGCTGAAGAAGTGAAATACTCGTTTACTTCTGCACAATTTCCAATTTCGCATTTTCTCAAACAACCGCCGAATAGAATATTTCGAACATCATTGTTTATGATTGCTGATGCATAAATAAGCTCGTTTATTTGCCCGCGAATGACTGAATAAGTGAAATACTCGTTTACTTGTGCACAATTTCCAATTTCGTATTTTCTCAAACAACCGCCGAATAGAATATTTCAAACATCATTGTTTTTGACTGCTGATGCACAAATAAGCTCGCTTATTAGGTCGCGAATGACTGAATAAGTGAAATACTCGTTTACTTGTGCACAATATCCAATTTCGCATTTTCTCAAACAACCGCGGAATAGAATATTTCAAACAGCATTGTTTATGATTGCTGATGCACAAATAAGATCGTTTATTTGGTCGCGAATGACTGAATAAGTGAAATACTCGTTTAGTTGCGAACAATTTCTAATTTCGCATTTTCTCAAACAGCCGCCGAATAGAATAGTTCAAACATCATTGTTTATGATTCCTGATGCATAAATAAGCTCGTTTATTTGGTCGCGAAAGACTGAAGAAGTGAAATACTCGTTCACTTGTGCACAATTTCCAATTTCACATTTTCTCAAACAACAGCCGAATAGAATATTTCAAACAGCATTGTTTATGATTGCTGATGCACAAATAAGCTCGTTTATTTGGTCACGAAGGACTAAAGAAGTGAAATACTCGTTTACTTGTGAACAATTTCCAATTTCGCATTTTCTCAAACAACCGCCGAATAGAATAGTTCAAACATCATTGTTTATGATTCCTGATGCATAAATAAGCTCGTTTATTTGGTCGCGAAGGACTGAAGAAGTGAAATACTCGTTTACTTGTGCACAATTTCCAATTTCACATTTTCTCAAACAACAGCCGAATAGAATATTTCAAACAGCATTGTTTATGATTGCTCATGCACAAATAAGCTCGTTTATTTGGTCGCGAATGACTGAATAAGTGAAATACTCCTTTACTTGTGCACAATTTCCAATTTCGTATTTTCTCAAACAACCGCCGAATAGAATATTTCAAACATCATTGTTTTTGACTGCTGATGCACAAATAAGCTCGCTTATTAGGTCGCGAATGACTGAATAAGTGAAATACTCGTTTACTTGTGAACAATATCCAATTTCGCATTTTCTCAAACAACCGCGGAATAGAATATTTCAAACAGCATTGTTTATGATTGCTGATGCACAAATAAGATCGTTTATTTGGTCGCGAATGACTGAATAAGTGAAATACTCGTTTACTTGTGAACAATTTCCATTTTCGCATTTTCTCAAACAACCGCCGAATAGAATAGTTCAAACATCATTGTTTATGATTCCTGATGCATAAATAAGCTCGTTTATTTGGTCGCGAAGGACTAAAGAAGTGAAATACTCGTTTACTTGTGCACAATTTCCAATTTCACATTTTCTCAAACAACCGCAGAATAGAATATTTCAAACATCATTGTTTATGATTGCCGATGCACAAATAAGCTCGCATATTTGGTCGCCAAGGGCTGAAGAAGTGAAATACTCGTTTACTTCTGCACAATTTCCAATTTCGTATTTTCTCAAACAACCGCCGAATAGAATATTTCAAACAGCATTGTTTATGATTCCTGAAGCACAAATAAGTTTGCTTGTTTGGTCGCGAAGGACTGAAGAAGTGAAATACTCGTTTACTTGTGTACAATTTCCAATTTCGTATTTTCTCAAACAACCGCCGAATAAAATATTTCAAACATCATTGTTTACGATTGTTGATGCACAAATAAGCTCGTTCATTTGTCGCGACGGACTAAAGAAGTGAAATACTCGTTTACTTGTGCACAATATCCAATTTCGCATTTTCTCAAACAACAGCGGAATAGAATATTTCAAACAGCATTGTTTATGATTGCTGATGCACAAATAAGCTCGGTTATTTCGTCGCGAATGACTGAATAAGTGAAATACTCGTTTACTTGTGCACAATTTCCAATTTCGCATTTTCTCAAACAACCGCCGAACAGAATATTTCAAACATCATTGTTTACGATTGCTGATGCACAAATAAGCTCGTTTATTTGTCGCGAAGGACTAAAGAAGTGAAATACTCGTTTACTTGTGCACAATATCCAATTTCGCATTTTTCAAACAACCGCGGAATAGAATATTTCAAACAGCATTGTTTATGATTGCTGATGCACAAATAAGCTCGTTTATTTGTCGCGAAGGACTGAAGATGTGAAATACTCTTTTACTTGTGTACAATTTCCAATTTCGCATTTTCTCAAACAACCGCCGAATAGAATATTTCAAACATCATTGTTTACGATTGCTGATGCACAAATAAGCTCGTTTATTTGTCGCGAAGGACTAAAGAAGTGAAATACTCGTTTACTTGGGCACAATTTCCAATTTCGCATTTTCTCAAACAACCGCCCAATAAAATATTTCAAACAGCATTGTTTATGATTGCTGATACAAAAATAAGCTCGTTTATTTGGTCGCGAAGGACTGAAGAAGTGAAATACTCGTTTACTTGTGCACAATTTCCAATTTCGCATTTTCTCAAACAACCGCCCAATAAAATATTTCAAACAGCATTGTTTATGATTGCTGATACACAAATAAGCTCGTTTATTTGGTCGCGAAGGACTGAAGAAGTGAAATACTCGTTTACTTGTGAACAATTTCCAGTTTCGCATTTTTCAAACAACCGCGGAATAGAATATTTCAAACAGCATTGTTTATGATTGCTGATGCACAAATAAGCTTGTTTCTTTGTCGCGAAGGACTGAAGATGTGAAATACTCGTTTACTTGTGTACAATTTCCAATTTCGTATTTTCTCAAACAACCGCCGAATAAAATATTTCAAACATCATTGTTTACGATTGTTGATGCACAAATAAGCTCGTTCATTTGTCGCGAAGGACTAAAGAAGTGAAATACTCGTTTACTTGTGCACAATATCCAATTTCGCATTTTTCAAACAACCGCGGAATAGAATATTTCAAACATCATTGTTTACGATTGTTGATGCACAAATAAGCTCGTTCATTTGTCGCGAAGGACTAAAGAAGTGAAATACTCGTTTACTTGTGCACAATATCCAATTTCGCATTTTTCAAACAACCGCGGAATAGAATATTTCAAACAGCATTGTTTATGATTGCTGATGCACAAATAAGCTCGTTTATTTGTCGCGAAGGACTGAAGATGTGAAATACTCGTTTACTTGTGCACAATTTCCAATTTCGCATTTTCTCAAACAACCGCCCAATAAAATATTTCAAACAGCATTGTTTATGATTGCTGATACACAAATAAGCTCGTTTATTTGGTCGCGAAGGACTGAAGAAGTGAAATACTCGTTTACTTGTGAACAATTTCCAATTTCGCATTTTTCAAACAACCGCAGAATAGAATATTTCGAACATCATTTTTCATGATTGCCGATGCACAAATAAGCTCGTTTATTTGGTCGCGAATGACTCAATAAGTGAAATACTCGCTTACTTGTGCACAATTTCCAATTTCGCATTTTCTCAAACAACCGCCCAATAAAATATTTCAAACAGCATGGTTTATGATTGCTGATACACAAATAAGCTCGTTTATTTGGTCGCGAAGGACTGAAGAAGTGAAATACTCGTTTACTTGTGCACCTTCCTTTTCCTTTTTCCGGCGTTGTTATGGTCAGAAGTGTAGGACCATAACCTTCCCACTTAACTGCATTCCTACTGGTCCGCTTGTGTGGTCCGCCGGTTTGACCTCAGAAAGTAGCGGCAGGCTTCCCGGTTTGGGATTACTTCATCGCTGAGGCCAATCAAATGCTGGTGTTTTTGCATTTTGCACCGTTTACTTGTGCACAATTTCCAATTTCGCATTTTCTCAAACAACCGCGGAATAGAATATTTCAAACAGCATTGTTTATGATTGCTGATGCACAAATAAGGTCGTTTATTTGTCGCGAAGGACTGAAGATGTGAAATACTCGTTTACTTGTGTACAATTTCCAATTTCGCATTTTCTCAAACAACCGCCGAATAGAATATTTCAAACATCATTGTTTACGATTGCTGATGCACACATAAGCTCGTTTATTTGTCGCGAAGGACTGAAGAAGTGAAATACTCGTTTACTTGTGTAGAATTTCCAATTTCGTATTTTCTCAAACAACCGCCCAATAAAATATTTCAAACAGCATTGTTTATGATTGCTGATACACAAATAAGCTCGTTTATTTGGTCGCGTAGGACTGAAGAAGTGAAATACTCGTTTACTTGTGCACAATTTTCAATTTCGCATTTTCTCAAACAACCGCCCAATAAAATATTTCAAACAGCATTGTTTATGATTGCTGATACACAAATAAGCTCGTTTATTTGGTCGCGAAGGACTGAAGAAGTGAAATACTCGTTTACTTGTGAACAATTTCCAATTTCGCATTTTCTCAAACAACCGCCGAATAGAATATTTCAAACATCATTGTTTACGATTGCTGATGCACAAATAAGCTCGTTTATTTGTCGCGAAGGACTAAAGAAGTGAAATACTCGTTTACTTGTGCACAATATCCAATTTCGCATTTTTCAAACAACCGCGGAATAGAATATTTCAAACAGCATTGTTTATGATTGCTGATGCACAAATAAGCTCGTTTATTTGTCGCGAAGGACTGAAGATGTGAAATACTCTTTTACTTGTGTACAATTTCCAATTTCGCATTTTCTCAAACAACCGCCGAATAGAATATTTCAAACATCATTGTTTACGATTGCTGATGCACAAGTAAGCTCGTTTATTTGTCGCGAAGGACTAAAGAAGTGAAATACTCGTTTACTTGGGCACAATTTCCAATTTCGCATTTTCTCAAACAACCGCCGAATAGAATATTTCAAACATCATTGTTTACGATTGCTGATGCACAAATAAGCTCGTTTATTTGTCGCGAAGGACTAAAGAAGTGAAATACTCGTTTACTTGGGCACAATTTCCAATTTCGCATTTACTCAAACAACCGCCCAATAAAATATTTCAAACAGCATTGTTTATGATTGCTGATACACAAATAAGCTCGTTTATTTGGTCGCGAAGGACTGAAGAAGTGAAATACTCGTTTACTTGTGCACAATTTCCAATTTCGCATTTTCTCAAACAACCGCCCAATAAAATATTTCAAACAGCATTGTTTATGATTGCTGATACACAAATAAGCTCGTTTATTTGGTCGCGAAGGACTGAAGAAGTGAAATACTCGTTTACTTGTGAACAATTTCCAATTTCGCATTTTCTCAAACAACCGCCGAATAGAATATTTCAAACATCATTGTTTACGATTGTAATGCACAAATAAGCTCGTTTATTTGTCGCGAAGGACTAAAGAAGTGAAATGCTCGTTTACTTGTGAACAATTTCCAATTTCGCATTTTCTCAAACAACTGCCGAACAGAATATTTCAAACATCATTGTTTATGATTGCTGATGCACAAATAAGTTTGCTTGTTTGGTCGCGAAGGACTGAAGAAGTGAAATACTCGTTTACTTGTGTACAATTTCCAATTTCGTATTTTCTCAAACAACCGCCGAATAAAATATTTCAAACATCATTGTTTACGATTGTTGATGCACAAATAAGCTCGTTCATTTGTCGCGAAGGACTAAAGAAGTGAAATACTCGTTTACTTGTGAACAATTTCCAATTTCGCATTTTCTCAAACAACCGCCGAACAGAATATTTCAAACATCATTGTTTATGATTGCTGATGCACAAATAAGTTTGCTTGTTTGGTCGCGAAGGACTGAAGAAGTGAAATACTCGTTTACTTGTGTACAATTTCCAATTTCGTATTTTCTCAAACAACCGCGGAATAGAATATTTCAAACAGCATTGTTTATGATTGCTGATGCACAAATAAGCTCGTTTATTTGTCGCGAAGGACTGAAGATGTGAAATACTCGTTTACTTGTGCACCTTCCTTTTCCTTTTTCCGGCGTTGTTATGGTCAGAAGTGTAGGACCATAACCTTCCCACTTAACTGCATTCCTACTGGTCCGCTTGTGTGGTCCGCCGGTTTGACCTCAGAAAGTAGCGGCAGGCTTCCCGGTTTGGGATTACTTCATCGCTGAGACCAATCAAATGCTGGTGTTTTTGCATTTTGCACCGTTTACTTGTGCACAATTTCCAATTTCGCATTTTCTCAAACAACCGCGGAATAGAATATTTCAAACAGCATTGTTTATGATTGCTGATGCACAAATAAGGTCGTTTATTTGTCGCGAAGGACTGAAGATGTGAAATCCTCGTTTACTTGTGTACAATTTCCAATTTCGCATTTTCTCAAACAACCGCCGAATAGAATATTTCAAACATCATTGTTTACGATTGCTGATGCACACATAAGCTCGTTTATTTGTCGCGAAGGACTGAAGAAGTGAAATACTCGTTTACTTGTGTAGAATTTCCAATTTCGTATTTTCTCAAACAACAGCCCAATAAAATATTTCAAACAGCATTGTTTATGATTGCTGATACACAAATAAGCTCGTTTATTTGGTCGCGTAGGACTGAAGAAGTGAAATACTCGTTTACTTGTGCACAATTTCCAATTTCGCATTTTCTCAAACAACCGCCCAATAAAATATTTCAAACAGCATTGTTTATGATTGCTGATACACAAATAAGCTCGTTTATTTGGTCGCGAAGGACTGAAGAAGTGAAATACTCGTTTACTTGTGAACAATTTCCAATTTCGCATTTTCTCAAACAACCGCCGAATAGAATATTTCAAACATCATTGTTTACGATTGCTGATGCACAAATAAGCTCGTTTATTTGTCGCGAAGGACTAAAGAAGTGAAATACTCGTTTACTTGGGCACAATTTCCAATTTCGCATTTTCTCAAACAACCGCCCAATAAAATATTTCAAACAGCATTGTTTATGATTGCTGATACACAAATAAGCTCGTTTATTTGGTCGCGAAGGACTGAAGAAGTGAAATACTCGTTTACTTGTGCACAATTTCCAATTTCGCATTTTCTCAAACAACCGCCCAATAAAATATTTCAAACAGCATTGTTTATGATTGCTGATACACAAATAAGCTCGTTTATTTGGTCGCGAAGGACTGAAGAAGTGAAATACTCGTTTACTTGTGAACAATTTCCAATTTCGCATTTTTCAAACAACCGCGGAATAGAATATTTCAAACAGCATTGTTTATGATTGCTGATGCACAAATAAGGTCGTTTATTTGTCGCGAAGGACTGAAGATGTGAAATACTCGTTTACTTGTGTACAATTTCCAATTTCGCATTTTCTCAAATGTTGTTTGTATTTCACTTCTTCAGTCCTTCGCGACCAAATAAACGAGCTTATTTGTGTATCAGCAATCATAAACAATGCTGTTTGAAATATTTTATTGGGCGGTTGTTTGAGAAAATGCGAAATTGGAAATTGTGCCCAAGTAAACGAGTATTTCACTTCTTTAGTCCTTCGCGACAAATAAACGAGCTTATTTGTGCATCAGCAATCGTAAACAATGATGTTTGAAATATTCTATTCGGCGGTTGTTTGAGAAAATGCGAAATTGGAAATTGTGCCCAAGTAAACGAGTATTTCACTTCTTTAGTCCTTCGCGACAAATAAACGAGCTTACTTGTGCATCAGCAATCGTAAACAATGATGTTTGAAATATTCTATTCGGCGGTTGTTTGAGAAAATGCGAAATTGGAAATTGTACACAAGTAAAAGAGTATTTCACATCTTCAGTCCTTCGCGACAAATAAACGAGCTTATTTGTGCATCAGCAATCATAAACAATGCTGTTTGAAATATTCTATTCCGCGGTTGTTTGAAAAATGCGAAATTGGATATTGTGCACAAGTAAACGAGTATTTCACTTCTTTAGTCCTTCGCGACAAATAAACGAGCTTATTTGTGCATCAGCAATCGTAAACAATGATGTTTGAAATATTCTATTCGGCGGTTGTTTGAGAAAATGCGAAATTGGAAATTGTTCACAAGTAAACGAGTATTTCACTTCTTCAGTCCTTCGCGACCAAATAAACGAGCTTATTTGTGTATCAGCAATCATAAACAATGCTGTTTGAAGTATTTTATTGGGCGGTTGTTTGAGAAAATGCGAAATTGGAAATTGTGCACAAGTAAACGAGTATTTCACTTCTTCAGTCCTACGCGACCAAATAAACGAGCTTATTTGTGTATCAGCAATCATAAACAATGCTGTTTGAAATATTTTATTGGGCGGTTGTTTGAGAAAATACGAAATTGGAAATTCTACACAAGTAAACGAGTATTTCACTTCTTCAGTCCTTCGCGACAAATAAACGACCTTATTTGTGCATCAGCAATCATAAACAATGCTGTTTGAAATATTCTATTCCGCGGTTGTTTGAGAAAATGCGAAATTGGAAATTGTGCACAAGTAAACGGTGCAAAATGCAAAAACACCAGCATTTGATTGGCCTCAGCGATGAAGTAATCCCAAACCAGGAAGCCTGCCGCTACTTTCTGAGGTCAAACCGGCGGACCACACAAGCGGGCCAGTAGGAATGCAGTTAAGTGGGAAGGTTATGGTCCTATACTTCTGACCATAACAACGCCGGAAAAAGGAAAAGGAAGGTGCACAAGTAAACGAGTATTTCACTTCTTCAGTCCTTCGCGACCAAATAAACGAGCTTATTTGTGTATCAGCAATCATAAACAATGCTGTTTGAAATATTTTATTGGGCGGTTGTTTGAGAAAATGCGAAATTGGAAATTGTGCACAAGTAAGCGAGTATTTCACTTATTGAGTCATTCGCGACCAAATAAACGAGCTTATTTGTGCATCGGCAATCATAAAAAATGATGTTCGAAATATTCTATTCTGCGGCTGTTTGAAAAATGCGAAATTGGAAATTGTTCACAAGTAAACGAGTATTTCACTTCTTCAGTCCTTCGCGACCAAATAAACGAGCTTATTTGTGTATCAGCAATCATAAACAATGCTGTTTGAAATATTTTATTGGGCGGTTGTTTGAGAAAATGCGAAATTGGAAATTGTGCACAAGTAAACGAGTATTTCACATCTTCAGTCCTTCGCGACAAATAAACGAGCTTATTTGTGCATCAGCAATCATAAACAATGCTGTTTGAAATATTCTATTCCGCGGTTGTTTGAAAAATGCGAAATTGGATATTGTGCACAAGTAAACGAGTATTTCACTTCTTTAGTCCTTCGCGACAAATGAACGAGCTTATTTGTGCATCAACAATCGTAAACAATGATGTTTGAAATATTTTATTCTTCGGTTGTTTGAGAAAATACGAAATTGGAAATTGTACACAAGTAAACGAGTATTTCACATCTTCAGTCCTTCGCGACAAAGAAACAAGCTTATTTGTGCATCAGCAATCATAAACAATGCTGTGTGAAATATTCTATTCCGCGGTTGTTTGAAAAATGCGAAATTGGAAATTGTTCACAAGTAAACGAGTATTTCACTTCTTCAGTCCTTCGCGACCAAATAAACGAGCTTATTTGTGTATCAGCAATCATAAACAATGCTGTTTGAAATATTTTATTGGGCGGTTGTTTGAGAAAATGCGAAATTGGAAATTGTGCACAAGTAAACGAGTATTTCACATCTTCAGTCCTTCGCGACAAATAAACGAGCTTATTTGTGCATCAGCAATCATAAACAATGCTGTTTGAAATATTCTATTCCGCGGTTGTTTGAAAAATGCGAAATTGGATATTGTGCACAAGTAAACGAGTATTTCACTTCTTTAGTCCTTCGCGACAAATGAACGAGCTTATTTGTGCATCAACAATCGTAAACAATGATGTTTGAAATATTTTATTCTTCGGTTGTTTGAGAAAATACGAAATTGGAAATTGTACACAAGTAAACGAGTATTTCACATCTTCAGTCCTTCGCGACAAAGAAACAAGCTTATTTGTGCATCAGCAATCATAAACAATGCTGTTTGAAATATTCTATTCCGCGGTTGTTTGAAAAATGCGAAATTGGAAATTGTTCACAAGTAAACGAGTATTTCACTTCTTCAGTCCTTCGCGACCAAATAAACGAGCTTATTTGTGTATCAGCAATCATAAACAATGCTGTTTGAAATATTTTATTGGGCGGTTGTTTGAGAAAATGCGAAATTGGAAATTGTGCACAAGTAAACGAGTATTTCACTTCTTCAGTCCTACGCGACCAAATAAACGAGCTTATTTGTGTATCAGCAATCATAAACAATGCTGTTCGAAATATTTTATTGGGCGGTTGTTTGAGAAAATACGAAATTGGAAATTCTACACAAGTAAACGAGTATTTCACTTCTTCAGTCCTTCGCGACAAATAAACGAGCTTATGTGTGCATCAGCAATCGTAAACAATGATGTTTGAAATATTCTATTCGGCGGTTGTTTGAGAAAATGCGAAATTGGAAATTGTACACAAGTAAACGAGTATTTCACATCTTCAGTCCTTCGCGACAAATAAACGACCTTATTTGTGCATCAGCAATCATAAACAATGCTGTTTGAAATATTTTATTGGGCGGTTGTTTGAGAAAATGCGAAATTGGAAATTGTGCACAAGTAAACGAGTATTTCACATCTTCAGTCCTTCGCGACAAATAAACGAGCTTATTTGTGCATCAGCAATCATAAACAATGCTGTTTGAAATATTCTATTCCGCGGTTGTTTGAAAAATGCGAAATTGGATATTGTGCACAAGTAAACGAGTATTTCACTTCTTTAGTCCTTCGCGACAAATGAACGAGCTTATTTGTGCATCAACAATCGTAAACAATGATGTTTGAAATATTTTATTCTTCGGTTGTTTGAGAAAATACGAAATTGGAAATTGTACACAAGTAAACGAGTATTTCACATCTTCAGTCCTTCGCGACAAATAAACGAGCTTATTTGTGCATCAGCAATCGTAAACAATGATGTTTGAAATATTCTATTCGGCGGTTGTTTGAGAAAATGCGAAATTGGAAATTGTTCACAAGTAAACGAGTATTTCACTTCTTCAGTCCTTCGCGACAAATAAACGAGCTTATGTGTGCATCAGCAATCGTAAACAATGATGTTTGAAATATTCTATTCGGCGGTTGTTTGAGAAAATGCGAAATTGGAAATTGTGCACAAGTAAACGAGTATTTCACATCATCAGTCCTTCGCGACAAATAAACGAGCTTATTTGTGCATCAGCAATCATAAACAATGCTGTTTGAAATATTCTATTCCGCGGTTGTTTGAAAAATGCGAAATTGGAAATTGTTCACAAGTAAACGAGTATTTCACTTCTTCAGTCCTTCGCGACCAAATAAACGAGCTTATTTGTGTATCAGCAATCATAAACAATGCTGTTTGAAATATTTTATTGGGCGGTTGTTTGAGAAAATGCGAAATTGGAAATTGTGCACAAGTAAACGAGTATTTCACTTCTTCAGTCCTACGCGACCAAATAAACGAGCTTATTTGTGTATCAGCAATCATAAACAATGCTGTTCGAAATATTTTATTGGGCGGTTGTTTGAGAAAATACGAAATTGGAAATTCTACACAAGTAAACGAGTATTTCACTTCTTCAGTCCTTCGCGACAAATAAACGAGCTTATGTGTGCATCAGCAATCGTAAACAATGATGTTTGAAATATTCTATTCGGCGCGGAATAGAATATTTCAAACAGCATTGTTTATGATTGCTGATGCACAAATAAGGTCGTTTATTTGTCGCGAAGGACTGAAGATGTGAAATACTCGTTTACTTGTGCACAATTTCCAATTTCGCATTTTCTCAAACAACCGCCCAATAAAATATTTCAAACAGCATTGTTTATGATTGCTGATACACAAATAAGCTCGTTTATTTGGTCGCGAAGGACTGAAGAAGTGAAATACTCGTTTACTTGTGAACAATTTCCAATTTCGCATTTTTCAAACAACCGCGGAATAGAATATTTCAAACAGCATTGTTTATGATTGCTGATGCACAAATAAGCTCGTTTATTTGTCGCGAAGGACTGAAGATGTGAAATACTCGTTTACTTGTGCACAATTTCCAATTTCGCATTTTCTCAAACAACCGCCGAATAGAATATTTCAAACATCATTGTTTACGTTTGCTGATGCACACATAAGCTCGTTTATTTGTCGCGAAGGACTGAAGAAGTGAAATACTCGTTTACTTGTGAACAATTTCCAATTTCGCATTTTCTCAAACAACCGCCGAATAGAATATTTCAAACATCATTGTTTACGATTGCTGATGCACAAATAAGCTCGTTTATTTGTCGCGAAGGACTGAAGATGTGAAATACTCGTTTACTTGTGTACAATTTCCAATTTCGTATTTTCTCAAACAACCGAAGAATAAAATATTTCAAACATCATTGTTTACGATTGTTGATGCACAAATAAGCTCGTTCATTTGTCGCGAAGGACTAAAGAAGTGAAATACTCGTTTACTTGTGCACAATATCCAATTTCGCATTTTTCAAACAACCGCGGAATAGAATATTTCAAACAGCATTGTTTATGATTGCTGATGCACAAATAAGCTCGTTTATTTGTCGCGAAGGACTGAAGATGTGAAATACTCGTTTACTTGTGCACAATTTCCAATTTCGCATTTTCTCAAACAACCGCCCAATAAAATATTTCAAACAGCATTGTTTATGATTGCTGATGCACAAATAAGGTCGTTTATTTGTCGCGAAGGACTGAAGATGTGAAATACTCGTTTACTTGTGTACAATTTCCAATTTCGCATTTTCTCAAACAACCGCCGAATAGAATATTTCAAACATCATTGTTTACGATTGCTGATGCACACATAAGCTCGTTTATTTGTCGCGAAGGACTGAAGAAGTGAAATACTCGTTTACTTGTGTAGAATTTCCAATTTCGTATTTTCTCAAACAACCGCCCAATAAAATATTTCGAACAGCATTGTTTATGATTGCTGATACACAAATAAGCTCGTTTATTTGGTCGCGTAGGACTGAAGAAGTGAAATACTCGTTTACTTGTGCACAATTTCCAATTTCGCATTTTCTCAAACAACCGCCCAATAAAATATTTCAAACAGCATTGTTTATGATTGCTGATACACAAATAAGCTCGTTTATTTGGTCGCGAAGGACTGAAGAAGTGAAATACTCGTTTACTTGTGAACAATTTCCAATTTCGCATTTTTCAAACAACCGCGGAATAGAATATTTCAAACAGCATTGTTTATGATTGCTGATGCACAAATAAGCTTGTTTCTTTGTCGCGAAGGACTGAAGATGTGAAATACTCGTTTACTTGTGTACAATTTCCAATTTCGTATTTTCTCAAACAACCGAAGAATAAAATATTTCAAACATCATTGTTTACGATTGTTGATGCACAAATAAGCTCGTTCATTTGTCGCGAAGGACTAAAGAAGTGAAATACTCGTTTACTTGTGCACAATATCCAATTTCGCATTTTTCAAACAACCGCGGAATAGAATATTTCAAACAGCATTGTTTATGATTGCTGATGCACAAATAAGCTCGTTTATTTGTCGCGAAGGACTGAAGATGTGAAATACTCGTTTACTTGTGCACAATTTCCAATTTCGCATTTTCTCAAACAACCGCCCAATGAAATATTTCAAACAGCATTGTTTATGATTGCTGATACACAAATAAGCTCGTTTATTTGGTCGCGAAGGACTGAAGAAGTGAAATACTCGTTTACTTGTGAACAATTTCCAATTTCGCATTTTTCAAACAACCGCGGAATAGAATATTTCAAACAGCATTGTTTATGATTGCTGATGCACAAATAAGCTTGTTTCTTTGTCGCGAAGGACTGAAGATGTGAAATACTCGTTTACTTGTGTACAATTTCCAATTTCGTATTTTCTCAAACAACCGAAGAATAAAATATTTCAAACATCATTGTTTACGATTGTTGATGCACAAATAAGCTCGTTCATTTGTCGCGAAGGACTAAAGAAGTGAAATACTCGTTTACTTGTGCACAATATCCAATTTCGCATTTTTCAAACAACCGCGGAATAGAATATTTCAAACAGCATTGTTTATGATTGCTGATGCACAAATAAGCTCGTTTATTTGTCGCGAAGGACTGAAGATGTGAAATACTCGTTTACTTGTGCACAATTTCCAATTTCGCATTTTCTCAAACAACCGCCCAATAAAATATTTCAAACAGCATTGTTTATGATTGCTGATACACAAATAAGCTCGTTTATTTGGTCGCGAAGGACTGAAGAAGTGAAATACTCGTTTACTTGTGAACAATTTCCAATTTCGCATTTTTCAAACAGCCGCAGAATAGAATATTTCGAACATCATTTTTTATGATTGCCGATGCACAAATAAGCTCGTTTATTTGGTCGCGAATGACTCAATAAGTGAAATACTCGCTTACTTGTGCACAATTTCCAATTTCGCATTTTCTCAAACAACCGCCCAATAAAATATTTCAAACAGCATTGTTTATGATTGCTGATACACAAATAAGCTCGTTTATTTGGTCGCGAAGGACTGAAGAAGTGAAATACTCGTTTACTTGTGCACCTTCCTTTTCCTTTTTCCGGCGTTGTTATGGTCAGAAGTATAGGACCATAACCTTCCCACTTAACTGCATTCCTACTGGCCCGCTTGTGTGGTCCGCCGGTTTGACCTCAGAAAGTAGCGGCAGGCTTCCTGGTTTGGGATTACTTCATCGCTGAGGCCAATCAAATGCTGGTGTTTTTGCATTTTGCACCGTTTACTTGTGCACAATTTCCAATTTCGCATTTTCTCAAACAACCGCGGAATAGAATATTTCAAACAGCATTGTTTATGATTGCTGATGCACAAATAAGGTCGTTTATTTGTCGCGAAGGACTGAAGAAGTGAAATACTCGTTTACTTGTGTAGAATTTCCAATTTCGTATTTTCTCAAACAACCGCCCAATAAAATATTTCAAACAGCATTGTTTATGATTGCTGATACACAAATAAGCTCGTTTATTTGGTCGCGTAGGACTGAAGAAGTGAAATACTCGTTTACTTGTGCACAATTTCCAATTTCGCATTTTCTCAAACAACCGCCCAATAAAATACTTCAAACAGCATTGTTTATGATTGCTGATACACAAATAAGCTCGTTTATTTGGTCGCGAAGGACTGAAGAAGTGAAATACTCGTTTACTTGTGAACAATTTCCAATTTCGCATTTTCTCAAACAACCGCCGAATAGAATATTTCAAACATCATTGTTTACGATTGCTGATGCACAAATAAGCTCGTTTATTTGTCGCGAAGGACTAAAGAAGTGAAATACTCGTTTACTTGTGCACAATATCCAATTTCGCATTTTTCAAACAACCGCGGAATAGAATATTTCAAACAGCATTGTTTATGATTGCTGATGCACAAATAAGCTCGTTTATTTGTCGCGAAGGACTGAAGATGTGAAATACTCTTTTACTTGTGTACAATTTCCAATTTCGCATTTTCTCAAACAACCGCCGAATAGAATATTTCAAACATCATTGTTTACGATTGCTGATGCACAAGTAAGCTCGTTTATTTGTCGCGAAGGACTAAAGAAGTGAAATACTCGTTTACTTGGGCACAATTTCCAATTTCGCATTTTCTCAAACAACCGCCGAATAGAATATTTCAAACATCATTGTTTACGATTGCTGATGCACAAATAAGCTCGTTTATTTGTCGCGAAGGACTAAAGAAGTGAAATACTCGTTTACTTGGGCACAATTTCCAATTTCGCATTTTCTCAAACAACCGCCCAATAAAATATTTCAAACAGCATTGTTTATGATTGCTGATACACAAATAAGCTCGTTTATTTGATCGCGAAGGACTGAAGAAGTGAAATACTCGTTTACTTGTGCACAATTTCCAATTTCGCATTTTCTCAAACAACCGCCCAATAAAATATTTCAAACAGCATTGTTTATGATTGCTGATACACAAATAAGCTCGTTTATTTGGTCGCGAGGGACTGAAGAAGTGAAATACTCGTTTACTTGTGAACAATTTCCAATTTCGCATTTTCTCAAACAACCGCCGAATAGAATATTTCAAACATCATTGTTTACGATTGTGATGCACAAATAAGCTCGTTTATTTGTCGCGAAGGACTAAAGAAGTGAAATACTCGTTTACTTGTGAACAATTTCCAATTTCGCATTTTCTCAAACAACCGCCGAACAGAATATTTCAAACATCATTGTTTATGATTGCTGATGCACAAATAAGTTTGCTTGTTTGGTCGCGAAGGACTGAAGAAGTGAAATACTCGTTTACTTGTGTACAATTTCCAATTTCGTATTTTCTCAAACAACCGCCGAATAAAATATTTCAAACATCATTGTTTACGATTGTTGATGCACAAATAAGCTCGTTCATTTGTCGCGAAGGACTAAAGAAGTGAAATACTCGTTTACTTGTGCACAATATCCAATTTCGCATTTTTCAAACAACCGCGGAATAGAATATTTCAAACAGCATTGTTTATGATTGCTAATGCACAAATAAGCTCGTTTATTTGTCGCGAAGGACTGAAGATGTGAAATACTCTTTTACTTGTGTACAATTTCCAATTTCGCATTTTCTCAAACAACCGCCGAATAGAATATTTCAAACATCATTGTTTACGATTGCTGATGCACAAATAAGCTCGTTTATTTGTCGCGAAGGACTAAAGAAGTGAAATACTCGTTTACTTGTGCACAATATCCAATTTCGCATTTTTCAAACAACCGCGGAATAGAATATTTCAAACAGCATTGTTTATGATTGCTGATGCACAAATAAGCTCGTTTATTTGTCGCGAAGGACTGAAGATGTGAAATACTCTTTTACTTGTGTACAATTTCCAATTTCGCATTTTCTCAAACAACCGCGGAATAGAATATTTCAAACAGCATTGTTTATGATTGCTGATGCACAAATAAGCTCGTTTATTTGGTCGCGAATGACTGAAGAAGTGAAATACTCGTTTACTTGTGCGTAATTTAGTATTTCGCTATTTCTCAAACAACCGCCGAATAGAATATTTCAAACAGCATTGTTTATGATTGCTGATGCACAAATAAGTTTGCTTGTTTGGTCGCGAAGGACTGAAGAAGTGAAATACTCGTTTACTTGTGTACAATTTCCAATTTCGTATTTTCTCAAACAACCGCCGAATTAAATATTTCAAACATCATTGTTTATGATTGCCGATGCACAAATAAGCTCGTTTATTTGGTCGCGAATGACTGAAGAAGTGAAATACTCGTTTACTTGTGCGTAATTTAGAATTTCGCAATTTCTCAAACAACCGCAGAATAGAATATTTCAAACATAATTGTTTATGATTGCCGATGCACAAATAAGCTCGCATATTTGGTCGCGAAGGACTAAAGAAGTGAAATACCCGTTTACTTGTGCACAATTTCCAATTCCAATCAAACAACCGCGGAATAGAATATTTCAAACATCATTGTTTATGATTGCTGATGCACAAATAAGCTCGTATATTTGGGCGCGAAGAAGTGAAATACTCGCTTACTTGTGCACAATTTCCAACACCGCATTTTCTCAAACAACCGCCGAATAGAATATTTCAAACATCATTGTTTATGATTGCTGATGCACAAATAAGCTCGTTTATTTGGTCGCGAATGATTGAATAAGTGAAATACTCGTTTACTTTTGCACAATTTCCAATTTCGCATTTTCTCAAACAACAGCCGAATAGAATATTTCAAACATCATTGCTTATGATTGCTGATGCATAAATAAGCTCGTTTATTTGGTCGCGAAGGACTGAAGAAGTGAAATACTCGTTTACTTGTGCACAATTTACAATTTCGCAATTTCTCAAACAACCGCAGAATAGAATATTTCAAACATCATTGCTTATGATTGCTGATGCATAAATAAGCTCGTTTATTTGGTCGCGAAGGACTGAAGAAGTGAAATACTCGCTTACTTGTGCACAATTTCCAATTTCGCATTTTCTCAAATATCCGCGGAATAGAATCATTGTTTATGATTGCTGATGCACATATAAGCTCGTTTATTTGGTCGCGAATGACTGAATAAGTGAAATACTCGCTTACTTGTGCACAATTTCCAATTTCGCATTTTCTCAAACAATCGCCCAATAAAATATTTCAAACAGCATTGTTTATGATTGCTGATGCACAAATAAGCTCGTTTATTTGGTCGCGAAGGACTGAAGAAGTGAAATACTCGTTTACTTGTGCACAATTTACAATTTCGCATTTTCTGAAACAACCGCAGAATAGAATATTTCGAACATCATTTTTTATGATTGCCGATGCACAAATAAGCTCGTTTATTTGGTCGCGAAGGTCTGAAGAAGTGAAATACTCGTTTACTTGTGCACAATTTCCAATTTCGCATTTTCTCAAATAACCGCGGAATAGAATCATTGTTTATAATTGCTGATGCACAAATAAGCTCGTTTATTTGGTCGCGAATGACTGAATAAGTGAAATACTCGCTTACTTGTGCACAATTTCCAATTTCGCATTTTCTCAAACAACCGCCCAATAAAATATTTCAAACAGCTTTGTTTATGATTGCTGATGCACAAATAAGCTCGTTTATTTGGTCGCGAAGGACTTGAAGAAGTGAAATCCTCGTTTACTTGTGCACAATTTCCAATTTCGCATTTTCTCAAATAACCGCGGAATAGAATCATTATTTATGATTGCTGATGCACAAATAAGCTCGTTGATTTGGTCGCGAATGACTGAATAAGTGAAATACTCGCTTACTTGTGCACAATTTCCAATTTCGCATTTTCTCAAATAACCGCGGAATAGAATCATTGTTTATGATTGCTGATGCACAAATAAGCTCGTTTATTGCTTCGCGAATGACTGAATAAGTGAAATACTCGCTTGCTTGTGCACAATTTCCAATTTCGCATTTTCTCAAACAACCGCCGAATAGAATATTTCAAACATCATTGTTTATGATTGCTGATGCACAAATAAGCTCGTTTATTTGGTCGCGAAGGACTGTAGAAGTGAAATACTCGTTTACTTGTGCATAATTTACAATTTCGCAATTTCTCAAACAACCGCAGAATAGAATATTTCAAACATCATTGTTTATGATTGCCGATGCACAAATAAGCCTGTTTATTTGGTCGCGAATGACTGAATAAGTGAAATACTCGTTTACTTGTGCACAATTTACAATTTCGTAATTTCTCAAACAACCGCAGAATAGAATATTTCAAACATCATTGTTTATGATTGCCGATGCACAAATAAGCTCGCATATTTGGTCGCCAAGGGCTGAAGAAGTGAAATACTCGTTTACTTCTGCACAATTTCCAATTTCGCATTTTCTCAAACAACCGCCGAATAGAATATTTCGAACATCATTGTTTCTGATTGCTGATGCATAAATAAGCTCGTTTATTTGGCCGCGAATGACTGAATAAGTGAAATACTCGTTTACTTGTGCACAATTTCCAATTTCGTATTTTCTCAAACAACCGCCGAATAGAATATTTCAAACATCATTGTTTTTGACTGCTGATGCACAAATAAGCTCGCTTATTAGGTCGCGAATGACTGAATAAGTGAAATACTCGTTTACTTGTGCACAATATCCAATTTCGCATTTTCTCAAACAACCGCGGAATAGAATATTTCAAACAGCATTGTTTATGATTGCTGATGCACAAATAAGATCGTTTATTTGGTCGCGAATGACTGAATAAGTGAAATACTCGTTTACTTGTGCACCTTCCTTTTCCTTTTTCCGGCGTTGTTATGGTCAGAAGTGTAGGACCATAACCTTCCCACTTAACTGCATTCCTACTGGTCCGCTTGTGTGGTCCGCCGGTTTGACCTCAGAAAGTAGCGGCAGGCTTCCCGGTTTGGGATTACTTCATCGCTGAGGCCAATCAAATGCTGGTGTTTTTGCATTTTGCACCGTTTACTTGTGCACAATTTCCAATTTCGCATTTTCTCAAACAACCGCGGAATAGAATATTTCAAACAGCATTGTTTATGATTGCTGATGCACAAATAAGGTCGTTTATTTGTCGCGAAGGACTGAAGATGTGAAATACTCGTTTACTTGTGTACAATTTCCAATTTCGCATTTTCTCAAACAACCGCCGAATAGAATATTTCAAACATCATTGTTTACGATTGCTGATGCACACATAAGCTCGTTTATTTGTCGCGAAGGACTGAAGAAGTGAAATACTCGTTTACTTGTGTAGAATTTCCAATTTCGTATTTTCTCAAACAACCGCCCAATAAAATATTTCAAACAGCATTGTTTATGATTGCTGATACACAAATAAGCTCGTTTATTTGGTCGCGTAGGACTGAAGAAGTGAAATACTCGTTTACTTTTGCACAATTTCCAATTTCGCATTTTCTCAAACAACCGCCCAATAAAATATTTCAAACAGCATTGTTTATGATTGCTGATACACAAATAAGCTCGTTTATTTGGTCGCGAAGGACTGAAGAAGTGAAATACTCGTTTACTTGTGAACAATTTCCAATTTCGCATTTTCTCAAACAACCGCCGAATAGAATATTTCAAACATCATTGTTTACGATTGCTGATGCACAAATAAGCTCGTTTATTTGTCGCGAAGGACTAAAGAAGTGAAATACTCGTTTACTTGTGCACAATATCCAATTTCGCATTTTTCAAACAACCGCGGAATAGAATATTTCAAACAGCATTGTTTATGATTGCTGATGCACAAATAAGCTCGTTTATTTTTCGCGAAGGACTGAAGATGTGAAATACTCTTTTACTTGTGTACAATTTCCAATTTCGCATTTTCTCAAACAACCGCCGAATAGAATATTTCAAACATCATTGTTTACGATTGCTGATGCACAAGTAAGCTCGTTTATTTGTCGCGAAGGACTAAAGAAGTGAGATACTCGTTTACTTGGGCACAATTTCGCATTTTCTCAAACAACCGCCGAATAGAATATTTCAAACATCATTGTTTACGATTGCTGATGCACAAATAAGCTCGTTTATTTGTCGCGAAGGACTAAAGAAGTGAAATACTCGTTTACTTGGGCACAATTTCCAATTTCGCCTTTTCTCAAACAACCGCCCAATAAAATATTTCAAACAGCATTGTTTATGATTGCTGATACACAAATAAGCTCGTTTATTTGGTCGCGAAGGACTGAAGAAGTGAAATACTCGTTTACTTGTGAACAATTTCCAATTTCGCATTTTCTCAAACAACCGCCGAATAGAATATTTCAAACATCATTGTTTACGATTGTGATGCACAAATAAGCTCGTTTATTTGTCGCGAAGGACTAAAGAAGTGAAATACTCGTTTACTTGTGAACAATTTCCAATTTCGCATTTTCTCAAACAACCGCCGAACAGAATATTTCAAACATCATTGTTTATGATTGCTGATGCACAAATAAGTTTGCTTGTTTGGTCGCGAAGGACTGAAGAAGTGAAATACTCGTTTACTTGTGTACAATTTCCAATTTCGTATTTTCTCAAACAACCGCCGAATAAAATATTTCAAACATCATTGTTTACGATTGTTGATGCACAAATAAGCTCGTTCATTTGTCGCGAAGGACTAAAGAAGTGAAATACTCGTTTACTTGTGCACAATATCCAATTTCGCATTTTTCAAACAACCGCGGAATAGAATATTTCAAACAGCATTGTTTATGATTGCTGATGCACAAATAAGCTCGTTTATTTATCGCGAAGGACTGAAGATGTGAAATACTCTTTTACTTGTGTACAATTTCCAATTTCGCATTTTCTCAAACAACCGCCGAATAGAATATTTCAAACATCATTGTTTACGATTGCTGATGCACAAATAAGCTCGTTTATTTGTCGCGAAGGACTAAAGAAGTGAAATACTCGTTTACTTGTGCACAATATCCAATTTCGCATTTTTCAAACAACCGCGGAATAGAATATTTCAAACAGCATTGCTTATGATTGCTGATGCACAAATAAGCTCGTTTATTTGTCGCGAAGGACTGAAGATGTGAAATACTCTTTTACTTGTGTACAATTTCCAATTTCGCATTTTCTCAAACAACCGCCGAATAGAATATTTCAAACAGCATTGTTTATGATTGCTGATGCACAAATAAGCTCGTTTATTTGTCGCGAAGGACTGAAGATGTGAAATACTCGTTTACTTGTGTACAATTTCCAATTTCGCATTTTCTCAAACAACAGCCGAATAGAATATTTCAAACATCATTGTTTACGATTGCTGATGCACAAATAAGCTCGTTTATTTGTCGCGAAGGACTGAATAAGTGAAATACTCGCTTGCTTGTGCACAATTTCCAATTTCGCATTTTCTCAAACAACCGCCGAATAGAATATTTCAAACATCATTGTTTATGATTGCTGATGCACAAATAAGCTCGTTTATTTGGTCGCGAAGGACTGTAGAAGTGAAATACTCGTTTACTTGTGCATAATTTAAAATTTCGCAATTTCTCAAACAACCGCAGAATAGAATATTTCAAACATCATTGTTTATGATTGCCGATGCACAAATAAGCCTGTTTATTTGGTCGCGAATGACTGAATAAGTGAAATACTCGTTTACTTGTGCACAATTTACAATTTCGTAATTTCTCAAACAACCGCAGAATAGAATATTTCAAACATCATTGTTTATGATTGCCGATGCACAAATAAGCTCGCATATTTGGTCGCCAAGGGCTGAAGAAGTGAAATACTCGTTTACTTCTGCACAATTTCCAATTTCGCATTTTCTCAAACAACCGCCGAATAGAATATTTCGAACATCATTGTTTCTGATTGCTGATGCATAAATAAGCTCGTTTATTTGGCCGCGAATGACTGAATAAGTGAAATACTCGTTTACTTGTGCACAATTTCCAATTTCGTATTTTCTCAAACAACCGCCGAATAGAATATTTCAAACATCATTGTTTTTGACTGCTGATGCACAAATAAGCTCGCTTATTAGGTCGCGAATGACTGAATAAGTGAAATACTCGTTTACTTGTGCACAATATCCAATTTCGCATTTTCTCAAACAACCGCGGAATAGAATATTTCAAACAGCATTGTTTATGATTGCTGATGCACAAATAAGATCGTTTATTTGGTCGCGAATGACTGAATAAGTGAAATACTCGTTTACTTGTGCACCTTCCTTTTCCTTTTTCCGGCGTTGTTATGGTCAGAAGTGTAGGACCATAACCTTCCCACTTAACTGCATTCCTACTGGTCCGCTTGTGTGGTCCGCCGGTTTGACCTCAGAAAGTAGCATCAGGCTTCCCGGTTTGGGATTACTTCATCGCTGAGGCCAATCAAATGCTGGTGTTTTTGCATTTTGCACCGTTTACTTGTGCACAATTTCCAATTTCGCATTTTCTCAAACAACCGCGGAATAGAATATTTCAAACAGCATTGTTTATGATTGCTGATGCACAAATAAGGTCGTTTATTTGTCGCGAAGGACTGAAGATGTGAAATACTCGTTTACTTGTGTACAATTTCCAATTTCGCATTTTCTCAAACAACCGCCGAATAGAATATTTCAAACATCATTGTTTACGATTGCTGATGCACACATAAGCTCGTTTATTTGTCGCGAAGGACTGAAGAAGTGAAATACTCGTTTACTTGTGTAGAATTTCCAATTTCGTATTTTCTCAAACAACCGCCCAATAAAATATTTCAAACAGCATTGTTTATGATTGCTGATACACAAATAAGCTCGTTTATTTGGTCGCGTAGGACTGAAGAAGTGAAATACTCGTTTACTTTTGCACAATTTCCAATTTCGCATTTTCTCAAACAACCGCCCAATAAAATATTTCAAACAGCATTGTTTATGATTGCTGATACACAAATAAGCTCGTTTATTTGGTCGCGAAGGACTGAAGAAGTGAAATACTCGTTTACTTGTGAACAATTTCCAATTTCGCATTTTCTCAAACAACCGCCGAATAGAATATTTCAAACATCATTGTTTACGATTGCTGATGCACAAATAAGCTCGTTTATTTGTCGCGAAGGACTAAAGAAGTGAAATACTCGTTTACTTGTGCACAATATCCAATTTCGCATTTTTCAAACAACCGCGGAATAGAATATTTCAAACAGCATTGTTTATGATTGCTGATGCACAAATAAGCTCGTTTATTTTTCGCGAAGGACTGAAGATGTGAAATACTCTTTTACTTGTGTACAATTTCCAATTTCGCATTTTCTCAAACAACCGCCGAATAGAATATTTCAAACATCATTGTTTACGATTGCTGATGCACAAGTAAGCTCGTTTATTTGTCGCGAAGGACTAAAGAAGTGAAATACTCGTTTACTTGGGCACAATTTCGCATTTTCTCAAACAACCGCCGAATAGAATATTTCAAACATCATTGTTTACGATTGCTGATGCACAAATAAGCTCGTTTATTTGTCGCGAAGGACTAAAGAAGTGAAATACTCGTTTACTTGGGCACAATTTCCAATTTCGCCTTTTCTCAAACAACCGCCCAATAAAATATTTCAAACAGCATTGTTTATGATTGCTGATACACAAATAAGCTCGTTTATTTGGTCGCGAAGGACTGAAGAAGTGAAATACTCGTTTACTTGTGAACAATTTCCAATTTCGCATTTTCTCAAACAACCGCCGAATAGAATATTTCAAACATCATTGTTTACGATTGTGATGCACAAATAAGCTCGTTTATTTGTCGCGAAGGACTAAAGAAGTGAAATACTCGTTTACTTGTGAACAATTTCCAATTTCGCATTTTCTCAAACAACCGCCGAACAGAATATTTCAAACATCATTGTTTCTGATTGCTGATGCATAAATAAGCTCGTTTATTTGGCCGCGAATGACTGAATAAGTGAAATACTCGTTTACTTGTGCACAATTTCCAATTTCGTATTTTCTCAAACAACCGCCGAATAGAATATTTCAAACATCATTGTTTTTGACTGCTGATGCACAAATAAGCTCGCTTATTAGGTCGCGAATGACTGAATAAGTGAAATACTCGTTTACTTGTGCACAATATCCAATTTCGCATTTTCTCAAACAACCGCCGAATAGAATATTTCAAACATCATTGTTTTTGACTGCTGATGCACAAATAAGCTCGCTTATTAGGTCGCGAATGACTGAATAAGTGAAATACTCGTTTACTTGTGTAGAATTTCCAATTTCGTATTTTCTCAAACAACCGCCCAATAAAATATTTCAAACAGCATTGTTTATGATTGCTGATACACAAATAAGCTCGTTTATTTGGTCGCGTAGGACTGAAGAAGTGAAATACTCGTTTACTTTTGCACAATTTCCAATTTCGCATTTTCTCAAACAACCGCCCAATAAAATATTTCAAACAGCATTGTTTATGATTGCTGATACACAAATAAGCTCGTTTATTTGGTCGCGAAGGACTGAAGAAGTGAAATACTCGTTTACTTGTGAACAATTTCCAATTTCGCATTTTCTCAAACAACCGCCGAATAGAATATTTCAAACATCATTGTTTACGATTGCTGATGCACAAATAAGCTCGTTTATTTGTCGCGAAGGACTAAAGAAGTGAAATACTCGTTTACTTGTGCACAATATCCAATTTCGCATTTTTCAAACAACCGCGGAATAGAATATTTCAAACAGCATTGTTTATGATTGCTGATGCACAAATAAGCTCGTTTATTTTTCGCGAAGGACTGAAGATGTGAAATACTCTTTTACTTGTGTACAATTTCCAATTTCGCATTTTCTCAAACAACCGCCGAATAGAATATTTCAAACATCATTGTTTACGATTGCTGATGCACAAGTAAGCTCGTTTATTTGTCGCGAAGGACTAAAGAAGTGAAATACTCGTTTACTTGGGCACAATTTCCAATTTCGCATTTTCTCAAACAACCGCCGAATAGAATATTTCAAACATCATTGTTTACGATTGCTGATGCACAAATAAGCTCGTTTATTTGTCGCGAAGGACTAAAGAAGTGAAATACTCGTTTACTTGGGCACAATTTCCAATTTCGCCTTTTCTCAAACAACCGCCCAATAAAATATTTCAAACAGCATTGTTTATGATTGCTGATACACAAATAAGCTCGTTTATTTGGTCGCGAAGGACTGAAGAAGTGAAATACTCGTTTACTTGTGAACAATTTCCAATTTCGCATTTTCTCAAACAACCGCCGAATAGAATATTTCAAACATCATTGTTTACGATTGTGATGCACAAATAAGCTCGTTTATTTGTCGCGAAGGACTAAAGAAGTGAAATACTCGTTTACTTGTGAACAATTTCCAATTTCGCATTTTCTCAAACAACCGCCGAACAGAATATTTCAAACATCATTGTTTATGATTGCTGATGCACAAATAAGTTTGCTTGTTTGGTCGCGAAGGACTGAAGAAGTGAAATACTCGTTTACTTGTGTACAATTTCCAATTTCGTATTTTCTCAAACAACCGCCGAATAAAATATTTCAAACATCATTGTTTACGATTGTTGATGCACAAATAAGCTCGTTCATTTGTCGCGAAGGACTAAAGAAGTGAAATACTCGTTTACTTGTGCACAATATCCAATTTCGCATTTTTCAAACAACCGCGGAATAGAATATTTCAAACAGCATTGTTTATGATTGCTGATGCACAAATAAGCTCGTTTATTTATCGCGAAGGACTGAAGATGTGAAATACTCTTTTACTTGTGTACAATTTCCAATTTCGCATTTTCTCAAACAACCGCCGAATAGAATATTTCAAACATCATTGTTTACGATTGCTGATGCACAAATAAGCTCGTTTATTTGTCGCGAAGGACTAAAGAAGTGAAATACTCGTTTACTTGTGCACAATATCCAATTTCGCATTTTTCAAACAACCGCGGAATAGAATATTTCAAACAGCATTGCTTATGATTGCTGATGCACAAATAAGCTCGTTTATTTGTCGCGAAGGACTGAAGATGTGAAATACTCTTTTACTTGTGTACAATTTCCAATTTCGCATTTTCTCAAACAACCGCCGAATAGAATATTTCAAACAGCATTGTTTATGATTGCTGATGCACAAATAAGCTCGTTTATTTGTCGCGAAGGACTGAAGATGTGAAATACTCGTTTACTTGTGTACAATTTCCAATTTCGCATTTTCTCAAACAACCGCCGAATAGAATATTTCAAACATCATTGTTTACGATTGCTGATGCACAAATAAGCTCGTTTATTTGTCGCGAAGGACTGAAGATGTGAAATACTCGTTTACTTGGGCACAATTTCCAATTTCGCATTTTCTCAAACAACCGCGGAATAGAATATTTCAAACAGCATTGTTTATGATTGCTGATGCACAAATAAGCTCGTTTATTTGTCGCGAAGGACTGAAGATGTGAAATACTCGTTTACTTGTGTACAATTTCCAATTTCGCATTTTCTCAAACAACCGCCGAATAGAATATTTCAAACATCATTGTTTACGATTGCTGATGCACACATAAGCTCGTTTATTTGTCGCGAAGGACTAAAGAAGTGAAATACTCGTTTACTTGGGCACAATTTCCAATTTCGCATTTTCTCAAACAACCGCGGAATAGAATATTTCAAACAGCATTGTTTATGATTACTGATGCACAAATAAGCTCGTTTATTTGGTCACGAAGGACTAAAGAAGTGAAATACTCGTTTACTTGTGCACAATTTCCAATTTCGCATTTTCTCAAACAACCGCGGAATAGAATATTTCAAACAGCATTGTTTATGATTGCTGATGCACAAATAAGCTCGTTTATTTGGTCGCGAATGACTGAAGAAGTGAAATACTCGTTTACTTGTGCGTAATTTAGTATTTCGCTATTTCGCAAACAACCGCCGAATAGAATATTTCAAACAGAATTGTTTATGATTGCTGATGCACAAATAAGTTTGCTTGTTTGGTCGCGAAGGACTGAAGAAGTGAAATACTCGTTTACTTGTGTACAATTTCCAATTTCGTATTTTCTCAAACAACCGCCGAATTAAATATTTCAAACATCATTGTTTATCATTGCCGATGCACAAATAAGCTCGTTTATTTGGTCGCGAATGACTGAAGAAGTGAAATACTCGTTTACTTGTACGTAATTTAGAATTTCGCAATTTCTCAAACAACCGCAGAATAGAATATTTCAAACATAATTGTTTATGATTGCCGATGCACAAATAAGCTCGCATATTTGGTCGCGAAGGACTAAAGAAGTGAAATACTCGTTTACTTGTGCACAATTTCCAATTCCAATCAAACAACCGCGGAATAGAATATTTCAAACATCATTGTTTATGATTGCTGATGCACAAATAAGCTCGTATATTTGGGCGCGAAGAACTGAAGAAGTGAAATACTCGCTTACTTGTGCACAATTTCCAATTTCGCATTTTCTCAAACAACCGCCGAATAGAATATTTCAAACATCATTGTTTATGATTGCTGATGCACAATTAAGCTCGTTTATTTGGTCGCGAATGATTGAATAACTGAAATACTCGTTTACTTTTGCACAATTTCCAATTTCGCATTTTCTCAAACAACAGCCGAATAGAATATTTCAAACATCATTGTTTATGATTGCTGATGCATAAATAAGCTCGTTTATTTGGTCGCGAAGGACTGAAGAAGTGAAATACTCGTTTACTTGTGCACAATTTACAATTTCGCAATTTCTCAAACAACCGCAGAATAGAATATTTCAAACATCATTGCTTATGATTGCTGATGCATAAATAAGATGCATTTGGTCGCGAAGGTCTAAAGAAGTGAAATACTCGTTTACTTGTGCACAGTTTCTAATTTCGCATTTTCTCAAACAACCGCCGAATAGAATATTTCAAACATCATTGTTTATGATTGCTGATGCATAAATAAGCTCGTTTATTTGGTCGCGAAGGACTGAAGAAGTGAAATACTCGCTTACTTGTGCACAATTTCCAATTTCGCATTTTCTCAAATATCCGCGGAATAGAATCATTGTTTATGATTGCTGATGCACATATAAGCTCGTTTATTTGGTCGCGAATGACTGAATAAGTGAAATACTCGCTTACTTGTGCACAATTTCCAATTTCGCATTTTCTCAAACAATCGCCCAATAAAATATTTCAAACAGCATTGTTTATGATTGCTGATGCACAAATAAGCTCGTTTATTTGGTCGCGAAGGACTGAAGAAGTGAAATACTCGTTTACTTGTGCACAATTTAGAATTTCGCATTTTCTGAAACAACCGCAGAATAGAATATTTCGAACATCATTTTTTATGATTGCCGATGCACAAATAAGCTCGTTTATTTGGTCGCGAAGGTCTGAAGAAGTGAAATACTCGTTTACTTGTGCACAATTTCCAATTTCGCATTTTCTCAAATAACCGCGGAATAGAATCATTGTTTATAATTGCTGATGCACAAATAAGCTCGTTTATTTGGTCGCGAATGACTGAATAAGTGAAATACTCGCTTACTTGTGCACAATTTCCAATTTCCCATTTTCTCAAACAACCGCCCAATAAAATATTTCAAACAGCTTTGTTTATGATTGCTGATGCACAAATAAGCTCGTTTATTTGGTCGCGAAGGACTTGAAGAAGTGAAATCCTCGTTTACTTGTGCACAATTTCCAATTTCGCATTTTCTCAAATAACCGCGGAATAGAATCATTATTTATGATTGCTGATGCACAAATAAGCTCGTTGATTTGGTCGCGAATGACTGAATAAGTGAAATACTCGCTTACTTGTGCACAATTTCCAATTTCGCATTTTCTCAAATAACCGCGGAATAGAATCATTGTTTATGATTGCTGATGCACAAATAAGCTCGTTTATTGCTTCGCGAATGACTGAATAAGTGAAATACTCGCTTGCTTGTGCACAATTTCCAATTTCGCATTTTCTCAAACAACCGCCGAATAGAATATTTCAAACATCATTGTTTATGATTGCTGATGCACAAATAAGCTCGTTTATTTGGTCGCGAAGGACTGTAGAAGTGAAATACTCGTTTACTTGTGCATAATTTACAATTTCGCAATTTCTCAAACAACCGCAGAATAGAATATTTCAAACATCATTGTTTATGATTGCCGATGCACAAATAAGCCTGTTTATTTGGTCGCGAATGACTGAATAAGTGAAATACTCGTTTACTTGTGCACAATTTACAATTTCGCAATTTCTCAAACAACCGCAGAATAGAATATTTCAAACATCATTGTTTATGATTGCCGATGCACAAATAAGCTCGCAATACTCGTTTACTTGTGCACAATTTCCAATTTCGTATTTTCTCAAACAACCGCCGAATAGAATATTTCAAACATCATTGTTTTTGACTGCTGATGCACAAATAAGCTCGCTTATTAGGTCGCGAATGACTGAATAAGTGAAATACTCATTTACTTGTGCACAATATCCAATTTCGCATTTTCTCAAACAACCGCGGAATAGAATATTTCAAACACCATTGTTTATGATTGCTGATGCACAAATAAGATCGTTTATTTGGTCGCGAATGACTGAATAAGTGAAATACTCGTTTACTTGTGAACAATTTCCAATTTCGCATTTTCTCAAACAACCGCCGAATAGAATAGTTCAAACATCATTGTTTATGATTCCTGATGCATAAATAAGCTCGTTTATTTGGTCGCGAAGGACTGAAGAAGTGAAATACTCGTTTACTTGTGCACAATTTCCAATTTCACATTTTCTCAAACAACAGCCGAATAGAATATTTCAAACAGCATTGTTTATGATTGCTCATGCACAAATAAGGTCGTTTATTTGGTCGCGAATGACTGAATAAGTGAAATACTCCTTTACTTGTGCACAATTTCCAATTTCGTATTTTCTCAAACAACCGCAGAATAGAATATTTCAAACATCATTGTTTATGATTGCCGATGCACAAATAAGCTCGCATATTTGGTCGCCAAGGGCTGAAGAAGTGAAATACTCGTTTACTTCTGCACAATTTCCAATTTCGTATTTTCTCAAACAACCGCCGAATAGAATATTTCAAACAGCATTGTTTATGATTGCTGATGCACAAATAAGTTTGCTTGTTTGGTCGCGCAGGACTGAAGAAGTGAAATACTCGTTTACTTGTGTACAATTTCCAATTTCGTATTTTCTCAAACAACCGCCGAATAAAATATTTCAAACATCATTGTTTACGATTGTTGATGCACAAATAAGCTCGTTCATTTGTCGCGAAGGACTAAAGAAGTGAAATACTCGTTTACTTGTGAACAACTTCCAATTTCGCATTTTCTCAAACAACCGCCGAATAGAATATTTCAAACATCATTGTTTATGATTCCTGATGCATAAATAAGCTCGTTTATTTGGTCGCGAAGGACTGAAGAAGTGAAATACTCGTTTACTTGTGCACAATTTCCAATTTCACATTTTCTCAAACAACAGCCGAATAGAATATTTCAAACAGCATTGTTTATGATTGCTGATGCACAAATAAGCTCGTTTATTTGGTCACGAAGGACTAAAGAAGTGAAATACTCGTTTACTTGTGAACAATTTCCAATTTCGCATTTTCTCAAACAACCGCCGAATAGAATAGTTCAAACATCATTGTTTATGATTCCTGATGCATAAATAAGGTCGTTTATTTGGTCGCGAAGGACTGAAGAAGTGAAATACTCGTTTACTTGTGCACAATTTCCAATTTCACATTTTCTCAAACAACCGCAGAATAGAATATTTCAAACATCATTGTTTATGATTGCCGATGCACAAATAAGCTCGCATATTTGGTCGCCAAGGGCTGAAGAAGTGAAATACTCGTTTACTTCTGCACAATTTCCAATTTCGCATTTTCTCAAACAACCGCCGAATAGAATATTTCGAACATCATTGTTTATGATTGCTGATGCATAAATAAGCTCGTTTATTTGGCCGCGAATGACTGAATAAGTGAAATACTCGTTTACTTGTGCACAATTTCCAATTTCGTATTTTCTCAAACAACCGCGGAATAGAATATTTCAAACAGCATTGTTTATGATTGCTGATGCACAAATAAGATCGTTTATTTGGTCGCGAATGACTGAATAAGTGAAATAATCGTTTACTTGTGAACAATTTCCAATTTCGCATTTTCTCAAACAACCGCCGAATAGAATAGTTCAAACATCATTGTTTATGATTCCTGATGCATAAATAAGCTCGTTTATTTGGTTGCGAATGACTGAATAAGTGAAATACTCGTTTACTTGTGCACAATTTACAATTTCGCAATTTCTCAAACAACCGCAGAATAGAATATTTCAAACATCATTGTTTATGATTGCCGATGCACAAATAAGCTCGCATATTTGGTCGCCAAGGGCTGAAGAAGTGAAATACTCGTTTACTTCTGCACAATTTCCAATTTCGCATTTTCTCAAACAACCGCCGAATAGAATATTTCGAACATCATTGTTTATGATTGCTGATGCATAAATAAGCTGGTTTATTTGGCCGGGAATGACTGAATAAGTGAAATACTCGTTTACTTGTGCACAATTTCCAATTTCGTATTTTCTCAAACAACCGCCGAATAGAATATTTCAAACATCATTGTTTTTGACTGCTGATGCACAAATAAGCTCGCTTATTAGGTCGCGAATGACTGAATAAGTGAAATACTCGTTTACTTGTGAACAACTTCCAATTTCGCATTTTCTCAAACAACCGCCGAATAGAATATTTCAAACATCATTGTTTATGATTCCTGATGCATAAATAAGCTCGTTTATTTGGTCGCGAAGGACTGAAGAAGTGAAATACTCGTTTACTTGTGCGCAATTTCCAATTTCACATTTTCTCAAACAACCGCAGAATAGAATATTTCAAACATCATTGTTTATGATTGCCGATGCACAAATAAGCTCGCATATTTGGTCGCCAAGGGCTGAAGAAGTGAAATACTCGTTTACTTGTGCACAATTTCCAATTTCGTATTTTCTCAAACAACCGCCGAATAGAATATTTCAAACATCATTGTTTTTGTCTGCTGATGCACAAATAAGCTCGCTTATTAGGTCGCGAATGACTGAATAAGTGAAATACTCGTTTACTTGTGAACAACTTCCAATTTCGCATTTTCTCAAACAACCGCCGAATAGAATATTTCAAACATCATTGTTTATGATTCCTGATGCATAAATAAGCTCGTTTATTTGGTCGCGAAGGACTGAAGAAGTGAAATACTCGTTTACTTGTGCACAATTTCCAATTTCACATTTTCTCAAACAACAGCCGAATAGAATATTTCAAACAGCATTGTTTATGATTGCTGATGCACAAATAAGCTCGTTTATTTGGTCACGAAGGACTAAAGAAGTGAAATACTCGTTTACTTGTGAACAATTTCCAATTTCGCATTTTCTCAAACATCCGCCGAATAGAATAGTTCAAACATCATTGTTTATGATTCCTGATGCATAAATAAGGTCGTTTATTTGGTCGCGAAGGACTGAAGAAGTGAAATACTCGTTTACTTGTGCACAATTTCCAATTTCACATTTTCTCAAACAACCGCAGAATAGAATATTTCAAACATCATTGTTTATGATTGCCGATGCACAAATAAGCTCGCATATTTGGTCGCCAAGGGCTGAAGAAGTGAAATACTCGTTTACTTCTGCACAATTTTCAATTTCGCATTTTTTCAAACAACCGCCGAATAGAATATTTCGAACATCATTGTTTATGATTGCTGATGCATAAATAAGCTCGTTTATTTGGCCGCGAATGACTGAATAAATGAAATACAACCGCGGAATAGAATATTTCAAACAGCATTGTTTATGATTGCTGATGCACAAATAAGATCGTTTATTTGGTCGCGAATGACTGAATAAGTGAAATACTCGTTTACTTGTGAACAATTTCCAATTTCGCATTTTCTCAAACAACCGCCGAATAGAATAGTTCAAACATCATTGTTTATGATTCCTGATGCATAAATAAGCTCGTAATTTGGTCGCGAATGACTGAATAAGTGAAATACTCGTTTACTTGTGCACAATTTACAATTTCGCAATTTCTCAAACAACCGCAGAATAGAATATTTCAAACATCATTGTTTATGATTGCCGATGCACAAATAAGCTCGCATATTTGGTCGCCAAGGGCTGAAGAAGTGAAATACTCGTTTACTTCTGCACAATTTCCAATTTCGCATTTTCTCAAACAACCGCCGAATAGAATATTTCGAACATCATTGTTTATGATTGCTGATGTATAAATAAGCTCGTTTATTTGGCCGCGAATGACTGAATAAGTGAAATACTCGTTTACTTGTGCACAATTTCCAATTTCGTATTTTCTCAAACAACCGCCGAATAGAATATTTCAAACATCATTGTTTTTGACTGCTGATGCACAAATAAGCTCGCTTATTAGGTCGCGAATGACTGAATAAGTTAAATACTCGTTTACTTGTGCACAATATCCAATTTCGCATTTTCTCAAACAACCGCGGAATAGAATATTTCAAACAGCATTGTTTATGATTGCTGATGCACAAATAAGATCGTTTATTTGGTCGCGAATGACTGAATAAGTGAAATACTCGTTTAGTTGCGAACAATTTCTAATTTCGCATTTTCTCAAACAGCCGCCGAATAGAATAGTTCAAACATCATTGTTTATGATTCCTGATGCATAAATAAGCTCGTTTATTTGGTCGCGAAAGACTGAAGAAGTGAAATACTCGTTCACTTGTGCACAATTTCCAATTTCACATTTTCTCAAACAACAGCCGAATAGAATATTTCAAACAGCATTGTTTATGATTGCTGATGCACAAATAAGCTCGTTTATTTGGTCACGAAGGACTAAAGAAGTGAAATACTCGTTTACTTGTGAACAATTTCCAATTTCGCATTTTCTCAAACAACCGCCGAATAGAATAGTTCAAACATCATTGTTTATGATTCCTGATGCATAAATAAGCTCGTTTATTTGGTCGCGAAGGACTGAAGAAGTGAAATACTCGTTTACTTGTGCACAATTTCCAATTTCACATTTTCTCAAACAACAGCCGAATAGAATATTTCAAACAGCATTGTTTATGATTGCTCATGCACAAATAAGCTCGTTTATTTGGTCGCGAATGACTGAATAAGTGAAATACTCCTTTACTTGTGCACAATTTCCAATTTCGTATTTTCTCAAACAACCGCCGAATAGAATATTTCAAACATCATTGTTTTTGACTGCTGATGCACAAATAAGCTCGCTTATTAGGTCGCGAATGACTGAATAAGTGAAATACTCGTTTACTTGTGAACAATATCCAATTTCGCATTTTCTCAAACAACCGCGGAATAGAATATTTCAAACAGCATTGTTTATGATTGCTGATGCACAAATAAGATCGTTTATTTGGTCGCGAATGACTGAATAAGTGAAATACTCGTTTGAACAATTTCCAATTTCGCATTTTCTCAAACAACCGCCGAATAGAATAGTTCAAACATCATTGTTTATGATTCCTGATGCATAAATAAGCTCGTTTATTTGGTCGCGAAGGACTAAAGAAGTGAAATACTCGTTTACTTGTGCACAATTTCCAATTTCACATTTTCTCAAACAACCGCAGAATAGAATATTTCAAACATCATTGTTTATGATTGCCGATGCACAAATAAGCTCGCATATTTGGTCGCCAAGGGCTGAAGAAGTGAAATACTCGTTTACTTCTGCACAATTTCCAATTTCGTATTTTCTCAAACAACCGCCGAATAGAATATTTCAAACAGCATTGTTTATGATTGCTGAAGCACAAATAAGTTTGCTTGTTTGGTCGCGAAGGACTGAAGAAGTGAAATACTCGTTTACTTGTGTACAATTTCCAATTTCGTATTTTCTCAAACAACCGCCGAATAAAATATTTCAAACATCATTGTTTACGATTGTTGATGCACAAATAAGCTCGTTCATTTGTCGCGACGGACTAAAGAAGTGAAATACTCGTTTACTTGTGCACAATATCCAATTTCGCATTTTCTCAAACAACAGCGGAATAGAATATTTCAAACAGCATTGTTTATGATTGCTGATGCACAAATAAGCTCGTTTATTTGTCGCGAAGGACTAAAGAAGTGAAATACTCGTTTACTTGGGCACAATTTCCAATTTCGCATTTTGTCAAACAACCGCCGAATAGAATATTTCAAACATCTTTGTTTACGATTGTTGATGCACAAATAAGCTCGTTTATTTGTCGCGAAGGACTAAAGAAGTGAAATACTCGTTTACTTCTGAACAATTTCCAATTTCGCATTTTCTCAAACAACCGCCGAATAGAATATTTCAAACATCATTGTTTACGATTGTTGATGCACAAATAAGCTCGTTTATTTGTCGCGAAGGACTAAAGAAGTGAAATACTCGTTTACTTGTGCACAATATCCAATTTCGCATTTTCTCAAACAACCGCGGAATAGAATATTTCAAACATCATTGTTTATGATTGCTGATGCACAAATAAGCTCGGTTATTTCGTCGCGAATGACTGAATAAGTGAAATACTCGTTTACTTGTGCACAATTTCCAATTTCGCATTTTCTCAAACAACCGCCGAACAGAATATTTCAAACATCATTGTTTACGATTGTTGATGCACAAATAAGCTCGTTTATTTGTCGCGAAGGACTAAAGAAGTGAAATACTCGTTTACTTGTGAACAATTTCCAATTTCGCATTTTCTCAAACTACCGCCGAATACAATATTTCAAACATCATTGTTTACGATTGTTGATGCACAAATAAGCTCGTTTATTTGTCGCGAAGGACTAAAGAAGTGAAATACTCGTTTGCTTGTGAACAATTTCCAATTTCGCATTTTCTCAAACAACCGCCGAATAGAATATTTCGAACATCATTGTTTATGATTGCTGATGCACAAATAAGTTTGCTTGTTTGGTCGCGAAAGACTGAAGAAGTGAAATACTCGTTCACTTGTGCACAATTTCCAATTTCACATTTTCTCAAACAGCAGCCGAATAGAATATTTCAAACATCATTGTTTACGATTGCTGATGCACAAATAAGCTCGTTTATTTGGTCACGAAGGACTAAAGAAGTGAAATACTCGTTTACTTGTGAACAATTTCCAATTTCGCATTTTCTCAAACAACCGCCGAATAGAATATTTCGAACATCATTGTTTATGATTGCTGATGCACAAATAAGTTTGCTTGTTTGGTCGCGAAAGACTGAAGAAGTGAAATACTCGTTCACTTGTGCACAATTTCCAATTTCACATTTTCTCAAACAACAGCCGAATAGAATATTTCAAACATCATTGTTTATGATTGCTGATGCACAAATAAGCTCGTTTATTTGGTCACGAAGGACTAAAGAAGTGAAATACTCGTTTACTTGTGAACAATTTCCAATTTCGCATTTTCTCAAACAACCGCCGAATAGAATAGTTCAAACATCATTGTTTATGATTCCTGATGCATAAATAAGCTCGTTTATTTGGTCGCGAAGGACTGAAGAAGTGAAATACTCGTTTACTTGTGCACAATTTCCAATTTCACATTTTCTCAAACAACAGCCGAATAGAATATTTCAAACAGCATTGTTTATGATTGCTCATGCACAAATAAGCTCGTTTATTTGGTCGCGAATGACTGAATAAGTGAAATACTCCTTTACTTGTGCACAATTTCCAATTTCGTATTTTCTCAAACAACCGCCGAATAGAATATTTCAAACATCATTGTTTTTGACTGCTGATGCACAAATAAGCTCGCTTATTAGGTCGCGAATGACTGAATAAGTGAAATACTCGTTTACTTGTGCACAATTTCCAATTTCACATTTTCTCAAACAACCGCAGAATAGAATATTTCAAACATCATTGTTTATGATTGCCGATGCACAAATAAGCTCGCATATTTGGTCGCCAAGGGCTGAAGAAGTGAAATACTCGTTTACTTCTGCACAATTTTCAATTTCGCATTTTTTCAAACAACCGCCGAATAGAATATTTCGAACATCATTGTTTATGATTGCTGATGCATAAATAAGCTCGTTTATTTGGCCGCGAATGACTGAATAAGTGAAATACAACCGCGGAATAGAATATTTCAAACAGCATTGTTTATGATTGCTGATGCACAAATAAGATCGTTTATTTGGTCGCGAATGACTGAATAAGTGAAATACTCGTTTACTTGTGAACAATTTCCAATTTCGCATTTTCTCAAACAACCGCCGAATAGAATAGTTCAAACATCATTGTTTATGATTCCTGATGCATAAATAAGCTCGTTTATTTGGTCGCGAATGACTGAATAAGTGAAATACTCGTTTACTTGTGCACAATTTACAATTTCGCAATTTCTCAAACAACCGCAGAATAGAATATTTCAAACATCATTGTTTATGATTGCCGATGCACAAATAAGCTCGCATATTTGGTCGCCAAGGGCTGAAGAAGTGAAATACTCGTTTACTTGTGCACAATTTCCAATTTCGTATTTTCTCAAACAACCGCCGAATAGAATATTTCAAACATCATTGTTTTTGACTGCTGATGCACAAATAAGCTCGCTTATTAGGTCGCGAATGACTGAATAAGTGAAATACTCGTTTACTTGTGCACAATATCCAATTTCGCATTTTCTCAAACAACCGCGGAATAGAATATTTCAAACAGCATTGTTTATGATTGCTGATGCACAAATAAGATCGTTTATTTGGTCGCGAATGACTGAATAAGTGAAATACTCGTTTAGTTGCGAACAATTTCTAATTTCGCATTTTCTCAAACAGCCGCCGAATAGAATAGTTCAAACATCATTGTTTATGATTCCTGATGCATAAATAAGCTCGTTTATTTGGTCGCGAAAGACTGAAGAAGTGAAATACTCGTTCACTTGTGCACAATTTCCAATTTCACATTTTCTCAAACAACAGCCGAATAGAATATTTCAAACAGCATTGTTTATGATTGCTGATGCACAAATAAGCTCGTTTATTAGGTCACGAAGGACTAAAGAAGTGAAATACTCGTTTACTTGTGAACAATTTCCAATTTCGCATTTTCTCAAACAACCGCCGAATAGAATAGTTCAAACATCATTGTTTATGATTCCTGATGCATAAATAAGCTCGTTTATTTGGTCGCGAAGGAGTGAAGAAGTGAAATACTCGTTTACTTGTGCACAATTTCCAATTTCACATTTTCTCAAACAACAGCCGAATAGAATATTTCAAACAGCATTGTTTATGATTGCTCATGCACAAATAAGCTCGTTTATTTGGTCGCGAATGACTGAATAAGTGAAATACTCCTTTACTTGTGCACAATTTCCAATTTCGTATTTTCTCAAACAACCGCCGAATAGAATATTTCAAACATCATTGTTTTTGACTGCTGATGCACAAATAAGCTCGCTTATTAGGTCGCGAATGACTGAATAAGTGAAATACTCGTTTACTTGTGAACAATATCCAATTTCGCATTTTCTCAAACAACCGCGGAATAGAATATTTCAAACAGCATTGTTTATGATTGCTGATGCACAAATAAGATCGTTTATTTGGTCGCGAATGACTGAATAAGTGAAATACTCGTTTACTTGTGAACAATTTCCATTTTCGCATTTTCTCAAACAACCGCCGAATAGAATAGTTCAAACATCATTGTTTATGATTCCTGATGCATAAATAAGCTCGTTTATTTGGTCGCGAAGGACTAAAGAAGTGAAATACTCGTTTACTTGTGCACAATTTCCAATTTCACATTTTCTCAAACAACCGCAGAATAGAATATTTCAAACATCATTGTTTATGATTGCCGATGCACAAATAAGCTCGCATATTTGGTGGCCAAGGGCTGAAGAAGTGAAATACTCGTTTACTTCTGCACAATTTCCAATTTCGTATTTTCTCAAACAACCGCCGAATAGAATATTTCAAACAGCATTGTTTGTGATTGCTGAAGCACAAATAAGTTTGCTTGTTTGGTCGCGAAGGACTGAAGAAGTGAAATACTCGTTTACTTGTGTACAATTTCCAATTTCGTATTTTCTCAAACAACCGCCGAATAAAATATTTCAAACATAATTGTTTACGATTGTTGATGCACAAATAAGCTCGTTCATTTGTCGCGACGGACTAAAGAAGTGAATTACTCGTTTACTTGTGCACAATATCCAATTTCGCATTTTCTCAAACAACAGCGGAATAGAATATTTCAAACAGCATTGTTTATGATTGCTGATGCACAAATAAGCTCGTTTATTTGTCGCGAAGGACTAAAGAAGTGAAATACTCGTTTACTTGGGCACAATTTCCAATTTCGCATTTTGTCAAACAACCGCCGAATAGAATATTTCAAACATCTTTGTTTACGATTGTTGATGCACAAATAAGCTCGTTTATTTGTCGCGAAGGACTAAAGAAGTGAAATACTCGTTTACTTGTGAACAATTTCCAATTTCGCATTTTCTCAAACAACCGCCGAATAGAATATTTCAAACATCATTGTTTACGATTGTTGATGCACAAATAAGCTCGTTTATTTGTCGCGAAGGACTAAAGAAGTGAAATACTCGTTTACTTCTGCACAATATCCAATTTCGCATTTTCTCAAACAACCGCGGAATAGAATATTTCAAACATCATTGTTTATGATTGCTGATGCACAAATAAGCTCGGTTATTTCGTCGCGAATGACTGAATAAGTGAAATACTCGTTTACTTGTGCACAATTTCCAATTTCGCATTTTCTCAAACAACCGCCGAACAGAATATTTCAAACATCATTGTTTACGATTGTTGATGCACAAATAAGCTCGTTTATTTGTCGCGAAGGACTAAAGAAGTGAAATACTCGTTTACTTGTGAACAATTTCCAATTTCGCATTTTCTCAAACTACCGCCGAATACAATATTTCAAACATCATTGTTTACGATTGTTGATGCACAAATAAGATCGTTTATTTGTCGCGAAGGACTAAAGAAGTGAAATACTCGTTTACTTGTGAACAATTTCCAATTTCGCATTTTCTCAAACAACCGCCGAATAGAATATTTCGAACATCATTGTTTATGATTGCTGATGCACAAATAAGTTTGCTTGTTTGGTCGCGAAGGACTGAAGAAGTGAAATACTCGTTTACTTGTGTACAATTTCCAATTTCGTATTTTCTCAAACAACCGCCGAATAAAATATTTCAAACATCATTGTTTACGATTGTTGATGCACAAATAAGCTCGTTCATTTGTCGCGAAGGACTAACGAAGTGAAATACTCGTTTACTTGTGCACAATATCCAATTTCGCATTTTCTCAAACAACCGCGCAATAGAATATTTCAAACAGCATTGTTTATGATTGCTGATGCACAAATAAGCTCGTTTATTTGTCGTGAAGGACTAAAGAAGTGAAATACACGTTTACTTGTGAACAATTTCCAATTTCGCATTTTCTCAAACAACCGCCGAATAGAATATTTCAAACATCATTGTTTATGATTGCTGATGCACAAATAAGTTTGCTTGTTTGGTCGCGAAGGACTGAAGAAGTGAAATACTCGTTTACTTGTGAACAATTTCCAATTTCGCAATTTCTCAAACAACCGCAGAATAGAATATTTCAAACATCATTGTTTATGATTGCCGATGCAAAAATAAGCTCGTTTATTTGGTCGCGAATGACTGAATAAGTGAAATACTCGTTTACTTGTGCACAATTTACAATTTCGCAATTTCTCAAACAACCGCAGAATAGAATATTTCAAACATCATTGTTTATGATTGCCGATGCACAAATAAGCTCGCATATTTGGTCGCCAAGGGCGGAAGAAGTGAAATACTCGTTTACTTCTGCACAATTTCCAATTTCGCATTTTCTCAAACAACCGCCGAATAGAATATTTCGAACATCATTGTTTATGATTGCTGATGCATAAATAAGCTCGTTTATTTAGTCGCGAATGACTGAATAAGTGAAATACTCGTTTACTTGTGCACAATTTCCAATTTCGTATTTTCTCAAACAACCGCCGAATAAAATATTTCAAACAGCATTGTTTATGATTGCTGATGCACAAATAAGATCGTTTATTTGGTCGCGAATGACTGAAGAAGTGAAATACTCGTTTACTTGTGCGTAATTTAGAATTTCGCAATTTGTCAAACAACCGCAGAATAGAATATTTCAAACATAATTGTTTATGATTGCCGATGCACAAATAAGCTCGCATATTTGGTCGCGAAGGACTAAAGAAGTGAAATACTCGCTTACTTGTGCACAATTTCCAATTTCGCATTTTCTCAAACAACCGCCGAATAGAATATTTCAAACATCATTGTTTATGATTGCTGATGCATAAATAAGCTCGTCTATTTGGTCGCGAAGGACTAAAGAAGTGAAATACTCGTTTACTTGTGCACAATTTCCAATTTCGCATTTTCTCAAACAACCGCCGAATAGAATATTTCAAACATAATTTTTTATGATTGCCGATGCACAAATAAGCTCGTTTATTTGGTCGCGAATGATTGAATAAGTGAAATACTCGTTTACTTGTGCACAATTTCCATTTTCGCATTTTCTCAAACAATAGCCGAATAGAATATTTCAAACATCATTGTTTATGATTGCTGATGCATAAATAAGCTCGTTTATTTGGTCGCGAAGGACTGAAGAAGTGAAATACTCGTTTACTTGTGCACAATTTACAATTTCGCAATTTCTCAAACAACCGCAGAATAGAATATTTCAAACATCATTGCTTATGATTGCTGATGCATAAATAAGATGCATTTGGTCGCGAAGGACTAAAGAAGTGAAATACTCGTTTACTTGTGCACAATTTCTAATTTCGCATTTTCTCAAACAACCGCCGAATAGAATATTTCAAATATCATTGTTTATGATTGCTGATGCATAAATAAGCTCGTTTATTTGGTCGCGAAGGACTGAAGAAGTGAAATACTCGCTTACTTGTGCACAATTTCCAATTTCGCATTTTCTCAAATAACCGCGGAATAGAATCATTGTTTAGTATTGCTGATGCACAAATAAGCTCGTTTATTTGGTCGCGAATGACTGAATAAGTGAAATACTCGTTTACTTGTGTACAATTTCCAATTTCGTATTTTCTCAAACAACCGCCGAATAAAATATTTCAAACATCATTGTTTACGATTGTTGATACACAAATAAGCTCGTTCATTTGTCGCGAAGGACTAACGAAGTGAAATACTCGTTTACTTGTGCACAATATCCAATTTCGCATTTTCTCAAACAACCGCCGAATAGAATATTTCGAACATCATTGTTTATGATTGCTGATGCATAAATAAGCTCGTTTATTTAGTCGCGAATGACTGAATAAGTGAAATACTCGTTTACTTGTGCACAATTTCCAATTTCGTATTTTCTCAAACAACCGAAGAATAGAATATTTCAAACAGCATTGTTTATGATTGCTGATGCACAAATAAGCTCGTTTATTTGTCGTGAAGGACTAAAGAAGTGAAATACTCGTTTACATGTGCACAATTTACAATTTCGCAATTTCTCAAACAACCGCAGAATAGAATATTTCAAACATCATTGCTTATGATTGCTGATGCATAAATAAGATGCATTTGGTCGCGAAGGACTAAAGAAGTGAAATACTCGTTTACTTGTGCACAATTTCTAATTTCGCATTTTCTCAAACAACCGCCGAATAGAATATTTCAAATATCATTGTTTATGATTGCTGATGCATAAATAAGCTCGTTTATTTAGTCGCGAATGACTGAATAAGTGAAATACTCGTTTACTTGTGCACAATTTCCAATTTCGTATTTTCTCAAACAACCGAAGAATAGAATATTTCAAACAGCATTGTTTATGATTGCTGATGCACAAATAAGCTCGTTTATTTGGTCGCGAAGGACTGAAGAAGTGAAATACTCGTTTACTTGTGCACAATTTACAATTTCGCAATTTCTCAAACAACCGCAGAATAGAATATTTCAAACATCATTGCTTATGATTGCTGATGCATAAATAAGATGCATTTGGTCGCGAAGGACTAAAGAAGTGAAATACTCGTTTACTTGTGCACAATTTCTAATTTCGCATTTTCTCAAACAACCGCCGAATAGAATATTTCAAATATCATTGTTTATGATTGCTGATGCATAAATAAGCTCGTTTATTTGGTCGCGAAGGACTGAAGAAGTGAAATACTCGCTTACTTGTGCACAATTTCCAATTTCGCATTTTCTCAAATAACCGCGGAATAGAATCATTGTTTACTATTGCTGATGCACAAATAAGCTCGTTTATTTGGTCGCGAATGACTGAATAAGTGAAATACTCGTTTACTTGTGTACAATTTCCAATTTCGTATTTTCTCAAACAACCGCCGAATAAAATATTTCAAACATCATTGTTTACGATTGTTGATACACAAATAAGCTCGTTCATTTGTCGCGAAGGACTAACGAAGTGAAATACTCGTTTACTTGTGCACAATATCCAATTTCGCATTTTCTCAAACAACCGCCGAATAGAATATTTCGAACATCATTGTTTATGATTGCCGATGCACAAATAAGCTCGCATATTTGGTCGCGAAGGACTAAAGAAGTGAAATACTCGCTTACTTGTGCACAATTTCCAATTTCGCATTTTCTCAAACAACCGCCGAATAGAATATTTCAAACAGCATTGTTTATGATTGCTGATGCACAAATAAGCTCGTTTATTTGTCGTGAAGGACTAAAGAAGTGAAATACACGTTTACTTGTGAACAATTTCCAATTTCGCATTTTCTCAAACAACCGCCGAATAGAATATTTCAAACATCATTGTTTATGATTGCTGATGCACAAATAAATTTTGCTTGTTTGGTCGCGAAGGACTGAAGAAGTGAAATACTCGTTTACTTGTGAACAATTTCCAATTTCGCAATTTCTCAAACAACCGCAGAATAGAATATTTCAAACATCATTGTTTATGATTGCCGATGCAAAAATAAGCTCGTTTATTTGGTCGCGAATGACTGAATAAGTGAAATACTCGTTTACTTGTGCACAATTTACAATTTCGCAATTTCTCAAACAACCGCAGAATAGAATATTTCAAACATCATTGTTTATGATTGCCGATGCACAAATAAGCTCGCATATTTGGTCGCCAAGGGCGGAAGAAGTGAAATACTCGTTTACTTCTGCACAATTTCCAATTTCGCATTTTCTCAAACAACCGCCGAATAGAATATTTCGAACATCATTGTTTATGATTGCTGATGCATAAATAAGCTCGTTTATTTAGTCGCGAATGACTGAATAAGTGAAATACTCGTTTACTTGTGCACAATTTCCAATTTCGTATTTTCTCAAACAACCGAAGAATAAAATATTTCAAACAGCATTGTTTATGATTGCTGATGCACAAATAAGCTCGTTTATTTGGTCGCGAATGACTGAAGAAGTGAAATACTCGTTTACTTGTGCGTAATTTAGAATTTCGCAATTTGTCAAACAACCGCAGAATAGAATATTTCAAACATAATTGTTTATGATTGCCGATGCACAAATAAGCTCGCATATTTGGTCGCGAAGGACTAAACAAGTGAAATACTCGCTTACTTGTGCACAATTTCCAATTTCGCATTTTCTCAAACAACCGCCGAATAGAATATTTCAAACATCATTGTTTATGATTGCTGATGCATAAATAAGCTCGTTTATTTAGTCGCGAATGACTGAATAAGTGAAATACTCGTTTACTTGTGCACAATTTCCAATTTCGTATTTTCTCAAACAACCGCCGAATAAAATATTTCAAACAGCATTGTTTATGATTGCTGATGCACAAATAAGCTCGTTTATTTGGTCGCGAATGACTGAAGAAGTGAAATACTCGTTTACTTGTGCGTAATTTAGAATTTCGCAATTTGTCAAACAACCGCAGAATAGAATATTTCAAACATAATTGTTTATGATTGCCGATGCACAAATAAGCTCGCATATTTGGTCGCGAAGGACTAAAGAAGTGAAATACTCGCTTACTTGTGCACAATTTCCAATTTCGCATTTTCTCAAACAACCGCCGAATAGAATATTTCAAACATAATTTTTTATGATTGCCGATGCACAAATAAGCTCGTTTATTTGGTCGCGAATGATTGAATAAGTGAAATACTCGTTTACTTGTGCACAATTTCCAATTTCGCATTTTCTCAAACAATAGCCGAATAGAATATTTCAAACATCATTGTTTATGATTGCTGATGCATAAATAAGCTCGTTTATTTGGTCGCGAAGGACTGAAGAAGTGAAATACTCGTTTACTTGTGCACAATTTACAATTTCGCAATTTCTCAAACAACCGCAGAATAGAATATTTCAAACATCATTGCTTATGATTGCTGATGCATAAATAAGATGCATTTGGTCGCGAAGGACTAAAGAAGTGAAATACTCGTTTACTTGTGCACAATTTCTAATTTCGCATTTTCTCAAACAACCGCCGAATAGAATATTTCAAATATCATTGTTTATGATTGCTGATGCATAAATAAGCTCGTTTATTTGGTCGCGAAGGACTGAAGAAGTGAAATACTCGCTTACTTGTGCACAATTTCCAATTTCGCATTTTCTCAAATAACCGCGGAATAGAATCATTGTTTACTATTGCTGATGCACAAATAAGCTCGTTTATTTGGTCGCGAATGACTGAATAAGTGAAATACTTGCTTACTTGTGCACAATTTCCAATTTCGCATTTTCTCAAACAATCGCCCAATAAAATATTTCAAACAACATTGTTTATGATTGCTGATGCACAAATAAGCTCATTTATTTGGTCGCGAAGGACTGAAGAAGTGAAATACTCGTTTACTTGTGCACAATTAACAATTTCGCATTTTCTGAAACAACCGCAGAATAGAATATTTCAAACATCATTTTTTATGATTGCCGATGCACAAATAAGCTCGATGATTTGGTCGCGAATGACTGAATAAGTGAAATACTCGCTTACTTGTGCACAATTTCCAATTTCGCATTTTCTCAAACAACCGCCCAATAAAATATTTCAAACAGCATTGTTTATGATTGCTGATGCACAAATAAGCTCGTATATTTGGTCGCGAAGGACTGAAGAAGTAAAATACTCGCTTACTTCTGCACAATTTCCAATTTCGCATTTTCTCAAATAACCGCGGAATAGAATCATTGTTTATGATTGCTGATGCACAAATAAGCTCGTTTATTTGGTCGCGAATGACTGAATAAGTGAAATACACGCTTACTTGTGCACAATTTCCAATTTCGCATTTTCTCAAACAACCGCCGAATAGAATATTTCAAACATCATAGTTTATGATTGCTGATGCACAAATAAACTCGTTTATTTGGTCGCGAAGGACTGTAGAAGTTCACTCGTTTACTTGTGCATAATTTACAACTTCGCAATTTCTCAAACAACCGGAGAATAGAATATTTCAAACATCATTGTTTATGATTGCCGATGCACAAATAAGCTCGTTTATTTGGTCGCGAATGACTGAATAAGTGAAATACTCGTTTACTTGTGCACAATTTACAATTTCGCAATTGCTCAAACAACCGCAGAATAGAATATTTCAAACAGCATTGTTTATGATTGCTGATGCACAAATAAGCTCGTTTATTTGGTCGCGAAGGATTGAAGAAGTGAAATACTCGTTTACTTGTGCACAATTTCCAATTTCGCATTTTCTCAAATAACCGCGGAATAGAATCATTGTTTATGATTGCTGATGCACAAATAAGCTCGTTTATTTGGTCGCGAATGACTGAATAAGTGAAATACTCGTTTACTTGTGCACAATTTACAATTTCGCATTTTCTGAAACAACCGCAGAATAGAATATTTCAAACATCATTTTTTATGATTGCCGATGCACAAATAAGCTCGATGATTTGGTCGCGAATGACTGAATAAGTGAAATACTCGCTTACTTGTGCACAATTTCCAATTTCGCATTTTCTCAAACAACCGCCCAATAAAATATTTCAAACAGCATTGTTTATGATTGCTGATGCACAAATAAGCTCGTATATTTGGTCGCGAAGGACTGAAGAAGTAAAATACTCGCTTACTTCTGCACAATTTCCAATTTCGCATTTTCTCAAATAACCGCGGAATAGAATCATTGTTTATGATTCCTGATGCATAAATAAGCTCGTTTATTTGGTCGCGAAGGACTGAAGAAGTGAAATACTCGTTTACTGGTGCACAATTTCCAATTTTACATTTTCGCAAACAACAGCCGAATAGAATATTTCAAACAGCATTGTTTATGATTGCTCATGCACAAATAAGCTCGTTTATTTGGTCGCGAATGACTGAATAAGTGAAATACTCCTTTACTTGTGCACAATTTCCAATTTCGTATTTTCTCAAACAACCGCCGAATAGAATATTTCAAACATCATTGTTTTTGACTGCTGATGCACAAATAAGCTCGCTTATTAGGTCGCGAATGACTGAATAAGTGAAATACTCGTTTACTTGTGCACAATATCCAATTTCGCATTTTCATAAACAACCGCGGAATAGAATATTTCAAACAGCATTGTTTATGATTGCTGATGCACAAATAAGATCGTTTATTTGGTCGCGAATGACTGAATAAGTGAAATACTCGTTTACTTGTGCATAATTTACAATTTCGCAATTTCTCAAACAACCGCAGAATAGAATATTTCAAACATCATTGTTTATGATTGCCGATGCACAAATAAGCTCGTTTATTTGGTCGCGAATGACTGAATAAGTGAAATACTCGTTTACTTGTGCACAATTTACAATTTCGCAATTTCTCAAACAACCGCAGAATAGAATATTTCAAACATCATTGTTTATGATTGCCGATGCACAAATAAGCTCGCATATTTGGTCGCCAAGGGCTGAAGAAGTGAAATACTCGTTTACTTCTGCACAATTTCCAATTTCGCATTTTCTCAAACAACCGCCGAATAGAATATTTCGAACATCATTGTTTATGATTGCTGGTGCATAAATAAGCTCGTTTATTTGGTCGCGAATGACTGAATAAGTGAAATACTCGTTTACTTGTGCACAATTTCCAATTTCGTATTTTCTCAAACAACCGCCGAATAGAATATTTCAAACAGCATTGTTTATGATTGCTGATGCACAAATAAGCTCGTTTATTTGGTCACGAAGGACTAAAGAAGTGAAATACTCGTTTACTTGTGAACAATTTCCAATTTTGCATTTTCTCAAACAACCGCCGAATAGAATAGTTCAAACATCATTGTTTATGATTCCTGATGCATAAATAAGCTCGTTTATTTGGTCGCGAAGGACTGAAGAAGTGAAATACTCGTTTACTTGTGCACAATTTCCAATTTTACATTTTCTCAAACAACAGCCGAATAGAATATTTCAAACAGCATTGTTTATGATTGCTCATGCACAAATAAGCTTGTTTATTTGGTCGCGAATGACTGAATAAGTGAAATACTCCTTTACTTGTGCACAATTTCCAATTTCGTATTTTCTCAAACAACCGCCGAATAGAATATTTCAAACATCATTGTTTTTGACTGCTGATGCACAAATAAGCTCGTTTATTTGGTCGCGAATGACTGAAGAAGTGAAATACTCGTTTACTTGTGCGTAATTTAGAATTTCGCAATTTGTCAAACAACCGCAGAATAGAATATTTCAAACATAATTGTTTATGATTGCCGATGCACAAATAAGCTCGCATATTTGGTCGCGAAGGACTAAAGAAGTGAAATACTCGTTTATTTGTGCACAATTTCCAATTCCAATCAAACAACCGCGGAATAGAATATTTCAAACATCATTGTTTATGATTGCTGATGCACAAATAAGCTCGTATATTTGGTCGCGAAGAACTGAAGAAGTGAAATACTCGCTTACTTGTGCACAATTTCCAATTTCGCATTTTCTCAAACAACCGCCGAATAGAATATTTCAAACATCATTGTTTATGATTGCTGATGCATAAATAAGCTCGTCTATTTGGTCGCGAAGGACTAAAGAAGTGAAATACTCGTTTACTTGTGCACAATTTCCAATTTCGCATTTTCTCAAACAACCGCCGAATAGAATATTTCAAACATAATTTTTTATGATTGCCGATGCACAAATAAGCTCGTTTATTTGGTCGCGAATGATTGAATAAGTGAAATACTCGTTTACTTGTGCACAATTTCCAATTTCGCATTTTCTCAAACAATAGCCGAATAGAATATTTCAAACATCATTGTTTATGATTGCTGATGCATAAATAAGCTCGTTTATTTGGTCGCGAAGGACTGAAGAAGTGAAATACTCGTTTACTTGTGCACAATTTACAATTTCGCAATTTCTCAAACAACCGCAGAATAGAATATTTCAAACATCATTGCTTATGATTGCTGATGCATAAATAAGATGCATTTGGTCGCGAAGGACTAAAGAAGTGAAATACTCGTTTACTTGTGCACAATTTCTAATTTCGCATTTTCTCAAACAACCGCCGAATAGAATATTTCAAATATCATTGTTTATGATTGCTGATGCATAAATAAGCTCGTTTATTTGGTCGCGAAGGACTGAAGAAGTGAAATACTCGCTTACTTGTGCACAATTTCCAATTTCGCATTTTCTCAAATAACCGCGGAATAGAATCATTGTTTACTATTGCTGATGCACAAATAAGCTCGTTCATTTGGTCGCGAATGACTGAATAAGTGAAATACTTGCTTACTTGTGCACAATTTCCAATTTCGCATTTTCTCAAACAATCGCCCAATAAAATATTTCAAACAGCATTGTTTATGATTGCTGATGCACAAATAAGCTCATTTATTTGGTCGCGAAGGACTGAAGAAGTGAAATACTCGTTTACTTGTGCACAATTTACAATTTCGCATTTTCTGAAACAACCGCAGAATAGAATATTTCAAACATCATTTTTTATGATTGCCGATGCACAAATAAGCTCGATGATTTGGTCGCGAGTGACTGAATAAGTGAAATACTCGCTTACTTGTGCACAATTTCCAATTTCGCATTTTCTCAAACAACCGCCCAATAAAATATTTCATACAGCATTGTTTATGATTGCTGATGCACAAATAAGCTCGTATATTTGGTCGCGAAGGACTGAAGAAGTAAAATACTCGCTTACTTCTGCACAATTTCCAATTTCGCATTTTCTCAAATAACCGCGGAATAGAATCATTGTTTATGATTGCTGATGCACAAATAAGCTCGTTTATTTGGTCGCGAATGACTGAATAAGTGAAATGTTCGCTTACTTGTGCACAATTTCCAATTTCGCATTTTCTCAAACAACCGCAGAATAGAATATTTCAAACAGCATTGTTTATGATTGCTGATGCACAAATAAGCTCGTTTATTTGGTCGCGAAGGATTGAAGAAGTGAAATACTCGTTTACTTGTGCACAATTTCCAATTTCGCATTTTCTCAAATAACCGCGGAATAGAATCATTGTTTATGATTGCTGATGCACAAATAACCTCGTTTATTTGGTCGCGAAGGACTGTAGAAGTTTACTCGTTTACTTGTGCATAATTTACAACTTCGCAATTTCTCAAACAACCGCAGAATAGAATATTTCAAACGTCATTGTTTATGATTGCCGATGCACAAATAAGCTCGTTTATTTGGTCGCGAATGACTGAATAAGTGAAATACTCGTTTACTTGTGCACAATTTACAATTTCGCAATTGCTCAAACAACCGCAGAATAGAATATTTCAAACAGCATTGTTTATGATTGCTGATGCACAAATGAGCTCGTTTATTTGGTCGCGAAGGATTGAAGAAGTGAAATACTCGTTTACTTGTGCACAATTTCCAATTTCGCATTTTCTCAAATAACCGCGGAATAGAATCATTGTTTATGATTGCTGATGCACAAATAAGCTCGTTTATTTGGTCGCGAATGACTGAATAAGTGAAATACTCGCTTACTTGTGCACAATTTCCAATTTCGCATTTTCTCAATCAACCGCCCAATAAAATATTTCAAACAGCATTGTTTATGATTGCTGATGCACAAATAAGCTCGTTTATTTGGTCGCGAAGGACTTGAAGAAGTGAAATACTCGTTTACTTGTGCACAATTTCCAATTTCGCATTTTCTCAAATAACCGCTTAATAGAATCATTGTTTATGATTGCTGATGCACAAATAAGCTCGTTTATTTGGTCGCGAATGACTGAATAAGTGAAATACTTGCTTACTTGTGCACAATTTCCAATTTCGCATTTTCTCAAACAACCGCCCAATAAAATATTTCAAACAGAATTGTTTATGATTGCTGATGCACAAATAAGCTCGTTTATTTGGTCGCGAAGGACTTGAAGAAGTGAAATACTCGTTTACTTGTGCACAATTTCCAATTTCGCATTTTCTCAAATAACCGCGGAATAGAATCATTGTTTATGATTGCTGATGCACAAATAAGCTCGTTTATTTGGTCGCGAATGACTGAATAAGTGAAATACTCGTTTACTTGTGCACAATTTACAATTTCGCAATTGCTCAAACAACCACAGAATAGAATATTTCAAACAGCATTGTTTATGATTGCTGATGCACAAATAAGCTCGTTTATTTGGTCGCGAAGGATTGAAGAAGTGAAATACTCGTTTACTTGTGCACAATTTCCAATTTCGCATTTTTTCAAATAACCGCGGAATAGAATCATTGTTTATGATTGCTGATGCACAAATAAGTTCGCTTGTTTGGTCGCGAAGGACTGAAGAAGTGAAATACTCGTTTACTTGTGCACAATATCCAATTTCGCATTTTCATAAACAACCGCGGAATAGAATATTTCAAACAGCATTGTTTATGATTGCTCATGCACAAATAAGCTCGTTTATTTGGTCGCGAATGACTGAATAAGTGAAATACTCCTTTACTTGTGCACAATTTCCAATTTCGTATTTTCTCAAACAACCGCCGAATAGAATATTTCAAACATCATTGTTTTTGACTGCTGATGCACAAATAAGCTCGTTTATTTGGTCGCGAATGACTGAAGAAGTGAAATACTCGTTTACTTGTGCGTAATTTAGAATTTCGCAATTTGTCAAACAACCGCAGAATAGAATATTTCAAACATAATTGTTTATGATTGCCGATGCACAAATAAGCTCGCATATTTGGTCGCGAAGGACTAAAGAAGTGAAATACTCGTTTATTTGTGCACAATTTCCAATTCCAATCAAACAACCGCGGAATAGAATATTTCAAACATCATTGTTTATGATTGCTGATGCACAAATAAGCTCGTATATTTGGTCGCGAAGAACTGAAGAAGTGAAATACTCGCTTACTTGTGCACAATTTCCAATTTCGCATTTTCTCAAACAACCGCCGAATAGAATATTTCAAACATCATTGTTTATGATTGCTGATGCATAAATAAGCTCGTCTATTTGGTCGCGAAGGACTAAAGAAGTGAAATACTCGTTTACTTGTGCACAATTTCCAATTTCGCATTTTCTCAAACAACCGCCGAATAGAATAGTTCAAACATCATTGTTTATGATTCCTGATGCATAAATAAGCTCGTTTATTTGGTCGCGAAGGACTGAAGAAGTGAAATACTCGTTTACTTGTGCACAATTTCCAATTTTACATTTTCTCAAACAACAGCCGAATAGAATATTTCAAACAGCATTGTTTATGATTGCTCATGCACAAATAAGCTTGTTTATTTGGTCGCGAATGACTGAATAAGTGAAATACTCCTTTACTTGTGCACAATTTCCAATTTCGTATTTTCTCAAACAACCGCCGAATAGAATATTTCAAACATCATTGTTTTTGACTGCTGATGCACAAATAAGCTCGTTTATTTGGTCGCGAATGACTGAAGAAGTGAAATACTCGTTTACTTGTGCGTAATTTAGAATTTCGCAATTTGTCAAACAACCGCAGAATAGAATATTTCAAACATAATTGTTTATGATTGCCGATGCACAAATAAGCTCGCATATTTGGTCGCGAAGGACTAAAGAAGTGAAATACTCGTTTATTTGTGCACAATTTCCAATTCCAATCAAACAACCGCGGAATAGAATATTTCAAACATCCTTGTTTATGATTGCTGATGCACAAATAAGCTCGTATATTTGGTCGCGAAGAACTGAAGAAGTGAAATACTCGCTTACTTGTGCACAATTTCCAATTTCGCATTTTCTCAAACAACCGCCGAATAGAATATTTCAAACATCATTGTTTATGATTGCTGATGCATAAATAAGCTCGTCTATTTGGTCGCGAAGGACTAAAGAAGTGAAATACTCGTTTACTTGTGCACAATTTCCAATTTCGCATTTTCTCAAACAACCGCCGAATAGAATATTTCAAACATAATTTTTTATGATTGCCGATGCACAAATAAGCTCGTTTATTTGGTCGCGAATGATTGAATAAGTGAAATACTCGTTTACTTGTGCACAATTTCCAATTTCGCATTTTCTCAAACAATAGCCGAATAGAATATTTCAAACATCATTGTTTATGATTGCTGATGCATAAATAAGCTCGTTTATTTGGTCGCGAAGGACTGAAGAAGTGAAATACTCGTTTACTTGTGCACAATTTACAATTTCGCAATTTCTCAAACAACCGCAGAATAGAATATTTCAAACATCATTGCTTATGATTGCTGATGCATAAATAAGATGCATTTGGTCGCGAATGACTGAATAAGTGAAATACTTGCTTACTTGTGCACAATTTCCAATTTCGCATTTTCTCAAACAATCGCCCAATAAAATATTTCAAACAGCATTGTTTATGATTGCTGATGCACAAATAAGCTCATTTATTTGGTCGCGAAGGACTGAAGAAGTGAAATACTCGTTTACTTGTGCACAATTTACAATTTCGCATTTTCTGAAACAACCGCAGAATAGAATATTTCAAACATCATTTTTTATGATTGCCGATGCACAAATAAGCTCGATGATTTGGTCGCGAGTGACTGAATAAGTGAAATACTCGCTTACTTGTGCACAATTTCCAATTTCGCATTTTCTCAAACAACCGCCCAATAAAATATTTCAAACAGCATTGTTTATGATTGCTGATGCACAAATAAGCTCGTATATTTGGTCGCGAAGGACTGAAGAAGTAAAATACTCGCTTACTTCTGCACAATTTCCAATTTCGCATTTTCTCAAATAACCGCGGAATAGAATCATTGTTTATGATTGCTGATGCACAAATAAGCTCGTTTATTTGGTCGCGAATGACTGAATAAGTGAAATGTTCGCTTACTTGTGCACAATTTCCAATTTCGCATTTTCTCAAACAACCGCCGAATAGAATATTTCAAACATCATAGTTTATGATTGCTGATGCACAAATAAACTCGTTTATTTGGTCGCGAAGGACTGTAGAAGTTTACTCGTTTACTTGTGCATAATTTACAACTTCGCAATTTCTCAAACAACCGCAGAATAGAATATTTCAAACGTCATTGTTTATGATTGCCGATGCACAAATAAGCTCGTTTATTTGGTCGCGAATGACTGAATAAGTGAAATACTCGTTTACTTGTGCACAATTTACAATTTCGCAATTGCTCAAACAACCGCAGAATAGAATATTTCAAACAGCATTGTTTATGATTGCTGATGCACAAATAAGCTCGTTTATTTGGTCGCGAAGGATTGAAGAAGTGAAATACTCGTTTACTTGTGCACAATTTCCAATTTCGCATTTTCTCAAATAACCGCGGAATAGAATCATTGTTTATGATTGCTGATGCACAAATAAGCTCGTTTATTTGGTCGCGAATGACTGAATAAGTGAAATACTCGCTTACTTGTGCACAATTTCCAATTTCGCATTTTCTCAATCAACCGCCCAATAAAATATTTCAAACAGCATTGTTTATGATTGCTGATGCACAAATAAGCTCGTTTATTTGGTCGCGAAGGACTTGAAGAAGTGAAATACTCGTTTACTTGTGCACAATTTCCAATTTCGCATTTTCTCAAATAACCGCGGAATAGAATCATTGTTTATGATTGCTGATGCACAAATAAGCTCGTTTATTTGGTCGCGAATGACTGAATAAGTGAAATACTTGCTTACTTGTGCACAATTTCCAATTTCGCATTTTCTCAAACAACCGCCCAATAAAATATTTCAAACAGCATTGTTTATGATTGCTGATGCACAAATAAGCTCGTTTATTTGGTCGCGAAGGACTTGAAGAAGTGAAATACTCGTTTACTTGTGCACAATTTCCAATTTCGCATTTTCTCAAATAACCGCGGAATAGAATCATTGTTTATGATTGCTGATGCACAAATAAGCTCGTTTATTTGGTCGCGAATGACTGAATAAGTGAAATACTCGTTTACTTGTGCACAATTTACAATTTCGCAATTGCTCAAACAACCACAGAATAGAATATTTCAAACAGCATTGTTTATGATTGCTGATGCACAAATAAGCTCGTTTATTTGGTCGCGAAGGATTGAAGAAGTGAAATACTCGTTTACTTGTGCACAATTTCCAATTTCGCATTTTCTCAAATAACCGCGGAATAGAATCATTGTTTATGATTGCTGATGCACAAATAAGTTCGCTTGTTTGGTCGCGAAGGACTGAAGAAGTGAAATACTCGTTTACTTGTGCACAATATCCAATTTCGCATTTTCATAAACAACCGCGGAATAGAATATTTCAAACAGCATTGTTTATGATTGCTCATGCACAAATAAGCTCGTTTATTTGGTCGCGAATGACTGAATAAGTGAAATACTCCTTTACTTGTGCACAATTTCCAATTTCGTATTTTCTCAAACAACCGCCGAATAGAATATTTCAAACATCATTGTTTTTGACTGCTGATGCACAAATAAGCTCGTTTATTTGGTCGCGAATGACTGAAGAAGTGAAATACTCGTTTACTTGTGCGTAATTTAGAATTTCGCAATTTGTCAAACAACCGCAGAATAGAATATTTCAAACATAATTGTTTATGATTGCCGATGCACAAATAAGCTCGCATATTTGGTCGCGAAGGACTAAAGAAGTGAAATACTCGTTTATTTGTGCACAATTTCCAATTCCAATCAAACAACCGCGGAATAGAATATTTCAAACATCATTGTTTATGATTGCTGATGCACAAATAAGCTCGTATATTTGGTCGCGAAGAACTGAAGAAGTGAAATACTCGCTTACTTGTGCACAATTTCCAATTTCGCATTTTCTCAAACAACCGCCGAATAGAATATTTCAAACATCATTGTTTATGATTGCTGATGCATAAATAAGCTCGTCTATTTGGTCGCGAAGGACTAAAGAAGTGAAATACTCGTTTACTTGTGCACAATTTCCAATTTCGCATTTTCTCAAACAACCGCCGAATAGAATATTTCAAACATAATTTTTTATGATTGCCGATGCACAAATAAGCTCGTTTATTTGGTCGCGAATGATTGAATAAGTGAAATACTCGTTTACTTGTGCACAATTTCCAATTTCGCATTTTCTCAAACAATAGCCGAATAGAATATTTCAAACATCATTGTTTATGTTTACTGATGCATAAATAAGCTCGTTTATTTGGTCGCGAAGGACTGAAGAAGTGAAATACTCGTTTACTTGTGCACAATTTACAATTTCGCAATTTCTCAAACAACCGCAGAATAGAATATTTCAAACATCATTGCTTATGATTGCTGATGCATAAATAAGATGCATTTGGTCGCGAAGGACTAAAGAAGTGAAATACTCGTTTACTTGTGCACAATTTCTAATTTCGCATTTTCTCAAACAACCGCCGAATAGAATATTTCAAATATCATTGTTTATGATTGCTGATGCATAAATAAGCTCGTTTATTTGGTCGCGAAGGACTGAAGAAGTGAAATACTCGCTTACTTGTGCACAATTTCCAATTTCGCATTTTCTCAAATAACCGCGGAATAGAATCATTGTTTACTATTGCTGATGCACAAATAAGCTCGTTTATTTGGTCGCGAATGACTGAATAAGTGAAATACTTGCTTACTTGTGCACAATTTCCAATTTCGCATTTTCTCAAACAATCGCCCAATAAAATATTTCAAACAGCATTGTTTATGATTGCTGATGCACAAATAAGCTCATTTATTTGGTCGCGAAGGACTGAAGAAGTGAAATACTCGTTTACTTGTGCACAATTTACAATTTCGCATTTTCTGAAACAACCGCAGAATAGAATATTTCAAAAATCATTTTTTATGATTGCCGATGCACAAATAAGCTCGATGATTTGGTCGCGAATGACTGAATAAGTGAAATACTCGCTTACTTGTGCACAATTTCCAATTTCGCATTTTCTCAAATAACCGCGGAATAGAATCATTGTTTATGATTGCTGATGCACAAATAAGCTCGTTTATTTGGTCGCGAAGGACTGTAGAAGTTTACTCGTTTACTTGTGCATAATTTACAACTTCGCAATTTCTCAAACAACCGCAGAATAGAATATTTCAAACATCATTGTTTATGATTGCCGATGCACAAATAAGCTCGTTTATTTGGTCGCGAATGACTGAATAAGTGAAATACTCGTTTACTTGTGCACAATTTACAATTTCGCAATTGCTCAAACAACCGCAGAATAGAATATTTCAAACAGCATTGTTTATGATTGCTGATGCACAAATAAGCTCGTTTATTTGGTCGCGAAGGTTTGAAGAAGTGAAATACTCGTTTACTTGTGCACAATTTCCAATTTCGCATTTTCTCAAATAACCGCGGAATAGAATCATTGTTTATGATTGCTGATGCACAAATAAGTTCGCTTGTTTGGTCGCGAAGGACTGAAGAAGTGAAATACTCGTTTACTTGTGCACAATATCCAATTTCGCATTTTCATAAACAACCGCGGAATAGAATATTTCAAACAGCATTGTTTATGATTGCTGATGCACAAATAAGATCGTTTATTTGGTCGCGAATGACTGAATAAGTGAAATACTCGTTTACTTGTGCATAATTTACAATTTCGCAATTTCTCAAACAACCGCAGAATAGAATATTTCAAACATCATTGTTTATGATTGCCGATGCACAAATAAGCTCGCATATTTGGTCGCGAAGGACTAAAGAAGTGAAATACTCGTTTATTTGTGCACAATTTCCAATTCCAATCAAACAACCGCGGAATAGAATATTTCAAACATCATTGTTTATGATTGCTGATGCACAAATAAGCTCGTATATTTGGTCGCGAAGAACTGAAGAAGTGAAATACTCGCTTACTTGTGCACAATTTCCAATTTCGCATTTTCTCAAACAACCGCCGAATAGAATATTTCAAACATCATTGTTTATGATTGCTGATGCATAAATAAGCTCGTCTATTTGGTCGCGAAGGACTAAAGAAGTGAAATACTCGTTTACTTGTGCACAATTTCCAATTTCGCATTTTCTCAAACAACCGCCGAATAGAATATTTCAAACATAATTTTTTATGATTGCCGATGCACAAATAAGCTCGTTTATTTGGTCGCGAATGATTGAATAAGTGAAATACTCGTTTACTTGTGCACAATTTCCAATTTCGCATTTTCTCAAACAATAGCCGAATAGAATATTTCAAACATCATTGTTTATGATTGCTGATGCACAAATAAGCTCGTATATTTGGTCGCGAAGAACTGAAGAAGTGAAATACTCGCTTACTTGTGCACAATTTCCAATTTCGCATTTTCTCAAACAACCGCCGAATAGAATATTTCAAACATCATTGTTTATGATTGCTGATGCATAAATAAGCTCGTCTATTTGGTCGCGAAGGACTAAAGAAGTGAAATACTCGTTTACTTGTGCACAATTTCCAATTTCGCATTTTCTCAAACAACCGCCGAATAGAATATTTCAAACATAATTTTTTATGATTGCCGATGCACAAATAAGCTCGTTTATTTGGTCGCGAATGATTGAATAAGTGAAATACTCGTTTACTTGTGCACAATTTCCAATTTCGCATTTTCTCAAACAATAGCCGAATAGAATATTTCAAACATCATTGTTTATGATTGCTGATGCATAAATAAGCTCGTTTATTTGGTCGCGAAGGACTGAAGAAGTGAAATACTTGTTTACTTGTGCACAATTTACAATTTCGCAATTTCTCAAACAACCGCAGAATAGAATATTTCAAACATCATTGCTTATGATTGCTGATGCATAAATAAGATGCATTTGGTCGCGAAGGACTAAAGAAGTGAAATACTCGTTTACTTGTGCACAATTTCTAATTTCGCATTTTCTCAAACAACCGCCGAATAGAATATTTCAAATATCATTGTTTATGATTGCTGATGCATAAATAAGCTCGTTTATTTGGTCGCGAAAGACTGAAGAAGTGAAATACTCGCTTACTTGTGCACAATTTCCAATTTCGCATTTTCTCAAATAACCGCGGAATAGAATCATTGTTTACTATTGCTGATGCACAAATAAGCTCGTTTATTTGGTCGCGAATGACTGAATAAGTGAAATACTTGCTTACTTGTGCACAATTTCCAATTTCGCATTTTCTCAAACAATCGCCCAATAAAATATTTCAAACAGCATTGTTTATGATTGCTGATGCACAAATAAGCTCATTTATTTGGTCGCGAAGGACTGAAGAAGTGAAATACTCGTTTACTTGTGCACAATTTACAATTTCGCATTTTCTGAAACAACCGCAGAATAGAATATTTCAAACATCATTTTTTATGATTGCCGATGCACAAATAAGCTCGATGATTTGGTCGCGAATGACTGAATAAGTGAAATACTCGCTTACTTGTGCACAATTTCCAATTTCGCATTTTCTCAAATAACCGCGGAATAGAATCATTGTTTATGATTGCTGATGCACAAATAAGCTCGTTTATTTGGTCGCGAATGACTGAATAAGTGAAATACTTGCTTACTTGTGCACAATTTCCAATTTCGCATTCTCTCAAACAACCGCCGAATAGAATATTTCAAACATCATAGTTTATGATTGCTGATGCACAAATAAACTCGTCTATTTGGTCGCGAAGGACTGTAGAAGTTTACTCGTTTACTTGTGCATAATTTACAACTTCGCAATTTCTCAAACAACCGCAGAATAGAATATTTCAAACGTCATTGTTTATGATTGCCGATGCACAAATAAGCTCGTTTATTTGGTCGCGAATGACTGAATAAGTGAAATACTTGCTTACTTGTGCACAATTTCCAATTTCGCATTTTCTCAAACAATCGCCCAATAAAATATTTCAAACAGCATTGTTTATGATTGCTGATGCACAAATAAGCTCATTTATTTGGTCGGGAAGGACTGAAGAAGTGAAATACTCGTTTACTTGTGCACAATTTACAATTTCGCATTTTCTGAAACAACCACAGAATAGAATATTTCAAACATCATTTTTTATGATTGCCGATGCACAAATAAGCTCGATGATTTGGTCGCGAGTGACTGAATAAGTGAAATACTCGCTTACTTGTGCACAATTTCCAATTTCGCATTTTCTCAAACAACCGCCCAATAAAATATTTCAAACAGCATTGTTTATGATTGCTGATGCACAAATAAGCTCGTATATTTGGTCGCGAAGGACTGAAGAAGTAAAATACTCGCTTACTTCTGCACAATTTCCAATTTCGCATTTTCTCAAATAACCGCGGAATAGAATCATTGTTTATGATTGCTGATGCACAAATAAGCTCGTTTATTTGGTCGCGAATGACTGAATAAGTGTTCGCTTACTTGTGCACAATTTCCAATTTCGCATTTTCTCAAACAACCGCCGAATAGAATATTTCAAACATCATAGTTTATGATTGCTGATGCACAAATAAACTCGTTTATTTGGTCGCGAAGGACTGTAGAAGTTTACTCGTTTACTTGTGCATAATTTACAACTTCGCAATTTCTCAAACAACCGCAGAATAGAATATTTCAAACGTCATTGTTTATGATTGCCGATGCACAAATAAGCTCGTTTATTTGGTCGCGAATGACTGAATAAGTGAAATACTCGTTTACTTGTGCACAATTTACAATTTCGCAATTGCTCAAACAACCGCAGAATAGAATATTTCAAACAGCATTGTTTATGATTGCTGATGCACAAATAAGCTCGTTTATTTGGTCGCGAAGGATTGAAGAAGTGAAATACTCGTTTACTTGTGCACAATTTCCAATTTCGCATTTTCTCAAATAACCGCGGAATAGAATCATTGTTTATGATTGCTGATGCACAAATAAGCTCGTTTATTTGGTCGCGAATGACTGAATAAGTGAAATACTCGCTTACTTGTGCACAATTTCCAATTTCGCATTTTCTCAATCAACCGCCCAATAAAATATTTCAAACAGCATTGTTTATGATTGCTGATGCACAAATAAGCTCGTTTATTTGGTCGCGAAGGACTTGAAGAAGTGAAATACTCGTTTACTTGTGCACAATTTCCAATTTCGCATTTTCTCAAATAACCGCGGAATAGAATCATTGTTTATGATTGCTGATGCACAAATAAGCTCGTTTATTTGGTCGCGAATGACTGAATAAGTGAAATACTTGCTTACTTGTGCACAATTTCCAATTTCGCATTTTCTCAAACAACCGCCGAATAAAATATTTCAAACAGCATTGTTTATGATTGCTGATGCACAAATAAGCTCGTTTATTTGGTCGCGAAGGACTTGAAGAAGTGAAATACTCGTTTACTTGTGCACAATTTCCAATTTCGCATTTTCTCAAATAACCGCGGAATAGAATCATTGTTTATGATTGCTGATGCACAAATAAGCTCGTTTATTTGGTCGCGGATGACTGAATAAGTGAAATACTCGTTTACTTGTGCACAATTTACAATTTCGCAATTGCTCAAACAACCACAGAATAGAATATTTCAAACAGCATTGTTTATGATTGCTGATGCACAAATAAGCTCGTTTATTGGGTCGCGAAGGATTGAAGAAGTGAAATACTCGTTTACTTGTGCACAATTTCCAATTTCGCATTTTCTCAAATAACCGCGGAATAGAATCATTGTTTATGATTGCTGATGCACAAATAAGTTCGCTTGTTTGGTCGCGAAGGACTGAAGAAGTGAAATACTCGTTTACTTGTGCACAATATCCAATTTCGCATTTTCATAAACAACCGCGGAATAGAATATTTCAAACAGCATTGTTTATGATTGCTCATGCACAAATAAGCTCGTTTATTTGGTCGCGAATGACTGAATAAGTGAAATACTCCTTTACTTGTGCACAATTTCCAATTTCGTATTTTCTCAAACAACCGCCGAATAGAATATTTCAAACATCATTGTTTTTGACTGCTGATGCACAAATAAGCTCGTTTATTTGGTCGCGAATGACTGAAGAAGTGAAATACTCGTTTACTTGTGCGTAATTTAGAATTTCGCAATTTGTCAAACAACCGCAGAATAGAATATTTCAAACATAATTGTTTATGATTGCCGATGCACAAATAAGCTCGCATATTTGGTCGCGAAGGACTAAAGAAGTGAAATACTCGTTTATTTGTGCACAATTTCCAATTCCAATCAAACAACCGCGGAATAGAATATTTCAAACATCATTGTTTATGATTGCTGATGCACAAATAAGCTCGTATATTTGGTCGCGAAGAACTGAAGAAGTGAAATACTCGCTTACTTGTGCACAATTTCCAATTTCGCATTTTCTCAGACAACCGCCGAATAGAATATTTCAAACATCATTGTTTATGATTGCTGATGCATAAATAAGCTCGTCTATTTGGTCGCGAAGGACTAAAGAAGTGAAATACTCGTTTACTTGTGCACAATTTCCAATTTCGCATTTTCTCAAACAACCGCCGAATAGAATATTTCAAACATAATTTTTTATGATTGCCGATGCACAAATAAGCTCGTTTATTTGGTCGCGAATGATTGAATAAGTGAAATACTCGTTTACTTGTGCACAATTTCCAATTTCGCATTTTCTCAAACAATAGCCGAATAGAATATTTCAAACATCATTGTTTATGATTGCTGATGCATAAATAAGCTCGTTTATTTGGTCGCGAAGGACTGAAGAAGTGAAATACTCGTTTACTTGTGCACAATTTACAATTTCGCATTTTCTGAAACAACCGCAGAATAGAATATTTCAAACATCATTGTTTATGATTGCTGATGCATAAATAAGCTCGTTTATTTGGTCGCGAAGGACTGAAGAAGTGAAATACTCGTTTACTTGTGCACAATTTACAATTTCGCATTTTCTGAAACAACCGCAGAATAGAATATTTCAAACATCATTTTTTATGATTGCCGATGCACAAATAAGCTCGTTTATTTGGTCGCGAAGGACTGAAGAAGTGAAATACTCGCTTACTTGTGCACAATTTCCAATTTCGCATTTTCTCAGACAACCGCCGAATAGAATATTTCAAACATCATTGTTTATGATTGCTGATGCATAAATAAGCTCGTCTATTTGGTCGCGAAGGACTAAAGAAGTGAAATACTCGTTTACTTGTGCACAATTTCCAATTTCGCATTTTCTCAAACAACCGCCGAATAGAATATTTCAAACATAATTTTTTATGATTGCCGATGCACAAATAAGCTCGTTTATTTGGTCGCGAATGATTGAATAAGTGAAATACTCGTTTACTTGTGCACAATTTACAATTTCGCAATTTCTCAAACAACCGCAGAATAGAATATTTCAAACATCATTGCTTATGATTGCTGATGCATAAATAAGATGCATTTGGTCGCGAAGGACTAAAGAAGTGAAATACTCGTTTACTTGTGCACAATTTCTAATTTCGCATTTTCTCAAACAACCGCCGAATAGAATATTTCAAATATCATTGTTTATGATTGCTGATGCATAAATAAGCTCGTTTATTTGGTCGCGAAGGACTGAAGAAGTGAAATACTCGCTTACTTGTGCACAATTTCCAATTTCGCATTTTCTCAAATAACCGCGGAATAGAATCATTGTTTACTATTGCTGATGCACAAATAAGCTCGTTTATTTGGTCGCGAATGATTGAATAAGTGAAATACTCGTTTACTTGTGCACAATATCCAATTTCGCATTTTCATAAACAACCGCGGAATAGAATATTTCAAACAGCATTGTTTATGATTGCTCATGCACAAATAAGCTCGTTTATTTGGTCGCGAATGACTGAATAAGTGAAATACTCCTTTACTTGTGCACAATTTCCAATTTCGTATTTTCTCAAACAACCGCCGAATAGAATATTTCAAACATCATTGTTTTTGACTGCTGATGCACAAATAAGCTCGTTTATTTGGTCGCGAATGACTGAAGAAGTGAAATACTCGTTTACTTGTGCGTAATTTAGAATTTCGCAATTTGTCAAACAACCGCAGAATAGAATATTTCAAACATAATTGTTTATGATTGCCGATGCACAAATAAGCTCGCATATTTGGTCGCGAAGGACTAAAGAAGTGAAATACTCGTTTATTTGTGCACAATTTCCAATTCCAATCAAACAACCGCGGAATAGAATATTTCAAACATCATTGTTTATGATTGCTGATGCACAAATAAGCTCGTATATTTGGTCGCGAAGAACTGAAGAAGTGAAATACTCGCTTACTTGTGCACAATTTCCAATTTCGCATTTTCTCAGACAACCGCCGAATAGAATATTTCAAACATCATTGTTTATGATTGCTGATGCATAAATAAGCTCGTCTATTTGGTCGCGAAGGACTAAAGAAGTGAAATACTCGTTTACTTGTGCACAATTTCCAATTTCGCATTTTCTCAAACAACCGCCGAATAGAATATTTCAAACATAATTTTTTATGATTGCCGATGCACAAATAAGCTCGTTTATTTGGTCGCGAATGATTGAATAAGTGAAATACTCGTTTACTTGTGCACAATTTCCAATTTCGCATTTTCTCAAACAATAGCCGAATAGAATATTTCAAACATCATTGTTTATGATTGCTGATGCATAAATAAGCTCGTTTATTTGGTCGCGAAGGACTGAAGAAGTGAAATACTCGTTTACTTGTGCACAATTTACAATTTCGCAATTTCTCAAACAACCGCAGAATAGAATATTTCAAACATCATTGCTTATGATTGCTGATGCATAAATAAGATGCATTTGGTCGCGAAGGACTAAAGAAGTGAAATACTCGTTTACTTGTGCACAATTTCTAATTTCGCATTTTCTCAAACAACCGCCGAATAGAATATTTCAAATATCATTGTTTATGATTGCTGATGCATAAATAAGCTCGTTTATTTGGTCGCGAAGGACTGAAGAAGTGAAATACTCGCTTACTTGTGCACAATTTCCAATTTCGCATTTTCTCAAATAACCGCGGAATAGAATCATTGTTTACTATTGCTGATGCACAAATAAGCTCGTTTATTTGGTCGCGAATGACTGAATAAGTGAAATACTTGCTTACTTGTGCACAATTTCCAATTTCGCATTTTCTCAAACAATCGCCCAATAAAATATTTCAAACAGCATTGTTTATGATTGCTGATGCACAAATAAGCTCATTTATTTGGTCGCGAAGGACTGAAGAAGTGAAATACTCGTTTACTTGTGCACAATTTACAATTTCGCATTTTCTGAAACAACCGCAGAATAGAATATTTCAAACATCATTTTTTATGATTGCCGATGCACAAATAAGCTCGATGATTTGGTCGCGAATGACTGAATAAGTGAAATACTCGCTTACTTGTGCACAATTTCCAATTTCGCATTTTCTCAAATAACCGCGGAATAGAATCATTGTTTATGATTGCTGATGCACAAATAAGCTCGTTTATTTGGTCGCGAAGGACTGTAGAAGTTTACTCGTTTACTTGTGCATAATTTACAACTTCGCAATTTCTCAAACAACCGCAGAATAGAATATTTCAAACATCATTGTTTATGATTGCCGATGCACAAATAAGCTCGTTTATTTGGTCGCGAATGACTGAATAAGTGAAATACTCGTTTACTTGTGCACAATTTACAATTTCGCAATTGCTCAAACAACCGCAGAATAGAATATTTCAAACAGCATTGTTTATGATTGCTGATGCACAAATAAGCTCGTTTATTTGGTCGCGAAGGATTGAAGAAGTGAAATACTCGTTTACTTGTGCACAATTTCCAATTTCGCATTTTCTCAAATAACCGCGGAATAGAATATTTCAAACATCATAGTTTATGATTGCTGATGCACAAATAAACTCGTTTATTTGGTCGCGAAGGACTGTAGAAGTTTACTCGTTTACTTGTGCATAATTTACAACTTCGCAATTTCTCAAACAACCGCAGAATAGAATATTTCAAACATCATTGTTTATGATTGCCGATGCACAAATAAGCTCGTTTATTTGGTCGCGAATGACTGAATAAGTGAAATACTCGTTTACTTGTGCACAATTTACAATTTCGCAATTGCTCAAACAACCGCAGAATAGAATATTTCAAACAGCATTGTTTATGATTGCTGATGCACAAATAAGCTCGTTTATTTGGTCGCGAAGGATTGAAGAAGTGAAATACTCGTTTACTTGTGCACAATTTCCAATTTCGCATTTTCTCAAATAACCGCGGAATAGAATCATTGTTTATGATTGCTGATGCACAAATAAGCTCGTTTATTTGGTCGCGAATGACTGAATAAGTGAAATACTCGCTTACTTGTGCACAATTTCCAATTTCGCATTTTCTCAATCAACCGCCCAATAAAATATTTCAAACAGCATTGTTTATGATTGCTGATGCACAAATAAGCTCGTTTATTTGGTCGCGAAGGACTTGAAGAAGTGAAATACTCGTTTACTTGTGCACAATTTCCAATTTCGCATTTTCTCAAATAACCGCGGAATAGAATCATTGTTTATGATTGCTGATGCACAAATAAGCTCGTTTATTTGGTCGCGAATGACTGAATAAGTGAAATACTTGCTTACTTGTGCACAATTTCCAATTTCGCATTTTCTCAAACAACCGCCCAATAAAATATTTCAAACAGCATTGTTTATGATTGCTGATGCACAAATAAGCTCGTTTATTTGGTCGCGAAGGACTTGAAGAAGTGAAATACTCGTTTACTTGTGCACAATTTCCAATTTCGCATTTTCTCAAATAACCGCGGAATAGAATCATTGTTTATGATTGCTGATGCACAAATAAGCTCGTTTATTTGGTCGCGAATGACTGAATAAGTGAAATACTCGTTTACTTGTGCACAATTTACAATTTCGCAATTGCTCAAACAACCGCAGAATAGAATATTTCAAACAGCATTGTTTATGATTGCTGATGCACAAATAAGCTCGTTTATTTGGTCGCGAAGGATTGAAGAAGTGAAATACTCGTTTACTTGTGCACAATTTCCAATTTCGCATTTTCTCAAATAACCGCGGAATAGAATCATTGTTTATGATTGCTGATGCACAAATAAGTTCGCTTGTTTGGTCGCGAAGGACTGAAGAAGTGAAATACTCGTTTACTTGTGCACAATATCCAATTTCGCATTTTCATAAACAACCGCGGAATAGAATATTTCAAACAGCATTGTTTATGATTGCTGATGCACAAATAAGATCGTTTATTTGGTCGCGAATGACTGAATAAGTGAAATACTCGTTTACTTGTGCATAATTTACAATTTCGCAATTTCTCAAACAACCGCAGAATAGAATATTTCAAACATCATTGTTTATGATTGCCGATGCACAAATAAGCTCGTTTATTTGGTCGCGAATGACTGAATAAGTGAAATACTCGTTTACTTGTGCACAATTTACAATTTCGCAATTTCTCAAACAACCGCAGAATAGAATATTTCAAACATCATTGTTTATGATTGCCGATGCACAAATAAGCTCGCATATTTGGTCGCCAAGGGCTGAAGAAGTGAAATACTCGTTTACTTCTGCACAATTTCCAATTTCGCATTTTCTCAAACAACCGCCGAATAGAATATTTCGAACATCATTGTTTATGATTGCTGGTGCATAAATAAGCTCGTTTATTTGGTCGCGAAGGATTGAGGAAGTGAAATACTCGTTTACTTGTGCACAATTTCCAATTTCGCATTTTCTCAAATAACCGCGGAATAGAATCATTGTTTATGATTGCTGATGCACAAATAAGTTCGCTTGTTTGGTCGCGAAGGACTGAAGAAGTGAAATACTCGTTTACTTGTGCACAATATCCAATTTCGCATTTTCATAAACAACCGCGGAATAGAATATTTCAAACAGCATTGTTTATGATTGCTCATGCACAAATAAGCTCGTTTATTTGGTCGCGAATGACTGAATAAGTGAAATACTCCTTTACTTGTGCACAATTTCCAATTTCGTATTTTCTCAAACAACCGCCGAATAGAATATTTCAAACATCATTGTTTTTGACTGCTGATGCACAAATAAGCTCGCTTATTAGGTCGCGAATGACTGAATAAATGAAATACTCGTTTACTTGTGCACAATTTCCAATTTCGCAATTTCTCAAACAACCGCCGAATAGAATATTTCAAACAGCATTGTTTACGATTGTTGATGCACAAATAAGCTCGTTTATTTGTCGCGAAGGACTAAAGAAGTGAAATACTCGTTTACTTGTGCACAATATCCAATTTCGCATTTTCTCAAACACCCGCGGGATAGAATATTTCAAACATCATTGTTTATGATTGCTGATGCACAAATAAGCTCGTTTATTTGTCGCGAAGGACTAAAGAAGTGAAATACCCGTTTACTTGTGCACAATATCCAATTCCGCATTTTCTCAAACAACCGCCGAATAGAATATTTCAAACATCATTGTTTACGATTGCCGATGCACAAATAAGCTCGCATATTTGGTCGTCAAGGGCTGAAGCAGTCAAATACTCGTTTACTTCTGCACAATTTCCAATTTCGCATTTTCTCAAACAACCGCCGAATAGAATATTTCGAACATCATTGTTTATGATTGCTGATGCATAAATAAGCTCGTTTATTTGGTCGCGAATGACTGAATAAGTGAAATACTCGTTTACTTGTGCACAATTTCCAATTTCGTATTTTCTCAAACAACCGCCGAATAGAATATTTCAAACAGCATTGTTTATGATTGCTGATGCACAAATAAGCTCGTTTATTTGGTCACGAAGGACTAAAGAAGTGAAATACTCGTTTACTTGTGAACAATTTCCAATTTCGCATTTTCTCAAACAACCGCCGAATAGAATAGCTCAAACATCATTGTTTATGATTCCTGATGCATAAATAAGCTCGTTTATTTGGTCGCGAAGGACTGAAGAAGTGAAATACTCGTTTACTTGTGCACAATTTCCAATTTTACATTTTCTCAAACAACAGCCGAATAGAATATTTCAAACAGCATTGTTTATGATTGCTCATGCACAAATAAGCTCGTTTATTTGGTCACGAAGGACTAAAGAAGTGAAATACTCGTTTACTTGTGAACAATTTCCAATTTCGCATTTTCTCAAACAACCGCCGAATAGAATAGTTCAAACATCATTGTTTATGATTCCTGATGCATAAATAAGCTCGTTTATTTGGTCGCGAAGGACTGAAGAAGTGAAATACTCGTTTACTTGTGAACAATTTCCAATTTCGCATTTTCTCAAACAACCGCCGAATAGAATAGTTCAAACATCATTGTTTATGATTCCTGATGCATAAATAAGCTCGTTTATTTGGTCGCGAAGGACTGAAGAAATGAAATACTCGTTTACTTGTGCACAATATCCAATTTCGCATTTTCATAAACAACCGCGGAATAGAATATTTCAAACAGCATTGTTTATGATTGCTCATGCACAAATAAACTCGTTTATTTGGTCGCGAATGACTGAATAAGTGAAATACTCCTTTACTTGTGCACAATTTCCAATTTCGTATTTTCTCAAACAACCGCCGAATAGAATATTTCAAACATCATTGTTTTTGACTGCTGATGCACAAATAAGCTCGCTTATTAGGTCGCGAATGACTGAATAAGTGAAATACTCGTTTACTTGTGCACAATTTCCAATTTCGCAATTTCTCAAACAACCGCCGAATAGAATATTTCAAACAGCATTGTTTACGATTGTTGATGCACAAATAAGCTCGTTTATTTGTCGCGAAGGACTAAAGAAGTGAAATACTCGTTTACTTGTGCACAATATCCAATTTCGCATTTTCTCAAACACCCGCGGAATAGAATATTTCAAACATCATTGTTTATGATTGCTGATGCACAAATAAGCTCGTTTATTTGTCGCGAAGGACTAAAGAAGTGAAATACCCGTTTACTTGTGCACAATATCCAATTCCGCATTTTCTCAAACAACCGCCGAATAGAATATTTCAAACATCATTGTTTACGATTGCCGATGCACAAATAAGCTCGCATATTTGGTCGCCAAGGGCTGAAGCAGTCAAATACTCGTTTACTTCTGCACAATTTCCAATTTCGCATTTTCTCAAACAACCGCCGAATAGAATATTTCGAACATCATTGTTTATGATTGCTGATGCACAAATAAGCTCGTTTATTTGGTCGCGAATGACTGAATAAGTGAAATACTCCTTTACTTGTGCACAATTTCCAATTTCGTATTTTCTCAAACAACCGCCGAATAGAATATTTCAAACATCATTGTTTTTGACTGCTGATGCACAAATAAGCTCGTTTATTTGGTCGCGAATGACTGAAGAAGTGAAATACTCGTTTACTTGTGCGTAATTTAGAATTTCGCAATTTGTCAAACAACCGCAGAATAGAATATTTCAAACATAATTGTTTATGATTGCCGATGCACAAATAAGCTCGCATATTTGGTCGCGAAGGACTAAAGAAGTGAAATACTCGTTTACTTGTGCACAATTTCCAATTCCAATCAAACAACCGCGGAATAGAATATTTCAAACATCATTGTTTATGATTGCTGATGCACAAATAAGCTCGTATATTTGGTCGCGAAGAACTGAAGAAGTGAAATACTCGCTTACTTGTGCACAATTTCCAATTTCGCATTTTCTCAAACAACCGCCGAATATAATATTTCAAACATCATTGTTTATGATTGCTGATGCATAAATAAGCTCGTCTATTTGGTCGCGAAGGACTAAAGAAGTGAAATACTCGTTTACTTGTGCACAATTTCCAATTTCGCATTTTCTCAAACAACCGCCGAATAGAATATTTCAAACATAATTTTTTATGATTGCCGATGCACAAATAAGCTCGTTTATTTGGTCGCGAATGATTGAATAAGTGAAATACTCGTTTACTTGTGCACAATTTCCAATTTCGCATTTTCTCAAACAATAGCCGAATAGAATATTTCAAACATCATTGTTTACGATTGCCGATGCACAAATAAGCTCGCATATTTGGTCGCCAAGGGCTGAAGCAGTCAAATACTCGTTTACTTCTGCACAATTTCCAATTTCGCATTTTCTCAAACAACCGCCGAATAGAATATTTCGAACATCATTGTTTATGATTGCTGATGCACAAATAAGCTCGTTTATTTGGTCGCGAATGACTGAATAAGTGAAATACTCCTTTACTTGTGCACAATTTCCAATTTCGTATTTTCTCAAACAACCGCCGAATAGAATATTTCAAACATCATTGTTTTTGACTGCTGATGCACAAATAAGCTCGTTTATTTGGTCGCGAATGACTGAAGAAGTGAAATACTCGTTTACTTGTGCGTAATTTAGAATTTCGCAATTTCTCAAACAACCGCCGAATAGAATATTTCAAACAGCATTGTTTACGATTGTTGATGCACAAATAAGCTCGTTTATTTGTCGCGAAGGACTAAAGAAGTGAAATACTCGTTTACTTGTGCACAATATCCAATTTCGCATTTTCTCAAACACCCGCGGAATAGAATATTTCAAACATCATTGTTTATGATTGCTGATGCACAAATAAGCTCGTTTATTTGTCGCGAAGGACTAAAGAAGTGAAATACCCGTTTACTTGTGCACAATATCCAATTCCGCATTTTCTCAAACAACCGCCGAATAGAATATTTCAAACATCATTGTTTACGATTGCCGATGCACAAATAAGCTCGCATATTTGGTCGCCAAGGGCTGAAGCAGTCAAATACTCGTTTACTTCTGCACAATTTCCAATTTCGCATTTTCTCAAACAACCGCCGAATAGAATATTTCGAACATCATTGTTTATGATTGCTGATGCACAAATAAGCTCGTTTATTTGGTCGCGAATGACTGAATAAGTGAAATACTCCTTTACTTGTGCACAATTTCCAATTTCGTATTTTCTCAAACAACCGCCGAATAGAATATTTCAAACATCATTGTTTTTGACTGCTGATGCACAAATAAGCTCGTTTATTTGGTCGCGAATGACTGAAGAAGTGAAATACTCGTTTACTTGTGCGTAATTTAGAATTTCGCAATTTGTCAAACAACCGCAGAATAGAATATTTCAAACATAATTGTTTATGATTGCCGATGCACAAATAAGCTCGCATATTTGGTCGCGAAGGACTAAAGAAGTGAAATACTCGTTTACTTGTGCACAATTTCCAATTCCAATCAAACAACCGCGGAATAGAATATTTCAAACATCATTGTTTATGATTGCTGATGCACAAATAAGCTCGTATATTTGGTCGCGAAGAACTGAAGAAGTGAAATACTCGCTTACTTGTGCACAATTTCCAATTTCGCATTTTCTCAAACAACCGCCGAATATAATATTTCAAACATCATTGTTTATGATTGCTGATGCATAAATAAGCTCGTCTATTTGGTCGCGAAGGACTAAAGAAGTGAAATACTCGTTTACTTGTGCACAATTTCCAATTTCGCATTTTCTCAAACAACCGCCGAATAGAATATTTCAAACATAATTTTTTATGATTGCCGATGCACAAATAAGCTCGTTTATTTGGTCGCGAATGATTGAATAAGTGAAATACTCGTTTACTTGTGCACAATTTCCAATTTCGCATTTTCTCAAACAATAGCCGAATAGAATATTTCAAACATCATTGTTTATGATTGCTGATGCATAAATAAGCTCGTTTATTTGGTCGCGAAGGACTGAAGAAGTGAAATACTCGTTTACTTGTGCACAATTTACAATTTCGCAATTTCTCAAACAACCGCAGAATAGAATATTTCAAACATCATTGCTTATGATTGCTGATGCATAAATAAGATGCATTTGGTCGCGAAGGACTAAAGAAGTGAAATACTCGTTTACTTGTGCACAATTTCTAATTTCGCATTTTCTCAAACAACCGCCGAATAGAATATTTCAAATATCATTGTTTATGATTGCTGATGCATAAATAAGCTCGTTTATTTGGTCGCGAAGGACTGAAGAAGTGAATAACTCGCTTACTTGTGCACAATTTCCAATTTCGCATTTTCTCAAATAACCGCGGAATAGAATCATTGTTTACTATTGCTGATGCACAAATAAGCTCGTTTATTTGGTCGCGAATGACTGAATAAGTGAAATACTTGCTTACTTGTGCACAATTTCCAATTTCGCATTTTCTCAAACAATCGCCCAATAAAATATTTCAAACAGCATTGTTTATGATTGCTGATGCACAAATAAGCTCATTTATTTGGTCGCGAAGGACTGAAGAAGTGAAATACTCGTTTACTTGTGCACAATTTACAATTTCGCATTTTCTGAAACAACCGCAGAATAGAATATTTCAAACATCATAGTTTATGATTGCTGATGCACAAATAAACTCGTTTATTTGGTCGCGAAGGACTGTAGAAGTTTACTCGTTTACTTGTGCATAATTTACAACTTCGCAATTTCTCAAACAACCGCAGAATAGAATATTTCAAACAGCATTGTTTATGATTGCTGATGCACAAATAAGCTCATTTATTTGGTCGCGAATGACTGAATAAGTGAAATACTTGCTTACTTGTGCACAATTTCCAATTTCGCATTTTCTCAAATAACCGCGGAATAGAATCATTGTTTACTATTGCTGATGCACAAATAAGCTCGTTTATTTGGTCGCGAATGACTGAATAAGTGAAATACTTGCTTACTTGTGCACAATTTCCAATTTCGCATTTTCTCAAACAATCGCCTAATAAAATATTTCAAACAGCATTGTTTATGATTGCTGATGCACAAATAAGCTCATTTATTTGGTCGCGAAGGACTGAAGAAGTGAAATACTCGTTTACTTGTGCACAATTTACAATTTCGCAATTTCCCAAACAACCGCAGAATAGAATATTTCAAACAGCATTGTTTATGATTGCTGATGCACAAATAAGCTCGTTTATTTGGTCGCGAAGGATTGAAGAAGTGAAATACTCGTTTACCTGTGCACAATTTCCAATTTCGCATTTTCTCAAATAACCGCGGAATAGAATCATTGTTTATGATTGCTGATGCACAAATAAGCTCGTTTATTTGGTCGCGAATGACTGAATAAGTGAAATACTTGCTTACTTGTGCACAATTTCCAATTTCGCATTTTCTCAAACAATCGCCCAATAAAATATTTCAAACAGCATTGTTTATGATTGCTGATGCACAAATAAGCTCATTTATTTGGTCGCGAAGGACTGAAGAAGTGAAATACTCGTTTACTTGTGCACAATTTACAATTTCGCAATTTCTCAAACAACCGCAGAATAGAATATTTCAAACATCATTGCTTATGATTGCTGATGCATAAATAAGATGCATTTGGTCGCGAAGGACTAAAGAAGTGAAATACTCGTTTACTTGTGCACAATTTCTAATTTCGCATTTTCTCAAACAACCGCCGAATAGAATATTTCAAATATCATTGTTTATGATTGCTGATGCATAAATAAGCTCGTTTATTTGGTCGCGAAGGACTGAAGAAGTGAATAACTCGCTTACTTGTGCACAATTTCCAATTTCGCATTTTCTCAAATAACCGCGGAATAGAATCATTGTTTACTATTGCTGATGCACAAATAAGCTCGTTTATTTGGTCGCGAATGACTGAATAAGTGAAATACTCGTTTACTTGTGCACAATTTACAATTTCGCAATTTCTCAAACAACCGCAGAATAGAATATTTCAAACATCATTGCTTATGATTGCTGATGCATAAATAAGATGCATTTGGTCGCGAAGGACTAAAGAAGTGAAATACTCGTTTACTTGTGCACAATTTCTAATTTCGCATTTTCTCAAACAACCGCCGAATAGAATATTTCAAATATCATTGTTTATGATTGCTGATGCATAAATAAGCTCGTTTATTTGGTCGCGAAGGACTGAAGAAGTGAATAACTCGCTTACTTGTGCACAATTTCCAATTTCGCATTTTCTCAAATAACCGCGGAATAGAATCATTGTTTACTATTGCTGATGCACAAATAAGCTCGTTTATTTGGTCGCGAATGACTGAATAAGTGAAATACTTGCTTACTTGTGCACAATTTCCAATTTCGCATTTTCTCAAACAATCGCCCAATAAAATATTTCAAACAGCATTGTTTATGATTGCTGATGCACAAATAAGCTCATTTATTTGGTCGCGAAGGACTGAAGAAGTGAAATACTCGTTTACTTGTGCACAATTTACAATTTCGCATTTTCTGAAACAACCGCAGAATAGAATATTTCAAACATCATAGTTTATGATTGCTGATGCACAAATAAACTCGTTTATTTGGTCGCGAAGGACTGTAGAAGTTTACTCGTTTACTTGTGCATAATTTACAACTTCGCAATTTCTCAAACAACCGCAGAATAGAATATTTCAAACAGCATTGTTTATGATTGCTGATGCACAAATAAGCTCATTTATTTGGTCGCGAATGACTGAATAAGTGAAATACTTGCTTACTTGTGCACAATTTCCAATTTCGCATTTTCTCAAATAACCGCGGAATAGAATCATTGTTTACTATTGCTGATGCACAAATAAGCTCGTTTATTTGGTCGCGAATGACTGAATAAGTGAAATACTTGCTTACTTGTGCACAATTTCCAATTTCGCATTTTCTCAAACAATCGCCTAATAAAATATTTCAAACAGCATTGTTTATGATTGCTGATGCACAAATAAGCTCATTTATTTGGTCGCGAAGGACTGAAGAAGTGAAATACTCGTTTACTTGTGCACAATTTACAATTTCGCAATTTCCCAAACAACCGCAGAATAGAATATTTCAAACAGCATTGTTTATGATTGCTGATGCACAAATAAGCTCGTTTATTTGGTCGCGAAGGATTGAAGAAGTGAAATACTCGTTTACCTGTGCACAATTTCCAATTTCGCATTTTCTCAAATAACCGCGGAATAGAATCATTGTTTATGATTGCTGATGCACAAATAAGCTCGTTTATTTGGTCGCGAATGACTGAATAAGTGAAATACTTGCTTACTTGTGCACAATTTCCAATTTCGCATTTTCTCAAACAATCGCCCAATAAAATATTTCAAACAGCATTGTTTATGATTGCTGATGCACAAATAAGCTCATTTATTTGGTCGCGAAGGACTGAAGAAGTGAAATACTCGTTTACTTGTGCACAATTTACAATTTCGCAATTTCTCAAACAACCGCAGAATAGAATATTTCAAACATCATTGCTTATGATTGCTGATGCATAAATAAGATGCATTTGGTCGCGAAGGACTAAAGAAGTGAAATACTCGTTTACTTGTGCACAATTTCTAATTTCGCATTTTCTCAAACAACCGCCGAATAGAATATTTCAAATATCATTGTTTATGATTGCTGATGCATAAATAAGCTCGTTTATTTGGTCGCGAAGGACTGAAGAAGTGAATAACTCGCTTACTTGTGCACAATTTCCAATTTCGCATTTTCTCAAATAACCGCGGAATAGAATCATTGTTTACTATTGCTGATGCACAAATAAGCTCGTTTATTTGGTCGCGAATGACTGAATAAGTGAAATACTTGCTTACTTGTGCACAATTTCCAATTTCGCATTTTCTCAAACAATCGCCCAATAAAATATTTCAAACAGCATTGTTTATGATTGCTGATGCACAAATAAGCTCATTTATTTGGTCGCGAATGACTGAATAAGTGAAATACTCGCTTACTTGTGCAGAATTTACAATTTCGCAATTTCTCAAACAACCGCAGAATAGAATATTTCAAACATCATTGCTTATGATTGCTGATGCATAAATAAGATGCATTTGGTCGCGAAGGACTAAAGAAGTGAAATACTCGTTTACTTGTGCACAATTTCTAATTTCGCATTTTCTCAAACAACCGCCGAATAGAATATTTCAAATATCATTGTTTATGATTGCTGATGCATAAATAAGCTCGTTTATTTGGTCGCGAAGGACTGAAGAAGTGAATAACTCGCTTACTTGTGCACAATTTCCAATTTCGCATTTTCTCAAATAACCGCGGAATAGAATCATTGTTTACTATTGCTGATGCACAAATAAGCTCGTTTATTTGGTCGCGAATGACTGAATAAGTGAAATACTCGTTTACTTGTGCACAATTTACAATTTCGCAATTTCTCAAACAACCGCAGAATAGAATATTTCAAACATCATTGCTTATGATTGCTGATGCATAAATAAGATGCATTTGGTCGCGAAGGACTAAAGAAGTGAAATACTCGTTTACTTGTGCACAATTTCTAATTTCGCATTTTCTCAAACAACCGCCGAATAGAATATTTCAAATATCATTGTTTATGATTGCTGATGCATAAATAAGCTCGTTTATTTGGTCGCGAAGGACTGAAGAAGTGAATAACTCGCTTACTTGTGCACAATTTCCAATTTCGCATTTTCTCAAATAACCGCGGAATAGAATCATTGTTTACTATTGCTGATGCACAAATAAGCTCGTTTATTTGGTCGCGAATGACTGAATAAGTGAAATACTTGCTTACTTGTGCACAATTTCCAATTTCGCATTTTCTCAAACAATCGCCCAATAAAATATTTCAAACAGCATTGTTTATGATTGCTGATGCACAAATAAGCTCATTTATTTGGTCGCGAATGACTGAATAAGTGAAATACTCGCTTACTTGTGCACAATTTCCAATTTCGCATTTTCTCAAACAACCGCCCAATAAAATATTTCAAACAGCATTGTTTATGATTGCTGATGCACAAATAAGCTCGTATATTTGGTCGCGAAGGACTGAAGAAGTAAAATACTCGCTTACTTCTGCACAATTTCCAATTTCGCATTTTCTCAAATAACCGCGGAATAGAATCATTGTTTATGATTGCTGATGCACAAATAAGCTCGTTTATTTGGTCGCGAATGACTGAATAAGTGAAATACTCGCTTACTTGTGCACAATTTCCAATTTCGCATTTTCTCAAACAACCGCCGAATAGAATATTTCAAACATCATAGTTTATGATTGCTGATGCACAAATAAACTCGTTTATTTGGTCGCGAAGGACTGTAGAAGTTTACTCGTTTACTTGTGCATAATTTACAACTTCGCAATTTCTCAAACAACCGCAGAATAGAATATTTCAAACATCACTGTTTATGATTGCCGATGCACAAATAAGCTCGTTTATTTGGTCGCGAATGACTGAATAAGTGAAATACTCGTTTACTTGTGCACAATTTACAATTTCGCAATTGCTCAAACAACCGCAGAATAGAATATTTCAAACAGCATTGTTTATGATTGCTGATGCACAAATAAGCTCGTTTATTTGGTCGCGAAGGATTGAAGAAGTGAAATACTCGTTTACTTGTGCACAATTTCCAATTTCGCATTTTCTCAAATAACCGCGGAATAGAATCATTGTTTATGATTGCTGATGCACAAATAAGCTCGTTTATTTGGTCGCGAATGACTGAATAAGTGAAATACTCGCTTACTTGTGCACAATTTCCAATTTCGCATTTTCTCAATCAACCGCCCAATAAAATATTTCAAACAGCATTGTTTATGATTGCTGATGCACAAATAAGCTCGTTTATTTGGTCGCGAAGGACTTGAAGAAGTGAAATACTCGTTTACTTGTGCACAATTTCCAATTTCGCATTTTCTCAAATAACCGCGGAATAGAATCATTGTTTATGATTGCTGATGCACAAATAAGCTCGTTTATTTGGTCGCGAATGACTGAATAAGTGAAATACTTGCTTACTTGTGCACAATTTCCAATTTCGCATTTTCTCAAACAACCGCCCAATAAAATATTTCAAACAGCATTGTTTATGATTGCTGATGCACAAATAAGCTCGTTTATTTGGTCGCGAATGACTGAATAAGTGAAATACTCGCTTACTTGTGCACAATTTCCAATTTCGCATTTTCTCAAACAACCGCCCAATAAAATATTTCAAACATCATTGTTTATGATTCCTGATGCATAAATAAGCTCGTTTATTTGGTCGCGAAGGACTGAAGAAGTGAAATACTCGTTTACTGGTGCACAATTTCCAATTTTACATTTTCACAAACAACAGCCCAATAGAATATTTCAAACAGCATTGTTTATGATTGCTCATGCACAAATAAGCTCGTTTATTTGGTAGCGAATGACTGAATAAGTGAAATACTCCTTTACTTGTGCACAATTTCCAATTTCGTATTTTCTCAAACAACCGCCGAATAGAATGTTTCAAACATCATTGTTTTTGACTGCTGATGCACAAATAAGCTCGTTTATTTGGTCGCGAATGACTGAATAAGTGAAATACTTGCTTACTTGTGCACAATTTCCAATTTCGCATTTTCTCAAACAACCGCCCAATAAAATATTTCAAACAGCATTGTTTATGATTGCTGATGCACAAATAAGCTCGTTTATTTGGTCGCGAATGACTGAATAAGTGAAATACTCGCTTACTTGTGCACAATTTCCAATTTCGCATTTTCTCAATCAACCGCCCAATAAAATATTTCAAACAGCATTGTTTATGATTGCTGATGCACAAATAAGCTCGTTTATTTGGTCGCGAAGGACTTGAAGAAGTGAAATACTCGTTTACTTGTGCACAATTTCCAATTTCGCATTTTCTCAAATAACCGCGGAATAGAATCATTGTTTATGATTGCTGATGCACAAATAAGCTCGTTTATTTGGTCGCGAATGACTGAATAAGTGAAATACTTGCTTACTTGTGCACAATTTCCAATTTCGCATTTTCTCAAACAACCGCCCAATAAAATATTTCAAACAGCATTGTTTATGATTGCTGATGCACAAATAAGCTCGTTTATTTGGTCGCGAATGACTGAATAAGTGAAATACTCGCTTACTTGTGCACAATTTCCAATTTCGCATTTTCTCAAACAACCGCCCAATAAAATATTTCAAACATCATTGTTTATGATTCCTGATGCATAAATAAGCTCGTTTATTTGGTCGCGAAGGACTGAAGAAGTGAAATACTCGTTTACTGGTGCACAATTTCCAATTTTACATTTTCACAAACAACAGCCCAATAGAATATTTCAAACAGCATTGTTTATGATTGCTCATGCACAAATAAGCTCGTTTATTTGGTAGCGAATGACTGAATAAGTGAAATACTCCTTTACTTGTGCACAATTTCCAATTTCGTATTTTCTCAAACAACCGCCGAATAGAATGTTTCAAACATCATTGTTTTTGACTGCTGATGCGCAAATAAGCTCGCTTATTTGGTCGCGAATGACTGAATAAGTGAAATACTCGTTTACTTGTGCACAATATCCAATTTCGCATTTTCATAAACAACCGCGGAATAGAATATTTCAAACAGCATTGTTTATGATTGCTGATGCACAAATAAGATCGTTTATTTGGTCGCGAATGACTGAATAAGTGAAATACTCGTTTACTTGTGCATAATTTACAATTTCGCAATTTCTCAAACAACCGCAGAATAGAATATTTCAAACATCATTGTTTATGATTGCCGATGCACAAATAAGCTCGTTTATTTGGTCGCGAATGACTGAATAAGTGAAATACTCGTTTACTTGTACACAATTTACAATTTCGCAATTTCTCAAACAACCGCAGAATAGAATATTTCAAACATCATTGTTTATGATTGCCGATGCACAAATAAGCTCACATATTTGGTCGCCAAGGGCTGAAGAAGTGAAATACTCGTTTACTTCTGCACAATTTCCAATTTCGCATTTTCTCAAACAACCGCCGAATAGAATATTTCGAACATCATTGTTTATGATTGCTGGTGCATAAATAAGCTCGTTTATTTGGTCGCGAATGACTGAATAAGTGAAATACTCGTTTACTTGTGCACAATTTCCAATTTCGTATTTTCTCAAACAACCGCCGAATAGAATATTTCAAACAGCATTGTTTATGATTGCTGATGCACAAATAAGCTCGTTTATTTGGTCACGAAGGACTAAAGAAGTGAAATACTCGTTTACTTGTGAACAATTTCCAATTTCGCATTTTCTCAAACAACCGCCGAATAGAATAGTTCAAACATCATTGTTTATGATTCCTGATGCATAAATAAGCTCGTTTATTTGGTCGCGAAGGACTGAAGAAGTGAAATACTCGTTTACTTGTGCACAATTTCCAATTTTACATTTTCTCAAACAACAGCCGAATAGAATATTTCAAACAGCATTGTTTATGATTGCTCATGCACAAATAAGCTCGTTTATTTGGTCGCGAATGACTGAATAAGTGAAATACTCCTTTACTTGTGCACAATTTCCAATTTCGTATTTTCTCAAACAACCGCCGAATAGAATATTTCAAACATCATTGTTTTTGACTGCTGATGCACAAATAAGCTCGCTTATTAGGCCGCGAATGACTGAATAAGTGAAATACTCGTTTACTTGTGCACAATATCCAATTTCGCATTTTCATAAACAACCGCGGAATAGAATATTTCAAACAGCATTGTTTATGATTGCTGATGCACAAATAAGATCGTTTATTTGGTCGCGAATGACTGAATAAATGAAATACTCGTTTACTTGTGCACAATTTCCAATTTCGCAATTTCTCAAACAACCGCCGAATAGAATATTTCAAACAGCATCGTTTACGATTGTTGATGCACAAATAAGCTCGTTTATTTGTTGCGAAGGACTAAAGAAGTGAAATACTCGTTTACTTGTGCACAATATCCAATTTCGCATTTTCTCAAACAACCGCGGAATAGAATATTTCAAACATCATTGTTTATGATTGCCGATGCACAAATAAGCTCGCATATTTGGTCGCCAAGGGCTGAAGCAGTCAAATACTCGTTTACTTCTGCACAATTTCCAATTTCGCATTTTCTCAAACAACCGCCGAATAGAATATTTCGAACATCATTGTTTATGATTGCTGATGCATAAATAAGCTCGTTTATTTGGTCGCGAATGACTGAATAAGTGAAATACTCGTTTACTTGTGCACAATTTCCAATTTCGTATTTTCTCAAACAACCGCCGAATAGAATATTTCAAACAGCATTGTTTATGATTGCTGATGCACAAATAAGCTCGTTTATTTGGTCACGAAGGACTAAAGAAGTGAAATACCCGTTTACTTGTGCACAATATCCAATTCCGCATTTTCTCAAACAACCGCCGAATAGAATATTTCAAACATCATTGTTTACGATTGTTGATGCACAAATAAGCTCGTTTATTTGTCGCGAAGGACTAAAGAAGTGAAATACTCGTTTACTTGTGCACAATATCCAATTTCGCATTTTCTCAAACAACCGCGGAATAGAATATTTCAAACATCATTGTTTATGATTGCCGATGCACAAATAAGCTCGCATATTTGGTCGCCAAGGGCTGAAGCAGTCAAATACTCGTTTACTTCTGCACAATTTCCAATTTCGCATTTTCTCAAACAACCGCCGAATAGAATATTTCGAACATCATTGTTTATGATTGCTGATGCATAAATAAGCTCGTTTATTTGGTCGCGAAGGACTGAAGAATGAAATACTCGTTTACTTGTGCACAATTTCCAATTTTACATTTTCTCAAACAACAGCCGAATAGAATATTTCAAACAGCATTGTTTATGATTGCTCATGCACAAATAAGCTCGTTTATTTGGTCGTGAATGACTGAATAAGTGAAATACTCCTTTACTTGTGCACAATTTCCAATTTCGTATTTTCTCAAACAACCGCCGAATAGAATATTTCAAACATCATTGTTTTTGACTGCTGATGCACAAATAAGCTCGCTTATTAGGTCGCGAATGACTGAATAAGTGAAATACTCGTTTACTTGTGCACAATATCCAATTTCGCATTTTCGTAAACAACCGCGGAATAGAATATTTCAAACAGCATTGTTTATGATTGCTGATGCACAAATAAGATCGTTTATTTGGTCGCGAATGACTGAATAAGTGAAATACTCCTTTACTTGTGCACAATTTCCAATTTCGCAATTTCTCAAACAACCGCCGAATAGAATATTTCAAACAGCATTGTTTACGATTGTTGATGCACAAATAAGCTCGTTTATTTGTCGCGAAGGACTAAAGAAGTGAAATACTCGTTTACTTGTGCACAATATCCAATTTCGCATTTTCTCAAACAACCGCCGAATAGAATATTTCAAACATCATTGTTTACGATTGTTGATGCACAAATAAGCTCGTTTATTTGTCGCGAAGGACTAAAGAAGTTAAATACTCGTTTACTTGTGCACAATATCCAATTTCGCATTTTCTCAAACAACCGCGGAATAGAATATTTCAAACATCATTGTTTATGATTGCTGATGCACAAATAAGCTCGGTTATTTGGTCGCGAATGACTGAATAAGTGAAATACTCGTTTACTTGTGCACAATTTCCAATTTCGCATTTTCTCAAACAACCGCCGAATAGAATATTTCAAACATCATTGTTTACGATTGTTTACGATGCACAAATAAGCTCGTTTATTTGTCGCGAAAGACTAAAGAAGTGAAATACTCGTTTACTTGTGAACAATTTCCAATTTCGCATTTTCTCAAACAACCGCCGAATAGAATATTTCAAGCATCATTGTTTACGATTGTTGATGCACAAATAAGCTCGTTTATTTGTCGCGAAGGACTAAAGAAGTGAAATACTCGTTTACTTGTGCACAATATCCAATTTCGCATTTTCTCAAACAACCGCGGAATAGAATATTTCAAACATCATTGTTTATGATTGCTGATGCACAAATAAGCTCGGTTATTTGGTCGCGAATGACTGAATAAGTGAAATACTCGTTTACTTGTGCACAATTTCCAATTTCGCATTTTCTCAAACAACCGCCGAATAGAATATTTCAAACATCATTGTTTATGATTGCTGATGCACAAATAAGCTCGTTTATTTGGTCGCGAATGACTGAATAAGTGAAATACTCGTTTACTTGTGCACAATTTCCAATTTCACATTTTCTCAAACAACCGCCGAATAGAATATTTCAAACATCATTGTTTATGATTGCCGATGCACAAATAAGCTCGTTTATTTGGTCGCGAATGACTGAAGAAGTGAAATACTCGTTTACTTGTGCGTAATTTAGAATTTCGCAATTTCTCAAACAACCGCAGAATAGAATATTTCAAACATAATTGTTTATGATTGCCGATGCACAAATGAGCTCGCATATTTGGTCGCGAAGGACTAAAGAAGTGAAATACTCGTTTACTTGTGCACAATTTCCAATTCCAATCAAACAACCGCGGAATAGAATATTTCAAACATCATTGTTTATGATTGCTGATGCACAAATAAGCTCGTATATTTGGGGGCGAAGAACTGAAGAAGTGAAATACTCGCTTGCTTGTGCACAATTTCCAATTTCGCATTTTCTCAAACAACCGCCGAATAGAATATTTCAAACATCATTGTTTATGATTGCTGATGCATAAATAAGCTCGTCTATTTGGTCGCGAAGGTCTAAAGAAGTGAAATACTCGTTTACTTGTGCACAATTTCCAATTTCGCATTTTCTCAAACAACCACCGAATTGAATATTTCAAACATAATTTTTTATGATTGCCGATGCACAAATAAGCTCGTTTATTTGGTCGCGAATGATTGAATAAGTGAAATACTCGTTTACTTGTGCACAATTTCCAATTTCGCATTTTCTCAAACAACAGCCGAATAGAATATTTCAAACATCATTGTTTATGATTGCTGATGCATAAATAAGCTCGTTTATTTGGTCGCGAAGGACTGAAGAAGTGAAATACTCGTTTACTTGTGCACAATTTACAATTTCGCAATTTCTCAAACAACCGCAGAATAGAATATTTCAAACATCATTGCTTATGATTGCTGATGCATAAATAAGATGCATTTGGTCGCGAAGGACTAAAGAAGTGAAATACTCGTTTACTTGTGCACCTTCCTTTTCCTTTTTCCGGCGTTGTTATGGTCAGAAGTGTAGGACCATAACCTTCCCACTTAACTGCATTCCTACTGGTCCGCTTGTGGGGTCCGCCGGTTTGACCTCAGAAAGTACCGGCAGGCTTCCCGGTTTGGAATTACTTCATCGCTGAGGCCAATCAAATGCTGGTGTTTTTGCATTTTGCACCGTTTACTTGTGCACAATTTCCAATTTCGCATTTTCTCAAACAACCGCGGAATAGAATATTTCAAACAGCATTGTTTATGATTGCTGATGCACAAATAAGCTCGTTTATTTGTCGCGAAGGACTGAAGATGTGAAATACTCGTTTACTTGTGTACAATTTCCAATTTCGCATTTTCTCAAACAACCGCCGAATAGAATATTTCAAACATCATTGTTTACGATTGCTGATGCACACATAAGCTCGTTTATTTGTCGCGAAGGACTAAAGAAGTGAAATACTCGTTTACTTGGGCACAATTTCCAATTTCGCATTTTCTCAAACAACCGCGGAATAGAATATTTCAAACAGCATTGTTTATGATTGCTGATACACAAATAAGCTCGTTTATTTGGTCGCGCAGGACTGAAGAAGTGAAATACTCGTTTACTTGTGCACCTTCCTTTTCCTTTTTCCGGCGTTGTTATGGTCAGAAGTGTAGGACCATAACCTTCCCACTTAACTGCATTCCTACTGGTCCGCTTGTGGGGTCCGCCGGTTTGACCTCAGAAAGTAGCGGCAGGCTTCCCGGTTTGGGATTACTTCATCGCTGAGGCCAATCAAATGCTGGTGTTTTTGCATTTTGCACCGTTTACTTGAGCACTATTTCCAATTTCGCATTTTCTCAAACAACCGCGGAATAGAATATTTCAAACAGCATTGTTTATGATTGCTGATGAACAAATAAGCTCGTTTATTTGTCGCGAAGGACTGAAGATGTGAAATACTCGTTTACTTGTGTACAATTTCCAATTTCGCATTTTCTCAAACAACCGCCGAATAGAATATTTCAAACATCATTGTTTACGATTGCTGATGCACACATAAGCTCGTTTATTTGTCGCGAAGGACGAAAGAAGTGAAATACTCGTTTACTTGGGCACAATTTCCAATTTCGCATTTTCTCAAACAACCGCGGAATAGAATATTTCAAACAGCATTGTTTATGATTGCCGATGCACAAATAAGTTCGTTTATTTGGTCGCGAAGGACTGAAGAAGTGAAATACTCGTTTACTTGTGCACAATTTACAATTTCGCATTTTCTCAAACAACGGCCCAATAAAATATTTCAAACAGCATTGTTTATGATTGCTGATGCACACATAAGCTCGTTTATTTGTCGCGAAGGACTAAAGAAGTGAAATACTCGTTTACTTGGGCACAATTTCCAATTTCGCATTTTCTCAAACAACCGCGGAATAGAATATTTCAAACAGCATTGTTTATGATTGCTGATACACAAAGAAGCTCGTTTATTTGGTCGCGCAGGACTGAAGAAGTGAAATACTCGTTTACTTGTGCACCTTCCTTTTCCTTTTTCCGGCGTTGTTATGGTCAGAAGTGTAGGACCATAACCTTCCCACTTAACTGCATTCCTACTGGTCCGCTTGTGGGGTCCGCCGGTTTGACCTCAGAAAGTAGCGGCAGGCTTCCCGGTTTGGGATTACTTCATCGCTGCGGCCAATCAAATGCTGGTGTTTTTGCATTTTGCACCGTTTACTTGTGCACAATTTCCAATTTCGCAATTTCTCAAACAACCGCGGAATAGAATATTTCAAACAGCATTGTTTATGACTGCTGATGCACAAATAAGCTCGTTTATTTGTCGCGAAGGACTGAAGATGTGAAATACTCGTTTACTTGTGTACAATTTCCAATTTCGCATTTTCTCAAACAACCGCCGAATAGAATATTTCAAACATCATTGTTTACGATTGCTGATGCACACATAAGCTCGTTTATTTGTCGCGAAGGACTAAAGAAGTGAAATACTCGTTTACTTGTGCACAATTTCCAATTTCGCATTTTCTCAAACAACCGCGGAATAGAATATTTCAAACAGCATTGTTTATGATTGCTGATGCACAAATAACCTCGTTTATTTGGTCGCGAATGACTGAATAAGTGAAATACTCGTTTACTTGTGCACAATTTCCAATTTCACATTTTCTCAAACAACCGCCGAATAGAATATTTCAAACATCATTGTTTATGATTGCCGATGCACAAATAAGCTCGTTTATTTGGTCGCGAATGACTGAAGAAGTGTAATACTCCTTTACTTGTGCACAATTTCCAATTTCGCAATTTCTCAAACAACCGCCGAATAGAATATTTCAAACAGCATTGTTTACGATTGTTGATGCACAAATAAGCTCGTTTATTTGTCGCGAAGGACTAAAGAAGTGAAATACTCGTTTACTTGTGCACAATATCCAATTTCGCATTTTCTCAAACAACCGCCGAATAGAATATTTCAAACATCATTGTTTACGATTGTTGATGCACAAATAAGCTCGTTTATTTGTCGCGAAGGACTAAAGAAGTTAAATACTCGTTTACTTGTGCACAATATCCAATTTCGCATTTTCTCAAACAACCGCGGAATAGAATATTTCAAACATCATTGTTTATGATTGCTGATGCACAAATAAGCTCGGTTATTTGGTCGCGAATGACTGAATAAGTGAAATACTCGTTTACTTGTGCACAATTTCCAATTTCGCATTTTCTCAAACAACCGCCCAATAGAATATTTCAAACATCATTGTTTACGATTGTTGATGCACAAATAAGCTCGTTTATTTGTCGCGAAAGACTAAAGAAGTGAAATACTCGTTTACTTCTGAACAATTTCCAATTTCGCATTTTCTCAAACAACCGCCGAATAGAATATTTCAAACATCATTGTTTACGATTGTTGATGCACAAATAAGCTCGTTTATTTGTCGCGAAGGACTAAAGAAGTGAAATACTCGTTTACTTGTGCACAATATCCAATTTCGCGTTTTCTCAAACAACCGCGGAATAGAATATTTCAAACATCATTGTTTATGATTGCTGATGCACAAATAAGCTCGGTTATTTGGTCGCGAATGACTGAATAAGTGAAATACTCGTTTACTTGTGCACAATTTCCAATTTCGCATTTTCTCAAACAACCGCCGAATAGAATATTTCAAACATCATTGTTTATGATTGCCGATGCACAAATAAGCTCGTTTATTTGGTCGCGAATGACTGAAGAAGTGAAATACTCGTTTACTTGTGCGAAATTTAGAATTTCGCAATTTCTCAAACAACCGCCGAATAGAATATTTCAAACAGCATTGTTTATGATTGCTGATGCACAAATAAGCTCGTTTATTTGGTCACGAAGGACTAAAGAAGTGAAATACTCGTTTACTTGTGCACAATTTCCAATTTCGCATTTTCTCAAACAACCGCGGAATAGAATATTTCAAACAGCATTGTTTATGATTGCTGATGCACAAATAAGCTCGTTTATTTGGTCGCGAATGACTGAATAAGTGAAATACTCGTTTACTTGTGCACAATTTCCAATTTCACATTTTCTCAAACAACCGCCGAATAGAATATTTCAAACATCATTGTTTATGATTGCCGATGCACAAATAAGCTCGTTTATTTGGTCGCGAATGACTGAAGAAGTGAAATACTCGTTTACTTGTGCGTAATTTAGAATTTCGCAATTTCTCAAACAACCGCAGAATAGAATATTTCAAACATAATTGTTTATGATTGCCGATGCACAAATAAGCTCGCATATTTGGTCGCGAAGGACTAAAGAAGTGAAATACTCGTTTACTTGTGCACAATTTCCAATTCCAATCAAAAAACCGCGGAATAGAATATTTCAAACATCATTGTTTATGATTGCTGATGCACAAATAAGCTCGTATATTTGGGGGCGAAGAACTGAAGAAGTGAAATACTCGCTTGCTTGTGCACAATTTCCAATTTCGCATTTTCTCAAACAACCGCCGAATAGAATATTTCAAACATCATTGTTTATGATTGCTGATGCATAAATAAGCTCGTCTATTTGGTCGCGAAGGTCTAAAGAAGTGAAATACTCGTTTACTTGTGCACAATTTCCAATTTCGCATTTTCTCAAACAACCGCCGAATTGAATATTTCAAACATAATTTTTTATGATTGCCGATGCACAAATAAGCTCGTTTATTTGGTCGCGAATGATTGAATAAGTGAAATACTCGTTTACTTGTGCCCAATTTCCAATTTCACATTTTCTCAAACAACAGCCGAATAGAATATTTCAAACATCATTGTTTATGATTGCTGATGCATAAATAAGCTCGTTTATTTGGTCGCGAAGGACTGAAGAAGTGAAATACTCGTTTACTTGTGCACAATTTACAATTTCGCAATTTCTCAAACAACCGCAGAATAGAATATTTCAAACATCATTGCTTATGATTGCTGATGCATAAATAAGATGCATTTGGTCGCGAAGGACTAAAGAAGTGAAATACTCGTTTACTTGTGCACCTTCCTTTTCCTTTTTCCGGCGTTGTTATGGTCAGAAGTGTAGGACCATAACCTTCCCACTTAACTGCATTCCTACTGGTCCGCTTGTGGGGTCCGCCGGTTTGACCTCAGAAAGTAGCGGCAGGCTTCCCGGTTTGGGATTACTTCATCGCTGAGGCCAATCAAATGCTGGTGTTTTTGCATTTTGCACCGTTTACTTGTGCACTATTTCCAATTTCGCATTTTCTCAAACAACCGCGGAATAGAATATTTCAAACAGCATTGTTTATGATTGCTGATGAACAAATAAGCTCGTTTATTTGTCGCGAAGGACTGAAGATGTGAAATACTCGTTTACTTGTGTACAATTTCCAATTTCGCATTTTCTCAAACAACCGCCGAATAGAATATTTCAAACATCATTGTTTACGATTGCTGATGCACACATAAGCTCGTTTATTTGTCGCGAAGGACTGAAGATGTGAAATACTCGTTTACTTGGGCACAATTTCCAATTTCGCATTTTCTCAAACAACCGCGGAATAGAATATTTCAAACAGCATTGTTTATGATTGCCGATGCACAAATAAGTTCGTTTATTTGGTCGCGAAGGACTGAAGAAGTGAAATACTCGTTTACTTGTGCACAATTTACAATTTCGCATTTTCTCAAACAACGGCCCAATAAAATATTTCAAACAGCATTGTTTATGATTGCTGATACACAAATAAGCTCGTTTATTTGGTCGCGAAGGACTGAAGAAGTGAAATACTCGTTTACTTGTGCACAATTTCCAATTTCGCATTTTCTCAAACAACCGCCCAATAAAATATTTCAAACAGCATTGTTTATGATTGCTGATACACAAATAAGCTCGTTTATTTGGTCGCGAAGGACTGAAGAAGTGAAATACTCGTTTACTTGTGCACCTTCCTTTTCCTTTTTCCGGCGTTGTTATGGTCAGAAGTGTAGGACCATAACCTTCCCACTTAACTGCATTCCTACTATTCCGCTTGTGGGGTCCGCCGGTTTGACCTCAGAAAGTAGCGGCAGGCTTCCCGGTTTGGGATTACTTCATCGCTGCGGCCAATCAAATGCTGGTGTTTTTGCATTTTGCACCGTTTACTTGTGCACAATTTCCAATTTCGCATTTTCTCAAACAACTGCGGAATAGAATATTTCAAACAGCATTGTTTATGACTGCTGATGCACAAATAAGCTCGTTTATTTGTCGCGAAGGACTGAAGATGTGAAATACTCGTTTACTTGTGTACAATTTCCAATTTCGCATTTTCTCAAACAACCGCCGAATAGAATATTTCAAACATCATTGTTTACGATTGCTGATGCACACATAAGCTCGTTTATTTGTCGCGAAGGACTAAAGAAGTGAAATACTCGTTTACTTGTGAACAATTTCCAATTTCGCATTTTCTCAAACAACCGCGGAATAGAATATTTCAAACAGCATTGTTTATGATTGCTGATGCACAAATAAGCTCGTTTATTTGGTCGCGAATGACTGAATAAGTGAAATACTCGTTTACTTGTGCACAATTTCCAATTTCACATTTTCTCAAACAACCGCCGAATAGAATATTTCAAACATCATTGTTTATGATTGCCGATGCACAAATAAGCTCGTTTATTTGGTCGCGAATGACTGAAGAAGTGAAATACTCGTTTACTTGTGCGTAATTTAGAATTTCGCTATTTCTCAAACAACCGCCGAATAGAATATTTCAAACAGCATTGTTTATGATTGCTGATGCACAAATAAGTTCGCTTGTTTGGTCGCGAAGGACTGAAGAAGTGAAATACTCGTTTACTTGTGTACAATTTCCAATTTCGTATTTTCTCAAACAACCGCCGAATAAAATATTTCAAACATCATTGTTTACGATTGTTGATGCACAAATAAGCTCGTTCATTTGTCGCGAAGGACTAAAGAAGTGAGATACTCGTTTACTTGTGCACAATATCCAATTTCGCATTTTCTCAAACAACCGCGGAATAGAATATTTCAAACATCATTGTTTTTGATTGCCGATGCACAAATAAGCTCGTTTATTTTGTCGCGAATGACTGAAGAAGTGAAATACTCGTTTACTTGTGCGTAATTTAGAATTTCGCTATTTCTCAAACAACCGCCGAATAGAATATTTCAAACAGCATTGTTTATGATTGCTGATGCACAAATAAGTTCGCTTGTTTGGTCGCGAAGGACTGAAGAAGTGAAATACTCGTTTACTTGTGTACAATTTCCAATTTCGTATTTTCTCAAACAACCGCCGAATAAAATATTTCAAACATCATTGTTTACGATTGCTGATACACAAATAAGCTCGTTTATTTGGTCGCGCAGGACTGAAGAAGTGAAATACTCGTTTACTTGTGCACCTTCCTTTTCCTTTTTCCGGCGTTGTTATGGTCAGAAGTGTAGGACCATAACCTTCCCACTTAACTGCATTCCTACTGGTCCGCTTGTGGGGTCCGCCGGTTTGACCTCAGAAAGTAGCGGCAGGCTTCCCGGTTTGGGATTACTTCATCGCTGAGGCCAATCAAATGCTGGTGTTTTTGCATTTTGCACCGTTTACTTGTGCACAATTTCCAATTTCGCATTTTCTCAAACAACCGCCGAATAGAATATTTCAAACAGCATTGTTTATGATTGCTGATGCACAAATAAGCTCGTTTATTTGGTCGCGAATGACTGAATAAGTGAAATACTCGTTTACTTGTGCACAATTTCCAATTTCACATTTTCTCAAACAACCGCCGAATAGAATATTTCAAACATCATTGTTTATGATTGCCGATGCACAAATAAGCTCGTTTATTTGGTCGCGAATGACTGAAGAAGTGAAATACTCGTTTACTTGTGCGTAATTTAGAATTTCGCTATTTCTCAAACAACCGCCGAATAGAATATTTCAAACAGCATTGTTTATGATTGCTGATGCACAAATAAGTTCGCTTGTTTGGTCGCGAAGGACTGAAGAAGTGAAATACTCGTTTACTTGTGTACAATTTCCAATTTCGTATTTTCTCAAACAACCGCCGAATAAAATATTTCAAACATCATTGTTTACGATTGCTGATACACAAATAAGCTCGTTTATTTGGTCGCGCAGGACTGAGGAAGTGAAATACTCGTTTACTTGTGCACCTTCCTTTTCCTTTTTCCGGCGTTGTTATGGTCAGAAGTGTAGGACCATATCCTTCCCACTTAACTGCATTCCTACTGGTCCGCTTATGGGGTCCGCCGGTTTGACCTCAGAAAGTAGCGGCAGGCTTCCCGGTTTGGGATTACTTCATCGCTGCGGCCAATCAAATGCTGGTGTTTTTGCATTTTGCACCGTTTACTTGTGCACAATTTCCAATTTCGCATTTTCTCAAACAACCGCGGAATAGAATATTTCAAACAGCATTGTTTATGACTGCTGATGCACAAATAAGCTCGTTTATTTGTCGCGAAGGACTGAAGATGTGAAATACTCGTTTACTTGTGCACAATATCCAATTTCGCATTTTCTCAAACAACCGCGGAATAGAATATTTCAAACAGCATTGTTTATGATTACTGATGCACAAATAAGCTCGTTCATTTGTCGCGAAGGACTAAAGAAGTGAAATACTCGTTTACTTGTGCACAATATCCAATTTCGCATTTTCTCAAACAACCGCGGAATAGAATATTTCAAACATCATTGTTTTTGATTGCCGATGCACAAATAAGCTCGTTTATTTTGTCGCGAATGACTGAAGAAGTGAAATACTCGTTTACTTGTGCGTAATTTAGAATTTCGCAATTTGTCAAACAACCGCAGAATAGAATATTTCAAACATAATTGTTTATGATTGCCGATGCACAAATAAGTTCGCATATTTGGTCGCGAAGGACTAAAGAAGTGAAATACTCGTTTACTTGTGCACAATTTCCAATTCCAATCAAACAACCGCGGAATAGAATATTTCAAACATCATTGTTTATGATTGCTGATGCACAAATAAGCTCGTATATTTGGGCGCGAAGAACTGAAGAAGTGAAATACTCGCTTACTTGTGCACAATTTCCAATTTCGCATTTTCTCAAACAACCGCCGAATTGAATATTTCAAACATCATTGTTTATGATTGCTGATGCATAAATAAGCTCGTCTATTTGGTCGCGAAGGACTAAAGAAGTGAAATACTCGTTTACTTGTGCACAATTTACAATTTCGCATTTTCTCAAACAACCGCCGAATAGAATATTTCAAACATAATTTTTTATGATTGCCGATGCACAAATAAGCTCGTTTATTTGGTCGCGAATGCTTGAATAAGTGAAATACTCGTTTACTTGTGCACAATTTCCAATTTCGCATTTTCTCAAACAACAGCCGAATAGAATATTTCAAACATCATGCTGATGCATAAATAAGCTCGTTTATTTGGTCGCGAAGGACTGGAGAAGTGAAATACTCGTTTACTTGTGCACAATTTACAATTTCGCAATTTCTCAAACAACCGCAGAATAGAATATTTCAAACATCATTGCTTATGATTGCTGATGCATAAATAAGATGCATTTGGTCGCGAAGGACTAAAGAAGTGAAATACTCGTTTACTTGTGCACAGTTTCTAATTTCGCATTTTCTCAAACAACCGCCGAATAGAATATTTCAAACATCATTGTTTATGATTGCTGATGCACAAATAAGCTCGTTTATTTGGTCGCGAAGGACTGAAGAAGTGAAATACTCGCTTACTTGTGCACAATTTCCAATTTCGCATTTTCTCAAATAACCGCGGAATAGAATCATTGTTTATGATTGCTGATGCACATATAAGCTCGTTTATTTGGTCGCGAATGACTGAATAAGTGAAATACTCGCTTACTTGTGCACAATTTCCAATTTCGCATTTTCTCAAACAATCGCCCAATAAAATATTTCAAACAGCATTGTTTATGATTGCTGATGCACAAATAAGCTCGTTTATTTGGTCGCGAAGGACTGAAGAAGTGAAATACTCGTTTACTTGTGCACAATTTACAATTTCGCATTTTCTGAAACAACCGCAGAATAGAATATTTCGAACATCATTTTTTATGATTGCCGATGCACAAATAAGCTCGTTTATTTGGTCGCGAAGGTCTGAAGAAGTGAAATACTCGTTTACTTGTGCACAATTTCCAATTTCGCATTTTCTCAAATAACCGCGGAATAGAATCATTGTTTATGATTGCTGATGCACAAATAAGCTCGTTTATTTGGTCGCGAATGACTGAATAAGTGAAATACTCGCTTACTTGTGCACAATTTGCAATTTCGCATTTTCTCAAACAACCGCCCAATAAAATATTTCAAACAGCTTTGTTTATGATTGCTGATGCACAAATAAGCTCGTTTATTTGGTCGCGAAGGACTTGAAGAAGTGAAATACTCGTTTACTTGTGCACAATTTCCAATTTCGCATTTTCTCAAATAACCGCGGAATAGAATCATTGTTTATGATTGCTGATGCACAAATAAGCTCGTTGATTTGGTCGCGAATGACTGAATAAGTGAAATACTCGCTTACTTGTGCACAATTTCCAATTTCGCATTTTCTCAAATAACCGCGGAATAGAATCATTGTTTATGATTGCTGATGCACAAATAAGCTCGTTTATTTCTTCGCGAATGACTGAATAAGTGAAATACTCGCTTACTTGTGCACAATTTCCAATTTCGCATTTTCTCAAACAACCGCCGAATAGAATATTTCAAACATCATTGTTTATGATTGCTGATGCACAAATAAGCTCGTTTATTTGGTCGCGAAGGACTGTAGAAGTGAAATACTCGTTTACTTGTGCATAATTTACAATGATGATTATGATTGCCGATGCACAAATAAGCTCGTTTATTTGGTCGCGAATGACTGAATAAGTGAAATACTCGTGTACTTGTGCACAATTTACAATTTCGCAATTTCTCAAAAACCGCAGAATAGAATATTTCAAACACCATTGTTTATGATTGCCGATGCACAAATAAGCGCGCATATTTGGTCGCCAAGGGCTGAAGAAGTGAAATACTCGTTTGCTTCTGCACAATTTCCAATTTCGCATTTTTCAAACAACCGCCGAATAGAATATTTCGAACATCATTGTTTATGATTGCTGATGCATAAATAAGCTCGTTTATTTGGTCGCGAATGACTGAATAAGTGAAATACTCGTTTACTTGTGCACAATTTCCAATTTCGTATTTTCTCAAACAACCGCCGAATAGAATACTTCAAACATCATTGTTTTTGACTGCTGATGCACAAATAAGCTCGCTTATTAGGTCGCGAATGACTGAATAAGTGAAATACTCGTTTACTTGTGCACAATATACAATTTCGCATTTTCTCAAACAACCGCGGAATAGAATATTTCAAACAGCATTGTTTATGATTGCTGATGCACAAATAAGATCGTTTATTTGGTCGCGAATGACTGAATAAGTGAAATACTCGTTTACTTGTGAACAATTTCCAATTTCGCATTTTCTCAAACAACCGCCGAATAGAATAGTTCAAACATCATTGTTTATGATTCCTGATGCATAAATAAGCTCGTTTATTTGGTCGGGAAGGACTGAAGAAGTGAAATACTCGTTTACTTGTGCACAATTTCCAATTTCACATTTTCTCAAACAACAGCCGAATAGAATATTTCAAACAGCATTGTTTATGATTGCTGATGCACAAATAAGCTCGTTTATTTGGTCACGAAGGACTAAAGAAGTGAAATACTCGTTTACTTGTGAACAATTTATAATTTCGCATTTTCTCAAACAACCGCCGAATAGAATAGTTCAAACATCATTGTTTATGATTCCTGATGCATAAACAAGCTCGTTTATTTGGTCGCGAAGGACTGAAGAAGTGAAATACTCGTTTACTTGTGCACAATTTCCATTTTCACATTTTCTCAAACAACAGCCGAATAGAATATTTCAAACAGCATTGTTTATGATTGCTCATGCACAAATAAGCTCGTTTATTTGGTCGCGAATGACTGAATAAGTGAAATACTCCTTTACTTGTGCACAATTTCCAATTTCGTATTTTCTCAAACAACCGCCGAATAGAATATTTCAAACAGCATTGTTTATGATTGCTGATGCACAAATAAGCTCGTTTATTTGGTCACGAAGGACTAAAGAAGTGAAATACTCGTTTACTTGTGAACAATTTCCAATTTCGCATTTTCGCAAACAACCGCCGAATAGAAAACTTCAAACATCATTGTTTATGATTCCTGATGCATAAATAAGCTCGTTTATTTGGTCGCGAAGGACTGAAGAAGTGAAATACTCGTTTACTTGTGCACAATTTCCAATTTCACATTTTCTCAAACAACAGCCGAATAGAATATTTCAAACAGCATTGTTTATGATTGCTCATGCACAAATAAGCTCGCTTATTAGGTCGCGAATGACTGAATAAGTGAAATACTCGTTTACTTGTGAACAATATCCAATTTCGCATTTTCTCAAACAACCGCGGAATAGAATATTTCAAACAGCATTGTTTATGATTGCTGATGCACAAATAAGATCGTTTATTTGGTCGTGAATGACTGAATAAGTGAAATACTCGTTTACTTGTGAACAATTTCCAATTTCGCATTTTCTCAAACAACCGCCGAATAGAATAGTTCAAACATCATTGTTTATGATTCCTGATGCATAAATAAGCTCGTTTATTTGGTCGCGAAGGACTGAAGAAGTGAAATACTCGTTTACTTGTGCACAATTTCCAATTTCACATTTTCTCAAACAACCGCAGAATAGAATATTTCAAACATCATTGTTTACGATTGTTGATGCACAAATAAGCTCGTTCATTTGTCGCGAAGGACTAAAGAAGTGAAATACTCGTTTACTTGTGCACAATATTCAATTTCGCATTTTCTCAAACAACCGCGGAATAGAATATTTCAAACAGCATTGTTTATGATTGCTGATGCACAAATAAGCTCGTTTATTTGTCGCGAAGGACTAAAGAAGTGAAATACTCGTTTACTTGGGCACAATTTCCAATTTCGCATTTTCTCAAACACCGCCGAATAGAATATTTCAAACATCATTGTTTACGATTGCTGATGCACAAATAAGCTCGTTTATTTATCGCGAAGGACTAAAGAAGTGAAATACTCGTTTACTTGTGAACAATTTCCAATTTCGCATTTTCTCAAACAACCGCCGAATAGAATATTTCAAACATCATTGTTTACGATTGTTGATGCACAAATAAGCTCGTTTATTTGTCGCGAAGGACTAAAGAAGTGAAATACTCGTTTACTTGTGCACAATATCCAATTTCGCATTTTCTCAAACAACCGCGGAATAGAATATTTCAAACATCATTGTTTATGATTGCTGATGCACAAATAAGCTCGGTTATTTGGTCGCGAATGACTGAATAAGTGAAATACTCGTTTACTTGTGCACAATTTCCAATTTCGCATTTTCTCAAACAACCGCCGAATAGAATATTTCAAACATCATTGTTTATGATTGCTGATGCACAAATAAGCTCGGTTATTTGGTCGCGAAGGACTGAAGAAGTGAAATACTCGTTTGCTTGTGTACAATTTCCAATTTCGTATTTTCTCAAACAACCGCCGAATAAAATATTTCAAACATCATTGTTTACGATTGTTGATGCACAAATAAGCTCAAGAAGTGAAGCAAAGAAGTGAAATACTCGTTTACTTGTGCACAATATCCAATTTCGCATTTTCTCAAACAACCGCGGAATAGAATATTTCAAACAGCATTGTTTATGATTGCTGATGCTCAAATAAGCTCGCTTATTTGTCGCGAAGGACTAAAGAAGTGAAATACTCGTTTACTTGTGAACAATTTCCAATTTCGCATTTTCTCAAACAACCGCCGAATAGAATATTTCAAACATCATTGTTTATGATTGCTGATGCACAAATAAGCTCGGTTATTTGGTCGCGAAGGACTGAAGAAGTGAAATACTCGTTTACTTGTGTACAATTTCCAATTTCGTATTTTCTCAAACAACCGCCGAATAAAATATTTCAAACATCATTGTTTACGATTGTTGATGCACAAATAAGCTCGTTCATTTGTCGCGAAGGACTAAAGAAGTGAAATACTCGTTTACTTGTGCACAATATCCAATTTCGCATTTTCTCCAACAACCGCGGAATAGAATATTTCAAACAGCATTGTTTATGATTGCTGATGCACAAATAAGCTCACTTATTTGTCGCGAAGGACTAAAGAAGTGAAATACTCGTTTACTTGTGAACAATTTCCAATTTCGCATTTTCTCAAACAACCGCCGAATAGAATATTTCAAACATCATTGTTTATGATTGCTGATGCACAAATAAGCTCGGTTATTTGGTCGCGAAGGACTGAAGAAGTGAAATACTCGTTTGCTTGTGTACAATTTCCAATTTCGTATTTTCTCAAACAACCGCCGAATAAAATATTTCAAACATCATTGTTTACGATTGTTGATGCACAAATAAGCTCGTTCATTTGTCGCGAAGGACTAAAGAAGTGAAATACTCGTTTACTTGTGCACAATATCCAATTTCGCATTTTCTCAAATAACCGCGGAATAGAATCATTGTTTATGATTGCTGATGCACAAATAAGCTCGTTTATTTGGTCGCGAATGACTGAATAAGTGAAATACTCGCTTACTTGTGCACAATTTGCAATTTCGCATTTTCTCAAACAACCGCCCAATAAAATATTTCAAACAGCTTTGTTTATGATTGCTGATGCACAAATAAGCTCGTTTATTTGGTCGCGAAGGACTTGAAGAAGTGAAATACTCGTTTACTTGTGCACAATTTCCAATTTCGCATTTTCTCAAATAACCGCGGAATAGAATCATTGTTTATGATTGCTGATGCACAAATAAGCTCGTTGATTTGGTCGCGAATGACTGAATAAGTGAAATACTCGCTTACTTGTGCACAATTTCCAATTTCGCATTTTCTCAAATAACCGCGGAATAGAATCATTGTTTATGATTGCTGATGCACAAATAAGCTCGTTTATTTCTTCGCGAATGACTGAATAAGTGAAATACTCGCTTACTTGTGCACAATTTCCAATTTCGCATTTTCTCAAACAACCGCCGAATAGAATATTTCAAACATCATTGTTTATGATTGCTGATGCACAAATAAGCTCGTTTATTTGGTCGCGAAGGACTGTAGAAGTGAAATACTCGTTTACTTGTGCATAATTTACAATTTCGCAATTTCTCAAACAACCGCAGAATAGAATATTTCAAACATCATTGTTTATGATTGCCGATGCACAAATAAGCTCGTTTATTTGGTCGCGAATGACTGAATAAGTGAAATACTCGTGTACTTGTGCACAATTTACAATTTCGCAATTTCTCAAAAACCGCAGAATAGAATATTTCAAACACCATTGTTTATGATTGCCGATGCACAAATAAGCGCGCATATTTGGTCGCCAAGGGCTGAAGAAGTGAAATACTCGTTTGCTTCTGCACAATTTCCAATTTCGCATTTTTCAAACAACCGCCGAATAGAATATTTCGAACATCATTGTTTATGATTGCTGATGCATAAATAAGCTCGTTTATTTGGTCGCGAATGACTGAATAAGTGAAATACTCGTTTACTTGTGCACAATTTCCAATTTCGTATTTTCTCAAACAACCGCCGAATAGAATACTTCAAACATCATTGTTTTTGACTGCTGATGCACAAATAAGCTCGCTTATTAGGTCGCGAATGACTGAATAAGTGAAATACTCGTTTACTTGTGCACAATATACAATTTCGCATTTTCTCAAACAACCGCGGAATAGAATATTTCAAACAGCATTGTTTATGATTGCTGATGCACAAATAAGATCGTTTATTTGGTCGCGAATGACTGAATAAGTGAAATACTCGTTTACTTGTGAACAATTTCCAATTTCGCATTTTCTCAAACAACCGCCGAATAGAATAGTTCAAACATCATTGTTTATGATTCCTGATGCATAAATAAGCTCGTTTATTTGGTCGGAAAGGACTGAAGAAGTGAAATACTCGTTTACTTGTGCACAATTTCCAATTTCACATTTTCTCAAACAACAGCCGAATAGAATATTTCAAACAGCATTGTTTATGATTGCTGATGCACAAATAAGCTCGTTTATTTGGTCACGAAGGACTAAAGAAGTGAAATACTCGTTTACTTGTGAACAATTTATAATTTCGCATTTTCTCAAACAACCGCCGAATAGAATAGTTCAAACATCATTGTTTATGATTCCTGATGCATAAATAAGCTCGTTTATTTGGTCGCGAAGGACTGAAGAAGTGAAATACTCGTTTACTTGTGCACAATTTCCAATTTCACATTTTCTCAAACAACAGCCGAATAGAATATTTCAAACAGCATTGTTTATGATTGCTGATGCACAAATAAGCTCGTTTATTTGTCGCGAAGGACTAAAGAAGTGAAATACTCGTTTACTTGTGAACAATTTCCAATTTCGCATTTTCTCAAACAACCGGTGAATAGAATATTTCAAACATCATTGTTTATGATTGCTGATGCATAAATAAGCTCGTTTATTTGGTCGCGAATGACTGAATAAGTGAAATACTCGTTTACTTGTGCACAATTTCCAATTTCGTATTTTCTCAAACAACCGCCGAATAGAATACTTCAAACATCATTGTTTTTGACTGCTGATGCACAAATAAGCTCGCTTATTAGGTCGCGAATGACTGAATAAGTGAAATACTCGTTTACTTGTGCACAATATACAATTTCGCATTTTCTCAAACAACCGCGGAATAGAATATTTCAAACAGCATTGTTTATGATTGCTGATGCACAAATAAGATCGTTTATTTGGTCGCGAATGACTGAATAAGTGAAATACTCGTTTACTTGTGAACAATTTCCAATTTCGCATTTTCTCAAACAACCGCCGAATAGAATATTTCAAACAGCATTGTTTATGATTGCTCATGCACAAATAAGCTCGTTTATTTGGTCGCGAATGACTGAATAAGTGAAATACTCCTTTACTTGTGCACAATTTCCAATTTCGTATTTTCTCAAACAACCGCCGAATAGAATATTTCAAACAGCATTGTTTATGATTGCTGATGCACAAATAAGCTCGTTTATTTGGTCACGAAGGACTAAAGAAGTGAAATACTCGTTTACTTGTGAACAATTTCCAATTTCGCATTTTCGCAAACAACCGCCGAATAGAAAAGTTCAAACATCATTGTTTATGATTCCTGATGCATAAATAAGCTCGTTTATTTGGTCGCGAAGGACTGAAGAAGTGAAATACTCGTTTACTTGTGCACAATTTCCAATTTCACATTTTCTCAAACAACAGCCGAATAGAATATTTCAAACAGCATTGTTTATGATTGCTCATGCACAAATAAGCTCGCTTATTAGGTCGCGAATGACTGAATAAGTGAAATACTCGTTTACTTGTGAACAATATCCAATTTCGCATTTTCTCAAACAACCGCGGAATAGAATATTTCAAACAGCATTGTTTATGATTGCTGATGCACAAATAAGATCGTTTATTTGGTCGTGAATGACTGAATAAGTGAAATACTCGTTTACTTGTGAACAATTTCCAATTTCGCATTTTCTCAAACAACCGCCGAATAGAATAGTTCAAACATCATTGTTTATGATTCCTGATGCATAAATAAGCTCGTTTATTTGGTCGCGAAGGACTGAAGAAGTGAAATACTCGTTTACTTGTGCACAATTTCCAATTTCACATTTTCTCAAACAACCGCAGAATAGAATATTTCAAACATCATTGTTTACGATTGTTGATGCACAAATAAGCTCGTTCATTTGTCGCGAAGGACTAAAGAAGTGAAATACTCGTTTACTTGTGCACAATATTCAATTTCGCATTTTCTCAAACAACCGCGGAATAGAATATTTCAAACAGCATTGTTTATGATTGCTGATGCACAAATAAGCTCGTTTATTTGTCGCGAAGGACTAAAGAAGTGAAATACTCGTTTACTTGGGCACAATTTCCAATTTCGCATTTTCTCAAACACCGCCGAATAGAATATTTCAAACATCATTGTTTACGATTGCTGATGCACAAATAAGCTCGTTTATTTATCGCGAAGGACTAAAGAAGTGAAATACTCGTTTACTTGTGAACAATTTCCAATTTCGCATTTTCTCAAACAACCGCCGAATAGAATATTTCAAACATCATTGTTTACGATTGTTGATGCACAAATAAGCTCGTTTATTTGTCGCGAAGGACTAAAGAAGTGAAATACTCGTTTACTTGTGCACAATATCCAATTTCGCATTTTCTCAAACAACCGCGGAATAGAATATTTCAAACATCATTGTTTATGATTGCTGATGCACAAATAAGCTCGGTTATTTGGTCGCGAATGACTGAATAAGTGAAATACTCGTTTACTTGTGCACAATTTCCAATTTCGCATTTTCTCAAACAACCGCCGAATAGAATATTTCAAACATCATTGTTTATGATTGCTGATGCACAAATAAGCTCGGTTATTTGGTCGCGAAGGACTGAAGAAGTGAAATACTCGTTTGCTTGTGTACAATTTCCAATTTCGTATTTTCTCAAACAACCGCCGAATAAAATATTTCAAACATCATTGTTTACGATTGTTGATGCACAAATAAGCTCGTTCATTTGTCGCGAAGGACTAAAGAAGTGAAATACTCGTTTACTTGTGCACAATATCCAATTTCGCATTTTCTCAAACAACCGCGGAATAGAATATTTCAAACAGCATTGTTTATGATTGCTGATGCACAAATAAGCTCGCTTATTTGTCGCGAAGGACTAAAGAAGTGAAATACTCGTTTACTTGTGAACAATTTCCAATTTCGCATTTTCTCAAACAACCGCCGAATAGAATATTTCAAACATCATTGTTTACGATTGTTGATGCACAAATAAGCTCGTTCATTTGTCGCGAAGGACTAAAGAAGTGAAATACTCGTTTACTTGTGCACAATATCCAATTTCGCATTTTCTCCAACAACCGCGGAATAGAATATTTCAAACAGCATTGTTTATGATTGCTGATGCACAAATAAGCTCACTTATTTGTCGCGAAGGACTAAAGAAGTGAAATACTCGTTTACTTGTGAACAATTTCCAATTTCGCATTTTCTCAAACAACCGCCGAATAGAATATTTCAAACATCATTGTTTATGATTGCTGATGCACAAATAAGCTCGGTTATTTGGTCGCGAAGGACTGAAGAAGTGAAATACTCGTTTGCTTGTGTACAATTTCCAATTTCGTATTTTCTCAAACAACCGCCGAATAAAATATTTCAAACATCATTGTTTACGATTGTTGATGCACAAATAAGCTCGTTCATTTGTCGCGAAGGACTAAAGAAGTGAAATACTCGTTTACTTGTGCACAATATCCAAATTCGCATTTTCTCAAACAACCGCGGAATAGAATATTTCAAACAGCATTGTTTATGATTGCTGATGCACAAATAAGCTCGTTTATTTGTCGCGAAGGACTAAAGAAGTGAAATACTCGTTTACTTGTGAACAATTTCCAATTTCGCATTTTCTCAAACAACCGCCGAATAGAATATTTCAAACATCATTGTTTATGATTGCCGATGCACAAATAAGCTCGTTTATTTGGTCGCGAATGACTGAAGAAGTGAAATACTCGTTTACTTGTGCGTAATTTAGAATTTCGCTATTTCTCAAACAACCGCCGAATAGAATATTTCAAACAGCATTGTTTATGATTGCTGATGCACAAATAAGTTTGCTTGTTTGGTCGCGAAGGACTGAAGAAGTGAAATACTCGTTTACTTGTGCACAATTTCCAATTTCACATTTTCTCAAACAACAGTCGAATAGAATATTTCAAACAGCATTGTTTATGATTGCTGATGCACAAATAAGCTCGTTTATTTGGTCACGAAGGACTAAAGAAGTGAAATACTCGTTTACTTGTGAACAATTTCCAATTTCGCATTTTCTCAAACAACCGCCGAATAGAATAGTTCAAACATCATTGTTTATGATTCCTGATGCATAAATAAGCTCGTTTATTTGGTCGCGAAGGACTGAAGAAGTGAAATACTCGTTTACTTGTGCACAATTTCCAATTTCACATTTTCTCAAACAACAGCCGAATAGAATATTTCAAACAGCATTGTTTATGATTGCTCATGCACAAATAAGCTCGTTTATTTGGTCGCGAATGACTGAATAAGTGAAATACTCGTTTAGTTGTGCACAATTTCCAATTTCGCATTTTCTCAAATAACCGCGGAATAGAATCATTGTTTATGATTGCTGATGCACAAATAAGCTCGTTTATTTGGTCGCGAAGGACTGTAGAAGTGAAATACTCGTTCACTTGTGCATAATTTACAATTTCGCAATTTCTCAAACAACCGCAGAATAGAATATTTCAAACATCATTGTTTATGATTGCCGATGCACAAATAAGCTCGTTTATTTGGTCGCGAATGACTGAATAAGTGAAATACTCGTTTACTTGTGCACAATTTCCAATTTCGCATTTTCTCAAACAACCGCCGAAGAGAATATTTCAAACATCATTGTTTACGATTGTTGATGCACAAATAAGCTCGTTTATTTGGTCGCGAAGGACTGAAGAAGTGAAATACTCGTTTACTTCTGCACAATTTCCAATTTCACATTTTCTCAAACAACAGCCGAATAGAATATTTCAAACAGCATTGTTTATGATTGCTCATGCACAAATAAGCTCGCTTATTAGGTTGCGAATGACTGAATAAGTGAAATACTCGTTTAGTTGTGCACAATTTCCAATTTCACATTTTCTCAAATAACCGCGGAATAGAATCATTGTTTATGATTGCCGATGCACAAATAACCTCGTTTATTTGGTCGCGAAGGTCTGAAGAAGTGAAATACTCGTTTACTTGTGCACAATTTCCAATTTCGCATTTTCTCAAATAACCGCGGAATAGAATCATTGTTTATGATTGCTGATGCACAAATAAGCTCGTTTATTTGGTCGCGAAGGACTGTAGAAGTGAAATACTCGTTTACTTGTGCATAATTTACAATTTCGCAATTTCTCAAACAACCGCAGAATAGAATATTTCAAACATCATTGTTTATGATTGCCGATGCACAAATAAGCTCGTTTATTTGGTCGCGAATGACTGAATAAGTGAAATACTCGTTTACTTGTGCACAATTTACAATTTCGCAATTTCTCAAACAACCGCAGAATAGAATATTTCAAACATCATTGTTTATGATTGCCGATGCACAAATAAGCTCGCATATTTGGTCGCCAAGGGCTGAATAAGTGGAATACTCGTTTACTTGTGCACAATTTCCAATTTCGTATTTTCTCAAACAACCGCCGAATAGAATATTTCAAACATCATTGTTTTTGACTGCTGATGCACAAATAAGCTCGCTTATTAGGTCGCGAATGACTGAATAAGTGAAATACTCGTTTACTTGTGCACAATATCCAATTTCGCATTTTCTCAAACAACCGCGGAATAGAATATTTCAAACAGCATTGTTTATGATTGCTGATGCACAAATAAGATCGTTTATTTGGTCGCGAATGACTGAATAAGTGAAATACTCGTTTACTTGTGAACAATTTCCATTTTCGCATTTTCTCAAACAACCGCCGAATAGAATAGTTCAAACATCATTGTTTATGATTCCTGATGCATAAATAAGCTCGTTTATTTGGTCGCGAATGACTGAAGAAGTGAAATACTCGTTTACTTGTGCACAATTTCCAATTTCACATTTTCTCAAACAACAGCCGAATAGAATATTTCAAACAGCATTGTTTATGATTGCTGATGCACAAATAAGCTCGTTTATTTGGTCACGAAGGACTAAAGAAGTGAAATACTCGTTTACTTGTGAACAATTTCCAATTTCGCATTTTCTCAAACAACCGCCGAATAGAATAGTTCAAACATCATTGTTTATGATTCCTGATGCATAAATAAGCTCGTTTATTTGGTCGCGAAGGACTGAAGAAGTGAAATACTCGTTTACTTGTGCACAATTTCCAATTTCACATTTTCTCAAACAACAGCCGAATAGAATATTTCAAACAGCATTGTTTATGATTGCTCATGCACAAATAAGCTCGTTTATTTGGTCGCGAATGACTGAATAAGTGAAATACTCCTTTACTTGTGCACAATTTCCAATTTCGTATTTTCTCAAACAAGTGCCGAATAGAATATTTCAAACAGCATTGTTTATGATTGCTGATGCACAAATAAGCTCGTTTATTTGGTCACGAAGGACTAAAGAAGTGAAATACTCGTTTACTTGTGAACAATTTCCAATTTCGCATTTTCTCAAACAACCGCCGAATAGAATAGTTCAAACATCATTGTTTATGATTCCTGATGCATAAATAAGCTCGTTTATTTGGTCGCGAAGGACTGAAGAAGTGAAATACTCGTTTACTTCTGCACAATTTCCAATTTCACATTTTCTCAAACAACAGCCGAATAGAATATTTCAAACAGCATTGTTTATGATTGCTCATGCACAAATAAGCTCGCTTATTAGGTCGCGAATGACTGAATAAGTGAAATACTCGTTTAGTTGTGAACAATATCCAATTTCGCAATTTCTCAAACAACCGCGGAATAGAATATTTCAAACATCATTGTTTATGATTGCTGATGCACAAATAAGCTCGGTTATTTGGTCGCGAATGACTGAATAAGTGAAATACTCGTTTACTTGTGCACAATTTCCAATTTCGCATTTTCTCAAACAACCGCCGAAGAGAATATTTCAAACATCATTGTTTACGATTGTTGATGCACAAATAAGCTCGGTTATTTGGTCGCGAAGGACTGAAGAAGTGAAATACTCGTTTGCTTGTGTACAATTTCCAATTTCGTATTTTCTCAAACAACCGCCGAATAAAATATTTCAAACATCATTGTTTACGATTGTTGATGCACAAATAAGCTCGTTCATTTGTCGCGAAGGACTAAAGAAGTGAAATACTCGTTTACTTGTGCACAATATCTAATTTCGCATTTTCTCAAACAACCGCGGAATAGAATATTTCAAACAGCATTGTTTATGATTGCTGATGCACAAATAAGCTCGTTTATTTGTCGCGAAGGACTAAAGAAGTGAAATACTCGTTTACTTGGGCACAATTTCCAATTTCGCATTTTCTCAAACAACCGCCGAATAGAATATTTCAAACATCATTGTTTATGATTGCCGATGCACAAATAAGCTCGTTTATTTGGTCGCGAATGACTGAAGAAGTGAAATACTCGTTTACTTGTGCGTAATTTAGAATTTCGCTATTTCTCAAACAACCGCCGAATAGAATATTTCAAACAGCATTGTTTATGATTGCTGATGCACAACTAAGTTTGCTTGTTTGGTCGCGAAGGACTGAAGAAGTGAAATACTCGTTTACTTGTGTACAATTTCCAATTTCGTATTTTCTCAAACAACCGCCGAATAAAATATTTCAAACATCATTGTTTACGATTGTTGATGCACAAATAAGCTCGTTCATTTGTCGCGAAGGACTAAAGAAGTGAAATACTCGTTTACTTGTGCACAATATCTAATTTCGCATTTTCTCAAACAACCGCGGAATAGAATATTTCAAACAGCATTGTTTATGATTGCTGATGCACAAATAAGCTCGTTTATTTGTCGCGAAGGACTAAAGAAGTGAAATACTCGTTTACTTGGGCACAATTTCCAATTTCGCATTTTCTCAAACAACCGCCGAATAGAATATTTCAAACATCATTGTTTACGATTGTTGATGCACAAATAAGCTCGTTTATTTGTCGCGAAGGACTAAAGAAGTGAAATACTCGTTTACTTGTGAACAATTTCCAATTTCGCATTTTCTCAAACAACCGCCGAATAGAATATTTCAAACATCATTGTTTACGATTGTTGATGCACAAATAAGCTCGTTTATTTGTCGCGAAGGACTAAAGAAGTGAAATACTCGTTTACTTGTGCACAATATCCAATTTCGCATTTTCTCAAACAACCGCGGAATAGAATATTTCAAACATCATTGTTTATGATTGCTGATGCACAAATAAGCTCGGTTATTTGGTCGCGAATGACTGAATAAGTGAAATACTCGTTTACTTGTGCACAATTTCCAATTTCGCATTTTCTCAAACAACCGCCGAAGAGAATATTTCAAACATCATTGTTTACGATTGTTGATGCACAAATAAGCTCGGTTATTTGGTCGCGAAGGACTGAAGAAGTGAAATACTCGTTTGCTTGTGTACAATTTCCAATTTCGTATTTTCTCAAACAACCGCCGAATAAAATATTTCAAACATCATTGTTTACGATTGTTGATGCACAAATAAGCTCGTTCATTTGTCGCGAAGGACTAAAGAAGTGAAATACTCGTTTACTTGTGCACAATATCCAATTTCGCATTTTCTCAAACAACCGCGGAATAGAATATTTCAAACAGCATTGTTTATGATTGCTGATGCACAAATAAGCTCGCTTATTTGTCGCGAAGGACTAAAGAAGTGAAATACTCGTTTACTTGTGAACAATTTCCAATTTCGCATTTTCTCAAACAACCGCCGAATAGAATATTTCAAACATCATTGTTTATGATTGCTGATGCACAAATAAGCTCGGTTATTTGGTCGCGAAGGACTGAAGAAGTGAAATACTCGTTTACTTGTGTACAATTTCCAATTTCGTATTTTCTCAAACAACCGCCGAATAAAATATTTCAAACATCATTGTTTACGATTGTTGATGCACAAATAAGCTCGTTCATTTGTCGCGAAGGACTAAAGAAGTGAAATACTCGTTTACTTGTGCACAATATCCAATTTCGCATTTTCTCCAACAACCGCGGAATAGAATATTTCAAACAGCATTGTTTATGATTGCTGATGCACAAATAAGCTCGCTTATTTGTCGCGAAGGACTAAAGAAGTGAAATACTCGTTTACTTGTGAACAATTTCCAATTTCGCATTTTCTCAAACAACCGCCGAATAGAATATTTCAAACATCATTGTTTATGATTGCTGATGCACAAATAAGCTCGGTTATTTGGTCGCGAAGGACTGAAGAAGTGAAATACTCGTTTGCTTGTGTACAATTTCCAATTTCGTATTTTCTCAAACAACCGCCGAATAAAATATTTCAAACATCATTGTTTACGATTGTTGATGCACAAATAAGCTCGTTCATTTGTCGCGAAGGACTAAAGAAGTGAAATACTCGTTTACTTGTGCACAATATCCAAATTCGCATTTTCTCAAACAACCGCGGAATAGAATATTTCAAACAGCATTGTTTATGATTGCTGATGCACAAATAAGCTCGTTTATTTGTCGCGAAGGACTAAAGAAGTGAAATACTCGTTTACTTGTGAACAATTTCCAATTTCGCATTTTCTCAAACAACCGCCGAATAGAATATTTCAAACATCATTGTTTATGATTGCCGATGCACAAATAAGCTCGTTTATTTGGTCGCGAATGACTGAAGAAGTGAAATACTCGTTTACTTGTGCGTAATTTAGAATTTCGCTATTTCTCAAACAACCGCCGAATAGAATATTTCAAACAGCATTGTTTATGATTGCTGATGCACAAATAAGTTTGCTTGTTTGGTCGCGAAGGACTGAAGAAGTGAAATACTCGTTTACTTGTGTACAATTTCCAATTTCGTATTTTCTCAAACAACCGCCGAATAAAATATTTCAAACATCATTGTTTACGATTGTTGATGCACAAATAAGCTCGTTCATTTGTCGCGAAGGAATAAAGAAGTGAAATACTCGTTTACTTGTGCACAATATCCAATTTCGCATTTTCTCAAACAACCGCGGAATAGAATATTTCAAACAGCATTGTTTATGATTACTGATGCACAAATAAGCTCGTTTATTTGGTCACGAAGGACTAAAGAAGTGAAATACACGTTTACTTGTGCACAATTTCCAATTTCGCATTTTCTCAAACGACCGCGGAATAGAATATTTCAAACAGCATTGTTTATGATTGCTGATGCACAAATAAGCTCGTTTATTTGGTCGCGAATGACTGAATAAGTGAAATACTCGTTTACTTGTGCACAATTTCCAATTTCACATTTTCTCAAACAACCGCCGAATAGAATATTTCAAATATCATTGTTTTTGATTGCCGATGCACAAATAAGTTCGTTTATTTGGTCGCGAATGACTGAAGAAGTGAAATACTCGTTTACTTGTGCGTAATTTAGAATTTCGCAATTTCTCAAACAACCGCAGAATAGAATATTTCAAACATAATTGTTTATGATTGCCGATGCACAAATAAGCTCGCATATTTGGTCGCGAAGGACTAAAGAAGTGAAATACTCGTTTACTTGTGCACAATTTCCAATTCCAATCAAACAACCGCGGAATAGAATATTTCAAACATCATTGTTTATGATTGCTGATGCACAAATAAGCTCGTATATTGGGGCGCGAAGAACTGAAGAAGTGAAATACTCGCTTACTTGTGCACAATTTCCAATTTCGCATTTTCTCAAACAACCGCCGAATAGAATATTTCAAACATCATTGTTTATGATTGCTGATGCATAAATAAGCTCGTCTATTTGGTCGCGAAGGACTAAAGAAGTGAAATACTCGTTTACTTGTGCACAATTTCCAATTTCGCATTTTCTCAAACAACCGCCGAATAGGATATTTCAAGCATAATTTTTTATGATTGCCGATGCACAAATAAGCTCGTTTATTTGGTCGCGAATGATTGAATAAATGAAATACTCGTTTACTTGTGCACAATTTCCAATTTCGCATTTTCTCAAACAACCGCCGAATAGAATAGTTCAAACATCATTGTTTATGATTCCTGATGCATAAATAAGCTCGTTTATTTGGTCGCGAAGGACTGAAGAAGTGAAATACTCGTTTACTTCTGCACAATTTCCAATTTCACATTTTCTCAAACAACAGCCGAATAGAATATTTCAAACAGCATTGTTTATGATTGCTCATGCACAAATAAGCTCGCTTATTAGGTCGCGAATGACTGAATAAGTGAAATACTCGTTTAGTTGTGAACAATATCCAATTTCGCATTTTCTCAAACAACCACCGAATAGAATAGTTCAAACATCATTGTTTATGATTCCTGATGCATAAATAAGCTCGTTTATTTGGTCGCGAAGGACTGAAGAAGTGAAATACTCGTTTACTTGTGCACAATTTCCAATTTCACATTTTCTCAAACAACCGCAGAATAGAATATTTCAAACATCATTGTTTATGATTGCCGATGCACAAATAAGCTCGTTTATTTGGTCGCGAAGGACTGAAGAAGTGAAATACTCGTTTACTTGTGCACAATTTCCAATTTCACATTTTCTCAAACAACCGCAGAATAGAATATTTCAAACATCATTGTTTATGATTGCCGATGCACAAATAAGCTCGCATATTTGGTCGCCAAGGGCTGAAGAAGTGAAATACTCGTTTACTTCTGCACAATTTCCAATTTCGTATTTTCTCAAACAACCGCCGAATAGAATATTTCAAACAGCATTGTTTATGATTGCTGATGCACAACTAAGTTTGCTTGTTTGGTCGCGAAGGACTGAAGAAGTGAAATACTCGTTTACTTGTGTACAATTTCCAATTTCGTATTTTCTCAAACAACCGCCGAATAAAATATTTCAAACATCATTGTTTACGATTGTTGATGCACAAATAAGCTCGTTCATTTGTCGCGAAGGACTAAAGAAGTGAAATACTCGTTTACTTGTGCACAATATCTAATTTCGCATTTTCTCAAACAACCGCGGAATAGAATATTTCAAACAGCATTGTTTATGATTGCTGATGCACAAATAAGCTCGTTTATTTGTCGCGAAGGACTAAAGAAGTGAAATACTCGTTTACTTGGGCACAATTTCCAATTTCGCATTTTCTCAAACAACCGCCGAATAGAATATTTCAAACATCATTGTTTACGATTGTTGATGCACAAATAAGCTCGTTTATTTGTCGCGAAGGACTAAAGAAGTGAAATACTCGTTTACTTGTGAACAATTTCCAATTTCGCATTTTCTCAAACAACCGCCGAATAGAATATTTCAAACATCATTGTTTACGATTGTTGATGCACAAATAAGCTCGTTTATTTGTCGCGAAGGACTAAAGAAGTGAAATACTCGTTTACTTGTGCACAATATCCAATTTCGCATTTTCTCAAACAACCGCGGAATAGAATATTTCAAACATCATTGTTTATGATTGCTGATGCACAAATAAGCTCGGTTATTTGGTCGCGAATGACTGAATAAGTGAAATACTCGTTTACTTGTGCACAATTTCCAATTTCGCATTTTCTCAAACAACCGCCGAAGAGAATATTTCAAACATCATTGTTTACGATTGTTGATGCACAAATAAGCTCGTTTATTTGTCGCGAAGGACTAAAGAAGTGAAATACTCGTTTACTTGTGAACAATTTCCAATTTCGCATTTTCTCAAACTACCGCCGAATACAATATTTCAAACATCATTGTTTACGATTGTTGATGCACAAATAAGCTCGTTTATTTGTCGCGAAGGACTAAAGAAGTGAAATACTCGTTTACTTGTGAACAATTTCCAATTTCGCATTTTCTCAAACAACCGCCGAATAGAATATTTCAAACATCATTGTTTATGATTGCTGATGCACAAATAAGTTTGCTTGTTTGATCGCGAAGGACTGAAGAAGTGAAATACTCGTTTACTTGTGTACAATTTCCAATTTCGTATTTTCTCAAACAACCGCCGAATAAAATATTTCAAACATCATTGTTTACGATTGTTGATGCACAAATAAGCTCGTTCATTTGTCGCGAAGGACTAAAGAAGTGAAATACTCGTTTACTTGTGCACAATATCCAATTTCGCATTTTCTCAAACAACCGCCGAATAGAATATTTCAAACATCATTGTTTATGATTGCTGATGCACAAATAGGCTCGTTTATTTGGTCACGAATGACTGAATAAGTGAAATACTCGTTTACTTGTGCACAATTTCCAATTTCGCATTTTCTCAAACAACCGCCGAATAGAATATTTCAAACATCATTGTTTATGATTGCTGATGCATAAATAAGCTCGTTTATTTGGTCGCGAAGGACTGAAGAAGTGAAATACTCGCTTACTTGTGCACAATTTCCAATTTCACATTTTCTCAAATAACCGCGGAATAGAATCATTGTTTACTATTGCTGATGCACAAATAAGCTCGTTTATTTGGTCGCGAATGAGTGAATAAGTGAAATACTCGTTTACTTGTGCACAATTTACAATTTCGCAATTTCTCAAACAACCGCAGAATAGAATATTTCAAACATCATTGTCTATGATTGCCGATGCACAGATAAGCTCGCATATTTGGTCGCCAAGGGCGGAAGAAGTGAAATACTCGTTTACTTCTGCACAATTTCCAATTTCGCATTTTCTCAAACAACCGCCGAATAGAATATTTCGAACATCATTGTTTATGATTGCTGATGCATAAATAAGCTCGTTTATTTAGTCGCGAATGACTGAATAAGTGAAATACTCGTTTACTTGTGCACAATTTCCAATTTCGTATTTTCTCAAACAACCGCCGAATAAAATATTTCAAACAGCATTGTTTATGATTGCTGATGCACAAATAAGCTCGTTTATTTGGTCGCGAATGACTGAAGAAGTGAAATACTCGTTTACTTGTGCGTAATTTAGAATTTCGCAATTTCTCAAACAACCGCAGAATAGAATATTTCAAACATAATTGTTTATGATTGCCGATGCACAAATAAGGTCGCATATTTGGTCGCGAAGGACTAAAGAAGTGAAATACTCGTTTACTTGTGCACAATTTCCAATTCCAATCAAACAACCGCGGAATAGAATATTTCTAACATCATTGTTTATGATTGCTGATGGACAAATAAGCTCGTATATTTGGTCGCGAAGAACTGAAGAAGTGAAATACTCGCTTACTTGTGCACAATTTCCAATTTCGCATTTTCTCAAACAACCGCCGAATAGAATATTTCGTACATCATTGTTTATGATTGCTGATGCATAAATAAGCTCGTCTATTTGGTCGCGAAGGACTAAAGAAGTGAAATACTCGTTTACTTGTGCACAATTTCCAATTTCGGATTTTCTCAAACAACCGCCGAATAGAATATTTCAAACATAATTTTTTATGATTGCCGATGCACAAATAAGCTCGTTTATTTGGTCGCGAATGATTGAATAAGTGAAATACTCGTTTACTTGTGCACAATTTCCAATTTCGCATTTTCTCAAACAACAGCCGAATAGAATATTTCAAACATCATTGTTTATGATTGCTGATGCATAAATAAGCTCGTTTATTTGGTCGCGAAGGACTGAAGAAGTGAAATACTCGTTTACTTGTGCACAATATCTAATTTCGCATTTTCTCAAACAACCGCGGAATAGAATATTTCAAACAGCATTGTTTATGATTGCTGATGCACAAATAAGCTCGTTTATTTGTCGCGAAGGACTAAAGAAGTGAAATACTCGTTTACTTGGGCACAATTTCCAATTTCGCATTTTCTCAAACAACCGCCGAATAGAATATTTCAAACATCATTGTTTACGATTGTTGATGCACAAATAAGCTCGTTTATTTGTCGCGAAGGACTAAAGAAGTGAAATACTCGTTTACTTGTGAACAATTTCCAATTTCGCATTTTCTCAAACAACCGCCGAATAGAATATTTCAAACATCATTGTTTACGATTGTTGATGCACAAATAAGCTCGTTTATTTGTCGCGAAGGACTGAAGAAGTGAAATACTCGTTTACTTGTGCACAATATCCAATTTCGCATTTTCTCAAACAACCGCGGAATAGAATATTTCAAACATCATTGTTTATGATTGCTGATGCACAAATAAGCTCGGTTATTTGGTCGCGAATGACTGAATAAGTGAAATACTCGTTTACTTGTGCACAATTTCCAATTTCGCATTTTCTCAAACAACCGCCGAAGAGAATATTTCAAACATCATTGTTTACGATTGTTGATGCACAAATAAGCTCGTTTATTTGTCGCGAAGGACTAAAGAAGTGAAATACTCGTTTACTTGTGAACAATTTCCAATTTCGCATTTTCTCAAACTGCCGCCGAATACAATATTTCAAACATCATTGTTTACGATTGTTGATGCACAAATAAGCTCGTTTATTTGTCGCGAAGGACTAAAGAAGTGAAATACTCGTTTACTTGTGAACAATTTCCAATTTCGCATTTTCTCAAACAACCGCCGAATAGAATATTTCAAACATCATTGTTTATGATTGCTGATGCACAAATAAGTTTGCTTGTTTGATCGCGAAGGACTGAAGAAGTGAAATACTCGTTTACTTGTGTACAATTTCCAATTTCGTATTTTCTCAAACAACCGCCGAATAAAATATTTCAAACATCATTGTTTACGATTGTTGATGCACAAATAAGCTCGTTCATTTGTCGCGAAGGACTAAAGAAGTGAAATACTCGTTTACTTGTGCACAATATCCAATTTCGCATTTTCTCAAACAACCGCCGAATAGAATATTTCAAACATCATTGTTTATGATTGCTGATGCACAAATAGGCTCGTTTATTTGGTCACGAATGACTGAATAAGTGAAATACTCGTTTACTTGTGCACAATTTCCAATTTCGCATTTTCTCAAACAACCGCCGAATAGAATATTTCAAACATCATTGTTTATGATTGCTGATGCATAAATAAGCTCGTTTATTTGGTCGCGAAGGACTGAAGAAGTGAAATACTCGCTTACTTGTGCACAATTTCCAATTTCGCATTTTCTCAAATAACCGCGGAATAGAATCATTGTTTACTATTGCTGATGCACAAATAAGCTCGTTTATTTGGTCGCGAATGAGTGAATAAGTGAAATACTCGTTTACTTGTGCACAATTTACAATTTCGCAATTTCTCAAACAACCGCAGAATAGAATATTTCAAACATCATTGTCTATGATTGCCGATGCACAGATAAGCTCGCATATTTGGTCGCCAAGGGCGGAAGAAGTGAAATACTCGTTTACTTCTGCACAATTTCCAATTTCGCATTTTCTCAAACAACCGCCGAATAGAATATTTCGAACATCATTGTTTATGATTGCTGATGCATAAATAAGCTCGTTTATTTAGTCGCGAATGACTGAATAAGTGAAATACTCGTTTACTTGTGCACAATTTCCAATTTCGTATTTTCTCAAACAACCGCCGAATAAAATATTTCAAACAGCATTGTTTATGATTGCTGATGCACAAATAAGCTCGTTTATTTGGTCGCGAATGACTGAAGAAGTGAAATACTCGTTTACTTGTGCGTAATTTAGAATTTCGCAATTTCTCAAACAACCGCAGAATAGAATATTTCAAACATAATTGTTTATGATTGCCGATGCACAAATAAGGTCGCATATTTGGTCGCGAAGGACTAAAGAAGTGAAATACTCGTTTACTTGTGCACAATTTCCAATTCCAATCAAACAACCGCGGAATAGAATATTTCTAACATCATTGTTTATGATTGCTGATGGACAAATAAGCTCGTATATTTGGTCGCGAAGAACTGAAGAAGTGAAATACTCGCTTACTTGTGCACAATTTCCAATTTCGCATTTTCTCAAACAACCGCCGAATAGAATATTTCGTACATCATTGTTTATGATTGCTGATGCATAAATAAGCTCGTCTATTTGGTCGCGAAGGACTAAAGAAGTGAAATACTCGTTTACTTGTGCACAATTTCCAATTCCAATCAAACAACCGCGGAATAGAATATTTCTAACATCATTGTTTATGATTGCTGATGGACAAATAAGCTCGTATATTTGGTCGCGAAGAACTGAAGAAGTGAAATACTCGCTTACTTGTGCACAATTTCCAATTTCGGATTTTCTCAAACAACCGCCGAATAGAATATTTCAAACATAATTTTTTATGATTGCCGATGCACAAATAAGCTCGTTTATTTGGTCGCGAATGATTGAATAAGTGAAATACTCGTTTACTTGTGCACAATTTCCAATTTCGCATTTTCTCAAACAACAGCCGAATAGAATATTTCAAACATCATTGTTTATGATTGCTGATGCATAAATAAGCTCGTTTATTTGGTCGCGAAGGACTGAAGAAGTGAAATACTCGTTTACTTGTGCACAATTTACAATTTCGCAATTTCTCAAACAATCGCAGAATAGAATATTTCAAACATCATTGCTTATGATTGCTGATGCATAAATAAGATGCATTTGGTCGCGAATGATTGAATAAGTGAAATACTCGTTTACTTGTGCACAATTTCCAATTTCGCATTTTCTCAAATAACCGCGGAATAGAATCTTTGTTTATGATTGCTGATGCACAAATAAGCTCGTTTATTTGGTCGCGAATGACTGAATAAGTGAAATACTCGCTTACTTGTGCACAATTTCCAATTTCGCATTTTCTCAAACAACCGCCCAATAAAATATTTCAAACAGCATTGTTTATGATTGCTGATGCACAAATAAGCTCGTTTATTTGGTCGCGAAGGACTTGAAGAAGTGAAATACTCGTTTACTTGTGCACAATTTCCAATTTCGCATTTTCTCAAATAACCGCGGAATAGAATCATTGTTTACTATTGCTGATGCACAAATAAGCTCGTTTATTTGGTCGCGAATGAGTGAATAAGTGAAATACTTGCTTACTTGTGCACAATTTCCAATTTCGCAATTTCTCAAACAATCGCCCAATAAAATATTTCAAACAGCATTGTTTATGATTGCTGATGCACAAATAAGCTCGTTTATTTGGTCGCGAAGGACTGAAGAAGTGAAATACTCGTTTATTTGTGCACAATTTACAATTTCGCATTTTCTGAAACAACCGCAGAATAGAATATTTCGAACATCATTTTTTATGATTGCCGATGCACAAATAAGCTCGTTGATTTGGTCGCGAATGACTGAATAAGTGAAATACTCGCTTACTTGTGCACAATTTCCAATTTCGCATTTTCTCAAACAACCGCCCAATAAAATATTTCAAACAGCATTGTTTATGATTGCTGATGCACAAATAAGCTCGTATATTTGGTCGCGAAGGACTGAAGAAGTGAAATTCTCGCTTACTTGTGCACAATTTCCAATTTCGCATTTTCTCAAATAACCGCGGAACAGAATCATTGTTTATGATTGCTGATGCACAAATAAGCTCGTTTATTTGGTCGCGAATGACTGAATAAGTGAAATACTCGCTTACTTGTGCACAATTTCCAATTTCGCATTTTCTCAAACAACCGCCGAATAGAATATTTCAAACATCATAGTTTATGATTGCTGATGCACAAATAAACTCGTTTATTTGGTCGCGAAGGACTGTAGAAGTTTACTCGTTTACTTGTGCATAATTTACAACTTCGCAATTTCTCAAACAACCGCAGAATAGAATATTTCAAACATCATTGTTTATGATTGCCGATGCACAAATAAGCTCGTTTATTTGGTCGCGAATAACTGAATAAGTGAAATACTCGTTTACTTGTGCACAATTTACAATTTCGCAATTTCTCAAACAACCGCAGAATAGAATATTTCAAACATCATTGTCTATGATTGCCGATGCACAGATAAGCTCGCATATTTGGTCGCCAAGGGCGGAAGAAGTGAAATACTCGTTTACTTCTGCACAATTTCCAATTTCGCATTTTCTCAAACAACCGCCGAATAGAATATTTCGAACATCATTGTTTATGATTGCTGATGCATAAATAAGCTCGTTTATTTAGTCGCGAATGACTGAATAAGTGAAATACTCGTTTACTTGTGCACAATTTCCAATTTCGTATTTTCTCAAACAACCGCCGAATAAAATATTTCAAACAGCATTGTTTATGATTGCTGATGCACAAATAAGCTCGTTTATTTGGTCGCGAATGACTGAATAAGTGAAATACTCGCTTACTTGTGCACAATTTCCAATTTCGCATTTTCTCAAACAACCGCCCAATAAAATATTTCAAACAGCATTGTTTATGATTGCTGATGCACAAATTTGGTCGCGAAGGACTGAAGTAGTGAAATACTCGCTTACTTGTGCACAATTTCCAATTTCGCATTTTCTCAAATAACCGCGGAATAGAATCATTGTTTATGATTGCTGATGCACAAATAAGCTCGTTTATTTGGTCGCGAATGGCTGAATAAGTGAAATACTCGCTTACTTGTGCACAATTTCCAATTTCGTATTTTCTCAAATAACCGCATAATAGAATCATTGTTTATGATTGCTGATGCACAAATAAGCTCGTTTATTTGGTCGCGAATGACTGAATAAGTGAAATACTCGTTTACTTGTGCACAATTTACAATTTCGCAATTTCTCAAACAACCGCAGAATAGAATATTTCAAACATCATTGTTTATGATTGCCGATGCATAAATAAGCTCGTTTATTTGGTCGCGAAGGACTGAAGAAGTGAAATACTCGCTTACTTGAGCACAATTTCCAATTTCGCATTTTCTCAAATAACCGCGGAATAGAATCATTGTTTACTATTGCTGATGCACAAATAAGCTCGTTTATTTGGTCGCGAATGAGTGAATAAGTGAAATACTTGCTTACTTGTGCACAATTTCCAATTTCGCATTTTCTCAAACAATCGCCCAATAAAATATTTCAAATAGCTGATGCACAAATAAGCTCGTTTATTTGGTCGCGAAGGACTGAAGAAGTGAAATACTCGCTTACTTGTGCACAATTTCCAATTTCGCATTTTCTCAAATAACCGCATAATAGAATCATTGTTTATGATTGCTGATGCACAAATAAGCTCGTTTATTTGGTCGCGAAGGACTGTAGAAGTGAAATACTCGTTTACTTGTGCATAATTTACAATTTCGCAATTTCTCAATCAACCGCAGAATAGAATATTTCAAACATCATTGTTTATGATTGCCGATGCACAAATAAGCTCGTTTATTTGGTCGCGAATGACTGAATAAGTGAAATACTCGTTTACTTGTGCACAATTTACAATTTCGCAATTTCTCAAACAACCGCAGAATAGAATATTTCAAACATCATTGCTTATGATTGCTGATGCATAAATAAGATGCATTTGGTCGCGAAGGACTCAAGAAGTGAAATACTCGTTTACTTGTGCACAATTTCTAATTTCGCATTTTCTCAAACAACCGCCGAATAGAATATTTCAAACATCATAGTTTATGATTGCTGATGCACAAATAAACTCGTTTATTTGGTCGCGAAGGACTGTGGAAGTTTACTCGTTTACTTGTGCATAATTTACAACTTCGCTATTTCTCAAACAACCGCAGAATAGAATATTTCAAACATCATTGTTTATGATTGCCGATGCACAAATAAGCTCGTTTATTTGGTCGCGAATGACTGAATAAGTGAAATACTCGTTTACTTGTGCACAATTTACAATTTCGCAATTTCTCAAACAACCGCAGAATAGAATATTTCAAACAGCATTGTTTATGATTGCTGATGCACAAATAAGCTCGTTTATTTGGTCGCGAAGGACTGAAGAAGTGAAATACTCGTTTACTTGTGCACAATTTCCAATTTCGCATTTTCTCAAATAACCGCGGAATAGAATCATTGTTTATGATTGCTGATGCACAAATAAGCTCGTTTATTTGGTCGCGAAGGACTTGAAGAAGTGAAATACTCGTTTACTTGTGCACAATTTCCAATCTCGCATTTTCTCAAATAACCGCGGAATAGAATCATTGTTTATGATTGCTGATGCACAAATAAGCTCGTTTATTTGGTCGCGAATGACTGAATAAGTGAAATACTCGCTTACTTGTGCACAATTTCCAATTTCGCATTTTCTCAAACAACCGCCCAATAAAATATTTCAAACAGCATTGTTTATGATTGCTGATGCACAAATTTGGTCGCGAAGGACTGAAGTAGTGAAATACTCGCTTACTTGTGCACAATTTCCAATTTCGCATTTTCTCAAATAACCGCGGAATAGAATCATTGTTTATGATTGCTGATGCACAAATAAGCTCGTTTATTTGGTCGCGAATGGCTGAATAAGTGAAATACTCGCTTACTTGTGCACAATTTCCAATTTCGTATTTTCTCAAATAACCGCATAATAGAATCATTGTTTATGATTGCTGATGCACAAATAAGCTCGTTTATTTGGTCGCGAATGACTGAATAAGTGAAATACTCGTTTACTTGTGCACAATTTACAATTTCGCAATTTCTCAATCAACCGCAGAATAGAATATTTCAAACATCATTGTTTATGATTGCCGATGCACAAATAAGCTCGTTTATTTGGTCGCGAATGACTGAATAAGTGAAATACTCGTTTACTTGTGCACAATTTACAATTTCGCAATTTCTCAAACAACCGCAGAATAGAATATTTCAAACATCATTGTTTATGATTGCCGATGCACAAATAAGCTCGCATATTTGGTCGCCAAGGGCTGAAGAAGTGAAATACTCGTTTACTTCTGCACAATTTCCAATTTCGCATTTTCTCAAACAACCGCCGAATAGAATATTTCAAACAGCATTGTTTATGATTGCTGATGCACAAATAAGTTCGTATATTTGGTCGCGAAGGACTGAAGAAGTGAAATACTCCCTTACTTGTGCACAATTTCCAATTTCGTATTTTCTCAAATAACCGCATAATAGAATCATTGTTTATGATTGCTGATGCACAAATAAGCTCGTTTATTTGGTCGCGAAGGACTGTAGAAGTGAAATACTCGTTTACTTGTGCATAATTTACAATTTCGCAATTTCTCAATCAACCGCAGAATAGAATATTTCAAACATCATTGTTTATGATTGCCGATGCACAAATAAGCTCGTTTATTTGGTCGCGAATGACTGAATAAGTGAAATACTCGTTTACTTGTGCACAATTTACAATTTCGCAATTTCTCAAACAACCGCAGAATAGAATATTTCAAACATCATTGTTTATGATTGCCGATGCACAAATAAGCTCGCATATTTGGTCGCCAAGGGCTGAAGAAGTGAAATACTCGTTTACTTCTGCACAATTTCCAATTTCGCATTTTCTCAAACAACCGCCGAATAGAATATTTCGAACATCATTGTTTATGATTGCTGATGCATAAATAAGCTCGTTTATTTAGTCGCGAATGACTGAATAAGTGAAATACTCGTTTACTTGTGCACAATTTCCAATTCCAATCAAACAACCGCGGAATAGAATATTTCAAACATCATTGTTTATGATTGCTGATGGACAAATAAGCTCGTATATTTGGTCGCGAAGAACTGAAGAAGTGAAATACTCGCTTACTTGTGCACAATTTCCAATTTCGCATTTTCTCAAACAACCGCCGAATAGAATATTTCGAACATCATTGTTTATGATTGCTGATGCATAAATAAGCTCGTCTATTTGGTCGCGAAGGACTAAAGAAGTGAAATACTCGTTTACTTGTGCACAATTTCCAATTTCGCATTTTCTCAAACAACCGCCGAATAGAATATTTCAAACATAATTTTTTATGATTGCCGATGCACAAATAAGCTCGTTTATTTGGTCGCGAATGATTGAATAAGTGAAATACTCGTTTACTTGTGCACAATTTCCAATTACGCATTTTCTCAAACAACAGCCGAATAGAATATTTCAAACATCATTGTTTATGATTGCTGATGCATAAATAAGCTCGTTTATTTGGTCGCGAAGGACTGAAGAAGTGAATTACTCGTTTACTTGTGCACAATTTACAATTTCGCAATTTCTCAAACAACCGCAGAATAGAATATTTCAAACATCATTGCTTATGATTGCTGATGCATAAATAAGATGCATTTGGTCGCGAAGGACTAAAGAAGTGAAATACTCGTTTACTTGTGCACAATTTCTAATTTCGCATTTTCTCAAACAACCGCCGAATAGAATATTTCAAACATCATTGTTTATGATTGCTGATGCATAAATAAGCTCGTTTATTTGGTCGCGAAGGACTGAAGAAGTGAAATACTCGCTTACTTGAGCACAATTTCCAATTTCGCATTTTCTCAAATAACCGCGGAATAGAATCATTGTTTACTATTGCTGATGCACAAATAAGCTCGTTTATTTGGTCGCGAATGAGTGAATAAGTGAAATACTTGCTTACTTGTGCACAATATCCAATTTCGCATTTTCTCAAACAATCGCCCAATAAAATATTTCAAACAGCTGATGCACAAATAAGCTCGTTTATTTGGTCGCGAAGGACTGAAGAAGTGAAATACTCGCTTACTTGTGCACAATTTCCAATTTCGCATTTTCTCAAATAACCGCGGAACAGAATCATTGTTTACGATTGTTGATGCACAAATAAGCTCGTTTATTTGTCGCGAAGGACTAAAGAAGTGAAATACTCGTTTACTTGTGAACAATTTCCAATTTCGCATTTTCTCAAACTGCCGCCGAATACAATATTTCAAACATCATTGTTTACGATTGTTGATGCACAAATAAGCTCGTTTATTTGTCGCGAAGGACTAAAGAAGTGAAATACTCGTTTACTTGTGAACAATTTCCAATTTCGCATTTTCTCAAACAACCGCCGAATAGAATATTTCAAACATCATTGTTTATGATTGCTGATGCACAAATAAGTTTGCTTGTTTGATCGCGAAGGACTGAAGAAGTGAAATACTCGTTTACTTGTGTACAATTTCCAATTTCGTATTTTCTCAAACAACCGCCGAATAAAATATTTCAAACATCATTGTTTACGATTGTTGATGCACAAATAAGCTCGTTCATTTGTCGCGAAGGACTAAAGAAGTGAAATACTCGTTTACTTGTGCACAATATCCAATTTCGCATTTTCTCAAACAACCGCCGAATAGAATATTTCAAACATCATTGTTTATGATTGCTGATGCACAAATAGGCTCGTTTATTTGGTCACGAATGACTGAATAAGTGAAATACTCGTTTACTTGTGCACAATTTCCAATTTCGCATTTTCTCAAACAACCGCCGAATAGAATATTTCAAACATCATTGTTTATGATTGCTGATGCATAAATAAGCTCGTTTATTTGGTCGCGAAGGACTGAAGAAGTGAAATACTCGCTTACTTGTGCACAATTTCCAATTTCGCATTTTCTCAAATAACCGCGGAATAGAATCATTGTTTACTATTGCTGATGCACAAATAAGCTCGTTTATTTGGTCGCGAATGAGTGAATAAGTGAAATACTCGTTTACTTGTGCACAATTTACAATTTCGCAATTTCTCAAACAACCGCAGAATAGAATATTTCAAACATCATTGTCTATGATTGCCGATGCACAGATAAGCTCGCATATTTGGTCGCCAAGGGCGGAAGAAGTGAAATACTCGTTTACTTCTGCACAATTTCCAATTTCGCATTTTCTCAAACAACCGCCGAATAGAATATTTCGAACATCATTGTTTATGATTGCTGATGCATAAATAAGCTCGTTTATTTAGTCGCGAATGACTGAATAAGTGAAATACTCGTTTACTTGTGCACAATTTCCAATTTCGTATTTTCTCAAACAACCGCCGAATAAAATATTTCAAACAGCATTGTTTATGATTGCTGATGCACAAATAAGCTCGTTTATTTGGTCGCGAATGACTGAAGAAGTGAAATACTCGTTTACTTGTGCGTAATTTAGAATTTCGCAATTTCTCAAACAACCGCAGAATAGAATATTTCAAACATAATTGTTTATGATTGCCGATGCACAAATAAGGTCGCATATTTGGTCGCGAAGGACTAAAGAAGTGAAATACTCGTTTACTTGTGCACAATTTCCAATTCCAATCAAACAACCGCGGAATAGAATATTTCTAACATCATTGTTTATGATTGCTGATGGACAAATAAGCTCGTATATTTGGTCGCGAAGAACTGAAGAAGTGAAATACTCGCTTACTTGTGCACAATTTCCAATTTCGCATTTTCTCAAACAACCGCCGAATAGAATATTTCGTACATCATTGTTTATGATTGCTGATGCATAAATAAGCTCGTCTATTTGGTCGCGAAGGACTAAAGAAGTGAAATACTCGTTTACTTGTGCACAATTTCCAATTCCAATCAAACAACCGCGGAATAGAATATTTCTAACATCATTGTTTATGATTGCTGATGGACAAATAAGCTCGTATATTTGGTCGCGAAGAACTGAAGAAGTGAAATACTCGCTTACTTGTGCACAATTTCCAATTTCGGATTTTCTCAAACAACCGCCGAATAGAATATTTCAAACATAATTTTTTATGATTGCCGATGCACAAATAAGCTCGTTTATTTGGTCGCGAATGATTGAATAAGTGAAATACTCGTTTACTTGTGCACAATTTCCAATTTCGCATTTTCTCAAACAACAGCCGAATAGAATATTTCAAACATCATTGTTTATGATTGCTGATGCATAAATAAGCTCGTTTATTTGGTCGCGAAGGACTGAAGAAGTGAAATACTCGTTTACTTGTGCACAATTTACAATTTCGCAATTTCTCAAACAATCGCAGAATAGAATATTTCAAACATCATTGCTTATGATTGCTGATGCATAAATAAGATGCATTTGGTCGCGAATGATTGAATAAGTGAAATACTCGTTTACTTGTGCACAATTTCCAATTTCGCATTTTCTCAAATAACCGCGGAATAGAATCTTTGTTTATGATTGCTGATGCACAAATAAGCTCGTTTATTTGGTCGCGAATGACTGAATAAGTGAAATACTCGCTTACTTGTGCACAATTTCCAATTTCGCATTTTCTCAAACAACCGCCCAATAAAATATTTCAAACAGCATTGTTTATGATTGCTGATGCACAAATAAGCTCGTTTATTTGGTCGCGAAGGACTTGAAGAAGTGAAATACTCGTTTACTTGTGCACAATTTCCAATTTCGCATTTTCTCAAATAACCGCGGAATAGAATCATTGTTTACTATTGCTGATGCACAAATAAGCTCGTTTATTTGGTCGCGAATGAGTGAATAAGTGAAATACTTGCTTACTTGTGCACAATTTCCAATTTCGCAATTTCTCAAACAATCGCCCAATAAAATATTTCAAACAGCATTGTTTATGATTGCTGATGCACAAATAAGCTCGTTTATTTGGTCGCGAAGGACTGAAGAAGTGAAATACTCGTTTATTTGTGCACAATTTACAATTTCGCATTTTCTGAAACAACCGCAGAATAGAATATTTCGAACATCATTTTTTATGATTGCCGATGCACAAATAAGCTCGTTGATTTGGTCGCGAATGACTGAATAAGTGAAATACTCGCTTACTTGTGCACAATTTCCAATTTCGCATTTTCTCAAACAACCGCCCAATAAAATATTTCAAACAGCATTGTTTATGATTGCTGATGCACAAATAAGCTCGTATATTTGGTCGCGAAGGACTGAAGAAGTGAAATTCTCGCTTACTTGTGCACAATTTCCAATTTCGCATTTTCTCAAATAACCGCGGAACAGAATCATTGTTTATGATTGCTGATGCACAAATAAGCTCGTTTATTTGGTCGCGAATGACTGAATAAGTGAAATACTCGCTTACTTGTGCACAATTTCCAATTTCGCATTTTCTCAAACAACCGCCGAATAGAATATTTCAAACATCATAGTTTATGATTGCTGATGCACAAATAAACTCGTTTATTTGGTCGCGAAGGACTGTAGAAGTTTACTCGTTTACTTGTGCATAATTTACAACTTCGCAATTTCTCAAACAACCGCAGAATAGAATATTTCAAACATCATTGTTTATGATTGCCGATGCACAAATAAGCTCGTTTATTTGGTCGCGAATAACTGAATAAGTGAAATACTCGTTTACTTGTGCACAATTTACAATTTCGCAATTTCTCAAACAACCGCAGAATAGAATATTTCAAACATCATTGTCTATGATTGCCGATGCACAGATAAGCTCGCATATTTGGTCGCCAAGGGCGGAAGAAGTGAAATACTCGTTTACTTCTGCACAATTTCCAATTTCGCATTTTCTCAAACAACCGCCGAATAGAATATTTCGAACATCATTGTTTATGATTGCTGATGCATAAATAAGCTCGTTTATTTAGTCGCGAATGACTGAATAAGTGAAATACTCGTTTACTTGTGCACAATTTCCAATTTCGTATTTTCTCAAACAACCGCCGAATAAAATATTTCAAACAGCATTGTTTATGATTGCTGATGCACAAATAAGCTCGTTTATTTGGTCGCGAATGACTGAATAAGTGAAATACTCGCTTACTTGTGCACAATTTCCAATTTCGCATTTTCTCAAACAACCGCCCAATAAAATATTTCAAACAGCATTGTTTATGATTGCTGATGCACAAATTTGGTCGCGAAGGACTGAAGTAGTGAAATACTCGCTTACTTGTGCACAATTTCCAATTTCGCATTTTCTCAAATAACCGCGGAATAGAATCATTGTTTATGATTGCTGATGCACAAATAAGCTCGTTTATTTGGTCGCGAATGGCTGAATAAGTGAAATACTCGCTTACTTGTGCACAATTTCCAATTTCGTATTTTCTCAAATAACCGCATAATAGAATCATTGTTTATGATTGCTGATGCACAAATAAGCTCGTTTATTTGGTCGCGAATGACTGAATAAGTGAAATACTCGTTTACTTGTGCACAATTTACAATTTCGCAATTTCTCAAACAACCGCAGAATAGAATATTTCAAACATCATTGTTTATGATTGCCGATGCATAAATAAGCTCGTTTATTTGGTCGCGAAGGACTGAAGAAGTGAAATACTCGCTTACTTGAGCACAATTTCCAATTTCGCATTTTCTCAAATAACCGCGGAATAGAATCATTGTTTACTATTGCTGATGCACAAATAAGCTCGTTTATTTGGTCGCGAATGAGTGAATAAGTGAAATACTTGCTTACTTGTGCACAATTTCCAATTTCGCATTTTCTCAAACAATCGCCCAATAAAATATTTCAAATAGCTGATGCACAAATAAGCTCGTTTATTTGGTCGCGAAGGACTGAAGAAGTGAAATACTCGCTTACTTGTGCACAATTTCCAATTTCGCATTTTCTCAAATAACCGCATAATAGAATCATTGTTTATGATTGCTGATGCACAAATAAGCTCGTTTATTTGGTCGCGAAGGACTGTAGAAGTGAAATACTCGTTTACTTGTGCATAATTTACAATTTCGCAATTTCTCAATCAACCGCAGAATAGAATATTTCAAACATCATTGTTTATGATTGCCGATGCACAAATAAGCTCGTTTATTTGGTCGCGAATGACTGAATAAGTGAAATACTCGTTTACTTGTGCACAATTTACAATTTCGCAATTTCTCAAACAACCGCAGAATAGAATATTTCAAACATCATTGCTTATGATTGCTGATGCATAAATAAGATGCATTTGGTCGCGAAGGACTCAAGAAGTGAAATACTCGTTTACTTGTGCACAATTTCTAATTTCGCATTTTCTCAAACAACCGCCGAATAGAATATTTCAAACATCATAGTTTATGATTGCTGATGCACAAATAAACTCGTTTATTTGGTCGCGAAGGACTGTGGAAGTTTACTCGTTTACTTGTGCATAATTTACAACTTCGCTATTTCTCAAACAACCGCAGAATAGAATATTTCAAACATCATTGTTTATGATTGCCGATGCACAAATAAGCTCGTTTATTTGGTCGCGAATGACTGAATAAGTGAAATACTCGTTTACTTGTGCACAATTTACAATTTCGCAATTTCTCAAACAACCGCAGAATAGAATATTTCAAACAGCATTGTTTATGATTGCTGATGCACAAATAAGCTCGTTTATTTGGTCGCGAAGGACTGAAGAAGTGAAATACTCGTTTACTTGTGCACAATTTCCAATTTCGCATTTTCTCAAATAACCGCGGAATAGAATCATTGTTTATGATTGCTGATGCACAAATAAGCTCGTTTATTTGGTCGCGAAGGACTTGAAGAAGTGAAATACTCGTTTACTTGTGCACAATTTCCAATCTCGCATTTTCTCAAATAACCGCGGAATAGAATCATTGTTTATGATTGCTGATGCACAAATAAGCTCGTTTATTTGGTCGCGAATGACTGAATAAGTGAAATACTCGCTTACTTGTGCACAATTTCCAATTTCGCATTTTCTCAAACAACCGCCCAATAAAATATTTCAAACAGCATTGTTTATGATTGCTGATGCACAAATTTGGTCGCGAAGGACTGAAGTAGTGAAATACTCGCTTACTTGTGCACAATTTCCAATTTCGCATTTTCTCAAATAACCGCGGAATAGAATCATTGTTTATGATTGCTGATGCACAAATAAGCTCGTTTATTTGGTCGCGAATGGCTGAATAAGTGAAATACTCGCTTACTTGTGCACAATTTCCAATTTCGTATTTTCTCAAATAACCGCATAATAGAATCATTGTTTATGATTGCTGATGCACAAATAAGCTCGTTTATTTGGTCGCGAATGACTGAATAAGTGAAATACTCGTTTACTTGTGCACAATTTACAATTTCGCAATTTCTCAATCAACCGCAGAATAGAATATTTCAAACATCATTGTTTATGATTGCCGATGCACAAATAAGCTCGTTTATTTGGTCGCGAATGACTGAATAAGTGAAATACTCGTTTACTTGTGCACAATTTACAATTTCGCAATTTCTCAAACAACCGCAGAATAGAATATTTCAAACATCATTGTTTATGATTGCCGATGCACAAATAAGCTCGCATATTTGGTCGCCAAGGGCTGAAGAAGTGAAATACTCGTTTACTTCTGCACAATTTCCAATTTCGCATTTTCTCAAACAACCGCCGAATAGAATATTTCAAACAGCATTGTTTATGATTGCTGATGCACAAATAAGTTCGTATATTTGGTCGCGAAGGACTGAAGAAGTGAAATACTCCCTTACTTGTGCACAATTTCCAATTTCGTATTTTCTCAAATAACCGCATAATAGAATCATTGTTTATGATTGCTGATGCACAAATAAGCTCGTTTATTTGGTCGCGAAGGACTGTAGAAGTGAAATACTCGTTTACTTGTGCATAATTTACAATTTCGCAATTTCTCAATCAACCGCAGAATAGAATATTTCAAACATCATTGTTTATGATTGCCGATGCACAAATAAGCTCGTTTATTTGGTCGCGAATGACTGAATAAGTGAAATACTCGTTTACTTGTGCACAATTTACAATTTCGCAATTTCTCAAACAACCGCAGAATAGAATATTTCAAACATCATTGTTTATGATTGCCGATGCACAAATAAGCTCGCATATTTGGTCGCCAAGGGCTGAAGAAGTGAAATACTCGTTTACTTCTGCACAATTTCCAATTTCGCATTTTCTCAAACAACCGCCGAATAGAATATTTCGAACATCATTGTTTATGATTGCTGATGCATAAATAAGCTCGTTTATTTAGTCGCGAATGACTGAATAAGTGAAATACTCGTTTACTTGTGCACAATTTCCAATTCCAATCAAACAACCGCGGAATAGAATATTTCAAACATCATTGTTTATGATTGCTGATGGACAAATAAGCTCGTATATTTGGTCGCGAAGAACTGAAGAAGTGAAATACTCGCTTACTTGTGCACAATTTCCAATTTCGCATTTTCTCAAACAACCGCCGAATAGAATATTTCGAACATCATTGTTTATGATTGCTGATGCATAAATAAGCTCGTCTATTTGGTCGCGAAGGACTAAAGAAGTGAAATACTCGTTTACTTGTGCACAATTTCCAATTTCGCATTTTCTCAAACAACCGCCGAATAGAATATTTCAAACATAATTTTTTATGATTGCCGATGCACAAATAAGCTCGTTTATTTGGTCGCGAATGATTGAATAAGTGAAATACTCGTTTACTTGTGCACAATTTCCAATTACGCATTTTCTCAAACAACAGCCGAATAGAATATTTCAAACATCATTGTTTATGATTGCTGATGCATAAATAAGCTCGTTTATTTGGTCGCGAAGGACTGAAGAAGTGAATTACTCGTTTACTTGTGCACAATTTACAATTTCGCAATTTCTCAAACAACCGCAGAATAGAATATTTCAAACATCATTGCTTATGATTGCTGATGCATAAATAAGATGCATTTGGTCGCGAAGGACTAAAGAAGTGAAATACTCGTTTACTTGTGCACAATTTCTAATTTCGCATTTTCTCAAACAACCGCCGAATAGAATATTTCAAACATCATTGTTTATGATTGCTGATGCATAAATAAGCTCGTTTATTTGGTCGCGAAGGACTGAAGAAGTGAAATACTCGCTTACTTGAGCACAATTTCCAATTTCGCATTTTCTCAAATAACCGCGGAATAGAATCATTGTTTACTATTGCTGATGCACAAATAAGCTCGTTTATTTGGTCGCGAATGAGTGAATAAGTGAAATACTTGCTTACTTGTGCACAATATCCAATTTCGCATTTTCTCAAACAATCGCCCAATAAAATATTTCAAACAGCTGATGCACAAATAAGCTCGTTTATTTGGTCGCGAATGGCTGATTAAGTGAAATACTCGCTTACTTGTGCACATTTTCCAATTTCGCATTTTCTCAAACAACCGCCGAATAGAATATTTCAAACAGCATTGTTTATGATTGCTGATGCACAAATAAGCTCGTATATTTGGTCGCGAAGGACTGAAGAAGTGAAATACTCCCTTACTTGTGCACAATTTCCAATTTCGTATTTTCTCAAATAACCGCATAATAGAATCATTGTTTATGATTGCTTATGCACAAATAAGCTCGTTTATTTGGTCGCGAATGACTGAATAAGTGAAATACTCGCTTACTTGTGCACAATTTCCAATTTCGCATTTTCTCAAACAACCGCCCAATAAAATATTTCAAACAGCATTGTTTATGATTGCTGATGCACAAATTTGGTCGCGAAGGACTAAAGTAGTGAAATACTCGCTTACTTGTGCACAATTTCCAATTTCGCATTTTCTCAAATAACCGCGGAATAGAATCATTGTTTATGATTGCTGATGCACAAATAAGCTCGTTTATTTGGTCGCGAATGGCTGATTAAGTGAAATACTCGCTTACTTGTGCACATTTTCCAATTTCGCATTTTCTCAAACAACCGCCGAATAGAATATTTCAAACAGCATTGTTTATGATTGCTGATGCACAAATAAGCTCGTATATTTGGTCGCGAAGGACTGAAGAAGTGAAATACTCCCTTACTTGTGCACAATTTCCAATTTCGTATTTTCTCAAATAACCGCATAATAGAATCATTGTTTATGATTGCTTATGCACAAATAAGCTCGTTTATTTGGTCGCGAATGACTGAATAAGTGAAATACTCGCTTACTTGTGCACAATTTCCAATTTCGCATTTTCTCAAACAACCGCCCAATAAAATATTTCAAACAGCATTGTTTATGATTGCTGATGCACAAATTTGGTCGCGAAGGACTGAAGTAGTGAAATACTCGCTTACTTGTGCACAATTTCCAATTTCGCATTTTCTCAAATAACCGCGGAATAGAATCATTGTTTATGATTGCTGATGCACAAATAAGCTCGTTTATTTGGTCGCGAATGGCTGATTAAGTGAAATACTCGCTTACTTGTGCACAATTTCCAATTTCGCATTTTCTCAAACAACCGCCGAATAGAATATTTCAAACATCATGGTTTATGATTGCTGATGCACAAATAAACTCGTTTATTTGGTCGCGAAGGACTGTAGAAGTTTACTCGTTTACTTGTGCATAATTTACAATTTCGCAATTTCTCAAACAACCGCAGAATAGAATATTTCAAACATCATTGTTTATGATTGCCGATGCACAAATAAGCTCGTTTATTTGGTCGCGAATGACTGAATAAGTGAAATACTCGTTTACTTGTGCACAATTTACAATTTCGCAATTTCTCAAACAACCGCAGAATAGAATATTTCAAACAGCATTGTTTATGATTGCTGATGCACAAATAAGCTCGTTTATTTGGTCGCGAAGGACTGAAGAAGTGAAATACTCGTTTACTTGTGCACAATTTCCAATTTCGCATTTTCTCAAATAACCGCGGAATAGAATCATTGTTTATGATTGCTGATGCACAAATAAGCTCGTTTATTTGGTCGCGAATGACTGAATAAGTGAAATACTCGCTTACTTGTGCACAATTCCAATTTCTCATTTTCTCAAACTACCGCCCCATAAAATATTTCAAACAGCATTGTTTATGATTGCTGATGCACAAATAAGCTCGTTTATTTGGTCGCGAAGGACTTGAAGAAGTGAAATACTCGTTTACTTGTGCACAATTTCCAATTTCGCATTTTCTCAAATAACCGCGGAATAGAATCATTGTTTATGATTGCTGATGCACAAATAAGCTCGTTTATTTGGTCGCGAATGACTGAATAAGTGAAATACTCGCTTACTTGTGCACAATTTCCAATTTCGCATTTTCTCAAACAACCGCCCAATAAAATATTTCAAACAGCATTGTTTATGATTGCTGATGCACAAATTTGGTCGCGAAGGACTGAAGTAGTGAAATACTCGCTTACTTGTGCACAATTTCCAATTTCGCATTTTCTCAAATAACCGCGGAATAGAATCATTGTTTATGATTGCTGATGCACAAATAAGCTCGTTTATTTGGTCGCGAATGGCTGATTAAGTGAAATACTCGCTTACTTGTGCACAATTTCCAATTTCGCATTTTCTCAAACAACCGCCCCATAAAATATTTCAAACAGCATTGTTTATGATTGCTGATGCACAAATAAGCTCGTTTCTTTGGTCACGAAGGACTTGAAGAAGTGAAATACTCGTTTACTTGTGCACAATTTCCAATTTCGCATTTTCTCAAATAACCGCGGAATAGAATCATTGTTTATGATTGCTGATGCACAAATAAGCTCGTTTATTTGGTCGCGAATGACTGAATAAGTGAAATACTCGCTTACTTGTGCACAATTTCCAATTTCGCATTTTCTCAAACAACCGCCCAATAAAATATTTCAAACAGCATTGTTTATGATTGCTGATGCACAAATTTGGTCGCGAAGGACTGAAGTAGTGAAATACTCGCTTACTTGTGCACAATTTCCAATTTCGCATTTTCTCAAATAACCGCGGAATAGAATCATTGTTTATGATTGCTGATGCACAAATAAGCTCGTTTATTTGGTCGCGAATGGCTGATTAAGTGAAATACTCGCTTACTTGTGCACAATTTCCAATTTCGCATTTTCTCAAACAACCGCCGAATAGAATATTTCAAACAGCATTGTTTATGATTGCTGATGCACAAATAAGCTCGTATATTTGGTCGCGAAGGACTGTAGAAGTGAAATACTCGTTTACTTGTGCATAATTTACAATTTCGCAATTTCTCAATCAACCGCAGAATAGAATATTTCAAGCATCATCGTTTATGATTGCCGATGCACAAATAAGCTCGTTTATTTGGTCGCGAATGACTGAATAAGTGAAATACTCGTTTACTTGTGCACAATTTACAATTTCGCAATTTCTCAAACAACCGCAGAATAGAATATTTCAAACATCATTGTTTATGATTGCCGATGCACAAATAAGCTCGCATATGTGGTCGCCAAGGGCTGAAGAAGTGAAAAATCGTTTACTTCTGCACAATTTCCAATTTCGAATTTTCTCAAACAACCGCCCAATAAAATATTTCAAACAGCATTGTTTATGATTGCTGATGCACAAATTTGGTCGCGAAGGACTGAAGAAGTGAAATACTCGCTTACTTGTGCACAATTTCCAATTTCGCATTTTCTCAAATAACCGCGGAAAAGAATCATTGTTTATGATTGCTGATGCACAAATAAGCTCGTTTATTTGGTCGCGAATGGCTGAATAAGTGAAATACTCGCTTACTTGTGCACAATTTCCAATTTCGCATTTTCTCAAACAACCGCCCAATAAAATATTTCAAACAGCATTGTTTATGATTGCTGATGCACAAATTTGGTCGCGAAGGACTGAAGAAGTGAAATACTCGCTTACTTGTGCACAATTTCCAATTTCGCATTTTCTCAAATAACCGCGGAATAGAATCATTGTTTATGATTGCTGATGCACAAATAAGCTCGTTTATTTGGTCGCGAATGGCTGAATAAGTGAAATACTCGCTTACTTGTGCACAATTTCCAATTTCGCATTTTCTCAAACAACCGCCGAATAGAATATTTCAAACAGCATTGTTTATGATTGCTGATGCACAAATAAGCTCGTATATTTGGTCGCGAAGGACTGAAGAAGTGAAATACTCCCTTACTTGTGCACAATTTCCAATTTCGTATTTTCTCAAATAAGTGCATAATAGAATCATTGTTTATGATTGCTGATGCACAAATAAGCTCGTTTATTAGGTCGCGAATGACTGAATAAGTGAAATACTCGTTTACTTGTGCCCAATTTCCAATTTCGCATTTTCTCAAACAACAGCCGAATAGAATATTTCAAACATCATTGTTTATGATTGCTGATGCATAAATAAGCTCGTTTATTTGGTCGCGAAGGACTGAAGAAGTGAAATACTCGTTTACTTGTGCACAATTTACAATTTCGCAATTTCTCAAACAACCGCAGAATAGAATATTTCAAACATCATTGCTTATGATTGCTGTTGCATAAATAAGATGCATTTGGTCGCGAAGGACTAAAGAAGTGAAATACTCGTTTACTTGTGCACAATTTCTAATTTCGCATTTTCTCAAACAACCGCCGAATAGAATATTTCAAACATCATTGTTTATGATTGCTGATGCATAAATAAGCTCGTTTATTTGGTCGCGAAGGACTGAAGAAGTGAAATACTCGCTTACTTGTGCACAATTTCCAATTTCGCATTTTCTCAAATAACCGCGGAATAGAATCATTGTTTATGATTGCTGATGCACAAATAAGCTCGTTTATTTGGTCGCGAATGGCTGAATAAGTGAAATACTCGCTTACCTGTGCACAATTTCCAATTTCGCATTTTCTCAAACAACCGCCCAATAAATTATTTCAAACAGCATTGTTTATGATTGCTGATGCACAAATTTGGTCGCGAAGGACTGTAGAAGTGAAATACTCGTTTACTTGTGCATAATTTACAATTTCGCAATTTCTCAATCAACCGCAGAATAGAATATTTCAAACATCATTGTTTATGATTGCCGATGCACAAATAAGCTCGTTTATTTGGTCGCGAATGACTGAATAAGTGAAATACTCGTTTACTTGTGCACAATTTACAATTTCGCAATTTCTCAAACAACCGCAGAATAGAATATTTCAAACATCATTGTTTATGATTACTGATGCGTAAATAAGCTCGTTTATTTGGTCGCGAATGACTGAATAAGTGAAATACTCGTTTACTTGTGCACAATTTCCAATTTCGTATTTTCTCAAACAACCGCCGAATAGAATATTTCAAACAGCATTGTTTATGATTGCTGATGCACAAATAAGCTCGTTTATTTGGTCGCGAATGGCTGAATAAGTGAAATACTCGCTTACCTGTGCACAATTTCCAATTTCGCATTTTCTCAAACAACCGCCCAATAAAATATTTCAAACAGCATTGTTTATGATTGCTGATGCACAAATTTGGTCGCGAAGGACTGTAGAAGTGAAATACTCGTTTACTTGTGCATAATTTACAATTTCGCAATTTCTCAATCAACCGCAGAATAGAATATTTCAAACATCATTGTTTATGATTGCCGATGCACAAATAAGCTCGCATATTTGGTCGCCAAGGGCTGAAGAAGTGAAATACTCGTTTACATACTTCTGCACAATTTCCAATTTCGCATTTTCTCAAACCACCGCCGAATAGAATATTTCGAACATCATTGTTTATGATTGCTGATGCATAAATAAGCTCGTTTATTTGGTCGCGAATGACTGAATAAGTGAAATACCCGTTAACTTGTGCACAATTTCCAATTTCGTATTTTCTCAAACAACCGCCGAATAGAATATTTCAAACAGCATTGTTTATGATTGCTGATGCACAAATAAGCTCGTTTATTTGGTCACGAAGGACTAAAGAAGTGAAATACTCGTTTACTTTTGAACAATTTCCAATTTCGCATTTTCTCAAACAACCGCCGAATAGAATAGTTCAAACATCATTGTTTATGATTCCTGATGCATAAATAAGCTCGTTTATTTGGTCGCGAAGGACTGAAGAAGTGAAATACTCGTTTACTTGTGCACAATTTCCAATTTTACATTTTCTCAAACAACAGCCGGATAGAATATTTCAAACAACATTGTTTATGATTGCTCATGCACAAATAAGCTCGTTTATTTGGTCGCGAATGACTGAATAAGTGAAATACTCCTTTACTTGTGCACAATTTCCAATTTCGTATTTTCTCAAACAACCGCCGAATAGAATATTTCAAACATCATTGTTTTTGACTGCTGATGCACAAATAAGCTCGCTTATTAGGTCGCGAATGACTGAATAAGTGAAATACTCGTTTACTTGTGCACAATATCCAATTTCGCATTTTCATAAACAACCGCGGAATAGAATATTTCAAACATCATTGTTTACGATTGTTGATGCACAAATAAGCTCGTTTATTTGTCGCGAAGGACTAAAGAAGTGAAATACTCGTTTACTTGTGAACAATTTCCAATTTCGCATTTTCTCAAACAACCTCCGAATAGAATATTTCAAACATCATTGTTTACGATTGTTGATGCACAAATAAGCTCGTTTATTTGTCGCGAAGGACTAAAGAAGTGAAATACTCGTTTACTTGTGAACAATTTCCAATTTCGCATTTTCTCAAACAACCGCCGAATAGAATATTTCAAACATCATTGTTTACGATTGTTGATGCACAAATAAGCTCGTTTATTTGTCGCGAAGGACTAAAGAAGTGAAATACTCCTTTACTTGTGAACAATTTCCAATTTCGCATTTTCTCAAACAACCGCCGGATAGAATATTTCAAACATCATTGTTCATGATTGCTGATGCACAAATAAGTTTGCTTGTTTGGTCGCGAAGGACTGAAGAAGTGAAATACTCGTTTACTTGTGAACAATTTCCAATTTCGCATTTTCTCAAACAACCGCCGAATAGAATATTTCAAACATCATTGTTTACGATTTTTGATGCACAAATAAGCTCGTTTATTTGTCGCGAAGGACTAAAGAAGTGAAAAACTCGTTTACTTGTGCACAATATCCAATTTCGCATTTTCTCAAACAACCGCGGAATAAAAGATTTCAAACATCATTGTTTATGATTGCTGATGCACAAATAAGCTCGTTTATTTGTCGCGAAGGACTAAAGAAGCGAAATACTCGTTTACTTGTGAACAATTTCGCATTTTCTCAAACAACCGCCGAATAGAATATTTCAAACATCATTGTTTACGATTGTTGATGCACAAATAAGCTCGTTTATTTGTCGCGAAGGACTAAAGAAGTGAAATACTCGTTTACTTGTGAACAATTTCCAATTTCGCATTTTCTCAAACAACCGCCGAATAGAATATTTCAAACATCATTGTTTACGATTGTTGATGCACAAATAAGCTCGTTTATTTGTCGCGAAGGACTAAAGAAGTGAAATACTCGTTTACTTGTGAACAATTTCCAATTTCGCATTTGCTCAAACAACCGCCGAATAGAATATTTCAAACATCATTGTTTATGATTGCTGATGCACAAATAAGTTTGCTTGTTTGGTCGCGAAGGACTGAAGAAGTGAAATACTCGTTTACTTGTGTACAATTTCCAATTTCGTATTTTCTCAAACAACCGCCGAATAAAATATTTCAAACATCATTGTTTACGATTGTTGATGCACAAATAAGCTCGTTCATTTGTCGCGAAGGACTAAAGAAGTGAAATACTCGTTTACTTGTGCACAATATCCAATTTCGCATTTTCTCAAACAACCGCGGAATAGAATATTTCAAACAGCATTGTTTATGATTGCTGATGCACAAATAAGCTCGTTTATTTGTCGCGAAGGACTAAAGAAGTGAAATACTCGTTTACTTGTGAACAATTTCCAATTTCGCATTTTCTCAAACAACCGCCGAATAGAATATTTCAAACATCATTGTTTATGATTGCTGATGCACAAATAAGTTTGCTTGTTTGGTCGCGAAGGATTGAAGAAGTGAAATACTCGTTTACTTGTGAACAATTTCCAATTTCGCATTTTCTCAAACAACCGCCGAATAGAATATTTCAAACATCATTGTTTACGATTGTTGATGCACAAATAAGCTCGTTTATTTGTCGCGAAGGACTAAAGAAGTGAAAAACTCGTTTACTTGTGCACAATATCCAATTTCGCATTTTCTCAAACAACCGCGGAATAGAATATTTCAAACATCATTGTTTATGATTGCTGATGCACAAATAAGCTCGGTTATTTGGTCGCGAATGACTGAATAAGTGAAATACTCGTTTACTTGTGCACAATTTCCAATTTCGCATTTTCTCAAACAACCGCCGAATAGAATATTTCAAACATCATTGTTTACGATTGTTGATGCACAAATAAGCTCGTTTACTTGTCGCGAAGGACTAAAGAAGTGAAATACTCGTTTACTTGTGAACAATTTCCAATTTCGCATTTTCTCAAACAACCGCCGAATAGAATATTTCAAACATCATTGTTTACGATTGCTGATGCACAAATAAGCTCGTTTATTTGTCGCGAAGGACTAAAGAAGTGAAATACTCGTTTACTTGGGCACAATTTCCAATTTCGCATTTTCTCAAACAACCGCCGAATAGAATATTTCAAACATCATTGTTTACGATTGTTGATGCACAAATAAGCTCGTTTATTTGTCGCGAAAGACTAAAGAAGTGAAATACTCGTTTACTTGTGAACAATTTCCAATTTCGCATTTTCTCAAACAACCGCCGAATAGAATATTTCAAACATCATTGTTTACGATTGTTGATGCACAAATAAGCTCGTTTATTTGTCGCGAAGGACTAAAGAAGTGAAAAACTCGTTTACTTGTGCACAATATCCAATTTCGCATTTTCTCAAACAACCGCGGAATAGAATATTTCAAACATCATTGTTTATGATTGCTGATGCACAAATAAGCTCGGTTATTTGGTCGCGAATGACTGAATAAGTGAAATACTCGTTTACTTGTGCACAATTTCCAATTTCGCATTTTCTCAAACAACCGCCGAATAGAATATTTCAAACATCATTGTTTACGATTGTTGATGCACAAATAAGCTCGTTTACTTGTCGCGAAGGACTAAAGAAGTGAAATACTCGTTTATTTGTGAACAATTTCCAATTTCGCATTTTCTCAAACAACCGCCGAATAGAATATTTCAAACATCATTGTTTACGATTGCTGATGCACAAATAAGCTCGTTTATTTGTCGCGAAGGACTAAAGAAGTGAAATACTCGTTTACTTGGGCACAATTTCCAATTTCGCATTTTCTCAAACAACCGCCGAATAGAATATTTCAAACATCATTGTTTACGATTGTTGATGCACAAATAAGCTCGTTCATTTGTCGCGAAGGACTAAAGAAGTGAAATACTCGTTTACTTGTGCACCATTTCTAATTTCGCATTTTCTCAAACAACCGCCGAATAGAATATTTCAAACATCATTGTTTATGATTGTTGATGCATAAATAAGCTCGTTTATTTGGTCGCGAAGGACTGAAGACGTGAAATACTCGCTTACTTGTGCACAATTTCCAATTTCGCATTTTCTCAAATAACCGCGGAATAGAATCATTGTTTATGATTGCTGATGCACAAATAAGCTCGTTTATTTGGTCGCGAATGACTGAATAAGTGAAATACTCGTTTACTTGTGCACAATTTCCAATTTCGCATTATCTCAAACAACCGCCCAATAAAATATTTCAAACAGCTTTGTTTATGATTGCTGATGCACAAATAAGCTCGTTTATTTGGTCGCGAAGGACTTGAAGAAGTGAAATTCTCGTTTACTTGTGCACAATCTCCAATTTCGCATTTTCTCAAATAACCGCGGAATAGAATCATTGTTTATGATTGCTGATGCACAAATAAGCTCGTTGATTTGGTCGCGAATGACTGAATAAGTGAAATACTCGCATACTTGTGCACAATTTCCAATTTCGCATTTTCTCAAACAACCGCCCAATAAAATATTTCAAACAGCATTGTTTATGATTGCTGATGCACAAATAAGCTCGTATATTTGGTCGCGAAGGACTGAAGAAGTGAAATACTCGCTTACTTGTGCACAATTTCCAATTTCGCATTTTCTCAAATAACCGGGGAATAGAATCATTGTTTATGATTGCTGATGCACAAATAAGCTCGTTTATTTGGTCGCGAATGACTGAATAAGTGAAATACTCGTTTACTTGTGCACAATTTCCAATTTCGCATTTTCTCAAACAACCGCCGAATAGAATATTTCAAACATCATTGTTTACGATTGTTGATGCACAAATAAGCTCGTTTATTTGTCGCGAAGGACTAAAGAAGTAAAATACTCGTTTACTTGGGAACAATTTCCAATTTCGCATTTTCTCAAACAACCGCCGAATAGAATATTTCAAACATCATTGTTTACGATTGTTGATGCACAAATAAGCTCGTTTATTTGTCGCGAAGGACTAAAGAAGTAAAATACTCGTTTACTTGGGAACAATTTCCAATTTCCCATTTTCTCAAACAACCGCCGAATAGAATATTTCAAACATCATTGTTTACGATTGTTGATGCACAAATAAGCTCGTATATTTGGTCGCGAAGGACTGAAGAAGTGAAATACTCGCTTACTTGTGCACAATTTCCAATTTCGCATTTTCTCAAATAACCGCGGAATAGAATATTTCAAACAGCATTGTTTATGATTGCTGATGCACAAATAAGCTCGTTTATTTGGTCGCGAAGGACTGAAGAAGTGAAATACTCGTTTACTTGTGCACAATTTCCAATTTCGCATTTTCTCAAATAACCGGGGAATAGAATCATTGTTTATGATTGCTGATGCACAAATAAGCTCGTTTATTTGGTCGCGAATGACTGAATAAGTGAAATACTCGCTTACTTGTGCACAATTTCCAATTTCGCATTTTCTCAAACAACCGCCCAATAAAATATTTCAAACAGCATTGTTTATGATTTGCTGATGCACAAATAAGCTCGTTTATTGGGTCGCGAAGGACTTGAAGAAGTGAAATACTCGTTTACTTGTGCACAATTTCCAATTTCGCATTTTCTCAAATAACCGCGGAATAGAGTCATTGTTTATGATTGCTGATGCACAAATAAGCTCGTTTATTTGGTCGCGAATGACTGAATAAGTGAAATACTCGCTTACTTGTGCACAATTTCCAATTTCGCATTTTCCCAAACAACCGCCCAATAAAATATTTCAAACAGCATTGTTTATGATTGCTGATGCACAAATAAGCTCGTATATTTGGTCGCGAAGGACTGAAGAAGTGAAATACTCGCTTACTTGTGCACAATTTCCAATTTCGCATTTTCTCAAATAACCGCGGAATAGAATCATTGTTTATGATTGCTGATGCACAAATAAGCTCGTTTATTTGGTTGCGAATGACTGAATAAGTGAAATACTCGCTTACTTGTGCACAATTTCCAATTTGGCATTTTCTCAAACAACCGCCGAATAGAATATTTCAAACAGCATTGTTTATGATTGCTGATGCACAAATAAACTCGTTTATTTGGTCGCGAATGACTGAATTAGTGAAATACTCGCTTACTTGTGCACAATTTCCAATTTCGCATTTTCTCAAACAACCGCCGAATAGAATATTTCAAACATCATTGTTTATGATTGCTGATGCACAAATAAGCTCGTTTATTTGGTCGCGAAGGACTGTAGAAGTGAAATACTCGTTTAAATGTGCATAATTTACAATTTCGCAATTTCTCCAACAACCGCAGAATAGAATATTTCAAACATCATTGTCTATGATTGCCGATGCACAAATAAGCTCGTTTATTTGGTCGCGAATGACTGAATAAGTGAAATACTCGTTTACTTGTGCACAATTTACAATTTCGCAATTTCTCAAACAACCGCAGAATAGAATATTTCAAACATCATTGTTTATGATTGCCGATGCACAAATAAGCTCGCATATTTGGTCGCGAATGACTGAATAAGTGAAATACTCGTTTACTTGTGCACAATTTACAATTTCGCAATTTCTCAAACAACCGCAGAATAGAATATTACAAACATCATTGTTTATGATTGCTGATGCACAAATAAGCTCGTTTATTTGGTCGCGAAGGACTGTAGAAGTGAAATACTCGTTTACTTGTGCATAATTTACAATTTCGCAATTTCTCCAACAACCGCAGAATAGAATATTTCAAACATCATTGTTTATGATTGCCGATGCATAAATAAGCACGTTTATTTGGTCGCGAATGACTGAATAAGTGAAATACTCGTTTACTTGTGCACAATTTCCAATTTCGTATTTTCTCAAACAACCGCCGAATAGAATATTTCAAACAGCATTGTTTATGATTGCTGATGCACAAATAAGCTCGTTTATTTGGTCACGAAGGACTAAAGAAGTGAAATACTCGTTTACTTGTGAACAATTTCCAATTTCGCATTTTCTCAAACAACCGCCGAATAGAATAGTTCAAAGATCATTGTTTATGATTCCTGATGCATAAATATACTCGTTTATTTGGTCGGGAAGGACTGAAGAAGTGAAATGCTCGTTTACTTGTGCACAATTTCCAATTTCACATTTTCTCAAACAACCGCCGAATAGAATAGTTCAAAGATCATTTTTTATGATTCCTGATGCACAAATAAGCTCGTTTATTTGGTCGCGAATGACTGAATAAGTGAAATACTCGCTTACTTGTGCACAATTTCCAATTTGGCATTTTCTCAAACAACCGCCGAATAGAATATTTCAAACAGCATTGTTTATGATTGCTGATGCACAAATAAGCTCGTTTATTTGGTCGCGAATGACTGAATAAGTGAAATACTCGCTTACTTGTGCACAATTTCCAATTTCGTATTTTCTCAAACAACCGCCGAATAAAATATTTCAAACATCATTGTTTACGATTGTTGATGCACAAATAAGCTCGTTCATTTGTCGCGAAGGACTTAAGAAGTGAAATACTCGTTTACTTGTGCACAATATCCAATTTCGCATTTTCTCAAACAACCGCCGAATAGAATATTTCAAACAGCATTGTTTATGATTGCTGATGCACAAATAAGCTCGTTTATTTGTCGCGAAGGACTGAAGATGTGAAATACTCGTTTACTTGTGTACAATTTCCAATTTCGCATTTTCTCAAACAACCGCCGAATAGAATATTTCAAACATCATTGTTTATGATTGCTGATGCACAAATAAGTTTTCTTGTTTGGTCGCGAAGGACTGAAGAAGTTAAATACTCGTTTACTTGTGTACAATTTCCAATTTCGTATTTTCTCAAACAACCGCCGAATAGAATATTTCAAACAGCATTGTTTATGATTGCTGATGCACAAATAAGCTCGTCTATTTGTCGCGAATCACTGAAGATGTGAAATACTCGTTTACTTGTGTACAATTTCCAATTTCGCATTTTCTCAAACAACCGCCGAATAGAATATTTCAAACATCATTGTTTACGATTGCTGATGCACACATAAGCTCGTTTATTTGTCGCGAAGGACTAAAGAAGTGAAATACTCGTTTACTTGGGCACAATTTCCAATTTCGCATTTTCTCAAACAACCGCCGAATAGAATATTTCAAACATCATTGTTTACGATTGTTGATGCACAAATAAGCTCGTTTATTTGTCGCGAAGGACTAAAGAAGTAAAATACTCGTTTACTTGGGAACAATTTCCAATTTCCCATTTTCTCAAACAACCGCCGAATAGAATATTTCAAACATCATTGTTTACGATTGTTGATGCACAAATAAGCTCGTTTATTTGTCGCGAAGGACTAAAGAAGTGAAATATTCTTTTACTTGTGCACAATATCCAATTTCGCATTTTCTCAAACAACCGCGGAATAGAATATTTCAAACATCATTGTTTATGATTGCTGATGCACAAATAAGCTCGGTTATTTGGTCGCGAATGACTGAATAAGTGAAATACTTGTTTACTTGTGCACAATTTCCAATTTCGCATTTTCTCAAACAACCGCCGAATAGAATATTTCAAACATCATTGTTTACGATTGTTGATGCACAAATAAGTTCGTTTATTTGTCGCGAAGAACTAAAGAAGTGAAATACTCGTTTACTTGTGAACAATTTCCAATTTCGCATTTTCTCAAACAACCGCCCAATAGAATATTTCAAACATCATTGTTTACGATTGTTGATGCACAAATAAGCTCGTTTATTTGTCGCGAAGGACTAAAGAAGTGAAATATTCTTTTACTTGTGCACAATTTCCAATTTCGCATTTTCTCAAACAACCGCCGAACAGAATATTTCAAACAGCTTGTTTATGATTGCTGATGCACAAATAAGCTCGTATATTTGGTCGCGAAGGACTGAAGAAGTGAAATACTCCCTTACTTGTGCACAATTTCCAATTTCGTATTTTCTCAAATAACCGCGGAATAGAATCATTGTTTACGATTGCTGATGCACAAATAAGCTCGTTTATTTGGTCGCGAATGACTGAATAAGTGAAATACTCGCTTACTTGTGCACAATTTCCAATTTCGCATTTTCTCAAACAACCGCCGAATAGAATATTTCAAACATCATTGTTTATGATTGCTGATGCACAAATAAGCTCGTCTATTTGGTCGCGAGGGACTGTAGAAGTGAAATACTCGTTTACTTGTGCACAATTTCCAATTTCGCATTTTCTCAAACAACCGCCGAATAGAATATTTCAAACATCATTGTTTACGATTGTTGATGCACAAATAAGCTCGTTTACTTGTCGCGAAGGACTAAAGAAGTGAAATACTCGTTTACTTGTGAACAATTTCCAATTTCGCATTTTCTCAAACAACCGCCGAATAGAATATTTCAAACATCATTGTTTACGATTGCTGATGCACAAATAAGCTCGTTTATTTGTCGCGAAGGACTAAAGAAGTGAAATACTCGTTTACTTGGGCACAATTTCCAATTTCGCATTTTCTCAAACAACCGCCGAATAGAATATTTCAAACATCATTGTTTACGATTGTTGATGCACAAATAAGCTCGTTTATTTGTCGCGAAAGACTAAAGAAGTGAAATACTCGTTTACTTGTGAACAATTTCCAATTTCGCATTTTCTCAAACAACCGCCGAATAGAATATTTCAAACATCATTGTTTACGATTGTTGATGCACAAATAAGCTCGTTTATTTGTCGCGAAGGACTAAAGAAGTGAAAAACTCGTTTACTTGTGCACAATATCCAATTTCGCATTTTCTCAAACAACCGCGGAATAGAATATTTCAAACATCATTGTTTATGATTGCTGATGCACAAATAAGCTCGGTTATTTGGTCGCGAATGACTGAATAAGTGAAATACTCGTTTACTTGTGCACAATTTCCAATTTCGCATTTTCTCAAACAACCGCCGAATAGAATATTTCAAACATCATTGTTTACGATTGTTGATGCACAAATAAGCTCGTTTACTTGTCGCGAAGGACTAAAGAAGTGAAATACTCGTTTACTTGTGAACAATTTCCAATTTCGCATTTTCTCAAACAACCGCCGAATAGAATATTTCAAACATCATTGTTTACGATTGCTGATGCACAAATAAGCTCGTTTATTTGTCGCGAAGGACTAAAGAAGTGAAATACTCGTTTACTTGGGCACAATTTCCAATTTCGCATTTTCTCAAACAACCGCCGAATAGAATATTTCAAACATCATTGTTTACGATTGTTGATGCACAAATAAGCTCGTTCATTTGTCGCGAAGGACTAAAGAAGTGAAATACTCGTTTACTTGTGCACAATTTCTAATTTCGCATTTTCTCAAACAACCGCCGAATAGAATATTTCAAACATCATTGTTTATGATTGCTGATGCATAAATAAGCTCGTTTATTTGGTCGCGAAGGACTGAAGACGTGAAATACTCGCTTACTTGTGCACAATTTCCAATTTCGCATTTTCTCAAATAACCGCGGAATAGAATCATTGTTTATGATTGCTGATGCACAAATAAGCTCGTTTATTTGGTCGCGAATGACTGAATAAGTGAAATACTCGTTTACTTGTGCACAATTTCCAATTTCGCATTATCTCAAACAACCGCCCAATAAAATATTTCAAACAGCTTTGTTTATGATTGCTGATGCACAAATAAGCTCGTTTATTTGGTCGCGAAGGACTTGAAGAAGTGAAATTCTCTTTTACTTGTGCACAATCTCCAATTTCGCATTTTCTCAAATAACCGCGGAATAGAATCATTGTTTATGATTGCTGATGCACAAATAAGCTCGTTGATTTGGTCGCGAATGACTGAATAAGTGAAATACTCGCATACTTGTGCACAATTTCCAATTTCGCATTTTCTCAAACAACCGCCCAATAAAATATTTCAAACAGCATTGTTTATGATTGCTGATGCACAAATAAGCTCGTATATTTGGTCGCGAAGGACTGAAGAAGTGAAATACTCGCTTACTTGTGCACAATTTCCAATTTCGCATTTTCTCAAATAACCGCGGAATAGAATATTTCAAACAGCATTGTTTATGATTGCTGATGCACAAATAAGCTCGTTTATTTGGTCGCGAAGGACTGAAGAAGTGAAATACTCGTTTACTTGTGCACAATTTCCAATTTCGCATTTTCTCAAATAACCGGGGAATAGAATCATTGTTTATGATTGCTGATGCACAAATAAGCTCGTTTATTTGGTCGCGAATGACTGAATAAGTGAAATACTCGCTTACTTGTGCACAATTTCCAATTTCGCATTTTCTCAAACAACCGCCCAATAAAATATTTCAAACAGCATTGTTTATGATTTGCTGATGCACAAATAAGCTCGTTTATTGGGTCGCGAAGGACTTGAAGAAGTGAAATACTCGTTTACTTGTGCACAATTTCCAATTTCGCATTTTCTCAAATAACCGCGGAATAGAGTCATTGTTTATGATTGCTGATGCACAAATAAGCTCGTTTATTTGGTCGCGAATGACTGAATAAGTGAAATACTCGCTTACTTGTGCACAATTTCCAATTTCGCATTTTCCCAAACAACCGCCCAATAAAATATTTCAAACAGCATTGTTTGTGATTGCTGATGCACAAATAAGCTCGTATATTTGGTCGCGAAGGACTGAAGAAGTGAAATACTCGCTTACTTGTGCACAATTTCCAATTTCGCATTTTCTCAAACAACCGCCGAATAGAATATTTCAAACAGCATTGTTTATGATTGCTGATGCACAAATAAGCTCGTTTATTTGGTCGCGAATGACTGAATTAGTGAAATACTCGCTTACTTGTGCACAATTTCCAATTTGGCATTTTCTCAAACAACCGCCGAATAGAATATTTCAAACATCATTGTCTATGATTGCCGATGCACAAATAAGCTCGTTTATTTGGTCGCGAATGACTGAATAAGTGAAATACTCGTTTACTTGTGCACAATTTACAATTTCGCAATTTCTCAAACAACCGCAGAATAGAATATTTCAAACATCATTGTTTATGATTGCCGATGCACAAATAAGCTCGCATATTTGGTCGCGAATGACTGAATAAGTGAAATACTCGTTTACTTGTGCACAATTTACAATTTCGCAATTTCTCAAACAACCGCAGAATAGAATATTACAAACATCATTGTTTATGATTGCTGATGCACAAATAAGCTCGTTTATTTGGTCGCGAAGGACTGTAGAAGTGAAATACTCGTTTACTTGTGCATAATTTACAATTTCGCAATTTCTCCAACAACCGCAGAATAGAATATTTCAAACATCATTGTTTATGATTGCCGATGCATAAATAAGCACGTTTATTTGGTCGCGAATGACTGAATAAGTGAAATACTCGTTTACTTGTGCACAATTTCCAATTTCGTATTTTCTCAAACAACCGCCGAATAGAATATTTCAAACAGCATTGTTTATGATTGCTGATGCACAAATAAGCTCGTTTATTTGGTCACGAAGGACTAAAGAAGTGAAATACTCGTTTACTTGTGAACAATTTCCAATTTCGCATTTTCTCAAACAACCGCCGAATAGAATAGTTCAAAGATCATTGTTTATGATTCCTGATGCATAAATATACTCGTTTATTTGGTCGGGAAGGACTAAAGAAGTGAAATACTCGTTTACTTGTGAACAATTTCCAATTTCGCATTTTCTCAAACAACCGCCGAATAGAATATTTCAAACATCATTGTTTACGATTGCTGATGCACAAATAAGCTCGTTTATTTGTCGCGAAGGACTAAAGAAGTGAAATACTCGTTTACTTGGGCACAATTTCCAATTTCGCATTTTCTCAAACAACCGCCGAATAGAATATTTCAAACATCATTGTTTACGATTGTTGATGCACAAATAAGCTCGTTCATTTGTCGCGAAGGACTAAAGAAGTGAAATACTCGTTTACTTGTGCACAATTTCTAATTTCGCATTTTCTCAAACAACCGCCGAATAGAATATTTCAAACATCATTGTTTATGATTGCTGATGCATAAATAAGCTCGTTTATTTGGTCGCGAAGGACTGAAGACGTGAAATACTCGCTTACTTGTGCACAATTTCCAATTTCGCATTTTCTCAAATAACCGCGGAATAGAATCATTGTTTATGATTGCTGATGCACAAATAAGCTCGTTTATTTGGTCGCGAATGACTGAATAAGTGAAATACTCGTTTACTTGTGCACAATTTCCAATTTCGCATTATCTCAAACAACCGCCCAATAAAATATTTCAAACAGCTTTGTTTATGATTGCTGATGCACAAATAAGCTCGTTTATTTGGTCGCGAAGGACTTGAAGAAGTGAAATTCTCGTTTACTTGTGCACAATCTCCAATTTCGCATTTTCTCAAATAACCGCGGAATAGAATCATTGTTTATGATTGCTGATGCACAAATAAGCTCGTTGATTTGGTCGCGAATGACTGAATAAGTGAAATACTCGCATACTTGTGCACAATTTCCAATTTCGCATTTTCTCAAACAACCGCCCAATAAAATATTTCAAACAGCATTGTTTATGATTGCTGATGCACAAATAAGCTCGTATATTTGGTCGCGAAGGACTGAAGAAGTGAAATACTCGCTTACTTGTGCACAATTTCCAATTTCGCATTTTCTCAAATAACCGCGGAATAGAATATTTCAAACAGCATTGTTTATGATTGCTGATGCACAAATAAGCTCGTTTATTTGGTCGCGAAGGACTGAAGAAGTGAAATACTCGTTTACTTGTGCACAATTTCCAATTTCGCATTTTCTCAAATAACCGGGGAATAGAATCATTGTTTATGATTGCTGATGCACAAATAAGCTCGTTTATTTGGTCGCGAATGACTGAATAAGTGAAATACTCGCTTACTTGTGCACAATTTCCAATTTCGCATTTTCTCAAACAACCGCCCAATAAAATATTTCAAACAGCATTGTTTATGATTTGCTGATGCACAAATAAGCTCGTTTATTGGGTCGCGAAGGACTTGAAGAAGTGAAATACTCGTTTACTTGTGCACAATTTCCAATTTCGCATTTTCTCAAATAACCGCGGAATAGAGTCATTGTTTATGATTGCTGATGCACAAATAAGCTCGTTTATTTGGTCGCGAATGACTGAATAAGTGAAATACTCGCTTACTTGTGCACAATTTCCAATTTCGCATTTTCCCAAACAACCGCCCAATAAAATATTTCAAACAGCATTGTTTATGATTTGCTGATGCACAAATAAGCTCGTATATTTGGTCGCGAAGGACTGAAGAAGTGAAATACTCGCTTACTTGTGCACAATTTCCAATTTCGCATTTTCTCAAATAACCGCGGAATAGAATATTTCAAACAGCATTGTTTATGATTGCTGATGCACAAATAAGCTCGTTTATTTGGTCGCGAAGGACTGAAGAAGTGAAATACTCGTTTACTTGTGCACAATTTCCAATTTCGCATTTTCTCAAATAACCGGGGAATAGAATCATTGTTTATGATTGCTGATGCACAAATAAGCTCGTTTATTTGGTCGCGAATGACTGAATAAGTGAAATACTCGCTTACTTGTGCACAATTTCCAATTTCGCATTTTCCCAAACAACCGCCCAATAAAATATTTCAAACAGCATTGTTTGTGATTGCTGATGCACAAATAAGCTCGTATATTTGGTCGCGAAGGACTGAAGAAGTGAAATACTCGCTTACTTGTGCACAATTTCCAATTTCGCATTTTCTCAAACAACCGCCGAATAGAATATTTCAAACAGCATTGTTTATGATTACTGATGCACAAATAAGCTCGTTTATTTGGTCGCGAATGACTGAATTAGTGAAATACTCGCTTACTTGTGCACAATTTCCAATTTGGCATTTTCTCAAACAACCGCCGAATAGAATATTTCAAACATCATTGTCTATGATTGCCGATGCACAAATAAGCTCGTTTATTTGGTCGCGAATGACTGAATAAGTGAAATACTCGTTTACTTGTGCACAATTTACAATTTCGCAATTTCTCAAACAACCGCAGAATAGAATATTTCAAACATCATTGTTTATGATTGCCGATGCACAAATAAGCTCGCATATTTGGTCGCGAATGACTGAATAAGTGAAATACTCGTTTACTTGTGCACAATTTACAATTTCGCAATTTCTCAAACAACCGCAGAATAGAATATTACAAACATCATTGTTTATGATTGCTGATGCACAAATAAGCTCGTTTATTTGGTCGCGAAGGACTGTAGAAGTGAAATACTCGTTTACTTGTGCATAATTTACAATTTCGCAATTTCTCCAACAACCGCAGAATAGAATATTTCAAACATCATTGTTTATGATTGCCGATGCATAAATAAGCACGTTTATTTGGTCGCGAATGACTGAATAAGTGAAATACTCGTTTACTTGTGCACAATTTCCAATTTCGTATTTTCTCAAACAACCGCCGAATAGAATATTTCAAACAGCATTGTTTATGATTGCTGATGCACAAATAAGCTCGTTTATTTGGTCACGAAGGACTAAAGAAGTGAAATACTCGTTTACTTGTGAACAATTTCCAATTTCGCATTTTCTCAAACAACCGCCGAATAGAATAGTTCAAAGATCATTGTTTATGATTCCTGATGCATAAATATACTCGTTTATTTGGTCGGGAAGGACTGAAGAAGTGAAATACTCGTTTACTTGTGCACAATTTCCAATTTCACATTTTCTCAAACAACCGCCGAATAGAATAGTTCAAAGATCATTGTTTATGATTCCTGATGCACAAATAAGCTCGTTTATTTGGTCGCGAATGACTGAATAAGTGAAATACTCGCTTACTTGTGCACAATTTCCAATTTGGCATTTTCTCAAACAACCGCCGAATAGAATATTTCAAACAGCATTGTTTATGATTGCTGATGCACAAATAAGCTCGTTTATTTGGTCGCGAATGACTGAATAAGTGAAATACTCGCTTACTTGTGCACAATTTCCAATTTCGTATTTTCTCAAACAACCGCCGAATAAAATATTTCAAACATCATTGTTTACGATTGTTGATGCACAAATAAGCTCGTTCATTTGTCGCGAAGGACTTAAGAAGTGAAATACTCGTTTACTTGTGCACAATATCCAATTTCGCATTTTCTCAAACAACCGCCGAATAGAATATTTCAAACAGCATTGTTTATGATTGCTGATGCACAAATAAGCTCGTTTATTTGTCGCGAAGGACTGAAGATGTGAAATACTCGTTTACTTGTGTACAATTTCCAATTTCGCATTTTCTCAAACAACCGCCGAATAGAATATTTCAAACATCATTGTTTATGATTGCTGATGCACAAATAAGTTTTCTTGTTTGGTCGCGAAGGACTGAAGAAGTTAAATACTCGTTTACTTGTGTACAATTTCCAATTTCGTATTTTCTCAAACAACCGCCGAATAGAATATTTCAAACAGCATTGTTTATGATTGCTGATGCACAAATAAGCTCGTCTATTTTTCGCGAATCACTGAAGATGTGAAATACTCGTTTACTTGTGTACAATTTCCAATTTCGCATTTTCTCAAACAACCGCCGAATAGAATATTTCAAACATCATTGTTTACGATTGCTGATGCACACATAAGCTCGTTTATTTGTCGCGAAGGACTAAAGAAGTGAAATACTCGTTTACTTGGGCACAATTTCCAATTTCGCATTTTCTCAAACAACCGCCGAATAGAATATTTCAAACATCATTGTTTACGATTGTTGATGCACAAATAAGCTCGTTTATTTGTCGCGAAGGACTAAAGAAGTAAAATACTCGTTTACTTGGGAACAATTTCCAATTTCCCATTTTCTCAAACAACCGCCGAATAGAATATTTCAAACATCATTGTTTACGATTGTTGATGCACAAATAAGCTCGTTTATTTGTCGCGAAGGACTAAAGAAGTGAAATATTCTTTTACTTGTGCACAATATCCAATTTCGCATTTTCTCAAACAACCGCGGAATAGAATATTTCAAACATCATTGTTTATGATTGCTGATGCACAAATAAGCTCGGTTATTTGGTCGCGAATGACTGAATAAGTGAAATACTTGTTTACTTGTGCACAATTTCCAATTTCGCATTTTCTCAAACAACCGCCGAATAGAATATTTCAAACATCATTGTTTACGATTGTTGATGCACAAATAAGTTCGTTTATTTGTCGCGAAGAACTAAAGAAGTGAAATACTCGTTTACTTGTGAACAATTTCCAATTTCGCATTTTCTCAAACAACCGCCCAATAGAATATTTCAAACATCATTGTTTACGATTGTTGATGCACAAATAAGCTCGTTTATTTGTCGCGAAGGACTAAAGAAGTGAAATATTCTTTTACTTGTGCACAATTTCCAATTTCGCATTTTCTCAAACAACCGCCGAACAGAATATTTCAAACAGCTTGTTTATGATTGCTGATGCACAAATAAGCTCGTATATTTGGTCGCGAAGGACTGAAGAAGTGAAATACTCCCTTACTTGTGCACAATTTCCAATTTCGTATTTTCTCAAATAACCGCGGAATAGAATCATTGTTTATGATTGCTGATGCACAAATAAGCTCGTTTATTTGGTCGCGAATGACTGAATAAGTGAAATACTCGCTTACTTGTGCACAATTTCCACTTTCGCATTTTCTCAAACAACCGCCGAATAGAATATTTCAAACATCATTGTTTATGATTGCTGATGCACAAATAAGCTCGTCTATTTGGTCGCGAGGGACTGTAGAAGTGAAATACTCGTTTACTTGTGCATAATTTACAATTTCGCAATTTCTCAAATAACCGCAGAATAGAATATTTCAAACATCATTGTTTATGATTGCTGATGCACAAATAAGCTCGTCTATTTGGTCGCGAGGGACTGTAGAAGTGAAATACTCGTTTACTTGTGCACAATTTACAATTTCGCAATTTCTCAAACAACCGCAGAATAGAATATTTCAAACATCATTGTTTATGATTGCTGATGCACAAATAAGCTCGTTTATTTGGTCGCGAAGGACTGTAGAAGTGAAATACTCGTTTACTTGTGCATAATTTACAATTTCGCAATTTCTCCAACAACCGCAGAATAGAATATTTCAAACAGCATTGTTTATGATTGCTGATGCACAAATAAGCTCGTTTATTTGGTCGCGAAGGACTGAAGAAGTGAAATACTCGTTTACTTGTGCACAATTTCCAATTTCGCATTTTCTCAAATAACCGGGGAATAGAATCATTGTTCATGATTGCTGATGCACAAATAAGCTCGTTTATTTGGTCGCGAATGACTGAATAAGTGAAATACTCGCTTACTTGTGCACAATTTCCAATTTCGCATTTTCTCAAACAACCGCCCAATAAAATATTTCAAACAGCATTGTTTATGATTTGCTGATGCACAAATAAGCTCGTTTATTGGGTCGCGAAGGACTTGAAGAAGTGAAATACTCGTTTACTTGTGCACAATTTCCAATTTCGCATTTTCTCAAATAACCGCGGAATAGAGTCATTGTTTATGATTGCTGATGCACAAATAAGCTCGTTTATTTGGTCGCGAATGACTGAATAAGTGAAATACTCGCTTACTTGTGCACAATTTCCAATTTCGCATTTTCCCAAACAACCGCCCAATAAAATATTTCAAACAGCATTGTTTATGATTGCTGATGCACAAATAAGCTCGTATATTTGGTCGCGAAGGACTGAAGAAGTGAAATACTCGCTTACTTGTGCACAATTTCCAATTTCGCATTTTCTCAAATAACCGGGGAATAGAGTCATTGTTTATGATTGCTGATGCACAAATAAGCTCGTTTATTTGGTCGCGAATGACTGAATAAGTGAAATACTCGCTTACTTGTGCACAATTTCCAATTTCGCATTTTCTCAAACAACCGCCGAACAGAATATTTCAAACAGCTTGTTTATGATTGCTGATGCACAAATAAGCTCGTTTATTTGGTCGCGAATGACTGAATAAGTGAAATACTCGCTTACGTGTGCACAATCTCCAATTTCGCATTTTCTCAAATAACCGCGGAATAGAATCATTGTTTATGATTGCTGATGCACAAATAAGCTCGTTGATTTGATCGCGAATGACTGAATAAGTGAAATACTCGCATACTTGTGCACAATTTCCAATTTCGCATTTTCTCAAACAACCGCCCAATAAAATATTTCAAACAGCATTGTTTATGATTGCTGATGCACAAATAAGCTCGTATATTTGGTCGCGAAGGACTGAAGAAGTGAAATACTCGCTTACTTGTGCACAATTTACAATTTCGCATTTTCTCAAATAACCGCGGAATAGAATATTTCAAACAGCATTGTTTATGATTGCTGATGCACAAATAAGCTCGTTTATTTGGTCGCGAAGGACTGAAGAAGTGAAATACTCGTTTACTTGTGCACAATTTCCAATTTCGCATTTTCTCAAATAACCGGGGAATAGAATCATTGTTTATGATTGCTGATGCACAAATAAGCTCGTTTATTTGGTCGCGAATGACTGAATAAGTGAAATACTCGCTTACTTGTGCACAATTTCCAATTTCGCATTTTCTCAAACAACCGCCCAATAAAATATTTCAAACAGCATTGTTTATGATTTGCTGATGCACAAATAAGCTCGTTTATTGGGTCGCGAAGGACTTGAAGAAGTGAAATACTCGTTTACTTGTGCACAATTTCCAATTTCGCATTTTCTCAAATAACCGCGGAATAGAGTCATTGTTTATGATTGCTGATGCACAAATAAGCTCGTTTATTTGGTCGCGAATGACTGAATAAGTGAAATACTCGCTTACTTGTGCACAATTTCCAATTTCGCATTTTCCCAAACAACCGCCCAATAAAATATTTCAAACAGCATTGTTTATGATTGCTGATGCACAAATAAGCTCGTATATTTGGTCGCGAAGGACTGAAGAAGTGAAATACTCGCTTACTTGTGCACAATTTCCAATTTCGCATTTTCTCAAATAACCGCGGAATAGAATCATTGTTTATGATTGCTGATGCACAAATAAGCTCGTTTATTTGGTCGCGAATGACTGAATAAGTGAAATACTCGCTTACTTGTGCACAATTTCCAATTTGGCATTTTCTCAAACAACCGCCGAATAGAATATTTCAAACAGCATTGTTTATGATTGCTGATGCACAAATAAGCTCGTTTATTGGGTCGCGAAGGACTTGAAGAAGTGAAATACTCGTTTACTTGTGCACAATTTCCAATTTCGCATTTTCTCAAATAACCGCGGAATAGAGTCATTGTTTATGATTGCTGATGCACAAATAAGCTCGTTTATTTGGTCGCGAATGACTGAATAAGTGAAATACTCGCTTACTTGTGCACAATTTCCAATTTCGCATTTTCCCAAACAACCGCCCAATAAAATATTTCAAACAGCATTGTTTATGATTGCTGATGCACAAATAAACTCGTATATTTGGTCGCGAAGGACTGAAGAAGTGAAATACTCGCTTACTTGTGCACAATTTCCAATTTCGCATTTTCTCAAATAACCGGGGAATAGAGTCATTGTTTATGATTGCTGATGCACAAATAAGCTCGTTTATTTGGTCGCGAATGACTGAATAAGTGAAATACTCGCTTACTTGTGCACAATTTCCAATTTCGCATTTTCTCAAACAACCGCCGAACAGAATATTTCAAACAGCTTGTTTATGATTGCTGATGCACAAATAAGCTCGTTTATTTGGTCGCGAATGACTGAATAAGTGAAATACTCGCTTACGTGTGCACAATCTCCAATTTCGCATTTTCTCAAATAACCGCGGAATAGAATCATTGTTTATGATTGCTGATGCACAAATAAGCTCGTTGATTTGGTCGCGAATGACTGAATAAGTGAAATACTCGCATTCTTGTGCACAATTTCCAATTTCGCATTTTCTCAAACAACCGCCCAATAAAATATTTCAAACAGCATTGTTTATGATTGCTGATGCACAAATAAGCTCGTATATTTGGTCGCGAAGGACTGAAGAAGTGAAATACTCGCTTACTTGTGCACAATTTCCAATTTCGCATTTTCTCAAATAACCGCGGAATAGAATATTTCAAACAGCATTGTTTATGATTGCTGATGCACAAATAAGCTCGTTTATTTGGTCGCGAAGGACTGAAGAAGTGAAATACTCGTTTACTTGTGCACAATTTCCAATTTCGCATTTTCTCAAATAACCGGGGAATAGAATCATTGTTTATGATTGCTGATGCACAAATAAGCTCGTTTATTTGGTCGCGAATGACTGAATAAGTGAAATACTCGCTTACTTGTGCACAATTTCCAATTTCGCATTTTCTCAAACAACCGCCCAATAAAATATTTCAAACAGCATTGTTTATGATTTGCTGATGCACAAATAAGCTCGTTTATTGGGTCGCGAAGGACTTGAAGAAGTGAAATACTCGTTTACTTGTGCACAATTTCCAATTTCGCATTTTCTCAAATAACCGCGGAATAGAGTCATTGTTTATGATTGCTGATGCACAAATAAGCTCGTTTATTTGGTCGCGAATGACTGAATAAGTGAAATACTCGCTTACTTGTGCACAATTTCCAATTTCGCATTTTCCCAAACAACCGCCCAATAAAATATTTCAAACAGCATTGTTTATGATTGCTGATGCACAAATAAGCTCGTATATTTGGTCGCGAAGGACTGAAGAAGTGAAATACTCGCTTACTTGTGCACAATTTCCAATTTCGCATTTTCTCAAATAACCGCGGAATAGAGTCATTGTTTATGATTGCTGATGCACAAATAAGCTCGTTTATTTGGTCGCGAATGACTGAATAAGTGAAATACTCGCTTACTTGTGCACAATTTCCAATTTCGCATTTTCTCAAATAACCGGGGAATAGAATCATTGTTTATGATTGCTGATGCACAAATAAGCTCGTTTATTTGGTCGCGAATGACTGAATAAGTGAAATACTCGCTTACTTGTGCACAATTTCCAATTTCGCATTTTCTCAAACAACCGCCCAATAAAATATTTCAAACAGCATTGTTTATGATTTGCTGATGCACAAATAAGCTCGTTTATTGGGTCGCGAAGGACTTGAAGAAGTGAAATACTCGTTTACTTGTGCACAATTTCCAATTTCGCATTTTCTCAAATAACCGCGGAATAGAGTCATTGTTTATGATTGCTGATGCACAAATAAGCTCGTTTATTTGGTCGCGAATGACTGAATAAGTGAAATACTCGCTTACTTGTGCACAATTTCCAATTTCGCATTTTCCCAAACAACCGCCCAATAAAATATTTCAAACAGCATTGTTTATGATTGCTGATGCACAAATAAGCTCGTATATTTGGTCGCGAAGGACTGAAGAAGTGAAATACTCGCTTACTTGTGCACAATTTCCAATTTCGCATTTTCTCAAATAACCGGGGAATAGAGTCATTGTTTATGATTGCTGATGCACAAATAAGCTCGTTTATTTGGTCGCGAATGACTGAATAAGTGAAATACTCGCTTACTTGTGCACAATTTCCAATTTCGCATTTTCTCAAACAACCGCCGAACAGAATATTTCAAACAGCTTGTTTATGATTGCTGATGCACAAATAAGCTCGTTTATTTGGTCGCGAATGACTGAATAAGTGAAATACTCGCTTACGTGTGCACAATCTCCAATTTCGCATTTTCTCAAATAACCGCGGAATAGAATCATTGTTTATGATTGCTGATGCACAAATAAGCTCGTTGATTTGGTCGCGAATGACTGAATAAGTGAAATACTCGCATACTTGTGCACAATTTCCAATTTCGCATTTTCTCAAACAACCGCCCAATAAAATATTTCAAACAGCATTGTTTATGATTTGTCACGAATGGAGAAATCAACACGTCCGTGGTCGAGGTGTGACTGTTCTTTATTTTACATGAGTGGACAGGGAACATTCGTACGAATGTAATAGAGTTACAATGATGAGTTGTTATGTGTTAATGAACAGGGTGTTCTTGATACTTAACATCCCCCGTTTTTTTTTTTTTTTTTTTTTTTTTTTTTTTTTTTTTTTTTTTTTTTTTTTACATACATGTGTATATTTCGAATTTCATTTCAAAAGTGAATACTAAGATTTCAATTCATATAAAATTAAATTCCTTAAGTAATTCATTAACTTTTAATCTTTACATTCCAATTTCATTTCAAAGTAAAGAAGTTAAGTACAAAGAGAGATTTCAGGTGTTAAAATACATAAAATTTTTTTTTTTTTTTTTTTTTTTTTTTAATTTTTAAATTCATTGTTTATTCATTAGTTCGATCATGTAAAACTAAGTTCTTGTTCTTGTCATGCGGGTTGATATTTGATAACAGGTTTCACTGTGCGACCGTATCGTGTCTTATACGTTGAGGCTGTGATATCGTTACTGGTATTCATAGTTGGTTTGGGGTTGGAAATCCTTTTTGAAATCTGTGGATCGATGATCATTTGACTCTTTTCCCCTGAATTTTCAGTAGCTGTCTCATGTGGTGTTTGGTTTTGCGGATTAACTGCAATGCTTCTTTCTGAAAGTATATGAGTATTAGTTTTATTTAAATGAAGTGAGTTCCGGCGAATAGTTTTGCCATCATCAGTACGGATAATGTATGAACGAGGTGTATCAGCTTTTGATTGGATTTCTCCAGAAGTCCAGTTGCGTACGCCTTTTTGAATACATACTCTATCTCCTGGATTAAAAGATTGTGAAGGCTTCGTTTTGGTATCGGCATAGTATTTGCCGATGAGTCTGGACTGCGACATAGTTTGCTTGACGTTTTTAACTATGTTAGGTTTAAGTTGATTTTTTGTTAGTGGTAAGGTTGATCGTGTGCATCGGCTCATTAACCTCTGATTTGGAGACTGCATTTCGTTGTCCCTCGGCGTATTCCTCCAGTTCAGTAAGGCCAAGTCCAGATCCGATCCGTCCGTAGAACATCGTTTTAAAATCTTTTTCGCTTCTTGAACATATCTCTCAGCGAGACCATTTGAACGAGGATAGTATGGGCTGGAGGTTTGATGATGAAATTCCCAAGATTTCACGAAGTCTTTGAATTCACTCGACGAAAATTGAGGCCCATTATCGCTTTCGAGTTTCATTGGAATACCAAAAGTTCGAAACCAGAGTTTCAGTAATTGAATGACTTCAGATGATGTTGATTTTTTCAAACGATGGAAGTCAAAAAAACTTGAATAACTGTCAACAGCAAGCAAGTATTCGTTACCTTTGAACGTAAAAATGTCTGTCGCTACGATTTCCCATGGAAGGTCTGGGACAACTTTTGGGATGAGTGGCTCCTTTGGTTTAGATGATTGGTTGGCCTGACAAATACTGCAATTCTTTACGAAGTTTGTTATGTCATCTGTCATCCCAAGCCAGAAAAGCGCACTTCTTGCAAGACTGAGAGATCTCTGTATACCTTGATGTCCAGTATGGATTTTTTGTATCATGGACTTTTTCATAGTCGTTGGTACTACTATCTTTTCACCCTTCATCAAGATATCTTTATCGAGTCCAAGTTCATCTCTAAAGGTCCAGAATTTCTTTGCCGTATTGGAAACTTGTGAGACGTTAGATGGCCATCCAGCTAAAACGTATCTTATTACTTCTTTTAAGCACTCATCATTCTTAGTTTCTGTTACCAGAGCATTTCGGGTGTTATCTGATACTTGTACTAAGCAGTTGATTTTTAATTCAGTATCCGAAATAGTCTCTTGCCTCGATGTCGATTCGGCACAATCGCGACTAAGTGTGTCAGCTAGAGCTATTTCCTTTCCTTTTTTATAAATTATGTTTGGTGCGTACGGCATTACTTCGAATAGTATCCTTTGTAGTCTGTTTGGTGCACAATGTAGTGGCTTTTTGAATATGGCCTCTAATGGCTTGTGGTCGGTTTCCACTAAGAGGCGCTTTCCGAATACATATTCATGGAATTTTTTACACGCGAACTGGATGGCTAGTGCTTCTTTCTCTATCTGAGGATAGTTTTGTTGTGTAGCTGTTAGGGCTTTTGATGCATATGCAATAGGCTGATCTTTTTGCATCAGGACCGCACCCAAGCTATGCTTACTCGCGTCTACTTGCAGTTTGACATCCAAATTTGCATCATAGTAGCGCAAAACTGGTGTGGTAGAAAGGCTTTTCTTGAGTGTTTCGAATGATTTATCATGATGTTGATTCCAATTCCATGCTACATCTTTTTTGATCAAATCTCTTAAAGGTTGTGTGATTTCAGATAAATTATCTATAAATTTGCCAAGATACGTGACCATTCCTAGGAACCTCTGAAGTTCTAGCACATTAGTAGGTTTCTTTATTCTTCGTATCGCTTCCACCTTGTCTTGGTCTACCTGAATGCCGTTCGATGTCAAAATATGTCCAAGGAATCTTATGGACGTGGAACAGAAGATACATTTTTCTTTATTTAGTTTTATACCTGTGGCTGATAACTTGGATATGACTTTTTCCGTTAGCAACTGAAGCTGTTTTTTCGAGGATGCATGAATGAGTATATCGTCTATGGATACCTCCACGTTTTCATCATCTTCTAACAGACTGGACATTATATCCTGAAAAACCTCTGATGCCGATGCAAGGCCAAAAGGAAGACGAGTGTACGAAAAACGACCCCATGGCGTTGCCATCGTGAGTAATTTTTGAGAACGTTTAGATAGCTTCACCTGCCAGAAACCCTTTTTACAATCTAACAAGGTGAAATATTTTGAATTTTTAATTCGGCTAGCTATCTCTTCAAGTGTTCTTAGAGGATGATACCTTCTTATTATATTTTTGTTAATGTCTGAGGGATCTATACATACACGCAATTTGCCGTTTTTCTTTGCAACTACCATGGGAGATACCGCTTCAGTGGCCTCTTTCGTTTTTACCAAGACTCCTAATTTTATCATTTTGTCTATTTCCTTTTTCACAGTTTCTCTCAAGGCATATGGGATCTTCCTAGCAGGATGAATACGCAGGACCGGATTTTCTACCAAGTCTATGTCATAGATAAAATCCTTCACGCAACCCAGACCCTCGAAAATGGAATCATCGATTTTAATTTCGTTCACACGTAGTACCAGGTTGAGAATTTCACAAGCTTTTTTGCCTAATATGGGGAATACTTTTTCTGCCACGACCTTGAAATTAATTTTTGCATTTTGTTTACGCACTTTGCATAAGGCATTTACTTCTCCTATAACATCCACTTTGTTGTTGGCAAATCCTACTAAGCTCTTAGTTTTTGAAGGATGTAACTTAAGTTCTAACCTGCTCACAATGCTTTCTGGAAGAACGTTGCATTGCGCCCCAGTGTCCAACTTCATTTTGATTTTGTCCCCCATAACTAAGACTTCTTCTAGCCAATTCTCTTTATCATTATCATCTACGTTTCTAACTGCGTCTATATACAGAAGATCATCGCTACTTATACTTTCATTATCTGCTGAGGCATTTACGGTATTTACTTGTGTACTCTTTTTGTTACGACAGCATTTGGCATAATGACCCGTTTTTTTACATAACCTACAAACTGCATTGCGTGCTTTACATTGTTGCTTGCCATGACGAAAACCGCAACGCGAACAGTCATATACTTCATTGTTCTTGTCATCACGATGTACCTTTGTATGTTTCTTCTTATAAACGTGTCTACTCCCTTCGCTCTCATGAGACTTCTTACCATGACGTATAACGTTAACTTCTTGTTCTTTATGTATTTGCTTGAGTTGCTTTGTTGCAATTTCGCTAGCTTTACAAATTTTGATTGCCTGATCTAATGTTAAATTCTCTTCTGATAATAATTTTTCCCTGACTACATCGGAAAATAGACCAATAACGATTTTGTCACGTACTAAATCATCCCGTAGACTGCCAAATTCGCACTTTTGCGCCTGATTTTTGATCTTGGTAAAAAAGTCGTCAAACTGTTCTCCTTCAACCTGGGTTATTTTGTTAAATGCATATCTTTCAAAAGTAACGCTAATCTTTGGATCAAAAACGGCTGCGAACTTAGATTGTATGATGCTCACCTTATCCTTTTCTTCGTCAGTTAACCCAAATGAATTGAAGATTTCTGTTGTATCAGGTCCAATAGCCAACATGAATTGAGCCACTTGCTGCGCCGGAGACTTTTTTTCCAACTCCAGAGCCACAGAGTACCATTTGTAACGTTGTAGCCAGTTTTTCCACTTGGACGACATATTCGAGTCACTCACCTCTAGATAACCAGGTGGTTTTATACAAGCACTGCCACGACTTTCATTTCTATTCGCACTCGTTTCAGGCGGGGGATCAGGCATTTTCACTGTTAAATTACTTATTTATTTTATTTTTTTTTTTTTATTTCGTTGAATTTAACTTAATTTAATTTTTAATTTATAGTACGTTTTTCTAGTGCTGTATATATACAAGTAGACCCCACATCTGACACCATGTCACGAATGGAGAAATCAACACGTCCGTGGTCGAGGTGTGACTGTTCTTTATTTTACATGAGTGGACAGGGAACATTCGTATGAATGTAATAGAGTTACAATGGTGAGTTGTTATGTGTTAATGAACAGGGTGTTCTTGATACTTAACAGATTGCTGATGCACAAATAAGCTCGTATATTTGGTCGCGAAGGACTGAAGAAGTGAAATACTCGCTTACTTGTGCACAATTTCCAATTTCGCATTTTCTCAAATAACCGCGGAATAGAATATTTCAAACAGCATTGTTTATGATTGCTGATGCACAAATAAGCTCGTTTATTTGGTCGCGAAGGACTGAAGAAGTGAAATACTCGTTTACTTGTGCACAATTTCCAATTTCGCATTTTCTCAAATAACCGGGGAATAGAATCATTGTTTATGATTGCTGATGCACAAATAAGCTCGTTTATTTGGTCGCGAATGACTGAATAAGTGAAATACTCGCTTACTTGTGCACAATTTCCAATTTCGCATTTTCTCAAACAACCGCCCAATAAAATATTTCAAACAGCATTGTTTATGATTTGCTGATGCACAAATAAGCTCGTTTATTGGGTCGCGAAGGACTTGAAGAAGTGAAATACTCGTTTACTTGTGCACAATTTCCAATTTCGCATTTTCTCAAATAACCGCGGAATAGAGTCATTGTTTATGATTGCTGATGCACAAATAAGCTCGTTTATTTGGTCGCGAATGACTGAATAAGTGAAATACTCGCTTACTTGTGCACAATTTCCAATTTCGCATTTTCCCAAACAACCGCCCAATAAAATATTTCAAACAGCATTGTTTATGATTGCTGATGCACAAATAAGCTCGTATATTTGGTCGCGAAGGACTGAAGAAGTGAAATACTCGCTTACTTGTGCACAATTTCCAATTTCGCATTTTCTCAAATAACCGCGGAATAGAATATTTCAAACAGCATTGTTTATGATTGCTGATGCACAAATAAGCTCGTTTATTTGGTCGCGAAGGACTGAAGAAGTGAAATACTCGTTTACTTGTGCACAATTTCCAATTTCGCATTTTCTCAAATAACCGGGGAATAGAATCATTGTTTATGATTGCTGATGCACAAATAAGCTCGTTTATTTGGTCGCGAATGACTGAATAAGTGAAATACTCGCTTACTTGTGCACAATTTCCAATTTCGCATTTTCTCAAACAACCGCCCAATAAAATATTTCAAACAGCATTGTTTATGATTTGCTGATGCACAAATAAGCTCGTTTATTGGGTCGCGAAGGACTTGAAGAAGTGAAATACTCGTTTACTTGTGCACAATTTCCAATTTCGCATTTTCTCAAATAACCGCGGAATAGAGTCATTGTTTATGATTGCTGATGCACAAATAAGCTCGTTTATTTGGTCGCGAATGACTGAATAAGTGAAATACTCGCTTACTTGTGCACAATTTCCAATTTCGCATTTTCCCAAACAACCGCCCAATAAAATATTTCAAACAGCATTGTTTATGATTGCTGATGCACAAATAAGCTCGTATATTTGGTCGCGAAGGACTGAAGAAGTGAAATACTCGCTTACTTGTGCACAATTTCCAATTTCGCATTTTCTCAAATAACCGCGGAATAGAGTCATTGTTTATGATTGCTGATGCACAAATAAGCTCGTTTATTTGGTCGCGAATGACTGAATAAGTGAAATACTCGCTTACTTGTGCACAATTTCCAATTTCGCATTTTCTCAAATAACCGGGGAATAGAATCATTGTTTATGATTGCTGATGCACAAATAAGCTCGTTTATTTGGTCGCGAATGACTGAATAAGTGAAATACTCGCTTACTTGTGCACAATTTCCAATTTCGCATTTTCTCAAACAACCGCCCAATAAAATATTTCAAACAGCATTGTTTATGATTTGCTGATGCACAAATAAGCTCGTTTATTGGGTCGCGAAGGACTTGAAGAAGTGAAATACTCGTTTACTTGTGCACAATTTCCAATTTCGCATTTTCTCAAATAACCGCGGAATAGAGTCATTGTTTATGATTGCTGATGCACAAATAAGCTCGTTTATTTGGTCGCGAATGACTGAATAAGTGAAATACTCGCTTACTTGTGCACAATTTCCAATTTCGCATTTTCCCAAACAACCGCCCAATAAAATATTTCAAACAGCATTGTTTATGATTGCTGATGCACAAATAAGCTCATATATTTGGTCGCGAAGGACTGAAGAAGTGAAATACTCGCTTACTTGTGCACAATTTCCAATTTCGCATTTTCTCAAATAACCGGGGAATAGAGTCATTGTTTATGATTGCTGATGCACAAATAAGCTCGTTTATTTGGTCGCGAATGACTGAATAAGTGAAATACTCGCTTACTTGTGCACAATTTCCAATTTCGCATTTTCTCAAACAACCGCCGAACAGAATATTTCAAACAGCTTGTTTATGATTGCTGATGCACAAATAAGCTCGTTTATTTGGTCGCGAATGACTGAATAAGTGAAATACTCGCTTACGTGTGCACAATCTCCAATTTCGCATTTTCTCAAATAACCGCGGAATAGAATCATTGTTTATGATTGCTGATGCACAAATAAGCTCGTTGATTTGGTCGCGAATGACTGAATAAGTGAAATACTCGCATACTTGTGCACAATTTCCAATTTCGCATTTTCTCAAACAACCGCCCAATAAAATATTTCAAACAGCATTGTTTATGATTGCTGATGCACAAATAAGCTCGTATATTTGGTCGCGAAGGACTGAAGAAGTGAAATACTCGCTTACTTGTGCACAATTTCCAATTTCGCATTTTCTCAAATAACCGCGGAATAGAATATTTCAAACAGCATTGTTTATGATTGCTGATGCACAAATAAGCTCGTTTATTTGGTCGCGAAGGACTGAAGAAGTGAAATACTCGTTTACTTGTGCACAATTTCCAATTTCGCATTTTCTCAAATAACCGGGGAATAGAATCATTGTTTATGATTGCTGATGCACAAATAAGCTCGTTTATTTGGTCGCGAATGACTGAATAAGTGAAATACTCGCTTACTTGTGCACAATTTCCAATTTCGCATTTTCTCAAACAACCGCCCAATAAAATATTTCAAACAGCATTGTTTATGATTTGCTGATGCACAAATAAGCTCGTTTATTGGGTCGCGAAGGACTTGAAGAAGTGAAATACTCGTTTACTTGTGCACAATTTCCAATTTCGCATTTTCTCAAATAACCGCGGAATAGAGTCATTGTTTATGATTGCTGATGCACAAATAAGCTCGTTTATTTGGTCGCGAATGACTGAATAAGTGAAATACTCGCTTACTTGTGCACAATTTCCAATTTCGCATTTTCCCAAACAACCGCCCAATAAAATATTTCAAACAGCATTGTTTATGATTGCTGATGCACAAATAAGCTCGTATATTTGGTCGCGAAGGACTGAAGAAGTGAAATACTCGCTTACTTGTGCACAATTTCCAATTTCGCATTTTCTCAAATAACCGCGGAATAGAATCATTGTTTATGATTGCTGATGCACAAATAAGCTCGTTTATTTGGTCGCGAATGACTGAATAAGTGAAATACTCGCTTACTTGTGCACAATTTCCAATTTGGCATTTTCTCAAACAACCGCCGAATAGAATATTTCAAACAGCATTGTTTATGATTGCTGATGCACAAATAAGCTCGTTTATTGGGTCGCGAAGGACTTGAAGAAGTGAAATACTCGTTTACTTGTGCACAATTTCCAATTTCGCATTTTCTCAAATAACCGCGGAATAGAGTCACTGTTTATGATTGCTGATGCACAAATAAGCTCGTTTATTTGGTCGCGAATGACTGAATAAGTGAAATACTCGCTTACTTGTGCACAATTTCCAATTTCGCATTTTCCCAAACAACCGCCCAATAAAATATTTCAAACAGCATTGTTTATGATTGCTGATGCACAAATAAGCTCGTATATTTGGTCGCGAAGGACTGAAGAAGTGAAATACTCGCTTACTTGTGCACAATTTCCAATTTCGCATTTTCTCAAATAACCGGGGAATAGAGTCATTGTTTATGATTGCTGATGCACAAATAAGCTCGTTTATTTGGTCGCGAATGACTGAATAAGTGAAATACTCGCTTACTTGTGCACAATTTCCAATTTCGCATTTTCTCAAACAACCGCCGAACAGAATATTTCAAACAGCTTGTTTATGATTGCTGATGCACAAATAAGCTCGTTTATTTTGTCGCGAATGACTGAATAAGTGAAATACTCGCTTACGTGTGCACAATCTCCAATTTCGCATTTTCTCAAATAACCGCGGAATAGAATCATTGTTTATGATTGCTGATGCACAAATAAGCTCGTTGATTTGGTCGCGAATGACTGAATAAGTGAAATACTCGCATACTTGTGCACAATTTCCAATTTCGCATTTTCTCAAACAACCGCCCAATAAAATATTTCAAACAGCATTGTTTATGATTGCTGATGCACAAATAAGCTCGTATATTTGGTCGCGAAGGACTGAAGAAGTGAAATACTCGCTTACTTGTGCACAATTTCCAATTTCGCATTTTCTCAAATAACCGCGGAATAGAATATTTCAAACAGCATTGTTTATGATTGCTGATGCACAAATAAGCTCGTTTATTTGGTCGCGAAGGACTGAAGAAGTGAAATACTCGTTTACTTGTGCACAATTTCCAATTTCGCATTTTCTCAAATAACCGGGGAATAGAATCATTGTTTATGATTGCTGATGCACAAATAAGCTCGTTTATTTGGTCGCGAATGACTGAATAAGTGAAATACTCGCTTACTTGTGCACAATTTCCAATTTCGCATTTTCTCAAACAACCGCCCAATAAAATATTTCAAACAGCATTGTTTATGATTTGCTGATGCACAAATAAGCTCGTTTATTGGGTCGCGAAGGACTTGAAGAAGTGAAATACTCGTTTACTTCTGCACAATTTCCAATTTCGCATTTTCTCAAATAACCGCGGAATAGAGTCATTGTTTATGATTGCTGATGCACAAATAAGCTCGTTTATTTGGTCGCGAATGACTGAATAAGTGAAATACTCGCTTACTTGTGCACAATTTCCAATTTCGCATTTTCCCAAACAACCGCCCAATAAAATATTTCAAACAGCATTGTTTATGATTGCTGATGCACAAATAAGCTCGTATATTTGGTCGCGAAGGACTGAAGAAGTGAAATACTCGCTTACTTGTGCACAATTTCCAATTTCGCATTTTCTCAAATAACCGCGGAATAGAATCATTGTTTATGATTGCTGATGCACAAATAAGCTCGTTTATTTGGTCGCGAATGACTGAATAAATGAAATACTCGCTTACTTGTGCACAATTTCCAATTTGGCATTTTCTCAAACAACCGCCGAATAGAATATTTCAAACAGCATTGTTTATGATTGCTGATGCACAAATAAGCTCGTTTATTTGGTCGCGAATGACTGAATAAGTGAAATACTCGCTTACTTGTGCACAATTTCCAATTTCGCATTTTCTCAAACAACCGCCGAATAGAATATTTCAAACATCATTGTTTATGATTGCTGATGCACAAATAAGCTCGTTTATTTGGTCGCGAAGGACTGTAGAAGTGAAATACTCGTTTACTTGTGCATAATTTACAATTTCGCAATTTCTCCAACAACCGCAGAATAGAATATTTCAAACATCATTGTTTATGATTGCCGATGCACAAATAAGCTCGTTTATTTGGTCGCGAATGACTGAATAAGTGAAATACTCGTTTACTTGTGCACAATTTACAATTTCGCAATTTCTCAAACAACCGCAGAATAGAATATTTCAAACATCATTGTTTATGATTGCTGATGCACAAATAAGCTCGTTTATTTGGTCGCGAAGGACTGTAGAAGTGAAATACTCGTTTACTTGTGCATAATTTACAATTTCGCAATTTCTCCAACAACCGCAGAATAGAATATTTCAAACATCATTGTTTATGATTGCCGATGCATAAATAAGCACGTTTATTTGGTCGCGAATGACTGAATAAGTGCAATACTCGTTTACTTGTGCACAATTTCCAATTTCGTATTTTCTCAAACAACCGCCGAATAGAATATTTCAAACAGCATTGTTTATGATTGCTGATGCACAAATAAGCTCGTTTATTTGGTCACGAAGGACTAAAGAAGTGAAATACTCGTTTACTTGTGAACAATTTCCAATTTCGCATTTTCTCAAACAACCGCCGAATAGAATAGTTCAAAGATCATTGTTTATGATTCCTGATGCATAAATATACTCGTTTATTTGGTCGCGAAGGACTGAAGAAGTGAAATACTCGTTTACTTGTGCACAATTTCCAATTTCACATTTTCTTAAACAACCGCCGAATAGAATAGTTCAAAGATCATTGTTTATGATTCCTGATGCACAAATAAGCTCGTTTATTTGGTCGCGAATGACTGAATAAGTGAAATACTCGCTTACTTGTGCACAATTTCCAATTTGGCATTTTCTCAAACTACCGCCGAATAGAATATTTCAAACAGCATTGTTTATGATTGCTGATGCACAAATAAGCTCGTTTATTTGGTCGCGAATGACTGAATAAGTGAAATACTCGCTTACTTGTGCACAATTTCCAATTTCGTATTTTCTCAAACAACCGCCGAATAAAATATTTCAAACATCATTGTTTACGATTGTTGATGCACAAATAAGCTCGTTCATTTGTCGCGAAGGACTTAAGAAGTGAAATACTCGTTTACTTGTGCACAATATCCAATTTCGCATTTTCTCAAACAACCGCCGAATAGAATATTTCAAACAATATTTGTTTATGATTGCTGATGCACAAATAAGCTCGTTTATTTGTCGCGAAGGACCGAAGATGTGAAATACTCGCTTACTTGTGCACAATTTCCAATTTCGCATTTTCTCAAATAACCGGGGAATAGAGTCATTGTTTATGATTGCTGATGCACAAATAAACTCGTTTATTTGGTCGCGAATGACTGAATAAGTGAAATACTCGCTTACTTGTGCACAATTTCCAATTTCGCATTTTCTCAAACAACCGCCGAACAGAATATTTCAAACAGCTTGTTTATGATTGCTGATGCACAAATAAGCTCGTATATTTGGTCGCGAAGGACTGAAGAAGTGAAATACTCGCTTACTTGTGCACAATTTCCAATTCCGCATTTTCTCAAATAACCGGGGAATAGAGTCATTGTTTATGATTGCTGATGCACAAATAAGCTCGTTTATTTGGTCGCGAATGACTGAATAAGTGAAATACTCGCTTACTTGTGCACAATTTCCAATTTCGCATTTTCTCAAACAACTGCCGAACAGAATATTTCAAACAGCTTGTTTATGATTGCTGATGCACAAATAAGCTCGTTTATTTGGTCGCGAATGACTGAATAAGTGAAATACTCGCTTACGTGTGCACAATCTCCAATTTCGCATTTTCTCAAATAACCGCGGAATAGAATCATTGTTTATGATTGCTGATGCACAAATAAGCTCGTTGATTTGGTCGCGAATGACTGAATAAGTGAAATACTCGCATACTTGTGCACAATTTCCAATTTCGCATTTTCTCAAACAACCGCCCAATAAAATATTTCAAACAGCATTGTTTATGATTGCTGATGCACAAATAAGCTCGTATATTTGGTCGCGAAGGACTGAAGAAGTGAAATACTCGCTTACTTGTGCACAATTTACAATTTCGCATTTTCTCAAATAACCGCGGAATAGAATATTTCAAACAGCATTGTTTATGATTGCTGATGCACAAATAAGCTCGTTTATTTGGTCGCGAAGGACTGAAGAAGTGAAATACTCGTTTACTTGTGCACAATTTCCAATTTCGCATTTTCTCAAATAACCGGGGAATAGAATCATTGTTTATGATTGCTGATGCACAAATAAGCTCGTTTATTTGGTCGCGAATGACTGAATAAGTGAAATACTCGCTTACTTGTGCACAATTTCCAATTTCGCATTTTCTCAAACAACCGCCCAATAAAATATTTCAAACAGCATTGTTTATGATTTGCTGATGCACAAATAAGCTCGTTTATTGGGTCGCGAAGGACTTGAAGAAGTGAAATACTCGTTTACTTGTGCACAATTTCCAATTTCGCATTTTCTCAAATAACCGCGGAATAGAGTCATTGTTTATGATTGCTGATGCACAAATAAGCTCGTTTATTTGGTCGCGAATGACTGAATAAGTGAAATACTCGCTTACTTGTGCACAATTTCCAATTTCGCATTTTCCCAAACAACCGCCCAATAAAATATTTCAAACAGCATTGTTTATGATTGCTGATGCACAAATAAGCTCGTATATTTGGTCGCGAAGGACTGAAGAAGTGAAATACTCGCTTACTTGTGCACAATTTCCAATTTCGCATTTTCTCAAATAACCGCGGAATAGAATCATTGTTTATGATTGCTGATGCACAAATAAGCTCGTTTATTTGGTCGCGAATGACTGAATAAGTGAAATACTCGCTTACTTGTGCACAATTTCCAATTTGGCATTTTCTCAAACAACCGCCGAATAGAATATTTCAAACAGCATTGTTTATGATTGCTGATGCACAAATAAGCTCGTTTATTGGGTCGCGAAGGACTTGAAGAAGTGAAATACTCGTTTACTTGTGCACAATTTCCAATTTCGCATTTTCTCAAATAACCGCGGAATAGAGTCATTGTTTATGATTGCTGATGCACAAATAAGCTCGTTTATTTGGTCGCGAATGACTGAATAAGTGAAATACTCGCTTACTTGTGCACAATTTCCAATTTCGCATTTTCCCAAACAACCGCCCAATAAAATATTTCAAACAGCATTGTTTATGATTGCTGATGCACAAATAAGCTCGTATATTTGGTCGCGAAGGACTGAAGAAGTGAAATACTCGCTTACTTGTGCACAATTTCCAATTTCGCATTTTCTCAAATAACCGGGGAATAGAGTCATTGTTTATGATTGCTGATGCACAAATAAGCTCGTTTATTTGGTCGCGAATGACTGAATAAGTGAAATACTCGCTTACTTGTGCACAATTTCCAATTTCGCATTTTCTCAAACAACCGCCGAACAGAATATTTCAAACAGCTTGTTTATGATTGCTGATGCACAAATAAGCTCGTTTATTTGGTCGCGAATGACTGAATAAGTGAAATACTCGCTTACGTGTGCACAATCTCCAATTTCGCATTTTCTCAAATAACCGCGGAATAGAATCATTGTTTATGATTGCTGATGCACAAATAAGCTCGTTGATTTGGTCGCGAATGACTGAATAAGTGAAATACTCGCATTCTTGTGCACAATTTCCAATTTCGCATTTTCTCAAACAACCGCCCAATAAAATATTTCAAACAGCATTGTTTTTGATTGCTGATGCACAAATAAGCTCGTATATTTGGTCGCGAAGGACTGAAGAAGTGAAATACTCGCTTACTTGTGCACAATTTCCAATTTCGCATTTTCTCAAATAACCGCGGAATAGAATATTTCAAACAGCATTGTTTATGATTGCTGATGCACAAATAAGCTCGTTTATTTGGTCGCGAAGGACTGAAGAAGTGAAATACTCGTTTACTTGTGCACAATTTCCAATTTCGCATTTTCTCAAATAACCGGGGAATAGAATCATTGTTTATGATTGCTGATGCACAAATAAGCTCGTTTATTTGGTCGCGAATGACTGAATAAGTGAAATACTCGCTTACTTGTGCACAATTTCCAATTTCGCATTTTCTCAAACAACCGCCCAATAATATATTTCAAACAGCATTGTTTATGATTTGCTGATGCACAAATAAGTTCGTTTATTGGGTCGCGAAGGACTTGAAGAAGTGAAATACTCGTTTACTTGTGCACAATTTCCAATTTCGCATTTTCTCAAATAACCGCGGAATAGAGTCATTGTTTATGATTGCTGATGCACAAATAAGCTCGTTTATTTGGTCGCGAATGACTGAATAAGTGAAATACTCGCTTACTTGTGCACAATTTCCAATTTCGCATTTTCCCAAACAACCGCCCAATAAAATATTTCAAACAGCATTGTTTATGATTGCTGGTGCACAAATAAGCTCGTATATTTGGTCGCGAAGGACTGAAGAAGTGAAATACTCGCTTACTTGTGCACAATTTCCAATTTCGCATTTTCTCAAATAACCGCGGAATAGAGTCATTGTTTATGATTGCTGATGCACAAATAAGCTCGTTTATTTGGTCGCGAATGACTGAATAAGTGAAATACTCGCTTACTTGTGCACAATTTCCAATTTCGCATTTTCTCAAATAACCGGGGAATAGAATCATTGTTTATGATTGCTGATGCACAAATAAGCTCGTTTATTTGGTCGCGAATGACTGAATAAGTGAAATACTCGCTTACTTGTGCACAATTTCCAATTTCGCATTTTCTCAAACAACCGCCCAATAAAATATTTCAAACAGCATTGTTTATGATTTGCTGATGCACAAATAAGCTCGTTTATTGGGTCGCGAAGGACTTGAAGAAGTGAAATACTCGTTTACTTGTGCACAATTTCCAATTTCGCATTTTCTCAAATAACCGCGGAATAGAGTCATTGTTTATGATTGCTGATGCACAAATAAGCTCGTTTATTTGGTCGCGAATGACTGAATAAGTGAAATACTCGCTTACTTGTGCACAATTTCCAATTTCGCATTTTCCCAAACAACCGCCCAATAAAATATTTCAAACAGCATTGTTTATGATTGCTGATGCACAAATAAGCTCGTATATTTGGTCGCGAAGGACTGAAGAAGTGAAATACTCGCTTACTTGTGCACAATTTCCAATTTCGCATTTTCTCAAATAACCGGGGAATAGAGTCATTGTTTATGATTGCTGATGCACAAATAAGCTCGTTTATTTGGTCGCGAATGACTGAATAAGTGAAATACTCGCTTACTTGTGCACAATTTCCAATTTCGCATTTTCTCAAACAACCGCCGAACAGAATATTTCAAACAGCTTGTTTATGATTGCTGATGCACAAATAAGCTCGTTTATTTGGTCGCGAATGACTGAATAAGTGAAATACTCGCTTACGTGTGCACAATCTCCAATTTCGCATTTTCTCAAATAACCGCGGAATAGAATCATTGTTTATGATTGCTGATGCACAAATAAGCTCGTTGATTTGGTCGCGAATGACTGAATAAGTGAAATACTCGCATACTTGTGCACAATTTCCAATTTCGCATTTTCTCAAACAACCGCCCAATAAAATATTTCAAACAGCATTGTTTATGATTGCTGATGCACAAATAAGCTCGTATATTTGGTCGCGAAGGACTGAAGAAGTGAAATACTCGCTTACTTGTGCACAATTTCCAATTTCGCATTTTCTCAAATAACCGCGGAAAAGAATATTTCAAACAGCATTGTTTATGATTGCTGATGCACAAATAAGCTCGTTTATTTGGTCGCGAAGGACTGAAGAAGTGAAATACTCGTTTACTTGTGCACAATTTTCAATTTCGCATTTTCTCAAATAACCGGGGAATAGAATCATTGTTTATGATTGCTGATGCACAAATAAGCTCGTTTATTTGGTCGCGAATGACTGAATAAGTGAAATACTCGCTTACTTGTGCACAATTTCCAATTTCGCATTTTCTCAAACAACCGCCCAATAAAATATTTCAAACAGCATTGTTTATGATTTGCTGATGCACAAATAAGCTCGTTTATTGGGTCGCGAAGGACTTGAAGAAGTGAAATACTCGTTTACTTGTGCACAATTTCCAATTTCGCATTTTCTCAAATAACCGCGGAATAGAGTCATTGTTTATGATTGCTGATGCACAAATAAGCTCGTTTATTTGGTCGCGAATGACTGAATAAGTGAAATACTCGCTTACTTGTGCACAATTTCCAATTTCGCATTTTCCCAAACAACCGCCCAATAAAATATTTCAAACAGCATTGTTTATGATTGCTGATGCACAAATAAGCTCGTATATTTGGTCGCGAAGGACTGAAGAAGTGAAATACTCGCTTACTTGTGCACAATTTCCAATTTCGCATTTTCTCAAATAACCGCGGAATAGAATCATTGTTTATGATTGCTGATGCACAAATAAGCTCGTTTATTTGGTCGCGAATGACTGAATAAGTGAAATACTCGCTTACTTGTGCACAATTTCCAATTTGGCATTTTCTCAAACAACCGCCGAATAGAATATTTCAAACAGCATTGTTTATGATTGCTGATGCACAAATAAGCTCGTTTATTGGGTCGCGAAGGACTTGAAGAAGTGAAATACTCGTTTACTTGTGCACAATTTCCAATTTCGCATTTTCTCAAATAACCGCGGAATAGAGTCATTGTTTATGATTGCTGATGCACAAATAAGCTCGTTTATTTGGTCGCGAATGACTGAATAAGTGAAATACTCGCTTACTTGTGCACAATTTCCAATTTCGCATTTTCCCAAACAACCGCCCAATAAAATATTTCAAACAGCATTGTTTATGATTGCTGATGCACAAATAAGCTCGTATATTTGGTCGCGAAGGACTGAAGAAGTGAAATACTCGCTTACTTGTGCACAATTTCCAATTTCGCATTTTCTCAAATAACCGGGGAATAGAGTCATTGTTTATGATTGCTGATGCACAAATAAGCTCGTTTATTTGGTCGCGAATGACTGAATAAGTGAAATACTCGCTTACTTGTGCACAATTTCCAATTTCGCATTTTCTCAAACAACCGCCGAACAGAATATTTCAAACAGCTTGTTTATGATTGCTGATGCACAAATAAGCTCGTTTATTTGGTCGCGAATGACTGAATAAGTGAAATACTCGCTTATGTGTGCACAATCTCCAATTTCGCATTTTCTCAAATAACCGCGGAATAGAATCATTGTTTATGATTGCTGATGCACAAATAAGCTCGTTGATTTGGTCGCGAATGACTGAATAAGTGAAATACTCGCATACTTGTGCACAATTTCCAATTTCGCATTTTCTCAAACAACCGCCCAATAAAATATTTCAAACAGCATTGTTTATGATTGCTGATGCACAAATAAGCTCGTATATTTGGTCGCGAAGGACTGAAGAAGTGAAATACTCGCTTACTTGTGCACAATTTCCAATTTCGCATTTTCTCAAATAACCGCGGAATAGAATATTTCAAACAGCATTGTTTATGATTGCTGATGCACAAATAAGCTCGTTTATTTGGTCGCGAAGGACTGAAGAAGTGAAATACTCGTTTACTTGTGCACAATTTCCAATTTCGCATTTTCTCAAATAACCGGGGAATAGAATCATTGTTTATGATTGCTGATGCACAAATAAGCTCGTTTATTTGGTCGCGAATGACTGAATAAGTGAAATACTCGCTTACTTGTGCACAATTTCCAATTTCGCATTTTCTCAAACAACCGCCCAATAAAATATTTCAAACAGCATTGTTTATGATTTGCTGATGCACAAATAAGCTCGTTTATTGGGTCGCGAAGGACTTGAAGAAGTGAAATACTCGTTTACTTGTGCACAATTTCCAATTTCGCATTTTCTCAAATAACCGCGGAATAGAGTCATTGTTTATGATTGCTGATGCACAAATAAGCTCGTTTATTTGGTCGCGAATGACTGAATAAGTGAAATACTCGCTTACTTGTGCACAATTTCCAATTTCGCATTTTCCCAAACAACCGCCCAATAAAATATTTCAAACAGCATTGTTTATGATTGCTGATGCACAAATAAGCTCGTATATTTGGTCGCGAAGGACTGAAGAAGTGAAATACTCGCTTACTTGTGCACAATTTCCAATTTCGCATTTTCTCAAATAACCGCGGAATAGAGTCATTGTTTATGATTGCTGATGCACAAATAAGCTCGTTTATTTGGTCGCGAATGACTGAATAAGTGAAATACTCGCTTACTTGTGCACAATTTCCAATTTCGCATTTTCTCAAATAACCGGGGAATAGAATCATTGTTTATGATTGCTGATGCACAAATAAGCTCGTTTATTTGGTCGCGAATGACTGAATAAGTGAAATACTCGCTTACTTGTGCACAATTTCCAATTTCGCATTTTCTCAAACAACCGCCCAATAAAATATTTCAAACAGCATTGTTTATGATTTGCTGATGCACAAATAAGCTCGTTTATTGGGTCGCGAAGGACTTGAAGAAGTGAAATACTCGTTTACTTGTGCACAATTTCCAATTTCGCATTTTCTCAAATAACCGCGGAATAGAGTCATTGTTTATGATTGCTGATGCACAAATAAGCTCGTTTCTTTGGTCGCGAATGACTGAATAAGTGAAATACACGCTTACTTGTGCACAATTTCCAATTTCGCATTTTCCCAAACAACCGCCCAATAAAATATTTCAAACAGCATTGTTTATGATTGCTGATGCACAAATAAGCTCGTATATTTGGTCGCGAAGGACTGAAGAAGTGAAATACTCGCTTACTTGTGCACAATTTCCAATTTCGCATTTTCTCAAATAACCGGGGAATAGAGTCATTGTTTATGATTGCTGATGCACAAATAAGCTCGTTTATTTGGTCGCGAATGACTGAATAAGTGAAATACTCGCTTACTTGTGCACAATTTCCAATTTCGCATTTTCTCAAACAACCGCCGAACAGAATATTTCAAACAGCTTGTTTATGATTGCTGATGCACAAATAAGCTCGTTTATTTGGTCGCGAATGACTGAATAAGTGAAATACTCGCTTACGTGTGCACAATCTCCAATTTCGCATTTTCTCAAATAACCGCGGAATAGAATCATTGTTTATGATTGCTGATGCACAAATAAGCTCGTTGATTTGGTCGCGAATGACTGAATAAGTGAAATACTCGCATACTTGTGCACAATTTCCAATTTCGCATTTTCTCAAACAACCGCCCAATAAAATATTTCAAACAGCATTGTTTATGATTGCTGATGCACAAATAAGCTCGTATATTTGGTCGCGAAGGACTGAAGAAGTGAAATACTCGCTTACTTGTGCACAATTTCCAATTTCGCATTTTCTCAAATAACCGCGGAAAAGAATATTTCAAACAGCATTGTTTATGATTGCTGATGCACAAATAAGCTCGTTTATTTGGTCGCGAAGGACTGAAGAAGTGAAATACTCGTTTACTTGTGCACAATTTCCAATTTCGCATTTTCTCAAATAACCGGGGAATAGAATCATTGTTTATGATTGCTGATGCACAAATAAGCTCGTTTATTTGGTCGCGAATGACTGAATAAGTGAAATACTCGCTTACTTGTGCACAATTTCCAATTTCGCATTTTCTCAAACAACCGCCCAATAAAATATTTCAAACAGCATTGTTTATGATTTGCTGATGCACAAATAAGCTCGTTTATTGGGTCGCGAAGGACTTGAAGAAGTGAAATACTCGTTTACTTGTGCACAATTTCCAATTTCGCATTTTCTCAAATAACCGCGGAATAGAGTCATTGTTTATGATTGCTGATGCACAAATAAGCTCGTTTATTTGGTCGCGAATGACTGAATAAGTGAAATACTCGCTTACTTGTGCACAATTTCCAATTTCGCATTTTCCCAAACAACCGCCCAATAAAATATTTCAAACAGCATTGTTTATGATTGCTGATGCACAAATAAGCTCGTATATTTGGTCGCGAAGGACTGAAGAAGTGAAATACTCGCTTACTTGTGCACAATTTCCAATTTCGCATTTTCTCAAATAACCGCGGAATAGAATCATTGTTTATGATTGCTGATGCACAAATAAGCTCGTTTATTTGGTCGCGAATGACTGAATAAGTGAAATACTCGCTTACTTGTGCACAATTTCCAATTTGGCATTTTCTCAAACAACCGCCGAATAGAATATTTCAAACAGCATTGTTTATGATTGCTGATGCACAAATAAGCTCGTTTATTGGGTCGCGAAGGACTTGAAGAAGTGAAATACTCGTTTACTTGTGCACAATTTCCAATTTCGCATTTTCTCAAATAACCGCGGAATAGAGTCATTGTTTATGATTGCTGATGCACAAATAAGCTCGTTTATTTGGTCGCGAATGACTGAATAAGTGAAATACTCGCTTACTTGTGCACAATTTCCAATTTCGCATTTTCCCAAACAACCGCCCAATAAAATATTTCAAACAGCATTGTTTATGATTGCTGATGCACAAATAAGCTCGTATATTTGGTCGCGAAGGACTGAAGAAGTGAAATACTCGCTTACTTGTGCACAATTTCCAATTTCGCATTTTCTCAAATAACCGGGGAATAGAGTCATTGTTTATGATTGCTGATGCACAAATAAGCTCGTTTATTTGGTCGCGAATGACTGAATAAGTGAAATACTCGCTTACTTGTGCACAATTTCCAATTTCGCATTTTCTCAAACAACCGCCGAACAGAATATTTCAAACAGCTTGTTTATGATTGCTGATGCACAAATAAGCTCGTTTATTTGGTCGCGAATGACTGAATAAGTGAAATACTCGCTTATGTGTGCACAATCTCCAATTTCGCATTTTCTCAAATAACCGCGGAATAGAATCATTGTTTATGATTGCTGATGCACAAATAAGCTCGTTGATTTGGTCGCGAATGACTGAATAAGTGAAATACTCGCATACTTGTGCACAATTTCCAATTTCGCATTTTCTCAAACAACCGCCCAATAAAATATTTCAAACAGCATTGTTTATGATTGCTGATGCACAAATAAGCTCGTATATTTGGTCGCGAAGGACTGAAGAAGTGAAATACTCGCTTACTTGTGCACAATTTCCAATTTCGCATTTTCTCAAATAACCGCGGAATAGAATATTTCAAACAGCATTGTTTATGATTGCTGATGCACAAATAAGCTCGTTTATTTGGTCGCGAAGGACTGAAGAAGTGAAATACTCGTTTACTTGTGCACAATTTCCAATTTCGCATTTTCTCAAATAACCGGGGAATAGAATCATTGTTTATGATTGCTGATGCACAAATAAGCTCGTTTATTTGGTCGCGAATGACTGAATAAGTGAAATACTCGCTTACTTGTGCACAATTTCCAATTTCGCATTTTCTCAAACAACCGCCCAATAAAATATTTCAAACAGCATTGTTTATGATTTGCTGATGCACAAATAAGCTCGTTTATTGGGTCGCGAAGGACTTGAAGAAGTGAAATACTCGTTTACTTGTGCACAATTTCCAATTTCGCATTTTCTCAAATAACCGCGGAATAGAGTCATTGTTTATGATTGCTGATGCACAAATAAGCTCGTTTATTTGGTCGCGAATGACTGAATAAGTGAAATACTCGCTTACTTGTGCACAATTTCCAATTTCGCATTTTCCCAAACAACCGCCCAATAAAATATTTCAAACAGCATTGTTTATGATTGCTGATGCACAAATAAGCTCGTATATTTGGTCGCGAAGGACTGAAGAAGTGAAATACTCGCTTACTTGTGCACAATTTCCAATTTCGCATTTTCTCAAATAACCGCGGAATAGAATCATTGTTTATGATTGCTGATGCACAAATAAGCTCGTTTATTTGGTCGCGAATGACTGAATAAATGAAATACTCGCTTACTTGTGCACAATTTCCAATTTGGCATTTTCTCAAACAACCGCCGAATAGAATATTTCAAACAGCATTGTTTATGATTGCTGATGCACAAATAAGCTCGTTTATTTGCTCGCGAATGACTGAATAAGTGAAATACTCGCTTACTTGTGCACAATTTCCAATTTCGCATTTTCTCAAACAACCGCCGAATAGAATATTTCAAACATCATTGTTTATGATTGCTGATGCACAAATAAGCTCGTTTATTTGGTCGCGAAGGACTGTAGAAGTGAAATACTCGTTTACTTGTGCATAATTTACAATTTCGCAATTTCTCCAACAACCGCAGAATAGAATATTTCAAACATCATTGTTTATGATTGCCGATGCACAAATAAGCTCGTTTATTTGGTCGCGAATGACTGAATAAGTGAAATACTCGTTTACTTGTGCACAATTTACAATTTCGCAATTTCTCAAACAACCGCAGAATAGAATATTTCAAACATCATTGTTTATGATTGCCGATGCACAAATAAGCTCGCATATTTGGTCGCGAATGACTGAATAAGTGAAATACTCGTTTACTTGTGCACAATTTACAATTTCGCAATTTCTCAAACAACCGCAGAATAGAATATTTCAAACATCATTGTTTATGATTGCTGATGCAAAAATAAGCTCGTTTATTTGGTCGCGAAGGACTGTAGAAGTGAAATACTCGTTTACTTGTGCATAATTTACAATTTCGCAATTTCTCCAACAACCGCAGAATAGAATATTTCAAACATCATTGTTTATGATTGCCGATGCATAAATAAGCACGTTTATTTGGTCGCGAATGACTGAATAAGTGCAATACTCGTTTACTTGTGCACAATTTCCAATTTCGTATTTTCTCAAACAACCGCCGAATAGAATATTTCAAACAGCATTGTTTATGATTGCTGATGCACAAATAAGCTCGTTTATTTGGTCACGAAGGACTAAAGAAGTGAAATACTCGTTTACTTGCGAACAATTTCCAATTTCGCATTTTCTCAAACAACCGCCGAATAGAATAGTTCAAAGATCATTGTTTATGATTCCTGATGCATAAATATACTCGTTTATTTGGTCGCGAAGGACTGAAGAAGTGAAATACTCGTTTACTTGTGCACAATTTCCAATTTCACATTTTCTCAAACAACCGCCGAATAGAATAGTTCAAAGATCATTGTTTATGATTCCTGATGCACAAATAAGCTCGTTTATTTGGTCGCGAATGACTGAATAAGTGAAATACTCGCTTACTTGTGCACAATTTCCAATTTGGCATTTTCTCAAACTACCGCCGAATAGAATATTTCAAACAGCATTGTTTATGATTGCTGATGCACAAATAAGCTCGTTTATTTGGTCGCGAATGACTGAATAAGTGAAATACTCGCTTACTTGTGCACAATTTCCAATTTCGTATTTTCTCAAACAACCGCCGAATAAAATATTTCAAACATCATTGTTTACGATTGTTGATGCACAAATAAGCTCGTTCATTTGTCGCGAAGGACTTAAGAAGTGAAATACTCGTTTACTTGTGCACAATATCCAATTTCGCATTTTCTCAAACAACCGCCGAATAGAATATTTCAAACAGCATTGTTTATGATTGCTGATGCACAAATAAGCTCGTTTATTTGTCGCGAAGGACCGAAGATGTGAAATACTCGTTTACTTGTGTACAATTTCCAATTTCGCATTTTCTCAAACAACCGCCGAATAGAATATTTCAAACATCATTGTTTATGATTGCTGATGCACAAATAAGTTTTCTTGTTTGGTCGCGAAGGACTGAAGAAGTTAAATACTCGTTTACTTGTGTACAATTTCCAATTTCGTATTTTCTCAAACAACCGCCGAATAGAATATTTCAAACAGCATTGTTTATGATTGCTGATGCACAAATAAGCTCGTCTATTTGTCGCGAATCACTGAAGATGTGAAATACTCGTTTACTTGTGTACAATTTCCAATTTCGCATTTTCTCAAACAACCGCCGAATAGAATATTTCAAACATCATTGTTTACGATTGCTGATGCACACATAAGCTCGTTTATTTGTCGCGAAGGACTAAAGAAGTGAAATACTCGTTTACTTGGGCACAATTTCCAATTTCGCATTTTCTCAAACAACCGCCGAATAGAATATTTCAAACATCATTGTTTACGATTGTTGATGCACAAATAAGCTCGTTTATTTGTCGCGAAGGACTAAAGAAGTAAAATATTCTTTTACTTGTGCACAATATCCAATTTCGTATTTTCTCAAACAACCGCGGAATAGAATATTTCAAACATCATTGTTTATGATTGCTGATGCACAAATAAGCTCGGTTATTTGGTCGCGAATGACTGAATAAGTGAAATACTTGTTTACTTGTGCACAATTTCCAATTTCGCATTTTCTCAAACAACCGCCGAATAGAATATTTCAAACATCATTGTTTACGATTGTTGATGCACAAATAAGTTCGTTTATTTGTCGCGAAGAACTAAAGAAGTGAAATACTCGTTTACTTGTGAACAATTTCCAATTTCGCATTTTCTCAAACAACGCCGAATAGAATATTTCAAACATCATTGTTTACGATTGTTGATGCACAAATAAGCTCGTTTATTTGTCGCGAAGGACTAAAGAAGTGAAATACTCGTTTACTTGTGCACAATATCCAATTTCGCATTTTCTTAAACAACCGCGGAATAGAATATTTCAAACAGCATTGTTTATGATTGCTGATGCACGAATAAGCTCGTTTATTTGTCGCGAAGGACTGAAGATGTGAAATACTCGTTTACTTGTGTACAATTTCCAATTTCGCATTTTCTCATACAACCGCCGAATAGAATATTTCAAACATCATTGTTTACGATTGCTGATGCACAAATAAGCTCGTTTATTTGTCGCGAAGGACTAAAGAAGTGAAATACTCGTTTACTTGGGCACAATTTCCAATTTCGCATTTTCTCAAACAACCGCCGAATAGAATATTTCAAACATCATTGTTTATGATTGCTGATGCACAAATAAGCTCGTCTATTTGGTCGCGAGGGACTGAATAAGTGAAATACTCCCTTACTTGTGCACAATTTCCAATTTCGTATTTTCTCAAATAACCGCGGAATAGAATCATTGTTTATGATTGCTGATGCACAAATAAGCTCGTTTATTTGGTCGCGAATGACTGAATAAGTGAAATACTCGCTTACTTGTGCACAATTTCCAATTTCGCATTTTCTCAAACAACCGCCGAATAGAATATTTCAAACATCATTGTTTATGATTGCTGATGCACAAATAAGCTCGTCTATTTGGTCGCGAGGGACTGTAGAAGTGAAATACTCGTTTACTTGTGCATAATTTACAATTTCGCAATTTCTCAAATAACCGCAGAATAGAATATTTCAAACATCATTGTTTATGATTGCCGATGCACAAATAAGCTCGTTTATTTGGTCGCGAATGACTGAATAAGTGAAATACTCGCTTACTTGTGCACAATTTCCAATTTCGCATTTTCCCAAACAACCGCCCAATAAAATATTTCAAACAGCATTGTTTATGATTGCTGATGCACAAATAAGCTCGTATATTTGGTCGCGAAGGACTGAAGAAGTGAAATACTCGCTTACTTGTGCACAATTTCCAATTTCGCATTTTCTCAAATAACCGCGGAATAGAATCATTGTTTATGATTGCTGATGCACAAATAAGCTCGTTTATTTGGTCGCGAATGACTGAATAAGTGAAATACTCGCTTACTTGTGCACAATTTCGAATTTGGCATTTTCTCAAACAACCGCCGAATAGAATATTTCAAACAGCATTGTTTATGATTGCTGATGCACAAATAAGCTCGTTTATTTGGTCGCGAATGACTGAATAAGTGAAATACTCGCTTACTTGTGCACAATTTCCAATTTCGCATTTTCTCAAACAACCGCCGAATAGAATATTTCAAACATCATTGTTTATGATTGCTGATGCACAAATAAGCTCGTTTATTTGGTCGCGAAGGACTGTAGAAGTGAAATACTCGTTTACTTGTGCATAATTTACAATTTCGCAATTTCTCCAACAACCGCAGAATAGAATATTTCAAACATCATTGTTTATGATTGCCGATGCACAAATAAGCTCGTTTATTTGGTCGCGAATGACTGAATAAGTTAAATACTCGTTTACTTGTGCACAATTTACAATTTCGCAATTTCTCAGACAACCGCAGAATAGAATATTTCAAACATCATTGTTTATGATTGCCGATGCACAAATAAGCTCGCATATTTGGTCGCGAATGACTGAATAAGTGAAATACTCGTTTACTTGTGCACAATTTACAATTTCGCAATTTCTCAAACAACCGCAGAATAGAATATTCCAAACATCATTGTTTATGATTGCTGATGCACAAATAAGCTCGTTTATTTGGTCGCGAAGGACTGTAGAAGTGAAATACTCGTTTACTTGTGCATAATTTACAATTTCGCAATTTCTCCAACAACCGCAGAATAGAATATTTCAAACATCATTGTTTATGATTGCCGATGCATAAATAAGCACGTTTATTTGGTCGCGAATGACTGAATAAGTGAAATACTCGTTTACTTGTGCACAATTTCCAATTTCGTATTTTCTCAAACAACCGCCGAATAGAATATTTCAAACAGCATTGTTTATGATTGCTGATGCACAAATAAGCTCGTTTATTTGGTCACGAAGGACTAAAGAAGTGAAATACTCGTTTACTTGTGAACAATTTCCAATTTCGCATTTTCTCAAACAACCGCCGAATAGAATAGTTCAAAGATCATTGTTTATGATTCCTGATGCATAAATATACTCGTTTATTTGGTCGCGAAGGACTGAAGAAGTGAAATACTCGTTTACTTGTGCACAATTTCCAATTTCACATTTTCTCAAACAACAGCCGAATAGAATATTTCAAACAGCATTGTTCATGATTGCTCATGCACAAATAAGCTCGTTTATTTGGTCGCGAATGACTGAATAAGTGAAATACTCCTTTACTTGTGCACAATTTCCAATTTCGTATTTTCTCAAACAACCTCCGAATAGAATATTTCGAACATCATTGTTTTTGACTGCTGATGCACAAATAAGCTCGCTTATTAGGTCGCGAATGACTGAATAAGTGAAATACTCGTTTACTTGTGCACAATATCCAATTTCGCATTTTCTCAAACAACCGCGGAATAGAATATTTCAAACAGCATTGTTTATGATTGCTGATGCACAAATAAGTTTTCTTGTTTGGTCGCGAAGGACTGAAGAAGTTAAATACTCGTTTACTTGTGTACAATTTCCAATTTCGTATTTTCTCAAACAACCGCCGAATAAAATATTTCAAACATCATTGTTTACGATTGTTGATGCACAAATAAGCTCGTTCATTTGTCGCGAAGGACTTAAGAAGTGAAATACTCGTTTACTTGTGCACAATATCCAATTTCGCATTTTCTCAAACAACCGCCCAATAGAATATTTCAAACAACATTGTTTATGATTGCTGATGCACAAATAAGCTCGTTTATTTGTCGCGAAGGACTGAAGATGTGAAATACTCGTTTACTTGTGTACAATTTCCAATTTCGCATTTTCTCAAACAACCGCCGAATAGAATATTTCAAACATCATTGTTTATGATTGCTGATGCACAAATAAGTTTTCTTGTTTGGTCGCGAAGGACTGAAGAAGTTAAATACTCGTTTACTTGTGTACAATTTCCAATTTCGTATTTTCTCAAACAATCGCCGAATAGAATATTTCAAACAGCATTGTTTATGATTGCTGATGCACAAATAAGCTCGTCTATTTGTCGCGAAGGACTGAAGATGTGAAATACTCGTTTACTTGTGTACAATTTCCAATTTCGCATTTTCTCAAACAACCGCCGAATAGAATATTTCAAACATCATTGTTTACGATTGCTGATGCACACATAAGCTCGTTTATTTGTCGCGAAGGACTAAAGAAGTGAAATACTCGTTTACTTGGGCACAATTTCCAATTTCGCATTTTCTCAAACAACCGCCGAATAGAATATTTCAAACAGCATTGTTTATGATTGCTGATGCACGAATAAGCTCGTTTATTTGTCGCGAAGGACTTAAGAAGTGAAATACTCGTTTACTTGTGCACAATATCCAATTTCGCATTTTCTCAAACAACCGCCCAATAGAATATTTCAAACAACATTGTTTATGATTGCTGATGCACAAATAAGCTCGTTTATTTGTCGCGAAGGACTGAAGATGTGAAATACTCGTTTACTTGTGTACAATTTCCAATTTCGCATTTTCTCAAACAACCGCCGAATAGAATATTTCAAACATCATTGTTTATGATTGCTGATGCACAAATAAGTTTTCTTGTTTGGTCGCGAAGGACTGAAGAAGTTAAATACTCGTTTACTTGTGTACAATTTCCAATTTCGTATTTTCTCAAACAACCGCCGAATAGAATATTTCAAACAGCATTGTTTATGATTGCTGATGCACAAATAAGCTCGTCTATTTGTCGCGAATCACTGAAGATGTGAAATACTCGTTTACTTGTGTACAATTTCCAATTTCGCATTTTCTCAAACAACCGCCGAATAGAATATTTCAAACATCATTGTTTACGATTGCTGATGCACACATAAGCTCGTTTATTTGTCGCGAAGGACTAAAGAAGTGAAATACTCGTTTACTTGGGCACAATTTCCAATTTCGCATTTTCTCAAACAACCGCCGAATAGAATATTTCAAACATCATTGTTTACGATTGTTGATGCACAAATAAGCTCGTTTATTTGTCGCGAAGGACTAAAGAAGTAAAATATTCTTTTACTTGTGCACAATATCCAATTTCGTATTTTCTCAAACAACCGCGGAATAGAATATTTCAAACATCATTGTTTATGATTGCTGATGCACAAATAAGCTCGGTTATTTGGTCGCGAATGACTGAATAAGTGAAATACTTGTTTACTTGTGCACAATTTCCAATTTCGCATTTTCTCAAACAACCGCCGAATAGAATATTTCAAACATCATTGTTTACGATTGTTGATGCACAAATAAGTTCGTTTATTTGTCGCGAAGAACTAAAGAAGTGAAATACTCGTTTACTTGTGAACAATTTCCAATTTCGCATTTTCTCAAACAACGCCGAATAGAATATTTCAAACATCATTGTTTACGATTGTTGATGCACAAATAAGCTCGTTCATTTGTCGCGAAGGACTAAAGAAGTGAAATACTCGTTTACTTGTGCACAATATCCAATTTCGCATTTTCTTAAACAACCGCGGAATAGAATATTTCAAACAGCATTGTTTATGATTGCTGATGCACGAATAAGCTCGTTTATTTGTCGCGAAGGACTGAAGATGTGAAATACTCGTTTACTTGTGTACAATTTCCAATTTCGCATTTTCTCATACAACCGCCGAATAGAATATTTCAAACATCATTGTTTACGATTGCTGATGCACAAATAAGCTCGTTTATTTGTCGCGAAGGACTAAAGAAGTGAAATACTCGTTTACTTGGGCACAATTTCCAATTTCGCATTTTCTCAAACAACCGCCGAATAGAATATTTCAAACATCATTGTTTATGATTGCTGATGCACAAATGAGCTCGTCTATTTGGTCGCGAGGGACTGAATAAGTGAAATACTCCCTTACTTGTGCACAATTTCCAATTTCGTATTTTCTCAAATAACCGCGGAATAGAATCATTGTTTATGATTGCTGATGCACAAATAAGCTCGTTTATTTGGTCGCGAATGACTGAATAAGTGAAATACTCGCTTACTTGTGCACAATTTCCAATTTCGCATTTTCTCAAACAACCGCCGAATAGAATATTTCAAACATCATTGTTTATGATTGCTGATGCACAAATAAGCTCGTCTATTTGGTCGCGAGGGACTGTAGAAGTGAAATACTCGTTTACTTGTGCATAATTTACAATTTCGCAATTTCTCAAATAACCGCAGAATAGAATATTTCAAACATCATTGTTTATGATTGCCGATGCACAAATAAGCTCGTTTATTTGGTCGCGAATGACTGAATAAGTGAAATACTCGCTTACTTGTGCACAATTTCCAATTTCGCATTTTCCCAAACAACCGCCCAATAAAATATTTCAAACAGCATTGTTTATGATTGCTGATGCACAAATAAGCTCGTATATTTGGTCGCGAAGGACTGAAGAAGTGAAATACTCGCTTACTTGTGCACAATTTCCAATTTCGCATTTTCTCAAATAACCGCCGAATAAAATATTTCAAACATCATTGTTTACGATTGTTGATGCACAAATAAGCTCGTTCATTTGTCGCGAAGGACTTAAGAAGTGAAATACTCGTTTACTTGGGCACAATTTCCAATTTCGCATTTTCCCAAACAACCGCCCAATAAAATATTTCAAACAGCATTGTTTATGATTGCTGATGCACAAATAAGCTCGTTTATTTGGTCGCGAATGACTGAATAAGTGAAATACTCGCTTACTTGTGCACAATTTCGAATTTGGCATTTTCTTAAACAACCGCCGAATAGAATATTTCAAACAGCATTGTTTATGATTGCTGATGCACAAATAAGCTCGTTTATTTGGTCGCGAATGACTGAATAAGTGAAATACTCGCTTACTTGTGCACAATTTCCAATTTCGCATTTTCTCAAACAACCGCCGAATAGAATATTTCAAACATCATTGTTTATGATTGCTGATGCACAAATAAGTTTGCTTGTTTGGTCGCGAAGGACTGAAGAAGTGAAATACTCGTTTACTTGTGTACAATTTCCAATTTCGTATTTTCTCAAACAACCGCCGAATAAAATATTTCAAACATCATTGTTTACGATTGTTGATGCACAAATAAGCTCGTTCATTTGTCGCGAAGGACTTAAGAAGTGAAATACTCGTTTACTTGGGCACAATTTCCAATTTCGCATTTTCTCAAACAACCGCCGAATAGAATATTTCAAACAGCATTGTTTATGATTGCTGATGCACACATAAGCTCGTTTATTTGTCGCGAAGGACTAAAGAAGTGAAATACTCGTTTACTTGGGCACAATTTCCAATTTCGCATTTTCTCAAACAACCGCCGAATAGAATATTTCAAACATCATTGTTTATGATTGCTGATGCACAAATAAGTTTGCTTGTTTGGTCGCGAAGGACTGTAGAAGTGAAATACTCGTTTACTTGTGCATAATTTACAATTTCGCAATTTCTCCAACAACCGCAGAATAGAATATTTCAAACATCATTGTTTATGATTGCCGATGCACAAATAAGCTCGTTTATTTGTTCGCGAATGACTGAATAAGTTAAATACTCGTTTACTTGTGCACAATTTACAATTTCGCAATTTCTCAGACAACCGCAGAATAGAATATTTCAAACATCATTGTTTATGATTGCCGATGCACAAATAAGCTCGCATATTTGGTCGCGAATGACTGAATAAGTGAAATACTCGTTTACTTGTGCACAATTTACAATTTCGCAATTTCTCAAACAACCGCAGAATAGAATATTCCAAACATCATTGTTTATGATTGCTGATGCACAAATAAGCTCGTTTATTTGGTCGCGAAGGACTGTAAAAGTGAAATACTCGTTTACTTGTGCATAATTTACAATTTCGCAATTTCTCCAACAACCGCAGAATAGAATATTTCAAACATCATTGTTTATGATTGCCGATGCATAAATAAGCACGTTTATTTGGTCGCGAATGACTGAATAAGTGAAATACTCGTTTACTTGTGCACAATTTCCAATTTCGTATTTTCTCAAACAACCGCCGAATAGAATATTTCAAACAGCATTGTTTATGATTGCTGATGCACAAATAAGCTCGTTTATTTGGTCACGAAGGACTAAAGAAGTGAAATACTCGTTTACTTGTGAACAATTTCCAATTTCGCATTTTCTCAAACAACCGCCGAATAGAATAGTTCAAAGATCATTGTTTATGATTCCTGATGCATAAATATACTCGTTTATTTGGTCGCGAAGGACTGAAGAAGTGAAATACTCGTTTACTTGTGCACAATTTCCAATTTCACATTTTCTCAAACAACAGCCGAATAGAATATTTCAAACAGCATTGTTCATGATTGCTCATGCACAAATAAGCTCGTTTATTTGGTCGCGAATGACTGAATAAGTGAAATACTCCTTTACTTGTGCACAATTTCCAATTTCGTATTTTCTCAAACAACCTCCGAATAGAATATTTCGAACATCATTGTTTTTGACTGCTGATGCACAAATAAGCTCGCTTATTAGGTCGCGAATGACTGAATAAGTGAAATACTCGTTTACTTGTGCACAATATCCAATTTCGCATTTTCTCAAACAACCGCGGAATAGAATATTTCAAACAGCATTGTTTATGATTGCTGATGCACAAATAAGTTTTCTTGTTTGGTCGCGAAGGACTGAAGAAGTTAAATACTCGTTTACTTGTGTACAATTTCCAATTTCGTATTTTCTCAAACAACCGCCGAATAAAATATTTCAAACATCATTGTTTACGATTGTTGATGCACAAATAAGCTCGTTCATTTGTCGCGAAGGACTTAAGAAGTGAAATACTCGTTTACTTGTGCACAATATCCAATTTCGCATTTTCTCAAACAACCGCCCAATAGAATATTTCAAACAACATTGTTTATGATTGCTGATGCACAAATAAGCTCGTTTATTTGTCGCGAAGGACTGAAGATGTGAAATACTCGTTTACTTGTGTACAATTTCCAATTTCGCATTTTCTCAAACAACCGCCGAATAGAATATTTCAAACATCATTGTTTATGATTGCTGATGCACAAATAAGTTTTCTTGTTTGGTCGCGAAGGACTGAAGAAGTTAAATACTCGTTTACTTGTGTACAATTTCCAATTTCGTATTTTCTCAAACAATCGCCGAATAGAATATTTCAAACAGCATTGTTTATGATTGCTGATGCACAAATAAGCTCGTCTATTTGTCGCGAAGGACTGAAGATGTGAAATACTCGTTTACTTGTGTACAATTTCCAATTTCGCATTTTCTCAAACAACCGCCGAATAGAATATTTCAAACATCATTGTTTACGATTGCTGATGCACACATAAGCTCGTTTATTTGTCGCGAAGGACTAAAGAAGTGAAATACTCGTTTACTTGGGCACAATTTCCAATTTCGCATTTTCTCAAACAACCGCCGAATAGAATATTTCAAACAGCATTGTTTATGATTGCTGATGCACGAATAAGCTCGTTTATTTGTCGCGAAGGACTTAAGAAGTGAAATACTCGTTTACTTGTGCACAATATCCAATTTCGCATTTTCTCAAACAACCGCCCAATAGAATATTTCAAACAACATTGTTTATGATTGCTGATGCACAAATAAGCTCGTTTATTTGTCGCGAAGGACTGAAGATGTGAAATACTCGTTTACTTGTGTACAATTTCCAATTTCGCATTTTCTCAAACAACCGCCGAATAGAATATTTCAAACATCATTGTTTATGATTGCTGATGCACAAATAAGTTTTCTTGTTTGGTCGCGAAGGACTGAAGAAGTTAAATACTCGTTTACTTGTGTACAATTTCCAATTTCGTATTTTCTCAAACAATCGCCGAATAGAATATTTCAAACAGCATTGTTTATGATTGCTGATGCACAAATAAGCTCGTTTATTTGGTCGCGAATGACTGAATAAGTGAAATACTCGCTTACTTGTGCACAATTTCCAATTTCGTATTTTCTCAAACAACCGCCGAATAAAATATTTCAAACATCATTGTTTACGATTGTTGATGCACAAATAAGCTCGTTCATTTGTCGCGAAGGACTTAAGAAGTGAAATACTCGTTTACTTGGGCACAATTTCCAATTTCGCATTTTCTCAAACAACCGCCGAATAGAATATTTCAAACAGCATTGTTTATGATTGCTGATGCACACATAAGCTCGTTTATTTGTCGCGAAGGACTAAAGAAGTGAAATACTCGTTTACTTGGGCACAATTTCCAATTTCGCATTTTCTCAAACAACCGCCGAATAGAATATTTCAAACATCATTGTTTATGATTGCTGATGCACAAATAAGTTTTCTTGTTTGGTCGCGAAGGACTGAAGAAGTGAAATACTCGTTTACTTGGGCACAATTTCCAATTTCGCATTTTCTCAAACAACCGCCGAATAGAATATTTCAAACAGCATTGTTTATGATTGCTGATGCACACATAAGCTCGTTTATTTGTCGCGAAGGACTAAAGAAGTGAAATACTCGTTTACTTGGGCACAATTTCCAATTTCGCATTTTCTCAAACAACCGCCGAATAGAATATTTCAAACATCATTGTTTACGATTGTTGATGCACAAATAAGCTCGTTTATTTGTCGCGAAGGACTAAAGAAGTAAAATATTCTTTTACTTGTGCACAATTTCCAATTTCGCATTTTCTCAAACAACCGCCGAATAGAATATTTCAAACAGCATTGTTTATGATTGCTGATGCACAAATAAGTTTTCTTGTTTGGTCGCGAAGGACTGAAGAAGTTAAATACTCGTTTACTTGTGTACAATTTCCAATTTCGCATTTTCTCAAACAACCGCCGAATAGAATATTTCAAACATCATTGTTTATGATTGCTGATGCACAAATAAGTTTTCTTGTTTGGTCGCGAAGGACTGAAGAAGTGAAATACTCGTTTACTTGGGCACAATTTCCAATTTCGCATTTTCTCAAACAACCGCCGAATAGAATATTTCAAACAGCATTGTTTATGATTGCTGATGCACACATAAGCTCGTTTATTTGTCGCGAAGGACTAAAGAAGTGAAATACTCGTTTACTTGGGCACAATTTCCAATTTCGCATTTTCTCAAACAACCGCCGAATAGAATATTTCAAACATCATTGTTTATGATTGCTGATGCACAAATAAGTTTTCTTGTTTGGTCGCGAAGGACTGAAGAAGTTAAATACTCGTTTACTTGTGTACAATTTCCAATTTCGTATTTTCTCAAACAACCGCCGAATAAAATATTTCAAACATCATTGTTTACGATTGTTGATGCACAAATAAGCTCGTTCATTTGTCGCGAAGGACTTAAGAAGTGAAATACTCGTTTACTTGTGCACAATATCCAATTTCGCATTTTCTCAAACAACCGCCCAATAGAATATTTCAAACAACATTGTTTATGATTGCTGATGCACAAATAAGCTCGTTTATTTGTCGCGAAGGACTGAAGATGTGAAATACTAGTTTACTTGTGTACAATTTCCAATTTCGCATTTTCTCAAACAACCGCCGAATAGAATATTTCAAACATCATTGTTTATGATTGCTGATGCACAAATAAGTTTTCTTGTTTGGTCGCGAAGGACTGAAGAAGTTAAATACTCGTTTACTTGTGTACAATTTCCAATTTCGTATTTTCTCAAACAATCGCCGAATAGAATATTTCAAACAGCATTGTTTATGATTGCTGATGCACAAATAAGCTCGTTTATTTGGTCGCGAATGACTTCCAATTTCGTATTTTCTCAAACAACCGCCGAATAAAATATTTCAAACATCATTGTTTACGATTGTTGATGCACAAATAAGCTCGTTCATTTGTCGCGAAGGACTTAAGAAGTGAAATACTCGTTTACTTGTGCACAATATCCAATTTCGCATTTTCTCAAACAACCGCCGAATAGAATATTTCAAATAGCATTGTTTATGATTGCTGATGCACAAATAAGCTCGTTTATTTGTCGCGAAGGACCGAAGATGTGAAATACTCGTTTACTTGTGTACAATTTCCAATTTCGCATTTTCTCAAACAACCGCCGAATAGAATATTTCAAACATCATTGTTTATGATTGCTGATGCACAAATAAGTTTTCTTGTTTGGTCGCGAAGGACTGAAGAAGTTAAATACTCGTTTACTTGTGTACAATTTCCAATTTCGTATTTTCTCAAACAACCGCCGAATAGAATATTTCAAACAGCATTGTTTATGATTGCTGATGCACAAATAAGCTCGTCTATTTGTCGCGAATCACTGAAGATGTGAAATACTCGTTTACTTGTGTACAATTTCCAATTTCCAATTTCGCATTTTCTCAAACAACCGCCGAATAGAATATTTCAAACATCATTGTTTACGATTGCTGATGCACACATAAGCTCGTTTATTTGTCGCGAAGGACTAAAGAAGTGAAATACTCGTTTACTTGGGCACAATTTCCAATTTCGCATTTTCTCAAACAACCGCCGAATAGAATATTTCAAACATCATTGTTTACGATTGTTGATGCACAAATAAGCTCGTTTATTTGTCGCGAAGGACTAAAGAAGTAAAATATTCTTTTACTTGTGCACAATATCCAATTTCGTATTTTCTCAAACAACCGCGGAATAGAATATTTCAAACATCATTGTTTATGATTGCTGATGCACAAATAAGCTCGGTTATTTGGTCGCGAATGACTGAATAAGTGAAATACTTGTTTACTTGTGCACAATTTCCAATTTCGCATTTTCTCAAACAACCGCCGAATAGAATATTTCAAACATCATTGTTTACGATTGTTGATGCACAAATAAGTTCGTTTATTTGTCGCGAAGAACTAAAGAAGTGAAATACTCGTTTACTTGTGAACAATTTCCAATTTCGCATTTTCTCAAACAACCGCCGAATAGAATATTTCAAACATCATTGTTTACGATTGTTGATGCACAAATAAGCTCGTTCATTTGTCGCGAAGGACTAAAGAAGTGAAATACTCGTTTACTTGTGCACAATATCCAATTTCGCATTTTCTTAAACAACCGCGGAATAGAATATTTCAAACAGCATTGTTTATGATTGCTGATGCACGAATAAGCTCGTTTATTTGTCGCGAAGGACTGAAGATGTGAAATACTCGTTTACTTGTGTACAATTTCCAATTTCGCATTTTCTCATACAACCGCCGAATAGAATACTTCAAACATCTTTGTTTACGATTGCTGATGCACAAATAAGCTCGTTTATTTGTCGCGAAGGACTAAAGAAGTGAAATACTCGTTTACTTGGGCACAATTTCCAATTTCGCATTTTCTCAAACAACCGCCGAATAGAATATTTCAAACATCATTGTTTATGATTGCTGATGCACAAATAAGCTCGTTTATTTGGTCGCGAATGACTGAATAAGTGAAATACTCCCTTACTTGTGCACAATTTCCAATTTCGTATTTTCTCAAATAACCGCGGAATAGAATCATTGTTTATGATTGCTGATGCACAAATAAGCTCGTTTATTTGGTCGCGAATGACTGAATAAGTGAAATACTCGCTTACTTGTGCACAATTTCCAATTTCGCATTTTCTCAAACAACCGCCGAATAGAATATTTCAAACATCATTGTTTATGATTGCTGATGCACAAATAAGCTCGTCTATTTGGTCGCGAGGGACTGTAGAAGTGAAATACTCGTTTACTTGTGCATAATTTACAATTTCGCAATTTCTCAAATAACCGCAGAATAGAATATTTCAAACATCATTGTTTATGATTGCCGATGCACAAATAAGCTCGTTTATTTGGTCGCGAATGACTGAATAAGTGAAATACTCGCTTACTTGTGCACAATTTCCAATTTCGCATTTTCCCAAACAACCGCCCAATAAAATATTTCAAACAGCATTGTTTATGATTGCTGATGCACAAATAAGCTCGTATATTTGGTCGCGAAGGACTGAAGAAGTGAAATACTCGCTTACTTGTGCACAATTTCCAATTTCGCATTTTCTCAAATAACCGCGGAATAGAATCATTGTTTATGATTGCTGATGCACAAATAAGCTCGTTTATTTGGTCGCGAATGACTGAATAAATGAAATACTCGCTTACTTGTGCACAATTTCCAATTTGGCATTTTCTCAAACAACCGCCGAATAGAATATTTCAAACAGCATTGTTTATGATTGCTGATGCACAAATAAGCTCGTTTATTTGCTCGCGAATGACTGAATAAGTGAAATACTCGCTTACTTGTGCACAATTTCCAATTTCGCATTTTCTCAAACAACCGCCGAATAGAATATTTCAAACATCATTGTTTATGATTGCTGATGCACAAATAAGCTCGTTTATTTGGTCGCGAAGGACTGTAGAAGTGAAATACTCGTTTACTTGTGCATAATTTACAATTTCGCAATTTCTCCAACAACCGCAGAATAGAATATTTCAAACATCATTGTTTATGATTGCCGATGCACAAATAAGCTCGTTTATTTGGTCGCGAATGACTGAATAAGTGAAATACTCGTTTACTTGTGCACAATTTACAATTTCGCAATTTCTCAAACAACCGCAGAATAGAATATTTCAAACATCATTGTTTATGATTGCCGATGCACAAATAAGCTCGCATATTTGGTCGCGAATGACTGAATAAGTGAAATACTCGTTTACTTGTGCACAATTTACAATTTCGCAATTTCTCAAACAACCGCAGAATAGAATATTTCAAACATCATTGTTTATGATTGCTGATGCACAAATAAGCTCGTTTATTTGGTCGCGAAGGACTGTAGAAGTGAAATACTCGTTTACTTGTGCATAATTTACAATTTCGCAATTTCTCCAACAACCGCAGAATAGAATATTTCAAACATCATTGTTTATGATTGCTGATGCACAAATAAGCTCGTCTATTTGGTCGCGAGGGACTGTAGAAGTGAAATACTCGTTTACTTGTGCATAATTTACAATTTCGCAATTTCTCAAATAACCGCAGAATAGAATATTTCAAACATCATTGTTTATGATTGCCGATGCACAAATAAGCTCGTTTATTTGGTCGCGAATGACTGAATAAGTGAAATACTCGCTTACTTGTGCACAATTTCCAATTTCGTATTTTCTCAAATAACCGCGGAATAGAATCATTGTTTATGATTGCTGATGCACAAATAAGCTCGTTTATTTGGTCGCGAATGACTGAATAAGTGAAATACTCGCTTACTTGTGCACAATTTCGAATTTGGCATTTTCTCAAACAACCGCCGAATAGAATATTTCAAACAGCATTGTTTATGATTGCTGATGCACAAATAAGCTCGTTTATTTGGTCGCGAATGACTGAATAAGTGAAATACTCGCTTACTTGTGCACAATTTCCAATTTCGCATTTTCTCAAACAACCGCCGAATAGAATATTTCAAACATCATTGTTTATGATTGCTGATGCACAAATAAGCTCATTTATTTGGTCGCGAAGGACTGTAGAAGTGAAATACTCGTTTACTTGTGCATAATTTACAATTTCGCAATTTCTCCAACAACCGCAGAATAGAATATTTCAAACATCATTGTTTATGATTGCCGATGCACAAATAAGCTCGTTTATTTGGTCGCGAATGACTGAATAAGTTAAATACTCGTTTACTTGTGCACAATTTACAATTTCGCAATTTCTCAGACAACAGCAGAATAGAATATTTCAAACATCATTGTTTATGATTGCCGATGCACAAATAAGCTCGCATATTTGGTCGCGAATGACTGAATAAGTGAAATACTCGTTTACTTGTGCACAATTTACAATTTCGCAATTTCTCAAACAACCGCAGAATAGAATATTCCAAACATCATTGTTTATGATTGCTGATGCACAAATAAGCTCGTTTATTTGGTCGCGAAGGACTGTAGAAGTGAAATACTCGTTTACTTGTGCATAATTTACAATTTCGCAATTTCTCCAACAACCGCAGAATAGAATATTTCAAACATCATTGTTTATGATTGCCGATGCATAAATAAGCACGTTTATTTGGTCGCGAATGACTGAATAAGTGAAATACTCGTTTACTTGTGCACAATTTCCAATTTCGTATTTTCTCAAACAACCGCCGAATAGAATATTTCAAACAGCATTGTTTATGATTGCTGATGCACAAATAAGCTCGTTTATTTGGTCACGAAGGACTAAAGAAGTGAAATACTCGTTTACTTGTGAACAATTTCCAATTTCGCATTTTCTCAAACAACCGCCGAATAGAATAGTTCAAAGATCATTGTTTATGATTCCTGATGCATAAATATACTCGTTTATTTGGTCGCGAAGGACTGAAGAAGTGAAATACTCGTTTACTTGTGCACAATTTCCAATTTCACATTTTCTCAAACAACAGCCGAATAGAATATTTCAAACAGCATTGTTCATGATTGCTCATGCACAAATAAGCTCGTTTATTTGGTCGCGAATGACTGAATAAGTGAAATACTCCTTTACTTGTGCACAATTTCCAATTTCGTATTTTCTCAAACAACCTCCGAATAGAATATTTCGAACATCATTGTTTTTGACTGCTGATGCACAAATAAGCTCGCTTATTAGGTCGCGAATGACTGAATAAGTGAAATACTCGTTTACTTGTGCACAATATCCAATTTCGCATTTTCTCAAACAACCGCGGAATAGAATATTTCAAACAGCATTGTTTATGATTGCTGATGCACAAATAAGTTTTCTTGTTTGGTCGCGAAGGACTGAAGAAGTTAGATACTCGTTTACTTGTGTACAATTTCCAATTTCGTATTTTCTCAAACAACCGCCGAATAAAATATTTCAAACATCATTGTTTACGATTGTTGATGCACAAATAAGCTCGTTCATTTGTCGCGAAGGACTTAAGAAGTGAAATACTCGTTTACTTGTGCACAATATCCAATTTCGCATTTTCTCAAACAACCGCCCAATAGAATATTTCAAACAACATTGTTTATGATTGCTGATGCACAAATAAGCTCGTTTATTTGTCGCGAAGGACTGAAGATGTGAAATACTCGTTTACTTGTGTACAATTTCCAATTTCGCATTTTCTCAAACAACCGCCGAATAGAATATTTCAAACATCATTGTTTATGATTGCTGATGCACAAATAAGTTTTCTTGTTTGGTCGCGAAGGACTGAAGAAGTTAAATACTCGTTTACTTGTGTACAATTTCCAATTTCGTATTTTCTCAAACAATCGCCGAATAGAATATTTCAAACAGCATTGTTTATGATTGCTGATGCACAAATAAGCTCGTCTATTTGTCGCGAAGGACTGAAGATGTGAAATACTCGTTTACTTGTGTACAATTTCCAATTTCGCATTTTCTCAAACAACCGCCGAATAGAATATTTCAAACATCATTGTTTACGATTGCTGATGCACACATAAGCTCGTTTATTTGTCGCGAAGGACTAAAGAAGTGAAATACTCGTTTACTTGGGCACAATTTCCAATTTCGCATTTTCTCAAACAACCGCCGAATAGAATATTTCAAACATCATTGTTTACGATTGTTGATGCACAAATAAGCTCGTTTATTTGTCGCGAAGGGCTAAAGAAGTGAAATACTCGTTTACTTGGGAACAATTTCCAATTTCGCATTTTCTCAAACAACCGCCGAATAGAATATTTCAAACATCATTGTTTACGATTGTTGATGCACAAATAAGCTCGTTTATTTGTCGCGAAGGACTAAAGAAGTGAAATATTCTTTTACTTGTGAACAATATCCAATTTCGCATTTTCTCAAACAACCGCGGAATAGAATATTTCAAACATCATTGTTTATGATTGCTGATGCACAAATAAGCTCGGTTATTTAGTCGCGAATGACTGAATAAGTGAAATACTTGTTTACTTGTGCACAATTTCCAATTTCGCATTTTCTCAAACAACCGCCGAATAGAATATTTCAAACATCATTGTTTACGATTGTTGATGCACAAATAAGCTCGTTTATTTGTCGCGAAGAACTAAAGAAGTGAAATACTCGTTTACTTGTGAACAATTTCCAATTTCGCATTTTCTCAAACAACCGCCGAATAGAATATTTCAAACATCATTGTTTACGATTGTTGATGCACAAATAAGCTCGTTTATTTGTCGCGAAGGACTAAAGAAGTGAAATACTCGTTTACTTGTGAACAATTTCCAATTTCGCATTTTCTCAAACAACCGCCGAATAGAATATTTCAAACATCATTGTTTATGATTGCTGATGCACAAATAAGTTTGCTTGTTTGGTCGCGAAGGACTGAAGAAGTGAAATACTCGTTTACTTGTGTACAATTTCCAATTTCGTATTTTCTCAAACAACCGCCGAATAGAATATTTCAAACATCATTGTTTACGATTGTTGATGCACAAATAAGCTCGTTCATTTGTCGCGAAGGACTAAAGAAGTGAAATACTCGTTTACTTGCGCACAGTATCCAATTTCGCATTTTCTTAAACTACCGCGGAATAGAATATTTCAAACAGCATTGTTTATGATTGCTGATGCACGAATAAGCTCGTTTATTTGTCGCGAAGGACTGAAGATGTGAAATACTCGTTTACTTGTGTACAATTTCCAATTTCGCATTTTCTCAAACAACCGCCGAATAGAATATTTCAAACATCATTGTTTACGATTGCTGATGCACAAATAAGCTCGTTTATTTGTCGCGAAGGACTAAAGAAGTGAAATACTCGTTTACTTGGGCACAATTTCCAATTTCGCATTTTCTCAAACAACCGCCGAATAGAATATTTCAAACATCATTGATTATGATTGCTGATGCACAAATAAGCTCGTTTATTTGGTCGCGAATGACTGAATAAGTGAAATACTCGCTTACTTGTGCACAATTTCCAATTTCGCATTTTCTCAAACAACCGCCGAACAGAATATTTCAAACAGCTTGTTTATGATTGCTGATGCACAAATAAGCTCGTATATTTGGTCGCGAAGGACTGAAGAAGTGAAATACTCCCTTACTTGTGCACAATTTCCAATTTCGTATTTTCTCAAATAACCGTGGAATAGAATCATTGTTTATGATTGCTGATGCACAAATAAGCTCGTTTATTTGGTCGCGAATGACTGAATAAGTGAAATACTCGTTTGCTTGTGCACAATTTCCAATTTCGTATTTTCTCAAACAACCGCGGAATAGAATATTTCAAACAGCATTGTTTATGATTGCTGATGCACAAATAAGCTCGTTTATTTGTCGCGAAGGACTGAAGATGTGAAATACTCGTCTACTTGTGTACAATTTCCAATTTCGCATTTTCTCAAACAACCGCCGAATAGAATATTTCAAACATCATTGTTTATGATTGCTGATGCACAAATAAGCTCGTCTATTTGGTCGCGAGGGACTGTAGAAGTGAAATACTCGTTTACTTGTGCATAATTTACAATTTCGCAATTTCTCAAATAACCGCAGAATAGAATATTTCAAACATCATTGTTTATGATTGCCGATGCACAAATAAGCTCGTTTATTTGGTCGCGAATGACCGAATAAGTGAAATACTCGTTTACTTGTGCACAATTTACAATTTCGCAATTTCTCAAACAACCGCAGAATAGATTATGATTGCCGATGCACAAATAAGCCCGCATATTTGGTCGCCAAGGGCTGAAGAAGTGAAATACTCGTTTACTTCTGCACAATTTCCAATTTCGCATTTTCTCAAACAACCGCCGAATAGAATATTTCGAACATCATTGTTTATGATTGCTGATGCATAAATAAGCTCGTTTATTTGGTCGCGAATGACTGAATAAGTGAAATACTCGTTTGCTTGTGCACAATTTCCAATTTCGTATTTTCTCAAACAACCGCTGAATAGAATATTTCAAACAGCATTGTTTATGATTGCTGATGCACAAATAAGCTCGTTTATTTGGTCACGAAGGACTAAAGAAGTGAAATACTCGTTTACTTGTGAACAATTTCCAATTTCGCATTTTCTCAAACAACCGCCGAATAGAATAGTTCAAACATCATTGTTTATGATTCCTGATGCATAAATAAGCTCGTTTATTTGGTCGCGAAGGACTGAAGAAGTGAAATACTCATTTACTTGTGCACAATTTCCAATTTCGTATTTTCTCAAACAACCGCCGAATAGAATATTTCAAACATCATTGTTTTTGACTGCTGACGCACAAATAAGCTCGCTTATTAAGTCGCGAATGACTAAATAAGTGAAATACTCGTTTACTTGTGCACAATATCCAATTTCGCATTTTCTCAAACAACCGCGGAATAGAATATTTCAAACAGCATTGTTTATGATTGCTGATGCACAAATAAGCTCGTTTATTTGGTCACGAAGGACTAAAGAAGTGAAATACTCGTTTACTTGTGAACAATTTCCAATTTCGCATTTTCTCAAACAACCGCCGAATAGAATAGTTCAAACATCATTGTTTATGATTCCTGATGCATAAATAAGCTCGCATATTTGGTCGCGAATGGCTGAATAAGTGAAATACTCGTTTACTTGTGCACAATTTCCAATTTCGCAATTTCTCAAACAACCGCCGAATAGAATATTTCAAACAGCATTGTTTATGATTGCTGATGCACAAATAAGTTTGCTTGTTTGGTCGCGAAGGACTGAAGAAGTGAAATACTCGTTTACTTGTGTACAATTTCCAATTTCGTATTTTCTCAAACAACCGCCGAATAAAATATTTCAAACATCATTGTTTACGATTGTTGATGCACAAATAAGCTCGTTCATTTGTCGCGAAGGACTAAAGAAGTGAAATACTCGTTTACTTGTGCACAATATCCAATTTCGCATTTTCTCAAACAACCGCGGAATAGAATATTTCAAACAGCATTGTTTATGATTGCTGATGCACAAATAAGCTCGTTTATTTGTCGCGAAGGACTGAAGATGTGAAATACTCGTCTACTTGTGTACAATTTCCAATTTCGCATTTTCTCAAACAACCGCCGAATAGAATATTTCAAACATCATTGTTTACGATTGCTGATGCACACATAAGCTCGTTTATTTGTCGCGAAGGACTAAAGAAGTGAAATACTCGTTTACTTGTGCACAATATCCAATTTCGCATTTTCTCAAACAACCGCGGAATAGAATATTTCAAACAGCATTGTTTATGATTGCTGATGCACAAATAAGCTCGTTTATTTGTCGCGAAGGACTGAAGATGTGAAATACTCGTCTACTTGTGTACAATTTCCAATTTCGCATTTTCTCAAACAACCGCCGAATAGAATAGTTCAAACATCATTGTTTATGATTCCTGATGCATAAATAAGCTCGCATATTTGGTCGCGAATGGCTGAATAAGTGAAATACTCGTTTACTTGTGCACAATTTCCAATTTCGCAATTTCTCAAACAACCGCCGAATAGAATATTTCAAACAGCATTGTTTATGATTGCTGATGCACAAATAAGTTTGCTTGTTTGGTCGCGAAGGACTGAAGAAGTGAAATACTCGTTTACTTGTGAACAATTTCCAAATTCGCATTTTCTCAAACAACCGTAGAATAGAATATTTCAAACATCATTGTTTACGATTGTTGATGCACAAATAAGCTCGTTTATTTGTCGCGAAGGACTAAAGAAGTGAAATACTCGTTTTCTTGTGCACAATATCCAATTTCGCATTTTCTCATACAACCGCGGAATAGAATATTTCAAACATCATTGTTTATGATTGCTGATGCACAAATAAGCTCGGTTATTTGGTCGCGATTGACTGAATAAGTGAAATACTCGTTTACTTGTGCACAATTTCCAATTTCGCATTTTCTCAAACAACCGCCGAATAGAATATTTCAAACATCATTGTTTACGATTGTTGATGCACAAATAAGCTCGTTTATTAGTCGCGAAGGACTAAAGAAGTGAAATACTCGTTTACTTGTGAACAATTTCCAATTTCGCATTTTTTCAAACAACCGCCGAATAGAATATTTCAAACATCATTGTTTACGATTGTTGATGCACAAATAAACTCGTTTATTTGTCCGAAGGACTAAAGAAGTGAAATACTCGTTTACTTGTGTACAATTTCCAATTTCGTATTTTCTCAAACAACCGCCGAATAAAATATTTCAAACATCATTGTTTACGATTGTTGATGCACAAATATGCTCGTTCATTTGTCGCGAAGGACTAAAGAAGTGAAATACTCGTTTACTTGTGCACAATATCCAATTTCGCATTTTCTCAAACAACCGCGGAATAGAATATTTCAAACAGCATTGTTTATGATTGCTGATGAACAAATAAGCTCGTTTATTTGTCGCGAAGGACTGAAGATGTGAAATACTCGTTTACTTGTGTACAATTTCCAATTTCGCATTTTCTCAAACAACCGCCGAATAGAATATTTCAAACATCGTTGTTTACGATTGCTGATGCACAAATAAGCTCGTTTATTTGTCGCGAAGGACTAAAGAAGTGAAATACTCGTTTACTTGGGCACAATTTCCAATTTCGCATTTTCTCAAACAATCGCCGAATAGAATATTTCAAACATCATTGTTTACGATTGTTGATGCACAAATAAGCTCGTTTATTTGTCGCGAAGGACTAAAGAAGTGAATTACTCGTTTACTTGTGAACAATTTCCAATTTCGCATTTTCTCAAACAACCGCCGAATAGAATATTTCAAACATCATTGTTTACGATTGTTGATGCACAAATAAGCTCGTTTATTTGTCGCGAAGGACTAAAGAAATGAAATACTCGTTTACTTGTGCACAATATCCAATTTCGGATTTTCTCAAACAACCGCGGAATAGAATATTTCAAACATCATTGTTTATGATTGCTGATGCACAAATAAGCTCGGTTATTTGGTCGCGAATGACTGAATAAGTGAAATACTCGTTTATTTGTGCACAATTTCCAATTTCGCATTTTCTCAAACAACCGCCGAATAGAATATTTCAAACATCATTGTTTACGATTGTTGATGCACAAATAAGCTCGTTTATTTGTCGCGAAGGTCTAAAGAAGTGAAATACTCGTTTACTTGTGAACAATTTCCAATTTCGGATTTTCTCAAACAACCGCCGAATAGAATATTTCAAACAGCATTGTTTATGATTGCTGATGCACAAATAAGCTCGTTTATTTGGTCGCGAATGACTGAATAAGTGAAATACTCGTTTACTTGTGCACAATATCCAATTTCGCATTTTCTCAAACAACCGCGGAATAGAATATTTCAAACATCATTGTTTATGATTACTGAACTTGTGCACAATTTCAAATTTCGCATTTTCTCAAACAACCGGTGAATAGAATATTTCAAACATCATTGTTTATGATTGCTGATGCACAAATAAGCTCGTTTATTTAGTCGCGAATGACTGAATAAGTGAAATACTCGTTTACTTGTGCACAATTTCCAATTTCACATTTTCTCAAACAACCGCCGAATAGAATATTTCAAATAGCATTGTTTATGATTGCTGATAAGCTCGTTTATTTGGTCGCGAAGGACTGAAGAAGTGAAATACTCGTTTACTTGTGCATAATTTACAATTTCGCAATTTCTCAAACAACCGCCGAATAGAATATTTCAAACATCATTGTTTATGATTGCTGATGCACAAATAGCTCGTTTATTTGGTCGCGAATGACTGAATAAGTGACATACTCGTTTACTTGTGCACAATTTCCAATTTCGCATTTTATCAAACAACCGCCGAATAGATTACTTCAAACATCATTGTTTATGATTGCTGATGCATAAATAAGCTCGTTTATTTGGTCACGAAGGACTGAAGAAGTGAAATACTCGTTTACTTGTGCACAATTTCCAATTTCACATTTTCTCAAACAACCGCCGAATAGAATATTTCAAACAGCATTGTTTATGATTGCTCATGCACAAAAAAGCTCGTTTATTTGGTCGCGAATGACTGAATAATTGAAATACTCGTTTACTTGTGCACAATATCCAATTTCGCATTTTCTCAAACAACCGCCGAATAGAATATTTCAAACATCATTGTTTACGATTGTTGATGCACAAATAAGCTCGTTTATTTGTCGCGAAGGACTAAAGAAATGAAATACTCGTTTACTTGTGCACAATATCCAATTTCGCATTTTCTCAAACAACCGCGGAATAGAATATTTCAAACATCATTGTTTATGATTGCTGATGCACAAATAAGCTCGGTTATTTGGTCGCGAATGACTGAATAAGTGAAATACTCGTTTATTTGTGCACAATTTCCAATTTCGCATTTTCTCAAACAACCGCCGAATAGAATATTTCAAACATCATTGTTTACGATTGCAGATGCACAAATAAGCTCGGTTATTTGGTCGCGAAGGTCTAAAGAAGTGAAATACTCGTTTACTTGTGAACAATTTCCAATTTCGGATTTTCTCAAACAACCGCCGAATAGAATATTTCAAATAGCATTGTTTATGATTGCTGATGCAGAAATAAGTTCGTTTATTTGGTCGCGAATGACTGAATAAGTGAAATACTCGTTTACTTGTGCACAATATTCAATTTCGCATTTTCTCAAACAACCGCGGAATAGAATATTTCAAACATCATTGTTTATGATTACTGAACTTGTGTACAATTTCAAATTTCGCATTTTCTCAAACAACCGGTGAATAGAATATTTCAAACATCATTGTTTATGATTTCTGATGCACAAATAAGCTCGTTTATTTGGTCGCGAATGACTGAATAAGTGAAATACTCGTTTACTTGTGCACAATATCCAATTTCGCATTTTCTCAAACAAGCGCGGAATAGAATATTTCAAACATCATTGTTTATGATTACTGAACTTGTGTACAATTTCAAATTTCACATTTTCTCAAACAACCGCCGAATAGAATATTTCAAATAGCATTGTTTGTGATTGCTGATAAGCTCGTTTATTTGGTCGCGAAGGACTGAAGAAGTGAAATACTCGTTTACTTGTGCATAATTTACAATTTCGCAATTTCTCAAACAACCGCCGAATAGAATATTTCAAACATCATTGTTTATGATTGCTGATGCACAAATAGCTCGTTTATTTGGTCGCGAATGACTGAATAAGTGACATACTCGTTTACTTGTGCACAATTTCCAATTTCGCATTTTATCAAACAACCACCGAATAGATTACTTCAAACATCATTGTTTATGATTGCTGATGCATAAATAAGCTCGTTTATTTGGTCACGAAGGACCGAAGAAGTGAAATACTCGTTTACTTGTGCACAATTTCCAATTTCACATTTTCTCAAACAACCGCCGAATAGAATATTTCAAACAGCATTGTTTATGATTGCTCATGCACAAATAAGCTCGTTTATTTGGTCGCGAATGACTGAATAATTGAAATACTCGTTTACTTGTGCAAAATATACAATTTCGCATTTTCTCAAACAACCGCGGAATAGAATATTTCAAATATCATTTTTTATGATTACTGAACTTGTGCACAATTTCAAATTTCGCATTTTCTCAAACAACCGGTGAATAGAATATTTCAAACATCATTGTTTATAATTGCTGATGCACAAATAAGCTCGTTTATTTGGTCGCGAATGACTGAATAAGTGAAATACTCGTTTACTTGTGCACAATTTCCAATTTCACATTTTCTCAAACAACCGCCGAATAGAATATTTCAAATAGCATTGTTTATGATTGCTGATGCACAAATAAATTCGGTTGTTTGGTCGCGAAGGACTGAAGAAGTGAAATACTCGTTTACTTGTGTACAATTTCCAATTTCGCATTTTCTCAAACAACCGCCGAATAGAATATTTGAAACATCATTGTTTACGATTGTTGATGCACAAATAAGCTCGTTTATTTGTCGCGAAGGACTAAAGAAGTGAAATACTCGTTTAGTTGTGCACAATTTCCAATTTCGCATTTTCTCAAACAACCGCCGAATAAAATATTTCAAACAGCATTGTTTATGATTGCTGATGCACAAATAAGCTCGTTTATTTGGTCGCGAAGGACTGAAGAAGTGAAATACTCGTTTACTTGTGCACAATTTCCAATTCCGCATTTTTTCAAACAACCGCCGAAAAGGATATTTCAAACATCATTGTTTATGATTGTTGATGCATAAATAAGCTCGTTTATTTGGTCGCGAAGGACTGAAGAAGTGAAATACTCGTTTACTTGTGCATAATTTACAATTTCGCAATTTCTCAAAGAACCGCAGAATACAATATTTCAAACACCATTGTTTATGATTGCCGATGCACAAATAAGCTCGCATATTTGGTCGCGAAGGACTGAAGAAGTGAAATACTCGTTTACTTGTGCACAATTTCCAATTTCGCATTTTCTCAAACAACCGCGGAATACAATATTTCAAACATCATTGTTTATGATTGCTGATGCATAAATAAGCTCGTTTATTTGGTCGCGAAGGACTGAAGAAGTGAAATACTCGTTTACTTGTGTATAATTTACAATTTCGCAATTTCTCAAAGAACCGCAGAATAGAATATTTCAAACACCATTGTTTATGATTGCCGATGCACAAATAAGCTCGCATATTTGGTCGCGAAGGACTGAAGAAGTGAAATACTCGTTTACTAGTGCACAATTTCCAATTTCGCATTTTCTCAAACAACCGCGGAATAGAATATTTCAAACATCATTGTTTATGATTGCTGATGCACAAATAAGCTCGTTTATTTGGTCGCGAAGGACTGAAGAAGTGAAATACTCGTTTACTTGTGCATAATTTACAATTTCGCAATTTCTCCAACAACCGCCGAATAGAATATTTCAAACATCATTGTTTATGATTGCTGATGCATAAATAAGCTCGTTGATTTGGTCGCAAAGCACTGAAGAAGTGAAATACTCGTTTACTTGTGCACAATTTCCAATTTCGCATTTTCTCAAACAACCGCGGAATACAATATTTCAAACATCATTGTTTATGATTGCTGATGCATAAATAAGCTCGTTTATTTGGTCGCGAAGGACTGAAGAAGTGAAATACTCGTTTACTTGTGCATAATTTACACTTTCGCAATTTCTCAAACAACCGCAGAATAGAATATTTCAAACACCATTGTTTATGATTGCCGATGCACAAATAAGCTCGCATATTTGGTCGCGAATTACTGAAGAAGTGAAATACTCGTTTACTTGTGCACAATTTCCAATTTCGCATTTTCTCAAACAACCGCGGAATAGAATATTTCAAACATCATTGTTTATGATTACTGAACTTGTGCACAATTTCAAATTTCGCATTTTCTCAAACAACCGGTGAATAGAATATTTCAAACATCATTGTTTATGATTGCTGATGCACAAATAAGTTCGCTTGTTTGGTCGCGAAGGACTGAAGAAGTGAAATACTCGTTTACTTGTGTACAATTTCCAATTTCGCATTATCTTAAACAACCACCGAATAGAATATTTCAGACATCATTGTTTATGATTGCCGATGCACAAATAAGCTCGTTTATTTGGTCGCGAATGAATGAATAAATGAAATACTCGTTTACTTGTGCACAATTTCCAATTTCGCATTTTTTCAAACAACCGCCGAAAAGAATATTTCAAACATCATTGTTTATGATTGCTGATAAGCTCGTTTATTTGGTCGCGAAGGACTGAAGAAGTGAAATACTCGTTTACTTGTGCATAATTTACAATTTCGCAATTTCTCAAACAACCGCAGAATAGAATATTTCAAACATCATTGTTTATGATTGCTGATGCATAAATAAGCTCGTTTATTTGGTCGCGAAGGACTGAAGAAGTGAAATACTCGTTTACTTGTGCATATTTTACAATTTCGCAATTTCTCAAACAACCGCCGAATAGAATATTTCAAACATCATTGTTTATGATTGCTGATGCATAAATAAGCTCGTTGATTTGGTCACGAAGGACTAAAGAAGTGAAATACTCGTTTACTTGTGCACAATTTCCAATTTCGCATTTTCTCAAACAACCGCGGAATAGAATATTTCAAACAGCATTGTTTATGATTGCAGATGCACAAATAAGCTCGTTTATTTGGTCGCGAATGGCTGAATAAGTGAAATACTCGTTTACTTGTGCACAATTTCCAATTTCGCATATCTCAAACAACCGGCGCATAGAATATTTCAAACTTCATTGTTTATGATTGCTGATGCACAAATAAGCTCGTTTATTTGTTCGCGAAGGACTGTAGAAGTGAAATACTCGTTTACTTGTGCATAATTTACAATTTTGCAATTCCTCAAACAACCGCAGAATAGGATATTTCAAACATCATTGTTTATGATTGCCGATGCAAAAATAAGCTCGTTTATTTGGTCGCGAATGACTGAATAAGTGAAATACTCGTTTACTTGTGTACAATTTACAATTTCGCAATTTCTCAAACAACCGCAGAATAGAATATTTCAAACATCATTGTTTATGATTGCTGATGCACAAATAAGCTCGTTTATTTGGTCGCGAATGACTGAATAAGGGAAATACTCGTTTACTTGTGCACAATTTCCAATTTCGCATATCTCAAACAACTGCCCCATAGAATATTTCAAACATCATTGTTTATGATTGCTGATGCACAAATAAGTTTGCTTGTTTGGTCGCGAAGGACTGAAGAAGTGAAATACTCGTTTACTTGTGTACAATTTCCAATTTCGTATTTTCTCAAACAACCGCCGAATAGAATATTTCAAACATCATTGTTTACGATTGTTGATGCACAAATAAGCTCGTTCATTTGTCGCGAAGGACTAAAGAAGTGAAATACTCGTTTACTTGCGCACAGTATCCAATTTCGCATTTTCTTAAACTACCGCGGAATAGAATATTTCAAACAGCATTGTTTATGATTGCTGATGCACAAATAAGCTCGTTTATTTGGTCGCGAATAACTGAATAAGGGAAATACTCGTTTACTTGTGCACAATTTCCAATTTCGCATATCTCAAACAACTGCCCCATAGAATATTTCAAACATCATTGTTTATGATTGCTGATGCACAAATAAGCTCGTTTATTTGGTCGCGAATGACTGAATAAGTGAAATACTCGTTTACTTGTGCACAATTTCCAATTTCGCATATCTCAAACAACCGCCGAATAGAATATTTCAAACATCATTGTTTATGATTGCTGATGCACAAATAAGCTCGTTTATTTGGTCGCGAAGGACTGTAGAAGTGAAATACTCGTTTACTTCTGCACAATTTCCAATTTCGCATTTTCTCAAACAACCGCCGAAAAGGATATTTCAAACATCATTGTTTATGATTGTTGATGCATAAATAAGCTCGCATATTTTGTCGCGAAGGACTGTAGAAGTGAAATACTCGTCTAGTTGTGCATAATTTACAATTTTGCAATTTCTCAAACAACCGCAGAATAGAATATTTCAAACAGCATTGTTTATGATTGCTGATGCACAAATAAGCTCGTTTATTTGGTCGCGAATGACTGAATAAGGGAAATACTCGTTTACTTGTGCACAATTTCCAATTTCGCATATCTCAAACAACTGCCCCATAGAATATTTCAAACATCATTGTTTATGATTGCTGATGCACAAATAAGCTCGTTTATTTGGTCGCGAATGACTGAATAAGTGAAATACTCGTTTACTTGTGCACAATTTCCAATTTCGCATATCTCAAACAACCGCCGAATAGAATATTTCAAACATCATTGTTTATGATTGCTGATGCACAAATAAGCTCGTTTATTTGGTCGCGAAGGACTGTAGAAGTGAAATACTCGTTTACTTCTGCACAATTTCCAATTTCGCATTTTCTCAAACAACCGCCGAATAGAATATTTCAAACATCATTGTTTATGATTGCTGATGCATAAATAAGCTCGTTTATTTGGTCGCGAATGACTGAATAAGTGAAATACTCGTTTACTTGTGCACAATTTCCAATTTCGTGTTTTCTCAAACAACCGCCGAATAGAATATTTCAAACAGCATTGTTTATGAGTGCTGATGCACAAATAAGCTCGTTTGTTTGGTCACGAAGGACTAAAGAAGTGAAATACTCGATTACTTGTGCACAATTTCCAATTTCGCATTTTCTCAAACAACCGCGGAATAGAATATTTCAAACAGCATTGTTTATGATTGCTGATGCACAAATAAGCTCGTTTATTTGGTCGCGAAGGACTGTAGAAGTGAAATACTCGTTTACTTGTGCATAATTTACAATTTTGCAATTTCTCAAACAACCGCAGAATAGAATATTTCAAACAGCATTGTTTATGATTGCTGATGCACAAATAAGCTCGTTTATTTGGTCGCGAATGACTGAATAAGTGAAATACTCGTTTACTTCTGCACAATTTATAATTTCGCATATCTCAAACAACCGCCGAATAGAATATTTCAAAGATCATTGTTTATGATTGCTGATGCACAAATAAGCTCGTTTATTTGGTCGCGAATCACTGTAGAAGTGAAATACTCGTTTACTTCTGCACAATTTCCAATTTCGCATTTTCTCAAACAACCGCCGAATAGAATATTTCAAACATCATTGTTTATGATTGCTGCTGCATAAATAAGCTCGTTTATTTGGTCGCGAATGACTGAATAAGTGAAATACTCGTTTACTTGTGCACAATTTCCAATTTCGTGTTTTCTCAAACAACCGCCGAATAGAATATTTCAAACAGCATTGTTTATGAGTGCTGATGCACAAATAAGCTCGTTTATTTGGTCACGAAGGACTAAAGAAGTGAAATACTCGTTTACTTGTGCACAATTTCCAATTTCGCATTTTCTCAAACAACCGCGGAATAGAATATTTCAAACATCATTGTTTATGATTACTGAACTTGTGCACAATTTCAAATTTCGCATTTTCTCAAACAACCGGTGAATAGAATATTTCAAACATCATTGTTTATGATTGCTGATGCACAAATAAGCTCGTTTATTTGGTCGCGAATGACTGAATAAGTGAAATACTCGTTTACTTGTGCACAATTTCCAATTTCGCATTTTCTCAAACAACCGCGGAATAGAATATTTCAAACAGCATTGTTTATGAGTGCTGATGCACAAATAAGCTCGTTTATTTGGTCACGAAGGACTAAAGAAGTGAAATACTCGTTTACTTGTGCACAATATCCAATTTCGGATTTTCTCAAACAACCGCGGAATAGAATATTTCAAACAGCATTGTTTATGATTGCTGATGCACAAACAGGCTCGTTTATTTGGTCGCGAATGGCTGAATAAGTGAAATACTCGTTTACTTGTGCACAATTTCCAATTTCGCATATCTCAAACAACCGGCGCATAGAATATTTCAAACATCATTGTTTATGATTGCTGATGCACAAATAAGCTCGTTTATTTGGTCGCGAAGGACTGTAGAAGTGAAATACTCGTTTACTTGTGCATAATTTACAATTTTGCAATTCCTCAAACAACCGCAGAATAGGATATTTCAAACATCATTGTTTATGATCGCCGATGCAAAAATAAGCTCGTTTATTTGGTCGCGAATGACTGAATAAGTGAAATACTCGTTTACTTGTGTACAATTTACAATTTCGCAATTTCTCAAACAACCGCAGAATAGAATATTTCAAACATCATTGTTTATGATTGCCGATGCACAAATAAGCTCGCATATTTTGTCGCGAAGGACTGTAGAAGTGAAATACTCGTTTACTTGTGCACAATTTCCAATTTCGCATTTTCTCAAACAACCGCGGAATAGAATATTTCAAACAGCATTGTTTATGAGTGCTGATGCACAAATAAGCTCGTTTATTTGGTCACGAAGGACTAAAGAAGTGAAATACTCGTTTACTTGTGCACAATTTCCAATTTCGCATTTTCTCAAACAACCGCGGAATAGAATATTTCAAACAGCATTGTTTATGATTGCTGATGCACAAATAAGCTCGTTTATTTGGTCACGAAGGACTAAAGAAGTGAAATACTCGTTTACTTGTGCACAATATCCAATTTCGCATTTTCTCAAACAACCGCGGAATAGAATATTTCAAACATCATTGTTTATGATTACTGAACTTGTGCACAATTTCAAATTTCGCATTTTCTCAAACAACCGGTGAATAGAATATTTCAAACATCATTGTTTATGATTGCTGATGCACAAATAAGCTCGTTTATTTGGTCGCGAATGACTGAATAAGTGAAATACTCGCTTACTTGTGCACAATTTCCAATTTCGCATTTTCTCAAACAACCGCCGAATAGAATATTTCAAACATCATTGTTTATGATTGCTGATGCACAAATAAGCTCGTCTATTTGGTCGCGAGGGACTGTAGAAGTGAAATACTCGTTTACTTGTGCATAATTTACAATTTCGCAATTTCTCAAATAACCGCAGAATAGAATATTTCAAACATCATTGTTTATGATTGCCGATGCACAAATAAGCTCGTTTATTTGGTCGCGAATGACTGAATAAGTGAAATACTCGCTTACTTGTGCACAATTTCCAATTTCGCATTTTCCCAAACAACCGCCCAATAAAATATTTCAAACAGCATTGTTTATGATTGCTGATGCACAAATAAGCTCGTATATTTGGTCGCGAAGGACTGAAGAAGTGAAATACTCGCTTACTTGTGCACAATTTCCAATTTCGCATTTTCTCAAATAACCGCGGAATAGAATCATTGTTTATGATTGCTGATGCACAAATAAGCTCGTTTATTTGGTCGCGAATGACTGAATAAGTGAAATACTCGCTTACTTGTGCACAATTTCGAATTTGGCATTTTCTCAAACAACCGCCGAATAGAATATTTCAAACAGCATTGTTTATGATTGCTGATGCACAAATAAGCTCGTTTATTTGGTCGCGAATGACTGAATAAGTGAAATACTCGCTTACTTGTGCACAGTTTCCAATTTCGCATTTTCTCAAACAACCGCCGAATAGAATATTTCAAACATCATTGTTTATGATTGCTGATGCACAAATAAGCTCGTTTATTTGGTCGCGAAGGACAGTAGAAGTGAAATACTCGTTTACTTGTGCATAATTTACAATTTCGCAATTTCTCCAACAACCGCAGAATAGAATATTTCAAACATCATTGTTTATGATTGCCGATGCACAAATAAGCTCGTTTATTTGGTCGCGAATGACTGAATAAGTTAAATACTCGTTTACTTGTGCACAATTTACAATTTCGCAATTTCTCAGACAACCGCAGAATAGAATATTTCAAACATCATTGTTTATGATTGCCGATGCACAAATGAGCTCGCATATTTGGTCGCGAATGACTGAATAAGTGAAATACTCGTTTACTTGTGCACAATTTACAATTTCGCAATTTCTCAAACAACCGCAGAATAGAATATTCCAAACATCATTGTTTATGATTGCTGATGCACAAATAAGCTCGTTTATTTGGTCGCGAAGGACTGTAGAAGTGAAATACTCGTTTACTTGTGCATAATTTACAATTTCGCAATTTCTCCAACAACCGCAGAATAGAATATTTCAAACATCATTGTTTATGATTGCCGATGCATAAATAAGCACGTTTATTTGGTCGCGAATGACTGAATAAGTGAAATACTCGTTTACTTGTGCACAATTTCCAATTTCGTATTTTCTCAAACAACCGCCGAATAGAATATTTCAAACAGCATTGTTTATGATTGCTGATGCACAAATAAGCTCGTTTATTTGGTCACGAAGGACTAAAGAAGTGAAATACTCGTTTACTTGTGAACAATTTCCAATTTCGCATTTTCTCAAACAACCGCCGAATAGAATAGTTCAAAGATCATTGTTTATGATTCCTGATGCATAAATATACTCGTTTATTTGGTCGCGAAGGACTGAAGAAGTGAAATACTCGTTTACTTGTGCACAATTTCCAATTTCACATTTTCTCAAACAACAGCCGAATAGAATATTTCAAACAGCATTGTTCATGATTGCTCATGCACAAATAAGCTCGTTTATTTGGTCGCGAATGACTGAATAAGTGAAATACTCCTTTACTTGTGCACAATTTCCAATTTCGTATTTTCTCAAACAACCTCCGAATAGAATATTTCGAACATCATTGTTTTTGACTGCTGATGCACAAATAAGCTCGCTTATTAGGTCGCGAATGACTGAATAAGTGAAATACTCGTTTACTTGTGCACAACATCCAATTTCGCATTTTCTCAAACAACCGCGGAATAGAATATTTCAAACAGCATTGTTTATGATTGCTGATGCACAAATAAGTTTTCTTGTTTGGTCGCGAAGGACTAAAGAAGTGAAATACTCGTTTACTTGGGCACAATTTCCAATTTCGCATTTTCTCAAACAACCGCCGAATAGAATATTTCAAACAGCATTGTTTATGATTGCTGATGCACGAATAAGCTCGTTTATTTGTCGCGAAGGACTGAAGATGTGAAATACTCGTTTACTTGTGTACAATTTCCAATTTCGCATTTTCTCAAACAACCGCCGAATAGAATATTTCAAACATCATTGTTTATGATTGCTGATGCACAAATAAGTTTTCTTGTTTGGTCGCGAAGGACTGAAGAAGTGAAATACTCGTTTACTTGGGCACAATTTCCAGTTTCGCATTTTCTCAAACAACCGCCGAATAGAATATTTCAAACAGCATTGTTTATGATTGCTGATGCACACATAAGCTCGTTTATTTGTCGCGAAGGACTAAAGAAGTGAAATACTCGTTTACTTGGGCACAATTTCCAATTTCGCATTTTCTCAAACAACCGCCGAATAGAATATTTCAAACATCATTGTTTATGATTGCTGATGCACAAATAAGTTTTCTTGTTTGGTCGCGAAGGACTGAAGAAGTTAAATACTCGTTTACTTGTGTACAATTTCCAATTTCGTATTTTCTCAAACAACCGCCGAATAAAATATTTCAAACATCATTGTTTACGATTGTTGATGCACAAATAAGCTCGTTCATTTGTCGCGAAGGACTTAAGAAGTGAAATACTCGTTTACTTGTGCACAATATCCAATTTCGCATTTTCTCAAACAACCGCCCAATAGAATATTTCAAACAACATTGTTTATGATTGCTGATGCACAAATAAGCTCGTTTATTTGTCGCGAAGGACTGAAGATGTGAAATACTCGTTTACTTGTGTACAATTTCCAATTTCGCATTTTCTCAAACAACCGCCGAATAGAATATTTCAAACATCATTGTTTATGATTGCTGATGCACAAATAAGTTTTCTTGTTTGGTCGCGAAGGACTGAAGAAGTTAAATACTCGTTTACTTGTGTACAATTTCCAATTTCGTATTTTCTCAAACAATCGCCGAATAGAATATTTCAAACAGCATTGTTTATGATTGCTGATGCACAAATAAGCTCGTTTATTTGGTCGCGAATGACTGAATAAGTGAAATACTCGCTTACTTGTGCACAATTTCCAATTTCGTATTTTCTCAAACAACCGCCGAATAAAATATTTCAAACATCATTGTTTACGATTGTTGATGCACAAATAAGCTCGTTCATTTGTCGCGAAGGACTTAAGAAGTGAAATACTCGTTTACTTGTGCACAATATCCAATTTCGCATTTTCTCAAACAACCGCCGAATAGAATATTTCAAACAGCATTGTTTATGATTGCTGATGCACAAATAAGCTCGTTTATTTGTCGCGAAGGACCGAAGATGTGAAATACTCGTTTACTTGTGTACAATTTCCAATTTCGCATTTTCTCAAACAACCGCCGAATAGAATATTTCAAACATCATTGTTTATGATTGCTGATGCACAAATAAGTTTTCTTGTTTGGTCGCGAAGGACTGAAGAAGTTAAATACTCGTTTACTTGTGTACAATTTCCAATTTCGTATTTTCTCAAACAACCGCCGAATAGAATATTTCAAACAGCATTGTTTATGATTGCTGATGCACAAATAAGCTCGTCTATTTGTCGCGAATCACTAAAGATGTGAAATACTCGTTTACTTGTGTACAATTTCCAATTTCGCATTTTCTCAAACAACCGCCGAATAGAATATTTCAAACATCATTGTTTACGATTGCTGATGCACACATAAGCTCGTTTATTTGTCGCGAAGGACTAAAGAAGTGAAATACTCGTTTACTTGGGCACAATTTCCAATTTCGCATTTTCTCAAACAACCGCCGAATAGAATATTTCAAACATCATTGTTTACGATTGTTGATGCACAAATAAGCTCGTTTATTTGTCGCGAAGGACTAAAGAAGTAAAATATTCTTTTACTTGTGCACAATATCCAATTTCGTATTTTCTCAGACAACCGCGGAATAGAATATTTCAAACATCATTGTTTATGATTGCTGATGCACAAATAAGCTCGGTTATTTGGTCGCGAATGACTGAATAAGTGAAATACTTGTTTACTTGTGCACAATTTCCAATTTCGCATTTTCTCAAACAACCGCCGAATAGAATATTTCAAACATCATTGTTTACGATTGTTGATGCACAAATAAGTTCGTTTATTTGTCGCGAAGAACTAAAGAAGTGAAATACTCGTTTACTTGTGAACAATTTCCAATTTCGCATTTTCTCAAACAACCGCCGAATAGAATATTTCAAACATCATTGTTTACGATTGTTGATGCACAAATAAGCTCGTTCATTTGTCGCGAAGGACTAAAGAAGTGAAATACTCGTTTACTTGTGCACAATATCCAATTTCGCATTTTCTTAAACAACCGCGGAATAGAATATTTCAAACAGCATTGTTTATGATTGCTGATGCACGAATAAGCTCGTTTATTTGTCGCGAAGGACTGAAGATGTGAAATACTCGTTTACTTGTGTACAATTTCCAATTTCGCATTTTCTCATACAACCGCCGAATAGAATATTTCAAACATCATTGTTTACGATTGCTGATGCACAAATAAGCTCGTTTATTTGTCGCGAAGGACTAAAGAAGTGAAATACTCGTTTACTTGGGCACAATTTCCAATTTCGCATTTTCTCAAACAACCGCCGAATAGAATATTTCAAACATCATTGTTTATGATTGCTGATGCACAAATAAGCTCGTCTATTTGGTCGCGAGGGACTGAATAAGTGAAATACTCCCTTACTTGTGCACAATTTCCAATTTCGTATTTTCTCAAATAACCGCGGAATAGAATCATTGTTTATGATTGCTGATGCACAAATAAGCTCGTTTATTTGGTCGCGAATGACTGAATAAGTGAAATACTCGCTTACTTGTGCACAATTTCCAATTTCGCATTTTCTCAAACAACCGCCGAATAGAATATTTCAAACATCATTGTTTATGATTGCTGATGCACAAATAAGCTCGTCTATTTGGTCGCGAGGGACTGTAGAAGTGAAATACTCGTTTACTTGTGCATAATTTACAATTTCGCAATTTCTCAAATAACCGCAGAATAGAATATTTCAAACATCATTGTTTATGATTGCCGATGCACAAATAAGCTCGTTTATTTGGTCGCGAATGACTGAATAAGTGAAATACTCGCTTACTTGTGCACAATTTCCAATTTCGCATTTTCCCAAACAACCGCCCAATAAAATATTTCAAACAGCATTGTTTATGATTGCTGATGCACAAATAAGCTCGTATATTTGGTCGCGAAGGACTGAAGAAGTGAAATACTCGCTTACTTGTGCACAATTTCCAATTTCGCATTTTCTCAAATAACCGCGGAATAGAATCATTGTTTATGATTGCTGATGCACAAATAAGCTCGTTTATTTGGTCGCGAATGACTGAATAAGTGAAATACTCGCTTACTTGTGCACAATTTCGAATTTGGCATTTTCTCAAACAACCGCCGAATAGAATATTTCAAACAGCATTGTTTATGATTGCTGATGCACAAATAAGCTCGTTTATTTGGTCGCGAATGACTGAATAAGTGAAATACTCGCTTACTTGTGCACAATTTCCAATTTCGCAATTTCTCCAACAACCGCAGAATAGAATATTTCAAACATCATTGTTTATGATTGCCGATGCACAAATAAGCTCGTTTATTTGGTCGCGAATGACTGAATAAGTTAAATACTCGTTTACTTGTGCACAATTTACAATTTCGCAATTTCTCAGACAACCGCAGAATAGAATATTTCAAACATCATTGTTTATGATTGCCGATGCACAAATAAGCTCGCATATTTGGTCGCGAATGACTGAATAAGTGAAATACTCGTTTACTTGTGCACAATTTACAATTTCGCAATTTCTCAAACAACCGCAGAATAGAATATTCCAAACATCATTGTTTATGATTGCTGATGCACAAATAAGCTCGTTTATTTGGTCGCGAAGGACTGTAGAAGTGAAATACTCGTTTACTTGTGCATAATTTACAATTTCGCAATTTCTCCAACAACCGCAGAATAGAATATTTCAAACATCATTGTTTATGATTGCCGATGCATAAATAAGCACGTTTATTTGGTCGCGAATGACTGAATAAGTGAAATACTCGTTTACTTGTGCACAATTTCCAATTTCGTATTTTCTCAAACAACCGCCGAATAGAATATTTCAAACAGCATTGTTTATGATTGCTGATGCGCAAATAAGCTCGTTTATTTGGTCACGAAGGACTAAAGAAGTGAAATACTCGTTTACTTGTGAACAATTTCCAATTTCGCATTTTCTCAAACAACCGCCGAATAGAATAGTTCAAAGATCATTGTTTATGATTCCTGATGCATAAATATACTCGTTTATTTGGTCGCGAAGGACTGAAGAAGTGAAATACTCGTTTACTTGTGCACAATTTCCAATTTCACATTTTCTCAAACAACAGCCGAATAGAATATTTCAAACAGCATTGTTCATGATTGCTCATGCACAAATAAGCTCGTTTATTTGGTCGCGAATGACTGAATAAGTGAAATACTCCTTTACTTGTGCACAATTTCCAATTTCGTATTTTCTCAAACAACCTCCGAATAGAATATTTCGAACATCATTGTTTTTGACTGCTGATGCACAAATAAGCTCGCTTATTAGGTCGCGAATGACTGAATAAGTGAAATACTCGTTTACTTGTGCACAATATCCAATTTCGCATTTTCTCAAACAACCGCGGAATAGAATATTCCAAACAGCATTGTTTATGATTGCTGATGCACAAATAAGTTTTCTTGTTTGGTCGCGAAGGACTGAAGAAGTTAGATACTCGTTTACTTGTGTACAATTTCCAATTTCGTATTTTCTCAAACAACCGCCGAATAAAATATTTCAAACATCATTGTTTACGATTGTTGATGCACAAATAAGCTCGTTCATTTGTCGCGAAGGACTTAAGAAGTGAAATACTCGTTTACTTGTGCACAATATCCAATTTCGCATTTTCTCAAACAACCGCCCAATAGAATATTTCAAACAACATTGTTTATGATTGCTGATGCACAAATAAGCTCGTTTATTTGTCGCGAAGGACTGAAGATGTGAAATACTCGTTTACTTGTGTACAATTTCCAATTTCGCATTTTCTCAAACAACCGCCGAATAGAATATTTCAAACATCATTGTTTATGATTGCTGATGCACAAATAAGTTTTCTTGTTTGGTCGCGAAGGACTGAAGAAGTTAAATACTCGTTTACTTGTGTACAATTTCCAATTTCGTATTTTCTCAAACAATCGCCGAATAGAATATTTCAAACAGCATTGTTTATGATTGCTGATGCACAAATAAGCTCGTCTATTTGTCGCGAAGGACTGAAGATGTGAAATACTCGTTTACTTGTGTACAATTTCCAATTTCGCATTTTCTCAAACAACCGCCGAATAGAATATTTCAAACATCATTGTTTACGATTGCTGATGCACACATAAGCTCGTTTATTTGTCGCGAAGGACTAAAGAAGTGAAATACTCGTTTACTTGGGCACAATTTCCAATTTCGCATTTTCTCAAACAACCGCAGAATAGAATATTTCAAACATCATTGTTTACGATTGTTGATGCACAAATAAGCTCGTTTATTTGTCGCGAAGGGCTAAAGAAGTGAAATACTCGTTTACTTGGGAACAATTTCCAATTTCGCATTTTCTCAAACAACCGCCGAATAGAATATTTCAAACATCATTGTTTACGATTGTTGATGCACAAATAAGCTCGTTTATTTGTCGCGAAGGACTAAAGAAGTGAAATATTCTTTTACTTGTGAACAATATCCAATTTCGCATTTTCTCAAACAACCGCGGAATAGAATATTTCAAACATCATTGTTTATGATTGCTGATGCACAAATAAGCTCGGTTATTTAGTCGCGAATGACTGAATAAGTGAAATACTTGTTTACTTGTGCACAATTTCCAATTTCGCATTTTCTCAAACAACCACCGAATAGAATATTTCAAACATCATTGTTTACGATTGTTGATGCACAAATAAGCTCGTTTATTTGTCGCGAAGAACTAAAGAAGTGAAATACTCGTTTACTTGTGAACAATTTCCAATTTCGCATTTTCTCAAACAACCGCCGAATAGAATATTTCAAACATCATTGTTTACGATTGTTGATGCACAAATAAGCTCGTTTATTTGTCGCGAAGGACTAAAGAAGTGAAATACTCGTTTACTTGTGAACAATTTCCAATTTCGCATTTTCTCAAACAACCGCCGAATAGAATATTTCAAACATCATTGTTTACGATTGCTGATGCACAAATAAGCTCGTTTATTTGTCGCGAAGGACTAAAGAAGTGAAATACTCGTTTACTTGGGCACAATTTCCAATTTCGCATTTTCTCAAACAACCGCCGAATAGAATATTTCAAACATCATTGATTATGATTGCTGATGCACAAATAAGCTCGTTTATTTGGTCGCGAATGACTGAATAAGTGAAATACTCGCTTACTTGTGCACAATTTCCAATTTCGCATTTTCTCAAACAACCGCCGAACAGAATATTTCAAACAGCTTGTTTATGATTGCTGATGCACAAATAAGCTCGTATATTTGGTCGCGAAGGACTGAAGAAGTGAAATACTCCCTTACTTGTGCACAATTTCCAATTTCGTATTTTCTCAAATAACCGTGTAATAGAATCATTGTTTATGATTGCTGATGCACAAATAAGCTCGTTTATTTGGTCGCGAATGACTGAATAAGTGAAATACTCGCTTACTTGTGCACAATTTCCAATTTCGCATTTTCTCAAACAACCGCCGAATAGAATATTTCAAACATCATTGTTTATGATTGCTGATGCACAAATAAGCTCGTCTATTTGGTCGCGAGGGACTGTAGAAGTGAAATACTCGTTTACTTGTGCATAATTTACAATTTCGCAATTTCTCAAATAACCGCAGAATAGAATATTTCAAACATCATTGTTTATGATTGCCGATGCACAAATAAGCTCGTTTATTTGGTCGCGAATGACTGAATAAGTGAAATACTCGTTTACTTGTGCACAATTTACAATTTCGCAATTTCTCAAACAACCGCAGAATAGATTATGATTGCCGATGCACAAATAAGCCCGCATATTTGGTCGCCAAGGGCTGAAGAAGTGAAATACTCGTTTACTTCTGCACAATTTCCAATTTCGCATTTTCTCAAACAACCGCCGAATAGAATATTTCGAACATCATTGTTTATGATTGCTGATGCATAAATAAGCTCGTTTATTTGGTCGCGAATGACTGAATAAGTGAAATACTCGTTTACTTGTGCACAATTTCCAATTTCGTATTTTCTCAAACAACCGCTGAATAGAATATTTCAAACAGCATTGTTTATGATTGCTGATGCACAAATAAGCTCGTTTATTTGGTCACGAAGGACTAAAGAAGTGAAATACTCGTTTACTTGTGAACAATTTCCAATTTCGCATTTTCTCAAACAACCGCCGAATAGAATAGTTCAAACATCATTGTTTATGATTCCTGATGCATAAATAAGCTCGTTTATTTGGTCGCGAAGGACTGAAGAAGTGAAATACTCATTTACTTGTGCACAATTTCCAATTTCGTATTTTCTCAAACAACCGCCGAATAGAATATTTCAAACATCATTGTTTTTGACTGCTGACGCACAAATAAGCTCGCTTATTAAGTCGCGAATGACTGAATAAGTGAAATACTCGTTTACTTGTGCACAATATCCAATTTCGCATTTTCTCAAACAACCGCGGAATAGAATATTTCAAACAGCATTGTTTATGATTGCTGATGCACAAATAAGCTCGTTTATTTGGTCACGAAGGACTAAAGAAGTGAAATACTCGTTTACTTGTGAACAATTTCCAATTTCGCATTTTCTCAAACAACCGCCGAATAGAATAGTTCAAACATCATTGTTTATGATTCCTGATGCATAAATAAGCTCGCTTATTTGGTCGCGAATGGCTGAATAAGTGAAATACTCGTTTACTTGTGTACAATTTCCAATTTCGTATTTTCTCAAACAACCGCCGAATAAAATATTTCAAACATCATTGTTTACGATTGTTGATGCACAAATAAGCTCGTTCATTTGTCGCGAAGGACTAAAGAAGTGAAATACTCGTTTACTTGTGCACAATATCCAATTTCGCATTTTCTCAAACAACCGCCGAATAGAATATTTCAAACAGCATTGTTTATGATTGCTGATGCACAAATAAGCTCGTTTATTTGGTCACGAAGGACTAAAGAAGTGAAATACTCGTTTACTTGTGAACAATTTCCAATTTCGCATTTTCTCAAACAACCGCCGAATAGAATAGTTCAAACATCATTGTTTATGATTCCTGATGCACAAATAAGTTTGCTTGTTTGGTCGCGAAGGACTGAAGAAGTGAAATACTCGTTTACTTGTGTACAATTTCCAATTTCGTATTTTCTCAAACAACCGCCGAATAAAATATTTCAAACATCATTGTTTACGATTGTTGATGCACAAATAAGCTCGTTCATTTGTCGCGAAGGACTAAAGAAGTGAAATACTCGTTTACTTGTGCACAATATCCAATTTCGCATTTTCTCAAACAACCGCGGAATAGAATATTTCAAACAGCATTGTTTATGATTGCTGATGCACAAATAAGCTCGTTTATTTGTCGCGAAGGACTGAAGATGTGAAATACTCGTTTACTTGTGTACAATTTCCAATTTCGCATTTTCTCAAACAACCGCCGAATAGAATATTTCAAACATCATTGTTTACGATTGCTGATGCACAAATAAGCTCGTTTATTTGTCGCGAAGGACTAAAGAAGTGAAATACTCGTTTACTTGGTCACAATTTCCAATTTCGCATTTTCTCAAACAACCGCCGAATAGAATATTTCAAACATCATTGTTTACGATTGTTGATGCACAAATAAGCTCGTTTATTTGTCGCGAAGGACTAAAGAAGTGAATTACTCGTTTACTTGTGAACAATTTCCAATTTCGCATTTTCTCAAACAACCGCCGAATAGAATATTTCAAACATCATTGTTTACGATTGTTGATGCACAAATAAGCTCGTTTATTTGTCGCGAAGGACTAAAGAAATGAAATACTCGTTTACTTGTGCACAATATCCAATTTCGGATTTTCTCAAACAACCGCGGAATAGAATATTTCAAACATCATTGTTTATGATTGCTGATGCACAAATAAGCTCGGTTATTTGTTCGCGAATGACTGAATAAGTGAAATACTCGTTTATTTGTGCACAATTTCCAATTTCGCATTTTCTCAAACAACCGCCGAATAGAATATTTCAAACATCATTGTTTACGATTGTTGATGCACAAATAAGCTCGTTTATTTGTCGCGATGGTCTAAAGAAGTGAAATACTCGTTTACTTGTGAACAATTTCCAATTTCGGATTTTCTCAAACAACCGCCGAATAGAATATTTCAAACAGCATTGTTTATGATTGCTGATGCACAAATAAGCTCGTTTATTTGGTCGCGAATGACTGAATAAGTGAAATACTCGTTTACTTGTGCACAATATCCAATTTCGCATTTTCTCAAACAACCGCGGAATAGAATATTTCAAACATCATTGTTTATGATTACTGAACTTGTGCACAATTTCAAATTTCGCATTTTCTCAAACAACCGGTGAATAGAATATTTCAAACATCATTGTTTATGATTGCTGATGCACAAATAAGCTCGTTTATTTAGTCGCGAATGACTGAATAAGTGAAATACTCGTTTACTTGTGCACAATTTCCAATTTCACATTTTCTCAAACAACCGCCGAATAGAATATTTCAAATAGCATTGTTTATGATTGCTGATAAGCTCGTTTATTTGGTCGCGAAGGACTGAAGAAGTGAAATACTCGTTTACTTGTGCATAATTTACAATTTCGCAATTTCTCAAACAACCGCCGAATAGAATATTTCAAACATCATTGTTTATGATTGCTGATGCACAAATAGCTCGTTTATTTGGTCGCGAATGACTGAATAAGTGACATACTCGTTTACTTGTGCACAATTTCCAATTTCGCATTTTATCAAACAACCACCGAATAGATTACTTCAAACATCATTGTTTATGATTGCTGATGCATAAATAAGCTCGTTTATTTGGTCACGAAGGACTGAAGAAGTGAAATACTCGTTTACTTGTGCACAATTTCCAATTTCACATTTTCTCAAACAACCGCCGAATAGAATATTTCAAACAGCATTGTTTATGATTGCTCATGCACAAAAAAGCTCGTTTATTTGGTCGCGAATGACTGAATAATTGAAATACTCGTTTATTTGTGCACAATATCCAATTTCGCATTTTCTCAAACAACCGCCGAATAGAATATTTCAAACATCATTGTTTACGATTGTTGATGCACAAATAAGCTCGTTTATTTGTCGCGAAGGACTAAAGAAATGAAATACTCGTTTACTTGTGCACAATATCCAATTTCGCATTTTCTCAAACAACCGCGGAATAGAATATTTCAAACATCATTGTTTATGATTGCTGATGCACAAATAAGCTCGGTTATTTGGTCGCGAATGACTGAATAAGTGAAATACTCGTTTATTTGTGCACAATTTCCAATTTCGCATTTTCTCAAACAACCGCCGAATAGAATATTTCAAACATCATTGTTTACGATTGCAGATGCACAAATAAGCTCGGTTATTTGGTCGCGAAGGTCTAAAGAAGTGAAATACTCGTTTACTTGTGAACAATTTCCAATTTCGGATTTTCTCAAACAACCGCCGAATAGAATATTTCAAATAGCATTGTTTATGATTGCTGATGCAGAAATAAGTTCGTTTATTTGGTCGCGAATGACTGAATAAGTGAAATACTCGTTTACTTGTGCACAATATTCAATTTCGCATTTTCTCAAACAACCGCGGAATAGAATATTTCAAACATCATTGTTTATGATTACTGAACTTGTGTACAATCTCAAATTTCGCATTTTCTCAAACAACCGGTGAATAGAATATTTCAAACATCATTGTTTATGATTTCTGATGCACAAATAAGCTCGTTTATTTGGTCGCGAATGACTGAATAAGTGAAATACTCGTTTACTTGTGCACAATATCCAATTTCGCATTTTCTCAAACAAGCGCGGAATAGAATATTTCAAACATCATTGTTTATGATTACTGAACTTGTGTACAATTTCAAATTTCACATTTTCTCAAACAACCGCCGAATAGAATATTTCAAATAGCATTGTTTGTGATTGCTGATAAGCTCGTTTATTTGGTCGCGAAGGACTGAAGAAGTGAAATACTCGTTTACTTGTGCATAATTTACAATTTCGCAATTTCTCAAACAACCGCCGAATAGAATATTTCAAACATCATTGTTTATGATTGCTGATGCACAAATAGCTCGTTTATTTGGTCGCGAATGACTGAATAAGTGACATACTCGTTTACTTGTGCACAATTTCCAATTTCGCATTTTATCAAACAACCACCGAATAGATTACTTCAAACATCATTGTTTATGATTGCTGATGCATAAATAAGCTCGTTTATTTGGTCACGAAGGACTGAAGAAGTGAAATACTCGTTTACTTGTGCACAATTTCCAATTTCACATTTTCTCAAACAACCGCCGAATAGAATATTTCAAACAGCATTGTTTATGATTGCTCATGCACAAATAAGCTCGTTTATTTGGTCGCGAATGACTGAATAATTGAAATACTCGTTTACTTGTGCAAAATATACAATTTCGCATTTTCTCAAACAACCGCGGAATAGAATATTTCAAACATCATTTTTTATGATTACTGAACTTGTGCACAATTTCAAATTTCGCATTTTCTCAAACAACCGGTGAATAGAATATTTCAAACATCATTGTTTATAATTGCTGATGCACAAATAAATTCGGTTGTTTGGTCGCGAAGGACTGAAGAAGTGAAATACTCGTTTACTTGTGCACAATTTCCAATTTCACATTTTCTCAAACAACCGCCGAATAGAATATTTCAAATAGCATTGTTTATGATTGCTGATGCACAAATAAATTCGGTTGTTTGGTCGCGAAGGACTGAAGAAGTGAAATACTAGTTTACTTGTGTACAATTTCCAATTTCGCATTTTCTCAAACAACCGCCGAATAGAATATTTGAAACATCATTGTTTATGATTGCTGATGCATAAATAAGCTCGTTTATTTGGTCGCGAAGGACTGAAGAAGTGAAATACTCGTTTACTTGTGTATAATTTACAATTTCGCAATTTTCAAAGAACCGCAGAATACAATATTTCAAACACCATTGTTTATGATTGCCGATGCACAAATAAGCTCGCATATTTGGTCGCGAAGGACTGAAGAAGTGAAATACTCGTTTACTTGTGCACAATTTCCAATTTCACATTTTCTCAAACAACCGCCGAATAGAATATTTCAAACAGCATTGTTTATGATTGCTCATGCACAAAAAAGCTCGTTTATTTGGTCGCGAAGGACTGAAGAAGTGAAATACTCGTTTACTTGTGCATAATTTACAATTTCGCAATTTCTCAAAGAACCGCAGAATACAATATTTCAAACACCATTGTTTATGATTGCCGATGCACAAATAAGCTCGCATATTTGGTCGCGAAGGACTGAAGAAGTGAAATACTCGTTTACTTGTGCACAATTTCCAATTTCGCATTTTCTCAAACAACCGCGGAATACAATATTTCAAACATCATTGTTTATGATTGCTGATGCATAAATAAGCTCGTTTATTTGGTCGCGAAGGACTGAAGAAGTGAAATACTCGTTTACTTGTGTATAATTTACAATTTCGCAATTTCTCAAAGAACCGCAGAATAGAATATTTCAAACACCATTGTTTATGATTGCCGATGCACAAATAAGCTCGCATATTTGGTCGCGAAGGACTGAAGAAGTGAAATACTCGTTTACTTGTGCACAATTTCCAATTTCGCATTTTCTCAAACAACCGCGGAATAGAATATTTCAAACATCATTGTTTATGATTGCTGATGCACAAATAAGCTCGTTTATTTGGTCGCGAAGGACTGAAGAAGTGAAATACTCGTTTACTTGTGCATAATTTACAATTTCGCAATTTCTCCAACAACCGCCGAATAGAATATTTCAAACATCATTGTTTATGATTGCTGATGCATAAATAAGCTCGTTGATTTGGTCGCAAAGCACTGAAGAAGTGAAATACTCGTTTACTTGTGCACAATTTCCAATTTCGCATTTTCTCAAACAACCGCGGAATACAATATTTCAAACATCATTGTTTATGATTGCTGATGCATAAATAAGCTCGTTTATTTGGTCGCGAAGGACTGAAGAAGTGAAATACTCGTTTACTTGTGCATAATTTACAATTTCGCAATTTCTCAAACAACCGCAGAATAGAATATTTCAAACACCATTGTTTATGATTGCCGATGCACAAATAAGCTCGCATATTTGGTCGCGAATTACTGAAGAAGTGAAATACTCGTTTACTTGTGCACAATTTCCAATTTCGCATTTTCTCAAACAACCGCGGAATAGAATATTTCAAACATCATTGTTTATGATTACTGAACTTGTGCACAATTTCAAATTTCGCATTTTCTCAAACAACCGGTGAATAAACTATTTCAAACATCATTGTTTATGATTGCTGATGCACAAATAAGTTCGCTTGTTTGGTCGCGAAGGACTGAAGAAGTGAAATACTCGTTACTTGTGTACAATTTCCAATTTCGCATTATCTTAAACAACCACCGAATAGAATATTTCAGACATCATTGTTTATGATTGCCGATGCACAAATAAGCTCGTTTATTTGGTCGCGAATGACTGAATAAATGAAATACTCGTTTACTTGTGCACAATTTCCAATTTCGCATTTTTTCAAACAACCGCCGAAAAGAATATTTCAAACATCATTGTTTATGATTGCTGATAAGCTCGTTTATTTGGTCGCGAAGGACTGAAGAAGTGAAATACTCGTTTACTTGTGCATAATTTACAATTTCGCAATTTCTCAAACAACCGCAGAATAGAATATTTCAAACATCATTGTTTATGATTGCTGATGCATAAATAAGCTCGTTTATTTGGTCGCGAAGGACTGAAGAAGTGAAATACTCGTTTACTTGTGCATATTTTACAATTTCGCAATTTCTCAAACAACCGCCGAATAGAATATTTCAAACATCATTGTTTATGATTGCTGATGCATAAATAAGCTCGTTGATTTGGTCACGAAGGACTAAAGAAGTGAAATACTCGTTTACTTGTGCACAATTTCCAATTTCGCATTTTCTCAAACAACCGCGGAATAGAATATTTCAAACAGCATTGTTTATGATTGCAGATGCACAAATAAGCTCGTTTATTTGGTCGCGAATGGCTGAATAAGTGAAATACTCGTTTACTTGTGCACAATTTCCAATTTCGCATATCTCAAACAACCGGCGCATAGAATATTTCAAACATCATTGTTTATGATTGCTGATGCACAAATAAGCTCGTTTATTTGTTCGCGAAGGACTGTAGAAGTGAAATACTCGTTTACTTGTGCATAATTTACAATTTTGCAATTCCTCAAACAACCGCAGAATAGGATATTTCAAACATCATTGTTTATGATTGCCGATGCAAAAATAAGCTCGTTTATTTGGTCGCGAATGACTGAATAAGTGAAATACTCGTTTACTTGTGTACAATTTACAATTTCGCAATTTCTCAAACAACCGCAGAATAGAATATTTCAAACATCATTGTTTATGATTGCCGATGCACAAATAAGCTCGCATATTTTGTCGCGAAGGACTGTAGAAGTGAAATACTCGTCTAGTTGTGCATAATTTACAATTTTGCAATTTCTCAAACAACCGCAGAATAGAATATTTCAAACAGCATTGTTTATGATTGCTGATGCACAAATAAGCTCGTTTATTTGGTCGCGAATGACTGAATAAGGGAAATACTCGTTTACTTGTGCACAATTTCCAATTTCGCATATCTCAAACAACTGCCCCATAGAATATTTCAAACATCATTGTTTATGATTGCTGATGCACAAATAAGCTCGTTTATTTGGTCGCGAATGACTGAATAAGTGAAATACTCGTTTACTTGTGCACAATTTCCAATTTCGCATATCTCAAACAACCGCCGAATAGAATATTTCAAACATCATTGTTTATGATTGCTGATGCACAAATAAGCTCGTTTATTTGGTCGCGAAGGACTGTAGAAGTGAAATACTCGTTTACTTCTGCACAATTTCCAATTTCGAATTTTCTCAAACAACCGCCGAATAGAATATTTCAAACATCATTGTTTATGATTGCTGATGCATAAATAAGCTCGTTTATTTGGTCGCGAATGACTGAATAAGTGAAATACTCGTTTACTTGTGCACAATTTCCAATTTCGTGTTTTCTCAAACAACCGCCGAATAGAATATTTCAAACAGCATTGTTTATGAGTGCTGATGCACAAATAAGCTCGTTTGTTTGGTCACGAAGGACTAAAGAAGTGAAATACACGTTTACTTGTGCACAATTTCCAATTTCGCATTTTCTCAAACAACCGCGGAATAGAATATTTCAAACAGCATTGTTTATGATTGCTGATGCACAAATAAGCTCGTTTATTTGGTCGCGAAGGACTGTAGAAGTGAAATACTCGTTTACTTGTGCATAATTTACAATTTTGCAATTTCTCAAACAACCGCAGAATAGAATATTTCAAACAGCATTGTTTATGATTGCTGATGCACAAATAAGCTCGTTTATTTGGTCGCGAATGACTGAATAAGTGAAATACTCGTTTACTTCTGCACAATTTATAATTTCGCATATCTCAAACAACCGCCGAATAGAATATTTCAAAGATCATTGTTTATGATTGCTGATGCACAAATAAGCTCGTTTATTTGGTCGCGAATCACTGTAGAAGTGAAATACTCGTTTACTTCTGCACAATTTCCAATTTCGCATTTTCTCAAACAACCGCCGAATAGAATATTTCAAACATCATTGTTTATGATTGCTGCTGCATAAATAAGCTCGTTTATTTGGTCGCGAATGACTGAATAAGTGAAATACTCGTTTACTTGTGCACAATTTCCAATTTCGTGTTTTCTCAAACAACCGCCGAATAGAATATTTCAAACAGCATTGTTTATGAGTGCTGATGCACAAATAAGCTCGTTTATTTGGTCACGAAGGACTAAAGAAGTGAAATACTCGTTTACTTGTGCACAATTTCCAATTTCGCATTTTCTCAAACAACCGCGGAATAGAATATTTCAAACAGCATTGTTTATGATTGCTGATGCACAAATAAGCTCGTTTATTTGGTCACGAAGGACTAAAGAAGTGAAATACTCGTTTACTTGTGCACAATATCCAATTTCGCATTTTCTCAAACAACCGCGGAATAGAATATTTCAAACATCATTGTTTATGATTACTGAACTTGTGCACAATTTCAAATTTCGCATTTTCTCAAACAACCGGTGAATAGAATATTTCAAACATCATTGTTTATGATTGCTGATGCACAAATAAGCTCGTTTATTTGGTCGCGAATGACTGAATAAGTGAAATACTCGTTTACTTGTGCACAATTTCCAATTTCGCATTTTCTCAAACAACCGCGGAATAGAATATTTCAAACAGCATTGTTTATGAGTGCTGATGCACAAATAAGCTCGTTTATTTGGTCACGAAGGACTAAAGAAGTGAAATACTCGTTTACTTGTGCACAATATCCAATTTCGGATTTTCTCAAACAACCGCGGAATAGAATATTTCAAACAGCATTGTTTATGATTGCTGATGCACAAATAAGCTCGTTTATTTGGTCGCGAATGGCTGAATAAGTGAAATACTCGTTTACTTGTGCACAATTTCCAATTTCGCATATCTCAAACAACCGGCGCATAGAATATTTCAAACATCATTGTTTATGATTGCTGATGCACAAATAAGCTCGTTTATTTGGTCGCGAAGGACTGTAGAAGTGAAATACTCGTTTACTTGTGCATAATTTACAATTTTGCAATTCCTCAAACAACCGCAGAATAGGATATTTCAAACATCATTGTTTATGATCGCCGATGCAAAAATAAGCTCGTTTATTTGGTCGCGAATGACTGAATAAGTGAAATACTCGTTTACTTGTGTACAATTTACAATTTCGCAATTTCTCAAACAACCGCAGAATAGAATATTTCAAACATCATTGTTTATGATTGCCGATGCACAAATAAGCTCGCATATTTTGTCGCGAAGGACTGTAGAAGTGAAATACTCGTCTAGTTGTGCATAATTTACAATTTTGCAATTTCTCAAACAACCGCAGAATAGAATATTTCAAACAGCATTGTTTATGATTGCTGATGCACAAATAAGCTCGTTTATTTGGTCGCGAATGACTGAATAAGGGAAATACTCGTTTACTTGTGCACAATTTCCAATTTCGCATATCTCAAACAACTGCCCCATAGAATATTTCAAACATCATTGTTTATGATTGCTGATGCACAAATAAGCTCGTTTATTTGGTCGCGAATGACTGAATAAGTGAAATACTCGTTTACTTGTGCACAATTTCCAATTTCGCATATCTCAAACAACCGCCGAATAGAATATTTCAAACATCATTGTTTATGATTGCTGATGCACAAATAAGCTCGTTTATTTGGTCGCGAAGGACTGTAGAACTGAAATACTCGTTTACTTCTGCACAATTTCCAATTTCGCATTTTCTCAAACAACCGCCGAATAGAATATTTCAAACATCATTGTTTATGATTGCTGATGCATAAATAAGCTCGTTTATTTGGTCGCGAATGACTGAATAAGTGAAATACTCGTTTACTTGTGCACAATTTCCAATTTCGTGTTTTCTCAAACAACCGCCGAATAGAATATTTCAAACAGCATTGTTTATGAGTGCTGATGCACAAATAAGCTCGTTTGTTTGGTCACGAAGGACTAAAGAAGTGAAATACTCGTTTACTTGTGCACAATTTCCAATTTCGCATTTTCTCAAACAACCGCGGAATAGAATATTTCAAACAGCATTGTTTATGATTGCTGATGCACAAATAAGCTCGTTTATTTGGTCGCGAAGGACTGTAGAAGTGAAATACTCGTTTACTTGTGCATAATTTACAATTTTGCAATTTCTCAAACAACCGCAGAATAGAATATTTCAAACAGCATTGTTTATGATTGCTGATGCACAAATAAGCTCGTTTATTTGGTCGCGAATGACTGAATAAGTGAAATACTCGTTTACTTCTGCACAATTTATAATTTCGCATATCTCAAACAACCGCCGAATAGAATATTTCAAAGATCATTGTTTATGATTGCTGATGCACAAATAAGCTCGCTTATTTGGTCGCGAATCACTGTAGAAGTGAAATACTCGTTTACTTCTGCACAATTTCCAATTTCGCATTTTCTCAAACAACCGCCGAATAGAATATTTCAAACATCATTGTTTATGATTGCTGCTGCATAAATAAGCTCGTTTATTTGGTCGCGAATGACTGAATAAGTGAAATACTCGTTTACTTGTGCACAATTTCCAATTTCGTGTTTTCTCAAACAACCGCCGAATAGAATATTTCAAACAGCATTGTTTATGAGTGCTGATGCACAAATAAGCTCGTTTATTTGGTCACGAAGGACTAAAGAAGTGAAATACTCGTTTACTTGTGCACAATTTCCAATTTCGCATTTTCTCAAACAACCGCGGAATAGAATATTTCAAACAGCATTGTTTATGATTGCTGATGCACAAATAAGCTCGTTTATTTGGTCACGAAGGACTAAAGAAGTGAAATACTCGTTTACTTGTGCACAATATCCAATTTAGCATTTTCTCAAACAACCGCGGAATAGAATATTTCAAACATCATTGTTTATGATTACTGAACTTGTGCACAATTTCAAATTTCGCATTTTCTCAAACAACCGGTGAATAGAATATTTCAAACATCATTGTTTATGATTGCTGATGCACAAATAAGCTCGTTTATTTGGTCGCGAATGACTGAATAAGTGAAATACTCGTTTACTTGTGCACAATTTCCAATTTCATATTTTCTCAAACACCCGCCGAATAGAATATTTCAAATAGCATTGTTTATGATTGCTGATAAGCTCGTTTATTTGTCGCGAAGGACTGAAGATGTGAAATACTCGTCTACTTGTGTACAATTTCCAATTTCGCATTTTCTCAAACAACCGCCGAATAGAATATTTCAAACATCATTGTTTATGATTGCTGATGCACAAATAAGTTTGCTTGTTTGGTCGCGAAGGACTGAAGAAGTGAAATACTCGTTTACTTGTGTACAATTTCCAATTTCGTATTTTCTCAAACAACCGCCGAATAAAATATTTCAAACATCATTGTTTATGATTGCTGATGCACAAATAAGTTTGCTTGTTTGGTCGCGAAGGACTGAAGAAGTGAAATACTCGTTTACTTGTGTACAATTTCCAATTTCGTATTTTCTCAAACAACCGCCGAATAAAATATTTCAAACATCATTGTTTACGATTGTTGATGCACAAATATGCTCGTTTATTTGTCGCGAAGGACTAAAGAAATGAAATACTCGTTTACTTGTGCACAATATCCAATTTCGCATTTTCTCAAACAACCGCGGAATAGAATATTTCAAACATCATTGTTTATGATTGCTGATGCAAAAATAAGCTCGGTTATTTGGTCGCGAATGACTGAATAAGTGAAATACTCGTTTATTTGTGCACAATTTCCAATTTCGCATTTTCTCAAACAACCGCGGAATAGAATATTTCAAACATCATTGTTTATGATTACTGAACTTGTGCACAATTTCAAATTTCGCATTTTCTCAAACAACCGGTGAATAGAATATTTCAAACATCATTGTTTATGATTGCTGATGCACAAATAAGCTCGTTTATTTGGTCGCGAATGACTGAATAAGTGAAATACTCGTTTACTTGTGCACAATTTCCAATTTCACATTTTCTCAAACAACCGCCGAATAGAATATTTCAAATAGCATTGTTTATGATTGCTGATAAGCTCGTTTATTTGGTCGCGAAGGACTGAAGAAGTGAAATACTCGTTTACTTGTGCATAATTTACAATTTCGCAATTTCTCAAACAACCGCCGAATAGAATATTTCAAACATCATTGTTTATGATTGCTGATGCACAAATAGCTCGTTTATTTGGTCGCTAATGACTGAATAAGTGACATACTCGTTTACTTGTGCACAATTTCCAATTTCGCATTTTATCAAACAACCGCCGAATAGATTACTTCAAACATCATTGTTTATGATTGCTGATGCATAAATAAGCTCGTTTATTTGGTCACGAAGGACTGAAGAAGTGAAATACTCGTTTACTTGTGCACAATTTCCAATTTCACATTTTCTCAAACAACCGCCGAATAGAATATTTCAAACAGCATTGTTTATGATTGCTCATTCACAAATAAGCTCGTTTATTTGGTCGCGAATGACTGAATAATTGAAATACTCGTTTACTTGTGCACAATATCCAATTTCGCATTTTCTCAAACAACCGCCGAATAGAATATTTCAAACATCATTGTTTACGATTGTTGATGCACAAATAAGCTCGTTTATTTGTCGCGAAGGACTAAAGAAATGAAATACTCGTTTACTTGTGCACAATATCCAATTTCGCATTTTCTCAAACAACCGCGGAATAGAATATTTCAAACATCATTGTTTATGATTGCTGATGCACAAATAAGCTCGGTTATTTGGTCGCGAAGGACTGTAGAAGTGAAATACTCGTCTAGTTGTGCATAATTTACAATTTTGCAACTTCTCAAACAACCGCAGAATAGAATATTTCAAACAGCATTGTTTATGATTGCTGATGCACAAATAAGCTCGTTTATTTGGTCGCGAATGACTGAATAAGGGAAATACTCGTTTACTTGTGCACAATTTCCAATTTCGCATATCTCAAACAACTGCCCCATAGAATATTTCAAACATCATTGTTTATGATTGCTGATGCACAAATAAGCTCGTTTATTTGGTCGCGAATGACTGAATAAGTGAAATACTCGTTTACTTGTGCACAATTTCCAATTTCGCATATCTCAAACAACCGCCGAATAGAATATTTCAAACATCATTGTTTATGATTGCTGATGCACAAATAAGCTCGTTTATTTGGTCGCGAAGGACTGTAGAAGTGAAATACTCGTTTACTTCTGCACAATTTCCAATTTCGCATTTTCTCAAACAACCGCCGAATAGAATATTTCAAACATCATTGTTTATGATTGCTGATGCATAAATAAGCTCGTTTATTTGGTCGCGAATGACTGAATAAGTGAAATACTCGTTTACTTGTGCACAATTTCCAATTTCGTGTTTTCTCAAACAACCGCCGAATAGAATATTTCAAACAGCATTGTTTATGAGTGCTGATGCACAAATAAGCTCGTTTGTTTGGTCACGAAGGACTAAAGAAGTGAAATACTCGTTTACTTGTGCACAATTTCCAATTTCGCATTTTCTCAAACAACCGCGGAATAGAATATTTCAAACAGCATTGTTTATGATTGCTGATGCACAAATAAGCTCGTTTATTTGGTCGCGAAGGACTGTAGAAGTGAAATACTCGTTTACTTGTGCATAATTTACAATTTTGCAATTTCTCAAACAACCGCAGAATAGAATATTTCAAACAGCATTGTTTATGATTGCTGATGCACAAATAAGCTCGTTTATTTGGTCGCGAATGACTGAATAAGTGAAATACTCGTTTACTTCTGCACAATTTATAATTTCGCATATCTCAAACAACCGCCGAATAGAATATTTCAAACATCATTGTTTATGATTGCCGATGCACAAATAAGCTCGCATATTTTGTCGCGAAGGACTGTAGAAGTGAAATACTCGTCTAGTTGTGCATAATTTACAATTTTGCAATTTCTCAAACAACCGCAGAATAGAATATTTCAAACAGCATTGTTTATGATTGCTGATGCACAAATAAGCTCGTTTATTTGATCGCGAATGACTGAATAAGGGAAATACTCGTTTACTTGTGCACAATTTCCAATTTCGCATATCTCAAACAACTGCCCCATAGAATATTTCAAACATCATTGTTTATGATTGCTGATGCACAAATAAGCTCGTTTATTTGGTCGCGAATGACTGAATAAGTGAAATACTCGTTTACTTGTGCACAATTTCCAATTTCGCATATCTCAAACAACCGCCGAATAGAATATTTCAAACATCATTGTTTATGATTGCTGATGCACAAATAAGCTCGTTTATTTGGTCGCGAAGGACTGTAGAAGTGAAATACTCGTTTACTTCTGCACAATTTCCAATTTCGCATTTTCTCAAACAACCGCCGAATAGAATATTTCAAACATCATTGTTTATGATTGCTGATGCATAAATAAGCTCGTTTATTTGGTCGCGAATGACTGAATAAGTGAAATACTCGTTTACTTGTGCACAATTTCCAATTTCGTGTTTTCTCAAACAACCGCCGAATAGAATATTTCAAACAGCATTGTTTATGAGTGCTGATGCACAAATAAGCTCGTTTGTTTGGTCACGAAGGACTAAAGAAGTGAAATACTCGTTTACTTGTGCACAATTTCCAATTTCGCATTTTCTCAAACAACCGCGGAATAGAATATTTCAAACAGCATTGTTTATGATTGCTGATGCACAAATAAGCTCGTTTATTTGGTCGCGAAGGACTGTAGAAGTGAAATACTCGTTTACTTGTGCATAATTTACAATTTTGCAATTTCTCAAACAACCGCAGAATAGAATATTTCAAACAGCATTGTTTATGATTGCTGATGCACAAATAAGCTCGTTTATTTGGTCGCGAATGACTGAATAAGTGAAATACTCGTTTACTTCTGCACAATTTATAATTTCGCATATCTCAAACAACCGCCGAATAGAATATTTCAAAGATCATTGTTTATGATTGCTGATGCACAAATAAGCTCGTTTATTTGGTCGCGAATCACTGTAGAAGTGAAATACTCGTTTACTTCTGCACAATTTCCAATTTCGCATTTTCTCAAACAACCGCCGAATAGAATATTTCAAACATCATTGTTTATGATTGCTGCTGCATAAATAAGCTCGTTTATTTGGTCGCGAATGACTGAATAAGTGAAATACTCGTTTACTTGTGCACAATTTCCAATTTCGTGTTTTCTCAAACAACCGCCGAATAGAATATTTCAAACAGCATTGTTTATGAGTGCTGATGCACAAATAAGCTCGTTTATTTGGTCACGAAGGACTAAAGAAGTGAAATACTCGTTTACTTGTGCACAATTTCCAATTTCGCATTTTCTCAAACAACCGCGGAATAGAATATTTCAAACAGCATTGTTTATGATTGCTGATGCACAAATAAGCTCGTTTATTTGGTCACGAAGGACTAAAGAAGTGAAATACTCGTTTACTTGTGCACAATATCCAATTTCGCATTTTCTCAAACAACCGCGGAATAGAATATTTCAAACATCATTGTTTATGATTACTGAACTTGTGCACAATTTCAAATTTCGCATTTTCTCAAACAACCGGTGAATAGAATATTTCAAACATCATTGTTTATGATTGCTGATGCACAAATAAGCTCGTTTATTTGGTCGCGAATGACTGAATAAGTGAAATACTCGTTTACTTGTGCACAATTTCCAATTTCGCATTTTCTCAAACAACCGCGGAATAGAATATTTCAAACAGCATTGTTTATGAGTGCTGATGCACAAATAAGCTCGTTTATTTTGTCACGAAGGACTAAAGAAGTGAAATACTCGTTTACTTGTGCACAATATCCAATTTCGGATTTTCTCACACAACCGCGGAATAGAATATTTCAAACAGCATTGTTTATGATTGCTGATGCACAAATAAGCTCGTTTATTTGGTCGCGAATGGCTGAATAAGTGAAATACTCGTTTACTTGTGCACAATTTCCAATTTCGCATATCTCAAACAACCGGCGCATAGAATATTTCAAACATCATTGTTTATGATTGCTGATGCACAAATAAGCTCGTTTATTTGGTCGCGAAGGACTGTAGAAGTGAAATACTCGTTTACTTGTGCATAATTTACAATTTTGCAGTTCCTCAAACAACCGCAGAATAGGATATTTCAAACATCATTGTTTATGATCGCCGATGCAAAAATAAGCTCGTTTATTTGGTCGCGAATGACTGAATAAGTGAAATACTCGTTTACTTGTGTACAATTTACAATTTCGCAATTTCTCAAACAACCGCAGAATAGAATATTTCAAACATCATTGTTTATGATTGCCGATGCACAAATAAGCTCGCATATTTTGTCGCGAAGGACTGTAGAAGTGAAATACTCGTCTAGTTGTGCATAATTTACAATTTTGCAATTTCTCAAACAACCGCAGAATAGAATATTTCAAACAGCATTGTTTATGATTGCTGATGCACAAATAAGCTCGTTTATTTGGTCGCGAATGACTGAATAAGGGAAATACTCGTTTACTTGTGCACAATTTCCAATTTCGCATATCTCAAACAACTGCCCCATAGAATATTTCAAACATCATTGTTTATGATTGCTGATGCACAAATAAGCTCGTTTATTTGGTCGCGAATGACTGAATAAGTGAAATACTCGTTTACTTGTGCACAATTTCCAATTTCGCATATCTCAAACAACCGCCGAATAGAATATTTCAAACATCATTGTTTATGATTGCTGATGCACAAATAAGCTCGTTTATTTGGTCGCGAAGGACTGTAGAACTGAAATACTCGTTTACTTCTGCACAATTTCCAATTTCGCATTTTCTCAAACAACCGCCGAATAGAATATTTCAAACATCATTGTTTATGATTGCTGATGCATAAATAAGCTCGTTTATTTGGTCGCGAATGACTGAATAAGTGAAATACTCGTTTACTTGTGCACAATTTCCAATTTCGTGTTTTCTCAAACAACCGCCGAATAGAATATTTCAAACAGCATTGTTTATGAGTGCTGATGCACAAATAAGCTCGTTTGTTTGGTCACGAAGGACTAAAGAAGTGAAATACTCGTTTACTTGTGCACAATTTCCAATTTCGCATTTTCTCAAACAACCGCGGAATAGAATATTTCAAACAGCATTGTTTATGATTGCTGATGCACAAATAAGCTCGTTTATTTGGTCGCGAAGGACTGTAGAAGTGAAATACTCGTTTACTTGTGCATAATTTACAATTTTGCAATTTCTCAAACAACCGCAGAATAGAATATTTCAAACAGCATTGTTTATGATTGCTGATGCACAAATAAGCTCGTTTATTTGGTCGCGAATGACTGAATAAGTGAAATACTCGTTTACTTCTGCACAATTTATAATTTCGCATATCTCAAACAACCGCCGAATAGAATATTTCAAAGATCATTGTTTATGATTGCTGATGCACAAATAAGCTCGCTTATTTGGTCGCGAATCACTGTAGAAGTGAAATACTCGTTTACTTCTGCACAATTTCCAATTTCGCATTTTCTCAAACAACCGCCGAATAGAATATTTCAAACATCATTGTTTATGATTGCTGCTGCATAAATAAGCTCGTTTATTTGGTCGCGAATGACTGAATAAGTGAAATACTCGTTTACTTGTGCACAATTTCCAATTTCGTGTTTTCTCAAACAACCGCCGAATAGAATATTTCAAACAGCATTGTTTATGAGTGCTGATGCACAAATAAGCTCGTTTATTTGGTCACGAAGGACTAAAGAAGTGAAATACTCGTTTACTTGTGCACAATTTCCAATTTCGCATTTTCTCAAACAACCGCGGAATAGAATATTTCAAACAGCATTGTTTATGATTGCTGATGCTCAAATAAGCTCGTTTATTTGGTCACGAAGGACTAAAGAAGTGAAATACTCGTTTACTTGTGCACAATATCCAATTTCGCATTTTCTCAAACAACCGCGGAATAGAATATTTCAAACATCATTGTTTATGATTACTGAACTTGTGCACAATTTCAAATTTCGCATTTTCTCAAACAACCGGTGAATAGAATATTTCAAACATCATTGTTTATGATTGCTGATGCACAAATAAGCTCGTTTATTTGGTCGCGAATGACTGAATAAGTGAAATACTCGTTTACTTGTGCACAATTTCCAATTTCATATTTTCTCAAACACCCGCCGAATAGAATATTTCAAATAGCATTGTTTATGATTGCTGATAAGCTCGTTTATTTGTCGCGAAGGACTGAAGATGTGAAATACTCGTCTACTTGTGTACAATTTCCAATTTCGCATTTTCTCAAACAACCGCCGAATAGAATATTTCAAACATCATTGTTTATGATTGCTGATGCACAAATAAGTTTGCTTGTTTGGTCGCGAAGGACTGAAGAAGTGAAATACTCGTTTACTTGTGTACAATTTCCAATTTCGTATTTTCTCAAACAACCGCCGAATAAAATATTTCAAACATCATTGTTTATGATTGCTGATGCACAAATAAGTTTGCTTGTTTGGTCGCGAAGGACTGAAGAAGTGAAATACTCGTTTACTTGTGTACAATTTCCAATTTCGTATTTTCTCAAACAACCGCCGAATAAAATATTTCAAACATCATTGTTTACGATTGTTGATGCACAAATATGCTCGTTTATTTGTCGCGAAGGACTAAAGAAATGAAATACTCGTTTACTTGTGCACAATATCCAATTTCGCATTTTCTCAAACAACCGCGGAATAGAATATTTCAAACATCATTGTTTATGATTGCTGATGCACAAATAAGCTCGGTTATTTGGTCGCGAATGACTGAATAAGTGAAATACTCGTTTATTTGTGCACAATTTCCAATTTCGCATTTTCTCAAACAACCGCGGAATAGAATATTTCAAACATCATTGTTTATGATTACTGAACTTGTGCACAATTTCAAATTTCGCATTTTCTCAAACAACCGGTGAATAGAATATTTCAAACATCATTGTTTATGATTGCTGATGCACAAATAAGCTCGTTTATTTGGTCGCGAATGACTGAATAAGTGAAATACTCGTTTACTTGTGCACAATTTCCAATTTCACATTTTCTCAAACAACCGCCGAATAGAATATTTCAAATAGCATTGTTTATGATTGCTGATAAGCTCGTTTATTTGGTCGCGAAGGACTGAAGAAGTGAAATACTCGTTTACTTGTGCATAATTTACAATTTCGCAATTTCTCAAACAACCGCCGAATAGAATATTTCAAACATCATTGTTTATGATTGCTGATGCACAAATAGCTCGTTTATTTGGTCGCTAATGACTGAATAAGTGACATACTCGTTTACTTGTGCACAATTTCCAATTTCGCATTTTATCAAACAACCGCCGAATAGATTACTTCAAACATCATTGTTTATGATTGCTGATGCATAAATAAGCTCGTTTATTTGGTCACGAAGGACTGAAGAAGTGAAATACTCGTTTACTTGTGCACAATTTCCAATTTCACATTTTCTCAAACAACCGCCGAATAGAATATTTCAAACAGCATTGTTTATGATTGCTCATTCACAAATAAGCTCGTTTATTTGGTCGCGAATGACTGAATAATTGAAATACTCGTTTACTTGTGCACAATATCCAATTTCGCATTTTCTCAAACAACCGCCGAATAGAATATTTCAAACATCATTGTTTACGATTGTTGATGCACAAATAAGCTCGTTTATTTGTCGCGAAGGACTAAAGAAATGAAATACTCGTTTACTTGTGCACAATATCCAATTTCGCATTTTCTCAAACAACCGCGGAATAGAATATTTCAAACATCATTGTTTATGATTGCTGATGCACAAATAAGCTCGGTTATTTGGTCGCGAATGACTGAATAAGTGAAATACTCGTTTATTTGTGCACAATTTCCAATTTCGCATTTTCTCAAACAACCGCGGAATAGAATATTTCAAACATCATTGTTTATGATTACTGAACTTGTGCACAATTTCAAATTTCGCATTTTCTCAAACAACCGGTGAATAGAATATTTCAAACATCATTGTTTATGATTGCTGATGCACAAATAAGCTCGTTTATTTGGTCGCGAATGACTGAATAAGTGAAATACTCGTTTACTTGTGCACAATTTCCAATTTCATATTTTCTCAAACACCCGCCGAATAGAATATTTCAAATAGCATTGTTTATGATTGCTGATGCACAAATAAGCTCGGTTATTTGGTCGCGAATGACTGAATAAGTGAAATACTCGTTTATTTGTGCACAATTTACAATTTCGCAATTTCTCAAACAACCGCAGAATAGAATATTTCAAACATCATTGTTTATGATTGCCGATGCACAAATAAGCTCGCATATTTTGTCGCGAAGGACTGTAGAAGTGAAATACTCGTCTAGTTGTGCATAATTTACAATTTTGCAATTTCTCAAACAACCGCAGAATAGAATATTTCAAACAGCATTGTTTATGATTGCTGATGCACAAATAAGCTCGTTTATTTGGTCGCGAATGACTGAATAAGGGAAATACTCGTTTACTTGTGCACAATTTCCAATTTCGCATATCTCAAACAACTGCCCCATAGAATATTTCAAACATCATTGTTTATGATTGCTGATGCACAAATAAGCTCGTTTATTTGGTCGCGAATGACTGAATAAGTGAAATACTCGTTTACTTGTGCACAATTTCCAATTTCGCATATCTCAAACAACCGCCGAATAGAATATTTCAAACATCATTGTTTATGATTGCTGATGCACAAATAAGCTCGTTTATTTGGTCGCGAAGGACTGTAGAACTGAAATACTCGTTTACTTCTGCACAATTTCCAATTTCGCATTTTCTCAAACAACCGCCGAATAGAATATTTCAAACATCATTGTTTATGATTGCTGATGCATAAATAAGCTCGTTTATTTGGTCGCGAATGACTGAATAAGTGAAATACTCGTTTACTTGTGCACAATTTCCAATTTCGTGTTTTCTCAAACAACCGCCGAATAGAATATTTCAAACAGCATTGTTTATGAGTGCTGATGCACAAATAAGCTCGTTTGTTTGGTCACGAAGGACTAAAGAAGTGAAATACTCGTTTACTTGTGCACAATTTCCAATTTCGCATTTTCTCAAACAACCGCGGAATAGAATATTTCAAACAGCATTGTTTATGATTGCTGATGCACAAATAAGCTCGTTTATTTGGTCGCGAAGGACTGTAGAAGTGAAATACTCGTTTACTTGTGCATAATTTACAATTTTGCAATTTCTCAAACAACCGCAGAATAGAATATTTCAAACAGCATTGTTTATGATTGCTGATGCACAAATAAGCTCGTTTATTTGGTCGCGAATGACTGAATAAGTGAAATACTCGTTTACTTCTGCACAATTTATAATTTCGCATATCTCAAACAACCGCCGAATAGAATATTTCAAAGATCATTGTTTATGATTGCTGATGCACAAATAAGCTCGCTTATTTGGTCGCGAATCACTGTAGAAGTGAAATACTCGTTTACTTCTGCACAATTTCCAATTTCGCATTTTCTCAAACAACCGCCGAATAGAATATTTCAAACATCATTGTTTATGATTGCTGCTGCATAAATAAGCTCGTTTATTTGGTCGCGAATGACTGAATAAGTGAAATACTCGTTTACTTGTGCACAATTTCCAATTTCGTGTTTTCTCAAACAACCGCCGAATAGAATATTTCAAACAGCATTGTTTATGAGTGCTGATGCACAAATAAGCTCGTTTATTTGGTCACGAAGGACTAAAGAAGTGAAATACTCGTTTACTTGTGCACAATTTCCAATTTCGCATTTTCTCAAACAACCGCGGAATAGAATATTTCAAACAGCATTGTTTATGATTGCTGATGCTCAAATAAGCTCGTTTATTTGGTCACGAAGGACTAAAGAAGTGAAATACTCGTTTACTTGTGCACAATATCCAATTTCGCATTTTCTCAAACAACCGCGGAATAGAATATTTCAAACATCATTGTTTATGATTACTGAACTTGTGCACAATTTCAAATTTCGCATTTTCTCAAACAACCGGTGAATAGAATATTTCAAACATCATTGTTTATGATTGCTGATGCACAAATAAGCTCGTTTATTTGGTCGCGAATGACTGAATAAGTGAAATACTCGTTTACTTGTGCACAATTTCCAATTTCATATTTTCTCAAACACCCGCCGAATAGAATATTTCAAATAGCATTGTTTATGATTGCTGATAAGCTCGTTTATTTGTCGCGAAGGACTGAAGATGTGAAATACTCGTCTACTTGTGTACAATTTCCAATTTCGCATTTTCTCAAACAACCGCCGAATAGAATATTTCAAACATCATTGTTTATGATTGCTGATGCACAAATAAGTTTGCTTGTTTGGTCGCGAAGGACTGAAGAAGTGAAATACTCGTTTACTTGTGTACAATTTCCAATTTCGTATTTTCTCAAACAACCGCCGAATAAAATATTTCAAACATCATTGTTTATGATTGCTGATGCACAAATAAGTTTGCTTGTTTGGTCGCGAAGGACTGAAGAAGTGAAATACTCGTTTACTTGTGTACAATTTCCAATTTCGTATTTTCTCAAACAACCGCCGAATAAAATATTTCAAACATCATTGTTTACGATTGTTGATGCACAAATATGCTCGTTTATTTGTCGCGAAGGACTAAAGAAATGAAATACTCGTTTACTTGTGCACAATATCCAATTTCGCATTTTCTCAAACAACCGCGGAATAGAATATTTCAAACATCATTGTTTATGATTGCTGATGCACAAATAAGCTCGGTTATTTGGTCGCGAATGACTGAATAAGTGAAATACTCGTTTATTTGTGCACAATTTCCAATTTCGCATTTTCTCAAACAACCGCGGAATAGAATATTTCAAACATCATTGTTTATGATTACTGAACTTGTGCACAATTTCAAATTTCGCATTTTCTCAAACAACCGGTGAATAGAATATTTCAAACATCATTGTTTATGATTGCTGATGCACAAATAAGCTCGTTTATTTGGTCGCGAATGACTGAATAAGTGAAATACTCGTTTACTTGTGCACAATTTCCAATTTCACATTTTCTCAAACAACCGCCGAATAGAATATTTCAAATAGCATTGTTTATGATTGCTGATAAGCTCGTTTATTTGGTCGCGAAGGACTGAAGAAGTGAAATACTCGTTTACTTGTGCATAATTTACAATTTCGCAATTTCTCAAACAACCGCCGAATAGAATATTTCAAACATCATTGTTTATGATTGCTGATGCACAAATAGCTCGTTTATTTGGTCGCTAATGACTGAATAAGTGACATACTCGTTTACTTGTGCACAATTTCCAATTTCGCATTTTATCAAACAACCGCCGAATAGATTACTTCAAACATCATTGTTTATGATTGCTGATGCATAAATAAGCTCGTTTATTTGGTCACGAAGGACTGAAGAAGTGAAATACTCGTTTACTTGTGCACAATTTCCAATTTCACATTTTCTCAAACAACCGCCGAATAGAATATTTCAAACAGCATTGTTTATGATTGCTCATTCACAAATAAGCTCGTTTATTTGGTCGCGAATGACTGAATAATTGAAATACTCGTTTACTTGTGCACAATATCCAATTTCGCATTTTCTCAAACAACCGCCGAATAGAATATTTCAAACATCATTGTTTACGATTGTTGATGCACAAATAAGCTCGTTTATTTGTCGCGAAGGACTAAAGAAATGAAATACTCGTTTACTTGTGCACAATATCCAATTTCGCATTTTCTCAAACAACCGCGGAATAGAATATTTCAAACATCATTGTTTATGATTGCTGATGCACAAATAAGCTCGGTTATTTGGTCGCGAATGACTGAATAAGTGAAATACTCGTTTATTTGTGCACAATTTCCAATTTCGCATTTTCTCAAACAACCGCCGAATAGAATATTTCAAACATCATTGTTTACGATTGCTGATGCACAAATAAGCTCGGTTATCTGGTCGCGAATGACTGAATAAGTGAAATACTCGTTTATTTGTGCACAATTTCCAATTTCGCATTTTCTCAAACAACCGCCGAATAGAATATTTCAAACATCATTGTTTACGATTGTTGATGCACAAATAAGCTCGTTTATTTGTCGCGAAGGTCTAAAGAAGTGAAATACTCGTTTACTTGTGAACAATTTCCAATTTCGGATTTTCTCAAACAACCGCCGAATAGAATATTTCAAACAGCATTGTTTATGATTGCTGATGCACAAATAAGCTCGTTTATTTGGTCGCGAATGACTGAATAAGTGAAATACTCGTTTACTTGTGCACAATATCCAATTTCGCATTTTCTCAAACAACCGCGGAATAGAATATTTCAAACATCATTGTTTATGATTACTGAACTTGTGTACAATTTCAAATTTCGCATTTTCTCAAACAACCGGTGAATAGAATATTTCAAACATCATTGTTTATGATTGCTGATGCACAAATAAGCTCGTTTATTTGGTCGCGAATGACTGAATAAGTGAAGTACTCGTTTACTTGTGCACAATTTCCAATTTCACATTTTCTCAAACAACCGCCGAATAGAATATTTCAAACATCATTGTTTACGATTGTTGATGCACAAATAAGCTCGTTTATTTGTCGCGAATGACTGAATAATTGAAATACTCGTTTACTTGTGCAAAATATTCAATTTCGCATTTTCTCAAACAACCGCGGAATAGAATATTTCAAACATCATTGTTTATGATTACTGAACTTGTGCACAATTTCAAATTTCGCATTTTCTCAAACAACCGGTGAATAGAATATTTCAAACATCATTGTTTATGATTGCTGATGCACAAATAAGCTCGTTTATTTGGTCGCGAATGACTGAATAAGTGAAATACTCGTTTACTTGTGCACAATTTCCAATTTCATATTTTCTCAAACACCCGCCGAATAGAATATTTCAAATAGCATTGTTTATGATTGCTGATAAGCTCGTTTATTTGTCGCGAAGGACTGAAGATGTGAAATACTCGTCTACTTGTGTACAATTTCCAATTTCGCATTTTCTCAAACAACCGCCGAATAGAATATTTCAAACATCATTGTTTATGATTGCTGATGCACAAATAAGTTTGCTTGTTTGGTCGCGAAGGACTGAAGAAGTGAAATACTCGTTTACTTGTGTACAATTTCCAATTTCGTATTTTCTCAAACAACCGCCGAATAAAATATTTCAAACATCATTGTTTATGATTGCTGATGCACAAATAAGTTTGCTTGTTTGGTCGCGAAGGACTGAAGAAGTGAAATACTCGTTTACTTGTGTACAATTTCCAATTTCGTATTTTCTCAAACAACCGCCGAATAAAATATTTCAAACATCATTGTTTACGATTGTTGATGCACAAATATGCTCGTTTATTTGTCGCGAAGGACTAAAGAAATGAAATACTCGTTTACTTGTGCACAATATCCAATTTCGCATTTTCTCAAACAACCGCGGAATAGAATATTTCAAACATCATTGTTTATGATTGCTGATGCACAAATAAGCTCGGTTATTTGGTCGCGAATGACTGAATAAGTGAAATACTCGTTTATTTGTGCACAATTTCCAATTTCGCATTTTCTCAAACAACCGCGGAATAGAATATTTCAAACATCATTGTTTATGATTACTGAACTTGTGCACAATTTCAAATTTCGCATTTTCTCAAACAACCGGTGAATAGAATATTTCAAACATCATTGTTTATGATTGCTGATGCACAAATAAGCTCGTTTATTTGGTCGCGAATGACTGAATAAGTGAAATACTCGTTTACTTGTGCACAATTTCCAATTTCACATTTTCTCAAACAACCGCCGAATAGAATATTTCAAATAGCATTGTTTATGATTGCTGATAAGCTCGTTTATTTGGTCGCGAAGGACTGAAGAAGTGAAATACTCGTTTACTTGTGCATAATTTACAATTTCTCAATTTCTCAAACAACCGCCGAATAGAATATTTCAAACATCATTGTTTATGATTGCTGATGCACAAATAGCTCGTTTATTTGGTCGCTAATGACTGAATAAGTGACATACTCGTTTACTTGTGCACAATTTCCAATTTCGCATTTTATCAAACAACCGCCGAATAGATTACTTCAAACATCATTGTTTATGATTGCTGATGCATAAATAAGCTCGTTTATTTGGTCACGAAGGACTGAAGAAGTGAAATACTCGTTTACTTGTGCACAATTTCCAATTTCACATTTTCTCAAACAACCGCCGAATAGAATATTTCAAACAGCATTGTTTATGATTGCTCATTCACAAATAAGCTCGTTTATTTGGTCGCGAATGACTGAATAATTGAAATACTCGTTTACTTGTGCACAATATCCAATTTCGCATTTTCTCAAACAACCGCCGAATAGAATATTTCAAACATCATTGTTTACGATTGTTGATGCACAAATAAGCTCGTTTATTTGTCGCGAAGGACTAAAGAAATGAAATACTCGTTTACTTGTGCACAATATCCAATTTCGCATTTTCTCAAACAACCGCGGAATAGAATATTTCAAACATCATTGTTTATGATTGCTGATGCACAAATAAGCTCGGTTATTTGTCGCGAATGACTGAATAAGTGAAATACTCGTTTATTTGTGCACAATTTCCAATTTCGCATTTTCTCAAACAACCGCCGAATAGAATATTTCAAACATCATTGTTTACGATTGCTGATGCACAAATAAGCTCGGTTATCTGGTCGCGAATGACTGAATAAGTGAAATACTCGTTTATTTGTGCACAATTTCCAATTTCGCATTTTCTCAAAAAACAATTGATGCAAAAACACCAGCATTTGATTGGCCTCAGCGATGAAGTAATCCCAAACCGGGAAGCCTGCCGCTACTTTCTGAGGTCAAAACGGCGGACCCCACAAGCGGACCAGTAGGAATGCAGTTAAGTGGGAAGGTTATGGTCCTACACTTCTGACCATAACAACGCCGGAAAAAGGAAAAGAAGAAGAAGAAGAAGAAGAAGAATATTTGAAACATCATTGTTTACGATTGCTAATGCACAAATAAGCTCGTTTATTTGTCGCGAAGGACTAAAGAAGTGAAATACTCGTTTAGTTGTGCACAATTTCCAATTTCGCATTTTCTCAAACAACCGCCGAATAAAATATTTCAAACAGCATTGTTTATGATTGCTGATGTACAAATAAGCTCGTTTATTTGGTCGCGAAGGACTGAAGAAGTGAAATACTCGTTTACTTGTGCACAATTTCCAATTTCGCATTTTTTCAAACAACCGCCGAAAAGGGTATTTCAAACATCATTGTTTATGATTGCTGATGGATAAATAAGCTCGTTTATTTGGTCGCGAAGGACTGAAGAAGTGAAATACTCGTTTACTTGTGCATAATTTACAATTTCGCAATTTCTCAAAGAACCGCAGAATAGAAAATTTCAAACACCATTGTTTATGATTGCCGATGCACAAATAAGCTCGCATATTTGGTCGCGAAGGACTGAAGAAGTGAAATACTCGTTTACTTGTGCACAATTTCCAATTTCGCATTTTCTCAAACAACCGCGGAATACAATATTTCAAACATCATTTTTTATGATTGCTGATGCATAAATAAGCTCGTTTATTTGGTCGCGAAGGACTGAAGAAGTGAAATACTCGTTTACTTGTGCATAATTTACAATTTCGCAATTTCTCAAAGAACCGCAGAATAGAATATTTCAAACACCATTGTTTATGATTGCCGATGCACAAATAAGCTCGCATATTTGGTCGCGAAGGACTGAAGAAGTGAAATACTCATTTACTTGTGCACAATTTCCAATTTCGCATTTTCTCAAACAACCGCGGAATAGAATATTTCAAACATCATTGTTTATGATTGCTGATGCACAAATAAGCTCGTTTATTTGGTCGCGAAGGACTGAAGAAGTGAAATACTCGTTTACTTGTGCATAATATACAATTTCGCAATTTCTCAAACAACCGCCGAATAGAATATTTCAAACATCATTGTTTATGATTGCTGATACATAAATAAGCTCGTTGATTTGGTCGCAAAGCACTGAAGAAGTGAAATACTCGTTTACTTGTGCACAATTTCCAATTTCGCATTTTCTCAAACAACCGCGGAATACAATATTTCAAACATCATTGTTTATGATTGCTGATGCATAAATAAGCTCGTTTATTTGGTCGCGAAGGACTGAAGAAGTGAAATACTCGTTTACTTGTGCATAATTTACAATTTCGCAATTTCTCAAACAACCGCAGAATAGAATATTTCAAACACCATTGTTTATGATTGCCGATGCACAAATAAGCTCGCATATTTGGTCGCGAAGGACTGAAGAAGTGAAATACTCGTTTACTTGTGCACAATTTCCAATTTCGCATTTTCTCAAACAACCGCGGAATAGAATATTTCAAACATCATTGTTTATGATTACTGAACTTGTGCACAATTTCAAATTTCGCATTTTCTCAAACAACCGGTGAATAGAATATTTCAAACATCATTGTTTATGATTGCTGATGCACAAATAAGTTCGCTTGTTTGGTCGCGAAGGACTGAAGAAGTGAAATACTCGTTTACTTGTGTACAATTTCCAATTTCGCATTATCTTAAACAACCACCGAATAGAATATTTCAGACATCATTGTTTATGATTGCCAATGCACAAATAAGCTCGTTTATTTGGTCGCGAATGACTGAATAAATGAAATACTTGTTTACTTGTGCACAATTTCCAATTTCGCATTTTTTCAAACAACCGCCGAAAAGAATATTTCAAACATCATTGTTTATGATTGCTGATAAGCTCGTTTATTTGGTCGCGAAGGACTGAAGAAGTGAAATACTCGTTTACTTGTGCATAATTTACAATTTCGCAATTTCTCAAACAACCGCAGAATAGAATATTTCAAACATCATTGTTTATGATTGCTGATGCATAAATAAGCTCGTTTATTTGGTCGCGAAGGACTGAAGAAGTGAAATACTCGTTTACTTGTGCATAATTTACAATTTCGCAATTTCTCAAACAACCGCCGAATAGAATATTTCAAACATCATTGTTTATGATTGCTGATGCATAAATAAGCTCGTTGATTTGGTCACGAAGGACTAAAGAAGTGAAATACTCGTTTACTTGTGCACAATTTCCAATTTCGCATTTTCTCAAACAACCGCGGAATAGAATATTTCAAACAGCATTGTTTATGATTGCTGATGCACAAATAAGCTCGTTTATTTGGTCGCGAATGACTGAATAAGTGAAATACTCGTTTACTTGTGCACAATTTCCAATTTCGCATATCTCAAACAACCGGCGCATAGAATATTTCAAACATCATTGTTTATGATTGCTGATGCACAAATAAGCTCGTTTATTTGGTCGCGAAGGACTGTAGAAGTGAAATACTCGTTTACTTGTGCATAATTTACAATTTTGCAATTCCTCAAACAACCGCAGAATAGGATATTTCAAACATCATTGTTTATGATTGCCGATGCAAAAATAAGCTCGTTTATTTGGTCGCGAATGACTGAATAAGTGAAATACTCGTTTACTTATGCACAATTTACAATTTCGCAATTTCTCAAACAACCGCAGAATAGAATATTTCAAACATCATTGTTTATGATTGCCGATGCACAAATAAGCTCGCATATTTTGTCGCGAAGGACTGTAGAAGTGAAATACTCGTCTAGTTGTGCATAATTTACAATTTTGCAATTTCTCAAACAACCGCAGAATAGAATATTTCAAACAGCATTGTTTATGATTGCTGATGCACAAATAAGCTCGTTTATTTGGTCGCGAATGACTGAATAAGGGAAATACTCGTTTACTTGTGCACAATTTCCAATTTCGCATATCTCAAACAACTGCCCCATAGAATATTTCACACATCATTGTTTAGATTGCTGATGCACAAATAAGCTCGTTTATTTGGTCGCGAAGGACTGTAGAAGTGAAATACTCGTTTACTTCTGCACAATTTCCAATTTCGCATTTTCTCAAACAACCGCGGAATAGAATATTTCAAACATCATTGTTTATGATTGCTGATGCACAAATAAGCTCGGTTATTTGGTCGCGAATGACTGAATAAGTGAAATACTCGTTTATTTGTGCACAATTTCCAATTTCGCATTTTCTCAAACAACCGCGGAATAGAATATTTCAAACATCATTGTTTATGATTACTGAACTTGTGCACAATTTCAAATTTCGCATTTTCTCAAACAACCGGTGAATAGAATATTTCAAACATCATTGTTTATGATTGCTGATGCACAAATAAGCTCGTTTATTTGGTCGCGAATGACTGAATAAGTGAAATACTCGTTTACTTGTGCACAATTTCCAATTTCACATTTTCTCAAACAACCGCCGAATAGAATATTTCAAATAGCATTGTTTATGATTGCTGATAAGCTCGTTTATTTGGTCGCGAAGGACTGAAGAAGTGAAATACTCGTTTACTTGTGCATAATTTACAATTTCGCAATTTCTCAAACAACCGCCGAATAGAATATTTCAAACATCATTGTTTATGATTGCTGATGCACAAATAGCTCGTTTATTTGGTCGCTAATGACTGAATAAGTGACATACTCGTTTACTTGTGCACAATTTCCAATTTCGCATTTTATCAAACAACCGCCGAATAGATTACTTCAAACATCATTGTTTATGATTGCTGATGCATAAATAAGCTCGTTTATTTGGTCACGAAGGACTGAAGAAGTGAAATACTCGTTTACTTGTGCACAATTTCCAATTTCACATTTTCTCAAACAACCGCCGAATAGAATATTTCAAACAGCATTGTTTATGATTGCTCATTCACAAATAAGCTCGTTTATTTGGTCGCGAATGACTGAATAATTGAAATACTCGTTTACTTGTGCACAATATCCAATTTCGCATTTTCTCAAACAACCGCCGAATAGAATATTTCAAACATCATTGTTTACGATTGTTGATGCACAAATAAGCTCGTTTATTTGTCGCGAAGGACTAAAGAAATGAAATACTCGTTTACTTGTGCACAATATCCAATTTCGCATTTTCTCAAACAACCGCGGAATAGAATATTTCAAACATCATTGTTTATGATTGCTGATGCACAAATAAGCTCGGTTATTTGGTCGCGAATGACTGAATAAGTGAAATACTCGATTATTTGTGCACAATTTCCAATTTCGCATTTTCTCAAACAACCGCCGAATAGAATATTTCAAACATCATTGTTTACGATTGCTGATGCACAAATAAGCTCGGTTATCTGGTCGCGAATGACTGAATAAGTGAAATACTCGTTTATTTGTGCACAATTTCCAATTTCGCATTTTCTCAAACAACCGCCGAATAGAATATTTCAAACATCATTGTTTACGATTGTTGATGCACAAATAAGCTCGTTTATTTGTCGCGAAGGTCTAAAGAAGTGAAATACTCGTTTACTTGTGAACAATTTCCAATTTCGGATTTTCTCAAACAACCGCCGAATAGAATATTTCAAACAGCATTGTTTATGATTGCTGATGCACAAATAAGCTCGTTTATTTGGTCGCGAATGACTGAATAAGTGAAATACTCGTTTACTTGTGCACAATATCCAATTTCGCATTTTCTCAAACAACCGCGGAATAGAATATTTCAAACATCATTGTTTATGATTACTGAACTTGTGTACAATTTCAAATTTCGCATTTTCTCAAACAACCGGTGAATAGAATATTTCAAACATCATTGTTTATGATTGCTGATGCACAAATAAGCTCGTTTATTTGGTCGCGAATGACTGAATAAGTGAAGTACTCGTTTACTTGTGCACAATTTCCAATTTCACATTTTCTCAAACAACCGCCGAATAGAATATTTCAAACATCATTGTTTACGATTGTTGATGCACAAATAAGCTCGTTTATTTGTCGCGAATGACTGAATAATTGAAATACTCGTTTACTTGTGCAAAATATTCAATTTCGCATTTTCTCAAACAACCGCGGAATAGAATATTTCAAACATCATTGTTTATGATTACTGAACTTGTGCACAATTTCAAATTTCGCATTTTCTCAAACAACCGGTGAATAGAATATTTCAAACATCATTGTTTATGATTGCTGATGCACAAATAAGCTCGTTTATTTGGTCGCGAATGACTGAATAAGTGAAATACTCGTTTACTTGTGCACAATTTCCAATTTCATATTTTCTCAAACACCCGCCGAATAGAATATTTCAAATAGCATTGTTTATGATTGCTGATAAGCTCGTTTATTTGTCGCGAAGGACTGAAGATGTGAAATACTCGTCTACTTGTGTACAATTTCCAATTTCGCATTTTCTCAAACAACCGCCGAATAGAATATTTCAAACATCATTGTTTATGATTGCTGATGCACAAATAAGTTTGCTTGTTTGGTCGCGAAGGACTGAAGAAGTGAAATACTCGTTTACTTGTGTACAATTTCCAATTTCGTATTTTCTCAAACAACCGCCGAATAAAATATTTCAAACATCATTGTTTATGATTGCTGATGCACAAATAAGTTTGCTTGTTTGGTCGCGAAGGACTGAAGAAGTGAAATACTCGTTTACTTGTGTACAATTTCCAATTTCGTATTTTCTCAAACAACCGCCGAATAAAATATTTCAAACATCATTGTTTACGATTGTTGATGCACAAATATGCTCGTTTATTTGTCGCGAAGGACTAAAGAAATGAAATACTCGTTTACTTGTGCACAATATCCAATTTCGCATTTTCTCAAACAACCGCGGAATAGAATATTTCAAACATCATTGTTTATGATTGCTGATGCACAAATAAGCTCGGTTATTTGGTCGCGAATGACTGAATAAGTGAAATACTCGTTTATTTGTGCACAATTTCCAATTTCGCATTTTCTCAAACAACCGCGGAATAGAATATTTCAAACATCATTGTTTATGATTACTGAACTTGTGCACAATTTCAAATTTCGCATTTTCTCAAACAACCGGTGAATAGAATATTTCAAACATCATTGTTTATGATTGCTGATGCACAAATAAGCTCGTTTATTTGGTCGCGAATGACTGAATAAGTGAAATACTCGTTTACTTGTGCACAATTTCCAATTTCACATTTTCTCAAACAACCGCCGAATAGAATATTTCAAATAGCATTGTTTATGATTGCTGATAAGCTCGTTTATTTGGTCGCGAAGGACTGAAGAAGTGAAATACTCGTTTACTTGTGCATAATTTACAATTTCTCAATTTCTCAAACAACCGCCGAATAGAATATTTCAAACATCATTGTTTATGATTGCTGATGCACAAATAGCTCGTTTATTTGGTCGCTAATGACTGAATAAGTGACATACTCGTTTACTTGTGCACAATTTCCAATTTCGCATTTTATCAAACAACCGCCGAATAGATTACTTCAAACATCATTGTTTATGATTGCTGATGCATAAATAAGCTCGTTTATTTGGTCACGAAGGACTGAAGAAGTGAAATACTCGTTTACTTGTGCACAATTTCCAATTTCACATTTTCTCAAACAACCGCCGAATAGAATATTTCAAACAGCATTGTTTATGATTGCTCATTCACAAATAAGCTCGTTTATTTGGTCGCGAATGACTGAATAATTGAAATACTCGTTTACTTGTGCACAATATCCAATTTCGCATTTTCTCAAACAACCGCCGAATAGAATATTTCAAACATCATTGTTTACGATTGTTGATGCACAAATAAGCTCGTTTATTTGTCGCGAAGGACTAAAGAAATGAAATACTCGTTTACTTGTGCACAATATCCAATTTCGCATTTTCTCAAACAACCGCGGAATAGAATATTTCAAACATCATTGTTTATGATTGCTGATGCACAAATAAGCTCGGTTATTTGTCGCGAATGACTGAATAAGTGAAATACTCGTTTATTTGTGCACAATTTCCAATTTCGCATTTTCTCAAACAACCGCCGAATAGAATATTTCAAACATCATTGTTTACGATTGCTGATGCACAAATAAGCTCGGTTATCTGGTCGCGAATGACTGAATAAGTGAAATACTCGTTTATTTGTGCACAATTTCCAATTTCGCATTTTCTCAAACAACCGCCGAATAGAATATTTCAAACATCATTGTTTACGATTGTTGATGCACAAATAAGCTCGTTTATTTGTCGCGAAGGTCTAAAGAAGTGAAATACTCGTTTACTTGTGAACAATTTCCAATTTCGGATTTTCTCAAACAACCGCCGAATAGAATATTTCAAACAGCATTGTTTATGATTGCTGATGCACAAATAAGCTCGTTTATTTGGTCGCGAATGACTGAATAAGTGAAATACTCGTTTACTTGTGCACAATATCCAATTTCGCATTTTCTCAAACAACCGCGGAATAGAATATTTCAAACATCATTGTTTATGATTACTGAACTTGTGTACAATTTCAAATTTCGCATTTTCTCAAACAACCGGTGAATAGAATATTTCAAACATCATTGTTTATGATTGCTGATGCACAAATAAGCTCGTTTATTTGGTCGCGAATGACTGAATAAGTGAAGTACTCGTTTACTTGTGCACAATTTCCAATTTCACATTTTCTCAAACAACCGCCGAATAGAATATTTCAAACATCATTGTTTACGATTGTTGATGCACAAATAAGCTCGTTTATTTGTCGCGAATGACTGAATAATTGAAATACTCGTTTACTTGTGCAAAATATTCAATTTCGCATTTTCTCAAACAACCGCGGAATAGAATATTTCAAACATCATTGTTTATGATTACTGAACTTGTGCACAATTTCAAATTTCGCATTTTCTCAAACAACCGGTGAATAGAATATTTCAAACATCATTGTTTATAATTGCTGATGCACAAATAAGCTCGTTTATTTGGTCGCGAATGACTGAATAAGTGAAATACTCGTTTACTTGTGCACAATTTCCAATTTCACATTTTCTCAAACAAACGCCGAATAGAATATTTCAAATAGCATTGTTTATGATTGCTGATGCACTAATAAATTCGGTTGTTTGGTCGCGAAGGACTGAAGAAGTGAAATACTCGTTTACTTGTGTACAATTTCCAATTTCGCATTTTCTCAAACAACCGCCGAATAGAATATTTGAAACATCGTTCCGTGCAGGGACGGGTTAAGAATATCCCTGCAGCGATACCTCTCGCTTGTCGTAAAAGGCGACTGAAACAAAGGTAAACAAAAATCACATCTAGGCAATTTTGAAAACACCAAGGTGAGCCTAGGGACACATATACCACCATTAAACTGCCCCACAAGTATACATGCAAATCAGTGGGCTGACACGACTGGAGATCACCGGTGTTGTAAGAGTTAGATCAAACAAAAAAATTTGGAGCATGCCCGTGTCACAAAAAAAAAAAAAAAAAAAAAAAAAAAAAAAAAAACGGCAGGCCGAAAAACAATTGATGCAAAAACACCAGCATTTGATTGGCCTCAGCGATGAAGTAATCCCAAACCGGGAAGCCTGCCGCTACTTTCTGAGGTCAAAACGGCGGACCCCACAAGCGGACCAGTAGGAATGCAGTTAAGTGGGAAGGTTATGGTCCTACACTTCTGACCATAACAACGCCGGAAAAAGGAAAAGAAGAAGAAGAAGAAGAAGAAGAATATTTGAAACATCATTGTTTACGATTGCTAATGCACAAATAAGCTCGTTTATTTGTCGCGAAGGACTAAAGAAGTGAAATACTCGTTTAGTTGTGCACAATTTCCAATTTCGCATTTTCTCAAACAACCGCCGAATAAAATATTTCAAACAGCATTGTTTATGATTGCTGATGTACAAATAAGCTCGTTTATTTGGTCGCGAAGGACTGAAGAAGTGAAATACTCGTTTACTTGTGCACAATTTCCAATTTCGCATTTTTTCAAACAACCGCCGAAAAGGGTATTTCAAACATCATTGTTTATGATTGCTGATGGATAAATAAGCTCGTTTATTTGGTCGCGAAGGACTGAAGAAGTGAAATACTCGTTTACTTGTGCATAATTTACAATTTCGCAATTTCTCAAAGAACCGCAGAATAGAAAATTTCAAACACCATTGTTTATGATTGCCGATGCACAAATAAGCTCGCATATTTGGTCGCGAAGGACTGAAGAAGTGAAATACTCGTTTACTTGTGCACAATTTCCAATTTCGCATTTTCTCAAACAACCGCGGAATACAATATTTCAAACATCATTGTTTATGATTGCTGATGCATAAATAAGCTCGTTTATTTGGTCGCGAAGGACTGAAGAAGTGAAATACTCGTTTACTTGTGCATAATTTACAATTTCGCAATTTCTCAAAGAACCGCAGAATAGAATATTTCAAACACCATTGTTTATGATTGCCGATGCACAAATAAGCTCGCATATTTGGTCGCGAAGGACTGAAGAAGTGAAATACTCATTTACTTGTGCACAATTTCCAATTTCGCATTTTCTCAAACAACCGCGGAATAGAATATTTCAAACATCATTGTTTATGATTGCTGATGCACAAATAAGCTCGTTTATTTGGTCGCGAAGGACTGAAGAAGTGAAATACTCGTTTACTTGTGCATAATATACAATTTCGCAATTTCTCAAACAACCGCCGAATAGAATATTTCAAACATCATTGTTTATGATTGCTGATACATAAATAAGCTCGTTGATTTGGTCGCAAAGCACTGAAGAAGTGAAATACTCGTTTACTTGTGCACAATTTCCAATTTCGCATTTTCTCAAACAACCGCGGAATACAATATTTCAAACATCATTGTTTATGATTGCTGATGCATAAATAAGCTCGTTTATTTGGTCGCGAAGGACTGAAGAAGTGAAATACTCGTTTACTTGTGCATAATTTACAATTTCGCAATTTCTCAAACAACCGCAGAATAGAATATTTCAAACACCATTGTTTATGATTGCCGATGCACAAATAAGCTCGCATATTTGGTCGCGAAGGACTGAAGAAGTGAAATACTCGTTTACTTGTGCACAATTTCCAATTTCGCATTTTCTCAAACAACCGCGGAATAGAATATTTCAAACATCATTGTTTATGATTACTGAACTTGTGCACAATTTCAAATTTCGCATTTTCTCAAACAACCGGTGAATAGAATATTTCAAACATCATTGTTTATGATTGCTGATGCACAAATAAGTTCGCTTGTTTGGTCGCGAAGGACTGAAGAAGTGAAATACTCGTTTACTTGTGTACAATTTCCAATTTCGCATTATCTTAAACAACCACCGAATAGAATATTTCAGACATCATTGTTTATGATTGCCAATGCACAAATAAGCTCGTTTATTTGGTCGCGAATGACTGAATAAATGAAATACTTGTTTACTTGTGCACAATTTCCAATTTCGCATTTTTTCAAACAACCGCCGAAAAGAATATTTCAAACATCATTGTTTATGATTGCTGATAAGCTCGTTTATTTGGTCGCGAAGGACTGAAGAAGTGAAATACTCGTTTACTTGTGCATAATTTACAATTTCGCAATTTCTCAAACAACCGCAGAATAGAATATTTCAAACATCATTGTTTATGATTGCTGATGCATAAATAAGCTCGTTTATTTGGTCGCGAAGGACTGAAGAAGTGAAATACTCGTTTACTTGTGCATAATTTACAATTTCGCAATTTCTCAAACAACCGCCGAATAGAATATTTCAAACATCATTGTTTATGATTGCTGATGCATAAATGAGCTCGTTGATTTGGTCACGAAGGACTAAAGAAGTGAAATACTCGTTTACTTGTGCACAATTTCCAATTTCGCATTTTCTCAAACAACCGCGGAATAGAATATTTCAAACAGCATTGTTTATGATTGCTGATGCACAAATAAGCTCGTTTATTTGGTCGCGAATGACTGAATAAGTGAAATACTCGTTTACTTGTGCACAATTTCCAATTTCGCATATCTCAAACAACCGGCGCATAGAATATTTCAAACATCATTGTTTATGATTGCTGATGCACAAATAAGCTCGTTTATTTGGTCGCGAAGGACTGTAGAAGTGAAATACTCGTTTACTTGTGCATAATTTACAATTTTGCAATTCCTCAAACAACCGCAGAATAGGATATTTCAAACATCATTGTTTATGATTGCCGATGCAAAAATAAGCTCGTTTATTTGGTCGCGAATGACTGAATAAGTGAAATACTCGTTTACTTGTGCACAATTTACAATTTCGCAATTTCTCAAACAACCGCAGAATAGAATATTTCAAACATCATTGTTTATGATTGCCGATGCACAAATAAGCTCGCATATTTTGTCGCGAAGGACTGTAGAAGTGAAATACTCGTCTAGTTGTGCATAATTTACAATTTTGCAATTTCTCAAACAACCGCAGAATAGAATATTTCAAACAGCATTGTTTATGATTGCTGATGCACAAATAAGCTCGTTTATTTGGTCGCGAATGACTGAATAAGGGAAATACTCGTTTACTTGTGCACAATTTCCAATTTCGCATATCTCAAACAACTGCCCCATAGAATATTTCAAACATCATTGTTTATGATTGCTGATGCACAAATAAGCTCGTTTATTTGGTCGCGAAGGACTGTAGAAGTGAAATACTCGTTTACTTCTGCACAATTTCCAATTTCGCATTTTCTCAAACAACCGCGGAATAGAATATTTCAAACATCATTGTTTATGATTGCTGATGCACAAATAAGCTCGGTTATTTGGTCGCGAATGACTGAAGAAGTGAAATACTCGTTTACTTGTGCACAATTTCCAATTTGGCATTTTCTCAAACAACCGCGGAATAGAATATTTCAAACATCATTGTTTATGATTGCTGATGCACAAATAAGCTCGTTTATTTGGTCGCGAAGGACTGAAGAAGTGAAATACTCGTTTACTTGTGCATAATTTACAATTTCGCAATTTCTCAAACAACCGCCGAATAGAATATTTCAAATAGCATTGTTTATGATTGCTGATGCACAAATAAGCTCGGTTATTTGGTCGCGAATGACTGAATAAGTGAAATACTCGTTTATTTGTGCACAATTTCCAATTTCGCATTTTCTCAAACAACCGCGGAATACAATATTTCAAACATCATTGCTTATGATTGCTGATGCATAAATAAGCTCGCATATTTTGTCGCGAAGGACTGTAGAAGTGAAATACTCGTCTAGTTGTGCATAATTTACAATTTTGCAATTTCTCAAACAACCGCAGAATAGAATATTTCAAACATCATTGTTTATGATTGCTGATGCATAAATAAGCTCGTTTATTTGGTCGCGAATGACTGAATAAGTGAAATACTCGTTTACTTGTGCACAATATCCAATTTCGCATTTTCTCAAACAACCGCCGAATAGAATATTTCAAACATCATTGTTTACGATTGTTGATGCACAAGTAAGCTCGTTTATTTGTCGCGAAGGACTAAAGAAATGAAATACTCGTTTACTTGTGCACAATATCCAATTTCGCATTTTCTCAAACAACCGCGGAATAGAATATTTCAAACATCATTGTTTATGATTGCTGATGCACAAATAAGCTCGGTTATTTGGTCGCGAATGACTGAATAAGTGAAATACTCGTTTATTTGTGCACAATTTCCAATTTCGCATTTTCTCAAACAACCGCCGAATAGAATATTTCAAACATCATTGTTTACGATTGCTGATGCACAAATAAGCTCGGTTATTTGGTCGCGAATGACTGAATAAGTGAAATACTCGTTTATTTGTGCACAATTTCCAATTTCGCATTTTCTCAAACAACCGCCGAATAGAATATTTCAAACATCATTGTTTACGATTGTTGATGCACAAATAAGCTCGTTTATTTGTCGCGAAGGTCTAAAGAAGTGAAATACTCGTTTACTTGTGAACAATTTCCAATTTCGGATTTTCTCAAACAACCGCCGAATACAATATTTCAAACAGCATTGTTTATGATTGCTGATGCACAAATAAGCTCGTTTATTTGGTCGCGAATGACTGAATAAGTGAAATACTCGTTTACTTGTGCACAATATCCAATTTCGCATTTTCTCAAACAACCGCGGAATAGAATATTTCAAACATCATTGTTTATGATTACTGAACTTGTGTACAATTTCAAATTTCGCATTTTCTCAAACAACCGGTGAATAGAATATTTCAAACATCATTGTTTATGATTGCTGATGCACAAATAAGCTCGTTTATTTGGTCGCGAATGACTGAATAAGTGAAGTACTCGTTTACTTGTGCACAATTTCCAATTTCACATTTTCTCAAACAACCGCCGAATATAATATTTCAAATAGCATTGTTTATGATTGCTGATAAGCTCGTTTATTTGGTCGCGAAGGACTGAAGAAGTGAAATACTCGTTTACTTGTGCATAATTTACAATTTCGCAATTTCTCAAACAACCGCCGAATAGAATATTTCAAACATCATTGTTTATGATTGCTGATGCACAAATAGCTCGTTTATTTGGTCGCGAATGACTGAATAAGTGACATACTCGTTTACTTGTGCACAATTTCCAATTTCGCATTTTATCAAACAACCGCCGAATAGATTACTTCAAACATCATTGTTTATGATTGCTGATGCATAAATAAGCTCGTTTATTTGGTCACGAAGGACTGAAGAAGTGAAATACTCGTTTACTTGTGCACAATTTCCAATTTCACATTTTCTCAAACAACCGCCGAATAGAATATTTCAAACAGCATTGTTTATGATTGCTCATGCACAAATAAGCTCGTTTATTTGGTCGCGAATGACTGAATAATTGAAATACTCGTTTACTTGTGCACAATATCCAATTTCGCATTTTCTCAAACAACCGCGGAATAGAATATTTCAAACATCATTGTTTATGATTACTGAACTTGTGCACAATTTCAAATTTCGCATTTTCTCAAACAACCGGTGAATAGAATATTTCAAACATCATTGTTTATAATTGCTGATGCACAAATAAGCTCGTTTATTTGGTCGCGAATGACTGAATAAGTGAAATACTCGTTTACTTGTGCACAATTTCCAATTTCACATTTTCTCAAACAACCGCCGAATAGAATATTTCAAATAGCATTGTTTATGATTGCTGATGCACAAATAAATTCGCTTGTTTGGTCGCGAAGTACTGAAGGAGTGAAATACTCGTTTACCTGTGCACAATTTCCAATTTCGCATTTTCTCAAACAACCGCCGAATAGAATATTTGAAACATCATTGTTTACGATTGCTGATGCACAAATAACCTCGTTTATTTGTCGCGAAGGACTAAAGAAGTGAAATACTCGTTTACTTGTGCACAATTTCCAATTTCGCATTTTCTCAAACAACCGCCGAATAAAATATTTCAAACAGCATTGTTTATGATTGCTGATGCACAAATAAGCTCGTTTATTTGGTCGCGAAGGACTGAAGAAGTGAAATACTCGTTTACTTGTGCACAATTTCCAATTTCGCATTTTTTCAAACAACCGCCGAAAAGGATATTTCAAACATCATTGTTTATGATTGCTGATGCATAAATAAGCTCGTTTATTTGGTCGCGAAGGACTGAAGAAGTGAAATACTCGTTTACTTTTGCATAATTTACAATTTCGCAATTTCTCAAAGAACCGCAGAATGGAATATTTCAAACACCATTGTTTATGATTGCCGATGCACAAATAAGCTCGCATATTTGGTCGCGAAGGACTGAAGAAGTGAAATACTCGTTTACTTGTGCACAATTTCCAATTTCGCATTTTCTCAAACAACCGCGGAATAGAATATTTCAAACATCATTGTTTATGATTGCTGATGCACAAATAAGCTCGTTTATTTGGTCGCGAAGGACTGAAGAAGTGAAATACTCGTTTACTTGTGCATAATTTACAATTTCGCAATTTCTCAAACAACCGCCGAATAGAATATTTCAAACATCATTGTTTATGATTGCTGATGCATAAATAAGCTCGTTGATTTGGTCGCGAAGGACTAAAGAAGTGAAATACTCGTTTACTTGTGCACAATTTCCAATTTCGCATTTTCTCAAACAACCGCCGAATAAAATATTTCAAACAGCATTGTTTATGATTGCTGATGCACAAATAAGCTCGTTTATTTGGTCGCGAAGGACTGAAGAAGTGAAATACTCGTTTACTTGTGCACAATTTCCAATTTCGCATTTTTTCAAACAACCGCCGAAAAGGATATTTCAAACATCATTGTTTATGATTGCTGATGCATAAATAAGCTCGTTTATTTGGTCGCGAATGACTGAATAAGTGAAATACTCGTTTACTTGTGCATAATTTACAATTTCGCAATTTCTCAAACAACCGCAGAATAGAATATTTCAAACACCATTGTTTATGATTGCCGATACACAAATAAGCTCGCATATTTGGTCGCGAAGGACTGAAGAAGTGAAATACTCGTTTACTTGTGCACAATTTCCAATTTCGCATTTTCTCAAACAACCGGCGAATAGAATATTTCAAATAGCATTGATTATGATTGCTGATGCACAAATAAGCTCGTTTATTTGGTCGCGAAGGACTGTAGAAGTGAAATACTCGTTTACTTGTGCATAATTTACAATTTTGCAATTTCTCAAACAACCGCAGAATAGAATATTTCAAACAGCATTGTTTATGATTGCTGATGCACAAATAAGCTCGTTTATTTGGTCGCGAATGACTGAATAAGTGAAATACTCGTTTACTTGTGCACAATTTATAATTTCGCATATCTCAAACAACCGCCGAATAGAATATTTCAAAGATCATTGTTTATGATTGCTGATGCACAAATAAGCTCGTTTATTTGGTCGCGAAGGACTGTAGAAGTGAAATACTCGTTTACTTCTGCACAATTTCCAATTTCGCATTTTCTCAAACAACCGCCGAATAGAATATTTCAAACATCATTGTTTATGATTGCTGATGCATAAATAAGCTCGTTTATTTGGTCGCGAATGACTGAATAAGTGAAATACTCGTTTACTTGTGCACAATTTCCAATTTCGTGTTTTCTCAAACAACCGCCGAATAGAATATTTCAAACAGCATTGTTTATGAGTGCTGATGCACAAATAAGCTCGTTTATTTGGTCACAAAGGACTAAAGAAGTGAAATACTCGTTTATTGTGCACAATTTCCAATTTCGCATTTTCTCAAACAACCGCGGAATAGAATATTTCAAACAGCATTGTTTATGATTGCTGATGCACAAATAAGCTCGTTTATTTGGTCACGAAGGACTAAAGAAGTGAAATACTCGTTTACTTGTGCACAATTTCCAATTTCGCATTTTCTCAAACAACCGCGGAATAGAATATTTCAAACAGCATGGTTTATGATTGCTGATGCACAAATAAGCTCGTTTATTTGGTCGCGAATGACTGAATAAGTGAAATACTCGTTTACTTGTGCACAATTTCCAATTTCACATTTTCTCAAACAACCTCCGAATAGAATATTTCAAACATCATTGTTTATGATTGCCGATGCACAAATAAGCTCGTTTATTTGGTCGCGAATGACTGAAGAAGTGAAATACTCGTTTACTTCTGCATAATTTAGAATTTCGCAATTTCTCAAACAACCGCGGAATAGAATATTTCAAACATCATTGTTTATCATTGCTGATGCACAAATAAGCTCGTATATTTGGTCGCGAAGAACTGAAGAAGTGAAATACTCGCTTACTTGTGCACAATTTTCAATTTCGCATTTTCTCAAACAACCGCCGAATAGAATATTTCAAACATCATTGTTTATGATTGCTGATGCATCAATAAGCTCGTCTATTTGGTCGCGAAGGACTAAAAAAGTGAAATACTCGTTTACTTGTGCACACTTTCCAATTTCGCATTTTCTCAAACAACCGCCGAATAGAATATTTCAAACATAATTTTTTATGATTGCCGATGTACAAATAAGCTCGTTTATTTGGTCGCGAATGATTGAATAAGTGAAATACTCGTTTACTTGTGCACAATTTCCAATTTCGCATTTTCTCAAACAACAGCCGAATAGAATATTTCAAACATCATTGTTTATGATTGCTGATGCATAAATAAGCTCGTTTATTTGGTCGCGAAGGACTGAAGAATTGAAATACTCGTTTACTTGTGCACAATTTACAATTTCGCAATTTCTCAAACAACCGCAGAATAGAATATTTTAAACATCATTGTTTATGATTGCTGATGCATAAATAAGCTCGTTTATTTGGTCGCGAAGGACTAAAGAAGTGAAATACTCGTTTACTTGTGCACAATTTCCAATTTCGCATTTTCTCAAACAACCGCCGAATAGAATATTTCAAACATCATTGTTTATGATTACTGAACTTGTGCACAATTTCAAATTTCGCATTTTCTCAAACAACCGGTGAATAGAATATTTCAAACATCATTGTTTATGATTGCTGATGCATAAATAAGCTCGTTTATTTGGTCGCGAATGACTGAAGAAGTGAAATACTCGTTTACTTGTGCATAATTTAGAATTTCGCAATTTCTCAAACAACCGCAGGATAGAATATTTCAAACATCATTGTTTAAGATTGCTGATGCATAAATAAGCTCGTTTATTTGGTCGCGAGGGACTGAAGAATTGAAATGCTCGTTTACTTGTGCATAATTTACAATTTCGCAATTTCTCAAACAACCGCAGAATAGAATATTTCAAACACCATTGTTTATGATTGCCAATGCACAAATAAGCTCGTTTATTTGGTCGCGAAGGACTGAAGAAGTGAAATACTCGTTTACTTGTGCATAATTTACAATTTCGCAATTTCTCAAACAACCGCCGAATAGAATATTTCAAACATCATTGTTTATGATTGCTGATGCATAAATAAGCTCTTTGATTTGGTCACGAAGGACTAAAGACGTGAAATACTCGTTTACTTGTGCACAATTTCCAATTTCGCATATCTCTACCAACCGCCGAATAGAATATTTCAAACATCATTGTTTATGATTGCTGATGCAGAAATAAGCTCGTTTATTTGGTCGCGAAGGACTGTAGAAGTGAAATACTCGTTTACTTGTGCACAATATCCAATTTCGCATTTTCTCAAACAACCGCGGAATAGAATGTTTCAAACATCATTGTTTATGATTACTGAACTTGTGCACAATTTCAAATTTCGCATTTTCAAATAACCGGTGAATAGAATATTTCAAACATCATTGTTTATGATTGCTGATGCACAAATAAGCTCGTTTATTTGGTCGCGAATGACTGAATAAGTGAAACACTCGTTTACTTGTGCATAATTTCCAATTTCACATTTTCTCAAACAACCGCCGAATAGAATATTTCAAATAGCATTGTTTATGATTGCTGATGCACAAATAAGCTCGTTTATTTGGTCGCGAATGACTGAATAAGTGAAATACTCGTTTACTTGTGCACAATTTCCAATTTCACATTTTCTCAAACAACCGGTGATTAGAATATTTCAAACATCATTGTTTATGATTGCTGATGCACAAATAAGCTCGTTTATTTGGTCGCGAATGACTGAATAAGTGAAATACTCGTTTACTTGTGCACAATTTCCAATTTCACATTTTCTCAAACAACCGCCGAATAGAATATTTCAAATAGCATTGTTTATGATTGCTGATGCACAAATAAGTTCGCTTGTTTGGTCGCGAAGGACTGAAGAAGTGAAATACTCGTTTACTTGTGTACAATTTCCAATTTCGCATTTTCTCAAACAACCGCCGAATAGAATATTTGAAACATCATTGTTTACGATTGCTGATGCACAAATAAGCTCTTTTATTTGTCGCGAAGGACTAAAAAAGTGAAATACTCGTTTACTTGTGCACAATTTCCAATTTCGCATTTTCTCAAACAACCGCCGAATAAAATATTTCAAACAGGATTGTTTATGATTCCTGATGCACAAATAAGCTCGTTTATTTGGTCGCGAAGGACTGAAGAAGTGAAATACTCGTTTACTTGTGCACAATTTCCAATTTCGCATTTTTTCAAACAACCGCCGAAAAGAATATTTCAAACATCATTGTTTATGATTGCTGATGCATAAATAGGCTCGTTTATTTGGTCGCGAAGGACTGAAGAAGTGAAATACTCGTTTACTTGTGCATCTTCTTTCTTTTCCTTTTTATCCCGGCGTCGTTATGGTCAGAAGTGTAGGACCATAACCTTCCCACTTAACTGCATTCCTACTGGTCCGCTTGTGGGGTCCGCCGGTTTGACCTCAGAAAGTAGCGGCAGGCTTCCCGGTTTGGGATTACTTCATCGCTGAGGCCAATCAAATGCTGGTGTTTTTGCATTTGTTTGCACCAATTGTTTTTCGGCCTGCCTTTTTTGCGTGTTGAAATTGGAATGTTGATTGATAACGCCTTTTGGACGGGGTTCAAAGGATCTCTCCTTTGAACATGGCAATACCAACTGAGTCGGTCGCGCTCTATATTTCTTGTGATGGTTTCTTTTACGTGGAGGCTTCCTCGGATCTTTGAACTTCTAATTCTGTCACGCTTTGTTACTCCCGCTGTCATGCGAAGCATCTTCATCTCAGTTGCCGTTAATTTGCTCTCATCCTTTTTGTGCATTGTCCAGCATTGTGAACCGTATGTGAGCGCCGGACGTACAACTGAAGTGTAGAGCCTTCCTTTCAGCTTAGGGGGAAATTTTCGATCACAGAAGATGGCGGAGTTTTCCCGCCACTTCATCCACCCTACGCTTACGCGATGTTTGATCTCGTCATCACAAGTTGCTTCTCTATTAATCATAGATCCCAGATATTTAAACTTTTCACACTTGGGAAGCACTCTTCCATTCAAGTAAATGTCTGGAATAGGCTGATGAGGGTCAGAGAACGGGCAGCACAGATACTCTGTCTTCTTTGAACTAATACGATACCCGTGTCCCTCAAAAATGTCCACCCACACATCAAGTGCTCGTTGTAGGGACGCCTGATCATCACTTATAATGGCCCCATCGTCAGCAAGGAATAGCTGGTGCACATTGGGGTCCGTCACTTTTCCTTCAAGCAAGCAATCAAGGACTGCTATAAAAAGCAGTGGGCTGAGGACGCTCCCTTGGTGTACACCGACTTTGATTGCGAACTCTTCGGTGACTCCTGCGGTGCATCTTACTCTTGTCGTTGCTCTCTCGTACATGTCCATAATTACTCGCACGTAGGTTTCTGGAACTCCTTTTTGTCTTAGCGCTACCCATAAAAGATCTCTTGGTTGCCGGTCAAAGGCCTTCTCGAAATCAACCAACACCATATGCAAGTCCTTTGAAGAATCACGATGCTTTTCCATCATGATCCTTATACTTTGGATTGCATCTGTTGTTGATTTACCCGAGACAAACCCGCACTGGTCATCAGATAGTCGTATTATTTTCCGCAGTCGGCTATCTAATACCCGTTCAACGATCTTCATGGTGTGCGACATCAGCTTGACAGAACGGTAGTTATCACAATTTCGCGTATCACCCTTTCCTTTGTGCAATGGAAGAAGATAGCTTTCCCTCCATTGATTAGGCATAGTGTCGCCTCTCATAAGTTTGGAGATAAGAACCATGAGCCATCTAGACCCGATGTCTCCCATCTTTTTCCAGAACTCAGAGGGTATCCCGTCCGGCCCAACAGCTTTTCTTTTCTTGGAGTTTTTAACCGCGTACCGAACTTCTTCGACTGTGATGTCGGGTATTTCGGCATGATTCGGGGCGGCTCTTGGAAAGTACACTCGGGGAAACTGTTCGTTCAGAAGTTCCTCGCAATACTGTCGCCATCTGTGGAGAATTTTTTCGTCTTCCACAAGGAGTTGGCCTTCAGCATTGTTAATAAACTTTGGGAAACGAATCTCCTGAGCATTTCTTCTTCTCTGGGCGGCTATCTTAAAGATATTTGCTCCTTTGTTCAAATTGTTTTGTCGAAGCTCCTGGGTAGCCTGGTTCCTGTCAGACGCGGAAGACGATATTTCTTCCAACTCCTGATAGAGGCCTTCCATGCTTTTCGCTTTGAATTCGGCGCATTTTTTCTTCGCGATACCTTTGCAACATCTATATACCTTTTCACGGCGTGCTTTTTCCTCTCTATTAGTAGAAGAGCACTTTGACCAAGCTTGGAAAGCCATTTTCTTTTCGTGTATCACTGCTTTGGCTTCGTCTGTCCACCACCAGGTTTCTTTTGCGTGTTGGCAGGGGCCTTTAGATGTTCCGAGCAGTGATTTGGCTTTCTCCAGGCCAGATTGTTGTAGGGAATCCCACATGTCTTGTGCTCTGCACTCCTCATTACCGACCTCATCGATAATGGAAGAGAGGTAGTTTTCCATGATGGTAATAAAAGCTTCGCCTTTTCCTTTATCCAGCTTATACCACTTGATTCTCTCAGACACCTTCGTTTGCTGCTTTGACTTCTTTCTCGCATCCATAAAAAATTCAGTCAGGAGGAGACGGTGTTGAGGGGCGATCGCGTCTCCCAGGATCACTTTGCAATCTTTAGCTCGTGGCTTCATGAAACTGGATACCAAATGATAGTCTATTTGAGTTTCATTTCCGCCGCTGCTATAAGTGATCAGGTGCCGGCTTTGTTTGACGAACATGGTATTTAGCACTATAAGACCGTACGACTTGCACATGTTTAGGATATCTTCACCTGAAGAGTTCCTGGTGCCGTATCCCAGCCCTCCGTGGTAGCCTTCATAGTCTTCGCTTGTCTTCCCGACATGTCCGTTTAAATCTCCCCCAACAAACAAAAGCTCTTCCTTTGGGATGATTTTGACAAGGTTGTGGAAATCTAGCCAGAATGCATCTTTTTCTTTTTGTTCGCATCTTATTTGAGGGGCATATGCGCTTACGATGTTCCACACCTCACCATGCATCACCAATTTGAGAGCCATCAAACGGTCACTGGACTTTGAAATGGTTAAGACGTTGCCAAGTAACTCTGCCGCAAGGATGATGGCGATTCCGTTTTTACCTTGTTCCAATCCATAGTAAAACATCTTGTAGGCTTTTGTTTTAACGTCCAAGAAACGTGCCCGATTACCGGTGTTTCGCCATTTCGTCTCTTGTACGCACAGGATGTCTACTCGCCTTCTAACCATCATTTCTTCAAGCTCATAGCTGCGCCCACTCATGCTTCCAACGTTCCAACTCGCGACTCTTAAATGTGGCTTACGCCGTTGCATTACTTTGCTATCCCCCGGAAATCCTATAGCTCTGACCCGAGCATTTCTGCTCGTCCCAGGATCACGACCATTAGTAGTGCCTGGCGGGGTAGTGCTTTTCCTTTTAGCTTTCTTTTCCATAATGCTACGGTTTGACCGTTTTCATTCTTCCCTTCCTTTTTGACACGGGCATGCTCCAGATTTCTTTTTTTTTTTTTTGATTGATCTTACTCTTACAACACCGGTGATCTCCAGTCGTGTCAACCCACTGATTTGCATGCACACTTGTGGGGCAGTTTAATGGTGGTATATGTGTCCCTAGGCTCACCTTGGTGTTTTCTAAATTGCCTAGATGTGAGTTTTGTTTACCTTTGTTTAGTCGCCTTTTACGACAAGCGATAGGTATCGCTGCAGGGATATTCTTAACCCGTCCCTGCACGAGGCGACTCGTTTACTTGTGCATAATTTACAATTTCGCAATTTCTCAAACAACCGCAGAATAGAATATTTCAAACACCATTGTTTATGATTGCCGATGCACAAATAAGCTCGCATATTTGGTCGCGAAGGACTGAAGAAGTGAAATACTCGTTTACTTGTGCACAATTTCCAATTTCGCATTTTCTCAAACAACCGCGGAATACAATATTTCAAACATCATTGTTTATGATTGCTGATGCATAAATAAGCTCGTTTATTTGGTCGCGAAGGACTGAAGAAGTGAAATACTCGTTTACTTGTGCATAATTTACAATTTCGCAATTTCTCAAACAATCGCAGAATAGAATATTTCAAACACCATTGTATATGATTGCCGATGCACAAATAAGCTCGCATATTTGGTCGCGAAGGACTGAAGAAGTGAAATACTCGTTAACTTGTGCACAATTTCCAATTTCGCATTTTCTCAAACAACCGCGGAATAGAATATTTCAAACATCATTGTTTATGATTACTGAACTTGTGCACAATTTCAAATTTCGCATTTTCTCAAACAACCGGTGAATAGAATATTTCAAACATCATTGTTTATGATTGCTGATGCACAAATAAGTTCGCTTGTTTGGTCGCGAAGGACTGAAGAAGTGAAATACTCGTTTACTTGTGTACAATTTCCAATTTCGCATTATCTTAAACAACCGCCGAATAGAATATTTCAGACATCATTGTTTATGATTGCCGATGCACAAATAAGCTCGTTTATTTGGTCGCGAATGACTGAATAAATGAAATACTCGTTTACTTGTGCACAATTTCCAATTTCGCATTTTTTCAAACAACCGCCGAAAAGAATATTTCAAACATCATTGTTTATGGTTGCTGATAAGCTCGTTTATTTGGTCGCGAAGGACTGAAGAAGTGAAATACTCGTTTACTTGTGCATAATTTACAATTTCGCAATTTCTCAAACAACCGCAGAATAGAATATTTCAAACACCATTGTTTATGATTGCCGATGCACAAATAAGCTCGCATATTTGGTCGCGAAGGACTGAAGAAGTGAAATACTCGTTTACTTGTGCACAATTTCCAATTTCGCATTTTCTCAAACAACCGCGGAATAGAATATTTCAATCATCATTGTTTATGATTGCTGATGCATAAATAAGCTCGTTTATTTGGTCGCGAAGGACTGAAGAAGTGAAATACTCGTTTACTTGTGCATAATTTACAATTTCGCAATTTCTCAAACAACCGCCGAATAGAATATTTCAAACATCATTGTTTATGATTGCTGATGCATAAATAAGCTCGTTGATTTGGTCACGAAGGACTAAAGAAGTGAAATACTCGTTTACTTGTGCACAATTTCCAATTTCGCATTTTCTCAAACGACCGCGGAATAGAATATTTCAAACAGCATTGTTTATGATTGCTGATGCACAAATAAGCTCGTTTATTTGGTCGCGAACGACTGAATAAGTGAAATACTCGTTTACTTGTGCACAATTTCCAATTTCGCATATCTCAAACAACCGCCGAATAGAATATTTCAAACATCATTGTTTATGATTGCTGATGCACAAATAAGCTCGTTTATTTGGTCGCGAAGGACTGTAGAAGTGAAATACTCGTTTACTTGTGCATAATTTACAATTTTGCAATTTCTCAAACAACCGCAGAATAGGATATTTCAAACATCATTGTTTATGATTGCCGATGCACAAATAAGCTCGTTTATTTGGTCGCGAATGACTGAAGAAGTGAAATACTCGTTTACTTCTGCACAATTTCCAATTTCGCATTTTTTCAAACAACCGCGGAATAGAATATTTCAAACATCATTGTTTATGATTGCTGATGCATAAATAAGCTCGTTTATTTGGTCGCGAAGGACTGAAGAAGTCAAATACTCGTTTACTTGTGCATAATTTACAATTTCGCAATTTCTCAAACAACCGCCGAATAGAATATTTCAAACATCATTGTTTATGATTGCTGATGCATAAATAAGCTCGTTGATTTGGTCACGAAGGACTAAAGAAATGAAATACTCGTTTACTTGTGCACAATTTCCAATTTCGCATTTTCTCAAACAACCGCGGAATAGAATATTTCAAACAGCATTGTTTATGATTGCTGATGCACAAATAAGCTCGTTTATTTGGTCGCGAATGACTGAATAAGTGAAATACTCGTTTACTTGTGCACAATTTCCAATTTCGCATATCTCAAACAACCGCCGAATAGAATATTTCAAACATCATTGTTTATGATTGCTGATGCACAAATAAGCTCGTTTATTTGGTCGCGAAGGACTGTAGAAGTGAAATACTCGTTTACTTGTGCATAATTTACAATTTTGCAATTTCTCAAACAACCGCAGAATAGAATATTTCAAACATCATTGTTTATAATTGCCGATGCACAAATAAGCTCGTTTATTTTGTCGCGAATGACTGAAGAAATGAAATACTCGTTTACTTCTGCACAATTTCCAATTTCGCATTTTCTCAAACAACCGCCAAATAGAATATTTCAAACATCATTGTTTATGATTGCTGATGCATAAATAAGATCGTTTATTTGGTCGCGAATGACTGAATAAGTGAAATACTCGTTTACTTGTGCACAATTTCCAATTTCGTGTTTTCTCAAACAACCGCCGAATAGAATATTTCAAACAGCATTGTTTATGAGTGCTGATGCACAAATAAGCTCGTTTATTTGGTCACGAAGGACTAAAGAAATGAACTACTCGTTTACTTGTGCACAATTTCCAATTTCGCATTTTCTCAAACAACCGCGGAATAGAATATTTCAAACAGCATTGTTTATGATTGCTGATGCACAAATAAGCTCGTTTATTTGGTCACGAAGCACTAAAGAAGTGAAATACTCGTTTACTTGTGCACAATTTCCAATTTCGCATTTTCTCAAACAACCGCGGAATAGAATATTTCAAACAGCATTGTTTATGATTGCTGATGCACCAATTAACTCGTTTATTTGGTCGCGAATGACTGAATAAGTGAAATACTCGTTAACTTGTGCACAATTTCCAATTTCACATTTTCTCAAACAACCTCCGAATAGAATATTTCAAACATCATTGTTTATGATTGCCGATGCACAAATAAGCTCGTTTATTTGGTCACGAATGACTGAAGAAGTGAAATACTAGTTTACTTGTACATAATTTAGAATTTCGCAATTTCTCAAACAACCGCAGAATAGAATATTTCAAACATCATTGTTTATGATTGCCGATGCACAAATAAGCTCGCATATTTGGTCGCGAAGGACTAAAGAAGTGAAATACTCGCTTACTTGTGCACAATTCCCAATTTCGCATTTTCTCAAACAACCGCGGAATAGAATATTTCAAACATCATTGTTTATGATTGCTGATGCACAAATAAGCTCGTATATTTGGTCGCGAAGAACTGAAGAAGTGAAATACTCGCTTACTTGTGCACAATTTCCAATTTCGCATTTTCTCAAACAACCCCCGAATAGAATATTTCAAACATCATTGTTTATGATTGCTGATGCATAAATAAGCTCGTCTATTTGGTCGCGAAGGACTAAAGAAGTGAAACACTCGCTTACTTGTGCACAATTTCCAATTTCGCATTTTCTCAAACAACCGCGGAATAGAATATTTCAAACAGCATTGTTTATGATTGCTGATGCACAAATAAGCTCGTTTATTTGGTCACGAAGGACTAAAGAAGTGAAATACTCGTTTACTTCTTCACAATTTCCAATTTCGCATTTTCTCAAACAACCGCGGAATAGAATATTTCAAACAGCATTGTTTATGATTGCTGATGCACAAATAAGCTCGTTTATTTGGTCGCGAATGACTGAATAAGTGAAATACTCGTTTACTTGTGCACAATTTCCAATTTCACATTTTCTCAAACAACCTCCGAATAGAATATTTCAAACATCATTGTTTATGATTGTCGATGCACAAATAAGCTCGTTTATTTGGTCACGAATGACTGAAGAAGTGAAATACTCGTTTACTTGTGCATAATTTACAATTTCGCAATTTCTCAAACAACCGCCGAATAGAATATTTCAAACATCATTGTTTATGATTGCCGATGCACAAATAAGCTCGCATATTTGGTCGCGAAGGACTAAAGAAGTGAAATACTCGTTTACTTGTGCACAATTCCCAATTTTGCATTTTCTCAAACAACCGCGGAATAGAATATTTCAAACATCATTGTTTATGATTGCTGATGCACAAATATGCTCGTATATTTGGTCGCGAAGAACTGAAGAAGTGAAATACTCGCTTACTTGTGCACAATTTCCAATTTCGCATTTTCTCAAACAACCCCCGAATAGAATATTTCAAACATCATTGTTTATGATTGCTGATGCATAAATAAGCTCGTCTATTTGGTCGCGAAGGACTAAAGAAATGAAACACTCGCTTACTTGTGCACAATTTCCAATTTCGCATTTTCTCAAACAGACGCGGAATAGAATATTTCAAACAGCATTGTTTATGATTGCTGATGCACAAATAAGCTCGTTTATTTGGTCGCGAATGACTGAAGAAGTGAAATACTAGTTTACTTGTGCATAATTTAGAATTTCGCAATTTCTCAAACAACCGCAGAATAGAATATTTCAAACATCATTGTTTATGATTGCCGATGCACAAATAAGCTCGCATATTTGGTCGCGAAGGACTAAAGAAGCGAAATACTCGTTTACTTGTGCATAATTTACAATTTTGCAATTTCTCAAACAACCGCAGAATAGAATATTTCAAACATCATTGTTTATAATTGCCGATGCACAAATAAGCTCGTTTATTTTGTCGCGAATGACTGAAGAAATGAAATACTCGTTTACTTCTGCACAATTTCCAATTTCGCATTTTCTCAAACAACCGCCAAATAGAATATTTCAAACATCATTGTTTATGATTGCTGATGCATAAATAAGATCGTTTATTTGGTCGCGAATGACTGAATAAGTGAAATACTCGTTTACTTGTGCACAATTTCCAATTTCGTGTTTTCTCAAACAACCGCCGAATAGAATATTTCAAACAGCATTGTTTATGAGTGCTGATGCACAAATAAGCTCGTTTATTTGGTCACGAAGGACTAAAGAAATGAACTACTCGTTTACTTGTGCACAATTTCCAATTTCGCATTTTCTCAAACAACCGCGGAATAGAATATTTCAAACAGCATTGTTTATGATTGCTGATGCACAAATAAGCTCGTTTATTTGGTCACGAAGCACTAAAGAAGTGAAATACTCGTTTACTTGTGCACAATTTCCAATTTCGCATTTTCTCAAACAACCGCGGAATAGAATATTTCAAACAGCATTGTTTATGATTGCTGATGCACCAATTAACTCGTTTATTTGGTCGCGAATGACTGAATAAGTGAAATACTCGTTAACTTGTGCACAATTTCCAATTTCACATTTTCTCAAACAACCTCCGAATAGAATATTTCAAACATCATTGTTTATGATTGCCGATGCACAAATAAGCTCGTTTATTTGGTCACGAATGACTGAAGAAGTGAAATACTAGTTTACTTGTACATAATTTAGAATTTCGCAATTTCTCAAACAACCGCAGAATAGAATATTTCAAACATCATTGTTTATGATTGCCGATGCACAAATAAGCTCGCATATTTGGTCGCGAAGGACTAAAGAAGTGAAATACTCGCTTACTTGTGCACAATTCCCAATTTCGCATTTTCTCAAACAACCGCGGAATAGAATATTTCAAACATCATTGTTTATGATTGCTGATGCACAAATAAGCTCGTATATTTGGTCGCGAAGAACTGAAGAAGTGAAATACTCGCTTACTTGTGCACAATTTCCAATTTCGCATTTTCTCAAACAACCCCCGAATAGAATATTTCAAACATCATTGTTTATGATTGCTGATGCATAAATAAGCTCGTCTATTTGGTCGCGAAGGACTAAAGAAGTGAAACACTCGCTTACTTGTGCACAATTTCCAATTTCGCATTTTCTCAAACAACCGCGGAATAGAATATTTCAAACAGCATTGTTTATGATTGCTGATGCACAAATAAGCTCGTTTATTTGGTCACGAAGGACTAAAGAAGTGAAATACTCGTTTACTTCTTCACAATTTCCAATTTCGCATTTTCTCAAACAACCGCGGAATAGAATATTTCAAACAGCATTGTTTATGATTGCTGATGCACAAATAAGCTCGTTTATTTGGTCGCGAATGACTGAATAAGTGAAATACTCGTTTACTTGTGCACAATTTCCAATTTCACATTTTCTCAAACAACCTCCGAATAGAATATTTCAAACATCATTGTTTATGATTGTCGATGCACAAATAAGCTCGTTTATTTGGTCACGAATGACTGAAGAAGTGAAATACTCGTTTACTTGTGCATAATTTACAATTTCGCAATTTCTCAAACAACCGCCGAATAGAATATTTCAAACATCATTGTTTATGATTGCCGATGCACAAATAAGCTCGCATATTTGGTCGCGAAGGACTAAAGAAGTGAAATACTCGTTTACTTGTGCACAATTCCCAATTTTGCATTTTCTCAAACAACCGCGGAATAGAATATTTCAAACATCATTGTTTATGATTGCTGATGCACAAATATGCTCGTATATTTGGTCGCGAAGAACTGAAGAAGTGAAATACTCGCTTACTTGTGCACAATTTCCAATTTCGCATTTTCTCAAACAACCCCCGAATAGAATATTTCAAACATCATTGTTTATGATTGCTGATGCATAAATAAGCTCGTCTATTTGGTCGCGAAGGACTAAAGAAATGAAACACTCGCTTACTTGTGCACAATTTCCAATTTCGCATTTTCTCAAACAGACGCGGAATAGAATATTTCAAACAGCATTGTTTATGATTGCTGATGCACAAATAAGCTCGTTTATTTGGTCGCGAATGGCTGAAGAAGTGAAATACTAGTTTACTTGTGCATAATTTAGAATTTCGCAATTTCTCAAACAACCGCAGAATAGAATATTTCAAACATCATTGTTTATGATTGCCGATGCACAAATAAGCTCGCATATTTGGTCGCGAAGGACTAAAGAAGCGAAATACTCGTTTATTTGTGCACAATTTCCAATTTCGCATTTTCTCAAACAACCGCGGAATAGAATATTTCGAACATCATTGTTTATGATTGCTGATGCACAAATAAGCTCGTTTATTTGGTCACGAAGGACTAAAGAAGTGAAATACTCGTTTACTTGTGCACAATTTCCAATTTCGCATTTTCTCAAACAACCGCGGAATAGAATATTTCAAACAGCATTGTTTATGATTGCTGATGCACAAATAAGCTCGTTTATTTGGTCACGAAGGACTAAAGAAGTGAAATACTCGTTTACTTGTGCACAATTTCCAATTTGGCATTTTCGCAAACAACCGCGGAATAGAATATTTCAAACTGCATTGTTTATGATTGCTGATGCACAAATAAGCTCGTTTATTTGGTCGCGAACGCTGAATAAGTGTGTTGATATAATAATAATGAAGTAAAAGAATTTGAATGTTTGAATTTGGCAATGCTCTCACTGGAAATATTGTTCACTTAGTTCTTAAGCTTTTGGATTATATTAATAAAGAGTTCAGTTGCGTTGTGCTTCTCTTCCAAGCCGGTCTTCTTTTTCATTTAACACCGTTTTTCATAACAGGTTATGGGCCCAGAACACGCAGGAAATGAAAAAAATTAAAGGTTAAATTAAAGTCACAAGTTTTTTTGGAACGCAATACTTTGTGTTAATTTTTTTTTTTGAATTGCAAAATTGGGCAGTGTAAATTAAAAAAAAAAAAAAAAAAACAAAAAAAAAAAAAGGAACAATCGGGAAAAATGAAAATAGTTTTTTTAAAATCGAACAACTCCAAACTGCAGATCAGTATTCCGTGTGGAAATTTCAGGCTTCCATTCTGCTTAATGCATCTGGCCTTTTTGCATTTGTGGATGGTGAATCACAGTTTCCCATCAAGATTCAAAATGAGACACAAGAAGATTTTGATAAGCGACTCTTGATTTGGAAGAGATCTGACAGCAAAGCTCAGCAGATAATTGCAACCAGTATCGGTTCTGTTCCTCTTCGCCACATCGTAAATTGTAAAACAGCAATGGAAATGTGGGAAAAGTCGGTTTACGAACAGAACTCGAAGGCAAATATTCACATGTTGCTACAAAAGTTCTACGGATTTGAGAAAGATCCAGAAGACGATGTCTCAGCGCATATATCCAGGTTAGAAAACATTGTTAGACAGTTAAGAGACATTGGGGAAACAATATCAGAAAGTATGATCATTACAAAAGTCCTAATGACCCTTCCAAGCAATTTTCAACATTTCATTTGTGCATGGGAGTCGACCGCAAAAGAGCAGCAAACCTTGGAAAATCTTACGTCACGACTGGTAATGGAAGAGACACGCATGTCATCGCATTCACCAAGTTCATCCGTTGCTTTAATCGCGAAGCGAAAGGCAAAGAAAGGAAAGACAAAGTGGTCTAAAGCTGGAAAATGTTTTCATTGTAATAAACATGGCCACTGGAAAAGAGAGTGTCCAAGGAAGAATGCTGTAATGGATGGTAAAAGGTGGACTCGAATCAAGGGCGAGGTACGAAGGGGAGATGCACTAATATGCAAAGTTGAAAACAAAGTGATGACTGGAAGTGAGGATGAAGGGAAAAGGCGGAACAGTGATTTAGTTATGGGGTTAACAAAATTTGATCGAGGATGGACTGGAAGCACGGGTGAGTTGCAGGGACGATCCAACTCTATGGGTGAGCCGGACACTAGGCGATGGACTGGAATTGGAAGTGTGGTCCAAGGGGAACCTTTATTCGGAAGCAAGGCGCTAATGGCAAAGGATAGCTCATCAGTAAGTCAGAGCTGGTACTTGGATTCTGGAGCAAGCGACCACATGACGTACCGAAAGGAGTGGTTCGCATCTTATAGGCAATTTACTGATCCTGTTGGCATTCAGATAGGAAGTGGAGAAAAGATCTTTGCAGAGGGAGTTGGTGACATAAACATTCTCGCTTCAACTGGAACAAACTGGTTCGAAAGACATTTGTCCGAAGTTCTCTATGTGCCAAAAGTTTCTATGAATCTATTTTCACAGACACGGGCATTGGATAAAAAACTGAGTATTATTTCTGATAGTCTTCATTGCAGGTTTGTGAAGGAGGATGGTTCAGTCATGGCGATAGGACTTAGACAGGGGCAACTCTTTAAAATGTGTTTCAAGATACTACCACCAACCTTAACCATGAGAAAAGCGAATGTGGCAAATCAGATATTACCAAATAAAGTTTGGCATGAACGAATGGCGCACCAAAACATTGTGCAGGTTCGCAACCAGTTGAGGAAAGAAGGCATTCAGTTTGAGGATACTGAGAATTTTTCTTGTGATAACTGCGTCTACGGGAAGCAGCATCGATTGCCTTTTCCTAAAAGTAGTTTTCAAGCTTTCCACCCGGGCGAACTTATTCATGCGGACGTGTGCGGACCAATGGAGGAAAGGTCTATTGGCGGCTCCAGGTACTTTCTTTTATTTAAAGACCATTTTTCAAGGTACAAGGTGGTATATTTTTTAAAAAATAAATCCGAAGTTTGTACATATTTAGAACAGTTCTTAAGCAAAGTAAAGAATGAATGTGGTAACAAAGTAAGAACGCTTCGTACAGATAATGGGACAGAATTCACCAATGAAAAGGTTAAACTGCTCTTGACCAAGCACTCTGTGCGCCATCAAACTACAGTGCCCTACACCCCAGAGCAGAATGGAAGTGTCGAACGAGAAAATCGCACCATTGTAGAGGCTGCAAGGACTATGTTATGTGGAAGTGGTCTATCAAAAAAGTTTTGGGCCGAAGCAGTTAACACTGCAGTCTTTATACTAAATCGAACGGGTGTTAGTTCGCAAAAGGACAAAAACCCATGTGAACTTTGGTGGGGTAGAGACTTTAAGACTGGTGACTTGAAAACGTTTGGAACAGAGGTCTTTATACATGTACCACAGCAGAGACGAAAGAAGTTCGATAGAAAGGCAGAGAAAGGTCTTTTCATGGGGTATGCGGAGAACTCGAAAGGATATCGCATTTGGAATATGTTGTCAAGATCAATTCAGATTGTTAGAGATATAACATCTAAGGAGTTTTCGCCATCCGTAGAGACTAACCTCAATAACAAAAGATTTAATGAATACTCAGATCATGGTTTGCAGGTAGATAAGCTTGATGATATGCATGATAATAAGCATGATTATGTGCATGATAAATCGACTGATAATGATATGCATGCTGATATTAATGGTTCGCATGATAAGGGTGATGATAATGCTAGTCAAAGAAGTTTTAGTATTTCGTCTCAGCTTGATTCTCAAGAAACCAATTTAGATGAAGATGTTTTTAACTCGGTGGATGAAAATTCTGCGTTAGATGAAAGTTCTGAAGTTTCATTTAGAAGAAAACTCCGTAGTGCAAAGAATTGGAAGAGCGCAGGTATGCTTAATTTCGCAGAAAAACATGCCTTTCTTGTGCAAGGGGAACCAGTGAGCTACAGAGAAGCAGTTTCTTGTGATGAAGCACAACACTGGGAAGCAGCAATGGCAGACGAGGTGAAAAATCTTCTTAAAAACCGAACTTGGGACTTGGTGGAACAACCAGCTAATAGGAAGGTCATCGATAACAAATGGGTGTTTAAGATCAAGAATTTGGACGCGCATGGAAAAAAGAAATATAAGGCCCGGTTGGTGATTCGCGGTTTTACACAGGAATATGGTATCGACTATATTGGAACTTTTAGTCCTGTTGCAAAATTTGTTTCAATTCGAACAATTTTGGCAATTGCTGCCTACGAGGAATTATTTCTTATTCAATTCGACGTTAAAACTGCATTTTTAAATGGCTATTTAAATGAAGATATCTACATGCGGCAACCTCTCGGATTCGATGATGGTTCTGGTAAGGTGTGTAAACTTCGAAAAAGCCTCTACGGGTTAAAGCAAGCGTCCAGGTGTTGGAATGAGAAAATCACTCATGTGCTAAAAGAGTTCAACTTGAAAGTTTCTGAAATGGATCCTTGCGTGTTCGTTGGAAACGATGCTGACAGTCGTTTTATATTGACAATATATATCGATGATGGACTAATAGCCACAAAGAAGAAAGAAGATGGTATGAAGCTTGTGGAATTTTTAAGAACACAATTTGAGATTACACTTTTGGATGCGGATTGGTTCTTGGGAATGCAGTTGTCACGTGGAACAAACGGAGAAATTCATGTTAGCCAAACAAGTTATGCGGAACAAGTGTTAAAAAGGTTCAATATGAATCACAGCAAACCAGTTTCAACACCAGCTGAAAAACTCTCCATTGAAGACGACTCATCTCAGAATGATATAAGCTTTCCATATAGGGAAGCGGTGGGATGCCTTATGTATTTGGCAGTGGCCACCCGGCTGGACATTGCGTTTGCAGTGGGAGTTGTGTCGCGGTATCTAGATGCGCCCACTCAAATGCACGTGAAAGCGGTTAAGAGAATCCTGAAGTACATTAGCGGCACGAAGCAAATGGGTATAATTTTTAAAAAACCTAACAATCTATCTTTGATATGTTACAGTGATGCTGATTACGCTGGTGACGTTGCAACAAGAAAATCTACCTCTGGCTTCATTTTTATGTTTGGGGGTGGACCTGTTTCCTGGGCATCGCAGAGACAAAAGTGTGTAGCATTATCAACTACCGAATCAGAATACGTGGCAGCATCGCAAGCTGTGAAAGATATGGTGTGGCTCCAACAACTTGTGGCAGAACTGATGTCAGCTAAAAGATCTTGGGCAGCTGATCTGAATATGGACAACCAAGGTGCAATCCGATTGATAAAAAATCCAGAATTTCATAAGCGCACCAAACACATTGATGTGCGCTATCACTTCATACGTGAGAGGTATGAAAGAAAAGAGTTTTGCATTAATTATGTTCCTTCTGAGCATCAAATTGCAGACATTTTTACCAAAGCCTTAAGCAAAGAAAAATTTGAGAAATTTAGAGACTTGATTGGAGTTGTAAATAATCCATTTTAAAGTTAACTAAACTACAAATTAAACTATTCAAAAGTGGGAGGGTTGATATAATAATAATGAAGTAAAAGAATTTGAATGTTTGAATTTGGCAATGCTCTCACTGGAAATATTGTTCACTTAGTTCTTAAGCTTTTGGATTATATTAATAAAGAGTTCAGTTGCGTTGTGCTTCTCTTCCAAGCCGGTCTTCTTTTTCATTTAACACCGTTTTTCATAACAAAGTGAAATACTCGTTTACTTGTGCACAATTTCCAATTTCACATTTTCTCAAACAACCTCCGAATAGAATATTTCAAACATCATTGTTTATGATTGCCGATGCACAAATAAGCTCGTTTATTTGGTCGCGAATGACCGAAGAAGTGAAATACTAGTTTACTTGTGCATAATTTAGAATTTCGCAATTTCTCAAACAACCGCAGAATAGAATATTTCAAACATCATTGTTTATGATTGCCGATGCACAAATAAGCTCGCATATTTGGTCGCGAAGGACTAAAGAAGTGAAATACTCGTTTACTTGTGCACATTTTCCAATTTCGCATTTTCTCAAACAACCGCGGAATAGAATATTTCAAACATCATTGTTTATGATTGCTGATGCACAAATAAGCTCGTATATTTGGTCGCGAAGAACTGAAGAAGTGAAATACTCGCTTACTTGTGCACAATTTCCAATTTCGCATTTTCTCAAACAACCGCCGAATAGAATATTTCAAACATAATTTTTTATGATTGCCGATTGTTAAGATTTATATTCTCACGCATTCTACTGCGTTGACACTAATTGTAAGTGTGCGAACGGTCATTACTAGGTCGCTCACGAATATCAGATTCCGAGCGACGGTACTGTCTGTTCCCACACTCGAATTCAATTCATTTGTGAAATTCGAGTGTTTACGAATTTGAATTTATTCGTGAGCACTCGAGTTCCGTTGCTAAAAATTAAAATTTGTCACATTAGTCTTAAGTGGACTATCGGTCAGAGTGGACTCAAAATAATAAACTGTGTTGTCGTGATTTTGTACAATTTTGTCCCTTATTATCGAACAAAAATTGGCGACCGTGACAGGACTTCTTTTGCTAACGTTTGGCAATACCTGTGAAAATAGTGCAGTGAGATAAAGATAAAAATAAAAAATGTCATCAATTGAAGAGTACGCAAGCCAACAAGGAAGGGTCGGTGAGGAACTCTGTCGACTGGCGCGCAACTATGGGAAGGATTCAGATCTGAGAAAGCTCCATTATACTTGGCTGAGCGCTTGACAGCGTTGGAAAATCTCTGGAAAGAATTTGATGACACTGATAGTAAGATTCGGGAAGAATTTCCTGCTGAACTGGAACACCCGTACTTCAAGAAGGACTATTATGAAGCAGTGCGAAAGGTAACGGATCGCATGCGAAGTGATATCGAGCGGCGACTCACACCGCAATCGAAGGATCGGTCAACATTCGAGGAAGATCCGGAAGTATCTGGTGCAGCAAGTGATTCAACCACAATGGGCGAAGCCAAGCAGCAGGGTACTGTTTCCAAGCAGAAACATGCATTACCAACCGCTAACCCGCTTCCAACACAGTGTTTGGCAGAAGGTCTAATGAAGCATAAGGATAGGTTCCAATTGCTGATGAACATCCTAAAAAGATCATTGGACAAGTGCGTAGTGGAGGCGGCGGAGGTGCGTACAAAGCATTTTTACCAAATAAAATTAAGAACCATTCAACAGAACTGGGATGAGATAACGTGTCTCTACAGAAAGGTTGAAGAGCAGTTAACCGTTGAAGAACTCGAGTGTTATTTCACACAACACAAGAGCGAGTGGAAGAAGTTCTACTAATCTTGTTTGAAGGTGGGGCTCATGCACATCGTCCACAGCAGACGGAAGCATCGGTTAATCCCACAATGAGACTACCAAAAATAGAACTCCCCAAGTTTGACGGCAGCTATCTTAACTGGCGCCAATTCTACGACCTGTTCAAGCAATTAATTCATGACCAGCCGATACCAGCCGCTCAAAAGCTATACTTTCTGAGAGCCAATGTTACTGGAGAGGCGCACAACCTTATCCAGCATTTCCAAGCTACCAACAGTAACTACGACATTGCTTGGAAAACCCTAGTGGAGCGATACGATAATAACAGGCTGTTGCTTACTGCTCAACTTAACCGTCTTCTTTCGCAACCTATAACAACTGGCACCGCAGCTAGCCTCAGAAAGTTACACGACACCACAAAGGAAAGTATGTAGGCGATTACTAGTTTGGGTTTCAACGTAAGCAGCTGGGACCCACTGGTGGTTCACTTAATGCTGCAGAGAATGGACAAAGACAGCAGAATGCTCTTCGAACAGTCTCTAAGTGACCCCAGGAGCAGCCCCTCACTAGGAGAGTTCCTAAAATTCGTAGAACTCAGATTCCAAACCCTGGAGGCCATCAGTAGACCATCAGTAGACCAGGCGAGGGCAGAAAGACGGCCACTGTTGCAACACGCCCAGATTGCATCAATCGCTACATGTGCAACTCAGGTAAGCACAAGCTTTTCAGTTGCTCAAACTTTCTTAATCTTTCAGGTGAAGATCGTGAAAGGGCGGTGCGACGACTTGAGCTATGCAGGAACTGCCTGAAACCGGGCCACTTCTCCCAATCATGCCAGTCCCGAGGATGCCAAAATTGTGGCAGCAAACATAACACACTTCTTCATCAAAAGCAGCATCATCAGAAGACAAAATCCAACCGAGAGCAAGAACTCATTCAGCAAGCAAGTCATCATCAACAAGTTCAAGAGTCAAGTCAGATGCGGCAACATCAACTCAACAAAAAGTATGACCAAGAACATCAGCCTGGTAAGCCTAATAATGTTAAGGTTTATGCAAGTCAATCGTCGAGCTATTCTGCCAATGCAGCAATAGGTCGCCAGCCGAGAAACCGTGAAGTTTATCTCGCCACAGCAATCGTCAATGTCATTTCTGCGTGTGGGTCCCGTACTCCTTGCCGTGCCCTATTAGATTCTGGCTCACAACTAAATTTCATAACGACAAGGTTTGCTCACGAGTTAGGCCATAGGAAGCGTCGAATGGATATACCAATCAGTGGTATAGGAGGTAGGGAATGCAAGGCTGAATACGTCACTAGTGTGACAATTGAATCCAGGACCTCATCATATAGGTCAATAATTGAGGCAAGCATCATGCCTCGTATCAGTGAATACCAACCTACTCAAGAAATAGACATAATGCATTGGAATTTATCGCCGCATGTGCAACTTGCGGATCCCATGTGTTTCAAGGCCCAACGCATTGATATGCTCTTGGGAGCAGAAGTATTTTTCGACTTGTTCATACCAGGAGATATCCAAATATCAAATAATCTACCAGTCCTACGCAACACGAAATTGGGTTGGATTGTGGCTGGAAGTGCCTCACCGACAAATACCCCAGCTCATTGTCACCTAGCGACAAGGCCCTCATTCGCATCACTGGACAGATTAGTGCGCAAGTTCTGGGAGACGGAATCGCATGACAACCCCACTAATGTCCTAAGTGAAGAGGAACACCAATGCGAGAGACATTTCACAACGCATACTAAGATCTTACCAGGTGGACGGTTTACAGTAAGATTGCCTTTCAAACGTGAAACAGATCTCTTACTTGGGGAATCATGGGAGTCAGCAAAAAGGCCATTCTTCTCCTTAGAGAAAAGATTGGAAAAAAATGCGCTATTGAAAGAATCATATGTAAGGTTCATGGATGAGTACGAATCTTTGGGTCATATGAGCCCAGTATCTGCCGAAGAAATTCCAAAAACACACTACTTTATCCCTCATCATTTTATTGTCAAGCCAGAAAGCTCGTCCACCAAGCTTCGGGTGGTGTTTGATGCATCTGCCAAAAGCACTTCCGGGCACTCGCTCAATGATTTATTAATGGTTGGTCCAACAGTCCAACCAGATCTATTTTCCATTATAACTAACTTTCGATCACATAGGTATGTTTTAACTGGAGACATAAGCAAGATGTACCGACAAATATTAGTAGATTCTAAGGATAGAAGGATGCAATTAATCTTGTGGAGATCACAACATGACCACCCATTGCAAACATATCAGCTTAATAGTGTAACGTATGGCACAGCATCCGCATCATATCTAGCTACGAAATGTTTGATGAAGTTGGCAGATGATAACAAAGGTGAATACCCCCGTCCTGCCGAGGCATTAAAATCGTGTTTTTACATGGATGATTGCCTTACGGGCGCAGAGAGTGTAGAATATGCCGAAAAATTGTTGACTGAAATCCGTCATCTTTTGAAACTGGGAGGCTTCGAGTTAAGAAAGTTTTGCGCCAACCACCCCAGAATACTAGAAAAAATCCCGGAAGAACATAAAGAACAACTTGTTGGGTTTCATCAATCCGAAGTGATTAAAACGTTGGGACTAATTTGGGACCCGTCCTCCGATGCATTTAAGTTTAAGTTTGATTATGACAGATTGTACGGACCTGTGTGCAAACGAACTGTACTCGCCGATCTTGCCCGGTTATTTGATCCATTGGGATTACTTGGACCTGCAATAGTCCTCGAGAAGCTTTTTCTGCAAGAACTTTGGAAAACAAAGTTATCCTGGGATGATCAACTTCCGGAAGAGCAAGCTAATAAATGGCATAAGTACCTGAAAGAATTCTCCACGTTGAACGAGATAAGCATCCCACGATATGCTTCCCGTCCTTGCAGCGATATTGAACTGCACGCATTTTCGGACAGTGGCCTGAGTGCCTTTGGGGCATGCGTATATCTTAGATCTGTTGATGACAGTGGATGCATCTACTCACAATTGCTATGTTCGAAGTCGAGAATTGGGCCCCTCAAAGCAACATCCATAGCACGATTGGAATTGCAGGGCGCTGTGCTCATGATGGAACTGGTAACAAGACTACTGCAATTGCTAACTGTTAAAATAAACAAAGTGCGTTATTACACCGACTCCACGACAGTACTAGCATCGATTAGATCACCTTCTTACACATGGGAGACCTACGTCGCAAATAGGGTGGCTAAAATCCAAGCAAACACGGATATACAACAATGGAACTACATAAAGGGAAGCGTCAATCCGGCTGATATGATCTCTAGATGGATAGGATTACAAACGCTTCTTAAAACGCCCGCCTGGTTCCATGGTCCTGACTTTCTTTCCGAAGATGAGAGTTTATGGGAAGCAATGCAGCATGTTATTCCAGAAGATGTTCCAGAACGTCGTAAGAAGAAGTCCGTTTTAGCAGCGACAACAGTTAGCAACGAAATATTGGTTGAAGAAGTTAATCATAAAAATTCCTTTTTTACATTACAAAAGATATTTGCATACTGTTTTCGATTTTATAGTAATTGCAGAAAGAACAAGTCACTGAGAAATATAGGACAGTTAACAGTGGACGAACTTCATCGTGGGACTAATTTTATTTGGGTATGCGTGCAAAGAAGAGAATTTCCGGATGACTATCGCTCTTTGCAGAGGAATGCAAATGTGCATAAAGGTTCCAACATAGCGTCGTTGTCGCCATTCTTCGATGAAAAAACTAAACTAATTAGAGTGGGTGGAAGGTTAAAAAATTCATCTATTGTAGTTGATGCCAAACATCAGATCTTGCTACCGAAAAATAATTGCATAACAAAACTACTTCTAGCAAATTTGCATTAATCACACATGCACGCAGCACCTCGAGCGTTGATTGCAATTTCAAGGCAGAAATATTGGATTCTAAGTGTAGGAAGAATGGCGCGACAAATAGCCTCCAGTTGCATAAAATGCTTTCGTTCAAATCCCAGGCCTGTCGCACAAATGATGGGCAACTTGCCGAAGGAGAGAGTCACTCCCTCTCGCCCCTGTGGAGTGGATTTATGTGGTCCTATAAAAACGCACTAAAAGGTCAGAGGTAAGACTCCTACAAAGTCATACCTAGCGATGTTTGTATGCTTTTCGACAAAGGCAGTGGGCGATCTCTCTGCGGAGGCATTTATCCACGCTTTGAAAATATTTGTCGATAGAAGAGGTATATGCCATACCATATTTTGTGACAACGCCACCAATTTTGTGGGCGCAAAAGCCGAACTTATAGACTTAAAAAAAGCGTTTGAATCCGAAAGCCACCAAACGGTTATCAATCGTATGTGTTTGGAAAATGGTATAAATTAGAAATATATTCCGCCGTGTGCACCGCATTTTGGAGGACTTTGGGAGGCTGCAGTTAAGTCCGCAAAGAGTCTGTTAATACGCTTTCTTCGTGAAACATCATTGACATACGAGGAGTTGCTAACAGTGGTTATACAAACAGAAGCGATTTTAAATTCACGCCCTCTCACGCCAATCACATCTGATCCAAATGACTTAGAGGCATTGACACCTGGGCATTTCCTAATCGGAGAACCACTTACAACATTGCCCGAGCCACACGTTTTGGACAGCAACACTAACAGTGTTAAAAAATTCCGTCAAATACAACACATCCAACAGCATTTCTGGAAAAGATGGTCATGTGAATACTTACATCTCCTACAACAAAGATCGAAATGGACCCAGCCATCACCCAATTTGGTGCCTGGGACGTTGGTGGTACTCAAGGAAGCAAATGTTCCGCCTATGAAATGGAAACTAGGACGTATAGAGGAGGTTATAAAGGGTAATGATGATTTAATTCGGGTGGCCACCGTCAAAACGCAAGACGGCATCTTTAAACGAGCAATACACAACCTGTGCCCGCTACCTATACCAACAGAGACGAATACGGTAAATGGACCAGAAAACTAGAAAACCAACAGCCAAATCACTAAGGGTACTTTCCAAACTAATTGCCTTGAGAAACCAACGCCGAAACGCAAAAAAATTGTAACATCACTGTTGTCGATTGCTCTCATGGTGTGTTTAAGCTTCCCTTCCTCAATAGCTCAAAAAACAGACCGAGTAAAGATAAATCCACTAGATGAAACGGTTGGTATATATTTCGAAGACATTGGAAAAATACAAACTATTAATAGCTACTGGAATATATACGTATATTATAACCTTACAGCCTATTTCTTGGAATTGCGTGAAATTGAGTCGTGTCTTCAGCGACTAGAAGAATTTTGTGCGCAGGAAAACATTCACAAGGTAAATTGCAAACCAACGATCGATGCAATAACACACAGGTTCACAGCCATAAATCACAACAACGAGATTCTGTACAACTACAATATCCCCTCTGGATATTGTGGGAAAAGTGGCTAATAGCCTATTCGGGGTTCTTGATCAGGATGATGCCAAGCATATTGAGAGTCAAATATACAAGGCCAAGCAAAACCAGCAGCATCTGATGGAACTCATCCAAAAACAAAGTTCCATCGCCGATTCTACGTCAAATCTTCTAAAGCGTAGTGTAATTCAAATTAATCAGCAATCTCAGGCTCTAAATGCCTACTTGGCCAAAATCGCAAACGCAATTCAAGAAAAACAGGTGGAAAATGACGTGAAACAAAATATCGCCTCTCTAACTTCATACTTGATCCTGGCAATTTCAAATCTCGAAAAGATTCAAGAACTACTCTTAGATGTACTTTTAGATTTGAATCATGCAAGGATTAATCCTCAAATAATAACACCTCACCAACTTACCGAACAGATCATGCTAATAAAGGCACATCTACCGCCTACACTACCACCAGCGAAGGGAACAACCATGGACCTGTACAAAATGGCCTCGGTGAAGGGACGAGTTTTGAAAGAGGCGGTTGTTTTTGAAATGCGGCTCCCACTTGCCGATAGCGCGGAATTTCAATTGTTTAATCTACTTCCTATTCCCATTCTACAACAGTCGTATAGTTATCTAGTGGAAACGTCTTCACAATTGTTGGCTATTTCACCAACAAGGGATGAATTCTTTTTGCTCTCCGAATTCGAATTAAGTTTGTGCAAGGAATTATCGTCGCAACATTTTCTCTGTAAAAAAGTACATCCCACTTACACCAAACAAGCTGCCACGAGCAGCTGCGAAATAGCACTGTGGAATCATAAGAACAATGCCCTTCACGAGTGCACGTTAAAAAAAATCCCCGATGTGGATTACTGGAAGGCATTGAAGGGTTCTAATCGGTGGATATTCTCTACAAGATCTCGGGTAACAGGCCATCTAATATGCAACGAAATCACGGAAGGTCTAACGGTGGTCGGAAATGGCTTGCTTGAATTTAAGGAACCTTGTATACTCAAAATGCCAACCATGTCTATCAGGGGAATATTGGAGTACAATAATACTGTCACCATCAAAAACTCATTCATTCCAAACACCAACATAAGCACTTGGATCCTAAAGCCTTCAAAACCAAGTACCAGTGACCTCCCGCAGATACATGACATTGATGAAGTGGAATTTGTAAAATTAAAGGATCAAATCAACACAGTAATACAGCAGTCCGAGGAACTACCGGAAAAAATTAACTGGCATGACTATCATCACTACGGATTAGGCTATCTATTACTGGCTGGCATGATTGGGGCGGTGGTCATATATTGCTGTCATCGACGACGGAAGCCTAAGCCGGCTCCCAGATCCTCTCGTTTTCAAGTGAATGTCTAAGTCACTATTTTCATTTTTTTTTCTCTCTCTCTTTTCTTATTGCTATGATTGTTAATACATTAGTATCTTTCGTTAACACGTTTGTTTAACCTTCATTCAAAGAATATTTAGCCCAAGATAACAATAATAAAGGGTTTTGTTTTAAGTTAGAAGCTAAGAACCCTCTAAGGAGGGGAGTCTGTTAAGATTTATATTCTCACGCATTCTACTGCGTTGACACAAATTGTAAGTGTGCGAACGGTCATTACCAGGTCGCTCACGAATATCAGATTCCGAGCGACGGTACTGTCTGTTCCCACACTCGAATTCAATTCATTTGTGAAATTCGAGTGTTTACGAATTTGAATTTATTCGTGAGCACTCGAGTTCCGTTGCTAAATATTAAAATTTGTCACATTAGTCTTAAGTGAACTATCGGTCAGAGTGGACTCAAAATAATAAACTGTGTTGTCGTGATTTTGTACAATTTTGTGCCTTATTATCGAACAGGGTTTTAAAAGCGAAAGGAACATTATTTACACGTAAGCTAATAGCAGTGGTCTGAGTGTGCTTGTATAACAGCCACCCGAACTTGAATCCCATATTGTAGTTTAAATTGAGCCAATCCAAAATAAATTGTTTTAAGAACTTTTTTGAAGCAATATTGGTCTATCAGATACATTTTCCTCGTCACTAACAACATATGCGATTTAATATTTTGTACGTGATCTTTCCAGTTTAAATTGCAGTCGATCACTACACCAAGATATTTATATTTTTGCACAGACTCAATATTAAAACATTTTGACGAACAAGTACGATTAGATGAGAAATTGTTTTTACCACAGCTATAGACAGGTAGACAAAATTAATGCAATCATAGGCGTGAAAACATATATTGTAGTCGTGTATGACCTTACTGCTGATATTAAAAGACATTTCCATTATCGATGAGGTCGGTAATGAGGAGTGCAGAGCACAAGACATGTGGGATTCCCTACAACAATCTGGCCTGGAGAAAGCCAAATCACTGCTCGGAACATCTAAAGGCCCCTGCCAACACGCAAAAGAAACCTGGTGGTGGACAGACGAAGCCAAAGCAGTGATACACGAAAAGAAAATGGCTTTCCAAGCTTGGTCAAAGTGCTCTTCTACTAATAGAGAGGAAAAAGCTCGCCGTGAAAAGGTATATAGACGTTGCAAAGGTATCGCGAAGAAAAAATGCGCCGAATTCAAAGCGAAAAGCATGGAAGGCCTCTATCAGGAGTTGGAAGAAATATCGTCTTCCGCGTCTGACAGGAACCAGGCTACCCAGGAGCTTCGACAAAACAATTTGAACAAAGGAGCAAATATCTTTAAGATAGCCGCCCAGAGAAGAAAAAATGTTCAGGAGATTCGTTTCCCAAAGTTTATTAACAATGCTGAAGGCCAACTCCTTGTGGAAGACGAAAAAATTCTCCACAGATGGCGACAGTATTGCGAGGAACTTCTCAACGAACAGTTTCCCCGAGTGTACTTTCCAAGAGCTGCCCCGAATCATGCCGAAATATCCGACATCACAGTCGAAGAAGTTCGGTACGCGGTTAAAAACTCCAAGAAAAGAAAAGCTGTTGGGCCGGACGGGATACCCTCTGAGTTCTGGAAAAAGATGGGAGACATCGGGTCTAGATGGCTCATGGTTCTTATCTCCAAACTTATGAGAGGCGACACTATGCCTAATCAATGGAGGGAAAGCTATCTTCTTCCATTGCACAAAGGAAAGGGTGATACGCGAAATTGTGATAACTACCGTTCTGTCAAGCTGATGTCGCACACCATGAAGATCGTTGAACGGGTATTAGATAGCCGACTGCGAAAAATAATACGACTATCTGATGACCAGTGCGGGTTTGTCTCGGGTAAATCAACAACAAATGCAATCCAAAGTATAAGGATCATGATGGAAAAGCATCGTGATTCTTCAAAGGACCTGCATATGGTGTTGGTTGATTTCGAGAAGGCCTTTGACCGGCAACCAAGAGATCTTTTATGGGTAGCGCTAAGACAAAAAGGAGTTCCAGAAACCTACGTGCGAGTGATTATGGACATGTACGAAAGAGCAACGACAAGAGTAAGATGCACTGCAGGAGTCACCGACGAGTTCGCAATCAAAGTCGGTGTACACCAAGGGAGCGTCCTCAGCCCACTGCTTTTTATAGCAGTCCTTGATTGCTTGCTTGAAGGAAAAGTGACGGACCCCAATGTGCACCAGCTATTCTTTGCTGACGATGGGGCCATTATAAGTGATGATCAGGCGTCCCTACAACGAGCACTTGATGTGTGGGTGGACATTTTTGAGGGACACAGGTATCGTATTAGTTCAAAGAAGACAGAGTATCTGTGCTGCCCGTCCTCTGACCCTCATCAGCCTATTCCAGACATTTACTTGAATGGAAGAGTGCTTCCCAAGTGTGAAAAGTTTAAATATCTGGGATCTATGATTAATAGAGAAGCAACTTGTGATGACGACATCAAACATCGCGTAAGCGTAGGGTGGATGAAGTGGCGGGAAAACTCCGCCATCTTCTGTGATCGAAAAATGCCCCCTAAGCTGAAAGGAAGGCTCTACACTTCAGTTGTACGTCCGGCGCTCACATACGGTTCACAATGCTGGACAATGCACAAAAAGTATGAGAGCAAATTAACGGCAACTGAGATGAAGATGCTTCGCATGACAGCGGGAGTAACAAAGCGTGACAGAATTAGAAGTTCAAAGATCCGAGGAAGCCTCCACGTAAAAGAAACCATCACAAGAAATATAGAGCGCGACCGACTCAGTTGGTATTGCCATGTTCAAAGGAGAGATCCTTTGAACCCCGTCCAAAAGGCGTTATCAATCAACATTCCAATTTCAACACGCAAAAAAGGCAGGCCGAAAAACAATTGGTGCAAACAAATGCAAAAACACCAGCACTGGATTGGCCTCAGCGATGAAGTAATCCCAAACCGGGAAGCCTGCCGCTACTTTCTGAGGTCAAACCGGCGGACCCCACAAGCGGACCAGTAGGAATGCAGTTAAGTGGGAAGGTTATGGTCCTACACTTCTGACCATAACGACGCTGGGATAAAAAAGGTTAAAAAAAAAAAAAAAAAAAAAAAGGAAAAGAAGATTAAAAGACATTAACTTTGTTTTCTCGCTAATAATTAATTTATGCGCAGTAAACCAGAGCCTCAAGGTTTCTAGAACCTCCGAAATCTTGGTAACACAATCAAATTCACTCTGAGATTGTACAAGGAAAACTATATCGTCCGCAAAAGCAGTAGACATACCCCCAAAGTTACTATCAAGGAGTGAGTTAATATATATTAAAAATGACAGAGCTCCTAAAACTGAACCTTGAGGTACACCATTTTTTAAAGTACAAGATTGACTGAAAGTGTCACTAATTTTAACTTTCTGTTCCCTGCCTTTCAAGTACGAACAGAATCATTTGTGTATTACCCCCTAAACCCAGCATTATAAAGCTTTCCAAGCAGTATGTCATGATCGACCATGTCAAAAGCTTTAGTCATATCAATGAAGAGGGCCATCGTCGAATTATTTTGGTTAATATTCTCGTACAGCTGACAACATACTCTGAGAATAGCATCCTCAGTTGACATACCTATTCTAAATCCGAATTGACTGTTACTAAAAAAGTTATTTCTATCTAAAAAGCACACAATGCGAGATTTAATGACTTTCTCGAAGACTTTGGCAAAGGTTGGCAGAAGCGAAATGGGCCTGTAGTTGGACACATAATTTCTACTACCTTTTTTAAATACGGGAATCGCTTCAGCACATTTGATATGACGAGGAAAACTGCCATTTAGAACGCTTAGATTAAACAGATATGTTAGTACGTCAACCACATATAAACATATGTTTTTTAATAAACCGCTTGATATGCCATCACTTGTGGGCGAGTTTTAATTTTTTAAGGATTAAATGGTATACGTTCTTTTTAAACCTAGATCATTGTCGAATATCGGTAGAATTAACGCCACCTCTCTTAAGAAGGATGACAAGTCGTATTCTCTATTTCCGTAAAATTCATTGATTTTCGAAACTGTTATATTGTACTGCGATCTTTTTATTTTGTGGCAATGCCACTTGACTTACTTTAGTCTTATTTTATATCAGCCAATTTTCTTTGGCTTATGTGCCATAAATTCACCGCTTAGTGTTTTCATTTCTTCGGTTTCTGTTGTTGTGTATGGTACAGTAAATCTGGGGTTTCTATCTTTATTTTCTTTTGACATTAGTTAGTTTGGATTGGTTTTTTTTTTTTGTTGGAGGCTTCTACTATCTGTTGGAGCACTCAGACACAAATATTGGTCCATTGTACTACCAGACAGACACCTTGTCTTTATTGTATTTTCCCCGCTGTCCGGAGAAAAGTGAGGAGGGGCTTCAGTGATGTAGAGCTAAGAGATTCGGCACCCACCACGTCGGCCCCAAGGGCGCGCCACCGCGCACGAGCGAAGGCGGGACAGTCGCAGAGAAAGTGTTGCAACAAGCAGCATAGGTAGGTGTCTCACTGATGCCAAGCACGTAGAGATGCTTGGCAAAAGTGTAATGACCCGTGTAATCACGCCCGTTAACCTTCTGCAATCATTTCTCCTTAAGGTTAAGAAAAATGTTGCGGACTTTTTGCAGACATCAGGGCATACGCGCTTAGTCATTCTGCATCCTGGATATTCCCTCCATCTACGACTGTGTACGTTAAAGACCCAGTCATTGATGTCAGATTTGACCGTGGCAGCAGGTAGACCTAAGCGGGTTCAGGTCCTGAGAAACTCTCATCTGAGCCTCTTCTAGCGAGTTCATCGGAGATCTCGTTTCCTGGGATTCCAGAGTGACCTGGGACCCATACAAGCCTAAGTGAATTTAGTCTTCCGACTTTGTTCAAAAAGGTCTTGAGTTCATGCACTAATTTGGAGTTGGGTAGAGGGTTGGACACAGCTTTGAGTACAGCTTGGCTATCACTGTAGACACATATGCTTTTTCCCCTCCACCTATGTTTCACAACATAGTGCATGTGCATTAGGATTGCGTAAATCTCCGCTTGGAAGACAGACGCATATTTTCCAAACGAGAAGTGCAATGGAATATTTTCGCGTTCAAAGAAAACTCCAGCGCCGGACTCCTGCTCAGTCCTGGAGCAATCTGTGAAACTGCGAAGACAGTCCATTCCAGGTTCAGTGTCTGGCCAAAGCCAGTCCTGACGCCATTGAAATGTGACTGTGAAGTTACAGCACAGTACTATGGCAGGTGTCATTGCGTCAGAAGTCATATCCATGAGACAGGGGTCGTAGGATATTTCTTCCGCAAGTACACTTTCACTCCGATGCGAGTTGTACCAAAGATCATTTCTCTTTAGGCGAGAAATAGTTTTCAGTCTGATATATATGTCAAGGGGTGGAAGATTCATAATAGCATCTAGAGCAGCTCCCGGTGTGCTGGGGAAAGCCCCCGTGCAGCTGAGACAGACCGCTCTTTGGAGTTTGGTGAGTGAAGCCACAGCGTGTCTACGTGTTAGCCTGCTCCACCAAACAACCGATGCATATGAGATTATCGGTCTTATCATTGCCGTGTAGATTCGAGGACCTTCTTCGGCGATAAGCCCCATGTTTTGCCAAAGGCACCTTTGCATTGCCAAAAAGCTGACAGCGCTTTGGTAGTTTTGGACTCAACATGTTTTGACCAGAGAAGTTTGTTATCTAGAATGACTCCCAGATACTTAGCTTCCTTGGATATAGGGATGGGAATGCCTTTTAGCACCAGCTGAGTAATGTCAGTATTTTTCCTCCTTCCTTCACGAGAAGGAAGGACATCAGTCTTAAGAGGATTAACCGACAGCCCATTTCTCGTGCACCAGTCTTCGATCACGTCTAGCGCCGCCTGCGCTTTGAGACTGACATTCGCTAAACATGAGCAGACAGAGAGAACAGCAATTTCATCCGCATAGGCCTGGGCATAGATTCCAGAGGCATTGAGAGCATTTAGCAGAGAGTCGACCACCATGCACCATAACAGCGGAGACAAGACGCCACCTTGCGGGCAGCCCCTGTTTACTCCAGGCTTGACACATTGTTCGAGGCCTGCATCAGCGATCAATGTCCTGTGCACGAGCATTGCTTTGATCCACAAAACCAGTGTTTCATCTACGCCATGCCGTCTAGCAGCGTTACACATGCTGTCGAAAGTAGCGTTATCAAAAGCTCCCTCAATGTCGACGAAAATGCCTAGTACGTACTCTTTCCTTTCGAGAGCACATTCAATTCTCCCAACTTGGTTTTGAAGCGCAATCTCGTAGGATTTTCCGCGCTGATAAGCATGTTGCATATCCGACAGAGGATGCATTCGAAGGGCAACTTTGCGCACGTGCAACTCTACTAATCTTTCCATGCTTTTCAGCAAGAAGGATGTTAGACTTATTGGTCTAAAACTCTTGGCTAGTGAGTAATCCTCTTTCCCTATTTTGGGAATAAAGACCACTTTCACCGCGCGCCAAGGAATAGGTATATAGGCAAGTGCCAGACTAGCAGTGAAATTTCTTTTCAGTGCAGGAAGCAGCAGTCTTATACCTTTTTGCAGCAAAGCGGGGTATATCCCATCAGTGCCCGGCGACTTAAAGCCATCGAAGGATGCCACAGCAAATTCAATGGCTTCAGTAGTTGCCACGCGTGACGCAAAATACCAGCTACGCCGAGTTGTTTTCATCGTTTCAGTCACAGTTTCCAATGAGGGAGTGTGCAATGAGCCGATGACAGTCTGATTTCCCGAAAAATGGGTCTGAAACAGTAAACTAAGAGTTTCTGCTTTAGACTCGGTGAAGGTACCATCAGACTTTCTGAGTACATCCAGCTTTGTCGATTTTCCTCGTTTGAGGACGTTAACCAACTTGCTGGTCGCGCTCAGGGATTTGATCTCTTCGCAGAAGGACTTATAGGAATCATTCTTCGATTTACGAATCAGCTGCTTATATTCCTTCTGCTTCGATCGATATTTATTCCAGTCATCTTCCGAGTTCGATTTAAGCGATCTGTTCAGGAGACTTCTGGCTTCCCTGCGAAGACATTGGAGCTCAGCGTTCCACCAGGGTACCGCCTTCCTGCTGGGAGGTATTTTGACAGGACATGCGAGTTCAAAACAGTTGGTGATGGCGCTGTTCAGGTTATGAACGGCATCCTCTACCAATTAATTTGTTTTGAGTTTAGGCGGGGCTTGAGTGGATTTCTCAAGCTCCTGCCTAAATCGCACCCAGTCCGTTTTTCTCGGATTCCGCACGGGCTGCGAGGGGGAGATCCCACACTTCAATTGGAATTCGATGTATCTATGGCCTGACAGCGTAACATCTGGTAAGACTCTCCAGTTAGTGATGGCCTTCACATGCCTATTAGACAGGGTGACCTAACCCCTAACTTCCTGTCGTCTCGCCATCACAAAGGTTGGTTGAGAGCCAACATTGTTGATGATAAGGTCAGACGAAAGAATGAAGTTTAAAAGATGGTCATCTATCCGGTTGCATTTGCTGCTGCCCCAAACAGTATTTTGAGCGTTAGCATCGCAACAGATGATGAGTCCAATCTTTCTGGCTTCACAGTACTCTACGAGTTCGGAAACCGCCTTAGGTGGCGGGGGTAGTACCGAGTCGTAGGGGAAGTAAGCAGACGCCACGACGAAGTGTTCAATTTCTCCCTGCGCTTTGTAGCTAACTTTCGCAACCACCAGATCTTGACCACAGAATTGACCAAGTTTGGTTGCCGATAGCGTGTTCGATATGATGAGACAGACCCTGGGCCTTTCGGATCACTCATCATAAAGGATCGTAGCATCACATATACCACCAAGACCACACAGGTGTTTGTTCCACACCCATGGTTCCTGAATGGATACAATGTGCTGATTTGTACTACTGCATGCAATTCTGCTACTGAGAAGAGCAGTAGTAGCCTTGCAATGCTGTAGGTTAATCTGAGTAAAAATCATAGATTTAGACTGCGGAGCACGTTCCATCCTTCGACTACTTGACATCAAAGTGGAATAAAATCCTACCAAGGCCGAAGTAGGGACGTGAGTCGTACGCGGATTTCAGGGCGTCGACAGAGCCGTTGTCCAATCCCAAAACCAGAGTGAAGCCCTATTTTTTCAGGGAGTTATTTTTCTCCTTGTAGGAATAGACAGTCCAGACCCACGCGTCAGCACTTTCAGCTTGTTTCCGGGTTTTCCCGGAATCCAGCAGATGGCGCGCGTCAATTTCGGGAGTCTAACTTCCTGATAGGTAGTAGTCCCCAGGGGAGGAATTTTCGGCACCATACTTCTGATCCAGGCAGATGTCTGCTGTGAGGAACAGCTCACCATGAAGGTACCATTCATCAAAGCAGACCTCTCAGCCTGAATACAGAAGCCTGTTGTTGAAGCTAGCTCCAGTAAATGATCCTCGCAATGTTGGCAATCTGCGCTGGTCATTCTGCTGTCACTGCCAGCCTTCCCTATCCTGACCTTTTCAGAGGAGATGGCTGCCTCTTTGTAGGAGAGGTGCTTGTCTCAAATTTTTACGGTCACTTGTGTTTCCTTTCCAGAGGAAGCGCTTTTTTTGTGTGAAGTGCCCGCCTCCGATGAGCAGTCTTTGGTCCCCTCCGTCTTCAGGTTTTTGTTTTGATCTTTGTTGATCGCCGCATCTGCCATCGGACTCCGATTTCCCGCCGCTACATTAGAGGAGGAGACATCACGTTCTCTCTCTCCGTTCCCTCTCTACCTTTTTTGGTTCGAGCTCCTGCTTCCTTCCGATGCCGCTTTGGAACAGCTCTGCCAGCTTGAGGGTTGTTGTGATCCGAGGCCGCTTCGCCTTCTGCGGTCAGAGTCTGTCAGCATCATCGCCTTTTTCGGTGGTGGCGCCGGCCATAACAGGACCCTGAACACCTCCACCTCCGTCAGTTTTGGAACCTGGCACGCTCTTATTGGGGATTTGGCCGTGTCGATGGGTTTCGGTAGGGGATACCTCCGCCGATCTAATCCTCTTAACTGCTTTCCCCAGAGGTTCGCCTTCAATCTTCGTGCCTTCGGCTCTGCCAGCCTCTTTGCACGCTTTTCGGGCACGCCTCTTTCTCCTTCTTTTTTGGCACTTAGCAGTGAAATCTACAGTAAGTCCCAATTCTGGGGCTCGTTCAACCTTAGCGGTTTCCCGTGCCGCGCCATCGCCGGTGTCGCCTCCGTTGGTTACACCACTCATGCTCAGTCCAACCAGGTAGTCGGACAGTGAGCCGCAGGAGTCGGTGTCGTTTCGGGCTGCCGGAGAGTTGTGAATGAGTAGTGGGGCTTCCAGATTCCTTGCCCCGGATGCGATCAGATAGATCGCGGGTGGATTTCCGCTATTGCGGGTGCCACCTGGATTAATACCATCCATTAGGTTGTCCATTCATCCATAATAAGCTCGGTTCTCCGGATCTTAGTTCGAGCTCATTGACCTCTTAAGCCCCTGCGCCCCGACAAGGCGCCCGAAGAGCGAAAGGGGAATAGATTGGCTAATCCTTGGATTAGCTATGCCAACTTTGGAGCACTTTTATTCACTTGATTCACTTAATTTTGCTTTACTTCAGTCACTATACGGTCCCTAGATCTTTAAAAATAGTATCATTTGAATACTTTAGATCATTTCTTCAATTCGTGACCTACTACTTCCGGATTTATTAATTCTCTATCACTAGAGAACTTCATGATTTAGGAACCAAAATCATTCTTATACTTCTTCAAGTAACGTTTTCTGTAAAATTACAGATCTAATTGATCTTTTTTATTATTTGTTTTTCAAATCGTTGATGGTGTTGGTTGAATTAGATTTATCCACATATTTACCGATGCTATGGTTCGTTTGTAAATGAACAGTACCAGAAGATAACTTTTGTTCTGTTTCATGCATACTTTTGAATATATGGCCACAGTTCCTTGTTGCTCTTGGAATTAACTTAAAATAAAACCCATCTTATCTTCCCTGCAATATAACCCCAAAACTGTTATTGTCATCAATCTCGTACCCCGATTGTACTTTCGCTTTGGCAAAAAGGTTTCAACAATCTGGACCATTTCACCTTCACCGCCGAGTACCAATTACGGTGCGATGCATTTGCTTCAGCTTTTTCTCCAAAGTACCTGTAGTAATCTGCCACTATGCTGCGACTAAAGTTACAATTGATTCTGTGGAAACACCATTCCAAAAGATGCTTATACGCAACAGTGAATTGCATCTTGAAAACTAAACAAATGATAATTGTAAAAGCAATAGGTTATCAGCCCCTTTGAAGATTGTTCCTGAAGATGGATTTAAAGTTTTGCGACACGAAATAAAATCTTTCTTCTTGGATTCTTTTGAGAAACATCTCCATACCTATTTCAGTTTTTTTCTGGAAAAAAATGTCCACAAGCATTGGAAGACCACAACATATATGTAGGTACTGTTGATTGTCTTGAAGGAATTAAATCGATTTCCTCTGCGAAGGAAATTGCTTTATAGTTATCGTGAAAATAATTCTCCAAAAGATTGAAAGAAAAAAAGTTAGGTTATATATAACAATCTTACGCTGAGTATTTCTGTCGAACTAAAAATCAGTTAAAAAAAATTCCGCCCAGCCAGAAATCATTTAGACAAAACACTTTATAAAATGGAGTGTATGACTCCGAAGCTACCTATGAATTTGCATCCATTTCATTCCAGTACATGTATGTATGTATGTAAATGGACTACCTGACATCAATAGAAAATCTAAGCCCTTAAATATCTTTAAAAGTCGGCGTCACGGATATCGTAATCTCTCCCTGCATTTTAGTGACAAACCTTTTTCAGCAACGGAATGGCTGAAATACGTCGGACATCAGTTGTTTATTGGAGTTACATGGAAGCATCCACGAATTCTCTTGATTGACTATATTACTTAGGATTATGTACGACTCAATCAGTCAATAATCAATTAATCCCGCTTAAGAACGCATCTAATACAATACATAAATAAATATGAACAACCAGCTCATCAGTTAAAAGTGTTCACAAAAAAAGAGGTAACATTTATATTTATACAAATAACATATTTTCTGCAGAACGTGCGGCACTTTAGCGGCACGTGCACGCTTATGGTATTATGTTTTTCACATTTGGGACTGAATTTATATGTTCTTTGTTTTTATTTTCTCTAAAGAGTTTTCTTTCGAAACCTGTCGTACTTTATTTTAAGATAAATTTGAGAAAAAACAAAAATATATAAATTATTCTCCCATTTGTTATTTATATGTATTGTAAGTATCAGATGTACCTTAAATTCATAATATTAAATATTCCTTTTATCAACTAAAAATGTGTCATCCTCTAAATTGTGTACGTTCTCTATTGTACTCAAAAGCCTGCGACTCTTTTCATGAAAATTATTTCCATGTATACATAGGTACTCTAGGTTGTGAAGTATTGGTATAGGTATAGTTCATTATAGAAACTTAAACTAAACTATAATTAAAGTTATACATATAGTTCATTATAAAAACAGTTCTTTAATTTTATTCGGGTTCGGTTTCATTCCATTACTGGTAAAATATGACCCCAGAATTTAGTGTCCAGCTTTAGGAAAGAGTATTTGTCAAATTTGACTTTTAGACTGCTAAAATATTTAAAATGTGGGTAGGTGTCTGATCTAGACTGGTCTCTTTGATATGATCTCTTAATATTTCATTCATCAGTCTGTGAAAGGCAGCTGGAGCATTTTTTAGCCCAAAAATCTTCCGGTTTAACTCATACAACATCGGCTAAAAAAATCTTATGAAAATCTTTTGGATGCATTTTTATTTGGTGTAACCTTTCCACGAGCTTATGCAATAGACTCCAAGAGCGATAATTACACTATTGCCGTTCCCCGCGTCTGACTTATGATTAACCTTTGGTAAAGCCACTCATTTTTGTTTGTTTTTATCGGTTTTTCGTTTTCCCTTATCGCCAAATTTCTCTTGCAGAAGAGATATCATCATAACAGGCGTCGGAGGGTGTAAGTCCTGCGATAAACTTTACATGATTACTTGACAGAACCAGAGCATTTTAATTAAAAATGTTCGTGAATCGTGGTTCGAACATTTGCCTCGAAAGACTCTATTCATTAAAAACTTTTTCACGGCAAATACTATCAATTTAACGCGTCTGGGGTCATTGAAGTTTCATTTGGTGATGTTCTTTGAATTTTTGTCATCTAAATCTTTTGCATAAATGTCCAAATTTATCGCCCATACATTTTCGGTCGCTATAATCAACCGCTGCAATAATACAAAGTATTTTCTCTGATATTTTCCAACTCTAACTACGACGGTCATTACAAGTACTTTTTAACTTCTTGTAAAAACTCGACACACTCATTAACAATTTTTGTAACCTGAAAACGGAAACTGGGCCTTGTTAATAACTTCATTTTTCTGATTATGTCACAAACTGAATTCGAAAGTTTTCTGTGAGGAAGTCCCAGATTTTGGAATCAATGTTAACGCACGTTATGAATTCAGCCTTATTGATAGAACACTGTGTCAGTTATATGATTTGTATATTTAAGATTAGTTATGATTATGTGTCACATAAATATTTACTTAAGGAAAATTATAAACGTAGTATATAAAAACGTAAAATAATTTTTCAAATAATATAATTTTTTTAATTCAATAAATTATAATTATTCTGTTTTTCATCTTCATTAAATTTTTCACAATAATTAATAAATATAGGATCTTATAATAATTTTGTAAAATTTAGTTTAAATAATTCATTTACGCAAATTTTCTTATCATTTTCATCTTCATATTTTTCTATTAAATAAACCGATAAGGTATTTAATAAATAATAACTGTTAATATAAGTGTAAGTATTTTTTTCTGATGGATGAATTGTAGTTTTATTGTTTTTTTCAATTTCTTTAATTTCCTTATCATTTATTTTCAAAAGTTACGTAAAACATTTATTATCTTTATTAATAATAATATGTAAATAATTATGTTATTGTATTTTTTAAATTATTATAGAAAGTAAAGAAAAATCGAAAAATTTATCTTTTTTATATCGTCTAGTTAATAGTTTTCCACATTCAAGGAAATCAACATCATTCTCATCATTTTGAATAGAATTAAAATCGTCCAAAACATTAATTGCGCTAGACATTTTGAGTTTGTATTTTTTACTATTCATTTTTATAAAGAAAATAAAAATACCTTTTAAAAAGGTTTAAATCTTTAAAAATTGTATGGTAATCCCAGATGTTCGTATATATTTAATCAATAAAATTTTAAAAATAAATAAATAATAAAATGACAACTATTTCTCTAGATGGAAATTCTTCCAGAATTTATATTGAATATGATGAACCAATTAAATTAGATAAAAATTCAAATTATTGTATGAAATATGTTTATTGAATTCTAGTACATATAATTCAATCCCAAATGTATCTAAATTACTTAACCATAATGTATTGTCTTTGATAAAAAATAATCAAATTATTGATATTACTTTTCCGACCGGCTCATATGAATTTGATTATATTAATAATTTCTTTGATGAAAGTTTAGAACTCGAAATCAGACCAAATATGACTACTTTAAAAGCTGAAATTTTTATTAAAATGAAATAGGTTTTACACAAGATAATTCAGTTGGTTCTCTGTTAGGATTTAGTAAGCAAATAAATTACTAGAATCAGATTTACCAGTAAATATTATGAAAGTTAATTATATTCGAATTAAATGTAATATTGCTCCTGGAAGCTATGAAAATATAAAACCATCAAATATTATTCATGAGTTTTTTTAACTGATAGACCAGGTGAAAAAATTAATGAAATTCCTTAAAAAATTATTTATTTCCCAATTATAAATACATCTATAAGAGAAATTGATATTAGAATTGTTGATCAAGATGTTGATTTAATTGACTTTAGAAATGTAAAAATTAGTGTTAGATTACATATTCGTAAAATAGATTGAAAATATATTTTTTTTTTTTATTAAATGAAGTATTATGTAAGTGAAGAAAAAGATATCTAAGCTACCAATTTTATGATTATTTACCAGCAAATACAACTCAACTAGATGCATCTGGTAGACCGATATTAATTGAAATTAATAACCAAGATATAAAAACTTTTCCTCATAAAAGTCGTTACTTAAAAATGCTACATACATGAAATTGAAATTAAAAAAAATCAATTTTGTCAATAATGGATTATTAAATATGTTTAGTAAAATATGATATTCAATTAGTTAAACTGAAATAGATTCTATTGAAAATCCAGGCATTACAACTACTATGAAAGGAATATCATCTTTTTTCTAATGATTTGGCACTTAATAATGCAGGATAGCTAATACAAAATAAAGGAGCTGTATTGAATAAACAAGGTTACTTTTCTGTTTGTATTCCAATGAATACAGTAATAGGTTTTTTTGAAGATTATAAAAATTTTATTTTCAGAATTAATCAAAGATTAGAACTTATTAGATCTAACGTTGATAAAAATTATCTTCAAACTACGCTTGCAGATCATACTTTTGAAAATAATATTTCTGAAATAATTTGGAGAATGTCAATTTTTCTGTCGAAGTTGAACATGATATAAATAAAAACATATCTAGTAATTCAAATTTTAATATGTATTGGAAGTATTTTTACACAAGTTCTAATCCAAGTGCAAAAGAATATACTTGGAGAATAACCACAAGCAGTGCAAAACCAAGATATTTTTTAATTAGTTTTCAAACCGATTGGTTTCATAATATTAATGAAGATAATAGTAAATTTGATTTATGTGATTTGTAAAACGTACAAGTAAATCTTAATACTACCAAGTATCCTAATTCTGAATTAAGTTTATCTTATCAGCAAAATAAATGTAATGTTTTATATGATATGTTTTCAGAATTAAAAATTCATATTATGGACAAAATGGACATAATTTACCACTGATGAATTATAATTCATTTTTAAGAGATTATCCAGTCATAATAATAGACACTTCAAAACAAGATGAAGTAGTTAAAGATGCAGTTATTGATATAAAAATAGATTTTAAATGGTGTAGTAATTTTCCATCTAACCCTATAATTCATTGTTTAATAATAAGTGATGATAGTTTTTCATATAATCCATTAACAAATCAAGTAATGCATATGCAAGTATAATTAAGTAAAATGAGTTCAATAAAAATCAAATTTTTAAACAAAAAATACTAAATTAACTATTAATTTATGACACCCTTAAGCCACCTAAATTTTTTTTATATATTTTTTAATAATTTATTTCCTAAGATTATTAGATCAATTATTTGTAGACCAAGCAATTGTGGTAAAACTATTATTCTATTAAACATTATTACAAAAATTCACCATTCTGATGTTATCATTTGTTCAAAAAATTCGTAACAAGACAAGTATAAATATTTAGAAAATTTAATTGAAAAATATAATAAAGTATTTTATATGAAACACATAACTTGGAGCCCAGAAAATTTCAAACCTTAACAATAAATTCACTCCCACAACCAGAAGAAATTCCATCTCATTCGGTTATAGTTTTCGATGACATTTCTACTGAATCTCTTTTTACTAATTTCTAATTACTTTGCTTACAGCAGACATATCAATATTTCTTCCTTTTATTTAAGTCAAACATACTCCAAAATTCCTAAGCAACTAATTAGAGTTAATGTAAATTATATTATTTTATTTACTCAAGACAAGACTAACTTGAAACATATTTTTGATGCTCATATATCTGATTATATATAATGGAAATATTTGGCTATGAGCATAAGTTATTTTTAATTATATATTTTATAATCATTAGTATTTTAATAATTATATGGTTTTTAGTAAAAAAATATTTGATTATGAGAATGAATTATTTTTAATAATTTTTTAAGATTAATTTTTTTTTGTTTTAAAAAAATACACTACTTCTTCTTCTTCTTCTTCTTTTCCTTTTCCCGGCGTTGTTATGGTCAGAAGTGTAGGACCATAACCTTCCCACTTAACTGCATTCCTACTGGTCCGCTTGTGGGGTCCGCCGGTTTGACCTCAGAAAGTAGCGGCAGGCTTCCCGGTTTGGGATTACTTCATCGCTGAGGCCAATCAAATGCTGGTGTTTTTGCATTTGTTTGCACCAATTGTTTTTCGGCCTGCCTTGTTTTTTTTTGTTTGACACGGGCATGCTCCAGATTTTTTTGTTTGATCTTACTCTTACAACACCGGTGATCTCCAGTCGTGTCAACCCACTGATTTGCATGTACACTTGTGGGGCATGGTATATGTGTCCCTAGGTTCACCTTGGTGTTTTCTAAATTGCCTAGATGTGATTTTTGTTTACCTTTGTTTTAGTCGCCTTTTACGACAAGCGAGAGGTATCGCTGCAGGGACATTCTTAACCCATCCCTGCACGGAAAGATATTTGTTATTTTACATTAAACATTAGAACGAGACTTCTAGCAGATTCGCTTTGTTTAGTGAATTTATTCACACCTAGTATCTAATGGTTGAAGCCATATATTGATAAAAATACCGATTTGAGAAAACAGGCTAATAATGATTTTGAAAAAGATTTTTTTTAAGTACACTAAGTGCAAGGCTACGATACGTGGAGAAACAGGCATCACATGTGAAGGAGTGTGTAATAAGGTGTACCACTCACAAGCAAAATGTTCAGGCATCGACGAAAGCACTAGCGCTACATTAGGAGGTGCGAACTTCTTTCTTTTCCTTTTTATCCCGGCGTCGTTATGGTCAGAAGTGTAGGACCATAACCTTCCCACTTAACTGCATTTCTACTGGTCCGCTTGTGGGGTCCGCCGGTTTGACCTCAGAAAGTAGCGGCAGGCTTCCCAGGTTTGGGATTACTTCATCGCTGAGGCCAATCAAATGCTGGTGTTTTTGCATTTGTTTGCACCAATTGTTTTTCGGCCTGCCTTTTTTGCGTGTTGAAATTGGAATGTTGATTGATAACGCCTTTTGGACGGGGTTCAAAGGATCTCTCCTTTGAACATGGCAATACCAACTGAGTCGGTCGCGCTCTATATTTCTTGTGATGGTTTCTTTTACGTGGAGGCTTCCTCGGATCTTTGAACTTCTAATTCTGTCACGCTTTGTTACTCCCGCTGTCATGCGAAGCATCTTCATCTCAGTTGCCGTTAATTTGCTCTCATACTTTTTGTGCATTGTCCAGCATTGTGAACCGTATGTGAGCGCCGGACGTACAACTGAAGTGTAGAGCCTTCCTTTCAGCTTAGGGGGAAATTTTCGATCACAGAAGATGGCGGAGTTTTCCCGCCACTTCATCCACCCTACGCTTACGCGATGTTTGATGTCGTCATCACAAGTTGCTTCTCTATTAATCATAGATCCCAGATATTTAAACTTTTCACACTTGGGAAGCACTCTTCCATTCAAGTAAATGTCTGGAATAGGCTGATGAAGGCCAGAGAACGGGCAGCACAGATACTCTGTCTTCTTTGAACTAATACGATACCCGTGTCCCTCAAAAATGTCCACCCACACATCAAGTGCTCGTTGTAGGGACGCCTGATCATCACTTATAATGGCCCCATCGTCAGCAAAGAATAGCTGGTGCACATTGGGGTCCGTCACTTTTCCTTCAAGCAAGCAATCAAGGACTGCTATAAAAAGCAGTGGGCTGAGGACGCTCCCTTGGTGTACACCGACTTTGATTGCGAACTCTTCGGTGACTCCTGCGGTGCATCTTACTCTTGTCGTTGCTCTCTCGTACATGTCCATAATCACTCGCACGTAGGTTTCTGGAACTCCTTTTTGTCTTAGCGCTACCCATAAAAGATCTCTTGGTTGCCGGTCAAAGGCCTTCTCGAAATCAACCAACACCATATGCAAGTCCTTCGAAGAATCACGATGCTTTTCCATCATGATCCTTATACTTTGGATTGCATCTGTTGTTGATTTACCCGAGACAAACCCGCACTGGTCATCAGATAGTCGTATTATTTTCCGCAGTCGGCTATCTAATACCCGTTCAACGATCTTCATGGTGTGCGACATCAGCTTGACAGAACGGTAGTTATCACAATTTCGCGTATCACCCTTTCCTTTGTGCAAAGGAAGAATATAGCTTTCCCTCCATTGATTAGGCATAGTGTCGCCTCTCATAAGTTTGGAGATAAGAACCATGAGCCATCTAGACCCGATGTCTCCCATCTTTTTCCAGAACTCAGAGGGTATCCCGTCCGGCCCAACAGCTTTTCTTTTCTTGGAGTTTTTAACCGCGTACCGAACTTCTTCGACTGTGATGTCGGGTATTTCGGCATGATTCGGGGCGGCTCTTGGAAAGTACACTCGGGGAAACTGTTCGTTCAGAAGTTCCTTGCAATACTGTCGCCATCTGTGGAGAATTTTTTCGTCTTCCACAAGGAGTTGGCCTTCAGCATTGTTAATAAACTTTGGGAAACGAATCTCCTGAGCATTTCTTCTTCTCTGGGCGGCTATCTTAAAGATATTTGCTCCTTTGTTCAAATTGTTTTGTCGAAGCTCCTGGGTAGCCTGGTTCCTGTCAGACGCGGAAGACGATATTTCTTCCAACTCCTGATAGAGGCCTTCCATGCTTTTCGCTTTGAATTCGGCGCATTTTTTCTTCGCGATACCTTTGCAACATCTATATACCTTTTCACGGCGAGCTTTTTCCTCTCTATTAGTACAAGAGCACTTTGACCAAGCTTGGAAAGCCATTTTCTTTTCGTGTATCACTGCTTTGGCTTCGTCCAAGTTGTTCCGAGCAGTGATTTGGCTTTCTCCAGGCCAGATTGTTGTAGGGAATCCCACATGTCTTGTGCTCTGCACTCCTCATTACCGACCTCATCGATAATGGAAGAGAGGTAGTTTTCCATGATGGTAATAAAAGCTTCGCCTTTTCCTTTATCCAGCTTATACCACTTGATTCTCTCAGACACCTTCGTTTGCTGCTTTGACTTCTTTCTCGCATCCATAAAAAATTCAGTCAGGAGGAGACGGTGTTGAGGGGCGATCGCGTCTCCCAGGATCACTTTGCAATCTTTAGCTCGTGGCTTCATGAAACTGGATACCAAATGATAGCCTATTTGAGTTTCATTTCCGCCGCTGCTATAAGTGATCAGGTGCCGGCTTTGTTTGACGAACATGGTATTTAGCACTATAAGACCGTACGACTTGCACATGTTTAGGATATCTTCACCTGAAGAGTTCCTGGTGCCGTATCCCCAGGAGGTGCGAACTATATCCACTTTATATGCGATGACTGCATGATGTACATCAGGAAGCTGGACTTGGTAGTAAGGGACATGCAGGAAAGCGTCAACAAGAACACCAGTTTCTTGAGTCTACATAAGGACGAATTCGAGAAGTCATTAAGCAGAAATGAAAATGAAATTGAAATTATTATCTTACAAGCAATCAAGAACCGGTATCGGATGGGATGAAAATCGCACAGGAAATATGGGAAATATGTGGAAAAGCATTCTGGAAATATCAAAAATATGCAGTATGACCAAGAATTTCACCGACGAAAGTGATAAACTGCGTACCGAAAGTCCAGTAATAACACTATTTTAATTGAAATTAAAATATGGCTAACGGTCAGCAAAATAAAACTGAAACTAAAATGTCATATGCTGAGACTGTCAAAAACATAAACAAAGAAGAAGTGCTGCCAAAGCTAAAAAAAGAGTTGCCAATAATTGTAAAACCTAAAGCGTTTATTTTATATAGAATCTTTAGGCGAACATAATAAGCCGTTAGATGAGACTACATAGCTATTTTTGGTTTTCTCGCAAACATACCGTCCACCTTGAAATGATAATTAATTTCAACATTAATCCAAAACTGATTTCATTTCTAAACATAAGTTAACAATTCAATTAAAATTCATATTAAGCATTTACATAAGTAACAAGTATAAATAGAACTAATTGTATCCAAATTACATGCAAACAAACAACATAGAAACCTGAGCTGAAATCCAAAACTTGTTGAAAACGAATTAAATTGAAAAATAAATAAATATTTACATTCCTACTAAGTTAGATAAATTCACTAATAACAAGTTTGGTTCTTATATCACAATTACTTCAAATCAAGTGCACACAATTTCGAAATAGGACATTTAACAATGCCATTTTTCGTTTTCACGGTGGCAACCCTTGCCAGGTCATCAGCGCCATAGTGTACCTCCCTTACACGCCCGACGTAACCATTTACCAGGGGGTTGATTCTCGGATTAAATTAATTCAGTGATTAAAACGAGATTGTTTGGACTAATATTCGGAGCTTTTCCTTGCCATTTGCTGCGCTGTTGAAGGAAGGAAACGTATTCTAAGTGCCAACGCTTCCAGAACGCCTGCTGTAATCGACTGATTCGCCGAAAGATAGTCCGGATCATTCAAAAAACACGGTGCGCTCCCTACAAGAAATGACTTGGGGTCAAATATTCGAAATCATCGATTTCATCAGACGTGGCTACTAAAGGCCTAGAATTTAAGCACTCTATTTTCATAATAGTGTTTGAAGCTCCTCGAACGACAGAAGCGCAGACCCTATCTTCTTCTTCTTCTTCTTCTTCTTAGATGGCGTTACAGCTCATGAAGAGACAGAGCCTAGCTTCTCTCATTCACTTATGTTGTGTGCGATTTGTTTTTTTCACACAAGTGAACGGGACCTACAGTTTAATGCCAATTCCGAACGGCGAGAGTCGAGAAGCTTTTTCAAGGCAAGTGTACTACGGGGGGTTTTGCCAGTTCCCCGCCGAGGAGAGAAGCCGCGTAATAAACATTCGATGGCGTTGATATTATCGGGATCGCTCATTGTGCGTCAGAGGCCGACACACTACTCAATGCGCCACGACCCTATCACTCTTCGCAAATGAAATTTCGTGGATTTTACGGCGGCTTCCCAAAGTCCACCGAAATTTGGGGCTGATGGCGGCATGAAGTGCCAATTTATTGATTCCTTACATGCCTCCTTGTCTAAACCTTTATTATCTGAGTAAAGATCTGAACACCTGCCCCTCCTCGCGATGAATCATTTTAAAGCCAACATGAATGCCTCGGTGGATAAGCTTGTCACTAACTCCGAGTGGATCGGCAATCTACACCCTTTGTTCCTTGCATCCTCTTTTCCTCCACGGCGTGCTTAATACTGGTCCCGCAAAGTCAAGCAAAACCTTTAAAAATGCCTTTTCTCCTTTCAGTCTTGAAGATGGCAGGTTTCCCATTCTTTACTGCATTGGCCTTGCACTGTATTTTTGGCATACAACACAACGATGTACAATACAATTTTTCTTAGTGCAATTCTGGCGCCTATAATTCAAAACTCCTTACAAGCAATGATGAGAGTAGTTGAGGTCCTGCATGCAAATATTTCTGATGAGTGTACTCTATAAGTAGTTTAGTGAACGGTGATGAGCTGGGAAGGATTAAGGGGTGTTTCCGATGATATCCCCATGAAGCGGCATCAAGCCGCCCACAGCGGCAGCGTGCTCGCAGGAAGACCAGCGCAGTCTGGTGGACCACAGAGTTAAAGCAACCCAGGTCAAGGACCCGAACTCTATTCAATAGAGCAAAGATCTCAAACAGAGCCGAAGACTGGGATAAGTACAAGTCCAGCTTCAACGAATACAAGAGCAAAACAAGAGCAGCAAAATCTAAATCCTGGCGGGAGTTCTGCGAATCAATAGAGGATCTCAACGAAGCCGCAAGGCTCAGGAAGATCCTATCCAAGGACCCCAGCGTCCCGGGATTCATCCTTAAACCAGATGGTTCTTGGACAGAATCCAGTCGAGAATCTTTAGAACTGCTGACTGAAACCCACTTCCCAGGCTGTAAAACCCCTGAAACCACAGTCTCCTTCGAGACGACGGTTCCTACGGTTCACACAACCGCAGAAGTGATAAACAAGATTATCACAGCGGATAAAGTATCATGGGCAATAAATTCGTTCAAACCCTTTAAATCTCCGGGCCCGGACGATATCTTGCCAGCGATGCTTCAAAAAACACAGATCCACACTGTACCCCATCTCGTAAGCATTTTTTCCAATTGCCTGCGAATGGAGTACATCCCAACACAGTGGAGAGAAATTAAGGTAATTTTCATACCTAAGGCAGGTAAACCATCTCATACTGCCGCAAAGGACTATAGGCCAATTAGTCTCTCGACGTTTCTTTTAAAAACCTTGGAGAGACTCCTTGACCTATACATAAGAGGACTCTTAAATTCACGCAACTTATGCAACACTCAACACGCCTATCTCAAAGGCAGATCAGTGGAGAGTGCTCTGCATAGTGTTGTCCGTGAAATTGAGGGCTCGCTATACTTAAAAGAGTTTACAATGGCAGCCTTCCTCGACATAGAGGGGGCCTTCAAAAATGTAAACACAGAGGCCATAACAACAGCTCTTGAGGACATAAAAGTAGATAAATCCATTGTAATCTGGATTGAGAATATGTTGAAGAACAGAATCATCAATGCAGACATTGGACACAGTTCTATAAGGAAGGTGACAACCAGAGGCACACCACAAGGAGGAGTTCTCTCCCCCCTACTGTGGCTTCTTACAGTCAACAAGATCCTCAAATTCTTTATGGAAAAAGACACAAAGATCATAGCGTACGCGGATGACCTGGTTATCTTGATAAAAGGTAAATTTCTACCAACTATCAGTGAACTAATGGAATCTGCGCTGAGTGAACTCTCCTCGTGGGCAAGACAGAACGGTCTGAGAATAAACCCCCAGAAAACCGAGCTGGTCTTATTCACCAGGAAAAGGAAAATTCCGATATTTGCTCCCCCAAAGTTAGAGGGTACTCCACTCAAACTTAAACCGGAAGCAAAATATCTAGGCATCATTCTTGACTCCAAACTCTCCTGGAAAAGGAACCTGGAGGAAAGGATGGAAAAAGGACTGAACGCTTTTTATGCATGCAAAAAGACTTTCGGAAAAAGATGGTGCTTGCAACCGTACATCATTCATTGGATGTACACAGCAATCATCAAATCCATTTTAACTTATGGGGCCCTAGTCTGGTGGACTGCTAGCAGCATAAAAAGCTATATGAACATGCTCAACAAAGTACAAAGGTTAGCAGCTGTTTGTACAACGGGAGCCATGAGAAGCACGCCGCAACAGGGTTGGACATGATTCTTCATCTCCTCCCTTTGGATCTATTCATAAAAGGCTACGCCGTAAAGAGCGCTCTCAGACTAAGAGAGTCATCTCTGTGGAAGCAAGCCAACTATGGACATGCGGCCATACTTAAGATAATAGACGACCTGGGAAAGAAACATGGTTTTAGTAGCCTCGCAGTTACAACCGACTATATTCCCCCCCAAAATGACTTCTCTCTCAGCATACCTATCCTTTTCCCCGACAGAGAAAAGTGGCTATCAAATGCCGTAATCAACGACCATGAGATCACCCTCTTCACCGACGGATCGAAAATGGACACAGGCACTGGGGCCGGGTTTTACTCTGATACCCTACACAAACAGGAATCATTCAGACTCCCTGATATGTGTAGCGTGTTCCAAGCAGAAATCCTGGCAATAGAGAAAGCAGCCAAACACCTACAGGTAGCCGATATCCCACCATCTGATATCACCATCTTCGTAGACAGCCAGGCTGCACTGAAGTCAATAGAATTCTGTATAACGAGATCAAAGGCTGTCAAGAAATGTCGCGACTCACTGAAGTCCATCAGACACCATAAAGTTAAACTCTGCTGTGTACCGGGCCACAGCTCAATCGCAGGGAACGAAAGAGCAGACAAGCTGGCCAGGCAAAGTTCTGAATTGGACATTAGCGAAGCGGACACGTCACTGCAACCACCGATCAGCGCATTATACAGGATCATAAACGACACAATCATCAAAGAGGCCAACTCGTCTTAGCTTTCAAGAAACGACAGCTACACGACAAGATCATCGTGGCTCAACGTCGGAAAAACAAAGAAGCTCCTGGCGCTGGACCGTAACTCGATCGGTATGCTCGTCGGAGTGATCACAGGACACTGTCCCATTGGAGCAATGCACCGGAAATGGGACTCGGGATACAGCGATCTCTGCCGGAGCTGCGGCGATGAGGAAGAAACTGAGACGATCCAACATCTGCTCTGCCACTGTCCAGCTCTCCAGAATCGACGCCTAGTATCACTGGGCCAAAGATTCTTTACAGAGATTGCGGACGTGGCTAACGCAGATATATCGGATCTTCTAAGATTCATCAAGAGCACGGGGTGGTTTCAGCCACCACGTGATAGGACAGGTTAAATTTATGTGTACCCACACAAACGAAGGGAATCACAATGGGCCTCTTGGCCTCCGAGTGGAAGTGATGTCCAACCATCACACTCCCCTTCTTTAACCTAACCTAACCTAAGCCGCCCACCAACACGCAGTAATCCATCAGAGTCAAGGACAGGATGCAATTTGAAAAGTTGACTCGTCTAAAGCGGTGAGCCCTCGAGAAGAGCAGCAATTTCTTCCGAAAAGTGCTTATGTTGCTCCTGTTTTACCAAGATATTCAAAGCCTAATTCAACTCCTCAGTCATAAGCCATCCCGTTCTACGCTGAGTCTTAATTTTAGTTTGCGAATTGTATTTAAAACGTAACGCAGTAATCCTTAAGAGTTGCTCAAGACTTAAATACCTTTTCAAAATATAGTCTGCATTACCTAATTCATTGGAGATAGCCGCAAGCACTATTTTCCTTTCCTCTAAAAGTTGCTTATCCCCGCAATAGTTAGGAAAGATTCCAAATAAAGAAGGATTCTGAAGAACGATGTCCGGTCCATTCCACCGCAATGAATGGTTAATGTTCCGCTCCTACTCCCCTTGCTGCGCAGTCTGCAGGATTAAGCTCTCCCTTTACATGCCGCCACCGGTCAGCAGGAATAATGCCAGTTATGGCTGATATACAATTTGCAATGAATGTCGCGAACATTCGTGGATGGCCATTCAACCAATGGAGAACTATAATAGAGTCCGTACATTCATAGGCCGGTATATCAGAGTGGCCCTTACTATCTTGTATTTTTGATATTAAGGTGGATAAAAGACTTGCTGCACACAGTTCCAGTCTGGGCAACGCAAACTAAGTTTTAAAGGAGACACCTTCGTCTTTGCTACCACAAAGCTAGTTATCACTTCACCGGATTCCGTAACATTTCGCAAGTAAACGACCACAACGTATGCTAATTCAGATGCGTCGCAAATTCCATACATCTCCAGAGTTGATCTATTATGGGGAGCATATCTCGGAAGCGATAGATACTCCAATTCCTTGATGTTACGCCTCAGTTCTTGCCATTTTTCAAACAGCTTCACTGAAATCTGGTCATCCCACTCCACTCCTTCGTGCCATATATTCTGTAACAATATCTTATATCTTATCAGGTAGGGTACTAAGAATCATAAGGAATCAAATATCCGCGCAGCCTCTGACATAAGATTTCTTTTAGTGTAGCATGAAAACTCTCTCACATCAATTTGCTAAAACAGTCCGTTACCGGATGCCATCGCAAACCTAAAGTCTTCACCGGTCGATTATCCTACACGGACCATACCCATTCCGGTTGCCTTCTTTCAAGTGGAATCTCCTCCAACAAATCCCTTGAATTTGATACCAACTTCCTAACTGTGAAGCCCACTCCTGGGAGAAGCTTACACAACTGATGTATCACGACTCTGGCCGACTCTTCGCTTATACAGCTTGCTATGAAGTCATGCATGTAGAAAAATCTGTTAACATGGAGGCAGCTTCCGGAAATTCCCCCTTCCCATCCGCAGCCAACTGCGTTGAACATGTTGTATATCATAAATTGCAATATCTAAATTTGCCTTGTATTCCGGCATGAATGCCGTGTATTGCAGACGAAGTTCATGATCAAATCGCTAAATTTGTTTATGATGCCACTCTACGTTTTTTTGTTTATTTTTCATTTTATTTTTTTATTATTATTCATTATTTCAAACAAAAATAGGAAAAAAAATATTTAACAATCATAACAATTAAAATATTATTGGTTTTGCTTGAAATAGTATAAGATACACTTTAATGACAAGAGGCGAGTGAATCTATTATAAATTAATTGTGATAAAGAACAATTGATAGGGTAATCTTGAAAATAACAAAATTACATATTTAAAACAAGAAAAGAGAGAGAGAGAGAGAGAGAGAAAGAAAACAAATGCCCCTCCTGGGCAAGCGAGCGAATCTGTTACGTATATTTTCTTCCGAACAGTTACGGGGATTGTCGGTATTCGACGACGTTTTAAATACAAAATACATTTTGTTAATTAATGTTGTGGTGTGATAAAAAATTATGCAAAACACAACAAGCCTTCATCACAAGCACTACCTTTTGAATTCGTAGATTCATGGTGGTGTGCAGACTTTTAAATTTCTTTGAAAGCAAACCAAATGCGTGTTTAATAGCATGTTTTGCTCTGGAAAGACGAATGTAAAAAATCGTCTTTGTTTTACATTTTCATTTTCATTAAATATTTTTTGAAGAAGATAAGCATCGTTTCAAAAATGACAAATTGATCCATTTTTCCAAAGGTTTCGAAATGGAACATTTTTTCCATCCAAAGCATTTAGGCAATTTGGGAACTACCAGCATAAGGCAAACTCGTCCGCATTCTTTCCCATTCCAATTGTGTTGCCGGAAACTGAAAATATAATATTTTATAAACTATTTGTTTTCAGCCGAGAACATCCACAAAGTTGTAAACACCGAATTGGGGAAAATTTCCGAACTCTTATGGGAAAAAAACGAAAACAAATCCTCGTTTGCTTGGTTGGGAAGCAAGTTGTCTTGGACATTGATTCTATTCGGAATCCCAGACTACAGAGGAAAGCGGTGTAGAAGATACAGGAAGTGTTGAGGGAATGTGTCAAGGAAGATGTAGGGCTATCAAGTACTCCACAACCAAGCACGTCGCACTCTGCATCGCTTTCGGCAGGAACATAGCCGCGACCGCGACAGGTAGTGAATATCCTAAATGAGGAGACAATCAGATGAGGCAATGAGTACTTTTATTCCTGATTTGTTGGAGGAGTCCATGTTTGAGAACTTTAGCGACGACAATTTGATATGATCTATATTAATTTTGTTTCCTGATTTTTGTTGACTGATATGGATATGTATAAAGTATGCGTATAATGAATTAAAGTTATTTTTGATGTATTTTGAATTGTAGTTATTTTTGCTGTAAAAAAAAGTTTAAAATGAAAACTTAGCTGTAAATATGTGTGCCTCAAATTCTTCGAAAAAATTAGGCAAACTTCACAGTGTCGCTTAAAAAGGACGACGATAATCTTGTTTGATAATCGGTGCTCTTCAACGACGCGCCTGTTGTCGAAAACCTCAGAGTAGTAGCCAATTTTTCCGCTGATGGAATTGAATCCCTCATTAAAATATTATTTTTTTTGTGATGTCCATTTCTACCAATGACACTAGCAATTTAAATGTGGATACTTCCATGCGCAAGAAGTTGAAAAAGAGGCCTTATCTTTTAGTTGGAATTATTTTCTAATGAAATTAAATGAACCTCGTTCACCCCTATCTTTTCTCCACTGCTTAACCCATATTTTTCGTTTTTTTCTTCTTTTCGATTCTAAAACAACTCCTAAAAAATTGAATAATCTCGAAACTATTTCTTCAACTCCTCTGTTGTCTGTATCCGTTTTCTCAATGGCAAATGCTGTACACTTCAGCAATTGCTGAGAGATTTCTGAATTCATTTTAAAAACAAAATTTAAAAAACAACACGAACATTTCTCTGACGCATGATGGCACACTTGCCATGAAAAAGCTTCTTGGCGTCCGCCGTTCGGAATCGGCAATAAACTGTAGGCCCCGTTCACTTGCGTGAAAAAAAAAATCGCACACAACATAAGTGAATGAAAGAAGCTTCACTCTGGTTCTCCGTGAGCCATCTAAGAAGAAGAAATAACCATTTATATTGAAAAAAAAGTTGAAAATTTGATTTATAAATAGGTATTTAAATGGCATTTTGGAATCAAATCTCTGGAATAAATAATTTATATTTGAAAATGTTCAAATTATTTGTCGGTTGCGTTCGTCATCAATAACAAATTCAACAAACCATGTGCACACATCCCTCCACATAAATTATTTCTCCGATGCAACCAATAGAAGAATGACATGAGATTGACGAGACGAATTCGAACATTTTTCGAACGTGTGAGTTTGTAAAATAAATTGCGATAAAACCTTTAAGAACTGAGCTTCTCCATTTGCTCTTTGATCATTGGTGAAAAGCAAGTCTTTAGTAGTTTTAATCGTCCGTTCTAAGTGTAGTAGAAATTTATCATGTAAAGTATCATCGAAGAACCTAGAAAGTAATTTTGTGACATTTGTGATTGACGGATGTCGAATTTTAAATTGGAAGGCAAATATAATATTAATAACAGAAAATTTTTCTTACATATTCGTGCCTTCCAAGATCAGTCAGTTTTATTGTGTAAATGGTTTGATTTTATTCGTGGGGCGTAAGACAAATAATCTATAATATGGCAGCTACTGATGGTTCATCAATGCGATTTAGTGACCATACGTTGGATAAAGCCACTAAGGCGAAGGTGACTCTGGAAAATTATTACAGCAACCTTGTTACCCAATATGGAGAAAGAAAACAGCGTTTAGCTAAGTTGGAAGCTCAACTCAAAGACGATGCTCTTTCCGAATCACAGAAACAAGAGAAAAGGCAGCAACATGCTCAAAAAGAAACGGAATATTTACGACTTAAAAGACTTCGCTTAGGTGTTGAAGATTTTGAAGCCTTGAAAGTAATTGGGCGGGGAGCATTTGGTGAAGTTCGATTAGTACAAAAAAAAGACACAGGTCATGTTTACGCCATGAAGGTACTGCGCAAAGCTGATATGCTGGAAAAAGAACAAGTAGCTCATGTTAGAGCCGAACGCGATGTTTTAGTAGAAGCTGATCATCAATGGGTCGTAAAAATGTACTATAGTTTTCAGGTGCATCTAATAGCGTGTCTGATTTATCATATATTGATACTATTTTCTAATTTAAAGGACCCTGTCAATTTGTACTTGATAATGGAATTCCTTCCGGGTGGGGATATGATGACGTTGTTAATGAAAAAGGACACTTTATCTGAAGAATGCACACAATTTTATATCGGGGAAACTGCTTTGGCTATTGACTCTATTCATAAATTAGGTTTCATCCATAGAGATATAAAACCCGATAACTTACTTCTGGATGCAAGGGGCCATTTAAAGGTATTATTTTTTAAGGCTATTTACAAATATTTTTCAAATACGAGAAACGGTGTCAGGACAATAAAACTCCTAATTCCTGGTACTAATCAGTTTCCCTCCCCATTCAAATCAGCAGAAGTATATTACACAATTTTTGCCTCCTAAATTAATTTTTCAAACTCTTTAAAGTGGTATTTAAAACCATATTTTAATCAGATTGGTTTTTGTCAAACATCATTCATGAGGCTATGACGATACGATATCAGCTATTTCGGTGTTTTACTTTCTCCAGAGTACTGATGAGCATTCGTAACAATAATTATCTAATGGCGGCCTGTCGTTGAAAGGTCTAATTTTGCGATACAAATATAAAAGCCATAATTATTTTTTTATTCAAACAAAATATGAACCTACTTCGAAATCCCCAATACCTGTTTTAATACGTAAGTTCATAGAAAGTCTTAGTAGTACGCTATCAGTAAGTGATTGAACAAAGGCCAGGATAATGAAAGGGGTGTATGAAGCCTTGGCTTCACTTCCATTCTGAGGCCGTACACAATGAGTTCTACGAATGAATGAAAGGGTGAACTTATCCTGTGCGGTGTGGTTGAAAACCATCCTGTGATCTCTATGAGTTCGGTTAGGTCCGTAAGGAGGGTTTTTAACAAACGTATTGGCGATGATGAACACAGAAAGCTGGGAAAATTTGCAGAAAAAAAAACTTGGCATATGAACATTTATATTGGTTGTTGTAAATTCATTTTTATTTATAGTTTCTTAGATCTATCTTATCCCAGACAAAAATGCTTAAAACTAGCTTAATTATCCTTATCTTACTGGCCCTAGGCGGACACTCTAAAACAAACTGTATAATTTTAACCTATGCCTTTCGACTACTATATAAATAACTTACAATTAATATTATTATGATTAACTTAAGCTAAGAAAAATTTGTTTTTCAAAAACTTAGCATATGAACATTTACATTTATATTGGTTTTCTGGTGTTTGTGTGTTTTAGATATGCGCAAGCTACTATAACGTATTATACATATATTTATTGAGCACAACAAGTAAGTGTAAGTATATAATATAGGAAACAGAATAGATAATACGCTATAATATCTCGTATAAGCGGCAGCACGATGTGAGGTCTTCGCTCGTTTACTTTTGATTGACGACTGACTGACGAGAGAGTGTGAGCAAGCTGAGTGACCCAACGCTGCATACATAACACCCCTTAACACCCAGATGCTTCATAATAACGCGGCGTCTGTCTTCTGCGACCGGACCTGCGAAGTGTCACTTGTGATGTCGGCAGGACACCATTATTGGATTCCTCCATCCATAAGTGTTTGTTGTCCGGGCTCCTCAGAAACGCACGACGGTGTTGCTAGAGGCCTCAACGATGCAGCATCCATTGTGTTATCCTCTTCCGGCTCGACCTTTTCAACCTGAGGCATAGCAGCTCACGGCTACGTAGCTGATCTTGATGGCGTTGGACTAGGCGTGAGTCCTTTAATCGAACGTTGAACGATATGGGCCCAGTTTGCTCAGACACCAGACCCTCAATCCATTTGGGTCCAACAGCGTAGTTACGCACCCAGACTGGGCTACAATGAAATGCTTAGTACTGCTAAAGTCGCAGACCTTACCATAGGTTATTTCTTGAGGCTGTAATTTGTCGAAGTATATTTTGATTTCCCGATTCAGCAATAATTCAGCGGGCGTCCGATTGGTCGTAGAGTGTGGTGTACTGTGCTGATTAATCAAGAATCGGGCAAGAACTAAGTCGATGTTTGTGGCGTTGTCGCACCTTTTAAGATAGTTCTTGGTACTTTGCACTATGCGCTACACTTGACCGTTTGTTGCAGGATGGAATGGTGCTGAGCGAATATGACAAATTAAGTTGTTATTCATGAACTTTTTGAATTCGTCAGAGGTGAATGCCGTGCCATTGTCCGATACTATTGTATTTCATCCGGAAGTCCGTGAGTTGCGAACAGTTGTCGAAGGAACTTAATTGCTGCGGCAGCAGATGTGGACTTTACAACAGTGACCTCAAGCCACTTGGTATAGGAGTCAACCACCAAGAAGAACGTGTTGCCTTTAAAGGGCCCAGCAAAATCGATGTGGAGGCGAGACCATGCACGCTTAGCAGATTCCTCTTCTGTTGACACGAAGAACAGCGTTTGACAATCATTTCAATTTCAGCATCGATGTTAGGCCACTATACGTGCTAGGGCTTTCATTTTAACAATACCCGGATGAGGGGCGTGTAGAGCGCTCAGAATTTCTTGTCTTGATGAGGATGGTATGACCACTCGATTTCCCCAAACTAACACTCTATTAGCGGATAGCTCGTTTCGCCGAGAGTAAAATGGGTATAGATTGTCAACGCGTTTAATACTGCTGCTGGGCTACCCCGTTAATACCCAGTTCAGGATTTTGGAAAGCTGAGGATCCTTGGCAGTTTGAGATGCTAGTAACTGTGCGCTCACAATAGGCGAAGTTGCCCACTCAATCATAAGAACATCCTCGGTTGATTCGGATTCTTGTTTTACAGAAATTGGGCAGCGACTCAGAAAGTCGGCGTTGTCCACCTTGGTACCGGCACGATGTATAAGGTTGAAATCATATGCATTGAGGAAGACTGAACGACGCAGCATTTGATTTGAAATTACGTTTGGAACTGATTTCGTAGTAGTGAAGATGACTAATAAGGGGCGGTTATCTGTAACCAACGTGAAGGGGCCGCCGTACAAATAGTTATGGAATTTTTTAATCCCTGCAACGAGGGCGACTGCTTCCCTGTCTATTTGGGCGTAGTTTCTCTCTGGCTTTGAAAGTGTCGTCGAATAAAAGGCTATTGGTTTCTCTGCTCCGTTCGGTAATTGGTGGCTTAGCACAGCTCCGAGTCCGTAGGGTGATGCATCGCATGTTAATACCAATGGAAGATTGCCGTCATAATGAATGAGTACGTCGTCGGATGCGATTAGTTGCTTCAGGGCAATGAAGGCATTCTCGTGTTGTTGTTTCCACTGCCAGGATGAATTTTTATCCAACAAACGGTGCAGCGGCTCTGCTATAGTTGCTTTACGAGGAAGGAATGCGTGATAAAAGTTGATAAGTCTCAAAAATGCCTGTAGTTGTTTCTTGTCTCTCGGCGCAGGGGCGTTGTGAATCGCTTTGACTTTGCTCGTGGCTGGTCTTATGTCTAGGCCGTCGAATTTGAATCCTAAGAATTCTACTGAGGGCACCCCGAATTGGCATTTGCGAAGGCGTAGGCCCGCCTTATTAAAACGTGAAAGAACTTCATGAAATCTTCCAGCTAGTTCCTCTTCCGATTTCCCCATAATGATAATGTCGTCGAAATATGGCTAAACACCCGGAATGTTTTGCAGTATCTTTTCAATGCAACTTTGAAATATGCTATGTGCGGATGAAATACCAAACTGTAGTCTAGTTACCTTGAATGCTCCTTTGTGTGTCGATATCGTTTGAAGTAGCGCCGAACGCTCGTCGACCACCAGCTGTTGGCATGCCTGTGCCAGATCAATTTTTGCGATAATTGATCCACCTTCAATGGATGCTGAGAGTGTATTGATTGCAGGAATTTGATAGCAATGGGGTTTGATGACTCGGTTTAGTGTTGACTTGTAGTCCCCACAAATGCGAATAGACCCATCCTTCTTAATTACTGGAACTGTTGGAGTAGCCCACTCTGAGTATTCTACAGGTACCAGGATTCCCTGAGAGCAAAGATGATATAGTTGTTCCTCGTATAAACCCTTGATGGCGAACGGAATTCGACGGGGAGGCAACCTGACTGGCTGTGCGTTTGTATCAATGTGTAATGTTACGGTGGGGCCAGTGTATCGACCGAGCTCCGACGAAAATAAGTGTTCAAACTTGCTCAGGGTTGTCTTGATGCTGGCTCCACTGTGGATAGCATGAACTCCTTCGATTCGAATGCCAAGTGGTTCGAACCAGTTGCATCCAAGTAAGTTAGATCCACCAACAGAAACAACGATGAGTGGTAAATTGTCAATTTTACGGCGGTTGTAGTGGATTGATGTATCGAGAACTCCTTTTACCGGTATCGGATTGCGCTGATAGTCGCACTTACCAAGATTGGGATTTCCACGGGGCCAGATGTATCGGTAAGTGGCTTTTTTGATGATGGTTACCGGCGAGCCAGAATCCACTTCGAACATACAAGTGCGGCCGTTGATAATAACGAAGGCAGATTTTTTTTGACTAACCAGCGGTAGTATATGGTGGATTTTAGATTTTTCATCATTTGGCGAGAAAAACCTAGGCGTACGGAACGTGAGCTCAGGGTAGGAGATGCAGATCCCGAAGATTTTGAGGTTGATCTACGTGCGCTCCGACAAACGCTGAAAATGGCCCTTCCGACCGCAAACAGTATCGTGATAGGGACACTGGTTTCGTAAGTGTTGACCGCCGCAGTCTACATATGGCTGGTGTTTCCTCTGTGATTGACTCTGACTTGAGTGAATACGGCTCGTTTGGACGTCGTCAACGGATTCGCTGCCCCGTGCTTCGGCGGTGTTGGCATCGCAAGAATTTCTGATGGCTGCAGCTTCACTAGTTATAGCGCGTTCCAAAACACGCTACACCGTAAGATCGGTCTCAGCCAACAGGCTTCTCTGAAGACCTTCATCCATCATACCGCATAAAAAAACGATTGCGTAGCATACGGTTTAATGCGACTCCGAAATTACAGTCCACTGCAAGGGTGCGTAAAGCTGCCATGTAATTACCAACTGACTCGCCCGGACGTTGATCTCGCTTGTGGAAGTTGAAAAACGCCACAGTTTCCGATGGCCGTGGAGACAAATGGCTGGTTAGAATTTCATAAATGTCGACTAATTTCAAACTACTGACCTGTTTGGGAGCTGCCAATGACGTCAAGAGTTCATACAGCGGAGCGCCTGCCAAGGTAAGAAATGCCGCCTTCTTGCGTGTCTCCTCTTGGACATCATTGGCCAGCAGGTACAATTCAAATCGTTCCATATATCCATTATAATCCATATCGTCCCATCCATTTGCCTGGGTGAGTTAGATCAAAAGGCTCTAGATTGCCAACCCCAGACATGGTAATTCGTTACTTCTATGTTCCGGAATTCCAAACAACAGCAAGTAACGGTGCTTGTAATTTCCAGCCGAATGCGCAGAGAAGTGTCGTTGCGTTGTTGTTGTTAATTCGTCCGTTCGCAGGCAATTTTCTCGGATTCCTTTTGTGTCGCACAACGAGGGTTGCAATGCTTAGATCAGCAGAACTCGTGTTGATGTATGCACTACGCACTGAATGGCTTACGCAATCTCGTTGCTTGATCCCATCCTCGTCGCCAGTTTTAGATATGCGCAAGCTACTATAACGTATTATACATATATGGTATTTATTGAGCACAACAAGTAAGTGTAAGTATATAATATAGGAAACAGAATAGATAATACGATATAATATCTCGTATAAGCGGCAGCACGATGTGAGGTCTTCGCTCATTGACTTCTGATTGACGACTGACTGACGCGAGAGTGTGAGCAAGCTGAGTGACCCAACGCTGCATACATAACAGTGTGTTTGCGTTAAAAAAGTTTGGTCGCAACAATGAATCGGTTACGAAAGGATTTCAAGTAAATTTAGGATATGGTGAAGGATGTAGTCATGCCCATCTACCAGAAGCTGACCGGATGTGGTCGGTTTGAAAGTACATAATTGAATTCTATTCAGTGTAGTTAAACATGATGAAACGTACCTAGTTCCTTCTTTATTATTATTGTCCTCTTCGGTTTCGGAGAATGTTGTGGCAGATGTTATATCCAGGGTGTCTGGTAAACCTCTTTTATCCGAAATGCTCGTGACCAACGGTGTTCCGGATAATCGATTTTTCTGGATATTTGTGGTTTGTATAAAATTCATATATAAATTAATTTATTCATTTACGTTTCAAAACTAAGTTAATATTCTTTTTTTGTATAAAAAACTGTTACTTTTAGATTACATACATATGAAACATATTATTTTTCGACTTTTAGATTTTTCTTTAATAAGTGTGTCTTGCAGCCTATAGAGTTGCATAACTTCTATTTTAGGAATGAGACCTCTGTCTTCGACAAGATAGCTTCAGTGACGGTCACGCCACTATTTTTACGAATAACCTCGACTTCTTCGCTCTCTTCATCAGGAGTGATGACTTGGGGATTTATAACCATCTCAACAATTTCATCATTAGTTAAATTGCAACACACAGGAGCAACCGGATCAGAGTTTATCCAATTTGTTACAATATTTGTGGTCAAATCATTAGGCCTATAATGTTGTTAACCCTCTTGTTCTGCGGATATCAATAGCTTAGCGTCAATTTCTTCAGGCTCCGGTATAAGGTTACTCCAGGTATTTTTCAATGTGGAGGACCCAACATTTTCCCAAGGGCGAGCTAGACTGTAAATTGAATCTTTAATGTTCAATGTTTTTAAAAATGTTCATAGCTATCCCTTTCTCCGTTATTTAGAACATGACGGATCATTTCTTAACGATCCTTAATACGATTTAAAACTTCTTATTACTCCTTAATCCATATGTTAAATTAATGAAGACCAATTTGGAGGCAGTATTTGACAGTCACATTTTCTCTCTTACAAAGCTCTTCATCAGGATGTGCTAGAAAATTATCCAACAAAAGAAGAATTTTATAATTTCCTGGAAGCCCAACATCAGTACAAAGTCTCCTAGTTTCAGGAATGAAGAAATTGTCATATCATTCCAAAAAAAGTACCTGCGTGATCCTAGCGCGTTTATTTGCCTATACAAAAATTGAATTTGTTATAATGAATCCCATATTTAAGTTCAAAATTTACTTTATACGTCACTGGAAGTTCCCTAACATTTTTTAAGGCCCTTGGATGTAAGCTTTTTCCAATTAATAGAAGTTTGCATTTATGAGTCCCTGCTGCGTTTGCACATACAAGAGCCGTTAGTCTGTCCTTAGATTTTTTTACACCACTTATAGTGTACTACGACTTACAAAATACTCTAGTTTCATCTGCATTATAAATTTGGTCTTTCGTCCTTTAAGAAATCAGCCAAATAGTCAACAAAAAGTACTGCAGATTCGTGATCAGCGGAAACGCTTTCACCCGATGATTGCAAACCATGTATCCCATGTCTGATTTTACATTTTTAAAACCAACCATGGAATAATTACAGTCAGGTTCCATCTTCATGAGTTCATAGAACATCTTCGCTTTCTCAATTAGGATTGAGCCAGATATTGGAATACCTTCGTAGCGTCGCTGACGAAACTATTCGTAAAGTACCTCGTCTAGTTTAGGATTTTCTGCTTTAAGCATTCATGATGGTATCTTTATTCCGTTTGATATCATAAATTGTGGACTTCCCTCTCTCACAATTACACATTTCTCTAAATTATTAATAATGTAAATTTTTTCACAAATGCTTTAAACTTTTCTTGCCCGTTTTGATATGGTCACTCTCAAACGCACTAAAACCAAATAAACACATACCGCCACGATGCAATTTTAAAACTAACAACACATCTTCTGCGAATGGATTTGTGTGCACAGACTAAACATAACGGTTAAATCCACCAGGAGCGAACAAATTTCCGGATATCAGAGTTTTTGCGGATAACAAAGGAAATGAAAATTCTGCAAGAAATCACGGTTAATAGAGGTTGCCGGTTATTGGAGTTCCGGATAAGAGAGGTTTATCTGTATATATATTTTTTCACAATAAAGTAAACTTAAGCAATTAGCATTATGACGGCTTAGTTACTCATTTGAACCGAACACTACTTACTTCAACTTCTTACCAAATTTCTCCCTTGGACTATTTCTCCCACGTACTATTGACCCCCATATCATCGAAAATAAATTTGAATCAACTTATGATGTATTCACTCCTGGACCCAATAGTCTCCCCGCCATATTACTAAAAAAATGTTCCTCCATTCTTTCTGTCCCTCTCTCAAAAATATTCAACTCATCCCTGTCCCTTGGAGAATTTTCGCAGTTATGGAAAACTGCTTTTATAACTCCTGTTCATAGAAAAGGTCCGAAGAGTGATGTTAACAACTACCGCCCTATCTCCAAACTGTCACATATACCCAAACTCTTTATACTGCAAATCTTTAATCTTCTCTAAACAATATGTCTTCCTCAAATGCAGGTCTACAACCCGCTCAGCATTAGAGAATGGGAATGAAGTCAACGTCTTTTCAACTGTTTTCAGTAAAGTCTTCGACAAAATTTCCCACAAACTAATACTCTTCAAACTGTCTTCCTTTGGCTTTGAATGTACTGCGTTGAAGTGAATATCTTCTTATTTAAAAAAACGTTACTACAGTATTCGTTTTAGATATACCATTTCTACCCCTTTCTTAGCTTCCGGCGTTCCCCAAGGCAGCCACATAGGTCCATTTCTTTTCATTCTTACCATTAACGACATTGAGTTTGTCTTCAAGCATTACCACCTTACACTGTACGCCGATAACACCTCAGTTCCTCAAGACCATTTCCTTGAAACAAGATCGGATCTAAACAGCTTTTCCGTCTAGTGCTCCAAAAATTGCTTGGAGCTTAACATTTCCAAATGCCAATCAATCATCTTGTCACGTAAACGCATCAAACCTTCTCCTTGTCTCTACTTCCTCAATAATCAGTCCTCTCCACCGTTCAGGTTATACGCGATCTCAAGTGTGGTCCCGTTATCGACAAACCCACATTTCTAGAATCTGAAGCATCCAACGACGGTTCCTACATTTCGCTCTTCGAAGCCTGCCCTGGAACAATCCTTTGTTCTTACCGCCCTATCAAGCCCGCCTTAAACTAATCAATTTGAGTACATTGGAGGAAATAATATCCTCTTCATAGACTTCTAACAGGTAATATTGACTGCGCCGCCCTTTATAACTCCATATCTCTTAACATTAACCCTCATAATACACGCAATCCTCGTGTCTTCTATATATCCCACCCGCATCTCATACGGCTCCAATGAACCCATTTCCCGGATGCTGGCAGGTATTCGAATATTAACTTCGATTTCAACCTCAGCACTCCATGCCTAAAACGCCGTCTTCTCAATAGCAGTCCCTTCTTTCAGTCTTACTTTCTAAGGATCGCGCCTCCCTCACCAGTTCTTCTTAGTTATTAAGTTAGATTAAGTAAGCTTGAACTAAGCATCTTAAATGGGGGCGTTTGCCCCCACGAAAATTAATTAAATTAATTTTCTTATAAATATTGTTAGAGTTCCAGTGCTTTCCACACAGTAATGTTAAAGTTAAAACTTATAGCAAGATGGAAACGGATCTTGCTTTACAGAAAGTAGAATCAGAAATATGATATATTTACCTGTCATATTTCAGGTAAATGTGCTTTCTCGGTGGGTATGAAACTAGTACTGGTTAGAGAGGGGTCTGTTTCTTCGTTGTGGATAAGTTGTTGACATTGAGATAGCCAGAGTTGTTTCGAAAGCAAATTGTTCATTTTTATTTATCTTTCAAAGCCTCGGCTTGGTTGTCTGCATTTGTTTTTTTCTATTGCCTTGGGATTTAATGGATTTCCCAAACTCACAACCGTTGTCGTTTGTAGATTACAAATTTGAAGGCCAAATCTGTTGATTTGTGTGTATATACTGTTTTCCGTTTTTGTCTTATTCATACTTGAATATACATATCATGGTTTCGTTTAGTTGAACTCTTACTTGGTTCTTTATTATCTCTTTCGTTCGTAATTTTGCCTTGTCGACATGTCTTGTGCTTATAAAGTTGCGAACAAATTATGTAGTATGTGCAAAATTTCTTAGACGGAAAACGAATTCTTTTCTAGAATTAATTTTTTTTTTTCAAGTAACAATTATCTACATAAGAACTTTCAATCCCAGGTAATAATTTACAGCAAAATGAAATACTCTATAGGTTAACAAAAAATTGTTGTGCAATCAAATATAAAGCCATATTTCATAATGTTGTTGGCTATAACATCCATACATCGTCTTGGCATGGAACTGATGAGGTGTCTACAACCGACCATGGCGTGCATATCCCAGAATTATTCGCTATTTGTGAGTTTATTGTAGAAAAAGGAACATAATAATCCAAAATCTTCCGGAAGTTGAAGAAAATAAAGACGAACTTTACGCAGCCCTGTTGGAACTAATCAACAATAATTTACAAGTAAAGTTTCTCTTAAATGATATTGACTTTCTATACCGACTCGGCAAACGTAGCGAAAAAAAAACCCGCCCCCTACTCCTAGTCGTAATATCTCTTCGTTTAAAACAAACTATTATGAAAAACAAACACAAACTAAGAAACCTTAAAGATACTAATATATACTTGATCAACGACTTACCAAAATAAATCTCCAAACACAATAAAAAACCAAGGAAGGTGGTTACGGAACTAAAACAGAAAAACGTAGAGGCTAAAATTGTAAGTGGAAGAGTTATATCCAATGGAATTACTCTAAACGAAGACCAAATATCAAAAATAATCAACGACAACGGAAATAACAAAAAAATAAGTAGATCGGAAGATGAAGAAAAAAACGAACCAACAAACAATAAGAAACTTGTCAACCGAAAAACCAATTCAAACCCAATACTATAGGGTCCGCCAAATAACTTTTTTTTTTTTGAAAATGCTATAAAAAAAACTACTGAATATTTTCTCAAATTTCTTTTTTTATTTGAAAGTACAATCCTTCCGGTTAATAATGGAAAATAATTTGATTCAAATGGCTGCCTCGGCTGGCCATGCAGTAGCCTACACGATCGGTCCAATTTTTAAGCACATTATCGATTGTGTGCAGCTGTATTTCACCAATGGCTTCACGAATATTGTCCTTTAAAGCGTCAATTGTCTCTGGCTTGTCGGCGTAACACTTATCTTTGACGGCACCCCACAAATAATAGTCCAACGGTGTCAAATCGCAGCTCCGAGGTGGCCAAACGACATCAGCTCTGCGGCTGATAATGCGATCTTCAAAAACAGGGCGCAAAACATCGAGTGTAGCTTCGGCTGTGTGGCACGTAGCGCCGTCCTGTTGAAACCAAATGTTGCCAATATCCTCCTCTTCAATTTTTGTGAACAAAAATTCGTTCAACATGTCCCGATAACGATCGCCATTGACTGTAACGGCCACTCCTTGCTCATTTTCGAAGAAAAATAGCCCAATTATGCCTCTGGACCAAAATCCGCACCAAACAGTGGCTCGTTTTAGGTGCACCGGCTTTTCAATGTATGCGTGCGGGTTTTCTGTGCCCCAAATGTGACAATTTTGCTTGTTTACATACCCGCCAAGATCAAAATGAGGTTCATCTGAAAAGATGATTTTTTTGGCAAAATCGGCATCTTCTGTAAGTCGATCGCCCACTTAGCGAAGCGTTGTTCAAGCGTATACACAACCATATTCGTTCAGCGGAAGGATAAAACTAATTATCTGTCAAATCAGACATGAGCTAAGTGTTACCATTCACGAAATAAGCACTACTTGAAAAAAAAAAACGTTAGATGGCGGACCCTTTACAAAAGAAAACTACTATAAATAAGAAAAATACAGCAATAACACCAACTTAAATTACAAAGTTTTTTGGAACCCCTATAAAAACCATGGACTTAAATATCACCGAGCCTACAACCAACAAGGAGTAGCAGATGGAGAATCCCATAGTTAACAAAAAGACGGACCGGACCACGAAACCTGATTATACGCAACATCTAATGAACTGTAATACAAGAAACATTAATAACTCCTCAAGCCGGCTGATCCCCGTGAGGAGTCATGATCAAAACCCCCCAAATCCACCACATGCAATAGATAAAACAAAAAAAACAATGAAATACACATTTCCTCATTTATTGTACGCACTTAGAAAAAGCACTCGAGAAAATAATTTGGGATATAATAGGTCTATTTTCTTCTTCTTAGATGGCGTTACAGCTCATGGAGAGCCAGAGCCAAGCTTCTCATTCACTTATGTTGTGTGCGATTTGTTTTTCACACAAGTGAACGGGACCTACAGTTTAATGCCGATTCCGAACGGCGAGCGCCGAGAAGCTTTTTCAAGGCAAGTGTACTACGGGAGGTTTTGCCAATACCCCGCCGAGGAGAGAAGCCGCGTAATGAACATTCGATGGCGTTGGTGTTATCGGGATGCGAACTCGCTCATCGTGCGTCAGAGGCCGACACAACTACGGGAGGTTTTGCCAATACCCCGCCGAGGAGAGAAGCCGCGTAATGAACATTCGATGGCGTTGGTGTTATCGAGATCCGAACTCGCTCATCGTACGTCAAAGGTCGACACACTACCCACTGCGCCACGGCGCTCTCTAGGTCTATCAGAGACAAGAATATATGGAGAAAAGCTAATTGAAAAGAAAAATGGAAACCTCTTTGGTTACAAAGATAAAACAAAAGGCCTCTATGGAGTTGGTTTTTTAATAAAGAATAAATGGAAGAATAAAATCGTGAAGACAACTTTTTATAATGAAAGAGTAGCAGCTCTACAATTGAAAATTGCAAACTCAAAATTCTCGATAATCCAAGTCTATGCGCCAACGGAGTCAGCATCAAATGAAGTACTAGAAGCATTTTATAATAATTTAGAATCAGCATACAAAGAATATAAATCTGAGTTTATGTGCATAATTGGCAACTTGAATGCGAAAATAGGGTTGAGAAAAGAAAATGAAGAACTAATAATGGGCAAATACGGATATGAAATGGAAATGAAAAAGGTGAAAAACTTATGACCTGGATATGGCAACATAAACTATGCGTCGGAGACAGCTTATTTCCAAAAAATAAGAATAAGAAATGGCCATGGCAATCAACGTACTTGTTAAAAACGAAATTGAGTTTATTATCATCAACAAAAAGTAATTTCTCAAAGACGTCTCACTCATATATAAATTTGAATATGATAGCGACCACCGACTTGTAAGAGGCACATTTAAAATCAAGCACAAAAGCAAACAATACCATAAACAGGAGCCATTAAGAGATATTCCAAAAACTCTAGACGACGAAAGCATTCAATTGTATCATAATGATCTAGAGCAAAAATGCCGATGGGATGTTCTCGACACATCTAGTATCCAAAAAGCGTACGAGCAACTCGAATCTGGAATATTAAGCGCAGCTAATAACAATATCCTGAAGATCAAAAACCTAAAAGAAGACAAAATTACAAAAACAACAAAACATCTAATTAAAAGAAGAGAACTATTACGACAAAAGGAACAACTGACAAATATTATATCATCTAAGAAAAGAATGTAAAAAAGCTGTGAGATGAGATAAGAAGAGATAGAAGAGAAAAAAAATACAAAACAGAAAATCAATAAACAATATAGCCACAGAAGTCTACAAAACACTTTTCACCTCTAAATTGAGCTGTACAGAATTACAAAACGAAACTTTAGATATAGCCAATGATGACGAAGAAATCCCAGCCTTCCTACCTACTGAAATAGAAACTTCAATTCGAGAACTATCAAACGAAAAATGCTGCGGAAATGATGGAATAAAAGCAGAAATGCTAAAAATTGGTAAATCAAAACTAACAACCAGTCTAACGAATTCATTCAACATGGTCTTTATCATATTGCTTCATAAAAAAGGTGATATAACCAATATGAATAACTACCGACACATAAGCCTAATATCAGTTATATATAAAGTCTTTGCAAAATGTATCTTCCGACGCATACATATGTAAAATCCTAGATGAATAACAACCAAGAGAACAAGTTTCATCACAACAGACCACTTACAAACAGTCAACCAAATCATTGAAAAAAGTAACGAATACCAACAAAATTTAGTATTAGCTTTTATTGACTTTACTAAAGCTTTCGATACAGTAGAAGATGCTACAATCTGGAAAGCTCTGAAAAACCAAGGTATACCCAACAAAATAATAAGAATACTCAAAGTGCTATACACGAATGGTACTGCTAGAATTTCTTTGGAAAACAAAGGTAGAACATTTAATATAGGTCGAGGAGTTAGACAAGGAGGCCCAATTTCACCTGCATTCTTCTCCGCCGTCCTAGAAGATATTTTTCGTTCAATGGACTGGGATTAATTAGGACTTAAATTAGACGGTGAATACCTGAACAATCTAAGATTTGCGGATGATATTGTACTTATGGCAAAAACACTAGAAGTCATGAAACAGATGATACAAGATTTAGAAAGAAGATGGGCCACTGTAGGTCTAATAATGAATGCCGAAAAAACAAAACTAATGAGCAAAGGCGAACAACAAGAAATCATTGTAAACAATAAAACAATAGAATATGTTGAAGAAAATGTTTACCTAGGGCAGCTTATCTCACTCGAAAACAGAGAAGAAAAAGAAATAGACCGAAGGATATCAAATAGCTGGAAGCAATTTTGGAGGCATAAACATATCTTCGATTCAAACCTTAGCTCAAGCTCCAGAAAATATCTATTTGACGCGACTATACTTCCAGTTATGACTTACGGCTCTCAAACTTGGAATCTATCTGTCTGCCAAATCAACTCAAAAACTGAGTACAACTCAAAGAGCAATGGAAAGATCTATTTTAAAAATATCGAGAAGACAACGAATACGAAATGAAACCATCAGAAATAACATATGACGAATTTCTCAGATGTGGTCGTAACTGCGAGACAACAAAAATGGAACTGGGCTGGACATATAGGACATATAGCAAGGATGAAAGATAACCGTTGGACTTCTAAAGCAACAATATGGATCCCAAGAAATGGTACAAGAAGAATCGGAGAGATGATATATGCCAAATTTGTAATAGGTGGGAAAGAATGGCCAAAGATAAAAATGCTTGGAAAACATTGGGGGAGGCTTATATCCGCCCTTGAATTATCAATTAAAACTTAATGAAATCTATATACACATATTATTAAATGTTTATATATAATGAATTATACTTATAGTCACTAAGAAAAAAAAATGGATTAATAAAACTTATAATAATAATAATAACAATAATTGTTGGAAAAGCTGCTTTGATATCAACCCAAAGATCTTCAAGGGGATTCGCGTCAAGTGATTAGGCTGATCATTCTTAAATACTATTGTCGCGAAACCAGTCTTTTGCGTATCGACTGGTGTGCGTAGGATCGCTATTTTGCTGTTGGAAGTACAAATTAATTCGGTCCGTTTTCTTATTATTTCATGTGTTCGTATTCTGACCATTTTCTCGTAATACAGTTGTAGTGTATACCGATCCGTAATGGGTCTGTCAGATTGTAGTAGCTCATAGTACACAACAACCTTTTCTCTAGAATACACAGCATGACCTTTAAACTCAAATTTTGCTAACGATCGTAACAGTTCACCACACCCACCATAATATTTTTCCGTCTTAGGATTATCGTAGAATATCCATTTCTTATTTCCGGTCACAATTCGATAAAAAAATGTTGTTTTTTTTTGCCTTTTAACATCTCTCGGTTTCCATTCATGAGAAACACAATTCCTTGCTTCTGAATTATTACCATGGATTTAAATTATGCAGAGATTGTTTGCTGAATTAGTCCCAATGAATTTGAAAGCTCTATTTGCATTTGACTCATTGGATCTTCATCTAGTAGTCCTGTTCAACAATGCACTGCATATTATCCAGTGCACTGGAAGACAGCGGTGGTGCAACCAATTCCCAAGAGGGGTAAAGACACATCTAACCCGGAAAATCTCCGGTCAATAAGTCTCCTTCCGAGTATCAGCAAGGTTTTCGAGAAGGTGATCCATAGGGCCCTGTCTAAATGGGTTGAGGACAATAAAATCATCCCGGATAACCAATTCGGTTTCAGAGCGGGGCATGACACTATTCATGCCGCGTCGAAGCTTGTGTCGGATGTCCAATGGAATAAATGCAAGAACCAATGCACGGGTGCCTGTCTGATTGACTTAGAAAAAGCCTTCGACACCGTATGGTTAGAAGGTCTTTATTACAAGCTCAGTCGGCTGGGCATAAGTAAACCACTGCTATATATGATTTTTGACATGTTAACAGGTAGAAAGTTCGTAGTGAAAATTGCCAACGTGACTTCTACCCAAACATTTGAAATCAAAAATGGACTGCAACAGGGTACGGTAAATTCGCCGATCCTTTTCAGCATTTACCTAAGCGATCTGCTAGTTTCTCTTCACCATTCAATAGCGTACGCAGACGACCTAATCGCGTACAGATCAGGTCCAACGATCGACGTTATTGTTATTCTTCTGCAGCGTGACTTCGAAAAAATTCAGCAGTATTGTGATGACTGGAAGTTGAAAATCAACTTCCAGAAATCAGAATCTATGTATATTGTTCAGAACGCCTTTGTCTAGGGCCTCTCGGGACACTAGAAAAAACTGGCGCAGGTTCTTAATTTTAGGACCGGACGGGCGTCCACTGGCGAGACAAAGTGTGGTCAGATATCTTGGGATCGTGCTGGATCAGTATCTATATTTTGACAAACATGTAGATGCTGCTCTGGCAAGGGCCCGGGGCGCTTTCGCTCTGACAAGGTGGCTGTTTCATAGCAGTCAACTTGATTCTAGGGTGAAGGTAATCTGCTACATGGCCTTAATCAGGCCCATGGTTGCCTATGGATGTCCCGTCTGGTTCAATGTGAGAGCCAGCTTAATGGAAAGGATTCGGGTGTTTGAGAGACAATGTCTCAGGACGGCTACATAGGACATAGGACACCCGAATCTGAGTACACGAAATTTTACCCGAACGAGGTCCTATACAATAGGGCCAGGATTGTACGGATAGATCATTTTTTGATCAAACTGATTCGAAGCCACGTTGCGAGAGCAATGACTTCGGTCAATAGCCTGATCTTCGGGGCTTACTACCCCAACGATTTATATCACGAGAGAGTGCGCCTTAATGGCTTTGTGCCGCCAGAAGCATTCCTCTATTTAGATAGATGTGGGCTGATCCAGGATAGATTGGCGGTACCGCTAATCTTCCACGTGGGTCGCAATTCCGTGGAACGGCGATTCCTCTACGAACCCGATGTCGCGCTCGGTGAGCCCGAGCGCCTCAGGTTCTGTAGATCGGTCTCACGCCGGGATCGAGGAGACGTAGTCCGACAGCATCAACGCTTTTGGTGGCTGGAGAGAGCTACGTCAGTGGACACTTTGAGAGCTTCAGCCTCTTCAAGGCATCGCCTGCCTAACACTAATGGCAGGCTTACATAGGGTAGGGTAGGTAGTAGGGTATATATACGTTTAAAAAAAAAAAAAAAAACATATATATTAAATATATATTATGTATATAATTTATATATATATATTTTAGTTAAGGTAGAATAAGTTAGGTTTAGTTACATTAAGGTAGGCTTAAGTTTTATATATAATACAAATGATCATATGCTAAGTTTTTTCCTCCGTGCAGGGACGGGTTAAGAATATCCCTGCAGCGATACCTCTCGCTTGTCGTAAAAGGCGACTAAAACAAAGGTAAACAAAAATCACATCTAGGCAATTTAGAAAACACCAAGGTGAGCCTAGGGACACATATACCACCATTAAACTACCCCACAAGTGTACATGCAAATCAGTGGGTTGACACGACTGGAGATCACCGGTGTTGTAAGAGTAAGATCAAACCAAAAAAATCTGGAGCATGCCCGTGTCACAAAAAAAAAAAAAAAAAAAAAGGCAGGCCGAAAAACAATTGGTGCAAACAAATGCAAAAACACCAGCATTTGATTGGCCTCAGCGATGAAGTAATCCCAAACCGGAAAGCCTGCCGCTACTTTCTGAGGTCAAACCGGCGGACCCCACAAGCGGACCAGTAGGAATGCAGTTAAGTGGGAAGGTTACGGTCCTACACTTCTGACCATAACAACGCCGGAAAAAGGAAAAGAAGAAGAAGAAGAAGATCATATGCTAAGTTTTTAATAAAAAAAAACATTTTTCTTAGCTTAAGCTAGATATAGTAATGTTAGTGGTAAGTTGATATAGTAGTCGAAAGACATAGATTTAAGTTGTTACGTCTATTTTAGAGTGTCCGCCTAGGGCCAGTAAGATATCTAGATTGTTAAGATAGTTAAGCTAGTTTTTAAGCATTTTTGTCTGATAAGATAGATCTAAGAAGTTATGAATAAAAATGAATTAAAAACTAAAAAAAAAAAAAAACTAAAATCTTCATCTAGTAATGCCTCCAATTCTTTGTCTATGAAATTTTTTGGTTGTCCAGAACGAACTTGCACAAACATTCAATACACATTCATTCCAAAGTAAAACGTCCCGTAAATATTGCTTAGTTAACATAAATTTTGACTTGCAACAGAAAGTGATGTAAACTGAATGTTATTGACAGATATCTAACCCCTCGGAAACTAGTGAAATCAGCTGTCGCTAGGAAACATTTATAACAGCTAGAGTCATCTTTTGAAAACGGACAGAAATAATTTGTGCTCCCAACAGTATCAATCCGGGATGGTACCATTGTAGGAAAAACAACCGAACATCATTATTTATACGCATGAAGAACTGCTTGAAACCAAGTACGAGTACACCAAAAAGTACAATTTTTGACTTATCATTTCACAAAACATTTCGCCAATCAGCATGCTTTTTTGCGAACTCCAGCCATTTTGCCATATGTTTTTATAGAAATTATTGGGGTATGTGCTGATAAATTCGAGTAGCCTTCTTCGTACTGTCATTACACTGACAGGTAGCTTCGTCTCTGTTGTAAATATCAAAATATAGACACCACTATCACCATCTTGTAACAATTTCTGAATTCGAATCATTCTGTTGTCTTTTTTTTTTCTGTTCATAAAATAAAAATACATTCGTATTGTAGATTTCGGCCAAAGCACATTATTTTATTACAGGTTATGGACCCAGACCCATATATTAGTTAGTTATTGCGTTTATTGTTAGTATTATTCGTGTGATGAACAATAAACTAGTATGTGTTTTTCTATGGCTTTTTTTTAAAAGTAAAAACGTGTGTGACTGTCATGGCGTCTAGCTCGATTTATTTGGTTAACGTACCGAAATTAAAAGGGCGAGAAAACTATGTTGTGTGGTGTTTCGCAACAGAGAATTTTCTGGCATTAGAAGGAATGGTTGGGTGTGTAAAACCTGAGCCCGATCAGCCGCCAGCAGCTGAAGATGATGCGAAAACAAAAGCCAAGCTTATTTTAACAATTGACGCGGCTATTCACATTAAAAACGTCAGAACATCGAAAGAATTGTGGGATAAATTGAAACTGCTATTCGATGACTCAGGATTTACTAGAATAGTCAGCCTTATGAGGAATCTAATATCTAATCGATTAGAAAACTGCACCTCGATGACATCATACGAAGCGGGTTAGAAACTACAAGGGGTGGGATTTGGCATCAATAACGAGTGGATTGGTTCTACCATGTTTGCTGGTCTAACTGAAAAATATATGCCCATGATAATGGCTATCGAACATTTTGGCATGATAATTAAATCTGACGCCATTAAAGGCAAATTGATGGATATGGAACCGGAAGACAGTGATGTCAATAATGCATTTGCATAGTGACGTCGGTCAAAGGAAAACAAAACGTCAAATGTTATGGTTGTAAACTTGAGCATTATCGTAATCAGTGCACTAATATGCATAAATCTTCCAAGAATGCGTAGAGTTCAGAAAATAAATCAGTAAAACCAACTATTGCGTTTAGTGCCGTGTTTTTTTTTTTACATAATATTTGACAAGAGTGACTGGAATGTCGACTCTGGTGCCAGTTCGCATTTGACAAGCAATAAAAAATGGATGATCGATATGTGTTATTCTGGCTTCACCAAAGAAATCATCGTTGCTAACCAGAATAAAATCCCGGTGGTATGTTGTGGAAATGTGGACATAACAACGTCAACTGAACAAGGCGATTTTCATATAATTGTCGAAAAAGTTTTATGTGTTCCCGAGTTATCCACTAACCTATTGTCAGTGAGTCAGTTGATAAAACAGGGCAAGAAGATGCATTTTACTAGAAAAGGATATGAAATACTTAATAAACAGGACACTTTAGTAGCTACTGCTTCACTTGTGAATGGTGTTTATAAATTGAACACTTCTACTTCTGCGGTGGCAGCAGTGGCTGAGTCTCCAGAAGTTTGGCATCGTAGATTGGGACAGTCAACAGCTACAACATGAATAAAATGGAAAAAAATTAACACTGCTGTTTATTTACAGAACAGAATTGTAAAAATTGGATTGAATAATCGTACATCATATGAGTTATGCTAAACCGAACCTAAGCCACATAAGAATCTTTGGTAGTACTGTGATGAAGCACATTCCCAAGGAGAAAAGACGTAAGTTAAACCAAAAATCTGAACAATGCATACTTATCGGCTATCCTGAGGACGTTAAAGGATACAGGATATACAACCATTCAACACAGACAATCACGACGAGTCGAGATGTCATCATTGTAAAAGAAAACAACTCGCATGAAGAGAATATGATTTTAATAGAAGGAACAGGTGACAAACCAGGAGGGAGTGAAGACGTCAGTCTTCAGTGGGAAATTCATTAGGCAACAGTAGCGAGTATTCATCCATTTCTTTGGAAAGTGCTTATGATAAGGATGAGACCTATATACCGGACGAGGTGTCCATGACATCTGAAGAAGAGTTGCAATCACACATAAAAATAAAGACACTACCACAAAGGCAGAAACGACAACTGGAGAGATATGGTTTTATGTGCACAGAAGAGTATAATTAATCTTTCTGCGGTGAACTGACATTAGAAGAAGCACTACAAGGACCGGAGGAGAAGCATTGGGAACAGGTGTTCAAAGAGGATCTGAAAAGATTTGAAGATAATGCATGGGAAGTTGTTGATATTCCTGTAACTGGAAATATAGTGAAGTGCAGTTGGGTTCTCAAAAAAAGGTGTGATTCTGAAAATAAAGTCAGTTATCGAGCCAGACTTGTGGCAAAAGTGTGTTCTCAAAAATATGGTGTAGACTATAGTGAAACATATTCTCCTGTAATGCGGCTACAACACTAAGGTTAGATTCTTAGCTTCTTCTTTATTGTGGCAAAAGTTTTACAATTAATCATTTACAAACATTAATAGAGAGATATGGTTTGTTTGCCTTACTTCTAAAATATTCATAAAAAGTTATTAGAATAGAAAAATATCACAGACAAAGTTTATAATAAGAAGGAAAATCCACACAAAAACCTTCGTATTAAGAACAGAAAAAAAAATGAACTAGATGGTATCGTTTTAGGAAAATGAGAAGTGGTGTACAAAAGTATGAAAATGACTAGATCTTGTAGAAATGGCTACGGAAGGTAATGAATAAATAATTAAGTAAACAACTAAACGAATAATTTTATAAATGTATAAACGAATAAATAAATAAAAGATAAGAAAAAAAAAACAAATAAATACATGAATAAATAAATAAATGAATAAACAGATAAATAAATATATACATATATAAATAATTAAATAAATTGCATTTGTTTGCACCAATTGTTTTTCAGCCTGCCTTTTTTGCGTGTTGAAATTGGAACGTTGATTGATAACGCCTTTTGGACGGGGTTCAAAGGATCTCTCCTTTGAACATGGCAATACAAACTGAGTCGGTCGCGCTCTATCTTTCTTGTGATGGTTTCTTTTACGTGGTGGCTTCCTCGGATCTTTGAACTTCTAATTCTAAATATATACATATATTTAGAACATATAAAGTTTCAACGCATAAGTTATAGATTAAATCATTTTCTGATGCAGAGCAAGATTGCGTAGTTTTTCAAACCTTGCGGTGACCATTTCGATATTAGATAATCTGTGCAATTGGTCTGTTGAAAAAAACCTAGGTAGATTTAAAATCATTTTTAACAATTTGAAAGCGGCGTACCTTGATGTGAAAACAGCCTTCTTGAATGGTGACCTGTCTGAGACTATATACAGTGTTGTGTAAAACAAACGCAACAAATTTAGTCTGCACATGTAAATGTAAATATTTTCAATGCATTTTCTAAAAAATTATAAATGCACATTTACGCAACAATGAAATAAGAACATAATAGTATATTTTTAAAAGCAATTGACACTCACATAATAAAAAGTCATAGCAAAAACCACAATATGTAATTAATGGCACTGTGCAAAACTTACGCAACAAATATAATACTTGGTGTAGTAGCCCCTCTTTTTATCTGCGTGGCATTGAAGATATTAAATTTGAGATTGTGGATTGAGATATTTGTTTCCATTCAGCCCTTAGTGTTTGGAACAACTCCCGCTTATTTTTGAAGTGTTGACCTGCAACTCGTCGCTTTAGAATCCCAAAGAGGTTCTCAATGGGATTCAAGTCTGGTGATTGCGCCGGCCAATCGAGAACTTGCACTAGATTGCCTTTTAGCCAATCCTTCACCAGCTTTGATGCGTGTTTCGGGTCGTTATCGTGCTCAAACACCCATCGAAGTGGCATATTCCGCTCAGCATGCGGCAACATCTGCATTCCTAAAATATTTTTGTACGCAAAACGGTCCATTATCACCACAATCTACTGAAAGGGTCCAACATCACTAGCTGAGAAACATGTCCACACCATTACGGCACAACCTCCATGCTATATTGTAAGTTTGTAGTTCCGAGGATTTAGTCTATCTCCCTTCCGACGTCTTACTGTGCACATACCATCTGAATTCACCAAATTGAACTTAGATTCGTCACTGAAAAGGACAGTTCTCCATTTTTCTACGGACCAATTCAAATGGGTTTTTGCAAAATTGAATCTAATAATTGTTAATAATAATATTTGTTAATTGTTAATTCTTAGGTTTTGTGCTATTAAAACGAAATATTTAAAAATTACATTTTCGACATGTGTATTTTTTGAGCATCGGCTTTTCGCGGGCCTGTAACTTTTCAAATCATTTTCCAAAGCTCTTCTTCTTACCAGACTTGGATGGACACTTAAATTTAATGATGCCACAATATTTTCAGAAAACACAAATTGATTTTTTTTTAATAAAACGACAAATTCTTCTATCGATCTTTTCCGAGGTCGACCACCCAAATGTGCTATACTTACACTTCCCGTTGTTTTGTACTTTTTAACTAATCGCGATATAGTGGAGCGGTTTATATCGTATTTTTTAGCAATGGAAATTTGACTCTCTCCATTTCGAAATTTAAAAATAATTTGATTTTTGATGTGATCAGTTAAGGGGTTATATCCACTTGCGAGGCAGAAAAAACGCGTTTTTTTGTGAATTTTTTCCAAAGAGGCATTTTATTTTATACATTAATGGAAAAAATGTACTTAAACAGAATTTAATGTACTTTAACAATCAGCGGTTTATTTAAAAAAATATTGGATCCCCTAGCTCCTGTAGATGATCTGCGGAGAGACCTCCAAAAAAAAGTGCTTGGCGGTGAGCAAGATATCTCTGGTCCAAATTATCTGAAAACCAAAAACCAAAAATATTTAGTTTTGTAATGAATAAATACAGGTAATGATCGAAGATCAAGTCAAAATTTTGATTTTTGACAAAATGGCGGCTGTTCAAAAAAAAAATTCAGTTTTTCATGAAAATTTTTCACTTCAAAGTGGCTTAAAAAATCGAAATTATTGTCCAAAACCTTATTCCTTCGATCATTACCTGAAAAATATATCTGAGTAAGTCGTGTGGAAATTTCAAACCGATCGGCTTAGCGGTTTCGGAGAAATTTTCCTCACCGACTCTGAAAACACAGTTTTGAGATAAACGCGTTTAAAGTTTCGGGAACGATTAACACTAAATTACTACACACACTGAGAAATACACAAACTGAGCACAAACACAACTTGTCCACGTGGAAGATCACTTCTAACTGATGAGTTCACATATTTTTAACTTAAAATTCCTCAACATAGGTTTCAGGTATAAACTAGACTTTATCTTAGGGTCCCAAACACAATATAAGTCGAGAACAAAAGAATAGAAGCTACCAGAAACATCTGCTACTCCGGCTCGTGCTCCGCCTACTTTCGAACGCTCGGAGACGTTCTTACTAATACGCTCATATCTCCGAAACTAATTGTTGGATCGATTTGAAATTTTCAGAGAATATTCTTGAATATATGTACATTCAAAAAATGAAAAAAAAAAAATCGATTTTTTGAAAATCACAAGTGGATGTAACCCCTTAATTTACTTCGGGCCATTGTTGTAGCTCCACACTCAACAAAAATATACCTTTGACTGATCAGTGATTCACTTCCTTATGCGTAATAGAGAATATAAGAAAACTTGGAAAAGTACCGCTAGCATTTTTCCGTTGCTTTTGGTAATACAACACATTGTTGCGTTAGTTTTGCACAACACTGTATATGCAACCACCTATAGGTTATGTTTGTACAGAAAAAAAAAGATTATCAAATTAAACAAGGCGATATATGGTCTTAAACAGGCATCCCGAACTTGGCATAAGAAAGTAGATGCTTGTATTGTTGCGTAAATGTGCATTTATAATTTTTTAGAAAGTGCATTGAAAAAGAAAATATTTACATTTACATGTGCAGACTAAATTCGTTGCGTTTGTTTTGCACAACACTGTATATGCAACCACCTATAAGTTATGTTTGTACAGAAAAAAAAAAGATTATCAAATTAAACAAGGCGATATATGGTCTTAAACAGGCATCCCGAACTTGGCATAAGAAAGTAGATGCTTGTATGTTAGGTTATGATTATGTTAAATCTAAAATAGAACCGTGCTTATACATAAAAACTGTTGGTAGCAGTAAAACTATCGTGACAGAATATGTCAGTGATTTTTTTATTTTTTCAAATGATAAAATTGAAACTAAGTTCAATATGACTAATTGTAAGACTGTTAACACACCAATGGAGGCAAATTCTAAAAAGTAAAAAGAAGGTTAATTGTAAAAGTCAGAATCCATACCAACAGCTCATTGAAAGTTTAAGTCAATTCAATAATTGTAATACAGAAGAACAGTGCCTCTATGTTAAAAGAGTATTAAAATATTTAAAAATTACAAAAAAATTGGGTTTGATATATGTATATGTAGTAAAAACAAAAATATTAATCTTGAAGGTTAATGATAGGCGATCATATTCAGGATTTTTTTATACTTTATCTGTATGTGTTATATCTTGGAGTTGTAGTAAACACAAATGTATTGCACTTTCTAGTACAGAAGCTGAATATGTGTCAATTTCAGAAGCCTGCAAAGAGGCAGTATATTTAAGAAACTTTCAATATGAAGTGACTAAAAAAGTATAAGCGCACAGAAACTATAACTAAACCCTGTATTCCATAATAAAACTAAGCATATTGATATAGATATCACTATTGCCGAGAAATGATAAATGAAGACATTGTTAGTGTTAATTATCTATGTTCATCACATATGCCTGCATATTTGCTCACTAAAAGCTTAGATTCTGTAAAACATTACAAACATTTGAATGCTTTAGGAATTGCTAAAGTGTAATTATTCAATGTATTTTGAAATTGTCTCTATGTTGAGTGGGAGTGTTGTAAATATCAAAATATAGACACCACGAGCACCATCTTGTAACAATTTCTGAATACGAATTATCCTGTTGTCTCTTTTTTTTATGTTCATAAAATAAAAATTCATTCGCATTGTTGATTTCGGTCAAAGCACATTGTTTTATTCCAGTCTCGTTCCTTATCTGCATGACCGTTTTCGAAGCATTTTTTTTCAGTTCACTTCCGAAACTTAGCTTGTGCAATCGCATTATAGCTCGTTCCTCTCTTAATTGTTTTTTTTTTCTCTTCTTCAAAAACATAATCAGAAAAACGCTCCCAATTTGTCACCATAACAATGACAAACTTCTACCTCATCAATAAAATATTAAAACGCGCGTGACCCATCTTTCCCCAATCAAATTTCTCTGACGCAGTCAAACACCGCGAGTGCTCCCAATTTACACCTTAACAATAAAAAAAAAAAATCTTTCTGAACGTGGGTGACCCACTCTTGCCCTAGTTTAATATGGATCACTGTGATTTTGCCCACTGTGCCGCCAATACCAGAAATGCTGACCGGGTTATTTACAAGGGTATCTGCGGGGTTTCGTCTTCCCTGCATCGGCCTAAGTAAAAGGTCGATCACGATCACGAATATGCCGATCACTTCTTTTATTGTGAAGTGTGCAAAATAAGTTCGCGATTAAATGTAACAGTGAAAATATTAACTCGGTCGCCAACAACAACAATATTTTCTTCAAGATCGCGTTAAAGTTTGACTTCCTTACTCAATGTGTAGAAGATATCAATTCTACAATGGAGTCAACTTTCACAAACAAAAAACTCCCTGGAAAATCAATTGGTCACCTTAACAAAATTAGCAATGTAAACTCCGAGAGCAGTTCACCCAACATCCGTAGTGTCGAACTTAAGCGGGGCCTCATTTCGACCCTCATACGTACATACCTCAATCCCTTAAAGATGAAAAAATTAAACGAGAATTTAAATTTCCTCCGGTCGGACATTGACATTCATTTTACCACTCATCTAATAAAAGTGATCCACCCATTTCTCAACCCTACCCTCTGCTTGAAGCTATTGCAAGCCAACTAAACGTTAGCAATGAACTCACCACTACCAGATTTACCCTGAGCGATCTAATTGACGAAATGAGAACAGCATCTAACAAGATTGGCGACATCCACATCCCCGGCCACTTCCATACCAACCCATCGTTTGCCAATACCTCCATACGTGATGAACAGCCAATGTGTCCGCCAATTTCTGTGTCTCCGCTGCCCCCAAAAACTACATCCTCTACACGGAAACTGAAGGCCCAATTCCTGAAGACTCAACTGTTTAAACCAATATTGAACACTTTGGCCAAATATGGAGTTTAAGTGAATGGAACCATCGACTCTAAAAACTGAAAAAAGGGAACGAAGGAATTTCTACTTTTATTATTTGATGGTTTGACCCCCAACACTCATGGAAATTGGGCACAAAAGTTCACAAAGGAATTTAAAATTCCAATAGTAAGTTGCCAAACGCTTCAACGGTCCAGATCGTTCAAACTGAAGCTGTCCATATCATCAAAATACCAGTGGTTATTCCTAAACCCGACGACCGCCTTTTCACTCTTGGTAAAACTACCGTTATCGATTGGAACGAAAAGAAAGATATCCAGCCCAAGTCGCTCAATAAATCTAAAACAGAAATAAATATATCCAGCTCTAAGAAACATAAAAATAAACCTAACATTTGTGATAAGCACCCTAAACCTCAAACTAACCCCCACCATAACTGGAGCTTCAAAACAAAACTTTTCCCATCTTTCACCAACACCTCCATCTCCCATATACAGACCTCTTCCTCTGCTCCACCAAACCCGCCACGTCAACGAGTTTCCTTCAATCTGATTTCAACTGCTTGTTCTGCCACTTCTAGCCCCTCACCACCAACACAAGCACCCCTTCCTCTCCTTCCTCTCTAACCTGGAGCATCCTAATTTCCGCAGCTCCCACATCCTTAACCCCTCAGCCCCCGCCTTTTCTAATACATCCACACAATACTCGCCCTCTCACACTATAACCAACTCCACTTCTCTTCCAAAAGTTTCAACTATTTCTTTAACAACACCTCCTAACCCCATCCAATCTTTCACTGATCTCTTTCTGCCCCCCTCAGTCCAAATTATCCAGCAAGTTAGTGGCCCCTATTGTGAGTGTCGATCAGTGATCGACTCGACAACTGTCGATTGCGTCGATTGATTCTGGATTTGGTATTGTGTAACTCAATCGATGGAGAAGTAGACTATTGTGAATAATTACGTCAATATTGTGAATAAAAACATGAATATTGTGAATACTTCGTTTTTTTGACAGTTGTTTGACTCTCCTTTATTTATTTCATCAAAGAAATTCAATACACCAAATCATTCGAACAGAATTTTTTTTTTCTTAATTTTTCCCATGAACACATAGGAGGTCCATAACCATCTAGTTTAGTACTTAATCCTTCCTATCTGTGTTTTGTTTGTGTTTTCAAACAAACTCCCTTAGCAATATAGGGATTTGCTTACATGAACGAAACGAGGAGCTCTAATTGTTTTTTTGTTCGTAACCTGCTTTGACCTGTATTACAATAGAATTTCATAAATACTCCATAAATTCATTCTTCTTCTTCTTTTCCTTTTTTTCTCCGGCGTTGTTATGGTCAGAAGTGTAGGACCATAACCTTCCCACTTAACTGCATTCCTACTGGTCCGCTTGTGGGGTCCGCCGGTTTGACCTCAGAAAGTAGCGGCAGGCTTCCCGGTTTGGGATTACTTCATCGCTGAGGCGAATCAAATGCTGGTGTTTTTGCATTTGTTTGCACCAATTGTTTTTCGGCCTGCCTTTTTTGCGTGTTGAAATTGGAATGTTGATTGATAACGCCTTTTGGACGGGGTTCAAAGGATCTCTCCTTTGAACATGGCAATACCAACTGAGTCGGTCGCGCTCTATCTTTCTTGTGATGGTTTCTTTTACGCCTCCACGTAAAATCTCGGATCTTTGAACTTCTAATTCTGTCATGGTGGCATGGCAAGTGTAGATAAAGAATATGGACTGTAGATATAAATACTGAAATTTGGAAGCCGGAAAAAGTAAAGATCTAAGGGCCAAGTACCGGGAGAAAAAGTCTGGGTGTTTTGGGATTTGCGAACCACAATCTTAGCAGTAAGTATTGTATTATCAGGTGTACAAATTAAAAGCCGTTGTTTACCGATAAATGAAAATTCTACATCAAAAACGTCAAATGTGAGGCAATTTAACTTCTTCTTTTCCTTTTTCCGGCGTTGTTATGGTCAGAAGTGTAGGACCATAACCTTCCCACTCAACTGCATTCCTACTGGTCCGCTTGTGAGGTCCGCCGGTTTGACCTCAGAAAGTAGCGGCAGGGTTCCCGGTTTGGGATTACTTCATCGCTGAGGCCAATCAAATGCTGGTGTTTTTGCATTTGTTTGCACCAATTGTTTCGGCCTGCCTTTTTTGCGTGTTGAAATTGTAACGTTGATTGATATTGCCTTTTGGACGGGGTTCAAAGGATCTCTCCTTTGAACATGGCAATACCAACTGAGTCGGTCGCGCTCTATCTTTCTTGTGATGGTTTCTTTTACGCCTCCACGTAAAATCTCGGATCTTTGAACTTCTAATTCTGTCACGCTTTGTTACTCCCGCTGTCATGCGAAGCATCTTCATCTCAGCTGCCGTTAATTTGCTCTCATACTTTTTGTGCATTGTCCAGCATTGTGAACCGTATGTGAGCGCCGGACGTACAACTGAAGAGTAGAGCCTTCTTTTCAGCTTAGGGGGCATTTTTCTATCACAGAAGATGGCGGAATTTTCCCGCCACTTCATCCACCCTACGCTTACGCGATGGTTGATGTCGTCATCACAAGTTGCTTCTTTATTAATCATAGATCCCAGATATTTAAACTTTTCACACTTGGGAAGCACTCTTCCTGTCTGGAATAGGCTGATGAGGGTCAGAGAATGGGCAGCACAGATACTCTGTCTTCTTTGAACTAATACGATACCTGTGTCCCTCAAAACAATCCACCGCCTGATCATCACTTATAATGGCTCCATCGTCAGCAAAGAATAGCTGGTGCACATTGGGGTCCGTCACTTTTCCTTCAAGCAAGCAATCAAGGACTGCTATAAAGAGCAGTGGGCTGAGGACGCTCCCTTGGTGTACACCGACTTTGATTGCGAACTCTTCGGTGACTCCTGCGGTGCATCTTACTCTTGTCGTTGCTCTATTGTACATGTCCATGATCACTCGCACGTAGGTTTCTGGAACTCCTTTTCGTCTTAGCACTACCCATAAAAGATCTCTTGGTTGCAGGTCAAAGACCTTCTCGAAATCAAGCAACACCATATGCAAGTTCTTTGACGAATCACGATGCTTTTCCATCATGACCCTTATACTTTGGATTGCATCTGTTGTTGATTTACCCGCGACAAACCCGCACTGGTCATCAGACAGTCGTATTATTTTCCGCAGTCGGCTATCTAATACCCGTTCAACGATCTTCATGGTGTGCGACATCAGCTTCACAGAACGGTAGTTATCACAATTTCGCGTATCACCCTTTCCTTTGTGCAAAGGAAGAATATAGCTTTCCCTCCATTGATTAGGCATAGTGTCGCCTCTCATAAGTTTGGAGATAAGAACCATGAGCCATCTAGACCCGATGTCTCCCATCTTTTTCCAGAACTCAGAGGGTATCCCGTCCGGCCCAACAGCTTTTCTTTTCTTGGAGTTTTTAACCGCGTACCGAAATTCTTCGACTGTGAAGTCGGATATTTCGGCATGATTCGGGGCGGCTCTTGGAAAGTACACTCGGGGAAACTGTTCGTTCAGAAGTTCCTCGCAATACTGTCGCCATCTGTGGAGAATTTTTTCGTCTTCCACAAGGAATTGGCCTTCAGCATTGTTAATAAACTTTGGGAAACGCATCTCCTGAGCATTTCTTCTTCTCTGGGCGGCTATCTTAAAGATATTTGCTCCTTTGTTCAAATTGTTTTGTCGAAGCTCCTGGGTAGCCTGGTTCCTGTTAGACGCGGAAGACGATATTTCTTCCAACTCCTGATAGAGGCCTTCCATGCTTTTCGCTTTGAATTCGGCGCATTTTTTCTTCGCAACATCTATATACCTTTTCACGGCGAGCTTTTTCCTCTCTATTAGTAGAAGAGCACTTTGACCAAGCTTGGAAAGCCATTTTCTTTTCGTGTATCACTGCTTTGGCTTCGTCTGTCCACCACCAGTTTTCTTTTGCATGTTGGCAGGGGCCTTTAGTTTGATCGATAAATATCGATCGCTGATTGACACTAGCAATAGGGACCCCACTGAATGCCGCTATGCTTGCCATGATAAACCAGACTCGATCTGCTATGAAGGTCACTTTCGCGGTCACCTGGTTTTTCGGCGATAAAAAATTCAAAATTCAACCGATCTTCATGGTTTTATTTTTTAAATGCTCGTTTTCACGGCGGATTTCATATAAAAAATTTAAAAATCAGTTTTATAAGTTTTTTTAGCTTTGAACGCTGAAAAAAATTCAGTTTTAATAAAAACAAACCTGCAGTGGACAATTTCCCCATGCATGAAGTGCGTCTCGCGATCGATTTACGTACATATGTCATTGCATCTTGCTCATATTCATGCATGCGACGTGGACTGCCAACGAACGTCGCCGCTAACATGGTCAACCGACAAATATCAGCTGCATTTCCTTTGGTGCAAATTGCATCGCGTAAATGAATGTACTCCTCCGTACGTAGTTTGGTTTGATTTAAACTGATAAAAAGGAGGCGCTCCGCTTTTATTTTGGCATACATATCGACGCAAAATTGCTGAAACAATCGGCGAAATCGAAGCAAATAGTTATCGACATTTTGGCGAATCATCAAACGATACGCGTAAAAATTCATTGCGCTGACCTTTTTGGTGGTTTCCTCACCTAAAATGATATCAGTGACATTAGTGTAATATTGAAAGGAAAATGATTATGATATCGATACTATCAATCCGGTCAATGGATTTATCATCTTGATGTTGATATAATATCCATCGTCTCCTTGCCAAAACATCAGTGGGTATTGCAATGCTTCGTATGAACGATGTGTTTCGGATATTCGTTGCAATTGCCCAGAGTCCCGACGTGTGAGCACAATATCGTGTGATTTCAGATGTTCGCCAACAATCACAACTGCAAACTCATCAATTGTTGGAGCGTTAAATTGGCGTTCGTGCGTTTCAGCAGGTCGTTTATCCGCTCTGATCACGACTTTATAGAATAACCGAACCAATGCATGATGTTCATTAACTAGCTGCTGCAGATCTCGAAGAATTCCTCTTCTCATTGCCGTATTGATTGTTTGGCGCTGATCAAGTTGATTTTCCACATTGCCCATGAAGTAGATTTGAAAGAATTTATGTTGTGCGTCTTCAAGTGGTAGCAATGATCCAATTCGATGGGGAATTTGGCCTTGGATCTGTAGAGTAGACGACGAAATTAGAATCAATGATTTTCTTTAATTTATTTAATCTTAATTTCTTTAATTAAATTTAATCTTTTATAACCTTGTATGTCGGCTTGAATCCGCGTTCATCAATAATATCTGCTCCAAATGAAGTCATCTGAAAGCATCTGTTATATTTCTGAGTGTTCGATAGAAAATGACGTGATTCTGGTTTTTCACCACGAAGCAAAGAATGCAATGGCTCTAGTGGCAAGGGCAGTGGTGATAATTTAATCTTGCCACTGAGACAGCACAATCCAGGCGTTTCTCCAGCGAACTTCAATGCACCGCAATGGTTGTACACAACCTCCATTGGACCAAGGATGACGGAAGGATGCGAGCTGTAGACAATTGTGCAATCTTAATGAAACGCTACTCGATTCAAATCCATACTTAAGCACTTCTTCTTACGCGATGATTTCGATTTCCACGTTATTGAGTTGTTTGATTTGCTCGACGATTTCTCGTTGTTAACTGAGCCGTTTCATTTGCCGCCTGTCTTTCTTGTGTTTGTGATGCACGAAGTCAGGCCATACTAACGACGCTGTTCTCGTGCGATTTCTTGCTCATCCGTATTCAATTGATTGGCGATATTCCGAACACTATTTGCATTACGGGTTAAATGCGAAGGATTAGATCTTCTGGCTCGCGGCATTATGAATAACACTGAGAAATGAATGTCACAAAAGCAATTAAGAATTTATCGATACATACATGTGCACAGATGTCATAACCTCACAAAATAAACATCTTCATTGGCAACTTACCATTTGAAAATAGAACTCCACACCAAAATGATCAGCGAATTCGAATTGATTTTCAAAGTAATCCACCTTAAAATTAATTGCATAATTCGAAATTAACGTTTGTATTGATTGTCGATGCGCACGCAATCACAAAGAACATAACCATTCACAATGAGCACTTCATCAAACTGAACTCACCTCTATGAAATCATTTTTCGTTGGTAATTTTCACAAAAAATCGTTTCAACACAATGTATTAAATCAAATTGAATTACAATAACTGTCGAAAGCTGATAAAAATTTGATGAAACTTCAAAAAATGCTGATAAATCGCAACACACGTCTGCACAGCACAATAGTATGCGATGGAAAGACTGCAAATGAATCAGCTGTCAAAAGTTGATGCACACAACGCCATCTACTGCCAATATGGGAAACAGTATTTGAAATCATGTTCCTTTTTAATGTGTGACAAAAAAAAATGCTACAAAAACAATTGTCACAAAAATTTGGTGCAAAAACAATTGTCGCAAAAAATTGTCGAAAAAAAAATTGTCGCAACGTAACGTAAACATAAACGTCATCTATCATGAAGATGGCGTCGTAAAATCGCTCCATACAAAATGTATGGGAAAATTAATTTTCTTCATAATTTTTTATCGGGGATGTTTCGAGAATTTTCTTGGGTATTCTTGTTTGGCCGGAGACCAGTCCGAATTGGTGCGAATCATCGAAATCGGTCCAGGCGTTCTTGAGTTATCAGCGTAGTAACTAACGTCACTCTCTTTTATATACATATATATATATATGATTCATCGATGAAGAAAATGTGTTGTAGCCTTTCGCCCGTGTACAATCCAAAATTGTTTGCGTATGTGATTGAGGATCCATGAAGGGTGGTCAAGTGACTATGACGGATAATGAGTTCCGTGATATGACCCTTTTCAAGTAGGATGATTGGAAACTTCTCTTTGGCTGATAAAAGTGCGTCGCGTAACCGACCGCCAAGTCGTATTATATTAACTTCAGAATCACAACGGCAATAAACTACGGGTTCAACGTCAATAAACTGCTTTTGCAAGGTAAGGAACTGTTTAAGGTTAGTGTGCTAAACTCAGACGAAAAGAATTCAAGTTGAGCTAAACGGGGAATGGATAATATGGCTCGTTGTACTTCATATATCATTAGTGATACAACACGTCGATGTGATTTTTGTATAATTTTGTAATTCGATATAAAGCGGTGACAATAAGCAATAGCTCTAGTTATGCGACCAAAAATTTGATGACATTTCAACTGCCTGTATTATATGTTTCCTGTCGCATTCGAAAAGATTGACAATGTAATTTTTCTTTGGTTCGATCGTGTTTACATGTGCGTATATCTTTTTTAGCTCCAGCACCTCCGATTATGTGACTGGTGGGGTAATGATCGGAAATCGGGGCAAATCGACTTTATTGTACGTTAAAAATTCGGGCCCCTTCCACTAAAGGCCATGGTTGATTAACCTTGAGGCTGATATGCCTCTACTCGCACATTCCGCGGAGTTGTCAATTTATCTTACATGCCGCCATTGATTTGGGTGTGAGTGATCCAACATTTTCCGAATCCTATTAGCGACAAACAATTATGTCTCTGCATCTCCATGTATCACATCATATCTTTTTATCCTTTGGAAGAAATTTCTTTATTTTCACGAACAGCTTAGTAGCCAGTACGGCGGCAAGTAGCTCTGCATGAGGAGTAGTTAAGTCGGTTCTTAATGGTTTAGTCTTTGATTTAGCTACTAAAATAATACAATATATATCGGATTCAGTGCCAGCACACAGTGAAAGTGTAAGCACACGCTGAATATACTACCTTTGAGGCGTCGCAAAATATGTGAAGTTCCAGACTTTCATGGTTCCTTTTAGTGTTCAACCATCGGGGAATCCGCAGATATTAGGCAAAATTCCAGTAATACGCCTTAGCACGAAGGCATTTACATTATAGCTGCGTCTATGATCTACCCTTGATGTAATGGTTATGTTTACAAAATGTCGTATTTCTTGTGGCTTGAAGGCGCGAAAAGGGAGTTGGTGTCCCTTCGACCAAGAAAGAACTTCACACTCGGGAATGATTTTTTGGGCGGGAATTGGTGTATGGGTCAATGTATGCACTAATATGATATCAGCAGCCGAGCTTGAATATGGGTTATGAATGAGTGTGTGATGTCGAGCACCACAGATGGAGCAATTGCGTTGACTGCTGCATTTTGCTAAGGTGTGATTAGTACCGAGGCAATTAAGGCAGTTTTTCAGCTTTACTACAACTGATCTTCTCTCTGATCTTTGTAGAAATGGAGGGTAGAAATGATGCGATCGAAAGCGCAGCATGACAACTCTCGGCCTCACGTTGCCAAACCCGTTAAAACCTACTTAGAAACGCTCAAATGGAAAGTCCTACCCCGCCCGCCATATTCCCCAGATATTGCGCCGTCCGATTATCACTTGTTTCGTTCGATGGCACATGGTCTGGCTGATCAACGGTTCCATTCATATGAACACATCTCAAAATGGCTTGATTCGTGGACAGCCTCAAAAAACGAACGTGACGGTATGCGAGCTCTGCCAGAAAGATGGGAAAAAGTTATCGCTAGCGATGGGCAATACTTTGAATGATTCATTTGTAACCGTTTTTTTTCACAATAAAGTTGAATTTTCACAAAAAAACAGCGAGAACTTAGTTGCGCTCCTAATAAAAAACAATTATATTAATTAAATAAATAAAAAAGTTAAAAAAAACATAAAAATCTTCATTTGAAAAATTAAATAATAAATGTAGTATTACTTTAAAATGTATCTTATGTTTTCAAAACGAAAAAAGAATATAAGAAGTGCGTGTGCATTTTACGGTTTTGTTTTTTTTTAATTTTGAGTTAATTTTTCGGAAATAAGCACAAAATATGCATTTATTATTAAAAAGGACTAAAAGTTCTAGGTATCCTCGCGAATGCACTTAATGAAATTGCGCAGGACAACTACTACATGCAAGTGCTACCAAACGTGGAAGTTAAAGTCCAACCAAAGGAGTCCCAACATTATACAAATATTTTAAAAATGCTGCAACAAAAAAACACCAGGTACTATACCTACAAACCGAAAGACCAAAGGGGCTTCAAAGTAATCCTAAAAAACATGCACCCCTCAGCCGATAAGGATGAAATTCGAAGAGAACACGCTGACAAGGGACACAGAGTGACTAACATCTACAACATGACAAAAAGACACACTAAAGAACCTCTCTCGATGTTCTCAATTGAAATAGATACCAACAAAAACAACAAAGAGATCTATGACATACATACACTCTTACATTGTAAAATCACTTTTGAGCCTCCTCATATAAAGCGATATATACCGCAATGTAATAACTGTCAAAAATACGGCCACACACGAAACTACTGCACAGACTTGCCGGTATGTGTTAAATGTGCAAATAATCATAATACAAGTGACTGTCCATTAAAAGAAACTACTAAAGATATAAAATGTGCCCTCTGTGGAAATAACCACACGGCTAACTACAAAGGCTGTGATATATATAAGACCCTAAGACTACAAAGATTCCCACCTCTAAGAAATAAACAAATCTCAAACGTCCCAGAACCAACTACCTCAACGACTACTATGAATGCGATCACTGGTACCAAAACAATTGCCTCATACGCTGAAGCTGCAAAGCCTCTCAGCTAACAAAAACACGATCTTCCGATACGGCACCACAGAAACCCCAGCAAACACAATCCCCAAATGACATCTTGGAACTAAAATCCATGATACAACAACTTGTGACACAAATAGCAAATATGATGAATGTGCCCACAATACTGATAACAAAAATTAGCAAGTAAACATGGACGTAATGAAAATTGTTATATGGAACGCAAATGGCCTACAAAAACAATCTAACGAACTAAGATACTTTATCAGGACTAACTCTATAGACATTTTACTGAATTCAAAAACACACTTTACTGACAAAAATTACTTCACGAAACCTGAATATAATGTGTATCATACAAACAACCCCAATAACAAGGCCCACGGCGGGTCGGCAATCTTAACCCTTAGATGCATAATGTTCCATATGTGGCACAAACAAGTTTCCGTCCAATATTTGAGCTTGGAGACATTATGTTGGTACAAATAACACGCCATATCATGTCATCTATATCCATGGACGCATTATATGTGCAGTTGCTGATTTTCTCTTATAAATATTTACAAAATTGACATAGCGTAATTGTTGTACAGTGCATCTCTTTGTTAGTGCAAATCAGTTGAGCGAACATCGTCTAACATTATAATTTTGTATAGTTAACTATTACAAAAAATATTTTTAGTAAGTTTATAGCTTACTGAATCGGGGAATAAACATATAATAATTCACGGTAAGTTTTTTACCAGTTTTTTGGGCAACTGTTTGTTTGCGCCATATATGGCACATTATGCATTCATGCATATACGTATTTGTAATGTTTCTTAGTTGGGAAAAATGTCTGCTGTAAAATGTGGCTTTTATCTCGGCGTTTTAATTCTATCTTCAGCTGCAATATACCCAAATTTAAGAATTTATTGAGATAGAGATATCGGCCTTGATATGGTAAAGAATTTTATCTCACTAAATTGCTTTGAAAAAAATCATTCTTTACACTTCAATAATAATTCCAAAACGATAACTAAACAAACTTCATCAGATTTTGACAAATTTTATAAAATTCGTAGTTATTGAATGACTCAAAAGGAAATGTCTATCAATTCACCTTTCCGCCGATGAACAAGTTTGTGCATCAAAAACCAAACATCATCTGAAGCAATACTTCAATATATTTTTGTTTTATATAGTGTGTCTGGTTCTGCATACAATTTTGAAGTTTACACATGTCTCGAAGATAATGCTGCTGAACGTGTATAACACAGAGCCAGATTTAGGATCAAGTAGCAATATTGTGTAGTTGTCGAGAAGTAACCCGGGCATGCAAGATTGATTTGATAATTTTTACACCATCCTTCAGCTTCAGTATTATTTGGCAAAGTTGGAATACTTTCCTTGGAAACAATCAGGCGGAACAGGATACCAAGTTGCAAGCTACCAAGCGATGATGAAATAAAGAACGCAGCTAGAGAGGCCTCAGTCGAATTCGTGCTGATTTTGAAGGAACATCTATTTCCAATTTGACATGGAAAGATAATGAATGCGTCAACATAGTATCAATCTTTGTTTGAACTGAACTGAAGGAAATTATAGAAAGATCCGGTAGAAAAACTAAATCCTACATAACAATAAAATTTCCGGCTGTAATAAAATAAAATAATCGATATTTGGGAGGGGTAGATTTGATGGCCAGCTTTATCGGAAGGTCTACTATTTCTATGAAATCCAAAAAGTTGTACCTATATATGTGCATTTTCTATCATTTGGTGGATTTGGCTATTATAAATTCGTGGCTCCTCTATAAACAAACTTCGGCTCACAATGACATAAATTTAGTTCGCTTTCGAAACGAATCAGCAAAGACCTAGGGCAATATTTTTACCAGCTCACAGTCTTTGTTAAAACGTGGAAGGCCTGTTTCTTCATTTCACCTTCAACAAGTGTGATGGCGTCAACCATACGCCGGTTCGCGCAGGATCAAGAGTTACGATCTTATGGTGTTTGTCACACAACCTGGACGGGGTGTAGATGGTTTGAGTCGAAGATGTTCTTTCACCACTCTCCGGGGGTGGTTGTCCAGATAGGATTCCGGAGGTTCGACTAAATTTGTTGCGTTGGTTGTAGTTCATACTAAATTTTTCTTTATTTCCATGTCATTAAGGTATTGCATTGGAAATGCACACACAGGGTATGAATTTTGAAGTGATCTTATACTCGTACTGCGAGTGTTATGCCTTCGTCAGCGTTCTTTTGATCATCTTTCACTCACAAATTATGTTGTTGAACAATTATTCCGTATAGAAATTGTTCTTGGTTATGGACAGACTTGAAATACAAACCTTCCGCTTAACAGTCGGTGATGATTACCATTGCACCACGACCACCCCCAGATGTTGGGGTCAGTTCTCCCAAGTCCGAGGTGTAAGTTCCCATCATGCAAATATAAATCTTTTTTTAACATGCCGCAAATGTTCAACATTTCATGAAAAGTAGATATTTCTATTAATGTACATTAACATATGTATGTACATATTATAATATTACGAAAAAATTAAATTTGAATTATTAACAATATTAAAACGTTAGCAAATCAACTGGGTTCTAGTTTTAATTTTTTGAAGGCTAAATGCATGATGTGCCATAGCCATATTTGGCACAAACTATATTTTAGCAAATTATCAACATATAATTTGACAAAACTAAAAATTATTGATGAGGAAGCGTTTCTATAGCCAATACTTAGTCAGAATAATTTTTAATCCAAATTTGGAAAAATCATGCATCTAAGGGTTAATAAGACAAAACATTAAATCCATTGAACTCGAAAACTACAAGACTGAACACATTCAAGCAACGACAATACAAATTGGTCATGAAATGATCATATGCTAAGTTTTTTTAATAAAAAAAAAAAACATTTTTCTTAGCTTAAGTTAGTTATAATAATGTTAATAGTAAATTCATGTAGACGTCGAAAGACATAAGTATGTTTCAATTGTTCTGTTTGTTTTAGAGTGTCCGCCTAGGGCCAGTAAGATAGTTACATTTGTTAAGATAGTTAAGCTAGTTTTAAGCATTTTTGACTAGGGTAAGATAGATATAAGTTAATATGAAATAAAAATGAATTGAAAAAAAAAAAAAAAAAACAATACAAATTGGAGACGATTACGGGCTACTCACAATCTCAGCACTTTACTGTCTTCCAAAACACAACATATCGACAGAACAATACAAACAGTACCTTAGTACACTAGGTACAAGATTTATTGCAGGAGGCGACTTTAACGCAAAAAATACCGACTGGGACTCTAGAATAACAAACAAAAAGGGCTATACACTACTAGGGGTACTTAATTCGCTTAATGTGAATTTTCTAAGCGCTGGAGAACCAACATACTGGCCCACAGACATGAACAAAAGGCCTGACCTAATAGACTTCTGTATTTATAAAAATATACCAAGAAAAAACTTAATAGCAAAAACATGCCTCGAGCTTTCATCTGACAATTCCCCCATTATTATTACTTACGAAAGCAAAGCAACTCTTACTGACAACAATATAAGACTTTGCAATAAAAAAACCAAATGTTGCCAATATCCTCCTCTTCAATTTTTGTGAACAAAAATTCGTTCAACATGGCCCGATAACGATCGCCATTGACTGTAACGGCCAGTCCTTGCTCATTTTCGAAGAAAAATGGCCCAATTATGCCTCTGGACCAAAATCCGCACCAAACAGTGGCTCGTTTTGGGTGCACCGGCTTTTCAATGTATGCGTGCGGTTTTCTGTGCCCCAAATGCGACAATTTTGCTTGTTTACATACCCGCCAAGATCAAAATGAGCTTCATCTGAAAAGATGATTTTTTTGGCAAAATCGGTATCTTCTGTAAGTCGATCGCAGGCCCACTTAGCGAAGCGTTGTTCAAGCGTATACACAACCATATTCGTTCAGCGGAAGGATAAAACTAATTATCTGTCAAATCAGACATGAGCTAAGTGTTACCATTCACGAAATAAGCACTACTTGAAAAAAAAAACGTTAGATGGCGGACCCTTTACAAGATCATAAAAATAAATGCCTTAACAACTACCTAGAAGAACTAACCCCAACTTTACAAACGAATTACTCCCTATGGAAAGCCACAAAAAATATAAAAACAACAGAACCACCCATTCTAAACGAGAACAATAGGTGGTCTATAATAAATCTAGAAAAAGCCACAACACTAACAAACTTTTTTGCCAAAAGCTTTACAAACAAAAAAGATGAATACCCCCACCACCTAAACTTTGATAATTCAAACGCGAATTCAGAAATAAAACCAACCACTAAAGAAGAAATTAAGTACATAATAAAATACAAAACAAAACCGAAGAAAAGTCCTGGTTATGACCTAATAACAGGACAAATCCTTAAACAACTACCTAACCATGGACTGGTATTTATTCGAAATATTTTCAACGCCATCTTCCGACACAAGTACTTTCCAAAGATTTGGAAAGTCGCTGAAGTGAAAGCCATACCCAAGTCTGGCAAGGACGCAACAAAAACTAATAATTATCGACCTATTTGTTTACTACCAATTATATCAAAACTACTAGAAAAAGTTATCCAAGCACGACTACAACCAATACTTGACCAAAATATTATTATTATTATTATAATTTATTAACAAATAATTAAAATTAAGAGTTAACAACAAGGTTGAGCACTAGCTGCTGGGGCTTTCGGCTCGATAGTACATATAGTCTTAAATGTCTATATTGAGGTTCCTGATATACTCAAAAATCAATCGGGTGTTTTGAGTAGGAGATGGGGGGCTGGATGTGTTCGGACAGAGTTGGCTGTGCATGGTGATAGTCCTAATAAGTGGCTGACATCATAGAGTGAATTGCATGTTGTGCATGTTGGGGGAGGTGATCTTTTCAGTATGTGTTGATGAGTGAATGTTGTATGACCCAAGCGAAGTCTAGAAAATGTTGTATTCATCATTTTGGGTGTGGTGGTGGGGTACGATATATAGGAACGATCAGGGTTTAGGGAAGTGTATTGGTGGTGGTAATCTCTCCAGTTAGACAATAATTTATTTCTGAGTATGTTTTTAGTTGCTCACAAAAGGTCGAGTTTGGTAAGGATGTCAAACAGGTACACTGGGGCGCAGTGGGTCATTTCCGCTTCCTTGTCGGCTACTTCGTTGCCTTTTATTCCTGCGTGGCTTGGGATCCACATCAATTTGATTTTATGCGGTGCGCTGGCAATACAGTTTCTGGTGTTCGAGATTAAAATTGAATTGTGGTTAGGACTACGCAGTGCGCTGATAACCGACCTGCTATCTGAGCAGATGATGTATTTGCCACGTTCTTTGAGGGAAAAGGATACTGCTTTCTGAACGGCTAAAGCTTCCGCCGTAAAAATTGATGCTTGTGTTGGTAATAGTCCCTTGGTTATTACTAAGCCGCTTTCTTGGGTGACTGCAAAAGAAGTGCTCTTGTTAGTTTTTGAACCATCGGTAAAGATCAAAGACCATCCTTCTTCTTTAAGCTTTGAGGTAGCGCATTGAAATGAACTTCGAAAAGTTGCGTTTGGAGTGTTTGTTTTCGTGTATTGTGTCAGATCCATGATGAAGGATGATGCAGTTATGCTCCACGGTGGAAATAGGGCAGTATTCTTTTTCATTGTACTTTTAGGTAGTTGTAGTTCTACTGCCACCTTGAGGGCTTTTGCGATGGCTGATGGAATTCTTCCTGTGGTTATTCTGCGTTTCGATAAAAAGAAGTCTTTTTTGATTAATGAATTTTCCACAGTTATGAGCTTTATATATAACTTTGCAAGGCAAGCTTCGATGCTTTCCTCTATCGTGGGAAGACCGGCTTCAACCAATAAAGTTTTTATGGGTGTTGTTCTGAAGGCGCCAATACTTCTTCGAACCGCTTGATGGTAAGGAGCTTTGATGGTATTTATAATAGATTTTGGTGAGTTACCATAAATGCATAACCCATAGTCAATTTTACTTAAAAGTAGGGCCCTAGTAACGTTACATAAGGTATTAGTGTGTACATTACATTTTTTGCTAGCAAGATAATTAATAATATTGGCCCTAGCAGCTAGATTTTTCTTTATATTTGTACAATGTGTTTTCCAATTATATCTATTGTTGAATGTTAAGCCTAGGATACGTAAACAATTAACATTTTCAATACTTATATTACCAATTTTGATAGAAAGACTGTTGCATGACTTTTTCCGACAGATGTGCAGTGTTTTGCATTTGTCCAAGGAAAGTCTTGCACCAGATGATTTAGACCATGTCATAATGTCTCTAACTATCATTGAAAAAATGTTTTCTGCGACAAGTAGATCACTGTGTCTGCACATAATGAATATATCGTCTGCATAGACGCAATGATCTACAAGTTTGTATTTGGAAACTATATCTGAAAGATTGTCAAAGGCTATCATGAACAGTACAACAGAGAGCGGCGAGCCTTGAGGGATACCGTTAAAAAGTGTGAAGGTGGGTGAGAGATGGTTATTTACTTTGACACAGATTTTTCTGTTTGTCAAGAAGGATTTAACGTAGTTAAATATTTTTGGTCCTATACCCCATTCCCTTAGTTTGTTGAGAACTACGTGAATACCAATTCTGTCGAAAGCTTTTTCAAAGTCAAGTGAAAGAATGGTGACGTGGTTGCGTGCTGAGAGTGCATTAGAGATATAATGGTCTAGGTGGGTAAGGGTGTCAATACAACCTTTGTTAGCTCTAAAAGCTACTTGGTTCGGGCTAAGGAGTGCTTTAGACTCTAAAAACCATAGTAACCGGCGTGAAACTATTTTTTCCAAGACCTTTGCTGTACAGGGAATTAGTGAGATAGGTCGGTAACCTTCGATATCATTGGTATTTTTTTTTGGTTTGGGGAGAGGGACTAACGTTGCCAGTTTCCATTGCTGTGGGATTGTGCCTGTGGCTAAGATGTTGTTATAGAGACGAATGAGTCGCGTTTTTGTAAAGGTTGAAAGGTGTTTGAGCATAGGATAGGATAGGATGTATTATAGCTGCCTCTTTATTAATATTGCCTGAAAATGGTCTTACTGACAAGAAGTCTGATAGGTTGTTGAAACAAGTCCAATCAGCCAGGTCAGTCTTGAATTTAGGATTTACATGTGGTATAGAGTGAATCGGACTGAGGGCAATGGAGGAAATTATAGGAAAATGGTCGCTATTGAAGAGATCATCCAAAATTTCCCAGGAGGTTATTGTAGAAAGTTCTGGTGCGCAACAGGTAATATCAATGTGTGTTAGTGAACCATGTGTTGAGAGGTGAGTGGGGGATCCGTCGTTTAGGACTATCAGGTTTGATTCTGTTAAAAACTCTTCCACTAGTCTGCCGCGTGCGTTTGTGTTAGGTGAGCCACTCCAAGCGTTTACATCTCCTACTAGCATAATATGGTGTTGAACCTGTAATAAGAGGTTATCTAGCTCGGATTTTGAGACAGGTTGATCGGGTAGAATGTAAATTGACAACAAGGTGAATTTAATAGTTAGGTTAATTTCAAGAGCTAAGGCCAACAGGTTGGAATTGATGGTAATTCTTTTATGTGGAATGTTATTTTTTACTAAGACGGCTATACCTTGCTTTGATGTTGTGTTCCACGCAAAATTGTGAAAGTGCCCTGTATAGGTTTTTGGCAGTATTCGAATAAAGTTGGAGGCACAGTGTGTTTCTTGAAGGGAGACAACACTGGGTTTTTTCTCTTCTATGAGAATATTTAATTCGTCGTAGTTGTTAATGAATCCCTTTATATTCCATTGAAGGATTTTGAGAGTTTTATTGATTGGGGTTGTTTGGTTGGGAGGTTGGTAGGTGTTGGGTCGCAATCCGCACTGGTCAGGAAAGCGGCGGGATCGCCCGGTAATGGGCGGTCCCGGCTCATCCCTGAGCAGCACAGACTGCGACCCTGGGGATGATGGACTAGAACTTACATCATGCATTGTCATCCACATCGGGTGGATTTATATAGTACGAATTGTTTTTGATTAGGTCGTGAGTTAATGAAGAAAGAGGTGAGGGTGGTGAAGGGTTGCTGGTAGTTGGATGTGAAGGAGGTGAAGGAAGTGGGCGGTTGAGTGGATGGCTAGTATTCGATTTTGAGGTTGACGGTCGTGGGTCGGATATGGGTAGTGGGGAGAAAGATTTAGAATGAGGTGTGGTGGTTGTTGATTTCATGGGGGTTGAAGTCGTAATGTCTGTTTTTGTTTTGTATATTTGAGTTATTGTTTGGGTTGGTGGATTTTTTTCTGTTCTGGAAGTAGATGTGCTAGGGGTGAGGGGTTCGGTTTGGGCGTGTTGACCGTTCAGGTTTTCTATTGCTTTAAGCGTTTGAGATTGTTTGGTTATTCCTGCATAAGTGATCGGGCGATTAGTAGAGCTTGAAGTATGTGATAGGTTGTATGTCCGTCTAGCTTCCGCCATACTGCATTTGTTTCTAGTTTTGATTTTTAAAATTTCTTTTTGTTGTATATATTTCGGGCAAGAAACAGATGAGGCTGCGTGCGCTTCCGAGCAATTGGCGCACATAATGCGGGTGCACCCGGCAGGGTCGTGGGGGGGAAGATTGCAAGTGGCACATGTTTTGCTTTTGGTACATCTTTTCATGGTATGGCCGAGAAGCTGGCAATTGCGGCATCTCATGGGGTTAGGAATATATTCCTGTACCTTGGCTTTGTACCAACCTATTTTTACTGTGGTGGGCGGCTGATATAAGTCAAATGTGAGTAGAATTAGACCTGTAGCGCGTTGACAACCGTCAATATTTTTTGTAAACTTGTACACGTCAATCACTCCTTGAGACTTCATCTCATCTACTATTTCACTTTCTTTAACGTTTTTTAAGTAAGGAGCATATACAATGCCTTTAGAAGAGTTGAGGTTAGTGTGCAGTTTAGATGTTACTGGGCATTGGTTACCAAGGTTGGTGATGCGGAGGAATTTGTCCGCAATTTTCTGAGACTTGACAAGAATGAGGAAGCTACCATCTCTCAGTTGCGCTATGCTTTCGTATTCTGTGCTGATGGCGTCTATGGCCTTCCTTAGCATGAATACGCTAACAGTTGTGAGCGGTTGCGTGTCGTCCTTTGCGGAAATCACTACAAACCTGGGGTTTTTAAGGTTAGGGTTTATGTGGAGACAGGGGAATTGATCGTCGATTGACAACTTGTTTTTTTTATGACGGGGTTCAAAGATGGGCTTTTCAGTATCTGCCAATTCACTGAACCGGTTCCCGGGTTTAATTTTATTTGGCCCCGGGGCCATGCTTATGGTAAAGAAAACTGTTTGCACGTGAAAAGAAGAAAACACGCGGTTTAGAGAAGAGAAAAAGAAAAAAATAAAACGGGGAGAGTGAGCACGCGGAGGTGCAAGTGAGATGGGTATAATTTAATATACTAGGGGGTAACTGTCACACACTGTCACACGGTAGTCAACACGAGGTTAACGCTGCGAGAGCTAGACGGGGACTGTTGACCAAAATAAAATTATACCTAACCACTAATTCGGGTTTAAACAACAACACTCAACAATAGAGCAAACACACAGGGTTATAAATAAAATTTCGAATGATTTAGAAAATAAAAGATATTGTTCGGCAATTTTTCTTGACGTATCTAAAGCTTTCGACAAGGTATGGCACACGGGACTACTTCTTCTTTTCCTTTTTATCCCGGCGTCGTTATGGTCAGAAGTGTAGGACCATAACCTTCCCACTTAACTGCATTCCTACTGGTCCGCTTGTGGGGTCCGCCGGTTTGACCTCAGAAAGTAGCGGCAGGCTTCCCGGTTTGGGATTACTTCATCGCTGAGGCCAATCAAATGCTGGTGTTTTTGCATTTGTTTGCACCAATTGTTTTTCGGCCTGCCTTTTTTGCGTGTTGAAATTGGAATGTTGATTGATAACGCCTTTTGGACGGGGTTCAAAGGATCTCTCCTTTGAACATGGCAATACCAACTGAGTCGGTCGCGCTCTATATTTCTTGTGATGGTTTCTTTTACGTGGAGGCTTCCTCGGATCTTTGAACTTCTAATTCTGTCACGCTTTGTTACTCCCGCTGTCATGCGAAGCATCTTCATCTCAGTTGCCGTTAATTTGCTCTCATACTTTTTGTGCATTGTCCAGCATTGTGAACCGTATGTGAGCGCCGGACGTACAACTGAAGTGTAGAGCCTTCCTTTCAGCTTAGGGGGAAATTTTCGATCACAGAAGATGGCGGAGTTTTCCCGCCACTTCATCCACCCTACGCTTACGCGATGTTTGATGTCGTCATCACAAGTTGCTTCTCTATTAATCATAGATCCCAGATATTTAAACTTTTCACACTTGGGAAGCACTCTTCCATTCAAGTAAATGTCTGGAATAGGCTGATGAGGGTCAGAGAACGGGCAGCACAGATACTCTGTCTTCTTTGAACTAATACGATACCCGTGTCCCTCAAAAATGTCCACCCACACATCAAGTGCTCGTTGTAGGGACGCCTGATCATCACTTATAATGGCCCCATCGTCAGCAAAGAATAGCTGGTGCACATTGGGGTCCGTCACTTTTCCTTCAAGCAAGCAATCAAGGACTGCTATAAAAAGCAGTGGGCTGAGGACGCTCCCTTGGTGTACACCGACTTTGATTGCGAACTCTTCGGTGACTCCTGCGGTGCATCTTACTCTTGTCGTTGCTCTCTCGTACATGTCCATAATCACTCGCACGTAGGTTTCTGGAACTCCTTTTTGTCTTAGCGCTACCCATAAAAGATCTCTTGGTTGCCGGTCAAAGGCCTTCTCGAAATCAACCAACACCATATGCAAGTCCTTTGAAGAATCACGATGCTTTTCCATCATGATCCTTATACTTTGGATTGCATCTGTTGTTGATTTACCCGAGACAAACCCGCACTGGTCATCAGATAGTCGTATTATTTTCCGCAGTCGGCTATCTAATACCCGTTCAACGATCTTCATGGTGTGCGACATCAGCTTGACAGAACGGTAGTTATCACAATTTCGCGTATCACCCTTTCCTTTGTGCAATGGAAGAAGATAGCTTTCCCTCCATTGATTAGGCATAGTGTCGCCTCTCATAAGTTTGGAGATAAGAACCATGAGCCATCTAGACCCGATGTCTCCCATCTTTTTCCAGAACTCAGAGGGTATCCCGTCCGGCCCAACAGCTTTTCTTTTCTTGGAGTTTTTAACCGCGTACCGAACTTCTTCGACTGTGATGTCGGGTATTTCGGCATGATTCGGGGCGGCTCTTGGAAAGTACACTCGGGGAAACTGTTCGTTCAGAAGTTCCTCGCAATACTGTCGCCATCTGTGGAGAATTTTTTCGTCTTCCACAAGGAGTTGGCCTTCAGCATTGTTAATAAACTTTGGGAAACGAATCTCCTGAGCATTTCTTCTTCTTTGGGCGGCTATCTTAAAGATATTTGCTCCTTTGTTCAAATTGTTTTGTCGAAGCTCCTGGGTAGCCTGGTTCCTGTCAGACGCGGAAGACGATATTTCTTCCAATTCCTGATAGAGGCCTTCCATGCTTTTCGCTTTGAATTCGGCGCATTTTTTCTTCGCGATACCTTTGCAACATCTATATACCTTTTCACGGCGAGCTTTTTCCTCTCTATTAGTAGAAGAGCACTTTGACCAAGCTTGGAAAGCCATTTTCTTTTCGTGTATCACTGCTTTGGCTTCGTCTGTCCACCACCAGGTTTCTTTTGCGTGTTGGCAGGGGCCTTTAGATGTTCCGAGCAGTGATTTGGCTTTCTCCAGGCCAGATTGTTGTAGGGAATCCCACATGTCTTGTGCTCTGCACTCCTCATTACCGACCTCATCGATAATGGAAGAGAGGTAGTTTTCCATGATGGTAATAAAAGCTTCGCCTTTTCCTTTATCCAGCTTATACCACTTGATTCTCTCAGACACCTTCGTTTGCTGCTTTGACTTCTTACTCGCCTCCATAAAAAATTCAGTCAGGAGGAGACGGTGTTGAGGGGCGATCGCGTCTCCCAGGATCACTTTGCAATCTTTAGCTCGTGGCTTCATGAAACTGGATACCAAATGATAGTCTATTTGAGTTTCATTTCCGCCGCTGCTATAAGTGATCAGGTGCCGGCTTTGTTTGACGAACATGGTATTTAGCACTATAAGACCGTACGACTTGCACATGTTTAGGATATCTTCACCTGAAGAGTTCCTGGTGCCGTATCCCAGCCCTCCGTGGTAGCCTTCATAGTCTTCGCTTGTCTTCCCGACATGTCCGTTTAAATCTCCCCCAACAAACAAAAGCTCTTCCTTTGGGATGATTTTGACAAGGTTGTGGAAATCTAGCCAGAATGCATCTTTTTCTTTTTGTTCGCATCCTACTTGAGGGGCATATGCGCTTACGATGTTCCACACCTCACCATGCATCACCAATTTGAGAGCCATCAAACGGTCACTGGACTTTGAAATGGTTAAGACGTTGCCAAGTAACTCTGCCGCAAGGATGATGGCGATTCCGTTTTTACCTTGTTTCAATCCATAGTAAAACATCTTGTAGGCTTTTGTTTTAACGTCCAAGAAACGTGCCCGATTACCGGTGTTTCGCCATTTCGTCTCTTGTACGCACAGGATGTCTACTCGCCTTCTAACCATCATTTCTTCAAGCTCATAGCTGCGCCCACTCATGCTTCCAACGTTCCAACTCGCGACTCTTAAATGTGGCTTACGCCGTTGCATTACTTTGCTATCCCCCGGAAATCCTATAGCTCTGACCCGAGCATTTCTGCTCGTCCCAGGATCACGACCATTAGTAGTGCCTGGCGGGGTAGTGCTTTTCCTTTTAGCGTTCTTTTCCATAATGCTACGGTTTGACCGTTTTCATTCTTCCCTTCCTTTTTGACACGGGCATGCTCCAGATTTTTTATTTTTTTTTTTTGTGCACACGGGACTACTATATAAGCTAAACAAAACACTACCACTATCTCAAGCAGCGACTTTTTTATGTTGGATATAAGGACGAATGCTCCAAGCTACTTACAGTCCTAGCAGGCGTTCCCCAGGGAAGTGTCCTTGGCCCTCTACTCTACCTACTGTACACTTCGGTAAGAACCTAACAAACGCAAATTATAAACTTCAAGGACATCTCAACAATACTATTGACTGGTTTACAAAATGGGCCATCCAAATAAACGAAGAGAAGACTGTACAGGTGATCTATACTACAAAAAGGATTAACAACATACCCGCTTTAACAATCAATGGTAAACCCATACAAACTAGTGACTGCGCTAAATATCTCGGAATGTTTATTGACAGTAAATTGACGTGGAAACAGCACATAATACAAAAAAGAAACCAAATAAAAGATAAATTCCGCAAATGTTTCTACATGCTCGGCAGAAATTCGAGACTATCAATGGATAACAAGCTACTTATATACAAGGTAAAACCAATATGGACATACGGAATAGAACTATGGATAGAACAGAACAAAATACTACGGACTATCGTTGACGCTGCGTGGTATGTACCAAATGACGAAATTCACAAAGACCTTCGCCTAGCAACCGTTACAGAAGAAGCAAAAAATTGTTGCAAAAAACACCGACTCAAAATCCTACAACACACAAACGATGAAATACGAACAATCCCAAGTGACGAACAAACACAGACCAGACGATTAAAACGATTTCGACCAACTGACTTAGTTCATAGATTTTCCTAAATTCTGGGGATACTGGTAGGTAGGTCTCAAAAGTAATATGAATATGCTTAATGCAAAAGCGAAACAAAATAGGCGACAACAACGAGCGACAAGGGGCGCTCGGAGTCAGTATAACCCCAAACGCTCCGGGTGGATTAAAACCCACCTGTGCCAAGACACAAACAAAAAACTGAAATAAAAATAAAATATTAAACAACAAACAATTGTAAAGGACATTGGTCCTACATTGTACATTCTACCTAATATATTGTTAAAACATTAACTAGATGTCAAAAAAAGACAGATGTTAAATAAATTGTATATAAAAAGAAATTATTAAAAATATGCATTTATGTAAAATATGCACTAACGATTGGATGCCAATTTAAAGGAAAATTCATGAATCGGAAAGATAACTTATCCTAGTGCTTCTAATGTGTCTCAAAAAAAATATGCAAATGCATTGAAATCCTAGCCCTAGTAATAAGTAATTGAATTCTTTCAATTACAGTTTCTTGTAATTGTTATCGGAATACGTTCAATTACTAATTACTTGTCTTCTTCTTTTCCTTTTTCCGGCGTTGTTATGGTCAGAAGTGTAGGACCATAACCTTCCCACTTAACTGCAATCCTACTGGTCCGCTTGTAGGGTCCGCCGAATTACTACTACTAATTACTTGTAATTGTAATTAACCTTGTAATCAATTACACAAAGTAATCATTATTTCTCAACTCTGGTACTGAAGACGTTGTTGGTCGGATAGCTGATGACTATTGTGGATTCGTGCTGCGAATACTTCTTTGAATGCTGACCATTCATTTAGCGACAAATACAGCTAAATGTTGGAAGTTTAACATCCGGAAGTGGAACTTCATGATTCTGTTTGATCCCTGAGTTTGATATATTCACTGTTATCTCGGCAACAGTTGTTTTTCAATGCTTTGGTGGATGGTATTCATCACGTTCATTTTCTATTGATGCAACAACATCAATATAGGTTTCTTCAAATGAGTCCTCTATTTGTGCTTTTTGTGCACCATAGTAATCCGATTTAACTATTTTGTTGGTGGAAAGTTAAACGAGTTGTCGATTATTTTCCCGAAACTTAGTACGAATTCCTTGCAGATTTCCAATATGTACGTTGAAATGGCGGTAAGTGTGACGTTCAGGACCACCCTTCTTGTAATTTGTCCAACTTCGTTTCACTGCAACTATCATGCGGATTTGTTCATCGATAAGAGATCGAGCTTTCCGGTCAGAGGCTATCGCTTCTTGCTCACGCTTCTTGCTCAAAGGGTTCAGTTGATAAATCAGAATTCTTAGGCATTTTCCAACGAACTACAGAAGAATATGCACTTACCTTGTTTTTCTTGTTCCAATGAAGTGTTGAAACTCCAGTTTATTTTAGATCCAATATAAAGTTGAAGAGTTGCTTATGGTAAGAGTTTCTCACAGGAGGCAACAAATGTTGAGACGGCTCTTGAGGCGCCAGTTCGTGAGGCTAAGCCAAAGGAAAAAGGAAATCCAACGTTAGAAAGGGAAAGAAAAGAGTAACGACAGGAAAGGTTTTAGGGTGCGATTACACTTATGGTTATGATGATTATAACAACAACCACAAATCTTGTCAAATTTGTGTCCTTCGCACTCTCAGCATTAGAGAATGAAAATGAGGTTGACGTCATTACAACTGATTTCAGTAAAGCCTTCGACAAAATCTCCCACAAACTAATACTTTTCAAACTCTTCCCTTGGCTTTGAACCCACTGCGTTGAAGTGGATATCTTCTTACTTAAAAAACCGTTACTAAAGTGTTCGTTTCAGATCTGCCTTTTCCAATCCCTTCTTAGCGTCTTCAGGCGTTCCCTAAGGCAACCACCAAGTTTCACTTCTTTTTATTTGTTACCATTAACGACATTGAGTTTGCCATCAAACTTTCCCACCTCTCACTGTACGCCGCAAACACCAAGTTCCTCAAGACCATTTCCTCGCAATAAGATTCAATCGGATCTCAACAGCTTTCCCGCTTGGTGCTCCAAAAATTGTTTGGAACTTAACATTTCCAAATGCCAATCAATTACCTTTTCGTGTAAACGAATCAAACTCTACTTGCTCTACTTCCTCAATAATTAGCCCATCTTCACCGTTCAGACTATTCGCGATCTTGACATATTATGTGACCAAGAGCTCAATTTTCGCGCACATATCGACATTATAATTCTTAAAGCCAACTCTGCACTCGGTTTCGTGAAGCGTTGGTCTAAAGAATTCTCCAATCCCTGCGTGATTCGATCCCTCTATATTACCTTTGTTCGCCCCCTTCTCGAATACGCATCTCAAGTGTGGTCCCTTTGTCAACAAACCCACATATCTAGAATCGAAAGCATCCAACGACGGTTCCTACGTTTCGCTCTTCGAGGTCTGCCCTGGAATAATCCTTTGTTCTTATCGGCCTATCAAGACCGTCTTAAACTAATCACTGAGTACTTGGGAGGTAAGAAGAAGAGCATCTTCATTCATATACTTCTTACAGGTACCATTGATTGCGCCACCCTATATAACTCCATATCTCTTAACACTAATCCTCGTAACACACGCAATCCTCGTCTCTTCTATATATCCACCCCCGGCACCTCATACGGCTCCAATGAACTCATTTCCCGTATACTGACAAGTGTTTATTTGATTATTAACTTCGATTTCAACCTCAGCACTCCATGACTAAAACTCCGTCTTCTCAACAGCCTTCCCTCCTTCCAGTCTTGTCTCTAAGGATCGCGCCCCCCTCACCCGTTCTCATTAATTATTTAGTTAGATTAAGTAAAGCTTGAGTTAAGCTCAATAAAAGGGGGTGTTTGCCCCACGAAAATTAAAATAAGAGACAGGTGATGTAGATTAGGTCTTTTAGGGAAAAAGTAACATTAGTCATTTGTTTATGGAATTTTTTGGCAGACTAAATGCACTTTAAAACCTCTAACTATTGACAAGGCGACTCATGTCTAAAATTACTTACATCCATCTATGATTTCGGCTTTTTTTATGTCAATAAGACCGAATTAATTTCAGGGTTGGATCCTGTATTTGGTATACCATATATAGTTTTGCTAATTTAAAAACTCAGGTATGAGTTGTCAAAGTTGTTCCTTTGTATTAACGAAGAGCGGCGTAGGAGAAATATATATGAGCTCCGCGTTATTCAACGAGATTTGCTTAGTTGGCAGTTTAATTGACAAATATCAAATGACCATATTAAGCGAATGGACTTACAATTTTATCTCGAAGAGTCCTTGACCCTGGGGACGATCTCATATAATTTATCGACTTATTATTGGCAGTATTAATAATTATATATCGAAGTTTTTTCCAAGCTTTATGCACAAATTATCTTTAGCTTAAGGCTATATACATATTTATCTTTAGCATTTTTGAACTTTAACTAACTACTGATATTTTAGTACAATATAATTTTTTTATAACTGAAAAATAATCGAATGACATGAATCCAATTTAAGCAAACCAAATTTATTTTTTCTACGGCTCATTTTAGTTATCTGATTTCGGTCTTTGTACTGGCTTAAAAAAATCACATCGCACAGATTTTTATAGAGATTTATCACAAGCGAAACCATCCGATTTTATTGGCACTTGCGCAAGGTAGTTTCCTTTAGTTGGTTACGAATATACATGATTTATTTATTACTTCCATGAATTTACTTTTTATTCAGCCCAATGGATTCTAAACGTCGAGCAGAGTCTTGGAAACGTAATAGGCGAGCCCTTGCTTATAGTACGGTTGGGACACCAGATTATATAGCACCAGAAGTATTTTTGCAAACAGGTTATGGTCCAGCTTGTGATTGGTGGAGTTTAGGAGTTATAATGTATGAAATGTTAATGGGATACCCCCCGTTTTGTTCGGACAACCCGCAAGATACCTATAGAAAAGTTATGAATTGGAGAGATACTTTAATATTTCCACCGGAAATTCCCATATCTGAAGAGGCTAAAGAGACTATTATAAAATTTTGCTGTGAAGCTGATCGAAGACTTGGGACACAAAGAGGCATCGATGATTTAAAAACAGTAACGTTTTTTAAAGGTGTTGACTGGGATCATATAAGAGAAAGACCAGCAGCTATACCAGTAGAAGTACGTTCCATTGATGACACTTCAAATTTTGATGATTTCCCCGATGTTTCACTAGAAATTCGTAAGTAGCCACATAAAATTTAAACTGACATAATTCTATTTTTATTAAATTATTTATTTTAAATATATGTATTTATGGTCTCAATTTTTTTTTTTTATAAAATAATAGTCTTATTACAGCTAACGTACGTTATTGTATCAAGTGTAAAAATTACCATCTGCGGTTTATTGTCAACAGTTGTCTATGTTGTTTGCGCGTTTATTTTTGAAAGTATTATCCGTCGCTGGCTATAATTTCGGCATCATGCGAATTCTGCGTCGGAACAACTGCGCTTCTGTTAGGGCGATGCACGAATCGACCTTTCTTTTGCTGCTCAGCCAAACCAAGTAGCGATGGTTGGTGATGGTTTTACCCGATTGCAACAACTCGTATTGTACCTACTCCGAGCTGGTCCGACCAAATAGACAGAATGAGCTCCGATGCATGGAAGTATGGCTTGGCGGTGGATGTTAATGAATGGCCAAAGCGCCACCAAGATTTCTTTTGCTTTGAATTATTGCAATGGATTCAATTTAAATCGCCAATTACAATATGATGCAGAAAATCTTTATTTTCTTGTAGCGAGCAGCAGTTAGTTCGTAAAAAAACGCCGTTCGACGTCGCTCGGTTTCAACTCGGATGGCACCTTGGTTTTAGACCATTGCAAATGTTTTTAAACAATGGCTTACTGAGGTACGGCTAATTAATCTGTAAGTTCTTGTTGCGTTTAACGGACTGCGATAAACCTTGTTTTCAAGTGACAAAAATTATAAAAATTCACAAATGTGTTTATAAGGAATTGTTAAATTGCCTCACATTTCCGTGCAGGGACGGGTTAAGAATATCCCTGCAGCGATACCTCTCGCTTGTCGTAAAAGGCGACTAAAACAAAGGTAAACAAAAATCATATCTAGGCAATTTAGAAAACACCAAGGTGAGCCTAGGGACACATATACCACCATTAAACTGCCCCACAAGTGTACATGCAAATCAGTGGGTTGACACGACTGGAGATCACCGGTGTTGTAAGAGTCAGATCAAACAAAAAAATCTGGAGCATGCTCGTGTCACAAAAAACAAAAGAAAAAAAGGCAGGCCGAAAAACAATTGGTGCAAACAAATGCAAAAACACCAGCATTTGATTGGCCTCAGCGATGAAGTAATCCCAAACCGGGAACCCTGCCGCTACTTTCTGAGGTCAAACCGGCGGACCTCACAAGCGGACCAGTAAGAATGCAGTTAAGTGGGAAGGTTATGGTCCTACACTTCTGACCATAACAACGCCGGAAAAAGGAAAAGAAGAAGAAGTTAAATTGCCTCACATTTGACGTTTTTGATGTAGAATTTTCATTTATCGGTAAACAACGGCTTTTAATTTGTACACCTGATAATACAATACTTACTGCTAAGATTGTGGTTTGCAAATCCCAAAACACCCAGACTTTTTCTCCCGGTACTTGGCCCTTAGATCTTTACTTTTTCCGGCTTCCAAATTGCAGTATTTATATCTACAGTCCATATTCTTTATCTACACTTGCCATGCCACCATGATTTATTAAAAAAAAAATAAAAATTTATTTTTTCTATACTGCATCACTTGAGCTATATTTTATAAGTGACACTAATAACAAATTCAATAATCAATACTTAACACCTAACTTAGATTAAGGGAAAAGGTAGGAGATGAAGGAATAGGAAAAAATTGTGGAACCTAATACCTTAGACTATACGGCGAAATAATGGAGATAAGGAATGTGGGAATATATTTCCGCGGTTTATCTCCAGACGCAAATTCAGCAACATGAACCTGGAGCGTGATTTGGTTTGGGAGCGTGGATATGTTGGGTGATATGGGTTGATGGGACGTGCAGGAATGCGGTGACGATGTTTTTGGTGTCACACGGTCACACAAGATTTGAAAATATGAACAATTTAACCAACAAATCTTAGTAGCTATTAGAGTTGTAAAAGAATGCAGTCAATCCAGTAACAGTTAATTAACTTTTAATTAACTAAAAATCAATTAACTGCTTTTAGTCACTAATAAGTTAAAAAATTAGTACTAACTGATGACTAGCTCTTTTGCAGTTAAGTACTTTTGTCAGTAAAATGACTAACGAAAATTAGTCGTTTTAGTCACTTAACTGCAGTACTAAAAAGACTGTACTTTTTACAACTCTGGTAGCTATCAATAAATTAATAGACAATGAAAACGCCCTAATATGTCAGAAGAAAAATCCAAAGCGGTTTTTGGCGCAAATTTTAGAAATAACTAAACTCAAATATCTTTAAAATTATAACAGGTATACATATAAATAATACCGCAAATTAAAGCTCCAATTAAGAACTTTTAACTCACATAGAAACTAATCCATTTACAAATATTGAAGATATGAATAATTTTTTGAAAAATGTGTCCATATTTTCTAGAAAAATTATTTAAAAACAAAAAAGTATAGTTTGAAGAAATTATAAAACTTCGAAGACCTTTTCACCGATACTAAATATGTTATACTTACTATACAAACACTTAAAATGTTTCACGTATGGTAGCATTGGATGATCAATTCGCGAAAATGGGGCAAATAGGAGGGTCTGTTAATTCATAAAAATTGATGAATGTAAGATCGGCCGTTGTAATTATTAACGAGTGCGTGTTGTTGAACGTTCTTGGCAATTGGGCGTTATCCTTCGCCTTCTCAATATAGATTGGAAATTTGACCAGAAAATAAAAAAATGTAAATACGCTGATTGAATTGATTCAAAAACATGCTGAACCTGTAACCAAAATTCAGACAGATTGTTGGAAGGGATATCTTGATTTTACATCTTAAAAATACCAACATTTCACGGTGAATCATTTCAAAGAGTTTGTGAACTCTGAAACAGGGGTTCATACCCAAAATGCTGATTCATAGTGGCGATGGATTCGTCGTCAATTTTCCCGTGGTGGTGTCCATGCCGACACTATGGAAAAATATTTGTACGAATTTCTGTGGCCTCGCCGCTTAAAAAAATTTAACCAACATTCTTTTAATCGGTTGCTGAAAGATATTAAGCGCTGTCACCCCGGTTGTTATTTGTCGTGTCTAATTTGTTGCGTGCGAAATGATTTACACAAATTCCCTTTTGGTTTTGTAAGAGATATTTATTTAATAGAACCGTGAGAACTGTACAACAGAAAGACACGAGTAAATCTACGTCGACGTTCCATCATTCACTTTCTGTTTTTCTTCATATGTATAGCTCTTTGCTGTTAGTCGCCATCACCTAGCTGCCAGTCGTCGAAAATTAAGTGCATTTGTCCATCGTCATAAATATTAACAAAAAAATTACTCCCCTCCGCTTTTGATAAAATTCGGGTATATGGTAGAGGGCTTTCTGAGCATTGTATGTAGATCTACAGTCTATTTTTTGTGTCGTTTTAGGAGATGTAGTTTTGGGATTTTGGATCGAATTTACACTAGTGTTGAAAGAAGTCATATGATGGTCAGTAATTCCGTAGTATTGAACTGCTCCTTTAATAACTTTCAGTCTCCGTCTAGCTCTCGCGGCGATAACTTCGTATTGAATATCCCACGTGAGTGACAGTTATCCCCTAGTATATTAAATAGTACTCATTTCACTCGCACCTTCGCGTGTTCATTTTCCCCTTTCTTTTCTGAACTCGTCTAAAGGCATTGTATATGCTCCTTACCTTAAAAACGTTAAAGAAAGTGAAATCGTAGATGAGATGAAGCTTCAAGGGGTGATTGACGTGTACAAATTTAAAAAATATATTGACGGTTGTCAACGCGCTACAGGTCTAATTCTATTCACATTTGACTTATACCAGCCGCCCATCACAGTTGAAATAGGGGGGTTCAAAGCTAAGGTATAGGAATATATTTCTAACCCCATGAGATGCCGGAATTGCCAGCTTCTCGGCCACCACTGAGTCACTTGCTCACGCATTATGTGCGCCAATTGCTCGGAAGCTGACGCAGCCTCATTTGCTTCTTGCCCGAAATATATACAACAAAAAGAAATTTTAAAAATCAAAACAAAAAACATATGTTGTATAACAGAAGCTAGACGGATGTACAACAAACTATCGCATACTTCAAGCTTCACTACTCTCTCGCCTACATATGCAGGAATAAGCAAGCAATAGAAAACCTGAACGGTCAACGCATTCAAACCGAACCACCCGCCCCTAGCACATCTTTCTCCAGAACAGAAAAAAATCCATCAACCCAAACAATAACTAAATATGTAAAACAAAAACAGACATTACGAATTCAACCCCCATCAAATAAACAACCACCACACCTCATTCTCAATTTTTCTCCCCATTATCCACTTCCTTCAGCCCCTACAGGTCCAACTACCATCAACTCTTCATCATCCTCAGCTCTTTCTTCGTCAACTCACGACCTAATAAACAACAATTCGCTCTATATCAATCCACCCAATGTGGATGACAATGCATGATATAAGTTTTAGTCCATCGTCCCCAGGGTTGCATTGCGACCCAACACCTACCGACCCACATCAATAGAATTCTCAAAATCATTCAATGGAATATAACGAATGAAACATAAAAGAGAAAAATCCCAGTGTTGTCTCCCTTCAAGAAGTATACTGTGGCTTCATAAACCTATACTGGGTACTTCCAAAATTTTGCTTGCAACACAATATCAAAGCAAAGTATAACTGGCCTAGTAAAAAGTAACATTCCTCATAACAGAATTACCATTAGTTCTAACCTGTTTGCCTTAGCTATTGTAATTAACCTCACTATTAAATTCACTTTGTCAATTTACATTCTACTCGACCAACCTGTCTCAAAATCCGAGCAACATAGATAACATCTTATTACAGGTTCAACTTCCTATTCTGCTAGTAGGGGATGTAAACGCTTGGAGTGCACTGTGGGGCTCACTCAACACAAACTCACGTGGCAGATTAATGGAAGAATTTGTAACAGAATTAAACCTGATAGTCCTATATGCCGGATGGTTCATTAAGACACATTGATATTGCCTGTTGTTCACCAGAACTTTCTTCAATAACCTCCTGGGAAATTTCGGATGATCTCTTTAATAGTGACCATTTTCCTATAATTTCCTTTATTGCGCTCAGTCCGATTCACTCCAAAACACCTGTAAATCTTAAATTCAAGACTGACCTGGCTGATTGCACCTATTAGACTTCTTGTCAGTAAGACTATTTTCAAGCAATATTAATAAAGAATATTAATAATTTTGCTGCCAGCGAAACCATCCCACAGAGTTCCCCCTACACCAATAGACGCATTGTACCCTGGTGGTCTTCGCTTTTAACAAACTTCGTAGCGAAAAAATGACAACATGGAAATACTTCATTAAATATCCCAATGAAACGATTCTTATATTATAATAGAAGGCAAACGCCAAGCAGGAAATAAAAATAAGCAAAGCCAACAGCCTACGCGATTTTACTTCGACGCTGCATAAAATTCGCAGTCTCACTGGGAACCCAATGCCACATTTCATTACCACCATTACAACTCCTGACGGACAAATTATATCGCCCCAAAACATAAGCTCCTTGTTTGCGCGTAGTTCCTTTCAAGGAACGAACACTTCGACGCAAGTTTCGCAAAACAGAAAGCTACTAGCTTAGCCATTTTGCCTAACGCTAACATCTCAGGCCCAACCACGCATATCAAGGATTCGATAACCATCCTCGAACTTGACTGTAACTTGGCCAAAGTTAAAGGTAAAACACCAAGCATCCCATATCATATCCTATGCTTAAACACCTTTCACCCGCCAAAACGCGACTCATTCGTCTTTATAACAACATCTTGGCCACAGGCACAATTCCACAGCAATGGAAACTGGCAACGATACTGCCCCTCCCCAAACCAAAAAAAAAGTATCAATGATATCGAAGTTACCGGCCTATCTCACGAATTCATTGTACAACTAAAGTCTTGGGGAAAAATAGTTGCTCGTCGGTTACTATCTTTCTTTTGAGTCTAAAGCACTCCTTAGTCCGAACCAAGTAGCCTTTTGAGTTAACAAAGGTTTTATTGACGCCCTTATCCACCATTATACCTCGAATGCACCCAACCATGTCACTATTCTTTCACTTGACTTCGAAAAAGCCTTCGACAGAATTGGAATTCACGTAGTTTTCAATAAACTAAGGACATGGGGTATGGGAACAAAAATATTTAACTACGTTAAATCCTTCTTGACTAACAGAGAAGTCTGTGTTAGAGTGAATAGCCATCTCTCACCCACCCACACTTTTTAACGGTATCCCTCAAGGCTCGTCGCTCTCTGTTGTACTGTTCATGATAGCCTTTGACAATCTTTCAGGTATAATTACAAACTTGTAGTTCATTGCGTCTATGCAGACGATATATTTATTATGTGCAGACACAATGATCTACTTGTTACAGAAAACATATATTCAATGGTAATTAGAGACATTGTGACATGGTCGAAATCATCTGGTGCAAGACTTTTCTTGAACAAAGGCAAAACAATAAACATCTATCGAAAAAAGTCATGCAAGTTTATCTGTCAAAATAAGTAATATACCTATAAGTATTGAAAATGTTAATTGTGTACATTCCCAGAGTTAACATTCAATAATATATGTAACTGGAAAACACATTGTACAAATATAAAAACAATCTAGCTGCTAGGGTCAATATTATTAATTACCTTGCCTGCAAAAAATCAAACTTACATAATACCTTATGTAACATTACTAGGTCCCAAGTTTTAATTAAGATCGACTATGGTTTATGCATTTATGGCATCTCACCAAAATCAATCATAAACACCATCAAATCTCCTTATCATCAAGCTGCTCGAAGAAGCATTGTCGCGTTCAGCAGAACAACACCCATAAATAATTTATCGGTCTTCCCAAGATAGAGGAACGCATCGAAGCTTGCCTTGCCAAGCTATATATAAAGCTCATATCTGCGGGAAATTCATTAATCAAAAAAGATTTCTTCTTATCGAAACGCAGAAGAACCACAGGAAGAATTCCATCAGCCTTCGGAAAAATACTCAATGTTGCAGAAGAAATACACTACCTAAAAGTACAATTAAAAAGAACACTGTCCTATTTTTTTGATCTTTACTGATGGTTCAAAAACTACTAAGAGCACATCCTTTGCGGTCACTCAAGCGGCTTAGTAATAACTAAAGGAACTATTCCTCTGAGAGTTCACCTCTGGCTTGAATAGGAAATTGTTAACGGTTCTTTCTTCTGACGATTTGCTCTCATTATCTTCTCCTTCCCATGTCGACTTGACAACCTTACATGAAGAGTATTGACGGGGGTGTGTGAGTCATTGCTCTCTGAGATTTAATGCAGTTCTTTAATTTTTTATTATATAGTAATGATCTATATCATTCTCTGTCACACCCACATTGATTTCATCTCAATGTTGATTAGGTCTTTTAGGGAAAAAGTAACATCAGTCATTTGTTTATGGAATTTTTTGGCAGACTAAATGCACTTTAAAACCTCTAACTATTGACAAGGCGACTCATGTCTAAAATTACTTACATCCATCTATGATTTCGGCTTTTTTATGTCAATAAGACCGAATTAATTTCAGGGTTGGATCCTGTATTTGGTATACCATATATAATTTTGCTAATTTAAAAACTCAGGTATGAGTTGTCAAAGTTGTTCCTTTGTATTAACTAAGAGCGGCGTAGGAGAAATATATATGAGCTCCGCGTTATTCAACGAGATTTGCTTAGTTGGCAGTTTAATTGACAAATATCAAATGACCATATTAAGCGAATGGACATACAATTTTATCTCGAAGAGACGATCTCATATAATTTATCGACTTATTATTGGCAGTATTAATAATTATATATCGAAGTTTTTTCCAAGCTTTACGCACAAATTATCTTTAGCTTAAGGCTATATACATATTTATCTTTAGCATTTTTGACCCATGAAGAAAAACAGAAAGGGAATGATGGAACGTGGACGTAGATTTACTCGTGTCTTTCTGTTGTACAGCTCTCACGGTTCTATTAAATAAATATCTCTTACAAAACCAAAAGGGAATTTGTGTAAATCATTTCGCACGCAACAAATAAGACACGACAAATAACAACCGGGGTGACAGCGCTTAATATCTTTCAGCAACCGATTAAAATAATGTTGGTTAAATTTTTTTAAGCGGCGAGGCCACAGAAATTCGTACAAATATTTTTCCATAGTGTCGGCATGGACACCACCACGGGAAAATTGACGACGAATCCATCGCCACTATGAATCAGCATTTTGGGTATGAACCCCTGTTTCAGAGTTCACAAACTCTTTGAAATGATTCACCGTGAAATGCTGGTATTTTTAAGATGTAAAATCAAGATATCCCTTCCAACAATCTGTCTGAATTTTGGTTACAGGTTCAGCATGTTTTTGAATCAATTCAATCAGCGTATTTACATTTTTTTATTTTCTGGTCAAATTTCCAATCTATATTGAGAAGGCGAAGGATAATGCCCAATTGCCAAGAACGCTCAACAACACGCACTCGTTAATAATTGCAACGGCCGATCTTACATTCATCAATTTTTATGAATTAACAGAACCTCCTATTTGCCCCATTTTCGCGAATTGAACATCCAATGCTACCATACAAACTTCCATACAAAAAGAAAACCGATCCGAAACCGTCTTACGTGAAACATTTTAAGTGTTTGTAGAGTAAGTATAACATATTTAGTATCGTTAAAAAGGTCTTCGAAGTTTTATAATTCCTTCAAACTATATTTTTTTGTTTTTAAATAATTTTTGTAGAAAATATGGACACATTTTTCAAAAAATGATTCATATCTTCAATATTTGTAAATAGATTAGTTTCTATGTGAGTTAAAAGTACTTAATTGGAGCTTTAATTTGCGGTATTATAAGATATTTGAGTTTAGTTATTTCTAAAAATTTGCGCCAAAAACCGCTTTGGATTTTTCTTCTGACATATTAGGGCGTTTTCATTGTCTATTAATTTATTGATAGCTACCAGGGTTGTAAAAAGTACAGTCTTGTTAGTACTGCAGTTAAGTGACTAAAACGACTAATTTTCGTTAGTCATTTTACTTACAAAAGTACTTAACTGCAAAAGAGCTAGTCATCAGTTAGTACTAATTTTTTAACTTATTAGTGACTAAAAGCAGTTAATTGATTTTTAGTCAGTTAACTGCAGTACTTTAAGTCAACTGAAAGTTTTTGTACTGGAATAGGTTTGTAAGTTAGTCAGCAAGTCATTTAACTATAGTCAATTAACTAGAAATCAGCTTTACTAAAACAATTCTGACTTAGTCGTTTCTAGAGAGTTCAATGATCTATATGATAGAAGGGGCGGAGAATTCGATACGAGGAGTTGATAATCAGTACAAACAAATCCCAAATTGGCGTTGAGAGTGGTACACTACGGAATAGTTAAGACGATAAGATAGGCAATTGAAAACGGGGCATAAGACTCCAGCCACAGAGGAGAGGATAACCGTAAGTGCGAAGGTATGTTAAAACTTGGCTTAATTGCAACTACAACAATAGTTTGAATAAGATTTCTATGGGAGTCGGGGCACATTACAGAGAATATACATATGTACATATATAATACACCAACAATCCAGAAACGAATAAATGGTTTCAGAATTGTTTTAGTAAAACTGATTTCTAGTTAATTGACTATAGTTAAATTACTTGCTGACTAACTTACAAACCTATTCCAGTACAAAAGCTTTCAGTTGACTTAAAGTACTGGAATAAGTTAAAAGTACTGCAGTTAACTGACTAAGAGTCAATTAACTGCTTTTAGTCACTGATAAGTTAAAAAATTAGTACTAACTGCTGACTACCTTTTTTGCAGTTAAGTACCTTTCGCAGTGTATTAACTTACATTCAAAAGAAAAGTTAATTAACTGTTACTGGATTGACTGCATTACTAAGTGACTGCATTCTTTTACAACTCTAATAGCTACTAAGTTTTGTTGGTTAAATTGTTCCTATTTTCAAATCTTGTGTGACACCAAAAACATCGTCACCGCATTCCTGCACGTCCCATCAACCCATACCACCCAACATATCCACGCTCCCAAACCAAATCACGCTCCAGGTTCATGTTGCTGAATTTGCGTCTGGAGATAAACCGCGGAAATATATTCCCACATTCCTTATCTCGATTATTTCGCCGTATAGTCCAAGGTATTAGGTTCCACAATTTTTTCCTATTCCTTCATCTCCTACCTTTTCCCTTAATCTAAGTTAGGTGTTAAGTATTGATTATTGAATTTGTTGTTAGTGTCACTTATAAAATATAGCTCAAGTGATGCAGTCATAGAAAAAATTAATTTTTATTTTTTTTTAATAAATCATGGTGGCATGGCAAGTGTAGATAAAGAATATGGACTGTAGATATAAATACTGAAATTTGGAAGCCGGAAAAAGTAAAGATCTAAGGGCCAAGTACCGGGAGAAAAAGTCTGGGTGTTTTGGGATTTGCGAACCACAATCTTAGCAGTAAGTATTGTATTATCAGGTGTACAAATTAAAAGCCGTTGTTTACCGATAAATGAAAATTCTACATCAAAAACGTCAAATGTGAGGCAATTTAACTTCTTCTTTTCCTTTTTCCGGCGTTGTTATGGTCAGAAGTGTAGGACCATAACCTTCCCACTCAACTGCATTCCTACTGGTCCGCTTGTGAGGTCCGCCGGTTTGACCTCAGAAAGTAGCGGCAGGGTTCCCGGTTTGGGATTACTTCATCGCTGAGGCCAATCAAATGCTGGTGTTTTTGCATTTGTTTGCACCAATTGTGTTTCGGCCTGCCTTTTTTGCGTGTTGAAATTGGAACGTTGATTGATATTGCCTTTTGGACGGGGTTCAAAGGATCTCTCCTTTGAACATGGCAATACCAACTGAGTCGGTCGCGCTCTATCTTTCTTGTGATGGTTTCTTTTACGCCTCCACGTAAAATCTCGGATCTTTGAACTTCTAATTCTGTCACGCTTTGTTACTCCCGCTGTCATGCGAAGCATCTTCATCTCAGCTGCCGTTAATTTGCTCTCATACTTTTTGTGCATTGTCCAGCATTGTGAACCGTATGTGAGCGCCGGACGTACAACTGAAGAGTAGAGCCTTCTTTTCAGCTTAGGGGGCATTTTTCTATCACAGAAGATGGCGGAATTTTCCCGCCACTTCATCCACCCTACGCTTACGCGATGGTTGATGTCGTCATCACAAGTTGCTTCTTTATTAATCATAGATCCCAGATATTTAAACTTTTCACACTTGGGAAGCACTCTTCCTGTCTGGAATAGGCTGATGAGGGTCAGAGAATGGGCAGCACAGATACTCTGTCTTCTTTGAACTAATACGATACCTGTGTCCCTCAAAACAGTCCACCGCCTGATCATCACTTATAATGGCTCCATCGTCAGCAAAGAATAGCTGGTGCACATTGGGGTCCGTCACTTTTCCTTCAAGCAAGCAATCAAGGACTGCTATAAAGAGCAGTGGGCTGAGGACGCTCCCTTGGTGTACACCGACTTTGATTGCGAACTCTTCGGTGACTCCTGCGGTGCATCTTACTCTTGTCGTTGCTCTATTGTACATGTCCATGATCACTCGCACGTAGGTTTCTGGAACTCCTTTTTGTCTTAGCGCTACCCATAAAAGATCTCTTGGTTGCCGGTCAAAGACCTTCTCGAAATCAAGCAACACCATATGCAAGTTCTTTGACGAATCACGATGCTTTTCCATCATGACCCTTATACTTTGGATTGCATCTGTTGTTGATTTACCCGCGACAAACCCGCACTGGTCATCAGATAGTCGTATTATTTTCCGCAGTCGGCTATCTAATACCCGTTCAACGATCTTCATGGTGTGCGACATCAGCTTCACAGAACGGTAGTTATCACAATTTCGCGTATCACCCTTTCCTTTGTGCAAAGGAAGAATATAGCTTTCCCTCCATTGATTAGGCCTAGTGTCGCCTCTCATAAGTTTGGAGATAAGAACCATGAGCCATCTAGACCCGATGTCTCCCATCTTTTTCCAGAACTCAGAGGGTATCCCGTCCGGCCCAACAGCTTTTCTTTTCTTGAAGTTTTTAACCGCGTACTGAACTTCTTCTACTGTGATGTCGGATATTTCGGCATGATTCGGGACGGCTCTCGGAAAGTACGCTCGGGGAAACTGTTCGTTCAGAAGTTCCTAGCAATACTGTCGACATCTGTGGAGAATTTTTTCGTCTTCCACAAGGAATTGGCCTTCAGCATTGTTAATAAACTTTGGGAAACGAATCTCCTGAGCATTTCTTCTTCTCTGGGCGGCTATCTTAAAGATATTTGCTCCTTTGTTCAAATTGCTTTGTCGAAGCTCCTGGGTAGCCTGGTTCCTGTCAAACGCGGAAGACGATATTTCTTCCAACTCCTGATATAGGCCTTCCATGCTTTTCGCTTTGAATTCGGCGCACTTTTTCTTCGCGATACCTTTGCAATATCTATATATGTACCTTTTCACGGCGAGCTTTTTCCTCTCTATTAGTAGAAGAGCACTTTGACCAAGCTTGGAAAGCCATTTTCTTTTCGTGTATTACTGCTTTGGCTTCGTCTGTCCACCACCAGGTTTCTTTTGCGTGTTGGTAGGGGCCTTTAGCAGTCTGAAGACCTTTCTTTTTAAAACATTGTTCAGCGGTATGTCCCCTTCTTCGACAAAACGTGCAACGCTTGTCTGGTTTTTCCACTTTTGAATTTGAATTGACATTATGTCCGGTTCTAATTTGTTTGTTTTCGGCAATAGTTCGCTCCGCTTCTCTTCCTTTCTGAAGCAAACTGGCATATGAACCGACTTCCTCTTTGGGAACACGCTCTCTAATTTCTTGATTTAATAACCCGTAAATCATGTTTAATTGCATGTCCTCTTTTACATCTTCTCTAAGTTCTGAGAATAGAACCCGTTTCTTGCAGACAAAATTGTCAATCGATTCATTTGGCTGTTGTTTGGACTCCATAATCTCCAGAAATATTCGCCAGCTGGGTCTAAGAGGTGCAAAAACAGATCGTAAAAGCTGTATCAGTTCGTCAAACTTTTTTACACTGGATTTAACACCAAGCCACCATGAAGCAGCATAATCTTCTAATAACATCGGCATTGCCTTGATTGTGTCTTCATCACATATTTTTTCCAGCTCTTTGAATGTCGTTATGGCAGCCACAAACTCCTCTAGTTTCTTTGCGTCTCTTTCTCCCCGAAATCGAGCGGTGCAGGTGGTAAACGATCCGGACCCTCTATTCCTGCTCAACACTTCGAGAAACTGGTTGAACTGTTCGTTCGAAAAATTCGCCATTTCTGTTCGTCTAGCTATTCTTTCGCTACGTTTTATTTCCTTGAACATTCGGGTCCCACGTTGGGATGCCACTGTAGCGCCCTGGTTGTATGGCGCTGAGAAACTCTTTGTTTTTTTTTTTACAATTTATTTTCAAGTTATTAAATTATACAATTTATTTTCAATTTTTTGAAATAAAACGCCGGTGCTTTAAGCTAGGCCGTGACAAGCCGCTGGAAGGGCCAAGGCTGTGTCACTTACTAGTTTCAAGTACCACTTAATCAAGTCAGAGGGGAAAAATTCTCCTAGGAAGGCGCCTTAGAGTGATTATCCTCCCTCTGACTGGATCGCGACTACTCGATCGAGCGTGGTCTTACACCTGCTTTTATATGCTGTGAAAGCTTTCAGGCAAGCTTTCAACAAAAGTTCAATTTTTACACAAAAGAATAGTTCACAATAACAATTTATAATTCATAAAGGAAAATAGTTCACAATGACAACCTAATTTATAATTTAAAATAACAAAGTATACAATTCATAAAGAAAGGAAAATAATTCAATAAAGTTACATATTAATGCAAGAATCCGAATGAAATGTAAACGCTGCTGCTACATTATGTATTTTTTTTATTATGTTTCTTTTTTTAACCAACTCTGTGTAAATTTTGTATAACTTTGTGAATTTTATTTTAGTTATTTTATTTATTTTTTTCTAAGTTAAACAATGTAAATATTTTTATTTTAAGTTTCCAGTTTTATATTAAATTTAATAAAAACATTTTATAAATAAAAAATGAAATTTACTATATTATGCTAACAATAAGTCTTAAAAAATATACTATATAATACTTAAGTAATACTGATAATGGGAGTTAAATAAGGTCTAATCTAACGCTTATAATAAACTGTTAATACGGTTAAGCAATGTCTTATACATATGTATATAACATTGGCTCTCCTATTGTTTGTCTGTCTATTCGAATTACTCCTTGTGTGGGAGTTGTTCTGTCTTCCTCGAGAATAGTTATTATAATTGTTGTTTGGATAGTTCGGTTGGTAATTTGACTGGTGACTATTATATCTTTGCCTCATGTTGTCGTTTTGGTTGTGTCGTTGATTCGGATGTTGGTTAGTTCGGAAGTTGGATGATATGTACCTCTGGTTGTTATTGTTTCTGTTTATGTTGTTTCGGTTGCCGTTGTAATGGTTGGAATTTCCTCTTCTTATATATGTACATCATATGGCTATTGGTTTGGTTCGAAACCTTTTCTAGTTCGAGTGCCAGATTTATTGCATCTGATAGTAACTTGGGCTGAGCTGCAAATATAGTTGGTTTTATGCTCTCATTTATTCCATTCTTGAAAATCGTGAGTGCATAATTTTGGTTGATTCTCTCTATTACTTTCTTTTCGGCTTCTGTTGTTTCGTTTGGTAATTCTTCTATCTGCAATCTATTCAAGTCGGCAATGAGGGGCAATACTTTGTATGACGTTACTGATTGATTTTTCTGTGTTATTTGTGACAATCTGGTGTGTACTTGTGGTATTGTTGTTGTGTTTTTGAATTTTTCTTTCAAGCTACTTTTTAATGTTGTCAATGTTGTTAACGTTGTTGCAAAGCCTAACGCAGTTTTGACGTTCTGCGCAAGTATGACGTGAAAAATGAATTCAATGAAAGTTGTTCTTTCGGTCTCTTTCAAAGTGTTGTGGAGTAATTCTACTAGAGTTTCTACGAATTTTTCTAGAGTTCCGGTTTTGTCTTTCTCTGAATGTGCAACAATATGTTGTTTAAGCAATTTTATCTCTTCAAGTTTCGAATGCCGCGTTCGTTTGAACTCTTTTTAATGTTACTTAATATTTTTTCTAGTTTGGTTATACTGTTTTTAATACCTAAAGTTTTTTATATATTTTTTTTTATTTCTTTTTTTTTTTTTTTTTAAACATTATTCACATTGTTCCTTAGTATTAAATGTTTGACATAGTTCTTATAGTACATAATTGTTAATTTTAAATATTAAGTATATGACAATTGTTAGAATGAGTGCCGTATATAGGGCAATTGATATCGGGTCTACTTTTTCGTTTACCGTCACGTTCTCCTTGTGGTGTTGTTTCCCATCTTCGTCTTTCGGTCTTTATATTTCTTGCCTCCCCTCTTCTTCTTGGATGGTGGGGTTTCTTCTTTTCTGGTTTCTGTTAATCGTGTTTCTTTGCTTCGGAGTTGTCGTCTTTGGAATTCTTCAATGGTGAGCTTCTTGGGGCCTGATGTTTTTGGTGTTGCTGTGTAAATTGGTACACCTTGGATCTCTCCTGGTGTGTATTCTTCCGTCATTAGTAGTAGAGGCAGCTTCACAGGAAAATTAAAGGACCTTGTTCTCTGGATCATTTTTCGCAGTACCACGATATAAATTATAGTGGAATCATGCAAATTGGCAGGGTCGCCATGTAAGGTAAATGGGGTGGTGTAAGGTAAAAGGAACGGAAAAAAAATCTGCTCTAATTCAAACAATCCGACAGGGCACGAATGCCTTTGGGGCCTGCCGAAAGAAGGATTAGCTTAATAGACGGGCAGGGCACGAATGCCATAGAGGTCTGCCAAAAGAGAGATTTGATTGTGGTCAAATCTGAATTTATTTTCGAGATAATGGTCTTCATATACTATTTCCCCCACTAGCATTTCCAATGCATATCGATCTCAAGTAGGTCGCGTGCCATCATATTTCGACTACACTGCATTGTGTTCCCACAAAGAATCACTTCTCAGATGACACATTAAAATGTATGCTCTCTGATGTTAAATGCATTCATGACACACATCTATCGGAATACTTGGGCAGTGAACTTTGTAATGTTTATATTCCAATTCCTTCTGCCTGTATTCTTGTGGTGTCAGCATTTTGTCGTGTGCCGTCCAGTGTTTAGCTTTTTGGTGTTATGTAATGTGTAGTATGCAGTGTGTAGGAAGTATATGTTATTGTTTTGGTGGGTACACTACAATATTTCATATCATTCAAATGACCGAGACAACAAAATATGTCATTACAAAAGTATTGACTTTGTGATCGATTGGTTTGGTTTTGTGTGATTGCAATTACCAATACTTTACGGTGATTCGATCAAAATGAACGAATCAATCACGATCGACTCATCTCTACCTTGGAGCTCTTCTTTATCCCATCTTCATACCAGCAAAATGGAAAGTAAACGGAGAACTGTTACAGCATTTCCGTCACTAATAAAAGTCGGAAGAGGATATTGAAAAAGAATCAAACCTCAATTAAAGCTTGTGATGACGTACGTCTCATTGAATGTACATAAATTGAAAGTAAGTCGTGAGCGGTGTGATAGGCAACTAAGAGTAATTTTTATTCGACTTTTCTGAATATGACAAGAGGAAAGCAGATACCAAATTTTCAACTCAAATTCAGAAGTTATCACAATATCCGCTCATTCTTTTAAAAGTTGTGTTCGATGTAACAAGCAGAAGGACAGAGGATATTTCTGAGAAAATAAAATAAAAAGAAAATGAAAAAAATAGGACGAAAAAAATTCGATACCTCTTTCGAAGAGCGAAAGCTTATTTAGTTTGTGAAGTCAAAACTTACCGAGAGGCTAGTGAACTTGATGTTAGAAATTAAGAAAGGTAGGGACCGGAAAAAAAGTATTATTGGATGTAAATGACAGGCATGTTGTTAGAAAGTTAAACCATATTGAACATTTGTGAGCCGCAGCTAAGAAAATGATTTGAAATCGAATTATTAGCAGGAAAGTCTTCCTTAAAACGAGCCCAAATTTCTGCAAAAAAATTTGTCGAGAGTATGTCAAAATAACTAAGAGCCAGTATTGATGCTGAGGATGGCGCGACTAGATACTGATGTGCCCACTTTATTTTAAGTATTTTTTTTTTTTTTCGTTGCGAATAATTTTCCGTTACCTTTTACCGAAATCCTTTTGTTTATTTTGGTTTTTACCTTGAAATCAATAATAAATGATTTAATACCTAGTACATACTAGGTTATAGACAACAAGTACAAAAATATTTCTTAAATTGTTTTGTATTAATTTTTAACCACAAAGCCATCACAACGCAAAAGCGTTCTTGCTGCCGAACGAGCCGAAAAGCGACAGTAGAGGAATCGCCGATCCACGGAATTACGGGATCCGTGGAAATTTAGCGGTACCGGTAATCTATTCTGGCTCGGCTCATATTAGTCCAAATAGAAGAATGGAGTAGTTTATGTAGATGGGGTAAAAAGTCCTGGAGATCAGATTCTTGGGCGAAATCATTGCCCTTGCAACTTGACTTCGAATCAGTTTTATCGCCCTATAGGACCTCGTCAAGGTGTTAAGGCAAAGTGTGAATTCAGATTCGGGTGCTCTATGTATACCGAAAAAATTCCAGAGACATTTTCTCTCTAATGCCCAAATCTTAACACTGAGCTGGGTCCGCATTGATCTACATGGGACATCTATAGAAAATCACAGGCAGTATAAGGGACATACAGAATATTACCTTCATTCTGTAATCAAGTTGGATGCGATGAAACAGCCATCTTGTCAGGGCGAAAACGCTCCAAGCCATTGCCAGAGCAGCAACTATATGTTTGACAAAATATAGATACTAGTCTATGCAGACCCAAGATACCTTGATTGCCGAGAATTTTTTACTTCTCGATAAATCGAAAATCGCATAAAAATCCTCCGTCGAAATGGGCGTTAATTCTTTCACTGGCGAAAGAATTATTTGCCATGAAATAGTCATTGAACCTGTTAAAACTAAAGTTATCTGATCGCCACGAATGCTGTCATTTACTTTATGCACTACCTGGTAGACAGCTTCAACTATCGCTACCATCTCCTGAAGATCCTCAACCATGAAGAAATAGTAATTTAGGATGGCGCTCTTTGGATCAATGCTAACTCTTTATAGCAGGTCTTCATTTTCCGACGTACTCGAAAACTTAAAATCCTGAATGTCATTCTGATTATTTTTCAAAATATTTTATTTATTTGTGAGAACATATTTTCGCTGTTGGAATTTACGGCACGAATTTTGTTATTCCAATGCAAACTTATGGTTATTCTGTAATATTCTTTGATTAATTGTTCGAGATTTTTAATCAGTGATACAACCAGTCTGGTTTGGCAGTGATTTGGCTTTCAAGCCAGATTGTTGTAGGGAATCCCACATGTCTTGTGCTCTGCACTCCTCATTACCGACCTCATCGATAATGGAACAGAGGTAGTTTTTCATGCTGGTAATAAAAGCTTCGCCTTTTCTTTTATCCAGCTTATACCACTTGATTTTCTCAGACACCTTCGTTTGCTGCTTTGACTTCTTACTCGCCTCCATAAAAAATTCAGTCAGGAGGAGACGGTGTTGAGGGGCGATCGCGTCTCCCAGGATCACTTTGCAATCTTTAACTCGTGGCTTCATGAAACTGGATACCAAATGATAGTCTATTTGAGTTTCATTTCCGCCGCTGCTATAAGTGATCAGGTGCCGGCTTTGTTTGACGAACATGGTATTTAGCACTATAAGACCGTACGACTTGCACATGTTTAGGATATCTTCACCTTAAGAGTTCCTGGCGCCGTATCCCAGCCCTCCGTGGTCGTCTTCGCTTGTCTTCCCGACATGTCCGTTTAAATCTCCCCCAACAAACAAAAGCTCTTCCTTTGGGATGATTTTGACAAGGTTGTGGAAATCTAACCAGAATGCATCTTTTTCTTTTTGTTCGCATCCTACTTGATGGACATATGCGCTTACGATGTTCCACACCTCACCATGCATCACCAATTTGAGAGCCATCAAACGGTCACTGGACTTTGAAATGGTTAAGACGTTGCCAAGTAGCTCTGCCGCAAGGATGATTGCGATTCCGTTTTTCTCCTTGTTCCAATCCATAGTAAAACATCTTGTAGGCTTTTGTTTTAACGTCCAAGAAACGTGCCCAATTACCGGTGTTTCGCCATTTCGTCTCTTGTACGCACAGGATGTCTACTCGCCTTCTAACCATCATTTCTTCAAGCTCATAGCTGCGACCACTCATGCTTCCAACGTTCCAACTCGCGACTCTAAAGTGTGGCTTACGCCGTTGCATTACTTTGCTATCCCCCGGAAATCCTATAGCTCTGACCCGAGCATTGCTGTTCGTCCCAGGATCACGACCATTAGTAGTGCCTGAAGGGGTAGTGCTTTTCGTTTTAGCGTTCTTTTCCATAATGCTACGGTTTGACCGTTTTCTTTCTTCTCCTCCTTTTTTTTTGACACGGACATGCTCCAGATTTTTTATTTTTTTTGTTTGATCTTACTCTTACAACACCGGTGATCTCCAGTCGTGTCAACCCACTGATTTGCATGCACACTTGTGGGGCAGTTTAATGGTGGTATATGTGTCCCTAGGCTCACCTTGGTGTTTTCTAAATTGCCTAGATGTGATGAAATCAAATTATTTCTAAATTTCGAAATGGAGAGAGCCAAATTTCAATTGCTAAAAAATACGATATAAGCCGCTCCACTGTATCGCTATTAATTAAAAAGTACAAAACAACGGGAAGTGTAAGTACAGTATATTTGGGTTACCGACCTGGGAAAACATTCGGAGAAGATCGATAGAAGAATTTGTCGACTTGTTAAAAAAAATCCATTTGTGTCTTCTGAAAATATTGTGGCATCATTAAATTTAAGTGTCCATCCAAGTACGAAGAAGAGCTTTGGAAAATGATTTGAAAAGTTACAGGCCCGCGAAAAAGCCGATGCTCAAAATTAAATATTTCGTTTTAGAAGCACAAAACCTAAGAATTAACAATTAAAAAATATTATTATTAACAATTATTAGATTAAATTTTGCAAAAACGCATTTGAATTGGTCCGTAGAAAAATGGAGAACTGTCCTTTTCAGTGACGAATCTAAGTTCAATTTGGTCAATTCAGATGGTATGTGCACAGTAATACGTCGGAAGGGAGAGAGACTAAATCCTCGGAACTGCAAAATTACAACAAAGCATGGAGGTAGTGCCGTAATGGTGTGGACGTGTTTCTTAGCTAGTGGTGTTGGACCCTTTCAAGAGATTGTGGGGATAATGGACCGTTTTGCGTACAAAAATATTTTAGAAATGCAGATGTTGCCGCATGCTGAGTGGAATATGCTGCTTCGATGGGTGTTTCAGCACGATAACGACCCGAAACACACATCGAAGCTGGTGAAGAATTGGCTAAAAGACAATCTAGTGCAAGTTCTCGATTGGCCGGCGCAATCACCAGACTTGAATCCCATTGAGAACCTCTTTGGGATTCCAAGGCGACGAGTTGCAGTTCAACACTTCAAAAATAAGCGAGAGTTGTTCCAAACGCTAAGGGCTGATTGGAAAAAAATATCTCAATCCACAATCTCAAATTTAACACCTTCAATGCCAATTTTTTTAAACTTAAACTTTCAACTATAATTTAATCACACAATTCCAACGCTCTGTGACCAAGTTTTAGCCCACTGCCTCACTTAAAAACAATAACGCATTGCTTTGGATGACTATTCGCAATGAATGTCTTAATTATGTGAAAACGAGCAGATTAATGAGATAAGAAAAGATGTGCATTTTTTTGGAAATGCAATGCTAATCAACATTTACCGGTTTATTGCTAGAACCTCAATAACTAAATTTTACAACACATATAAACAAAATAAAATAGGACCGGGGTATTGATTTTAGATAACAAAAATTTCGTTATCATAATTGTTGATTAATTTGTATGAGCACGAGTGTCATCAAAGGCTTAACACCTCCTGCACCATCGTACATTTATCATTTTAAAGTTTTACACAAATAAACATTTCAATCTCTTAACTAATTACACATAATGATTTCAAATATTTAAATCGGACTCTAAGAGTAAAACTTAACACAATTCACATGTTTTGCCTTGCCTAATGGCTGTGTTAGAACATCCGCAATCATGTTGGTAGTGGCAATGTATCCAACATTTATTTCATTATTCTTTTGAGCTCCACGAGAAAAATTATAGCGGATGTCTATATGCTTAGTTCTGTTATGTTGTATATTATCTTTTGATAAGCCTATGGCACAAAATACTAAAGTTGGTTTATCAATTACTCCAGAAAGACCCATTTGAAATAAAAGTCTTCTTACATGGATTACTTCTTTGATGACTTCACTGGGTGCCATGTATCTAGCTTCCATAATTGAAAATGCAACTGATTTCTGCCTTTTTGATTTCCAACAGATGGGACTTCCTGCTAGAACAAGCATTTATCCTAAATACGATCTTCGTCAACGTCAACGTGACCAATAAGGTCTCTGCTTTCCCTATCAAAAAAAGTTTGAACTCGATGGTACCTTTTAAATATCTCACGACTCTCTTTGCTGCTACCCAGTGTAATTGCCCAAGAGACTCGTTGCAAAAACTATATCCGGACGAGTGGAATTAGCAAGACATATCTTAGCATCTTCAGTAACTGCTGTTTGGCTGAAAAAGTTTTTCATTTGACAGTTGTCCAGCTTCCTTTGCATTTGTCATTCCAAATCTTTCCAACAAATTTCGATGTAAATTCGTTGACCAATTTCTATTTTTCCGGTACATATTTCCTTCTCTTGTTACATTTATTCCCAAACTATTCCTCACCTTAACCACATCCTTTATGTAAATTTTTTTTGCCAGGTGTTCCTTGGTTTTTTCCAGGAGTTTTAAATTATCTGATGCAATCAATAAGTCGTCGATTTATATCACGATGATGACAATGATGATGTAGCTTGCACAAAACCTATCTCGCTTGAGAACTCATCTAACTTTTTGTGCCATTGGCGTCCAGCTTGTTTCAAGCCATAAAGTGGGCGAAGTAGCTTACATACCCTATGAGAATTGATATTTTCTGCTCGTCACCTAATTCCCCTTGTATGTTTGCGTTAATGACATACGTATATTTGGTAATGATGTAGACTCTTTAAGGCGCAAACAGCGGGCCAATGGTTTCGTATCTCCCTACTGGTGCAAAATTTCGTTGAAATCCATCCCATAACAGATTTTAAGTATGCCACATTCAATTAACATTATAAACTTTAACTTTTATTTTTGAAAATATGACGTTTTATTTGTAAGAAACCTTGCTGTATGTTCAGTATTTTAATAAAATGCAAAATGAATTGATGTGTCTATCCGTAACATTCGTTTGTACATACATATGTGTAATTTTTGTGTTTATCCATATTTTTGGAACGGCTGACTTGAAGTGATCGAATTTTATACACATAGAAGGGACTATGCAAGATATCATATATTCTACCTTTAATCTTAAATACGCGGAAATTCAGTTTCAATGAGTTGGATGCTATGGGTTTCGAATTGAAGTGAACATATGTACCAACCAGCGAGTCCCGATGAGTTTGAGTTTAAGTTATTAGGCTCATTTTAATAGCCTATAGTAGAGCATTACATTGTCGATGCTCCGTCAGATTTAAATCTTTTCAGTCATCGACTAACTTCCGAGCGGTTAACATCGTGTTCTCCCGTCTCTATTGCGCTCTTTCTTCTTCGGTGAAATCCCGCTACTTCGATAGCTAAATATTTTCTTTTTTTGATTTTTTCTTTTTCCTTCTTCTCCTTCTTCACTCCCTAGTTAAAAAAAAAAAAAAAAAACACAGTAGTGTGAAACGGTACTCCCCATGGCCGCTGGGCCACGTGTGCTTGGGGACAACCGCTTTAGCGAATTAGCTACGTTGAAAGGAAAAACCCCTGGCTACGACCGAGTATCCTACCCAATGCTAAAAAACGAGCCTTCGATCGCAAAGAACAGAATGTTAAGCCTATTTAACCTTATCTTTGATCAAGGTATAGTCCCACAAGCATGGAAAACTGCTACAATTGTCCCGATTCCAAAACCCAATAACCAACCAACAGACACAAGCGGGTATAGATCTATATCCTTGCTCCCATGTTTAAGCAAAGTAATGGAAAAAATTGTATATAGAAGACTCCTCTGGTACGTAGAAAATAAAAACCTCATCAATCCAAACCAAGTGGCCTTCAAACACGGGCGAAGCACGACGGATGCCTTACTCCACATTGACGAATATGTTGCATCGGCACTTTCCACCAAAAATCATGTCTCGATCCTTTCTCTAGACTTCGAGAAAGCCTTTGATCGCATTGGGATCCACGTTGTTCTAAACAAACTACTTAAGTGGAAGGTGGGACCTAAAATATATTCCTACGTAAAAGCCTTCCTAACCAACCGAAAGTTCCGAACAAAAGCAAACAACTCCTACTCCAGTGTGTACAATCTTAATAATGGCATACCCCAAGGCTCACCTTTGTCAGTAACACTATTCATCATTGCATACAATGATATTAGTGAAACTATTTCCAAAACAGATAAAATCAGCCATATTCTCTACGCGGATGACCTAGTCCTACTATCCAAATGCAATGACATAATAAGCACCCGGGATAAATTCCAAACCACTCTTACTGAGCTTAATACATGGTGCATCTATTGGGGGTCTATACTATCCCCAAACAAAAGTAAACACCTACATATTTGTAAGAAAAAAAATTGTAACAGCTTTGTAATTAACTTTTCTAATATAGCTATACCCAATGTAAACACCTTAAACATTCTAGGAATACTATTCGATGATAAGTTTAATTTTAAGAAACACTGCTTAGACTTAAAAAATAAACTAACTACCAGACTTAATATTGTTCGATTTTTAGCATCCAAAAATAGTTTAATTCACATAAATTCTCTGTTGCACGTTACTAAATCAATCATCCTATCAAAAATCGACTACGGACTGGCAATATACGGAAAATGTTCGAACTCAATACTGCAGCTGATTAAACCTCCCTACCATGCCGCCATCAGGGCAAGTCTAAGCGCCTTCAGAACCACACCTATACAAAATATGCTTACCGAGTCCGGGCTCCCATCGTTAAACGACCGCCGGGATATTCTTACCTCTCTCCTCGCCCCAAAAATATGCGAATCCCAAAAATCTCCCATAACCGAGGATGCCAAAAAAATCCTAAAACGCAACAAAACTCCCAAATGCCCTTCAACTGCATTCAATGCCCTAGACTTAGCGAAAAAAGTGGGTCTTCACCCCGCCCTCAAATCACCAACCAAGGAGGCCTACCCACCCTGGCTGCTCCCACCTAAAGCCATCGACATAAGACTCTCCAAATTAAAAAAGGAATCAACATCAAAGGAGATTTACCTTCAATTATTTAACGAGATGATCGACAAGTACAGAAATAATTACTGGGATATAATATACACGGACGGCTCTAAAAATACGAATGGCACTGGATTTGCAGTTGTTACCTCGAACGGCAGCATCCTTTCCGCTGAGAAGCTGCCAGAATACTTCTCAATATTTTCCACAGAAGCCTTAGGGATCCTCAGTGCAACACACGCCGCAAAAAACACCGGTAGGAAAACTTTAATTTGCACCGACAGCCTCTCTGTGACCAATGCAATCCGTAACATAAACAACCGTATCCCACTCATAACAAAAATTCGGGACAACGTTATACAAAATTCCCCGAAACTACTTATACTCTGGATCCCAGGTCATTCAGGCATCCAAGGAAATGAACTGGCAGACTATGCCGCCCGACATATCACCGAACAGCAGAATATCTCATCGCACCCAATACCTAAAAGAGATTTCACAAACCACATCAATGCATACTGGCATATAAAAAAAACAACGTCTTGGAGACAGCATGCCCACCACTACTCGAGGTTAAATCCATCCGACACGTCGCCCTCCTACCCAACAAATATATCTTTCAAGATGATCAAGTGTTTTGTGAGACTGAGACTCGGACACACACAAATAACGCACAAACATCCCCTTATGAAAAGCAACCCTCCAACCTGTCACCTTTGCCAACTAGAAGCTACTTTAACAGCCAAACATCTCACACACGATTGCCCGACGATTAATCAGCATTGTAACGAAATTTCCAATAAGAAACTTATAGACCTATTAAAACACACAAATTCCCAAAATATAGTATAGGGTCCGCCAAATAACTTTTTTTTTTTTTGAAAATGCTATAAAAAAAACCACTGAATATTTTCTCAAATTTCTTTTTTTATTTGAAAGTACAATCCTTCCGGTTAATAATGGAAAATAATTTCATTCAAATGGCTGCCTCGGCTGGCCATGCAGTAGCCTACACGATCGGTCCAATTTTTAAGCACATTATCGATTGTGTGCAGCTGTATTTCACCAATGGCTTCACGAATATTGTCCTTTAAAGCGTCAATTGTCTCTGGCTTGTCGGCGTAACACTTATCTTTGACGGCACCCCACAAATAATAGTCCAACGGTGTCAAATCGCAGCTCCGAGGTGGCCAAACGACATCAGCTCTGCAGCTGATAATGCGATCTTCAAAAACAGGGCGCAAAACATCGAGTGTAGCTTCGGCTGTGTGGCACGTAGCGCCTTCCTGTTGAAACCAAATGTTGCCAATATCCTCCTCTTCAATTTTTGTGAACAAAAATTCGTTCAACATGGCCCGATAACGATCGCCATTGACTGTAACGGTTTTCGAAGAAAAATGACCCAATTATGCCTCTGGACCAAAATCCGCACCAAACAGTGGCTCGTTTTAGGTGCACCGGCTTTTCAATGTATGCGTGCGGGTTTTCTGTGCCCCAAATGCGACAATTTTGCTTGTTTACATACCCGCCAAGATCAAAATGAGCTTCATCTGAAAAGATGATTTTTTTTGGCAAAATCGGCATCTTCTGTAAGTCGATCGCAGGCCCACTTAGCGAAGCGTTGTTCAAGCGTATACACAACCATATTCGTTCAGCGGAAGGATAAAACTAATTATCTGTCAAATCAGACATGAGCTGTTACCATTCACGAAATAAGCACTACTTGAAAAAAAAAACCTTAGATGGCGGACCCTTTAGATGTATACACACTGTTACAAACCCTAACGCTTGTAAATCAAATTTAATAAAAATAATTACATCAATTCTAGCCGATAGCCCTGGTAGCTAGTGCTATATCCACTGTAGATAAGATATAAATTAAATTTATATTTTAACGACAAATACAATACAATACAAATCTTTTAAAATTATGTAATTTTCAACATTTTGAACTTGTTTCATTGCTATTATAATATTAACTTCACGTTTTTCATTAAGTTATTTTGCAAAATTTCTTATGTGAACTCACGTATATTTTACCCTTTTAGTTTTTTGAAACCATTTGAGTGGAAAATGGGGTCACTTGTTATATTATATTAAACGCCCTTAGGATAAACTATGTTTCTAATAATAAGTGACTGGAAATAGGTTTGAAGCGATCAAAGCGTCGCACTTTACATAAAATATAGTATTGAGTTGATTGTACAGTGTTTGTCGCTCTAATATTTTTCAGAGCGAATTTATCTTAATAAAATAGATATCAAAATATAAAACTGTTTTGATCTTTATTTGTACACTTCTATATGTTGCTTGCTCGAGTTCTGGTGAACGAGAGAGAGATTTCTCAAAAAAGCGTCATGACAATTGCGAAAGAGCAACAAAAAAATAGTGCAATTGACTGTCGGTATCGAACGATTTTAAGAAAAAATTACATTCACATTTACAGTAGAATTTAAAAGTTTATGTTAGGTTAATAAAAGTTAATAAATGTTGAAAGAAAACTAAACATCCTCCCCACTTTGAAAGGTTAAGATCAATGTTGTCATCTGGTTCAACCGGCATGATGCATAACTTTGTGATAGCACATTTCACAAATCCATCTTGGGTTTTAATTTTAGCTACCCTGATAATTCTTGGCCCATTTATTCCAAGAAATGTTTTTGCACTTCCAAGTGTGTTTTCAACCAACTGCCAATTTGACAAGCGTTTAATCGTTTGAATTATAAAATCAAATAAAAAGTGGGTATAAAGGTCGAGAATTTATTACAGATCCTATTTGACATATTAGGGCTTGGAAATCATCGAAGTTTAAAGCTGCATATGCCACAACTCGACCTAAATGATATTTAGCTAATTTCACTAGTGCCCGCACCCTCCAAAGAGAGAAGAACAAGCGGGAAATGCCAAAATCACCCCGTGAATATAGATGTTAATCCTTACATCCTGCGCGCATATTAATCGGATAAAAATGTCGCACTATTGTTTCAGTGAATAGATGATGTTTTTTCTGATGTTTGAAGTCAAAAAGCAAAGCGCGAATTCTCTAATCTCCCTCCTACTGACAGTAGACCGAAATTACCAAAAAAGGGATTAAGAGATTTGAAAGTACATTTCCCTGTTTCTTCTTTTCCTTTCTTGAGCCGATGCTAATTGATTCGATCCTATAATTGTTATAAGAACTGTGTCAAGCTCTTCCGTAGTAAATGCATCGTGAACTCTCTCTTCTACTTTAGATGAAAAGTTGGTTATGAAGCGTCTTATGAAGCAAATGTTCGAATTAAACGATTGTTATTGTTTATGAATTTGCATCAAACTATTATGTCTAATGTTTCAGACATCACAAGGCATGAGCTTTAAGCTCTTTTTTCGGTTATATTAGGTATTGAAACCTTTGTTAACTTGACCTTGAACCAAACAGTTGATGTGCGCAAAGCTGGAGGCCCTAATCCATGTGAAAGGATATCCGCTGGATTATGTTCGCTCCGAATATGTCGCCATCCACAGCCATTGGTATGGCTTTATATTTTAGTTATCCTATTTTCCAGAAAGGTATTCCAGGTGCAAGCTGAGGAATCGAGCCAGGCTAAAACAATTGTAGATTCAGTCCAACAAGTAACTTTTTTAATATCTGCAGGAATTAATCGTATCAATCGCTAAATCAATTCTGCTGACGTAAGCGCAGCACACAGCTCAAGTCTGGGTATAGATATCGTATCAATTGGAGTTATCCTTGATTTTGAGGAAAGAAGCCTGATCTGAATGTTTCCATCTTCCTGCTGACTTTGGATGTAGGCACAAGCTCCATTTGCGTGAACTGGCATCAGCCATCAGTTGAAATGTTGCCTTAGATTGAAATGCATAACGAGGAAGTTTTACTTTGTTCATAAATTCCAACTCATCATGTACACAGGAAGTGTCTTATCCCAGTTAACATTTTGCTTCCATAGAATTTTAGAAGAATTTTAGAATTTTTAAAGATCTATGCTCGAACAATCATACATACGCGCGATAATTGAAAGCACTAAACGTTTGGTAATCCTTGCTGGATAGAAGGCTTATTTCATCATCCCTTTTCGGCACCCAAATGATCCCCAGAGACTTTGTCACATTTCCATTGTTCATTTGAAGAAACTACTCCTTTCTACTTGCTTCAATCGAATCCACAAATTCTTGTGAATTTGAGCATCATTTGCGCAAATGGAAACCCCCTCCAGATAACAACACTGTTTCGACTGAGACTGAAAGAATTTGGGTCCTGATTTCAATGAGGTGCGCTAGGGAATCTGCACCTGTGAGCAAATCATCTACATAAAAATCTGACTTGACTATTTTCTATCCTAGTGGGAATTTGTTATATTCGACCATTGCAACAAAAGAAACTTGTCCGATGCCATAAATCGCGATATTCAATACATAAATTTTAAGTGCCTCGGAGCTATGATCACGCCATAAAGTGCACTGCATATTATCATCAGGGCTATGCACTTAAACACAGCTGTAAAAGCCAGGCGATAGGTGCGAAATTTCAAGAAGATGCTGAACAAATCGGCTTGAATGGTAGGTCCAACCATAAGGATATCATTTAAAGACAAACCAGTGGTGGTTTTTGCCATGCCATCAAACAAACCCCGAGCTTTTTTATTGTGCTGTCTTCTCTCAAAACACAATGGTGAGGCATAAGTACTTAGCCTACAAAAGAAAAACAAAAATTTTGGAGAAATGGCGATTTATTTTTCAATATAGTCTCCTTCTTTAACTCGTCTGAAAAATACTTTTTCTCGAGGTCTGCAAAGTAGGCCTCCGTGGCGGCGATGACCTCCTCATTCGACTGAAATTTCTGCCCGGCGAGTGACTTTTTCAAGTTTGGGAACAAAAAAAAGTCGCACGGGGCCAAATCTGGAAAATACGGCGGATGGGGCAGCAGTTCGTAGCTCAGTTTGGCCGTGGCGAGGGCGGAGGTGTGAGCCGGTGCGTTATCATGGTGGAAGAGCACTTTTTTCTTCGCCAGGTGGGGCTGTTTTTTCTTCAATTCGGCGTCGAATCGGCCCAATAATTTGGCATAGTACAGCCCTGTGACTGTTTTGCCCTTCTCCAGGTAGTCGATGTGGATCTCATCTTGTGAATCCCAGAAAACGGTGGCCATCACCTTTCCGGCCGATGGGACAGTCTTCGCCTCCTTCGGAGCACGTTCGCCGGGTTAAGTCCACTGGATCGACTGTTCCTTGGTCTCTGGTGTGTACCAGTGGATCCATGTTTCGTCGACTGTCACGAAACGACGCAGAAATTCATTCGGATTGCACTTAAACAGCGTCAAACACTGCTCTGAAGTGGTCCTCCCGGTTGCGCTTGTTGTCCGGAGTGAGCAAACGCGGCACCCATCGCGCCGACGGCTTTCTCATGCCCAAAATTTCATGCAGGATATGCAGGACCCACGCGATCTTTTGAAATGCCTACTGTCTCAGCTATTTCGCGCACCTTCAATCGGCGGTCTGCCAAAACGAGATCGTGGATTTTTGTCACGTTATCCTCCGTGGTAGCCGTTTTCGGGGCACCTGGAAGTGGCTCATCAAAACCGACGTGCGACCACGTCGAAACTCGTTAAACGAATTTTTGATGGTCACCATCGAAGGAGAAAAGTCACCGTACACAGCATCCAAATGCTCTTTGATTTCGCTGCGCGATTTCCCTTCTACAAACGAGAATCGAATCACCGACCGATATTACTCTTTTTTCATTTTTCTAAAATCCGCGGACACTCCCGCTTCCACACGCGGTCAAAACTACGAGTCCGATCCGGCTGAAATTTCGACAGTACCTGTCTACTAGAATGTACTACACGATAGTAAGTTGCTCTTGCGATACTGGCGCCATCTGGCGGTGAGGCTAAGTACTTATCGAACCACCCTCGTAGAATGTTTTCTTGACAATTTCAAGGGATAGCCCTAGACTTGAAGGTGATTGTTTAAAAATCACTTTAACTGCATATTGTCCGGATGGACAATAGAATGTGCGTGTGGCCGAAGCACTCAGTTTCTTCGGGAGAGTTTGTTTGACTGGGACGATCCTGTGAATCCATTTCCCAGAAATGTTTTAGAAGGTTATTAATTGACATTCGTTGTGTCACATCCTGTTTCTTCGTTGGAACTAACTGTAAAATTCACTCTGTTTAAGTTGGCTAAATTACGACTGCCAGAAACTACCCACCTAAGACGCATAAGTTGGATGCAAGATGAATTTGCCAAACGCAAAGCAAATCGCAAAATAATGAAGCCCCAATAAGCATATCTATTTTACTTGTTTCGTAAAAGGCTGGATCAGCAAGTTCAATATATTTTGGAAGTTTTTTTTCCGTCAATTATGACGGCATCAATTCAACCCTCGGTATTATAAACAGTTTTAAGATAAATTACAGAAGGAGAATTTTAGTGAAATTAGTCAATAATACGGATTCCGATGTTTTCCCAAAAATTTCGTTCTTGATTGCGTTCGAGACAGAAAAATCGTCTTCACTTGATGTGAGTCAGACGACTATAAGAAATTGTTTTTCGAAAGCTCGTTTTATTCAACCGGATAGCGTTTGGGATAGTGAAGATGATTTACCACTGGCGATCGTGAGCGATTTTAATTTTCGATTATCCTGACGCTAATGAAATACTAGAAGAAGTAGGTAGTAGTACAAGAAGTAGAATTAGTCTCCAGAACAGTTACCGAGGCAGATAGTGATGAAGACGAATTGAACTGCGTAATAGTAATAATAATAAAATGCAGAAGTTTTTGCAGACAAAAGAATACATTCAAACCGAAATAACGGATTTCTTTAAATAATACCAATGTGTATCTATTTTAATAATAAACTGAATGTTATGAATAAAACTAAATTTGTATTAAAAACTTCGTTATTGTTTTTAATCCCCTTAATCGAAGACATTTTTGTGGTTTATGGCGAGTTGACTGTATTTGGAAAAGCTCAAGAAGGATCTTTTACTATACGGCCGTATTCTCTGGATCTTGTCTCTTTTGAATACTGGTTATTTCGACAGATTCAGTACGATTTGGCTGGTCACCGGTTTCCTTCTTTTGCAGAAATCGAAAATTAACTTGAAAGTTGGATCGCCTCAAAAGATAAAACATTTTTTCGAAATGGAATTACAATATAAAATTGTCTGAAAGGCGGGAAAAAGTAGGAATCAACGATAGACAATACTTTGGTTAATCTGTTTTTTTCATTTTGTAATATTTATAAAATATTTCAAATAGTTATCTATGTCTACGGTATCAGACTAATGGGGTTTCCACTAAAAACCGATTTGATAACACATGGTAGCGATGCAAATGGGGATTCCAATTCAAGCGAGGCTGAATTGAATAATCACACAATTGCAGATATTTTTTATTATGATTTGTACCGTCTGCAGCGCAATCAACACTACACTTCTTTTTCATGACCTCGCTTCGTAGGTTCTGAATGAACTGCAGTTGTTCCTTTCTCAGCGTCATTGACAAACTTGTCATTAATTATTGCTCCTATCATCAGATACATACACATAATAACCCACATAACCCATCCACTACACCAGTGTTCAAGTTGGTAATGTGTTGTTTCCCAATGTTTCTCCATAAAAACAGCTACAAGTGGAAAACATTAATATGATAGCTTAAAGAAGTTAATGTATAAACTCCACACATACATATAATATAATTTTTTAATTTATTCACTAAATAAAATCACGAGGATGAAACCACGTGCATCAATTAGTACTATATACAGCTGTGAACATAAAAATAGTAACAGAAAAAAATATGTGAACAAAATTTAGTAAATTAAAAAGAATGATTTTTTTTCTATATTTCATATTTTTTTCTTAATAAAAGTTTAAAAATAAATCAGAATTAAAAAATTAATCATAAAAACAATATTTACAGAAACAAAAATAAAACTAAATTTTGACCCTTAACAGAAAAATAGTAGCGCCTTCAAATGTTGTGAAATTTTTGTTATTATTAAGATAATGAAGATCCAAAAATGATTTGCTTCTTCAATATTTAGTTGAGCTACCTTTATTAGCTATAACCGCCTTGCATCATCTTGGAGTCAACAAGGCGCATACAGCGGTCTGGTGATTTGCCAAATTACGCATTTCGTTCATGGGCTTATTGTTAAGGACAGCTTTTTAATATCGGCCCAAAGATTTTCAACGGGATTCAAGTCATATGATTGGGTTCGCCATTCCAAAACTTGAATTCCATTGTTGCGGAACCACTCCATCGCTCGCTTGCCGGTGTTTTTAGGGTCGTTATCCTGTTGTAGGACCCATTTTAAAGGCATTTCCCATTCCACATACAGCAGCATTATATTTTGCAGAATAACCACTAAACATGCTGGCCCATTATCCCCTCAATTTTGTAAATTGGGCCGACCCTGTGATAGGAAAAGCAGCCCCATATAATTATTTTGGAAACTCCATGTTTAATGGTTTTTGTGATATATCTGGTAGGCAATTCAGTGTTGGGAGAACGTATGACGTACAGGCGAGAACCAATTACACCAAAAAGAATAATTTTGGACTCATCCGTCCAAAAACCATTTCGCCATTTGGAAGCTGGCCAATCAGAATACTTTATCGCGAACGCAAACCGTTTTGCCATGTGTTTTTTTGATAAAAGTGGCGGACTATGTGCATATTAATCAGCTTCCACTAGTCGTCTACATATCGTTATCGCACTTACAGACAGTTTCGCCTCGCTTCTTATCTGCGTGACTGTCTTGGAAGGATCCTTTTTGCTTAATACAACGATGCTACGATCGTATTTTTCCTCCTCTTTTCTTCGGTTTTTGTTGGTAATTTATCATATTGTATATCTTCGGAATTGATATGAATGGGTTGAATTTCCCGATAAGACTTGCCTCCATTGCGCATTTGAAGAATTAATGTTCTTTCCTTAGTGTTACAGCGCTTGCCGCGGCCCACTGTTGTGATTAAAAAAAAAAACAAATGAGTAAATCTTACATGTGTGTATATCGATGTTTTTCCATTCTGCTGTAAATTCCAATTATATATGGAGCAAAGATTTATCTATGTTCATGTATAGTATGTAAAGGGTCCGCCATCTAACGTTTTTTTTTTTCAAGTAGTGCTTATTTCGTGAATGGTAACACTTAGCTCATGTCTGATTTGACAGATAATTAGTTTTATCCTTCCGCTGAACGAATATGGTTGTGTATACGCTTGAACAACGCTTCGCTAAGTGGGCCTGCGGTCGACTTACAGAAGATGCCGATTTTGCCAAAAAAATCATCTTTTCAGATGAAGCTCATTTTGATCTTGGCGGGTATGTTAACAAGCAAAATTGTCGCATTTGGGGCACAGAAAACCCGCACGCATACATTGAAAAGCCGGTGCACCCAAAACGAGCCACTGTTTGGTGCGGATTTTGGTCCAGAGGCATAATTGGGCCATTTTTCTTCGAAAATGCGCAAGGAGTGGCCGTTACAGTCAATGGCGATCGTTATCGGGCCATGTTGAACGAATTTTTGTTCACAAAAATTGAAGAGGAGGATATTGGCAACATTTGGTTTCAACAGGAAGGCGCTACGTGCCACACAGCCGAAGCTACACTCGATGTTTTGCGCCCTGTTTTTGAAGATCGCATTATCAGCCGCAGAGCAGATGTCGTTTGGCTACCTCGGAGCTGCGATTTGACACCGTTGGACTATTATTTGTGGGGTGCCGTCAAAGATAAGTGTTACGCCGACAAGCCAGAGACAATTGACGCTTTAAAGGACAATATTCGTGAAGCCATTGGTGAAATACAGCTGCACACAATCGATAATGTGCTTAAAAATTGGACCGATCGTGTAGGCTACTGCATGGCCAGCCGAGGCAGCCATTTGAATGAAATTATTTTCCATTATTAACCGGAAGGATTGTACTTTCAAATAAAAAAAGAAATTTGAGAAAATATTCAGTAGTTTTTTTTATAGCATTTTCAAAAAAAAAAAAAAGTTATTTGGCGGACCCTATATATAGGCACTATAAACTACGTAATATATGATTGGAGAGTAGGAGTTGAAATTTTTATTTGAGTTGATAAATTAGTTCGTGCCATTTACTTTTTAAAGATTATTTCATGTAAATGACTACGTTTTAAGTGGTTCATAAGGAGAATCCAATTTTGGTCCATGAATTCGTGTGTTGTGTGGCATAGTACCGCCTTGTTGAAACCACATATCGATCAGGTTCAGTCGTGCATTTCATGCAAAAAAAAAAATGTTTAAATGTTTAAAGTCATAAAGACAAGCGGTTGTGAAGTCGATTGCATCTGCCGAAAAGACAGTGTGTTTTGGGATGAGAAATGCTCGTAGATTGCCGTGCAAAGGCAAAACCATGGTTATTGTTACTGTTATTATTATTACTATTATTATTATTATTACTGTTATTATTATTATTTTTACTATTATTATTGTTACTATTACATGCTCCAGATTTTTTTTTGTTTGATCTTACTCGTACAACACAGGTGATCTCCAGTCGTGTCAACCCACTGATTTGCATGTACACTTGTGGGGCAGTTTAATGGTGGTATATGTGTCCCTAGGCTCACCTTGGTGTTTTCTAAATTGCCTAGATGCGATTTTTGTTTACCTTTGTTTAGTCGCCTTTTACGACAAGCGAGAGGTATCGCTGCAAGGATATTCTTAACCCGTCCCTGCCGGTTGTTCTCACGGTCTTCTTTGTAAAAATACGGGCCAATGATTCCGCAGGACCATAGGCAGCTCTTGTATTGCCTGACGTTGATTATCGGATCATATTTAGTCAATATGGCTTGAATTGCCTGCTTACTAGGTTGATTATGATGACCATAAAATAGTCGAAATGCGCGGAAAAACATTCTTCACAGAGTACTAAATAATCAAACAGCCTTTAGTAGTTACAGCAATAAAAAAAATTTGTGTTTTTTTTAACTTAATAAACAATGAGAACATGAGAATGACATACATTTTTGTTTCGAAATTTTACTCATTTTTTTTACACCTTTCCTTTCAAAATTGTCAATTATTCGTTAGAACCAGTGTAATAAAGGTTTTTTAAATGTCTTTTTTTTCTAGCTTCTGCACCTGTACCACAAGGAAGTGAAATTGCAAAGGACTGGGTGTTTATAAACTACACCTTTAAAAGATTTGAAGTTAGAAACTTGGAATAAGATTTAGTATAAAAAAAATAGTTTTGAATAAAACTTTTAATTTATATGTGCAAGAATAACAATATTTTTAATATATTAAACGGAAACGGTTTATTATGTGTAAAAATTTATATAAAAATATATATATTGATATACATATATACAGATTGATTATAAACAAAGTAAAATGTGATTAAAAATTATATGCTTTAGAGCTTATATTAGGAAAATATAATTAAATGATTGATATATTGGTTTGGGAATTGGAAGTATTTAAAGACACCTGTCACCAGGTGGTGTTGTATATCGTGCAACACTAATCAGATTGTCATACTGACACTCGTTTGAAAGATGACATTTGAATCTACAATTTTCATGTAGATAGTTTTGACTTTCGTCAACGTTTCAAAAGTTACATATATTAGTGGGAAAATTCATTAAATCTTTGAAAAAAAAATACTATATTCAGCCCTATTACGTAAGTCGTTTAAGATATTGTCACAAAATTACATAGCCAAGTCATTATTACGGTAGTCGTTTAAGTAATTAACCTGCATTTGCAATCAAGTCGATTATGGTAAACGGCGGATCGACTGCGGAAGGATTTCGTCGAATCCGCATTCGCAGTTCAACCCTATTACAGAAACCGACGGATAAACCACATTATCGGTCCGCAAAACCTTTTTTTACCGATCGGCTGTGGTCTGTCAAATTTTAATTTCCATGTTTCAATAGTTGTGACAAATTGACAAATAGTTATCTGAAGTGTAAAATAAAGTTTATTATAGATACAATTGGCTTCTTTACGGATTTGGAAGGAGAAGAAAATGATTCCCGAGAAATTCGTTAGAAAATAAGAAGTAGGACGAAGTATATTTTATCGAAAGGTACTGGAAGATCAAAAAGTTAAAACAATTTTTTTTTGTAATAAACATTTATTTATGCATCTGTTTCAGATTTGTAAAATATTTCAGGCTAAACAAAACAGGATTTAAATATGTTTTGAACATATTAAAAGATAAACTGCCACCAGTGCTTAGAACTACAACACTGTCTCCGGAATTCAAGCTGGCAGCGTGTTTAAGATTCCTGCCTGAGGGTGGACATCAGGCCCATACTGGTAAGGAATTTGATGTTGGAATGGCACAAACAACAGTTTCAGTAGTTCTTTCCGAGGTGTTCAATATTTTAGAACAACATTTATGTACGAGGGGCAATCAAAAAGTAATGATAATCAATGTATAATACAACATTTATGCTTTCAAATTAAATTTACCTCGGGGTCGAAGTGGTGTACCCAGGTTTCGTCCATCGTTACAAAACGAGTGCAAAAAGCCGCCGGATCCTTTTGATATTTTTAAACATTCGCTCTTGAAATGCGAAGTCGCTTCTCTTTATGTTCGTTGGTCAACATTCTGGGGACCCATCTTGCGGAGACCTTCTTCATGTTCAAATCATCTGTCAGGATACTTTGAATGCTTCCAAATGAGAGCCCTGTGATCTTAACTAAATGTTGGATAGTCACTCGTCGGTCATCTAGCAAGATGTCTTCGATTTTTTTGATATTATTCTCGGTGCGGGATGTGGATGGTCGCCCGGAGCGATGCAACTGTGGAATATGGAAGAGCAGAGTTCCCCAATGTTTCCACTAAGTCAGCTTGAATTTCTTTCGTAGACATTTTTTTCAGGCAGAGGTACTTAATGACGGCTCTTACTTCATTTTTCTCCATTTTGTGTGATCTCTTCGACTGCTCGTGTTTGAATAAATGTATCATCTAGAAAAGGTGAACTATTTATATGATTTTTTCGCTCGCTACTAGTGAGGGTATACGTGAGTGAAAACAATAGATTTCACGTAATTAGGCCCTGCAATAATACCCGTCTATCATTACTTTTTAATTGCCCCAAAGTAGATTGTTTAACAATCAGCGAAGAAGAAAAGCGAGAGGCAAAATTGTATTTTTATAACAAATCAAGGGTCCCAGGTATTATAAAGTGCGTAGATGGAAGACATATAAAGATTGCAAGCCGCCAGGAGAAAACGCACATCTATTTTACAACAGAAAAGGGGCATAGAGTCTAAACGTGATGATAGTAAGTAATGAATGTAAAAGATTTACCTTCTTTTCTTAACGTTTTGTTTTTAAATATGTGATCATAAGCAGCGGATTAGAGGCATATATGCAAGATTTCCTGGACCAAGCCATGGCGCTTTTGTTTGGGGCAAAAGCGATGTTTTTTTTTAAGTCATTGTATGACGCGGGGACAGAAACACGCGATTGTTAAGATAAATATGCATTTTACGTATGTATATTATAAGAACATCATTACATTATCCCTTTAAAATAGGGATATCTTTTGTCGCCATGGCTTACCACACCATTTAAAAAAGCTGGTGTTGTACCCCAAAAAGCAGATTTCACCCGTTTCATGTCAAATGGCGTAATTTTTTTTTACTGTTTTCAATCGTTTGCTTTTTAGTGAGTTAGTTGGTTGTTCCCGACAAAATGTTTTGCAAACAAATGCAAAAACACCAGCATTTGATTGGCCTCAGCGATGAAGTAATCCCAAACCGGGAAGCCTGCCGCTACTTTCTGAGGTCAAACCGGCAGACCCCACAAGCGGACCACTAGGAATGCAGTTAAGTGGGAAGGTTATGGTCCTATACTTCTGACCATAACAACGCCGGAAAAAGGAAAAGAAGGAGAAGTTGGTTGTTCCCGAAAAATGATATACAATGTGATAAAATGTCTAAGTGCAGATATCAATATGCTTTGTAAAAAGAAAGAAAGAAAGACAACAACTCGCGTGGACAAGGCAATCGTCAGGAAGACTAAGATTGACCCTTTCAAATCCTCTCGAACAATAATGACGGAAATAAATTAACAATATGGACTGAATGTGTCAAGTAGACTTGTGCGAAGACGCCTTGATGAAAATAAACTTTAGTTAGTAGAAAAAATCCACTACTATCCAAAAAGAATATTAAGGCGCGTTTGTCTTTCGCAAATGCCCATAAAAGCAAAGACATCAAATTCTGGAAAAAAAATACTTTTTACCGACGAAACAAAAATTAATTTGATTGGCCCTGATGGAAAAACTTTTGTTCGCCGGGAAAAAAGCCAAGAATTTAACCTACGGTATACTAGAAAAATTGTGCTAGTGGAGGAAATTTACAAATGTGGGGATCATTTTCGTAGAATGGGGTTGGATCAATTGTAAGGATAAATAGCAAATATGGATAAGTTTTCCTATCTTCAAATAATTAAGAATACAATGGAGCCGTATTGCTTTGAATTCATGCCATTGAACTGGATGTTTATGCATGATAACGATCCCAAACATACAGCATTAGTCGTGAAAGATTGGCTTTCCAACTAAAAAAATTCAATTCTTATTGGCCGGCACAAAGTCCCAACCTTAATCCAATTGAGAATTTGTGGAATGACGTCAAGGCTTATGTTGGACAAAAAACATTTAAGAATTGCGATGAACTTTGGAAAGGTGTACAGGAAGCGTGGAACTCTATTCCTTTGGAGAGATGCCAAAAGTTAATAGAAAGTTTACCTCGTAGATGTGAAGCAGTTCTGAAAAATAATGGTTATTCTACTAAATACTAATTAAGTAAGTAATTTCACAACCAAATTTATCTCATTTTAATATTGATATATTGTATTTTTTGTTTCGATTTAGAAAAAGTGCGCTATTTTGGTGTCCAGCCTCAACTGGTACAAATCAGACTATTATGAAGTCATTGAAGTAATTAATTTTAAATTCTTATTTATTTTATGTTTATTTGTTAAGAATGAAATAAAAGAAAAGATATATACATAAATAATTGTTTCAAAATATTCACATCTCAAAATATTCACCCCTATTGCGATTGGCGTTTTTATTGAATGACAAATGTCACTTAAAGAAATCGGTATTGTAGTAGTCGTTTTACTTGCTATTCCGCCATATGACAGCTGGCGTTAAGTGGAATGTATTTTTTATCGTCTTTTGTCGGTATTGTAGTTGGCGTTTAAGTAGAAATAAACGACCGGTAAAACGTTGCTTTCTGGTGACAACACATTTGCAAACGACTGGTGGCCTTGGCAAACTAAAAATGTAAGTATCCATTCTTTTCTTGTTTTCCTTTTATCAAGCAAGTATTACTAAAGGGTTAAAATAACGAATCCGGACCAATTCAAACGTCTTATTCAGTTAATGGAAGAAAACTATTCCCTAGCGACGAACTTCCGTAGAGGTATTTCCCAAGCCAAGGAAAAAAAAAAAGAATGGGAATCGGTGTCCAATCAACTTAATTCCTTGGGACCGCCGGTTAGGACGGAGAAGGAATGGCAAAAGGTACGGAATCATTTGATGTCATATACCCATATGTATTTATGTACATATACACATATTTATTTATGTACATATACACATATTTATTTACAGGTTTGGTTCGATGCGAAGTTCAAGGTTAAGCAAAAGCTTTTGTTTAACAAAAAACAAATGCAAGTAACTGGGGGAGGGCCGTTTAGGGAAAAATATTTAAACGACACAGATAAGGCAATCGCTAATCTGCTTCAGTTCAATAATCTTGTTGAACCAAAAGGCAATACATGTGGCGGCTCAATACAAAGCCCGTGTCCGGAAGCTGTAGGTCAACATATGGAAATATCGTCGACACCCATTGATCTCAACGAAACCGATACAACACAAAAAAAAGAAATAAATGCAACTGAGGAACCTGCCAGCATATTGGAATCGGAACTAAATTTCATAAAAATGTTGGAGCATCAAACTAATGTGCAACAAGCGTTGTACCATGAAGTGAGTTCGGGGGTGGAATCGGCTAAGGTGATAGGTGATAGTCACTTTGGTAACAGTCATTTGTGACTATCATCATCTTTCGGTATCGGGTAAGATTATCACAAAAAAATTCAGAAAAGGAGCAACACTTGCTTTTTCAGAGTTGATGACAGATAAGAGTTGTCAAATTATCCAAGAAAAAAATTCAAAAATTAAAAACAGCAATAAATTTAATTTGTTGCAAAATCATTGCTTTATTTTATTTATAATAAAGTGTCTCTAACAGCATCACACATTTTCGGCTTCTCTGTTTGATGGTTGGAGGTCTTGCATATTGGATTGGTGGATAAGATTGGTTGGTTGTTGGGGTAGGTCACTTTCATACAACGGCACCTGCAATTCACAGCAAATCTTGTGCAGCGCAACACAAACATGAATCTAAAAAAACATTAATTTAGCATAATTTTAACAATATGAACTGTGAGATTATTCCCACTTACATGTCATCTGCAAGTTCAAGAATGTTAGACCGATCTCTCAAAGTCTTCCTTAGAATTCTAGCGTTCACGTTCATCACTGGCTCATTGACCTCTTCATCGCTTAAAAATAATTCGAAACACGAACATTTTTTATTGTTTTATTAAATGTTTTTATTGTTTATTATTTTTTTTGTTTTAAATAATAGACAAAAGCACAAAACGAAGTCACTTCAAACACAAAACATATGAAAGTGATAGCTAAATAGCTGTCACCAGAAAACTGTCACAAAAATGTGACAATCACAGTGACTATCACCTTAAACGATACCGAAAACGAGAATGTGACTGTCACTTATCACAAATCACCTTAGCCGATACCGCCCCAGGATTGCAAACTATTCGGGATCATCTGAAGGAGAATGCAAGATATGAAAGGAAGCGGTTTCATTTGGAAGAGGAAAGATTAAAAGAATACAAGATGAAAATGAGACGAGAAGAGCACCAACAAAGGAAGGACAATGAAATGAAATTAGAAATAAGAAAGAGGAAGCTGTGTCTCATGGAAGAGAAGTCGATAGATCTGAATTATTTAGAATGAATTTTTTTTTTGTTTCTTGTTTGGGTGTAAAAGATTGAATTAAATGTACAATAAATTAAGTTGGAATAAAACAATTATTTATTTTATCAAAATATTTATGTTTCTAATAATCGGTTTCGTATGTCAACTGCTATCTGATTGTTTTCTCCGGGAATATTTTCACGGTCTGGTATTGTTTCCAAAATTAGAGGATGCTGTTCTATTGGTGTTTCAGTTTCGTAATGAATGCAAATGTTGTGAAGAGCTGAACATACAATTACAATTTTTGTTGATTGTTGTGGGCTATAGAGCAGCAGTCTTGCTCCAAGAAGGCATCGAAATCGGTTCTTTAGAACACCAATTGTTCTTTCAATTATATTTCGAGTTTTCGAATGCCTTTGGTTGAAGTCGCTTTGCGGGCTTCCTTCTTCAACAGATCTAAATGGTGTCATAAGGAATGGTTCCAGGGGATAACCAGCATCACCTTAAAGTTATATTATTTTTCAAATGTGTTTATTGTGGTCAAATCCTAAACTTACCGAGAAACCAAGTATTTCGATCCCCGTTGTCAAAATTCCTTTTCAAGCTGCCCCGAAATTCAGTCGAATTCCAAATAAAGGAATCGTGGCTAGCTCCTGGATGTCTGGCATCTACATATTTTACGCGCATTTTATGATCCCTTAACCCTTTCAGTCCCTGTGTCCAGAATATTGGACATGATTTTTTTTCCTCCTTCTGTCAGTATTATGCGATTTTACAGCCATTCAAATCTAACGGTATATTTATTTGAACCTTTCTGAATAAAACTATACCGTTATTGCTTCCATTCGCGCAGTCACAGTGAAAATTCGTCATAATATATCATATCATAGCGGAGAGAACACCTCAACATTCAGGTACGTCACATGTATTTCGTTTTATTGTTAAAAATAAGTAAATTTAGGAAAAGAAAAAAATGTTTTTTTTTGTCTGTAGCTGTTACTAATCGAATAAAAATGTAAATGAGATCTGAATTTTGTATACATTTGTTAATAGTTGACGAAAACTTCTTGTCCAAGATATTGGACATGAGGCCTTTAGGGTTGTTGTTTGTAGAAAGTATTCGAACGTAGCAAAATCAACTAACTGCAAGTAAAATTGCAATTTTTGGTTATTGAAGCGACTAGTCTTTCAATTGCAACGTGTACTATACTACAATATGTATATTTACATGTGTGCATAATATATCTATATAGTGTATGTGTATAGTGTGAAATAGTGAAGCAGTATAACTATGTGTTGAATACGTATTTAGTAAGCAACGCATAACTGACATTGGCATCTCTGTTACTGATGAATATATAAACATTGAATTGTACATAATACTTATATATGTATATGAACTATTATACTTAGTATATTGTTTAAATCCTTAGCCTTTTGTCTCTCGTGAATTATAAAAGGAAACGGACGCAAACGAAACTGTGGGTTTTATTTCCCTAACAAAGGTTATGGGCCCAGGCTACGTAAATTAGTACAGCGCGACAATTAAATGTGTATCTAGTATCAATATGAGTTCATTATATCAAATCGATAAACTCGATAGTGACAATTATGATGGATGGAGAGTCCAAATGAAGAGTGTGCTTATACATAGTGGGTTGTGGTCATATACAAGTGGGACTGAGGTCTTGGAAGATGCTACGACTGCGATCGAGCAAAGTTCGTGGAAGGCCAAGGACGAAAAAGCATTGGCAACGATTTTATTGTGCGTGAAATCGTCGCAGTTAAATTATATTAAAAACTGCAAAACGTCTAGTGAGGCATGGAAGAAACTTGAGGACTTGTACAGGCCCAGTGGACCGGCTCGAAAAGTAAGCCTGTTTAAACAGTTACTTGCGGTTAAAATGGACGAAAATCAGGCGATGTCCGATCACTTACAGTCTTTTTTGGATGTATGTGAAAAACTAAGAGAGATAGAAGTGGATATTAAAGAAGAGCTACTTACCATAATCATGCTATCTAGCTTACCTAAAGCTTATGAAAATTTTGTGATAGCAATAGAATCGAGAGACTCACTACCACCATTAGCAGTTCTAAAAACCAAGTTGCTGGAGGAGGGACAGAGGAGAGCGAATGAGAAAAGGGAAGCGGACGGCGAAATAGCATTCATGGCAAAATCTAAAACGAAACAGAACAAAAACAACCGATCAACATATGATCATAACCAACGTATTGGTACGAGTACTAGTGCATTAAAGGGTAGGTGCTTCAAGTGTAATCGAAAGGGACACTACGCCGCCCAGTGTCGCGAAAAAGAAAAATATAGTTCACCTAAAGTTACAAGCTCATTTGCAATGTTAAATGCAACTGATTCGGGTTTATTAAGCAAAAGTGCATGGATTTTTGACAGCGGCTCTACTTCCCACATGTGTTGTGAAAAAAGTTATTTTGTGAACATGCATGAACATAGTGAAACAATTGAACTAGCGGCTAACAATTTTATTAAGTCATCTGGAAGGGGAGCTGTATTAATTGAAACCCCATATTCAAAAGTTACACTTCGCGAAGTTCTATTTGTCCCCGAGTTAAAAACTAATTTTGTTTCTATTAGTAAAGCGGTTGAAAACAATCTCACGGTAGAATTTTATAAACAAAGTGTTTTAGTGCGAAATGCGTCTGGTAAAATTGTGTTATCAGGAGAAAGAGAAAACGATTTGTATGTACTCAGATATGCACCAATATTTAAAGCGTTGTTATCATCAAAAACGGGAGTGAATACAAACTTCTTACAATGGCATGAAAAGTTCGGTCACCTTAATGCAAAAGCATTGATTTCTTTATACAAAAAACAAATGGTGCATGGACTTGACTTAAAAACAATTCCGGGACATATCAATTGCACAATCTGTTTAAAGGGAAAAATGTGCAGACAACCTTTTCCGAAAGGGTCCGTATACAGAAGTGGTAATTTGTTAGATTTGATACACAGTGACGTGTGTGGACCCATGCGAGTTCCCTCTCTTGGCGGTGCTATGTACTTTGTGACATTTATAGATGATAAATCGCGAAAAATTCATGTTGACTTTATAAAATCTAAAAATGAAGTTTTTGATGCGTTTAAACGGTTTAAAGCTGCTACTGAACTTGAAACAGGAATGAAATTGAAGATTTTTAGAAGTGATAATGGTCGCGAATATGTCAACGAAGCTTTTGCGAAGTTTTTAAAAGAAAAAGGTGTGCAGCGACAGTTTTCCGTCGAGTATACACCACAACAGAATGGTGTGGCAGAGCGTGCAAATCGAACTCTGGTAGAAATGGCGCGGTGTATGCTCTTAGACTCCGGGCTACCAGAGATGATGTGGGCAGAAGCGGTGAGTACTGCTGTCTATTTACGAAATAGGTCGCCGACAACAGCTTTAGATTCAATGACCCCATATGAAAACTGGAGTGGAAGAAAACCCAATGTAAAACATTTACAACGATTTGGATGCCATGGGGTTATGCTCGATAAACGACCTGGAAAATCTAAATTCCGAGCCAAAGGAATTGATTGCATAATGGTAGGCTACTCAGCCGAATCAAAGGCATACCGAGTGTATGTACCCGATCAACGAAAGGTTTATAAGAGTCGTGACGTAAAGTTCTTGAATACGGAAGGTAATATTGATTCTGAAACAAATAATACTAATGAGTATCTCATCTTAGATTCGGCAACGTCAGTGATTGAAGAAAGCGAGAACATCGACAATCATCTTTCAGACTCGGATGTTAATTCAACGATTGACGAACTAGAAGTAAACAACAAACCTGAAATATATGATCTGACTACCGCAAGTTCAGATGACAATACTGAAGGAATCGAAGGGAAGAGCTGTTTCAATGAAAAAATCAACGTTCAAAGTAAAAAACAAATTTTGACCAGAAGTAGAGCCAAAGCGTTGCAGAGTAATTTGTACTTGATGGGCCAGGTTGCAGGAATACCATCAACGGTGAAAGAAGCTATGCTTGCCCACGATGCTGAAAGATGGAAGAAAGCTATGGATGTTGAATATAACGCCTTGGTTTCAAATGAAACATGGGAACTGGTCGAGCTGCCCCTGAATCGAAAAGCTGTCAAGACTAAGTGGGTGTTTAGTCTCAAGAGAGACAAGGATGGAACTATTGAAAGGTACAAAGCACGCTTAGTAGCTAAAGGGTGCAGTCAGATGCCAGATGTGGATTTTCACGAAACATTCTCACCCGTGGTGCGTTACTCGACCATCCGTTTAATATTAGCATTATCTGTGGAATACAATTTGCATCTCCATCAAATGGATGTCACAAGTGCATACTTAAACAGTTCATTGGAGGAAGAAATTTATATTAATCAGCCGGATGGATACGTACATCCAAAGTATCCCCATAGAGTTTGCAGATTAAAAAAGGCTTTATATGGTTTGAAACAATCTGGACGCGAGTGGAATAAAAAGCTGGATGAGACCCTAAAAAAGCTGGGATATAAACGTAATGAAATCGACTCTTGTGTTTACATGAAAAACGAAAGAGATTATATTAATATCATCGCAGTTTACGTCGACGATATTCTGCTCGCATGTTCAGACAAAGCCCAATTAGAAAAAATCAAAAGTGAAATTAAACGAGAGTTTGTGGTTGTAGATAAGGGACAGGTGGGCACTTTCTTGGGAATGGAAGTTAACCAGAATATGCAACGAGATTATGTAAGTATCGCCCAGACACAGGCGATATCTTCTCTACTTGAGAATTATCAGATGGAAAATTGCAAGGGGCGGTCGACTCCATTAGAACCTGGTCAGAAATTTAAGAAATGTAGCAGCTGTGTGAATTGTAAGCTGATAGACGAAAAGAAGTACCAGAAGATAATAGGATCCCTAATGTATATTGGCCAAGTAACAAGACCTGATATTCTTCACTCAGTGAACAAGTTGTCACAATTTAATAAAAATCCACATGAAGAGCATATGATGGCAGCAAAACATATACTTAGGTACTTGAAAAATACTATTAATTATAAATTGTCTTATTGTAGAGCGGGGCAATCGTTGTGCGGTTACTCGGACGCAGACTGGGCGACAAATCATGACCGGCGTTCATATACTGGTTATGTCTTTAAGTTTGGCGGTGGTGCAATATCCTGGGCAACAAGAAAGCAGCCAACTGTTGCACTCTCGAGTACAGAAGCGGAGTATATGGCGTTGACAACTGTGTCCAAAGAAGCAGTGTATTTACGGAACCTGATCGCCGGGATGGGTTTTAAGGATAGCATTGGCAACTCCACCATTATCTATTGTGACAACCAAAGCGCGCAGCATTTAGTGAAGAACCCAGTTTACCATGAACGAAGCAAACACATTGATATTCGTCATCATTATATAAGGGAGGTATACCAAAAATCGCTGATTGCCTTAAAATATCTACCGACCGAAGATATGATTGCTGATATATTTACAAAGAATTTATTGAAGTCAAAACATGTTAAGTTAACTAAATTGTTAGGTCTAGGAATTTGAAATGTAAACAGTTTATGCGTTGAGGGGGTATTTGTTGAATACGTATTTAGTAAGCAACGCATAACTGACATTGGCATCTCTGTTACTGATGAATATATAAACATTGAATTGTACATAATACTTATATATGTATATGAACTATTATACTTAGTATATTGTTTAAATCCTTAGCCTTTAGTCTCTCGTGAATTATAAAAGGAAACGGACGCAAACGAAACTGTGGGTTTTATTTCCCTAACACTATGCTATGGGAGGGGTGGACCTCCTAGATCAAATGATAAGCCACTACCGGATATTTATCAAATCGAGGAAATGGACACTTCGCCTAATCATGCATGCAATTGATATGGCTCTAGTTAATAGTTGGAACGAGTACCGGCTGGAGTGCAAATCTGCCAAAATTCCGTCAAGTAAAATAATGGATCTTCTGGAATTTAGAACACGAGTAGCTGAAAGCCTAACCCGGAAGTGATCAATAAAAGAGGGAGGCCAAGCTTACAAACCCATAATCAAGATCATTCCCGAAAAAGACCGAAAGCAGAAAAGAGACCAATTGAGGAGGTCAGGTGGGATGGATTGAACCATTTACCAATTGTAGATCCTCGGAAAGATGGAGGGCGATGCAAATTTGAAGGCTGCAAGGGGAAGTCAATGTTTATGTGCGGAAAATGTAATGTGCATTTGTGTCTAAATAAAGACAGGAACTGCTTCGCAATGTTTCACACGAACCCGCAATAAACTCGGTCCAAAAGGCATTTAACACTTTTTTTTTTTTTTTTTCGCTTTAATTACTAATACATATTGAATTTTGTGCTTATTTTTTATGAAATTTTACGTTATATTTCAATAAATATGTTTTTAATTGTTTTTTAAATCCTATTTCAATTACATAGGAAAGATATGTCGCACCTAATTTATCGCATTTCATATATTTGTTCCTAGCTATATTGAATTGTAGGCGATACCATGATACTCTTGAGACCCAATGTCCAATATATTGGACAAGGACCTAAAAAGGATATATATAAATGTATATGAAAAAGGACTAAATATATACCCATAAGGAGCTGCAGTGATGATATTTTAGTAGAAATTTTTTTTTTTTATGGCCTTATATAAAAGCGGGACTGAAAGGGTTAAATTAGAGTTACATATATGTACATACGTTAAAAAGTTTATGAAAATGCGTCAATAACATACAAACATTGCATTTAAGCTGTAATAGCCTTTCCTATTGTAATATTGGTGATGCTCCTCTTTTTTCGGAGCTTGAATTTTAATATGGCTGCCGTCCACACATCCTATTACTCAAGGGATTCTAGCATTTGATAAAAAAATGCTTTTGCTTCGATTTTCTCTTCATCCGAATAGCGGGAATTTATCCAATGAGGACAAATGAGTGCTTCCATAATTTCAAACATCTCTTTCAGGATTATGCTCATGGTTGGTTGAGCAAAACCCAAATTGAAATCATTACCCACACATTTTTGATAGCTACCATCAGCAAAAAGACGTAGTGTAGCTGCTAATTTTAAAATTAATGGCACCGATAAAACGCTTTGTATGGTTGAAATCCTATCCTTAAGCTCGTTCAATAAATAAAGAAACGCACTTTTATTCAACTTAAAGTACATTGTAAATCTGGAAATACGAGTATAACATGTAGTGTTTTGATCTTTAAATAATTCTCGTACTTACTTCGACCCTGGTAAATCTAACGGATTTGATTTCGACCTTAACGTTCTCCTTTCTCTTATCAAATCAATTCTTCGGGTGTCTTCTTTTTCGCTTTCTTCATTTCTCACTTTATTAAATTGATGACTTAATACAAAAAGCGCAACACTGTTCATTTTTTTACTTTTCTCTAAAATCAAAATCTAAGCAATCCACGCGTTTCAAATTTGAAAGAACGAAGAAATTTCTTTCAAACGTCGAGCTGTCATTGTCAGTTGCTTGTGTGGAATGTATGTGGACCGAAAACGACTGGCGTTTAAGTATCGCAATACCGATACTTCAACGCCTAAAAAGTGACTCGCCAGAAGAAGTGACATTTGCCATTCAATAAAAACGCCAATCGCAATAGGGATGATTAATGAGTTTATTTTATTTTCGGGAAGTGCTGTATAGCTGTATGTTCCTGATTGCTATCGCCTTTGCTATAGACGACTATATTAGTCTAATAAAAGCTGTCCAGGTCCATTTTTTTCGAAGTTATACTTGGAGCAGCTCTTTTGCACCTGTAGTCGTGTAGATCAACTCCACCCATAAACCTACAATATTATAAATTTTTACAGCTCATGGAAATTCGATTTATACTTTGTTTCCAGCTTCAGCCGAATATCTTTTCATAGTTATCGCTGGAGTTACACCAGCTGTCGTTGATAAAACAGAAACTTGTTTTGAGTCAATAATGCTAATAAAATTCAATCCACCATTTTTGTCATGGTTAACTTTGTATGAACCTCTGGGAGCTTTTTTTTACAAATTTGTGTTGGAAATTTATACGGTCCTTTCGAAGTGTACTAGTAGCTTTCAAGTCAATTTTTTCAAATGAACTAACAAGTCAGGATTAGTAAAAAAATGATCGATGTACAACTGATAATCACTTAATTTTTTTTTATACTTGCATCTACATATAGAGCCGAGTGCACACGATGATAGCTTAGATCCCTTCTTTTTCAGATTCTTACCACAATAAAAATCCAAATCAAATAAATACCCTATTGATGAACACAAAGCCCAACATTTTAACCCAAAATTTGTCAAGTATCGTACAATTGTTTCAATGTTGTACGCCCAAAGAATCGGACCTACAGATAAGGCTGTTGAAAAAAATCCGAACTGTTGTATATTTTTTCTAAACATGTCTTATTTTGCGTACCATCAAACTTTACCAAATTCATTTTTATCACTTCTGTTTAACAATATACGATTTTCTAAAGTTTCTGTTTCGTAAACTTTCTTTCCTTCAACCCATGAAAAAATATGATTTTCTTCAAATTTTTTTTCTGTTTATTTGTATAGTGTTTAGTAACTGTGTTATAAGATACATTTGCAAAATACATTCGATCTTCGTCGGATACTTCATCGTCTGTACATCCTTCTACATCAGAATTTTCCTTCGCGGTAAAACCCAGTTATTATCTACTTCATCTGGAGTTTCTTCTTCGCATTTAGAAGAATTCTATCCAGCTGATTGTAGGCTCCTACGTTTTGATATTTTGAGCTGGATCACGTGTTGTTATTGTAAGTATGTAAATCATGATCTAAATCAGATCATGAGGGCATAATAAAAAAACGCCTAATGAAGTAAAAAAATTCTTTAATCAAAATTAAGATGCATTTAAAGGAAAACCGCCGATGTCAGTGAGCGTTTTTTTTACCTCAAAGAAAAAAATTACAATTATATGAGCTGGAGCGAGAAGAAAAACGAAGAGAAATAATTGAAATTGAAACGAAATAACAAACAATTTTTAATTCAAATATCTGACAAACATTAAATAAATATTGTATGTTTACTAGTCTTGACAGTATAGACAGATGTCAAATAAATGTTTGGTAATTGAGTTGCAATACAAAAAATTGCTTCGTATACATATTTACTCGTACAGCAACATCATCAATAATGGCATTATCATGCCTCAACGTCAGACTCTAATAGATATTCAGAGTCAATTAGAATTATTGGTGGGTCTGAGTTGTAAAGTAGACAAATGTTGTGCAAAGCTGCACAAATATTTACACATTGGATAGCACCATTGCATTAAAGCGTGATTGATGCTTTTGTCAGCTGCTTATCTACTTATATGGGATCATTAAAAATGGCTCAAACGGATGTCCAGCTTCTCCTAAAAATTTAAATTGAATTATAGTTTTTCTTTTACTAATCACCAGCCTAGCAACCAGGTTTTTCTTTCGTGTCTGTCAGAGTTTTGTTCAACACGTTCCCTGCCACGTGCCATTTTCGCTAAACACGCAAAAATGTATTTGTACGCCAGGCTAATTTTTTTGATTTCGTTTCACTTGCGTACGTAATTTTTATTTAAATTATTTAAAATGAAATAAACTTAATTTGTTATTGTTGTTTTGCGCATTTTGTCTTTTGAATATTTATAATTATGAAAATAATATAGATATTCTCAAAAGCAAAAAAAACAAGGTATTTATACAAAATGATTAAACTTGTTACCGTGTACCGCATTTTATATATAGTATATGGGCCATATTTCTATACCCACCGGAGGGAACATTTCGTACGTTCGCATCTCTATACCCGTTGAAATGAAATTCCTAATCGACGTGAATCTTTCACGTTCGGTAATATTAATTCAAGTAATCGTTCGTGTTACGTATAATCACAGAATAAATAGTATACAGAAGTTGCATCTCATACAAAGCAAATTTTGTTCTAGGGTTCCAATATTGGCACCCTATTGAACAGAGAGTACAAGCATGAGAACATGCAAGAGAGTATACAAAAAATTGAGAAGCTGGTGCGAGCGAAAGAGAGTAGCATGTGCGTTTTCGGTGGTTTTGTTTTTACGAGAGCAAAGCAGCTTACGATGTGTATGCAAGTGTGTGTGCGTGTGTATGCATTGATAGCTTCTTCTATCGTAAGCTTGCATGGTGTTGTATTGCTTCTCTTGTTTTCGATTGTGTGGATTGGATTCGAAATCACTTGGGAATTGTACTTTCATGCGAATGGTTGTGTTTTCCTGCGCTTATATATCGACTCCATTTTTACTTTGTATTTTGATATTTAACTCTATTTTTGATTTTGAATTGTTGCTTTTATAATTGTTAAGGGGTTGTCATACGATTTTGAATAGGAAAAATGGATTCTGTACCGGCTGTTGGTAAAATTTTCCAAAAGTCCGGCATTCGATGCTGCATAAAAACATGCGATAAATCTAGGCGATATGGTGAAAAGATAAGAATGTTTAAGTTTCCTCCCTATGACTCAGCTATGGGTCAAATTTGGCGAGAAAAATGTAATATTCCAACAAAAGATTACACAAAAAAATTGTTGATTTGCGCCAATCACTTCTCAAGTTCTGACATTGGTAAAAGAAAGTTGAAATTCGGAGCTGTTCCGATATTTAACTTAGAAGTTATTGAGGAAGATTACAAGTCGTTGGAGCTTGATTGTCCAGCTAAAAAGAGCCGAACAAGTGACTCCGTAGATGGATGTTGTAATGACTGTGAAAAATATCTGAAATTTTTACAGAAAAAAATATTACGACATGGTAGCAAAATATAAAAATCTCCAAAGCTGCAAACAAATAGCAACAAAATCAAGCGTATTTCAAACCATCGACTCTTTTCAAATAAGCAAGGAGTCAAAAACATTTTGCAAACTTCTTCTTAGTCCACGACCTAAAGAATATAACCAAGAAGTAAAAGATTTGGTTCAAAACATTTATTATGCCTCACAGTCAACGTACCAATTTTTGAAGAATAAATTGCATCAAAATTTGCCACATATCTCTACTGTTTATCGATGGGCCCCTGTAAATTCCCTACAACCAGGTTTTAAAAATAACGGTTTAGAGTTAATAAAAAAACAGTGCTTCGATTTGAATTAGTACGAAAAGAATAATATGATTCTGCTGATGGATGAAATGGCGATTAGAAGGGAATTGCGATACAATTCCAAATTAGATTTAGTGGATGGATTTGAGGAAAATGGGGTTGAAAGAACCAACCAGATTGGTAAACAATTGTGCGTTTTTATGATTAAATCAATGTTTTCCAACTGGGCGCTTACATTTAATTACTTTGTTTCAAAAAATGGACTTTCTGCCGATTTACTAAAAAAGATAATATTACGAAATTTAGCAATTTTGAACAGTTTTGGCATCATAGTTAAAGTTGTAATTTGTGACCAAGGGTCCTCTAACAGGAGGTGTTTCTTGGAATTGGGAGCTACTTTAGAAAAACCCTATTTTATGTATGATGGTAGTAAAACTTTCTGTGTATATGATTTTCCACATCTAATCAAATCATTAAGACATGGTTGGCTTCAATGTGACCTTACAACACCAAATGGAGTTGCTAGTTTTAAAGTAGTTAAGGAACTATGGGAAATGGAGTGCAAATCTAATACAAAAATATGTCTTAAACTTACAAGCCAGCACATATTTCCGAACTCTTTCGAAAAAATGAAAGTAAAACTAGCCACCCAAATTTTTAGTAGGACTGTTCAAGCAGCAATTAAAACTGATATTGAGACAGTAGGCTTTAAAAGTTGCTCAAAAGAAGTTTGTTTATCTACGGCATGCTTCATAGGAAATATTGACAAAATATTTGACTGCCTAAATAGTGGTTCGCTATCTTCAAAGAATTGTTATAAGTCTGCAGTTCAACTTAACAGTCCATCACACGAATATATAAAATTCTTCCTTGAATACCTCAATGAAATCTCATTTGTTGACAAAAAGAAAAAAGTATTTTTTTTAGATGGAATGAAATTTACCTTAAACGCTGTATTACAATTAGTAGACTATTAGTAGAGAGCTATTTAAAAAAAAATCCCAAATATTTTTTTTTATGACAAGAGCATTAAACCAAGATAAGCTCGAAAATATGTTCTCGGTTCTAAGACAAAAGGGTGGAAATAATATTAACCCCTCAGTTGCTGATATAAACACTTTATTAGCACGCTTAATGTCTGCAAATATAGTGCAGTTGAGTTCTTATAGTAACTGTGAAGAGCTGAGTGATACCACATTTGAAACGCTTTCAAATATTTTGTCAAATATGGACTTAGCTGATACAAATAATGAAGACCTCAGTCGAAACGAAAACTCTGAAATATATATTAACATAGAAATCATTGATGATTTCGTATTAAATGATGACTTTCAGAATTGTTCGGAATTTAATATCGATTTGGCGTCTTTAAGATACTTCATAGGTTATATCGTCTACAAAATTATACCGAAAATTAACTGCGATATTTGTGTTTCTATATTGAGAAAAGAAGACGAAGTATTAACAGTTCCTAGTGAACTTTTCATATTTCATAAAAATTACAACTCTCTTAAAGATTTTGGTAACCTCGTTGCTCCTTCACAAATTTTCTTGGAAATTAGCAAGAAACATATTACAGTGCTTAGCAATATTTTTGACACACAACCACAAACTGTTGGTATAAAAAACTTGATAAAATCCAAATTCAAAAATGCCACACCGCAATGGTTTTCCACATGTTCTGATCATAAGGAAATAATATTGGACTTCATGATCTTAGTACTCTTGAGGAAGCATTGCTCGTGGGCTTCAGAGAAAAAAAAATTTACTAAAGCCCGCAAACTTAAAATCCTGTCGCACTAAAGTTTTTGGGTTATTCTTCCCTACATATATCAGATTGAAATTTGCACAAAAATCCCAAATAATGGAATAACCTTAATTGGTGTTACCCGGCCCTTTTAGTTTACATCGAAAAAGTACGCGTACGAATACCAAGCGCAACTTTCAACTGAAGAAAAAAAAAGAAATATAGAAATCTAAAACTTGAAAGAAAATTTTTTCAACACCACGTGCATTCACGACGTTGGATAGCAACACAATACACACACACACATAAACATTTTAAGATTGCTCTCTCGTTGATTCTCTCTGATCGTGGCTGCTCTCTGGTTGTTACTCTCTGATCATGCTTGCTCTCTCGTTGCTTGATCTTCCCTTCAGTTGTTCCGCCCGCACCATAAAGTGAAAAATCATCGCAGGCCGAGATGCGACTTCTGTATACTATTTATTCTGTGGTATAATATAATATAAAATTGTAACTTAGAGAATAATACTATTGTGAATTAGACAACATTCTATTACAATTGTTACATTAGTTCAAATATGAGACAACATATGTTAAACATGAGAGACTAAAACGGAATTACCGTCGCGGAAGATATCTAATAAAAGGGGTCAAATCAGCCGATCAGAGTGACAGTTGGTTTTTTGAACACACGATCCGCGCACGGCTATCCCGATTTGTAAAGTATTATAATTTCCATTTCGGTCATCCGAGAATTCGTTCGTGACTCAAAACTAAACTTGTTTTATATGTACATAAATATAATAAAATGTGTGAACATCAATTAAAACGTATATGTTTTTATTCCGGTGGTTAAATTCCCTATCTACAACACTACACACAGCAGTTCCACACAAAACATATATACATATAAAATAGCATTTAGTGAAAAAGAAGTGCTTCCCCTTCACCCCATACACCCCACACAACATAACATTTAGTAAAAAAAAAGAGAAGAAGTGATTCCCTTACACCCATTCTACCCCACACCACACCACACACAAACATAACAGTTCGAATCGAATTTAACTGTCATATTCTGTCCGCTTCTTTTCAATCGCGCCAAATTTTTTTTTAAACATGTAAGTTATATTTAAATGGTTTGATGGTTTTTTCAGGGACACAATTTTTTTACAGGAAAAAAAACAACTAACCGGGAGCAGTTTTCACACTCAATTGAACTCTTTTCATGTACTTAATGTACTAACAGGCGAATTGTTCCACATTAAGGAGACATGTAAACTTCCCGGGTAATGCGCATCTACAAAACGAATCGCTTGTTTATGGTCACAAATCTAAAGATCGTAAATTCCGGTAATATCAAATTTAATACGAACGATAAAGTAGTGCTTCCGGCGGATATATAGGAGTGGCAAGGGAGTGCCAAAGTGAATCGAATGCGCAAATCGTTCGATTCGAACGACTATAGAAATATGCCCCTATCTATAGTCGTCGAAAGACATACATAGATAAAAGTTGTTCCGTGTATTTTAGAGTGTCCGTCTGGGGCCAGTCAGATATTTAGATTGTTAAGATAGTTAAGCTAGTTTTAAGTATTTACCGTAAGATAGTTATAAGAATTATGAAATAAAAATTAATTTAAAACTAAAACTAACACCTCCTTATAAATAACATGGCAGGTATGGTGTTAAGCATTCCACTCAATCAGAGAGCTGCATTAGGTGTTTTTTATTATGCCACATGATCCACTCAGGATCACGAGACATAATAAAACACTACAGATCAACGAATAGCCAACTTGACATTTCGCCTTGTTCAGTCCTGTCAAAGATCTGACATTTGAAAACAAAATAAACAAACAAATTGGAGATGGAAGCAGCTGCTATTGAGGTAAATTGCGTTCATTTGTTGAATTTAAAAGGTTAATATTTGTATTACAGTGGTTATTGGAAAGTGACACAGACAGTGAAGAAAGCAGCACACCTGAATATTCATTGCTGCATGAAGAAGTAACAGATTTCTCGGTCGAAATTTAAATTAAGTTTCCATGTTTACCTTTTTTTGTCCACCTGCTCCATTTCCACTTCACAATAAAAACAATCTTTGAAATTTAAGTGTGGAATTACCATATCAAAGAAAATGTTTCTTTTCATTCAAATTTGATACGATCGATTTAAATGCTTATGATAATAATTTTGATCGATATACACCAATCGGGGGTAATATTTCCCCAATAGACTCAAGAGTTTTAGAAATGTAAGATAATACACATATAATAGCATTTTGAGTACAATTACTTGATACGGAAGCGAAAACTGTTTAACCAAATCCTGGCCACAATTTTATATGTTCATCAGGCAATGATTCTCCTAATTTGAATGCGAAACCAGTGGGAAATAGTGTAAACTCACTTCCACTCAAACTCGGATCTTGAAATTGATCCAGATCAAGAGCTGGATCACGTGTTGTTACTGTAATACATGTTAACCATGATCCGGATAGGATCTGGATGGCATAATAAAAAACACCTATTGAGTATGAACGAGTCTCATCGAACACCACTACTAGAAGCTCAATCGAATCAACTCAGTGCTGGACAGCAACGAACTTCGATCGAATTGTGTATTCGTAAAGGAAATCGTATAATTGAACACTCACGAACTGCCATTATGTGTTCGCGTTCAAGTGCAATCAACTCACTTGCATTAGGTGTGATTCGTGAAAACTGTCAGATAAAGTTAGAACAGAAAAGTATAGCCGTATGTCAGTTGTCAAAAAAAGTGAAACATCTTATTTGTCAGATTGTATTAAACATATTTTAAAATTAAATAATATAATAAAACGAATTCAAATAAAATTGTTTTGGAAGAGTTATGGTGGGCACCGATAGTGAAATGAGTGTGTTTAGTAACTCGTTAACAACAGATTCCAGTGAGGATATGAATGGTTTAGTGAGGATTATGTGTTTGTCCAATGACAAGCTGCTTCTGACATTTTTCACGAATCTGTTCTGACTCAAGAGTAGGTGCAGAAAATCGTGTTCTGAAGTGTCCTGAACACCCTCACTGAACACGAAGCAGAACACTTTAGGACAGACATTTTTCTCACTGAACAGCAAAATATGTCTTTTCTGTCCGGAACAGCGCTATTGAACCAACCAGATATGTAGTATCCCCTGAAAAACTTAAACTTTTAGTACATTTGTTCTAGAGCATTTATGATGTTAATTTTGTAATAAAACGTAAGCTATATATTGTGCTGTTTAATTTACTGAAATCCACACACATATTACATATTTAAATATGATATTAGTATGATTTGTAGTTCAGATAGAATTTCATCACTTCAATTTACAATTTGTCGAATTACAAGGTACACGGACTATAGGGGATATGTGGCAGTACTGTACAATCCGATAAATTGGATAGCTCAACACCGCCCTACAGAATCTTTGTCGGATTACCGGGGGTCCACTGTATTGTGAACAAATAAATTCCTCCTTCCACTTCTAAAAACATTATTGTGAGTACAGTAAAAGTTTCAAAAAACAGAGCAATAAATCGAATTTGTTGCAAAATCATTGTTTTCTTTTATTTATAATAGAGTGTCTCTAAGAGCATCACGAATTTTTGCGGCTTCTCTGTTGGATGGTTGGAGGTCTTGCATATTGTATTGGTGGGTGAGATTGGTTGGTTGTTGGGGAAGGTCACTTTCATTCAACGGCACCTTCAAATCACAGCAAATGTTGTGCAGCGCAACACAAACATGAATCTAAAAAAACAATCATTTAGCACAATTTAACTGCGAAATTATTCCTACTTACATGTCATTTGCAAGCTCTTGAATGTTAGAGCGATTTCCCAAATTCTTCCTCAGAATTCTAACGTTCATAAATATGTGTTTTTTATTATGCCACATGATCCACTCAGAATCACGAGACATAATAAAACACTACAGATCAACGAATAGCCAGCTTGAAATTTCGCCTCGTTCAGTCCTGTCAAAGATCTGACATTTGAAAACAAAATAAACAAACAAATTGGAGATGGAAGCAGCTATTGAGGTAAATTGCGTTTATTTGTTGAATTTAAAAGGTTAATATTACACATATTATAGCATTTTGAGTACAATTACTCGATACGGAAGCGAAAACTGCTTAACCAAACCCGTGCCACAATTTTATATGTTCATCAGGCAATGATTCTCCTAATTTGAATGCGAAACCAGTGGGAAATAGTGTAAACTCACTTCCACTCAAACTCGGATCTTGAAATTGATCCAGATAAAGAGCTGGTTCACGTGTTGTTATTGTAATGCATGTAAATGATGATCCGGATAAGATCTGGATGGCATAATAAAAAACACCTATTATGCCATCCAGATCCTATCCGGATCATGGTTAACATGTATTACAATAACAACACGTGATCCAGCTCTTGATCTGGATCAATAGGTGTTTTTTATTATGCCATCCAGATCCTATCCGGATCATGGTTTACATGTATTACAATAACAACACGTGATCCAGCTCTTTATCTGGATCAATTTCTAGATCCGAGTTTGAGTGGAAGTGAGTTTACACTATTTCCCACTGGTTTCGCATTCAAATTAGGAGAATCATTGCCTGATGAACATATAAAATTGTGGCCAGGATTTGGTTAAACAGTTTTCGCTTCCGTATCGAGTAATTGTACTCAAAATGCTATAATATGTGTATTATCTTACATTTCTAAAACTCTTAAGTCTATTACGGAAATATTACCCCCGATTGGTGTATATCGATAAAAGTTATTATCATCAGCATTTAAATCGATCGTATCAAATTTGAATGAAAAGAAACATTTTCTTTGACATGGCAATTCCACACTTAAATTTCAAAGATTTTCTTAACCCGTCCCTGCACGGTCGAAATTTATACGATCGTCATTTATAATAAATATAGTGGACTTAGATTTTCAGATGATTTTAGGTGCATAGATATACAACACAGAAAAGGTAAACCCTTTAAATCCCAAAATAAATATTTGTCTCCAACTTTGCGCTTTCCCAATTCAAATATAACCACTCACATTCAAAATCAATATTCGACAATCTCCGACTCCCTTTATTTCAAAACTATAAACTATAATGAATAATTTAAAATACAATAAGTATATTGATGGATCTCACAATTCAAAAATATCGAGAAACACTAATACGAATAACAGCACGGTAGACATGATGTCGGTTGGCAACATTGAAGAGGCCCCCGTAAATTTTCAAAACGAGCCTCGGGAATTGCATTACCAATGATGTATGTATGTAGCTATATTTAACTATAGATAAAAACAAAATCAAGTGCCTTATAGATACGGGATCTAACACAAGTATAATCCAACCTGATATTTTAAGTGAATACAAATACATTCCTTTAGAAATGTTAGAATTTTTTTCTACTATTTCGGGTGTTGTCAAAGCGAGTTGCAAAATAATTATCCCCATCCCAGTAGAATTTCATACAGCAGGAACTACGACGTGGAGAGTCACGCAGAAATAAAAGAGGTCTTTTGAATGTTATTGGAAACGGTTTCAAATGGCTCTTCGGAACTCTTAACGAAAATGATCGGATTGACATCGAGCAAGAATTAAAACTAAGCGAAGAAAACAAAGACGACGCAATAAAAGCGATAAATCAACAAATTAAGATCACTAAAAACTTTAATGATTCTATTATCTTTCTTAAGGACATTGTAGAGTCAGATAGAAATATTATTATAAAGGAACTTAAAAATATGCAAATGTTGGAAGCACAGTTATTCGAAAAAGATTTTTTTCTGGAACAACAACTTGGGATTAACGCATTAAGAGAAAAAATAGGCCAAGTTCAGGACAATATTATTTTAGTTAGATTAGGAATTATACATCCAAATATTTTCAGTAACGAAGAAATAAATAATTATAAGCTAGATTTAGAAAAATTGAGCAACATATGAACAGGCTTGGCTAGGTATATAAGCGATGCAATAGCTTTTGTAATTAGAATTCCCACAGAGTTCGCAAAGGCTGACAAAAAACGGATTGTTTCTCTTTCTAATCTAAATAATAAGCAAACCGATCCAGATATTGAATATGTCATTCGTATGAACAATAAAACTTTAACTTTAAACAATAATTTAAATTTGCAAGAGTGAAAAACAAGTAATAACTGTATTTTTAAAATGAATTGTAAACTAATTGATAGAAAATGATTTTCTTGTCCTGAACAATATTAAAAATAAGACATTTAAAAGCAATTGTGACGAAAGGAAACTTGTCCTTTCTGGAAACTGTATTATTAATTTTGCAAATTGTACCCTTAAATTCTGTTACAGAGACCTTAATAATAATATATTTGAATTCGTAGAATGATTTATCATACCATATAATGATAACGAAACTTTTCATGATGAATTATTGTTAAATTTTGATGAAATTAAATTAAAGTATGAACACAATATAAAGGAAATAAGCGAATTAAAATATTATAACATAGTTTAATACAGTGTAGGATTAAGTTTATTAATTATAATCATAGTTGTAATACTTTTACTTTAATTTTTAAGAATAAGAAAGATTCCGGAGAATCAAAAATCTTGGGAGGGAGGAGTTACGATATCAATAGACTCTCTCACCTTACTCCACGCGAAAACGCAGATATGCCAAACAGAGTCGTATGGAATGCTGTAGCATCCGACTCGGATGAGATATCCGAATTTGATCTACTAAAGCAAAAGTACGCTATGGCACATTCTTATTTGCTTTGCCATGAGAACTCGGGGTGATTGTCTGTGGCTTCGTCACTCTTTCCGACCCCGAATAAAATAATAATTAGAATAAGCTTCACTTTTTAAGGAGCAGCCGACCTGAAGAGTCGAAATTTGTCATAAATGTTAAATATAATAAACACATGTAACAAAAAAATTAAAACAAAACTTTTTTTTCCTATAGATATGTACATATGTGGCGTCGCATTATTTTGTTCCCACATTCGCCTATATTCATCGCAATCACATTGAAACATCACATCTTAATGGTACCTTTGTTGACAGATCCGTTGGGTTATTTTTTTAGGGTATCCACTTCCATTGTCTAATATTTGTTTACTATGATATTATACTTGAACGACGCATGGAAAATTATTGAAACCTTTTTGGGTCCACCTGAAGCCACTGAAAGCTAGTTTTCGAGTCCGCCCAGAATATCTTAGAAACGAGTTTCTAAGGTATATTCGCCATCCTAGAAACAAGCCTTACGCTTATAACCGCAGCTTGTAATTCCAGTCTTGGAATAGACATAGACTTCAATGGAGCTACTGTTGATTTTGCGGCCACGATTGTTATTGTAGAATGGCTCCCATTAATGATACTTAGATAGGAGACGGCAGCGGAAGCGTCCTTGCCAACATCGACAAATGTGTTTAGTTCCACTTCGGTAGCTTAATTGAGATGCGCTGAATAGCAACGAGAAATCTCTAATGAGGATATTTCTTCCAACACTGTATTCCATTTTCCATTTGGTGTAAAGTAATCACACAGCTTAGTTACCCACTCACGATTATCACCAGACTTATTGCAAAAAAAAATTTTAAGCTCTGTACTGTAGCACAATAAAAGCCGCGAGGGATCAGAGATGGATATTAACACTGGAAATAGTTTTCTTTTTGTGCGATTTATCGCAATCGTGAAGATAACCCGTCGAAGTCTAGAGAATCTGAAAATACACACAAGGGCGTCTTTATTAGGATCTCTGAGCATGCATATCTTTCTTTCTGACATTGATTTGGTGCAACATCTTCGAAATGTCACCACAAACCTCTCCTTTTCCGACGCGAAAACTTAGCAACACGTTGATCAATGATATCAACAACTCCAGGCGAGAATGCATGAAGTCGTTTAGGAAAACTCCTGTCAGAGATTGGACGAGAGGCAGTGAACGCACTAGACTGAAACAAACAACCGTATCGGTTACTACGCGTAACAACGACAGGCAGGCAAACAACTGTGTACGAAATCATTCGATGAACATCTGCACTTATACAAAAACCACAGCTAAGCTACGATGATGACTACACCCAGGCGATGACTACACAAACAACGTAGCACAAGTAATGGCATAAACAAGAGAACAACCATTAGGCGCGGGCATATACACAAAGAGATGGACGATCAAGCGATATCATATACAGGCAAGTGTTACATGTGCAAAGGAAGCAACGGCAGGCAGTAATAACGAGGATGATCAGGCGACAACACATACATGCGCACATCTATGCAGGCAACAAAGGCGATGTTAACCCATATCGATGCACCGCAACGAGCGGGTGAAACAGGCAGATGAGTGTGGTATATTATGTTTTATGTATATTAGAACTCCATGTAAACGATTTCACGCTCTTTAAAATAAAAATTAAGTAGGCTTTTGTCATCCGACTGAAGCGGACGTATTTTTATTCAGTTTCTAAAACAACTCCATTGGATTTGGCAGCCGCAACAATTCCTTTACTACCATGGAGTTGTTTAAGTGCGCTTCCATTTTCATGCATCCATGGTAGAACATACATATGTACATATATTCTTAAAACACAGCATAAATTCAATTATAGCTTCCTTATCTTTCTCTTTTGGTGGTGGTAGCTTCCGAGCCTTCTCTGTTACTCGTTCCAAAATATGTTCCGGCTAATCAAAACACATCGGCATTTTGGATAATCTCCGGTACCGTTGTGGGTATCGTTAGCTTGTTTCTCACAATATCTTTAGCCTTTCCCTTAAGACAAGCCTGCAGTCGCACCGAAGTACTAGTCTCAAAACTGCTAATAAAGAGTGGCCCCTTTTCGCGATCACGATGAAAATGTGGTAAGCCTTTGGAATAGTTTGCTTTGCTATTAACTGAGATAGAGTTATAGTGGATAAAATTCCACTATAATGATATGTTGTTGATACAAATGTATAAGTGATTTCTCCTCATTAAACTCTTGTTGAAGCCGCTATTGTTCTTCTTGCATTTGGAGATCCTCTGATCTGTGCATTTAGGGTGTTCGATTAACTTTACCATGCTGTGCTGTTAAGAAGAGAAACAATATTATATTCTGGTAATAAGTCGATATCTGCGTGTGTATCAGCTGGCTTGTTGTGTATCGATTTGTCCCAGAGTTTTGCACGAATGTTCTGTTGTTATGCGGTGTGAATTCCAACTCCGGGGGCACGTGTTAGTAGCTATTTTCACTTAATTCTTCTCATACTTGTACTTGCCAGTAGACACTCTTCTAAAGTTGTTGGTGAAGACGCTGATTATGGCTGGGTTAGTACATTTGCTGACGAACTTCTGTGGTAACCGGATCGTTGGTATCTGTACCTGTGTTTATAATTGTATTACAGCCCTCACAATTTCAGTTTACTTCAACAACAACGCTGTTAACCCCCACGCATGCGTAGTGATGACACGCTGGCATGTGTTGCATTGCACCATACGATCTTTGTTAACTTCCCCGCACCCCTTGCAGTGATGCTGCACTGATTCTCTTCATTTGGGCATAAGGCAATTTTCACTTTGGTCGAGTTTAACTGTTCCGCGCTAAAATACTGTGGTTCCCCTTTTATAATATTATTGGAGAAACGGTTACTCATTATGATGATGGTTTTTCTTGTAATTGTTATAGTTGTAATAGAATAATTAAAATCAATCATAAGTTACAATAGTTTTTTTGTATGTATATTTTTTTTCCAATATATTTAACATCAATAACGTAATAACAATAACGTAAGTACATTTCCCTTTAAATTATTATTATTATGATTCAAAATCAAACGGTTATTATGGTTAAGTATATGTATTGTATTGTGTTTTGTATCGAATTATTATAAGATTGAATATTTTGTGTTATGTGGTGGATTACAGGGACATACATATATATGTGCCCTGATTACCATGTTTTGATTTTGCCCGTTATGGTTTTTATGTATTGTTTTGAGTGTCGAGTCGAGTAACGCACGTTAAGTAATCTGAATGACCCCTAATCCTGAATGACCCGGGCCAATAACCATCTGGACGGTAGAAGACGATCATCCTTTACGAGGACGAGATCTTCGATATTTGGTTGCGCCTGAACCTCGAGACACTTTGGCCGTTGTTGCAGACTGCAAGATATTCGGAATGCCATTGGTTCCAGAAGGTGTGATACAAATGTTGTATCAGTTGCCAACGGTCTTTTTAGAAAACAGCATGAATAATCGTACATGACTCTGTAATGGTGTTTGTTAACTCTCCAATGAGAACGAGCGTGGGAGTCAGTATAGTAAAATCGTCGAATCATCGAAGCGCTTCTATAAAGGCTCAGGTAGTGATATCGCTGACAAGCTCGATATGTAACGCATTGGTAGCCAAACGTACAAAAATCACCATGAGGTCGATTGGTTCAGCATAGTCAATGCCGGTCAGTAAATGGACGACAAATTCAGACTCTTGGTGCTGGTAAGTTACCCATAAGTTGTTGCTATAGGGTAGCTCCATACCCAAAGCATATGAAGCATCTCTTAACTGCATTCCGTAGTCCAAGGACCCAAAAATGTCTCCTCAGGTAAGCTGTCATCTGTTGTGTGTCTCCATATAATGTTCTTACATGGACGTCATGGGTGATCAATTTGCTTAAGTGTTGGGTTGATTTGGGAATCATAAGGTGACGCTGATCCAGGTTGGCATGTTGTAGTCGCCCCTCGATTCTTAATTCCATGACTTAATTCACAGAAGGATTTAGGGATTTTAATCCGGTAAGATTAGGTTGGGCTTCAGATCAGTATAAAACATTTGCTTTTGTACGAGCCTTATAGCACCCTCCGATGACTCCGGTATCATTTGTGGACACCGTGGATGCTTGCATAGGAATACTATCTCTTTAGATAAGCAAGGATACGTAATATCTTATATAGATTTGAGTGACGTTCAATTAGCATGATGATTTGCTTGTCGTTTATAGTCCCACAGTGGCTGCGAACCATCCCAACCTCTTCCGTGGTCGTGATATTTGCCGATTGTGGATGTGATTGAAAGTTCCATTTCGATTAGAGGAACTGCAATCCATTCCACCAAAATTCTTGCCATTCCAACTCTGACGGCATGAGGCCACGTGAGACCAAGTTAGTTGGTTGGTCGACTTGTGACAAATGTCGCAGCTGTTTATGATTCGAGCTATGCTCTATGCTGTTCTTCATATTAGGAAAATAAAATGTTCTTTTTAAGTGTTCTAAACTTTCGTCGATACCTCTATGATTGGACCTTGTATGGTATTCTCGTACAAGTTTTTCTTGGTCATCGATTTCAGTTTCATCTTCCAGTAAGTTACTAGATCTCACTAACTTTAGTCTATTACTATTGCTAAAATATTAAGAGTAAGCTAATTGTACCGTTTCAAATGTGTCATCATCTGTGAGTATTGCGGTGATTCGTTTTGTGTTCAAATAATCCCTAAAGATAAGTGCAATAACAGATTCCCGGTTAATTATTTCGTGTTCAATAAAATATCTCTTCTTTCGTTTAAATAGTATCTCAAGCTTGGGATTGTTTTTTTTCACATCCTAAGGAGGATTTGGTGCGAAAATTCATTCAATGGACGTTCAGATATAGGAATCCCATCGTAAAGTTTTTCGGGGGCGGAATGAATCGTTGACCAATCATCCAACTCATCTAAATTGTTTTTCATTGACATTAAACCTAAGTTTTCCGGTTCATTTGTAGGCTCTTTGGCTTCATTTGTATTCACATATATCCTAGATAATGCGACAGCTTTTGTTATCTAAACTCTGAATATATGCTAGTTATTTAAATCTAAATATCCAATTGATTGTCCGAGGCTTGTGTACGAAAAATGTCTATTGTCTATGTCACTCCGTTGATCCGAAGTGAAAGGAACATCTGTGATTAGGTAATATTTCCTAGATCTGCCTAGATCCCTATATTGTGCAGTTGTTTTTGTTTGTTCGATTGAAAGCTCCTGTTCGTATTGCCACTATATGTATCCATGGCTTCCGGGGTTGGATACCTCGGGTTATTTTGGTGCTGTCCGGACCTGTTATATTCTCCGGAGTTCTTGTTTCGTACGTAGTTATTTTGTCTAGCATTATTATTTCCTGCAGGATAACTATTATATCCCGTGTCCTTATTATTGAGTTCTTGTCCGTAGGGTGTGTTAACGAAGGTTTGTGTGGATAGTGGCTGATTATGAAAATTTGATCGAAAAGGTTGAGAAAATTAGTCAGTCTATTTTGGCTTGCTCTAGCTTGAAAAATGCGTTGTCGAAACTGTGGATTTTAAGAATAATATAGTTTTGCTCTTGTAAGCAAAAACTTAATGCATCCGATAATTTCATTGGCCTCATGGCCCTAATGGTTGAACCTAAGGATTCCTTTAAGCCCGATAAATACGTGTTACACATTTCTTAATACTATAACCGTTTTGCTTCAATTACCATAACATTTTTTTCATGCATTGTTTTCCATCATGGCCGAAAGAATTTCTGCATTTTTGAATAAAATGATTTCTATACATTGATTTTGCCTGTGTAGTGAATACACTACATGCACCTATTATATCACGTACCAACACCACGATTAGCCATTCCATAACCACGATCAAGCCAAATGTCTATGCTCAGCATTACGCTCAGTGCCTCACCACTTGGATCGAGCTTGACCTACATTACTCATCGCTTTGCTTAGCAGTGACACCCTAAATCACGTGCACTTAAAAGCAAAACAAATGCGATATAAACAAACGGTGAAAACCAAATGTAAACAAACCGAGTCAGTCGAATAGGTACAATGCCGATGATGCGCTTGTGCCTTTGACCGGTTGCCCAATGCATTGTGCGCTTGTACCTTTGACCGATTGCACAATGCATTGGACTAAATATTCAAAATAGCTGATCTATGGTTATGGGAATTTCGCAATGCATGTACGTGATAGAGGGGATAATATTCCTGCGACAAATTGTATAAAAGGAAAGGATTGAAAGGAAGGAGCAGCAGTACAAAATACGGCAGTGTAAGAGTGTTACTCAATAAAAACATAATAAGTAATATAAAACCGTATTTTTATTCGCTCCGTTAGATACTCTTCTCCCAATAAAAGGGAAAGCACGGTATCTGACGCACAACATTTGGTGGCAGCGGTGGGATCCACGGAAAAGGATTCCGCTACCAACATATACGTGTTCAAAACTCGATGCGTTTCTGGGGCTATACACCAGAAAGTTTAAAGTGAAAAGTGATAAAAGTGCAAAGACCCAAGAAAATAAGACCTGGCGAATTCCTAAGAGGACGCCGGAGGCAAAGTTTGGGCAGTGGAAAAAGACCAGGGGTAACAACCATCTTTAGGGCGTGAAGCCTACCTGGCAATAACAACAACAGCAGCAGAAAAATATCAACGACAACAGCAGCAGAAAAATATCAGCGACAACAGCAGCAGAAATAATAACAATAATAAACGTAAATATTATCCTTTAGTTTTATATACATAGTTTATATTGTTTTTGTTATTTTTCGACTCTTACACTCTTAATATCTTATTGTTACTTTTGACTCTTCACCGTCTGCGCAAACATTTTTAAACATTTTTACCCGACGCAACGCCCAAACTTTAGAGCTTTTCAAAGCCCTACCTTTCTTTCTCCAATACACTGACCCCATAACACTTTCCAAAGCATCCACCATGGAAACCAAAATTTCTCTGACTGACGTCAATAGCTTCATTCCTGCTTTTGATGGCAAGCCCGCTGAACTATCAAAATTCATTGAGTGCGGTAACACCCTATTCTCCTATATAAAAGAGGAAATGCAGCACAAGTTGTTCCTCAGCATTGTTAGGACTCGGCTCCAAGGCCCCGCCTTTGAGCTGATAAGGCACAAAGAATTGGCAACATGGAAGGATCTGGTAACTGAACTGCAATCCCAGTTTAAGGAACACAGATCCCGCACTTCGGCGCAGAACCAGCTTCTGGCAGCCAAGCAAAACACCAGAGAAACGATAAAAGAATATGGTGACAGACTTTCTTTGTTACTTCTCGCGCTTGACTCAGCCACATATGATAGTTCCAATGAAAAGGCCGTCCAAGACTTCCTTATCCAAGAAAACCACAGACTTGCTTTGCAAACATTTGAAGATGGAATTACGAATCCTAGTTTAAAATTGCTAGTAAAAGCCCACAATGCGAATCAATTAAAAGAGGCTATATCTTACGCCATCGATCAATCTCTTCGCATAAGTCACGACAACCCTCTTCCCACATCCTCAGCAAGAAATACTCACACACCTCGACTCATGTGTCGGACCTGCAATAAAACAGGCCACACTTCGGCAACTTGTTATCGGAACACCGATTTGCCAAACTTCATTCCCCGTTCTATTAAGCATGAAGCGCAGTGCAACCTGCAAACAATTCGATGTAGCTATTGCAACAAACCCCATCACACAGAAAACGAGTGCCGGCTCAAGATGTCTTACTCAAGACAGAACCACCAGGTCCCCCGGTACCCTAATAACCACCAACCTCACTTTCGAAACCGCAGTAACCAATATCCCGATTACATAAATCGACAGGTTAACCTACATCATGTACAACAACATCCCAAACCACAAAACAATAATATGGGAAACGACCTCCGTCGGGAGGAGGAAAACGGCAACTCTCCCCGACTAACAATCCAAGCCGATGTACACCCCCAACTACATTCTCAATAAAAATTCCCCTCGTCCCTAATAATAATTTATCAATGATACGAGTCCCTTTCGAGGATGGAAAATACAGGGATCTAATAATAGACACTGGAGCTGAAATCAGTATCATGCGGGGCCCCACCAATTCCCCTTTACTAAATAGAGATATGATAATATCCACTATGAGCGGCGAAAAGGTGATAAGTTCCAACATGACCACTGAAACCTTGCTTTTCCAAATGAAAGGAGATTCAATTAAAATATCGCACCCCTTCCACATCTTGAACCACCAGGCCCAACAAAACTTCGATGGTATAATTGGAAACGACTTTCTAATAAAATACGAATGCTCCATCAACTACTGCGAACATCTCTTAAAAATTAATCCCTTTGTACCAAATTCCACTGCCATTATTTCTGGACTAGGAAAGGTATTCAATGAATATCCACCCCCTCAAAATATCAGAAGGCAACTTATAACCTCTAAGTCATATGACAAAGTTAACCCTTTAGAAAAACGTCAAGAAGGCATACCTTCCGAGGTAGTACCTACGGGTAATGCTGGAAAATATGATATTAGTACTAAACGGTGCGACCTAAGGCGACCGAGCACTAATTCATTTACCGGCAAACTCCAGTTTACAACTGACGGGTCCAACCTAACAGATTTTTGTTCCTCTACAATCAACACAGTGTACCATAACGGCACTGGAGGAGAAACAAAATCAAAGTGGGAACCGACATCTGACTCCGCAACTCAAAACGGATCAGTAATCGAACAAAGGTACCCTGAACAAACAAGGAGTAAGCCAATTTTCAGTAAGCTTCAAAATTTGACGGATAACCTAGACGGTATAACTCTCGTATCACCTGAGGAAACTATATTAGAAAGCCCAGCGAAGCGTAAGACTAAGTCAAGCAAAAGCTTAGCGGAAAATAAGACTGAAGTTACACAAAATCCGGCAGACTACGAGACTAAGGCAAAAGAAACCTTAGCAGAGCATAAGACCGAGATAAATAATAACAAACAAAGGAAAATAAATAAATCTTTCATTCTTTTAAAACAAAGGAGCCAACAGGTAGTCGAAATTCCATTTAACCAATTAACCCCGTCTGAAATAATAACAAAGAAACAACAAATAATTCCAGGAGTTTACCTAGGCGAGACATTAACCAAACCCAATAACGAAAAAATTAAGGTACTTCTTATGAACACATTAGAAACGGATAAACGGAGTGGCATTGGATAAACATAATCTGCACCACTACTCGTTGATCTATACGATAGTAGCATTAACACTAGTCCTATTTTGCATTAAACGCTATCAAATCTACACTGTCAACAAAAACAAAACCCACAAAGTCACGAACAACACTGATCAGACCTTGCAAGTAGACAAAAAACCTGCAACTCCCGAATTTAGGTTGAGTATTTCAACAGACGGTTAGGAGTACAAAAGATATGCATACACCTAAAAATAAGAAATAAAAGTAAATTGTTTATTTTAAATATTTTGTGACAATAAATATATTCTTATACAACCTATATAATATAATAATGTGAAATCTTACCAATAAAAAAAAAAAAAAGCTAAACAATTAAACATATGTACGCATATAAATCGCTAATTATTCAAATATTTCCTATATACATACATATACATATATATAAAAAAAAAACAGTTACAATAAAAAAAAAAAGAAGAAGGAAATTATAATAATAATAATATGTATAACTTTTTATGTTCTCTAATATAATACTTTTATAACTTCAATATGTTTAATGTAACCTATATGTATCTATCTATAGTTAAATCTCAGTTAAAATTTTGTAAACTTCTCCTTTCAATCCTCCCCCCCTTTTGTCGGAAATTCAACCTCTTCAAGGCATAATTTCCTCCCTTTAAGGAGAGCGGGATGTAGTGAATACACTACATGCACCTATTATATCACGTACCAACACCACGATTAGCCATTCCATAACCACGATCAAGCCAAATGTCTATGCTCAGCATTACGCTCAGTGCCTCACCACTTGGATCGAGCTTGACCTACATTACTCATCGCTTTGCTTAGCAGTGACACCCTAAATCACGTGCACTTAAAAGCAAAACAAATGCGATATAAACAAACGGTGAAAACCAAATGTAAACAAACCGAGTCAGTCGAATAGGTACAATGCCGATGATGCGCTTGTGCCTTTGACCGGTTGCCCAATGCATTGTGCGCTTGTACCTTTGACCGATTGCACAATGCATTGGACTAAATATTCAAAATAGCTGATCTATGGTTATGGGAATTTCGCAATGCATGTACGTGATAGAGGGGATAATATTCCTGCGACAAATTGTATAAAAGGAAAGGATTGAAAGGAAGGAGCAGCAGTACAAAATACGGCAGTGTAAGAGTGTTACTCAATAAAAACATAATAAGTACCATAAAACCGTATTTTTATTCGCTCCGTTAGATACTCTTCTCCCAATAAAAGGGAAAGCACGGTATCTGACGCACAACACCTGATTTGATGTAAATCCCTAATGAGTGTGGTTTCGATCCTCTTATCGGAGTAATAAACGATGAAATTATTCTTTATGAAATTATTCCGGTGGGAATTAAAAACATCCATAGCAATAGAAGCATTCGAAAACATAACTGAACTTTCATTACTGTTAGTCGTGGTAGTTTTAATATCGATAGATGGGCAATAAACACTTTTTTGTTTAAGGAGGGAGGAGCGCACTTCTTAATTTTAATTTTTGAACTTTGTACATACATATTTGTGAAGGAGCGAAGGCATGGGAACGATAAAAGACGAAATCAAATCCGAACTCACCCTGACACAATATATGAAAATGGTTCTAGGAATCAGGGTATTTTTGATGCTGATGATGATGAAGGTTCAATCTACCGCTCTGATTCCGTTGATACGTACGTGCTCCTACCCAGCTTTTATCTACCTACTCTTGTTGTTCACTAGTATGTGCATTGTGCATATGTTGGATTAAGCGATTCTATCGACTGCGCCAATTATAAGATCTTTGAAATTTACATTTATAATTTATATATTTTATTTAAATAAACGTTATAATAGTTATTTCAATTACGTAGCAATTTTCGAAGAACATAAATGTAATGTTCACTGCTTCGCGGTCGGGGAGAGAGAGCCGTTGAGCTGGGCTGCTGCCTTCGATGTAGTTTGATATTACCATGGTGAGAGCCGCGCTGCATACTAGGTACGTTGTATGTTGCCAAATGCCAAGTAATGTTGATCAGGATAATGCACGTAAAATGCATACTATGTCCATTCAATGCTGGGTAGGATTGATTATAAAGATGATGGTGGCGATGTACATATGTAAATATATAGGTGTATACGTTGCTAGGTAACTCGCGCTATTACTTAATCCATTTATAACTTCGAATAAAAAGTTCTACTTGAATTTATGAATATTTACTTAATATTTTATTTGCACTAAATATAATAACATTTACTTAGATTGCACAAAATAACATCAATATAAAAGGAATAATTTATCTTTTTACAAGTTCCAACTTATAAAACTCGTATTTTCCATAGCTATTGGAAGTTGTAAAAGTTCTAAATACTGTTCTGTATATTGAATCATCACACCGAATCTGTTATTCTAACGACCTTTCCGTTAATATTTTATAAAAGCTGAAACACTATTGTGTGTTTTAAAACAATTCGTCTGAAAATCCGTTGTCAAACAGTGAATATTCAGTAAGTTGAATATCTTCTTTTTCACTCATAAAATAACTTTGTTTTGTATAATAATGATTCAATTGTCAACCCGGCAATTTACGAAGACCGCCAGCAACTTTAGGCCGTCGGACAGCTATAAATCATGCTAACAAATCAATTAAATCATTGCTAACACATGTTGCAGAAATGCAATATAAAGAAATTAGAACTGGAAGTTTAGAACAATACCATGAGTTCACAGAGCAGATGGATGATCTGATTCACAAAATAATATTTTGCTGAATAATAATTTCACCTGTTTTCGCAGATGTTTTAATGAATTTAATATCATTTTTTGTTTTTGTTATTGTATTTATTATGTAATTAGCTTCTGTTTGCTGCAGCGAAGCGGGATATCAAGCGACTACGGAATCCCTTGTATAATTAAACTAATATTTTTATATTTCATTAGATGTATAACTACAATTTTGTGTTCAATAAAAGCTTATTTATACATACTAATTTTTCGTTTTACATTTGTTTTCTATATAAAAATTAATTTTTCGAGTTGGACGGTTTTATGAATAAGCCATCTTCCGTGTAAAACGGGGGATAGATGCATATCATTCGGAGTGAATATGCTATTATGAATTTTAAATTTGCTACTCGTATTCCATCTTTTCCAGGTACCTTATCTTTAATTAGGCCACTTATAATTCCTTTAACCCTCAGAACATGGGTCTGTTTTATATAGAAGAGAGATTCGTGCGAATTAAGTTCGCAGAGAAAAGATCAAACAGAATACAATACATATGGAACATAGTACTCAAAAAAAAACTTCCGAACATTTTTTACCTTATTGAAAGACATCCTAGTATAGTCTCTACTGTATATTGTATTTCCTCTCTTCTTTATTATATACAATACAATATTTAAACAATTAAAATTCCTGAGAGGTTCCGTTACTCATTACTGTTATGTAAGTTAAGATTTTATCTTACTTACATAACTGGCTTTTTCCTGCGGAGATTTGCGAATATGAGAAGGATGCTTATGCCGGCTGATAGTCTAAGACAGGTAATCAGGTATGGCTGGTAATTCAATGTTTCTGATGTTTTTAAAGTTCAGTTCCTTTAACATTTCTAAAGAGAGAAATTCCTCGACTTGAATCTGGAGACAGTGTTTGATACATGGACCTTGTTTCCGATGGTAATTGTGGCGTTTACGAACTTCAGAAGATGCGTGCCCGATAGTTGGGTGGTGTCCTTATTGATCATCACCGATCCGTTGTAATCGTTGAGCAATATGATTTCTGAAGAGATTTCCTCGACGGTATGTATGTGTTGGACGTTCACCTATGTGCAAACTGGGGAGAGGCTTCTCAGAAAGTTGGGAATGCATGTACTTCCGCTGATGTCCACTAACTTATTGCTATTATATATTCTTAAACTATTATGAATCTTGCATTTTGAACTAATGCCGTAAATATAATCTGACCATTGGAGAATTTTGTTAAAGTCAAACTTACTTATTAAATTTTTCATTTTTATAGGCTTAATTAGAATGTTATTATAAATGCATCTTGTAATACTAGGTATATTAATTATGTATAGAATTGTTTTTTCGTTTACAGCGATCTTAAGTTCAGCAAAGTCTAGCGTTTCTTCTATATTCATAAACTCGATATTTTCTCTATTTATTTTTTCTTTCTTTATTTTATCTATTTCGAATTTTGATTCATACAATATAGGAATTTGTGATGCCCTTTTTGGCGCAATGCTAAGCATGCGCTTTGTTTAGTAACTCTTCTTTTAATAATCTTATACTTTACTGTGTGCTTGATTATCTCTAATTATATTGCTATTTTCCAACCTTATGAATGTTCAATTTGTAATGTTACTTATTTTATTAAATCTTTCTATTGTTTTTTCGTTTATTATGACCCGTTGGTTATTATTTTTGAGCGCGTTATTGTTTTTTTTTAATTATCTTGAAGTCATCGTGGTCTGGATTTCTGCGACCCAATTCCACGCAAACACGATGAAATTTAGGGATCTCTTGGTTTTCTTAGAGGTGAGTTTTTGAAGTAAAGTTTGGAGCTGGGATACCTCGTGTAATAGGAAAGCATATGTGGGATAGGTGGAGCTGATATTTTGGTGTTCCGTCTGGGCCATCGTCAATTAGGTTTCGATACGCTTCCAGATCGATGTCGTGAATTAAGCGTATATTTTTGTTTGTACTTCGACTTTCCCAATCATGACGGATACCGACTGCTAATTCGTGTAGTCAAAAACCTGCCATACAGCGTATAGCAAATAAACTACGGAGTTGAAAAATATTGAAATATATATGGCTTTTTTGCACGATTTTTCCTGACTTTGTTTTGATAGTAGTTTTCAAGTTTTCCTGAACTATTTTTTCGGAATTTTGGCCGGTTAGTTTAGACCGCACATTTTTTGTTTCGTTTACGTAGACTCCTTCTCCTGGGGAGTACACCTCAAGCTTTGCCTTTTTTTTGTTATAGTATTTCAAATCCTTCCGCTGCTTTTGCACCAATCTTTCTATGTTGCTGGCCCGCGTTATCTCATACTTTTCCGGACCAACGTTAACGGCTCTATCGAAAAAGAAGTCGACCGGTCTCTTTTGGGTTGTGGTGTGGAAAGAATGATCGTACTCGGAAACGGCTTTTTCGAGTAGCTCCTCGAAATTCGTACTAAAAGTATCCTTCCTCAAACATCTCATGATCTCCGACAGGGTAGAGTGGAACCGCTCCACTTGATCGTTTACCTCGCTCTTCGTCCTTTGTCCTTCAGCATAAACAGGATCGACGTTCAAATCGAGGTCGAAGATTTCTCATATTCGAACCCAAAATTACACCAATTTGGAAAATGATATCTCTAAGGGGACGTCTGATATCCTCGACCGCTTTCGACTTGATTATTCGGACAAAGCGAATTTCGTAAATTTATCTATCGCCGTCATGACCAAATGTTTTTCGGTGGAGAAGATATCAATGTGTACGGTATGCCCCGGATAATTGGGAATGGAGGTTTCGCTGAGTAAGGGATTGTTAGGATGGCGGTCGTACTTACTCTTTTTGCAGATCGAGCAGAGTTTCGTGAATTGCTTAATTTTCTTGCTCATAGAGGAAATAATACTTTTCTGTGATTTGGTTTTTTTTATCTGGACCGCGATGAGCTCTGTTATGAGTTGTTATTATAATTTCTCCTGTCTTTCCGTACAGGGAATGTCCTCAACAATAGTTTGGGTATACTTTATCCTGTATTTGGAAAAGTATAGGGCATATAACTCTTGGAAAATCCATTTATTATGCCCGGGTTCAGAAACCGTTTAAAGATGCCTATGATATTATTCTTACCATATTCGGATTCTTAGATGATGTGTCTTCGGAAGCCTTTGAATGAAATTTCCATTCGGTGTCGGCTTGTTTTTTTTTTTTTTTTTTTTTGGGGGCTTCTGCTATCTGTTGGAGCACTCAGACACAAATACTGGTCCATTGTACTGCCAGACAGACACCTTAGATGGCGTTAGAGCTCATGTGGAGCCAAAGCCAAGCTTCTTTTTATTCACTTATGCTGTGTGCGATTTGTTTTTCACACAAGTGAACGGAACCTAAAGCTTAATGCCAATTCTGAACGGCGAGAGCCGAGAAGCTTTTTCATGGCAAGTGTACAACGGGGGGTTTGCCAGTACCCCGCCGAGGAGGGAAGCCGCGAAATAATTATTCGATGGCGTTGGTGTTATCGGGATCCGAACTCGCTCATCTTTCGTCAGCCGCCGACACACTACCCACTGCGCCACGGCGCTCCCTTGTGTCGGCTTGTACTACCTAATTTTGGTTTACCTAACTTCGGACTTCAAAAGCGGATCAAATTTTGGGAAGAGCTTTCGCTACTATGCTTCGTCGGCGTCATAGAGTTTATTTGAGTCCCCTGCGGTGGTTGCGACAGAGCGTCGGCAAATACGTTGCTTGTTTCCAGGCTTATACTGGAGGATGTAGTCGTACTCCTCCAGGATATCTTTCCACCTTATTGTTTGTTGCTAAGAGTAAACGTAAGAAGTTACAGATCCGTGTAGATGTTCACGTGAATATAGGTGATTTCTCAGCGAGTTGGGGGCAAAGATTATCGTTAACATTATAACGAGCTTTCTGGGCCGGGGTATACTCGCCGTCCGTATGCGTCGGTAAGCTCAAAATCCTTAGCACTGTGTCCTGTGAGGCTAATGAGTTTTTGATTTTGGTAAAAGTCTCCATAGCTTCAGCGGCCATTTTTTCGTCGAAAAAGGGAAGCAATTTTCGCATAGTTCCTGACAAATCGCGATAATAACCTGAGGGACTTAAAGAGCAGCGAAGATTTTTCAAAGTGTTGGTTTGCGGAAAATCGACTATCGCCCTTACTTTCTGAGATATAAAAAAGCCTAAGAACTCGACCTCGCTCCGAAAGAATTCACATTGCATAGTTATACTTTCGGTTTGGCTTCGCTGAGTGGAAAATACTTCTCAGGTGTGGCCATCGATGTAGACGTAACATGTCCACGAATTTCGAAAAGACCGGGGAATCGGTATTCGTTCGAGTTTCGCCCACCACTCTCGTGGTGAAAGTCAGTTTCTCATCGGGCTCGGAAAACAAATTAGGGAAATCATTGACAAGGGATTTTACGAGCATTGGTTGTATTTCGGTGCTTAATGTTAACCTTGGGTTCGCCGAGAATAGTCATGGTGCTCTCCTTTATGTGGATGACGGCTGACAATTCTTTCAAGCTATCGTTTCCCAGAGTTGCGTCAAAGGATCGTAATCTCCATATTACGAAGGAAGAATTTAATTCTCGGTTCTTTGAGGTCAAACAGGTTAGTTTCAATCTAGTGAGTAATTTTGGTGCTACTGCCTACGCAGTTTGAAGGTTCGTTATTGGGAATGGGTTTATCTACAAGAGAACGTTGGATATAGTTTCGGTTTGATCCGGTGTCTATTAAGATTTTCAGGAATTTGGCACTCTTCGTTTTCCTCTCGAAATAGGGTAGCGAAGAGATGGTTAGCCTAGAAAATGGAGATTTGTGAAGTCATTGATAACGCTTGCCACGACATCATCGGCTCCATCCTTTGCTTTAGGGGCTGAAGGTATTCGTCCAAAGTTTGGTCGTATTCGAACGACTCGGATTCTGCGGTACGTTCGGCGTCGGGATCTGTGCCCACGTGATAATTTGGCTGCCATCTGTTTTGGTGGAATTGGTTTGAGCTTAATGTTCCCGGTTGGGGCATCGGTGTTAGTTCTCTCGATACAAAGCGGTTGACCTGTTGCGACCTTGGTGCGTTCTGTTTGAATGCCGGTGCTGGTCCCCTTGGTAAAAATTGTTTGGGCTGGGAACTCCAGAAACTCTGGCTAACAGGTTCTTGTTTCGGGAATTTGTTCGATGGATGGGCGAATGGCTGCCTCGGTGTATATTTTTGGTTCCGGAATTGGATCACGAAGGGCTGGTGACGTGCGAGAGGGGATTGATTGTAGTGCGGATGACGAGATGGTACGGGGCGTAGTGATTGCAGCTGCAATTTTCTTGGAGCTACCTGGTTATTGTACGCGTGATTCATCCTATCACACTTGTTTTCTAATTTAAGGTCCAGCCGTTTTCTCATAGGAAGTGCAGCAAATATCCTCTCAGACCACGAATGAATGTGTCCAGTACCTTATCACGGTATGTTTGCGTTGGAAGGCGCACTTTTAGAAAGAGATGGGTATAAACCATCTGGTAGAGCCCCTTCACAGGTATGCTTCCCTGCAACAGATATGTCATTTGGTATCCTAGGGTGGTGACGTCTCTTTTGTCGGCGTAACGCATTGCCAAGCATCTCGACACCTCGGCCCAGTCAAGAGAGGTGTTGTACGATTCAAGTGCTACGTCCGCATCACCCGTAATTTTTTGCGGATCACTCGTAAATGGCGAGAATGCGCTCAACGCTTTTACACCAGAAGCTGAATTCTTCCGGGTCACCCGCAAATGATTTCACGCAACGGACCACGTACGGAATTCGATCCACGCCATGCAATCGATCTCTATGTTCATGGTCTATTGTTTGGTTTACAGCAGGAAAATTGTTAAAATTGGGGTTTGAATAGTTCTGTATCATTGAAGGAATTCCGGCCTCTAGTAAAAGGTTAACAATTGATGAAATTAGGGTGTCTAAAGCAGGCGTCAATGCGGTTTTCCTGTTCGACTCTATGAGGGAAGTTGAGGATTGGGAGGAGTGTTCTGGCTCTGATCAGGCATATTTCGGCCTAGGGAGTTTCGAGAAGGAGTTTCAACTGGAATGCTAGTCAAAAATCAACAATTATATTGATTAATGCTTCGCGTATTTTTGTTTCTTTAGATATATGATTTAATTGGCTAGATTAATAAAATAACTTTATATTATTAGGTTCACTTTCTTTTGTTGGTTAGCATCCTTAAATTATTAAATTTATTTTTTGCTTTGTTTTGTAATTACAAACGTAAAATGATGAAACAAAATATATCTTTTTTTCTTAATAACTTAGATTCTACGCTTGCAAAACTAAAGCCATAGTCATCCCCGGTCGGCAGCTTGGATTTCTCCTTTACGTCCTTCAGTTACTCGGGATCCGCACGCACTTTTTAGAGCCTTCTAGCGATGATAGTTGATGATGCAATAGCTCACTTAGAGTTAGAGTTTCTGGGGACGGTAAGTGGGGGAGGGGCGCAAATCGATCGTGTCAATCACATCGCGTCGTTGGGTTTTCTGCACTACACTGCATTTATTTTAGACGACCGATTTATGCGGTTCGGCATGGTTTACGCACCTCACTTAATTTAGCAACACAATTTATGGTCAACACGGCGGCTACTTGAGGCGACTGGTTAGAATGAGGACACGACCGATGAATAGCGCGGCGGCTACTTAAGGCAACTGACTATTAAACCGACACTGCTGGAAGATAATGCGGCAGCTGCTTGACTAGTGCTTATCCTTGCCAGAGTTAATAAAGTTAGCAAAATTTAAAAAAAAAATTTTTTTGGAGGATAAGCTCCTCTTTATTCCGAAGTTGGTTACAAACTGAACTTACAAACTATAATAAAACATGCAAACTCTTAACCTTGCTCGAATTATATTATTGGACATCGCGTGCGTGTTAGAATGCACGCCTGTATTAGGTGCAGGTGCCGGTAGGTAGGTGATTAGATTAGTTATATGAGAAATATAAATGAACATTCCTATAGTCATATAGATTTTTATAAGCCTAAGGCTTGTACGTATATAAATACTCTACATTGCATATTTATAGTAATTCCTTAATTTGTTTTGAATTGTCTACAATATTCATTATAATTTTCTCAAATTTTCTTGACCTTATTTGTTAGATAATATATTCGAGTATATTAGAAATGACTATATATTTTTCTTTTGTAAAACTTATTTTGCTTTATTCTATTTATTACTCAAAATAATGAAATCACAATCTTGTATTGAAACTTGATTATTTTTATTTACATATATTAACAAAACAAATTCATCGTCTAATTATTCTATGCTAGTTATATTATTATAAATCAATGAACATGTACCCTGATATAATACGAGTACAATATATTATTTAATAGACTTTTGTGTCTATTTGGCTTACTTAAGGGTGGCAACTTAATTTTTTGAAAACTAATCTTAGCCCTAAATGTGCAATGAATTTTCTAGTTTTAAATTTAATAGATTAATATTTAATTCTAATTGATCTAAAATTTTTATCATTTCAGATGGGCATATTATATATTATGAAAGATTATGTTGGTGTTTTGTTGCTATTTCAACTTGCTTGTTCCTCATTTTCACATACCCGTTCCCTTCTTGTGTATATGATATATATGTATATGGCCTTGGACCGGCATTATCCTCATTATTAAAATTATTAAGATGATCTGAAAATTTAGGAGCTTTAAGAGCTGTTTTTTTAAAGAAAAATTATGGTTGATCTTTATGTCAGACACTCTTATAGTCTTTAGTATACATCTCGTTTCTATTTTCAGTATAGTGACATGTCGACGTTAGTGTAAATCACCTCGTCTGAAATTACGTCATCGCTCTTTACCAATTCCTCCGGTACTGTGGTTGGTCACAGTTCTGATTCTGATTCAGGAAATAGAATCCGTTGATCCGTCACTCCGTTGATTTCAACTGAGTGCAAAGTAGAATATTCACATTCTTATGGGAGGTTGCCCATAGCCGACGGATGTATGAACTTCAACGGACAAAGTAGAGCTACTTTCTACTTTTTGCTCCGTTGGCATCTCATACATTCACATATTGGAGCTTACACATTTAAATTATGAGGTTCACGCATGCACGAATTGAGAGTAAGGACGTTTATTGGTGGATGCATTGAGAGAATGCTTAGGAACTCTCTTGTACTGATAGAAACTTCAAATTCGGTTGAAATTCAAAGTACGATTCGGTTGGTGAAGTGTGCGTTTAGTGTGCGAAAAGTGAACATTATTCTCGGAAAAAAATGTTATAAAATGTTCAAAGAAGAACTGATTGAGGCGATCAAAGGCCATCCGTGCCATCCATTTTATAACTCAGATGAACGCACTCCATCAATTAATATATGTCATCGACAACTGTCAACGGATTGACGGATTCTCCATCCGCCAACACGTTTTCACTCAGTTTAAATCAACGGAGTGACGGATCAACGGATTCTATGGGCCGGGGCCTTGAATTCCTTTAATATGGGCACAGAATAAGAAGCAGCTGACTTTGTTGTCATCGTCTTTTTTACTTTATTTTTGTTTATATTATTTTCGTTTTTATAATTTTTGTTGTTTGTTACTTATTATTATCTTATATAATATAACTATTAATCCTTTCATTTTTATTATCATTACTAGCCGTACCCTGCGCGCGTTGCAACGCCACCAACTAACATAAATTTGAAGGAAAGACATTACACAAATATTCAATTCATTTTGAGTCATTTGATTTTGTTCATTTCGAAGAAATTGTGACATTGCAGCGTTTTGTTTCAATTCGATATTTATTGAAGTGCTGTGGGATACACAATATTTTTTGTTTTTCCATCTGGTGCGTAAACGAATAAATCAGAAGGTTTTCCGACAGGTGAGCAGGCCACATAGAGCTGCCCATGTGAGAAGCATGGATTCTCCAAATTTAATCCACACACTTGCAACGATTGTCCTTGTGCTTTGTTGATAGTCATTGCGAAAGCGAGTCGCACCGGGAACTGCAAACGTTTGAATTCGAATGGCATATCTGTCGGAATCATTGGGATACGCGGCAACAGTACGTCTTCACCTTTGAATTTACCAGTCAAAATTGTTGCCTCGATAACGTTGTTCATCATTTTCTTGACTGTGAGTCTGGTTCCGTTGCAAAGTCGTGGCGGATTTATATTTCGAAGAAGAATGACGGGTACGCCAATTTTCAATGTAAGAACGTGCGGTGGCATGCATGGCAAATCAACCGAATTCAAGAATTCAGTTGGATAGTTGACAACTTCGTCTTGATTCACCACAGTATCGATGGACTTATATGTTGCCGTATCGCCGGGTATTCCATTCTGAATGGTGAAGTTGATGGTATTAACATCGATGTTTTTGGCCGCTAATATAGCACGCGTACTGAGCCACTGATGATTTTATGATGATAGTTCTGTGCAATGTTTGGGAAAACGTTTTGCACCAATTCGTCTATGCTTTCTGTGATCTTACAGAAGTTTGCTGGCAAGGTGATACATTGCGTAGATTCATCAATTTAAATTCGTCCATTTCCAATATCCATTAATTGTTTTGTAAAATTTCCAGCCGATGCATCCCTTTGTAGTTGTGCACGCATGTTGGTTTTCAAAGTCAATTTCTGTAAATGACGCCATAAAACTGATGATTTGAGACATGCTTTAAGTTCATCAGCGGGTGTTTAACGTGGTATAACCGGCAGTGTTTGTCGAAAATCACCAGACAATAAAATGAGTGCGCCACCGAAGATCCGTGCGTTTAATCTCAAATCTCGTGTACGATTAAGCGCTTCCAATGCTTTCTTTTGAGACATTGTACATTCGTCCCATATGATAATTTGACATGTTTGGAGTACTTTGCCCAGTCCAGAGTTTTTGCTGATGTTGCATGTTGGTGCCTCAGTGCTTTGCAAATTCAACGGCAGTTTCAATGCTGAATGCGCTGTTCTGCCACCATCCAAAAGAGTTGCCGCAATTCCAGATGATGCAATGGCCAGTGTAATATTATTTTGTGATCGTATGGTTGCCAAAATGAGTGAAAGAAGAAAAGTCTTGCCTGTACCGCAACTACGAAAAACAGTCCACGTACATTGATTAACAGCAATCGTAGATCTATATTGTCCGGTTGAACAGTGTACAGACGACCCAATTCGTCGCTGGAATACAAATTGGGATGTCCTTCAACTGATTTACCTTGTTGCGACGTTGAAACTTTTTAGCTGTAGCATTCCATGTGTAGAATTTCGGTACCTCAGAATAAAGTAGAGTCTTTGCAAAAAGATCATCTTAGTACAATGAGTAAAATGCAGTTAAAGTTGTTGTCGGTGGAACCAATGCTCTTGCACGTACATTATCTGCTGTGAAGTACACGCGCTGTCCATTCTCGAGATGCACCGCCAAGTGTACTACTGTTGGATGTCGTTCATGGCGCATGGATAAGATGCGCCATACTGCTTCATTGCTGCTAATGTAGCGTCCAAGTTGGTATTGGTTGATTTCATCGAGCGGTGCGGCCACATTCCCTATTTGTTGACATATTTGCAAATGTATTTGATCGACTTCACTGAATTGCAATACTCAACATTAATGTATGCTTTGAAGGTCTTTGAGAGCAACGGTGAATATGGCACAACCCAACGATTATCGACTTCGACATCAACGTTTCGTACTTTCAGAACGATGGATTGCCGCCATCCTAAACTGATCGTCGACAATACAGTGGGTACCCGTCATTGCCGGTGATGGTATCAGAAACCAAGTTTCTTGGGTATCGTTTCGTGCATTTCCCATCAGACAAGCATGGTGAATTGTTGTTGAATGCGCCACATGGACCATGAATCATATTTTTGGTAACGACGTCCAATAAGTCTGGATCAATGTCCTTATCTGGTATTTCTGCTGAGATGATTTGGTCAATTTGATCTGGCGTAATTTTGTGGATTAACCAAACCAAAATATGTGCATGTGGCAATCCTCTTTTCTGCCATTCAATGGAATACATCCAGCAGCGTGTCTCTCCAAAAACGTGATGTTTGATAATAAAATGCATCAAAGATTTCAATTTTTGTTTAAATACGCGTGCGGTAATGTCATGGCGGTCCGAAGATGATTGTCCAGCTAACAGAAGTTCTTTAATTTCAACCCATGTTGGATTGCATGTAAATGTGATGAACAAATCTGGACGACCATATGCGCGAACGTATGTCATCGCATCTTGTGCATATTCATGCATGTGCCGTGGACTCCCCGTGAATGTAGACGGTGATATGACCATTTTTCCCAATTCGTTGGGATTCACGTTACCATCATTAACGATTGCGTCTCGTAAATGGATGTATTCTTCAGAACGCAACTCGGTTTGATTCAATCGAATATATAGGAGTCGTTCGGTTTCAATCTTCGCGTACATGTCGACGATGTATTGATGGAACAGTTGTCGACTTTTCAGAATGTAGTTCTCATCGTCTTGACGAATCATCAATCGATACGAATAATAATTCATGGCACTGACTTTGTTATTCGTTTCCTCGTCTATTTGTGGATTTCTCATTTTGATGTTGAAATTATATCCATCTTCTCCTCGCCAAAACAGAATCGAATACTGCGAATCCGTCGTATGAGCGATGAGTTTCGGAGACTCGCTGAACGTCTCCACTTCTGCGATGAAGAATTATGTCGCGCGATTCGAATTCTTCGCCAACTATCACGATCGCCACTTCATCGATTGTTGGTGCATTGAACTGTCTTTCGTGTTGGCCAACGGGTCTTTTGTCTGCGCGAATTACAACTGCGTAGTCATCGGCTGGCATTCGTTGAATGGCGGTTTTAAACAATTGAACTAATTCATTGTGTTGATCGAAATGGGCTTGTAACGCAGCCACAATTTTTCGTTTAGTGCCCGCATTGTAATGACATCGTTGTTCAATTTGTTCATCACTGTTTGCCATGAAATAAATTTGAAGAAACTTGTGATCTGCGTCCGGCAATAGTAGAAGCGATCCGGCACGGTGATAAATTTGCCCTTGGACTCTGAATGTTGGCATGTAATTTTCGCACACGATGTTCGTTGCACCGAACGATGTCATTTGGAAACATGAATTGTATTTGCGGATGTTTTCCAAGAAATGCTCCGACTGACGTGTAACACTTGATAGCAACGTTGATAGTGGTTCGAGTGGTGGATGTAATTCTGGCAGTTTAACTTTTCCATGCAAATGTTATCCATTTTTCCAATGACGACACTTGGATGAAGACTGTAATCATTATTACTTTCATAATAGAATGCACCAAGATTTAAATCAGCGTGCAGTGTTTGTCTTGATCGAGCGGTTCTTATTCGAACATTTTGCGGCCTTCTTTCCCGTTGTTCAGTTGTCTCAGACGAACGGGCCTGAGTAGTACGTATTCGATCAGTTTCTAACCTCACTTCTCGTTGTTCAGATGATTCAGATGAACGGGTCTCAGCGGCATGTACTCGAAGATTTCCCAGCCTTAATGCTCGTTGCTCGTCTGATTCTGAGGCTCGTAATGCTCTTTTCTTCCGTGCTTGAGGTGTAGATCGGCCAATTGCTTGTCGTTTTGGAGGCATAATTGTACGGGAACGACGTGAAAAATGCGTTTGAATTTATTATATGTCAATCAGCAATCTGAATCTCACAATGTATCCAATCCAATTGAACCGGCTGTTCACACACGGATGGAAATGTTAATATTGACGGTGATCACCAATTCGCTGAGGAAAATTTGAAGTGAAAAAAATCAGCATTCGAGAATTGTTGAAATCGATTTTAATTCCACTCACGATGATATCCGAAAAAAAACTGCACAGTAAATGCGTTCGGAACGTCAATCAGCAGTCAGATCCTTCAAATACACATTCGATAATCTTCGTGAGTTCACTGTAGAGAATGAATAAAATCAGCTCACGGAAACTACGAAATTTCAAATGGATTGAATTATTTATTTAAATTAAGTTAACTCACAATGAAATGCACAAAACTATTCGAAAAAACGACAATATTGTCTGTTCAATGTGATCCGGACATGAATTTCACAATTTACATAAATTCTTATGTCACCCACAACTCGATTCGTACGCTGTTTTCGTTTCAATTCAAATCAGCATGAACTGTCACGGCAATATATGAAATTCATTGGAATGACAGTGGCGCCATCTGTCGAAAATTGGTCGTACCAACTCAGAAACCTTCGTGGGCTCACCGTGGGCTCATGCACAACAACTTTGCTAAAGATCATCACATGATCAAATGCATAGTTTACGATTCTATAAAGCACATACAGACAAACATTCATTTTTATATATATAGATTATCAGTTTTCTGTTTTTATTTTTATGTCAAATCTTTTTATGATGCGGTATAATTTGTTACTGTCCAAAGGCGGTACAATTCTAATTGTATATTATTCATTTCCTTAGAGCCTAGACACCATCCTGATAAAATCAGGACCGTTCTCAGTGGGATTTGTGAATCTAATCAGGGTATTAAAATTTGTCACTTAAATGTTGAAAGCCTGCGAGCGAAATATACGATTTTACATCAAATTCTCAGAGCTTCAAAAATTGTTGTAAAGGGTCCGCCATCTAACGTTTTTTTTTCAAGTAGTGCTTATTTCGTGAATGGTAACACTTAGCTCATGTCTGATTTGACAGATAATTAGTTTTATCCTTCCGCTGAACGTATATGGTTGTGTATACGCTTGAACAACGCTGGGAAATATTGCGACATTACTTTGAAAATCATGGTAATGTTGCAGAATGTGTGCGAAAATTGCGTACATCTTTTCAGATGAAGCTCATTTTGATCTTGGCGGGTATGTAAACAAGCAAAATTGTCGCATTTGGGGCACAGAAAAGCCGCACGCATACATTGAAAAGCCGGTGCACTCAAAACGAGCCACTGTTTGGTGCGGATTTTGGTCCAGAGGCATAATTGGCCCATTTTTCTTCGAAAATGAGCAAGGAGTGGCCGTTACAGTCAATGGCGATCGTTATCGGGCCATGTTGAACGAATTTTTGTTCACAAAAATTGAAGAGGAGGATATTGGCAACATTTGGTTTCAACAGGACGGCGCTACGTGCCACACAGCCGAAGCTACACTCGATGTTTTGCGCCCTGTTTTTGAAGATCGCATTATCAGCCGCAGAACTGATGTCGTTTGGCCACCTCGGAGCTGCGATTTGACACCGTTGGACTATTATTTGTGGGGTGCCGTCAAAGATAAGTGTTACGCCGACAAGCCAGAGACAATTGACGCTTTAAAGGACAATATTCGTGAAGCCATTGGTGAAATACAGCTGCACACAATCGATAATGTGCTTAAAAATTGGACCGATCGTGTAGGCTACTGCATGGCCAGCCGAGGCAGCCATTTGAATGAAATTATTTTCCATTATTAACCGAAAGGATTGCACTTTCAAATAAAAAAAGAAATTTGAGAAAATATTCAGTAGTTTTTTTTATAGCATTTTCAAAAAAAAAAAAGTTATTTGGCGGACCCTATATTAATGGGTTTCTGAATCTTGGCTTCGTTGTTATATTTTGCCTAACAATGTAAAAGTCCCAAATTTTAAATTGTTTAGAAATGACCGTGGAAATAGAATCATTTGAAGCCAAAATGTGTGTAAATACATTAATAAATGTCTGTTATACAATTCTGTTGTTTAGAAGTTAGCGCATTGTCCGAAAAAATGCTGCTGGTTGTTGTGTATTCACATCCTAAATTCTTTCAAGAAAATAACTTAGAACAACTTGACGAAACCTTAATGAAACTACAAGCGAAATATCGTAAAATTCTGTTAGGTGGTGATCTTAATGTAAATACTCTTAAGTGCAATAATATAACAAGTCAATTTAAATTTTTCTGTGATAAAACTGGTATGTTCATAATTAATTCCCACTATCCCAAATTGTTTTAAGTCTGTTCATAATCCTTCATTACTTGATATCTTAACAAATAGTGCTTCTATTGTATTAAGTTTTAACCAAATAAGTATAACTAGTGAATTATTCATGGTTTGATTCTCTGTTCATTTGACTTCAATGTAGATAGATTGTGATAATATTTTCAACTTCAGATCATTTGAAGACATCCATTTTATTGATCTCATTCATTCGCTTTACAATTTAAACTGGCATAATATATATTTTACACCTAATGTTGACGAAAGGTTGAATTATTTAATAATCTAGTCAATTCCTTGTTTGATAATTTCGTACATACTGTAACCATACGTGTCAAACCTCGTCCTTGTCCTTGGTATAGTAAAATAATTCAACGTAAAATTTCTGAGAGAGAGGTAGTCTGTTCAGTGACGAAAAGATCAGATCAGAACAGGACAGCACAGCACAGATTCGTGAAAACTGTCAGATCAAGTTAGAACAGAAAAGTACAGCCGTATGTTAGTTGTCAAAAAGCGGAAAACATCTTATATGTCAGATTGTAATAAACATGTTTTAGGATTAAATAATAAACGAAAGTGAATTCACATAAAAATGCTTTGGAAGAGTTGTGGTGGGCACTGGTAGTGAAATTAGTGTGATTAGTGACTCGTCAACAACATTTTTCAGTGATGATTTGTATGTTTTAGCGAGGACTTTAGCTGACAGCTGCTTTTGACACTTTTCACGAATCTGTTCTGACTCCAGAGTAGGTGCAGAAAATCGTGTTCTGAAGTGTCGGGAAAACCGTCACTGAACACAAATCAGAACACTTTCGGACAGAAATTTTTGTCACTGAACAGCAAAAGTTGTACTTTTCTGTCCAGAACAGTCCAGAACAGCGTCACTGAACAGACTAAGGATCTCTACAAAAAGTTTAAGCGTACACCTACACTGGAAAATATACTCAAATACACTACATTAAGAAATTAAATCACTGTCCTCATGCGCTCTGCTAAAAGGTCCTAGTTTCTGAATAAGCTCAACCCTTCATTGAGCTCTAAACAATTGTGGAAAAATCTTAAAAATGTAGGTGTGTCTTCTAGCAGTAAATCGACTTTGTGTTCGTTGCCTAACAATGAAATGAGTGCTTTTTTCTCTCAAGATGCACCTCCTGAAGTTAGTTATAATTTCGACCTGAGTACTGCAGATACTTCTTCGAATTTCAGTTTTCAGTGTGTTGATGCACTTGATGTATTTAACCGGACCTGATGGTATTTCTCCGCGGTTCCTTAAGCAAATTATTCATCATATTATATGTTATACACATCATATTTTCAATTACTGCATCTATAGCTCTCAATTTTCGGTACAATGGAAAACAGTAAACATTATACCTATCCCAAAAAAGTCAAATCCAACCTGTCCTGCCGACTATAGACCTATTAGTATTTTATATTTTCTGTCAAAAGCCTTCGAGAAAATCCTATCCCTCCAAATCAAAAAGTTTCTAGATGTAAATAATGAACTCTCGAAATCGGGTTTTCGCAGAAAACATTGTTGCGAATCTGCTGTACTTAAAGTATCTAAAGCGTTAGATCGTAATGATACTAGTGTCGCAGTTCTACTCGATTTGTCCAAAACTTTTGACTGCATTGAGCATTCTCTGCTGCTTTTCCTTTTCTTCTATAAAGTTATGAGTGTGCATTTGAGAAATAGGGTACAGGCAGGTGTCACTGAGCTTGGTCTCTCTAATTCTAAAACTAGTTGAAGGGGGTTCCCCCAGGTTCAGTACTAGGCCCACAGTTATTCTCTATCTTTAACAATGATATCCCAGATATAGTTGAAAACTACAAAATGCACATGTATGCCGATGACCTTACACACCGCTCGCGTCCTATCGATGTTATTGAAGACTGCATTGCCAGGGTGAATGAAGACCTTGTTCACTTATCAAATTGGTCAAAAGCTAATAAGTTGACGTTGAATTCCACCAAAACGGTTAATATTGTCTTTTCAAATAATAATCTATGCCTTAAGAATATTTCACCTATTGTCCTTGATGGCAATTGCATAAGTTCTGTCAGCTCTCCTGTCTTACATGCTGTGATGGAATTAAAGATACTTTGCAAAAAGTTTTTTTCAGTCTACACAGATTGAGATACTCAGTGTATTATTTGCATCCCACAATTAAAAAAAAATAATCAAAACGCTTATAATGCGCTATATTTTGTTTAACTGTTCGGTGTTCCCTTGTCTTGACTCTGTTTGTAAACATAAACTAAATGTTGCGTTTAATGATTGCGTTCGTTTTATTTATAATATCCCTCCGTGCAGGGACGGGTTAAGAATATCCCTGCAGCGATACCTCTCGAAAGAAAGAAGATCACTCGGTGGAGAAATGTGTCCACTTTAGCATCATACATTTTTGGCCTGAATCTTGACCTATATTTCAACTTTCGGAATATCTTAAAAATATTTAATATCATCCAAAATAATTCTTCAAGTAATCTCTTTGAACTGCTACAATTTGCTCATTCTAATAGAGGGAAAATGCTTATAATATCTTCTTTCACACATCGCATTGGTGAACGATTCTTTCTCGTATCTGCATTTCGTGCCTGAAATAATCTTCCACATGAATTGCAGTTAACTAATGTTTTGTCTGGGTACACACAACTTGCCTCTATTTTGAATTTATTTAAAATTTTGAAGAAAAACGCTCTTTCTCCTTTGTGACGGGTTAGATATTTTGTTTATTCTTTATAATGGGGCCGATTTTGTGAATCCCAAATTTTGACATATCTCCACGTTTCAAGGTCACCAGAATCCAACGTTTTTATAGAGATGTCCGTGTGTGTGTATGTACGTATGTGTGTATGTGTGTTCGTATTCATTTTTTTCGTCTCGATTATCTTGAAAACCAAAGATGATATTAACATGGGACTAGATACATTAGACGCGTAATTACATAACAAAGAACTGAAAGACTTTTCAGCGAAATCGGTCCAGCCGTTTTTTTTTTTTAACGAGAAATCCAAGAAAAAAGCAAAAAACAAGCTGAATTGTAAAATGAATGAAGTGTATAATTTATTCATGAACATTGTTGATAATAATTGAATATTGTTGATAACAATTGAATATTGTTGATAACAATTGAATTTTGTGAATAACAATCGAATATTGTAAATAATAATTGAATATATTTGAAAAAAAATTAATATTGTTTGTAACAGTTGGATATTGTTGATAACGTTTAGAGAATAGTGTCGATAAATTTTTGTTTATAATAAAACAAAGTTTTAATAGTTCAATATCCACTGTTCGGCAAAGGTAACAATTTTTTATTCAGCAGCACTTCAACTATATGGTTCCGCATAATGGGTACATCATATGGCATTTGCTCTTCCGGTAACTTATCGTAACATAACACTGTTGCAAAATATATTGCGAATGTCCCACAATCTATACCATTGCTCTGTTCCTGAACCTTATGAAATATATACCTTTTTTTAAATCTATACAGAGCATTCAAAAAATCGATTTGATCGTTTTCCAAGTAATTGTTATTTAAACTGTCGTAGATGTGGACATTGCCATTACCGTCATATTTTGTACAAATCCAGTGACCTATAATGTTAACACCAATTTGACCGCTATAAATGATCTGAATATTAATCTCAGATTTGGATATTACTTGTAAATTACGTAGAAACGCGCCGACGTAACCTACATCCTGTGCGAAATTATGTACCCGTTGAGCTTTGAGTTTTCTGTTCATTATTTCATGGAATAAATTGATATGTTTGTCGGACAAATAAAATTCGCTATGAGCCACTTCTTGACATTCTGCGATCGGAATATCAAAATCATATGGTACGTCATTATCATCGGTATTATCGTAAATATTGTTCATATCATTTTGAACACCAGAATACTATTTCCATTAGTTTCTTTGTGATTTATATCATCATTATCAACATCTATAGGAATTAAATCTTTGATATTGTCATTGTAAGTGTCCATGCCAACATAGCTACTAATGATAATTTCATCGCAATTTTTGTTTTCATCTGTACTGTTAACACTAGTGCTACAATGATTGTTAGAATTTTTTCTATTGAAACTGTTATTATAAATAGCATATATTGGCTTATGGTATGTGAAATATGATTCATAAACTCCACATTGTATGTTGGAAACATTGGAGAAAATGACATCTCTTTGAGTATTTAATGACGTAGTAATACTCTCTGGCGGCAATTGTGTTAATAATTTATATTTTTTTAAATAATTGATCAAAAAATTATTTTTTTTGTCACCTTGATTAATGATATCGTAGTTGAAATCTCCAATTAATATAAAAAGACTATCAGAAGGTAATTTTTGTATAATATCATCGATTGCTTCTTCGAACATAGTCGTTGTTGTTTTAGGAGATTTGTACCCACTAATTAAATACCAATTATCTACTTTCATTGTAAATAGCTGTGCATGTCCCTTATTGCTGTAAAGATGCTTTGACGATAATATTGTAGATTGTACGCTATTTTTTACATAGCATATTAGACCATGATTGTTTTTATTGCGATCAATTCTCAAAACAATATTGAAATTATCAATGTCTATTTTATCGCTTTTAGTTCGAGACTCACTGAAAATTAATATATCCGCTCGCAGATACCATTCATCTGCAATTATGTGGGTTAAATTCTTTCTTAATGTACTAACATTTTGATAACATACTTTTGTGGCTACTACGCTCTCTAAATTATTGTACGACAATTTTAACATTTTTTTAGATCTTAGACGTTCTAATTCAATAAGTGCTGAGTTTACAACTTTTGAATTTTTTGGAATATTTGATAACTTAAATTTACCAATTATAAATAGTCCACTCAATTTAGTGACACGGCTGAGAGCAACATATAACATCGATAAAGTTCGCCTCTCCTGCGCTGAAAAATCTATACATATTTTGTCATATGTTTGACCTTGGCTCTTATGAATAGTTATTGCTTCCGCAGGTATAACAGGAAATTGATATTTTAAGATTTTATATTTATCATCTTGTGTAACACTAGTTTGGATCGATATTCTTTCTATTGGGGTTAACGCATTATCTATGCTATTCTCTGTCATGTAATTACGATAACGTGCCCGTATTTTGATGCCGACTCTGGGCGTATGAAAATCCAACCATAACATCGACGGTACGTCGGTATCTTTACATTCGATATATTTCAAAACGCCACAAGCACCATTGACTAAACCGTCTTCGACATCTACATATATTTTTTATTATCATATATTTAATGTTAATTTTTAATTGAATCACGTCAGGTAATTCAATTGAGATTTGGTTTATTTTTTTAATTATTGATCGTAATAGTATTTTTTTTTCACTTTCAGTAATATCTTTAGAGAAAATAACCTGAGCTTTTGAAGTAAACAATTTACTATTACATTGAGATATTTTTTGTGTGTTATAAGAAGATACGTTTTTATTCGTAGCATACAGTCGTATAGCTGTTTCCGGAATATCATTAATATTTTTAGTTTCTCGAGATTTGATTAAATTTATGTCATCAGTATTCAAATAATTGTTCTTTAATTCGTCTCACTGGGAAGTTAGTCGTGTGGACTTCACGGTTCACACCTTGACCACATTTTTTCAATATATATATGGGTAACAAACAAAGAATTGCGAAAATAATTACAACAACAACAATTGCCCATTTTATTGCAAATTAAGGAAAGAGACTCGTTTGGGATATGTTACATCGTGTTTTAGAGTTAAAAATTTAAATAATAGTTTTAATAAGTTAATGGTCATGTAACATGCTTCCCGGCCGTGAACAAAATTTGATAAAACCTTAAACCGCACTGCCTTATCTGCCGCCTTGACTACCTCTGGTTTACCATCTTCGTCAGCTTCGTTCATTAAACTCGTGAGAAGTGATGTGTCTTGTAGTGTTGTGGTTATCCCGATGAGTATTGTTATGTTCTTATATTGTTATTATTGTTACTTTTGTAAGAAAGGTGCGTGTGCAGTACGCTGCACTGGTTTTGTGTTAACCGGTGTGCGTTTGAGAGTTTGGAGTTTTATATATACATATTTTTTGTTTGATCGGTATTTTTTATTAAATTACCTCCCGTTCGGTGACTTTGTTGCTTGGTAATGGGCATATTTTTGCTATCGGTGTTTTGACTTCGCGGGTTTTGGACGAATTTGACACCTTAAGTGTGACAACTCTTGTTAAATTATCGGTTCCTGGGTGCAGTTTAGTGATCCGAGCTAATCTCCATTTGGCTGGTGGCAGTCGTTCGTCGCGTAAAAGTACCAAATCCCCTTCATTAATTCCTTGCGTTTCGATCCCAGTCCATTTTGGTCGTTGTTGTAACCGCGTGAGATACTCGTTGTTCCATCTCCTCCAGAATGTTTGCAATAGAATTTGAACTCTTTTCCATCGATCACAATAAGCCATTTTTTCGAATTCATGGTCCGGTTGTGGTGGCGCGACCAGAGGGGCTCCAATGGGGAAGTGACCAGGTGTAAGGGCCTGTAGATCATCGATGTCCTCTGTTACCGGACACAAAGGTCTTGAGTTTAAACATGCTTCGATCTGTGTCAGGAGAGTGCTCATTTCCTCAAATGTTAGCATCTGGTTACCGGCGACTCTTTTTAAGTGAAATTTGACTGACTTCACACCAGCTTCCCATAATCCTCCAAAGTGAGGAGAAGCTGGTGGGTTGAAATGCCACGTTGTACCTTCGTTCGCCAAGACTTCTGCACACGTTTTCCAATCCAGTTGTGATGTTCGTAGAAGTCTTTGCAATTCTGAATTTGCACCAATGAAGTTTGAACCGCAGTCACTATAAATGGCGTTACATAATCCTCTTCTAGCCGTAAATCTCCTGAAGGCAGCCAGAAACGATTGTGTAGTGAGATCGCTTACTAATTCTATGTGCACTGCTTTGGTGGCCATGCACACAAAGATGGCAAAATAACCCTTCATCCTCTTGGCGTTACGTCCTTTCCACGACTTGATGTCGATTGGCCCTGCATAGTCAACTCCAGCGTGTGAGAAGGGTCTCGAGATCCGTACCCTGGGCGCAGGTAAATTCCCCATCAACTGCGCCATCGATTTTCGTTTGTATCGATAGCATATGTTGCAATCGTGTACGTGCTTCTTGACGGTGTTTTTGATACCACAGATCCAGAATTTTTGACGCAGGTAGGGAACCATCTTCTGAACTCCTCCGTGTAGTGTCTTTCGGTGTGCGTCTGCGATAACCAATTTTGTGTAGTGATGTGTTGGTGTAAGTAATACCGGATGCTGCTGGTCATACGGTAAGTCTGCATTTTGTAATCTGCCTCCCACTCGTATTAAACCTTCCCTGTCGATCATTGGGTTTAACGCTTTGAGTCCCTTGGCATTTCCAATTTTCTTTCTCACTTCGTCAGGAAACATTTCCATCTGTGCAGTTCGAATGATTATGACTGTTGCCTGCTGCAATTCCAGAGGAGAAAGTGGGCCCTTGTCTCTGTTTTTGTTTGCTTTTTTCAGGTTGGAGACAACCGGTTGCAGTATGCGATAATCCTTGTGAGCTTGGTGAGGCTTGAGTACTTCTGGATCGCTTCACTGATATCATTCTTGTTGTCAACCACGCAGAACGCCTTCGTTGTCACAATTTCTTGCTCAGTCTGGAGAGTGCTGGGTAGACTTGGATATGTAATATGCCATGTGTCGTTCAAGAAATTGGGTCCTTTCCACCAAAGGTTATTTCCGAGTAGTTTTCCCGGGAGTAACCACGTGAAGCCATATCTGCTGGGTTCTGCTCCGATGGTACATACCTCCAACAGTCGCCTTTAGTGAGCCTTTGGATTTCAGCGACTCGATTACGGACAAAGGTTTCCCATTTTAAAGGAGAGGCCTTAATCCAACACAACGTTACCTTGGAGTCAGTCCATGCATATGTCTTGCACCTTTCCAGCTTCAGAGCCTTGGCTGTTTCGTGTAAGAGTTTTGCCAGCATAACTGCGCCGCACAGCTCCAATCGTGGAAGAGTGACAGATTTCAATGGAGCTACTTTGGTTTTTGCCATGAGTAAGTGTGAATGGATTCGACCGTCATTGTCCAGAACTCGTAGGTAAGTTGTTGCTGCATATGCCTTTTGCGAAGCATCACTAAAACCATGAATTTCCAGGTTTCTGTCATCCATCCCGTTCGAATCCATCTGGGAATGCGCAATCCTTCGATCACAGGGAGGTCTTTTCGAAACGTAAGCCAATTGCGTTGCTGGATTGGAGTGTCCCACTCAAGCCCTTGTTTCCAAAGTTCCTGCATGAGTAATTTTGCCTTAACGATGCATGGCGAAAGCCAACCTAGTGGATCGAACAACTTAGCAATTGATGACAGTATGGTTCGTTTTGTGACATCTGTTTCTTGCAACGGCACTACCTGATACGTGAAGGAATCACACATCGGCAACCATTTCATGCCTAGGGTCTTTACGTGGTTTCCTTCTTCAAATGGCAAGGAAAAATTCACTTCACGGTGGTCAGCTGGAATTTCATGTAAAAGCTCTTCGGTGTTGCTCGTCCATTTGCGTAACAAAAAACCTGCTGATACAAGGACCTCTTTTATTTCATCTCTTTTTTTTAGAGCCTGTTCGATCGTGTCCGCTCCAGTGATGACATCGTCCACATACGTGTCTTCTCGAAGAATCGATGCTGCCAACGGAAACCTTTCTTCTTCATCTTCTGCTAATTGATGGAGGACTCGTATTGCCAGGTGAGGAGCTGAAGCCGTTCCAAAAGTTACTGTCCCTAACTTATATGTCCTGACTTCTTCGTGTTCGTTGTCCCTTCATAAGATGAGCTGATAATCTGCATCCTTCTTTTCCATACGGATTTGGCGGTACATTTTCTCCATATCTGCAGTAAATGTGGAGCGATGTTTTCGCCACCGCAGTATAATGTCTATGACGTTGTTCTGGATCTTAGGTCCCACCATCAAGTGATCATTCAGAGAAGAGCCAAAAGATGACTTGAAGGTCGCATCAAATACGACCCTAAGTTTAGTGCTGGTACTGGATTCCTTGAACACTGCGTGGTGGGGAATGTAGTAGTGGTGTGGTGTTTTTGAAATTTCTTGAGTGTTGGTGACCTCACTCATGTGACCCAGCGCAAGATATTCTGCCATGCATTTGCGATAGCCTTCTTGTAGTGCTGGGTTTTTATAAAATCTTCTTTCCAATTGAGGAAATCTTCGGAGCACCCCAAGCCTTGTCGCTCCTAAGTCTGGACGTGAACCACCCTTGAATGGCAGACTTACTTGATATCGACCGCTGGGTAGTCTCTTGGTGTTTATCCTGAAATGCCGTTCACAAGCACGATCTTCCTCCGATTCATCTCTATTAAACGGTTCTTCTTCCATTTCCCAGAATTTGCGCAGTTGGGCGTCGAGGTCGATGAACTGGACGAAACTCCGTATTGTTGTTGGGGTCTCCAGTGGTGCCTTTCCGAACAAGATCCATCCAAGTAGCGTTTTTTGAGCGACTGGCGCTATGCAATTCTGCTCTTTGATGATACCTGGCAAGACAATTTCGGCATATATATCGCTTCCTATTAGAATGTCAACGGTAGCAGGAATATTGTAGTGTGGATCGGCCAAAATCAATCCTTTCAAGTGATTCCATTTATTGATTTGTATCCGTTGGGCCGGAAGGAGGCCAGTCAGGGATTTGAAAACAAAGGCTCGGGTTTGCCCAATGTACGATGAATGCCAGGATCCGAAAGATAAGTTCACGTACTTATGGCATGATCCACTGCTGACCTTCCCCAGCCTGGATACTTCCATAATGTCCGTATGGTGGGAAGATTTAACAGCTGGACAGCTTCGCCTGTGATAAAAGTGGCTTCTGATCCAGGGTCGATTAATGCTCGAAGATTAATGTAATCTCCGGAAGCCGATTTTACCTTCACAATCGCTGTGGCTAGAAATACCTGTGGGTTGCTGTTGTCTTGAGTGTGAAAGTTGTTCAATGTTGAATTTGAAGCTGGATGTTCTGTGTCGGGATGAAATGCTGTGGAGTTAGGGTTTGTTGTATGTGTGATGGGTTGTGTAGAGATTTGATGAGTGTGGGAATATGTGTGGGGTGGTTGAGAGTGTGTGTATGACTGTTGTGTCGCGCTGGTGTATGGTGTAGAAATGGACTGTATTCTGTTGTGCGGGTTTGAATGTGGGTTTGGTTGGTTCAGGCCTCCTGACTGGTTATGTGTTTTATGTAGCAATGAATGATGCCTCTGTGTGCAAAAGTAGCGGCTTACGCGACTTGGACAATTCTGAGCTCAGGAATTGATTACAATTGCGAAGCGAATGCTGTCCTTTGTGGCAAACACCGCAGCTGTACTCTTGCTTCCTTGAACGGGTGGTGAAGGCATTATTCTTTGTTGTTTGTCGACCATGCGGTTCTGACTTCTGTTGTGGTTTCATCTTTTGCTGCGCTACTGCTTCTAGTGTTCGAAAACTGGTTTCCAAAAATTCGGTGAATCCTGCAAAGGTGGGCAGCTCCTTTCGTGCACCGAGCCTTTCTTCCCATAGCTGTTGAGTTATAGATGGCAACTTCTGTAGCAGGACAAAGATAATGACCACATTCCAGTTTTCCGTTTTCACGCCTAAGTTTTTCAGTGCATGTAAACACTCAGTGGATATATCAAGTAAGTGTCGTATGTTGTTGGCTCCTTCGACACTAGTCGCTGGTTGGTTGAAGAAGAATTTCAGCTGAGTGTTAACTAGGACTCGCTTATGATCATACCTGTTTGTTAGTATTGTCCATGCTACGTTATAATTGCCTTCATCTAAGCTCAAGTGCTGTAGAAGACGTTCAGCTTCACCAGTAATGCTGGATTTTAAATAGTGCAGTTTCTCTATTTCAGACAGAGAACCATCGCTATGAACCAGGGAGTGGAATATGTCGTGGAACGATCTCCAGTTTTCGTAACTACCAGCAAACGTTGGTAAGTTAATCTTCGGGAGTCTCAGATCGTGCCTTTTACTGGTGTGGGACAGACCTTCAGCAGCTGCAGACGTGGCGTTGCACTTATCCAGTGCGTCCAGTAGCGAGGAACGGTATGTCACATATAATTCCCTAATTTTGTCGTAGAGCTCATCAATTTTTGCAGTTTCAGAGTCATCTGTTTCGCTGTTCACTGCATTAGTGTTGGCGGCCACACTCGCTTGGAAGTTTGCTTCAAGAATTGCGAGACGACCTTGAAGGTAGTGCTTAGACGCTTTTGTGTCTTTGTACGCCTTCTTGAAATTTACCTCATCTTTGGTTAGTTGCCCCAATAGGTTTGTTAGTAACTTACTCATGTTTGATTGTATACTTATGAAATAAATGAAAGTTTTCTAACAGCTCACCCGCTCTTTCCTTTTGGTTAAACCGATTTATATATATTATATTAATATACAGGGTATCCCACGAGCAGTGTGCCAAAAAGCTAGAGCGTGTAGGTCTGGTCAAGACATCAAAAAAATCGTATGGGAGGGGAGGGTCTATTCGCCCCCGTTTAGCCGGGAGGGCCAATTTTCTAAAAAAATTACTTAATTTGGAAAAAAAAATTATTAAAAATCAACAGTTACATCCACAATGCCGTGATATTTTTTTTTCTAAAGCCAGAAACTTCTTCTTTCATCTTGTTTTTGAACGAAGCGGTTTCAAGGAATAGTTTTTGAGAAATTAATTTTCAAACTCAAAATTTTGAAAAAAAAATTAAAAAAAAAATGTCGAACTACTTTTTTTTCAAAATTGTATGTAATTAAGTAGTAATTTTTTTCAAAAATTCAATTCTCTTATTAGTTTTTAGTTAAAAACAGAAAACCGGGTGCAAAAATGTCTTCTAGTTTTTGAGAAATTAAAAAAAACCCGAACCATTTTTTTCTAAGAAAACCTTTTTTTTGGTTTTAACGCGGCTGGACTTGTAGGCAAATTAATTGATCGAGCGGAGCGTAGCGGAGCGAGAGCAATCACCCACTTTTTGGCAATATAGTGGTCCGAAAACGATTTCGGACTAATCTTGTACGCACTAAATGTAGATATCGGCTATAACCACACATGTGTGCAGCATGTCATTCGATAGATCTAGGTCTGTAGATGAGCCATAAATTATCAAATGAAATTGTTTGATTGAAAAATAGTGAGAAATAACGAAAAAGAAAAGTGCCATGCGGAGCGAGAGCAAGGTTGATAAAACAACAAATTTGCTCGCTCGATCAAAAATTTTCAGTAGCGGAGTTAAGCCCGCGCATACTGATCAGCCTAGTGTATGAAACATTGACCTCTTTTTTATTATTTTTAAAAAACTCGGATTTTTATGAGGATACAATAAAGTGACACAGTATTGAAATAAAACTGGATTAATCCTTTTTTTTCATTGATAACGCCTGAAAACTGACCTGCCAATTTCGTCTGGGTCCGCCCGCCGCCGATGGGTTCTACCCGCTAGGACCTTAAGATAATAAAACCGCAATTTTTCTTTATTGAAAAACAAAATATTTGCAACTAAAATGTAAATAAAAGGCATCGCATTTTTAATAAAAAACCATTTACAAATTGGGTGTTAACTCATCAACACATTACGATATCAAACTCATAGGCCCCGATTGCGAGTGTCGATCAGCGATCGACTCGACAATTGTCGATTGCGTCGATTGATTCTGGATTTGGTATTGTGTAACTCAATCGATGGAGAAGTAGACTATTGTGAATAATTACGTCAATATTGTGAATGAAAACATGAATATTGTGAATACTTCGTTTTTTGACAGTCGTTTGACTCTCGTTTATTTATTTCATCAAAGAAATTCAATACACCAAATCATTCGAACAGGACTTGTTTTTCTTATTTTCACCCATTTTTTCCCGTAAACGTACAGGAGGTCATCCTAGTTTAGTACTTAATAAACTAGATAAACAAATAAATAAATAAATAAACTAAATAAACATCAGTTGAGTACTTAATCTTTCCTATCTGTGTTTTGCTTGTGTTTTCAAACAAACTCCCTTAGCAATATAGGGATTTGCTTCCATGAACGAAACGGGGAGCTCTAATTGTTTTTTTGTTCGTAACCTGCTTTGACATGTATTAGAATTTCATAAATACTCCATAAATTCATTATTTTTATTAAAATTACTTCATTTCGTACGCAAAAAAAAAGATTTTTTTCTCTAACAGAAAGCAACGATCAGGATTTTTCGATCGACAACAAGCGAGTGTCAAATCGACAACGGTCGATCAGAATTGACATCCACAATACCAACATCTGCAATCGACGATCGATGATCGATAAATGTCGATCGTCGATCGCTGATCGACACTCGCAATAGGGGCCATACTCTCGAGAAGAATTAACGGACATACATTTCTGCTACGGTTTAGCTAATGGTCGAGATCGTGAAGCCGAAAGAATCTACGCTGAAAGATATCCCAATCGGAGGTGTCCCAGTCGTAGCATGTTTTCAAGAATCCACCGACGTCTGCGAGAGCACGTAGTGCTAGAGCATCGAAGAAGCGAAAGATCAGTTACAGATGGATCAGGAATCTTAGATGAAAGAATTTTGGATTTGGTCCGACGTAATCCCTCCCTTAGTATAAGGAGGATAGCTATTATGCTTGGAGTGCCCAAATCTAGAGTATGGAGAGATCTTCATACCGAAAACTTACACCCGTACCATTTTAGGCCAGTTCAGGAACTCACCTCAAACGACAAGTTTTTGAGAGCAGAATTTTGTCGATCATTACTGCTTCGAGATGAAACTGAACGATACTATTTTGCAAGGATATTCTGGACGGATGAAGCACAGTTTACCAGAGATGGGGTTACTAACTTCCACAATTTGCACCATTGGAGTAGCACCAATCCACACAACAAAAAACAAAATAAATCACAACACCGCTTTAGCTGTAATATTTGGCTTGGTATTGTTGGACAAACTGTAATCGGGCCCCGGTTTTTGAATGCCGTTATTAATGGAGAATCATACCTGCAGTTCCTACGAGACCTTTGCCCGGTTTGATGGACAACGTTCCTTTGGCCATAGCAGATAATTGAATCTACCAGCAAGATGGAGCACCAGCACACTACAGCTTACGGGTTAGAAACTGGCTGGATGATCATTTTAGTGGGATCGGAAGAAGGGGCTCCACGGAATGGCCAGATTTAACTCCTCTAGATTTTTATGTGTGGGGATTCATGAAGAATTATGTTTACGAAGTGGAAATAGTATCTTTGGAACAACTGAAAGAACGGATTGAAGTCGCTGGAGTCAAATTGCAGGAACATTTGTCAAGCATAGACTTATGTGCAGCCATTAGAAGAAGATATAATCTTTGCCTTCTAAAAAATGGGTATCATATTGAAAATTTATTATAATAAAACTCCGAATTTTTTAAAAATAATAAAAAAGAGATCAATGTTTCATCCAGCCGCGTTAAAACCAAACAAAAGGTTTTTCTTAGAAAAAAATGGTTCGGGTCTTTTTTTAATTTCTCAAAAACTACAAGACATTTTTGCATCCGGTTTTCTGTTTTTAACTAAGAGCTAATAAGAGAATTGAATTTTTGGAAAAAAAAATAGTGGTTAATTACATACAATTTTGAAAAAAAATAGTTCGACATTTTTTTTTCAAAATTTTGAGTTTGAAAATTAATTTCTCAAAAACTAGTCCTTAAAACAGCTTCGTTTAAAAATTAAGTCAATTTTTTAGAAAATTGCCACTCCCGGCTAAACGGGGGGGAATAGACCCCCCCCCTCCCATACGATTTTTTTCTTGTCTTGACGAAACCTACACGCTCTAGCTTTTTGGCACACTGCTCGTGGGACACCCTGTATATATAATACAATGTAACTAGTAATCCGGCTCGAAGGACCAAGGTCCTCTAGGTACACACACCTTGCCTCTATTTTGAATTTATTTAAAATTTTGAAGAAAAACGCTCTTTTCTTTATTCTTTATTTCAATATATATATGGGTAACAAACAAAGAATTGGGAAAATAATTACAACAACAACAATTTCCCATTTTATTGTAAATTAAGGAAAGAGACTCGTTTGGGATATGTTACATCGTGTTTTAGAGTAAAAAATATAAATAATAGTTTTAATAAGTTAATGGTCATGTAACAACTAATCCTTATACCATCTTCCAGAAGAAGGTTTTTAATTTTTTAACTGATACCTCCACATAACTTGATTCAAACTGTGTCGGTTTTGATATAATTTGTTTTGGCTCTGTACTAATTCTCAAACTTAATTTAATTCTCTCATACATTCTTGTACTTCTAAAAGATGAATTATCTTGTAGTACTGTTATATTAATCTAAAAAAAAAAAAACTAATTTTCCGTCATCTACTGCTGAATATATGCCTACGTATCCTCATTTAATACATCTTTAACGGTTACCTCCTCACTTTGTTCATTGATCTGTTTGATTTTCGAAGCACAAAAACAATCCTGCTGATGTCGAAGTGCAATAACAACCCTGCTTGCTTGTCGTCCCTGGGCGCCCACGAAGGAAATTAGCAATTGATGAAATATCGGGCATTTTGTCAAACACGTGCCGAAACGGCACGACACAAGTAAATAGGAGACTCATTTTATTTTCTTTTGCCTTGAATATTAAGAATAATTATACATACATATGTAGACAATAAAACTCAAGAAAACAAAAGCGATAAAGTTTTTATTATTTTTCCTGCGAACGACGAAGAACATTTTTTAATATTTGTGTCAAATCCGTCAACACAATCCAAACCAAGCAAAGAAATTTAATCAATGCCACGTCCCCAAACACGAAGCCAAAAATCCACAAATAACATATGTATAAAAAAGTGACCACAATGAAGTCGAAGATCACTAAATCGAAGACACAACCTTTTCCACATTGCGGAAACTAAGCAACTCAATACGTCATTTACGCAAGTCCATTCAGAGAAATGCAGTCTACAAGAGGAATTGCTTGCCGCGAGAACAGCTACACAAAATGCCCTAAAGCGGGGTTCACATTGAACGATTTGTAGCGACGATTTGTCGACCAACCATGTTTTTGTCAATGAAAAACCAATGGCTTGCGCGCGCGCCGACTTTGATAGCATGAGTAGAAACAACGAAATCCTATGGAGTTGCCTACAATGTTACCTCAGGTTTTTGCTCGACCTCATATCGTAAAGTCGAGCAAAGCGCCAGAGTAGAGCTACTGCCTACTCGGACGTGCGTTTGACAGATGACGAGTGTGTTTCATTGTATTTATTTGATTGAAACCTTCGAGAAACAATGGCTACATTTGAGGAGAAATTAATATATTTAATAAAGGAGCATGAATTTATTTATAATACCAAATCCAAATTATATAAAAATATTATAAAGCGGGATTTGGTGTGGTTGAAAATATCTGAAGAACTACAGAGGCCAAGTAAGTTGTTTATTATTCAACCTAAATGATGTGAATACAAAATGTTTTCTAATTACGAGTACAGTTGAAGAATGCAAACAGCGGTGGAAGAGTTAGCGGGACAGATTTGTCCGGGCGAAACGCAAATTGGAGCAACCATCTGGCAGCGGTGCAGCTGAAATAGAAATGTGGGAGCTGTACCCATTGTTAGAATTCTTAAATGATGTGGTAAAACCTAGGAGGTATGATATGTACATACATACATATGAATATGCTTGTTTCTTGGTATTGTTCATGCGGTTTTTTTCTTAGACAAATTGGGAATCACGAAGAATCACCATTGCTCGATGAAAGCAGTAGTACACTGCCAGAGGTGCTGTCTCCAATGTCGGACAACCCCGAATCTCCAGGGCCTTCTTCCATATCAATGAGAAGAAAAAGAGGACACAATGAAAAGTTTCCGATCAGGGAATTCTTCGGCAATCTTTCGGATGATAACGACATATTTTTGAAGATGATAGCCGCTAAAATGAAAGTGTTTCCGGCATTCACGAAAAATAGGATTAAGGCGCAATTCCTGCAAATTGTTAATGATGAAATGACATTATTTTTAGAAGAGCAAAGTACAAAATAAAAAACAATATTTTAATTGAAACGGTTGAGATTTATATTTTATTGGTAAATAAATATTTTTTTCAGGTCATCCCTCAGTTTTAAGCAGGTGAAAAGTTGGAGGTCATACTTCTTACTCTAGGAAGCGTTTTTGTTTCTTCACGCCATAGACCTCGATGAATAATTTGGTCATTGTCAGCGTAAGTGTCGAGATATTCTGGCGAAAAATAGGCAGAATCGTTCAACTTTATAAAGTTATGTAGAACCACGGATGCCTTAACAATTCGTTCTGCATTTTCAGGAAGCATATTCAATGTTGTCAGCAGAATACGCCATCTAGCTACAATAATGCCAAAACTGTTTTCAATCACACGTCTAGCGCGTGATAAACGTTTGTTAAAATTAGTTTTTTCTGCATCCAAGTCTTCCTGGATAGGGTCGCATTAAATATGGTCTTGGCTGAATCACCAACCAAATAATAATTGAATGCAGTATCCGAATTTGGTGGTACTGCTGGTGGTGGTAAATTCAATGTCCCGCTCAAGAGTTTTCGACCAAACGAAGAATCTGCGAATATTCCGCCATCACTTTGGCTGCCGTACGTACCAATATCCACTGCAGTAAATGTCTAAGTGGCGTCACATGCAGCAAGGAGTACAATTAAATGATGGCCCTTGTAGTTATAATATTCTGAACCAGCGTTTGGGGGACAGTTGATGTTTATGTGTTTTCCGTCTATTGCTGAAACGCAATTTGGCAAATTCCATATATTGTAGAAACCGTGTGCAAATTGTTTCCAATTTTCCTCAGTTGGTGGAGATAGATACAGTGGCATCAGTATTGCCCACAGAATGTCGCACGTTTCGTAAACTATTTTCGAAATTGTTGAGTAGCCCATTTTAAAAATCCATGCCAATACTCGTTTTGGCATTCCCTGGGACAGATACCTTGAAATAAACAGAAATAAATCCTTGCTATAAGCAAGTTTACATATATCTAATATACTTACAACAAAACAATAAACAAACGGCAACTAGGAGATATAGGCTTTCTCCACGATGTTTTCTCTAGCGTTGGTTCGACCAGAGTACGCAGTAATTCAAATATTTATGGTCGCATGCGAGTGATTTTATGAAATTGCACTGAATCTCGTTCCTGCATTTGAATATAATTCAGTGCATAAAATCCCTCCACGTCCCTCGTCAAATTCAATTCGCGGACCCATTGTTGCCTTTCCGATCGTCCTCTTTTTTGTTTTATTGCTAGTATGCCAGCATATCCCACAAGACCAAATAATGCAAAATCAAGAAAATCTTCTACTTGTAAATCCATTTTTAGCTTAGCTCACAAATATAAACTCAACTCATAAAAGTGACAATAGTTTTGAATTGAATTGTCTTTGACTTCTTTGATTTTAGCAAAAGCGAGTAACGTATTGTGCTCCGAGTTGTTCGTTTCAATATGCATATATTTTTATAGTTTATTATTGGACTTTTCGATACATATTAATCATGATGGAGATTAGAGAAATAAATACATTTTTTTTTTCATATTTGTAGACCTTTATTTGAGCTGATTTTTTATGTTTCAATTAAATCATATAAATAATAATAACACCAGTCTACACTTCTTTCTGCACTGAAATCATATGTAAAGATTTTGAGGAAACCGAACTTAGCGTTGTCATATTCCTAAAGGGCAAGTCACATAGAATCCGCGCTTGCGTGCTTCCGCTGACAGCAAAGTAGAATACACACATTCTTATGGGAGGTGGCACATAGCCGACGGAAGCACGCGCTTCGATAGACAAAGTAGAACTACTTTCTACTTTTTGATGCGCTGACAGTTCATGCATTCACATATCGGAGCTCACACATTTACAATTTGAAGTTCACATATAGACAAATTGAGAGTAAGCACGTTCATTGGTGGATGCTTTGAGAGAATGTTTAGGAACTCTCTCGCAGAGAGAGAAATTTCAAATTCGGTTGACATTTAAGTATTATCACAGAATAAATAGTATACAGAAGTTGCATCTCGGCCTGCGATGATTTTTCAGTTTATGGTGCGGGCGGAACAACTGAAGGGAAGTTCAAGCAACGAGAGAGCAAGCATGATAGAGAGTAACAACCAGAGAGCAGCCACGATCAGAGAGAATCAACACGAGAGCAATCTTAAAATGTTTATGTGTGTGTGTGTATTGTGTTGCTATCCAACGTCGTGAATGCACGTGGTGTTGACAAAATTTTGTTTCAAGTTTTAGATTTCTATATTTAGTTTTCTTCAGTTGAAAGTTGCGCTTGGTATTCGTACGCGTACTTTTTCGATGTAAACTAAAAGGGCCGGGTAACACCAATTAACGTTATTCCATTATTTGGGATTTTTGTGCAAATTTCAATCTGATATATGTAGGGAAGAATAACCCAAAAACTTTAGTGCGACAGGATTTTAAGTTTGCGGGCTTTAGTAATTTTTTTTTCTCTGAAGCCCACGAGCAATGCTTCCTCAAGAGTACTAAGATCATGAAGTCCAATATTATTTCCTTATGATCAGAACATGTGGAAAACCATTACGGTGTGACATTTTTGAATTTGGATTTTATCAAGTTTTTTATACCAACAGTTTGTGGTTGTGTGTCAAAAATATTGCTAAACACTGTAATATGTTTCTTGCTAATATCCAAGAAAATTTGTGAAGGAGCAACGAGGTTACCAAAATCTTTAAGAGAAATATAATTTTTATGAAATATGAAAAGTTCACTAGGAACTGTTAATACTTCGTCTTCTTTTCTCAATATAGAAACACAAATATCGCAGTTAATTTTCGGTATCATTTTGTAGACGATATAACCTATGAAGTATCTTAAAGACGATACTAAATTCCGAACAATTCTGAAAGTCATCATTTAATACGAAATCATCAATGATTTCTATGTTAATATCTATTTCAGAGTTTTCGTTTCGACTGAGTTCTTCATTATTTGTATCAGCTAAGTCCATATTTGACAAAATATTTGAAAGCGTTTCAAATGTGGTATCACTCAGCTCTTCACAGTTACTATAAGAACTCAACTGCACTATATTTGCAGACATTAAGCGTGCTAATAAAGTGTTTATATCAGCAACTGAGGGGCTAATTTATTTCCACCCTTTTGTCTTAGAACCGAGAACATATTTTCGAGCTTATCTTGGTTTAATGCTCTTGTCATTAAAAAAAATATTTGGGGATTTTTTTTAAATAGCTCGTCTACTAATTGTAATACAGCGTTTAAGGTAAATTTAATTTCATCTAAAAAAAATACTTTTTTCTTTTTGTCAACAAATGAGATTTCATTGAGGTATTCAAGGAAGAATTTTATATATTCGTGTGATGGATTGTTAAGTTGAACTGCAGACTTATAACAATTCTTTGAAGATAGTGAACCACTATTTAGGCAGTCAAATATTTTGTCAATATTTCCTATGAAGCATGCCGTAGATAAACAATCTTCTTTTGAGCAACTTTTAAAGCCTACTGTCTCAATAGCAGTTTTAATTGCTGCTTGAACAGTCCTACTAAAAATTTGGGTGGCTAGTTTTACTTTCATTTTTTCGAAAGAGTTCGGAAATATGTGCTGGCTTGTAAGTTTAAGACACATTTTTGTATTAGATTTGCACTCCATTTTCCATAGTTCCTTAACTACTTTAAAACTAGCAACTCCATTTGGTGTTGTAAGGTCACATTGAAGCCAACCATTTCTTAATGATTTGATTAGATGTGGAAAATCATATACACAGAAAGTTTTACTACCATTATACATAAAATAGGGTTTTTCTAAAGTAGCTCCCAATTCCAAGAAACACTTCCTCTTAGTGGACCCTTGGTCACAAATTACAACTTTAACTATGATTATGATTTAACTGTTCAAAATTGCTAAATTTCGTAATATTATCTTTTTTAGTAAATCGGCAGAAAGTCCATTTTTTGAAACAAAGTAATTAAATGTAAGCGCCCAGTTGGAAAACATTGATTTAATCATAAAAACGCACAATTGTTTACCAATCTGGTTCGTTCTTTCAACCCCATTTTCCTCAAATCCATCCACTAAATCTAATTTGGAATTGTATCGCCATTTCATCCATCAGCAGAATCATATTATTCTTTTCGTACTGGTTCAAATCTAAGCACTTCTTTTTTATTAACTCTAAACCGTTATTTTTAAAACCTGGCTGTAGGGAATTTACAGGGGCCCATCGATAAACAGTAGAGATATGTGGCAAATTTAGATGCAATTTATTCTTCAAAAATTGGTACGTTGACTGTGAGACATAATAAATGTTTTGAACCAAATCTTTTACATCTTGCTTATATTCTTTAGGTCGTGGACTAAGAAGAAGTTTGCAAAATGTTTTTGACTCCTTGCTTATTTGAAAAGAGTCGATGGTTTGAAATACGCTTGATTTTGTTGCTATTTGTTTGCGGCTTTGGAGATTTTTATATTTTGCTACCATGTCGTAATATTTTTTTCTGTAAAAATTAGCTGATTTCAGATATTTTTCACAGTCATTACAACATCCATCTACGGAGTCACTTGTTCGGCTCTTTTTAGCTGGACAATCAAGCTCCAACGAATTGTAATCTTCCTCAATAACTTCTAAGTTAAATACCGGAACAGCTCCGAATTTCAACTTTTTTTTACCAATGTCAGAACTTGAGAAGTGATTGGCGCAAATCAACAATTTTTTTGTGTAATCTTTTGTTGGAATATTACATTTTTCTCGCCAAATTTGACCCATAGCTGAGTCATAGGGAGGAAACTTAAACATTCTTATCTTTTCACCATATCGCCTAGATTTACCGCATGTTTTTATGCAGCATCGAATGCCGGACTTTTGGAAAATTTTACCAACAGCCGGTACAGAGTCCATTTTTCCTATTCAAAATCGTATGACAATCCCTCAACAATCAATATATAATAATAAGTCCAAAGAATAATCCAAATCGTATGCAAAGTTGTCAACAATTATAAAAGCAACAATTCAAAATCAAAAATAGAGTTAAATATCAAAATACAAAGTAAAAATGGAGTCGATATATAAGCGCAGGAAAACACAACCATTCGCATGAAAGTACAATTCCCAAGTGATTTCGAATCCAATCCACACAATCGAAAACAAGAGAAGCAATACAACACCATGCAAGCTTACGATAGAAGAAGCTATCAATGCATATACACACGCACACACACTTGCATACACATCGTAAGCTGCTTTGCTCTCGTAAAAACAAAACCACCGAAAACGCACATGCTACTCCCTTTCGCTCGCACCAGCTTCTCAATTTTTTGTATACTCTCTTGCATGTTTTCATGCTTGTACTCTCTGTTCAATAGGGGGTCAATATTGGAACCCTAGAACAAAATTTGCTTTGTAGGAGATGCAACTTCTGTATACTATTTATTCTGATAATACACAAAAGCACAAAACAAAGTCACTTCAAACGCACAAAACATATGAAAGTGATAGCTAAATAGCTGTCACCAGAAAACTGTCACAAAAATGTGACAATCACAGTGACTATCACCTTACACGATACCGAAAGCGAGAATGTGACTGTCACTTATCACAAATAACTTTAGCCCATTCCACCCCTGGTATTATAGCCACCAGATTCCGCGTTTTGCATACGACGATTAATCTAAATCCCGAAAAGGCGTCGGTAACTGTTTTGGCAATTTGCTATTGTTAATTTTTTCCTTACAACGTCTTCCGTCGCATCTACATCTACTTCCTTATATTTATTAAGCAATATTGCATACGCATTTTTCCTCATATGAAATTGCTGAAGCAATTCAAAGAAATCGAGCCAAAACTTTTTTTCCGCATTCGATGCCATATTTTTTCCGCACGATGTTCACTCAACGAACTCAGAAATAAGAGTGAAAAAATAACGTAGTTGATCGACAAGCGTTCACACTCAACGACAAATCGCTCAACCAAGCAAAAAGTTGAACATTTTCAACTTTCTGACTACAAATCAACATGCTGGTAAAAGTGGAAACACAATCTGGCTTGCGCGCGCCCAAGCGCCCAACTGGGCGCTTACATTTAATTACTTTGTTTCAAAAAATGGACTTTCTGCCGATTTACTAAAAAAGATAATATTACGAAATTTAGCAATTTTGAACAGTTAAATCATAATCATAGTTAAAGTTGTAATTTGTGACCAAGGGTCCTCTAACAGGAAGTGTTTCTTGGAATTGGGAGCTACTTTAGAAAAACACTATTTTATGTATAATGGTAGTAAAACTTTCTGGGGGAGATTTAAACGGACATGTCGGGAAGACAAGCGAAGACTATGAAGGCTACCACGGAGGGCTGGGATACGGCACCAGGAACTCTTCAGGTGAAGATATCCTAAACATGTGCAAGTCGTACGGTCTTATAGTGCAAAATACCATGTTCGTCAAACAAAGCCGGCACCTGATCACGTATAGCAGCGGCGGAAATGAAACTCAAATAGACTATCATTTGGTATCCAGTTTCATGAAGCCACGAGCTAAAGATTGCAAAGTGATCCTGGGAGACGCGATCGCCCCTCAACACCGTCTCCTCCTGACTGAATTTTTTATGGATGCGAGAAAGAAGTCAAAGCAGCAAACGAAGGTGCCTGAGAGAATCAAGTGGTATAAGCTGGATAAAAGAAAAGGCGAAGCTTTTATTACCATCATGGAAAACTACCTCTTTTCCATTATCGATGAGGTCGGTAATGAGGAGTGCAGAGTACAAGACATGTGGGATTCCCTACAACAATCTGGCCTGGAGAAAGCCAAATCACTGCTCGGAACATCTAAAGGCCCCTGCCAACACGCAAAAGAAACCTGGTGGTGGACAGACGAAGCCAAAGCAGTGATACACGAAAAAAAAATGGCTTTCCAAGCTTGGTCAAAGTGCTCTTCTACTAATAGAGAGGAAAAAGCTCGCCGTGAAAAGGTATATAGATGTTGCAAAGGTATCGCGAAGAAAAAATGCGCCGAATTCAAAGCGAAAAGCATGGAAGGCCTCTATCAGGAGTTGGAAGAAATATCGTCTTCCGCGTCTGACAGGAACCAGGCTACCCAGGAGCTTCGACAAAACAATTTGAACAAAGGAGCAAATATCTTTAAGATAGCCGCCCAGAGAAGAAGAAATGCTCAGGAGATTCGTTTCCCAAAGTTTATTAACAATGCTGAAGGCCAACTCCTTGTGGAAGACGAAAAAATTCTCCACAGATGGCGACAGTATTGCGAGGAACTTCTGAACGAACAGTTTCCCCGAGTGTACTTTCCAAGAGCCGCCCCGAATCATGCCGAAATACCCGACATCACAGTCGAAGAAGTTCGGTACGCGGTTAAAAACTCCAAGAAAAGAAAAGCTGTTGGGCCGGACGGGATACCCTCTGAGTTCTGGAAAAAGATGGGAGACATCGGGTCTAGATGGCTCATGGTTCTTATCTCCAAACTTATGAGAGGCGACACTATGCCTAATCAATGGAGGGAAAGCTATCTTCTTCCATTGCACAAAGGAAAGGGTGATACGCGAAATTGTGATAACTACCGTTCTGTCAAGCTGATGTCGCACACCATGAAGATCGTTGAACGGGTATTAGATAGCCGACTGCGGAAAATAATACGACTATCTGATGACCAGTGCGGGTTTGTCTCGGGTAAATCAACAACAGATGCAATCCAAAGTATAAGGATCATGATGGAAAAGCATCGTGATTCTTCGAAGGACTTGCATATGGTGTTGGTTGATTTCGAGAAGGCCTTTGACCGGCAACCAAGAGATCTTTTATGGGTAGCGCTAAGACAAAAAGGAGTTCCAGAAACCTACGTGCGAGTGATTATGGACATGTACGAGAGAGCAACGACAAGAGTAAGATGCACCGCAGGAGTCACCGAAGAGTTCGCAATCAAAGTCGGTGTACACCAAGGGAGCGTCCTCAGCCCACTGCTTATTATAGCAGTCCTTGATTGCTTGCTTGAAGGAAAAGTGACGGACCCCAATGTGCACCAGCTATTCTTTGCTGACGATGGGGCCATTATAAGTGATGATCAGGCGTCCCTACAACGAGCACTTGATGTGTGGGTGGACATTTTTGAGGGACACGGGTATCGTATTAGTTCAAAGAAGACAGAGTATCTGTGCTGCCCGTTCTCTGACCCTCATCAGCCTATTCCAGACATTTACTTGAATGGAAGAGTGCTTCCCAAGTGTGAAAAGTTTAAATATCTGGGATCTATGATTAATAGAGAAGCAACTTGTGATGACGACATCAAACATCGCGTAAGCGTAGGGTGGATGAAGTGGCGGGAAAACTCCGCCATCTTCTGTGATCGAAAATTTCCCCCTAAGCTGAAAGGAAGGCTCTACACTTCAGTTGTACGTCCGGCGCTCACATACGGTTCACAATGCTGGACAATGCACAAAAAGTATGAGAGCAAATTAACGGCAACTGAGATGAAGATGCTTCGCATGACAGCGGGAGTAACAAAGCGTGACAGAATTAGAAGTTCAAAGATCCGAGGAAGCCTCCACGTAAAAGAAACCATCACAAGAAATATAGAGCGCGACCGACTCAGTTGGTATTGCCATGTTCAAAGGAGAGATCCTTTGAACCCCGTCCAAAAGGCGTTATCAATCAACATTCCAATTTCAACACGCAAAAAAGGCAGGCCGAAAAACAATTGGTGCAAACAAATGCAAAAACACCAGCATTTGATTGGCCTCAGCGATGAAGTAATCCCAAACCGGGAAGCATGCCGCTACTTTCTGAGGTCAAACCGGCGGACCCCACAAGCGGACCAGTAGGAATGCAGTTAAGTGGGAAGGTTATGGTCCTACACTTCTGACCATAACGACGCCGGGATAAAAAGGAAAAGAAGAAGAAAGAAGAAGGTAGTAAAACTTTCTGTGTATATGATTTTCCACATCTAATCAAATCATTAAGAAATGGTTGGCTTCAATGTGACCTTACAACACCAAATGGAGTTGCTAGTTTTAAAGTAGTTAAGGAACTATGGAAAATGGAGTGCAAATCTAATACAAAAATGTGTCTTAAACTTACAAGCCAGCACATATTTCCGAACTCTTTTGAAAAAATGAAAGTAAAACTAGCCACCCAAATTTTTAGTAGGACTGTTCAAGCAGCAATTAAAACTGCTATTGAGACAGTAGGCTTTAAAAGTTGCTCAAAAGAAGTTTGTTTATCTACGGCATGCGTCATAGGAAATATTGACAAAATATTTGACTGCCTAAATAGTGGTTCACTATCTTCAAAGAATTGTTATAAGTCTGCAGTTCAACTTAACAATCCATCACACGAATATATAAAATTCTTCCTTGAATACCTCAATGAAATCTCATTTGTTGACAAAAAGAAAAAAGTATTTTTTTTAGATGGAATGAAATTTACCTTAAACGCTGTATTACAATTAGTAGACGAGCTATTTAAAAAAAAACCCCAAATATTTTTTTTAATGACAAGAGCATTAAACCAAGATAAGCTCGAAAATATGTTCTCGGTTCTAAGACAAAAGGGTGGAAATAAATTAGCCCCTCAGTTGCTGATATAAACACTTTATTAGCACGCTTAATGTCTGCAAATATAGTGCAGTTGAGTTCTTATAGTAACTGTGAAGAGCTGAGTGATACCACATTTGAAACGCTTTCAAATATTTTGTCAAATATGGACTTAGCTGATACAAATAATGAAGAACTCAGTCGAAACGAAAACTCTGAAATAGATATTAACATAGAAATCATTGATGATTTCGTATTAAATGATGACTTTGAGAATTGTTCGGAATTTAGTATCGATTTGGCGTCTTTAAGATACTTCATAGGTTATATCGTCTACAAAATGATACCAAAAATTAACTGCGATATTTGTGTTTCTATATTGAGAAAAGAAGACGAAGTATTAACAGTTCCTAGTGAACTTTTCATATTTCATAAAAATTACAATTCTCTTAAAGATTTTGGTAACCTCGTTGCTCCTTCACAAATTTTCTTGGAAATTAGCAAGGAACATATTACAGTGTTTAGCAATATTTTTGACACACAACCACAAACTGTTGGTATAAAAAACTTGATAAAATCCAAATGCAAAAATGCCACACCGTAATGGTTTTCCACATGTTCTGATCATAAGGAAATAATATTGGACTTCATGATCTTAGTACTCTTGAGGAAGCATTGCTCGTGGGCTTCAGAGAAAAAAAAAATTTCTAAAGCCCGCAAACTTAAAATCCTGTCGCACTAAAGTTTTTGGGTTATTCTTCCCTACATATATCAGATTGAAATTTGCACAAAAATCCCAAATAATGGAATAACGTTAATTGGTGTTACCCGGCCCTTTTAGTTTACATCGAAAAAGTACGCGTACGAATACCAAGCGCAACTTTCAACTGAAGAAAACTAAATATAGAAATCTAAAACTTGAAACAAAATTTTGTCAACACCACGTGCATTCACGACGTTGGATAGCAACACAATACACACTCACACATAAACATTTTAAGATTGCTCTCTCGTTGATTCTCTCTGATCGTGGCTGCTCTCTGGTTGTTACTCTCTGATCATGCTTGCTCTCTCGTTGCTTGAACTTCCCTTCAGTTGTTCCGCCCGCACCATAAAGTGAAAAATCATCGCAGGCCGAGATGCGACTTCTGTATACTATTTATTCTGTGGTATTATTTAAATTAAAAAAATATGTTTCCGTCTTTCGAGCTATTTTTAAGTGAATAAGACAGTGATGAACGTTAGAATTCTGAGGAAGAATTTCAGAAATCGGTCTAACATTCTTGAGCTTGCAGATGACATGTAAGTGGGAATAATTTCGCAGTTCATATTGTTAAAATTATGCTAAATGATTGTTTTTTTAGATTCATGTTTGTGTTGCGCTGCACAGCATTTGCTGTGATGTGAAGGTGCCGTTGAATGAAGGTGACCTTCCCTAACAACCAACCAATCTCACCCACCAATCCAATATGCAACAAGATCTCCAACCATCCAACAGAAAAGCCGCGAAAACTCGTGATGCTCTTAGAGACACTCTATTGTTAATAAAAGAAAGCAATTATTTTGCAACAAATTCGATTTATTGCTCTGTTTATAATTTTTGATTTTATTTTTTTTAGATAATGACAGTTCTTATCTGTCATCAACTCTGAAAAAGTAAGTGTTGCTCTTTTTCTGAACTTTTTTTGTGATAATCTTAAGTGATAGTCACAAACGACTGTCGCCAAAGTGACTTTCACCTATCACCTTAGCCGATTCCACCCCAGAAGTGTTTTCCACCACACGTCTTGCCCTTGAAAGATGATAATTTAAATTTTCTTCTTCGCTTGACAAATCTTTGTGGCTATAAGGCTTCATAAAATGTACATTCAGGGCAAATGCGTTGTCTGCCACGAAAACAAATGGAAGATCTTTATCAAATTTATCTATTTTCCTAGGTTTCGGAATATTTAACATTTCTTTTTCGTAGTAGCGACAAAATGTTGTGCTAGCGAATACTCCACCATCAGATACAATTCTATTTGCACAGGCGTCCACCATCAAAAATTCATATTTTGCATTTACTAATGCCATCAAAACAATGCTGTATGTTTTTTTATAATTGAAATAGTAGGATCCGGATCCCGCCGGTTTAACAGTATTTATGTGCTTCCCGTCTATTGCTCCGATACAGTTGGGGAAATTCCAGAGCTCAAAGTACTCGTCAGTTATTTTTTCCATTCATCTTCAGTTGTTGGAATCTGCAAAATAAATAAATAGTAATTATATATATTTTCAGAACACACCATCAACATTATCACATGCAACTCACACGCCTATTCGAAGGGGAAAAAGGAGGAAATTGGGTAGGGAGCAAGTGTTATTGAAAGCTGTGGATAACTTGGGGAGTCAAGTCGAGAAAAAAGATGACAGCATCTTATGCCGCTTGTTACCGAAAATTAAACGAACGCCAACAGCTATTTGCCAACAAAACCATCAATGAGGTGCTTTACCAAGTTGCATTGGGTAATCTGAATGCACAAAGCCACAGAAAGTTTGACCCTCCGGCAGAAGTCGAATCAAGACCATCCACTTCTTTTGGTTATACCAGCTTTCCCGATATTACATACGCTAGTATGTCACCTAACCCGTTTTCCGGAGTTCCGCAGCAGTTTTATTTCAATCCAACCCCAAGATATCCCTTCAAGACCGTGTGTACTGGTCCGCGAATTGAACCAACAGCAACACAAACAAGCAGCAGGGAATCAGCCAATAGTCCTTGCACATTTGTTGAACAATTATTCGGCAATCCAGAACAAACAGCAACACAAACAAGCAGCAGGGAATCTGTCAATAGCCCTTACACATCTGTTGCGCATTTATACAGCGATCCAGATTTTTCCTAATACATATATGAAATAATAAATAACATTGCTATGTACTTACCGAAATAAACTCCCGAAGTATTTTGATCAAAACTTTACGTGTTTCATGTATTATTCCGTTTAGAGTTGATTTCCCTATGCGGGTGCTGAATCTTAGATCTGAGAAGCGCCAAAAATCTTAACGTTGCCGACAATCGTTAGTGAGGATATATTGCATCTCTTAAAACCGTATTTTGCCTTTGAATATGGGGCGTAGTTTTTATTAGTAATTCTTCGTACGTCGCGGCGTCCATTCTCAAATAATTTCGAAAATCTAAAAAAATCTAAATTCGAACGGAAGAAAATTGATCTCTATTCTTAATCCACGGCTTAACCCACATTCGTTTGTTTTCTATTTTGCCTTCTCTTATTTTCTTCGATTTCCAACAACTCATCGATAATCACAACCGCAAGAAGAGCACGCGCCGCCATATTCACAACTCCTAGTTTCTGTCACAAATGAAATCCGTCAAATTGTAATGTAGTCTGAACGCTAGACATTATTAGTTTTTCGACAAATCGTCGCTACAAATGGTTCAATGTGAACCCTGCTTAAGTCACCACAGCGCCTCATCTACACAGCCAGTTACTTTCTCGCTTCCATCCCCGAATGCCGTAGCAGCCAGCTCAGCACTTCAGAATCGGATAATTCATAATATATATATAAATATAATATCATAATAATTATAAAGGTTTAACTATTCACGTGTCAGGCATAACCTCAACATTCATTCCTACGTACCAAAAAATTAAAGCATATCCTACTCCAAAGGAAACGCAGATGAATTAATTAATAAATTTTAGTACATGGGTTTCTAATCTGACAGTTTTTTAAAAAGTGCATCTGCAGGTTCCCATTTATTGAATCCGACTTTACCCAATGAGCTTGTGAGTAAATTACCTCTAAGTAAAAGGGAGAAATGGGCAAGACATGTGGTCGCCACATCATCTGTTTATGCAAGTACTCGTATATGTAAACTCAACCATTGGTTGAAACAAGTCGCTACTTAGGGCTCAATAGCCATTGGAATCAAATCAGATAACATTCCTAAATCACAAGAGAAATACTCGTATATCTGAACTCAACCATTGGTTGAAACAAGTCGCCACTTAGGGCTCAATAGTCATTGGAATCAAATCAGATAACACTCCTAAATCACAAGAGAAAAGATCAAAAAATAATTCTGTTTATACAATGTTAGAACATATAAGAAGCAAATGTTTTGCATGCCAAGAAGGACACCCGCTATATAAATGTCAACGCTTTAGAGGATTTACAGTTGCCGATCAATGGAACATAATCAAAACAAACCATGCATGCTTTGTTGTTTACGACCCGGAAACGCCCTTTTAAATGCCCTCTTCACCGAGAATGTGGTATTGCTTCTTGCCGTAAATGTCATAATCGGCTATTACACTACTGCAATAGAGACATTTCATCGCAACAACGTTTACTACTAACCATTCCACTGCAGCCATGGTTAATCATCCTAATAGGGTTGCGATCAGTTGCGACCAGCGAACAATAGGTCAAACACCAACGCAGCAAAATGCGTGTATTCATACTAAAAAAAATCTCATAAGCAAATATTATTCAAATTCATTCCTGTGCGACTTAACGGGCCGAAGATTACACTAATAGAGGAAGATGTAACAAATGCAATTGGCATAGCAGGTGACTCATAATTGCTATCGCTGAAATGGATTGGGAATCAATCTACTAGTGAAATGTCGCAGCACGTTAATTTAGAGGTATTAGGTACAACTAAATAACAAATGAAAAATGTACGTACTACAAAGAAATTATTATTGTCAAAGCTTAAGTTTAATTAAATGATTTAAGAAACGATTTGAAGGAGTGAATCCAATTCCCATTGAAGACTACACGGATGCTGTCCCTAAGATTCTAATTAGATATATATATAAATATATATATATATATATATATATAAATTTTAGAGTCATTAATTTTGATGACAGCTTTTCAGCGCACAATACAAAATTAGGATGAATACTCTTTGAGTCTAACGAAAATGACAGTTCGGAAGCAATTGTCAACTATGTCGAACAGAAAGATCTATTAGCCTATTTACATACACATGTGGCTGAGTATTTGTCCATTGAATATTTCGCAACGAAACCCTACAAAACGATTTCATCCGAGGCAGACCAAAGAGCTGAAATGAGTTAATGTCCGTTATGCAACTGGACTTTTGTGGGCAGTTGATAACATCATATTAACGGTAAGTTATACCACTGCAATGTATTTCTACGCGTAGAAGCCGTAAAAAGAAAAATGTCAAAAAATTCTGAATTTGCTGAATGGTATAAGGGTGAAATTGATGGATACGTACAGAAGAATTACGCCCGAAAGCTTTTACCTCCAGAATTGTCGAGTGACAAAAACGAGCGCCTTTAGTATTTACGCTATTTTGCTACTGCCAACGTAAGCCACCAGCAGGGCTCAGCTCCTTTCTCGGGATGTTGGCGGAAGAATTCCCAAGATGGAGTCAAGGGCGGCGCCCACGGTTCGAGCGGGAAGAACTACCTGGTGAACACCTTATTTCGGGCTACTACAACATATTTGGAGCTCAGGCCTATAAAGAACGGCACAGCCAGCCCTTTGTTCTGAGGGTAAGTAAGAACCTCGTCCTCCAGGTTGGAGGTTGTGCTTAGGGTTCACAGCCCTATCGCGTAAAATAAAAACTTGTTCAGAGACAACCAAAAGCCTCGGATACGAACGGATTACATGATGACGTCTAAAAGGAAGAATTCCGGATCTGCACCTGGAACGTTAGGTCCCTTAATAGACCAGGTGCGGCTGGTCAAATCTGCAGACACTTGCAGATTGCGGTCGACGGCAGACACTCCTCCAGCATCTCAGATGTCCGAACCTTTCGAAGAGCCAACATTGACCCGGATCATTACCTTGTTGCAGCCAAGGTAAGAACACCAAAATTTAACGTCGGAAAGCTGAAATCGCAAGAGGCCGCCAGGACCTTCAGTGATCAAGTCTCCCTCAAAACACGATGCAATCTGCACAAACCATAGAACAACAATAGAGAGGTTGTCAGAACGCTATCAGAGAGGCCGTCTCAGATGTACTCGGTGTCCAGCCACCACCTTTGCGAAACCCCTGGTTGGATGACGAGTGCAGGCAGGCCCATCTAAAGAAACAGAATGCATACATGGCTACACTGCATCGACGGACGGAAGCTGCTCTATGAACAGAAAAGGAGGAGGAGCATGCGTTTCTGAGGAAAAAAAAGGAGTACGAGAAGTGCGAAATCGAGGAGATGGGGAAATGCTATTGCAGGAACGACGTTCAAAAGTTTTACCAAAAAGTAAAACGAACATGCCGAGGCTATAAACCCAGAGCGAAAGCCCGCAAGGATGACAATGAACAACTAATAGTGGAGTCACAGTCGATGCGGAAAAACCACTTCAGTAGACTGTACAACGGCGACGATAGTCAAAATGCCGCCGTCAGGCAGAATGGCATGGAAACAAAATAGTTACTGTGAGTAGTCCACAACCAAGGCGACAAAGTCAGTCTATCTCGGACAACCACCTCCGGAGAGTAGTGAACGAACATCTTCGACACAAACCGCCTGCACCCCGTCCAGGTTGTGTGACAAACATCATAAGAGCTTTCACTAAAAAACAAAAAAAAACGAACCATTCACAATGGACGAAGACGAAAGAGAATCCCTTTCACCCAACCTAGACGATGTTAAGATGGCGATATCGAAACTTAAGTCTCCTTAAGTCTTAAGCCGCTGGAGCCGACGGACTCCCCGCTGAACTATGGCAAGCAGCTGGCGATGAGCTGGTCAGGAACATGCACCAATTCATCTGCAAGATATGGTGGGAAGAAAGCATGCCCGATGAATAGAATCTCAGCATAGTTTGCCCGGTCCATAGGAAAGGAGATCACTATGACTGCGCCAATAGCAGAGGGGTAAGTCTCCTGAATATTGCGTACAAGATCCTCTCTACCGTACTGTCTAAGCGCCTGAAACCGTTGTGGACAGTCTGGTAGGTTCCTACCAGTGTGGTTTCAGGCCAGGAAAATCCATGATAGACCAAATATTTACTTATTTACGGCAGATCTTGGGGAAGACCCATGAATTTCAGGTCGACACGCAATACCTCTTTTTCGACTTTAAAGCCGCATATGACAGTGTTTATAGAGATGAGCTATACAGAGCCATGTCATGTTTTAATATGCATCCCTGCCAAACTCCTCAGACTGTGCAAGATGACTATGGAGAATTCTCGTCAGATGTGAACTAACCGAGACTTTCGATGTTAAAAAAGGATTTAGGATTACGTATTGTCATGTGATTTCTTTAGCATCATACTTAAAAAGATCGTGTGGGACTCTGCGGCCAATACAAGAAGTACGATCTACTTCAAGTCTACACGATCGCTTGCCTACGCAGATGACATTGGACGGACAAAGCGAGACGTCAATGAGGCGTTTGCAAATATTTAAGCAGAAGCGGCTAAAGTATGCCTAAGCTTAAATGGGGACAAGACCAAATATATGCTGTCATCACAAAATACATGTAACACCGACGTCTTGGTCAAAACGTCAACTTCGGCAGCGTTATTTTTGAAGTAGTAAAGGACTTCGTCTATCTTGGTTCGATAGTGACAAGCAACAACGACAGGAGCGCTGAGATAAAACGCAGAATAACTCTTGCCAACCGCTGCTCCTTTGGGCTCAAGAGGCCATTGAGTAGTAAAGCGCTCTCTCGAAAAATTAATCAAGTCGGTCCTCCTCTATGGCGCTGAGGCTTGGACGTTATCAAAAGCGGATGAAGAGGCTCTTGGGCGTTTCGAGAAGGAAATTCTGCGTGCAGTCCTTAGTCCCGTTTGTGTAAACGGACAGTGGAGGAGCAGATTCAACCAAGAACTGAAAAGGCTGTACAGCAACATCGGCCTAGTTAGACGCCTATGCATTCAACGTCTAGGATGGCTGGGCTATGTAGAGCGAATGGACATCCCTGCTCCGGCCCGAAGAGTCGTCGACTCCAATCCCGATGGACGACGCAGCAGAGGACTATCGCATATAAGGTAGCGCGCACAAGTGTAAAGGGACCTCAAACAACTGGGCGTGCGGCACTGGAAGCAGCTGGCCAAAGATCGTGCCGGCTGGAGACGCTTGTTAGTTGAGGCCTTGGTTCACCCCGAACTGTAGCGCCACCTAAGTAAGTTAGTAACTTAAATAAAGCTAATAAACTGGGCCTTGTTTTTGATGCAGCCGCTGAGTCCAACGGCATGTCGCTCAATTCAGTGATAATGAAGAAACCTGCATCATACCAGCCAAAATCACTACTATCAATCTCATTTCGATTTCGACAAGGAAAAGTAGGTGTATGCTCTGATATCCGAGAAAAGTTCCTTTGAATTAAAATACGGGAGGAAGATCAAAACGCTCAACGGTTTCTAGGGGGGATGGTAACCAGGGCATGCAACCTGAAGTGTACGTGATGACGTCGATGATATTCGAATCGAAAAGCTCGCCATGCTCGGCTCAGTGCATCAAAAACCTTAACGCCACAACGACTAAAGACTTAAGCCCACGAGCTTTGTACGCTATAGTTGATTGCCACTATGTAGACGATTATTTCGACAATTTTGACACAGATGAAGAAGCAATCACTATAGCGAGAGCAGGGATAAGTACACATAACAGAACTTGTTTCGAGTTAAGAGGGTTAATTCGTTAAAATTTAATCATGAGTTTTATAGCCACGGATCCGATGCGAATGCAAATAGTATTTCCAACAACCTTACGACTAAAAAGGTTCTTGGCATGTATTGGAACTTAAAGAACGATAAATATATTTTCATAATGAAGTTTGAGAGGGTACCCCAAGCGGTGTTGCAAGGGAGAAGGCGACAGACAAAAATCCAGGTGAGGGTTTTGCCATGTTGACCCCTTTGGGTTTTTAGCCAACATTATGATTTATTCAAAAGTACTTCTACAAAAATGTTGGAAAACAAAGACTAATGCAAGTGAAGTTTCCATTTCAGCTGTTATTGGCGAATATCCTATGCCTCGTGCAGGGACGGGTTAAGAATATCCCTGCAGCGATACCTATCGCTTGTCGTAAAAGGCGACTAAACAAAGGTAAACAAAACTCACATCTAGGCAATTTAGAAAACACCAAGGTGAGCCTAGGGACACATATACCACCATTAAACTGCCCCACAAGTGTGCATGCAAATCAGTGGGTTGACACGACTGGAGATCACCGGTGTTGTAAGAGTAAGATCAATCAAAAAAAAAAAAAAAAATCTGGAGCATGCCCGTGTCAAAAAGGAAGGGAAGAATGAAAACGGTCAAACCGTAGCATTATGGAAAAGAATGCTAAAAGGAAAAGCACTACCCCGCCAGGCACTACTAATGGTCGTGATCCTGGGACGAGCAGAAATGCTCGGGTCAGAGCTATAGGATTTCCGGGGGATAGCAAAGTAATGCAACGGCGTAAGCCACATTTAAGAGTCGCGAGTTGGAACGTTGGAAGCATGAGTGGGCGCAGCTATGAGCTTGAAGAAATGATGGTTAGAAGGCGAGTAGACATCCTGTGCGTACAAGAGACGAAATGGCGAAACACCGGTAATCGGGCACGTTTCTTGGACGTTAAAACAAAAGCCTACAAGATGTTTTACTATGGATTGGAACAAGGAAAAAACGGAATCGCCATCATCCTTGCGGCAGAGTTACTTGGCAACGTCTTAACCATTTCAAAGTCCAGTGACCGTTTGATGGCTCTCAAATTGGTGATGCATGGTGAGGTGTGGAACATCGTAAGCGCATATGCCCCTCAAGTAGGATGCGAACAAAAAGAAAAAGATGCATTCTGGCTAGATTTCCACAACCTTGTCAAAATCATCCCAAAGGAAGAGCTTTTGTTTGTTGGGGGAGATTTAAACGGACATGTCGGGAAGACAAGCGAAGACTATGAAGGCTATCACGGAGGGCTGGGATACGGCACCAGGAACTCTTCAGGTGAAGATATCCTAAACATGTGCAAGTCGTACGGTCTTATAGTGCAAAATACCATGTTCGTCAAACAAAGCCGGCACCTGATCACGTATAGCAGCGGCGGAAATGAAACTCAAATAGACTATCATTTGGTATCCAGTTTCATGAAGCCACGAGCTAAAGATTGCAAAGTGATCCTGGGAGACGCGATCGCCCCTCAACACCGTCTCCTCCTGACTGAATTTTTTATGGATGCGAGAAAGAAGTCAAAGCAGCAAACGAAGGTGCCTGAGAGAATCAAGTGGTATAAGCTGGATAAAAGAAAAGGCGAAGCTTTTATTACCATCATGGAAAACTACCTCTTTTCCATTATCGATGAGGTCGGTAATGAGGAGTGCAGAGTACAAGACATGTGGGATTCCCTACAACAATCTGGCCTGGAGAAAGCCAAATCACTGCTCGGAACATCTAAAGGCCCCTGCCAACACGCAAAAGAAACCTGGTGGTGGACAGACGAAGCCAAAGCAGTGATACACGAAAAAAAAATGGCTTTCCAAGCTTGGTCAAAGTGCTCTTCTACTAATAGAGAGGAAAAAGCTCGCCGTGAAAAGGTATATAGATGTTGCAAAGGTATCGCGAAGAAAAAATGCGCCGAATTCAAAGCGAAAAGCATGGAAGGCCTCTATAAGGGTTTGGAAGAAATATCGTCTTCCGCGTCTGACAGAAACCAGGCTACCCAGGATCTTCGACAAAACAATTTGAACAAAGGAGCAAATATCTTTAAGATAGCCGCCCAGAGAAGAAGAAATGCTCAGGAGATTCGTTTCCCAAGGTTTATTAACAATGCTGAAGGCCAACTCCTTGTGGAAGACGAAAAAATTCTCCACAGATGGCGACAGTATTGCGAGGAACTTCTGAACGAACAGTTTCCCCGAGTGTACTTTCCAAGAGCCGCCCCGAATCATGCCGAAATACCCGACATCACAGTCGAAGAAGTTCGGTACGCGGTTAAAAACTCCAAGAAAAGAAAAGCTGTTGGGCCGGACGGGATACCCTCTGAGTTCTGGAAAAAGATGGGAGACATCGGGTCTAGATGGCTCATGGTTCTTATCTCCAAACTTATGAGAGGCGACACTATGCCTAATCAATGGAGGGAAAGCTATCTTCTTCCATTGCACAAAGGAAAGGTTGATACGCGAAATTGTGATAACTACCGTTCTGTCAAGCTGATGTCGCACACCATGAAGATCGTTGAACGGGTATTAGATAGCCGACTGCGGAAAATAATACGACTATCTGATGACCAGTGCGGGTTTGTCTCGGGTAAATCAACAACAGATGCAATCCAAAGTATAAGGATCATGATGGAAAAGCATCGTGATTCTTCAAAGGACTTGCATATGGTGTTGGTTGATTTCGACAAGGCCTTTGACCGGCAACCAAGAGATCTTTTATGGGTAGCGCTAAGACAAAAAGGAGTTCCAGAAACCTACGTGCGAGTGATTATGGACATGTACGAGAGAGCAACGACAAGAGTAAGATGCACCGCAGGAGTCACCGAAGAGTTCGCAATCAAAGTCGGGGTACACCAAGGGAGCGTCCTCAGCCCACTGCTTTTTATAGCAGTCCTTGATTGCTTGCTTGAAGGAAAAGTGACGGACCCCAATGTGCACCAGCTATTCTTTGCTGACGATGGGGCCATTATAAGTGACAACGAGGACTTGATGTGTGGGTGGACATTTTTGAGGGACACGGGTATCGTATTAGTTCAAAGAAGACAGAGTATCTGTGCTGCCCGTTCTCTGACCCTCATCAGCCTATTCCAGACATTTACTTGAATGGAAGAGTGCTTCCCAAGTGTGAAAAGTTTAAATATCTGGGATCTATGATTAATAGAGAAGCAACTTGTGATGACGACATCAAACATCGCGTAAGCGTAGGGTGGATGAAGTGGCGGGAAAACTCCGCCATCTTCTGTGATCGAAAAATGCCCCCTAAGCTGAAAGGAAGGCTCTACACTTCAGTTGTACGTCCGGCGCTCACATACGGTTCACAATGCTGGACAATGCACAAAAAGTATGAGAGCAAATTAACGGCAACTGAGATGAAGATGCTTCGCATGACAGCGGGAGTAACAAAGCGTGACAGAATTAGAAGTTCAAAGATCCGAGGAAGCCTCCACGTAAAAGAAACCATCACAAGAAATATAGAGCGCGACCGACTTAGTTGGTATTGCCATGTTCAAAGGAGAGATCCTTTGAACCCCGTCCAAACGGCGTTATCAATCAACATTCCAATTTCAACACGCAAAAAAGGCAGGCCGAAAAACAATTGGTGCAAACAAATGCAAAAACACCAGCATTTGATTGGCCTCAGCGATGAAGTAATCCCAAACTGGGAAGCCTGCCGCTACTTTCTGAGGTCAAACCGGCGGACCCCACAAGCGGACCAGTAGGAATGCAGTTAAGTGGGAAGGTTATGGTCCTACACTTCTGACCATAACGACGCCGGGATAAAAAGGAAAAGAAGATTGGCGAATATCTTATAAAGGTGAAGTCAAAACAGTTATTATTGAAAAGAAAATAAAATGTAACCCCATTAAGGTACTTTCCATACCTAGGCTGGAATTCGAGCGAAAGCTCTTGGCGTAAGGTTAAAAGATGCAATATTAAAGAGTCATGTCGTCAATATAAGCTCATTGACTTTATGATCAGATTCAAAAATAGTCATTACTTGGATACAGTCAGACAGTCGCTGTTATAAACAGTTTGTTGCACATCCGATATCAGAAATATTAGAGTCTTCAGATGTACGTAACTGGAAATGGGTACCGGGTACTCAAAACCCGGCTGACGAGGGCACAAGACCACAGTCGACAATAAAACCACCGGATGAGTCAATATTGATAAATGGCCCGTCATTTTTACTGCCACCTGTTGAAGAGTCACCTCTAGCACCTAGCGACACCAAGGCATCCAAGTAACTGAGAAAAAATCTACATTTATACTATCAGTTCTTGATAGAAGGTGTATCAAGGTTTAAATGTCCATGTAAACGCATATACCAATATGCCCACTATTAGCTACAAAGCAACTATCTTAAAATTAAGTCAAACACGCAGAAAAACTCCTATGTCGCATAACACAGGGTAAGGAGCATGCTAACGAAATAATATGTTTGAAATCCATTATATCCATATTTAAAAGCAGTCCATCATTCAAACTTATTCCAGTTTTGGATGATGAGGATATAATAAGACTAAGTGGCCGTAGTGGCTCATTGCGTGCAGGGTGACACAAGAAGGCCAAAAATATTACCGAAAAACCATCCAATATCAAAGCTTATAGTGCGCCATGACTACGAAATGTATCGTCACCAAAATCAGGAGGCTATCGTTTGCGCAATAAAGGCTAAGTACTGGATCCCGAACATTCACAGATTCGTCAGAACAGCTAAAACTGAATGCCAACATTGCAAGAATTCATCGGCCGTCACAGAAATTCCTCTTATGGGACAACTACCTTCGGATAGACTTACACCTTACGTTCGCCCATTTTCATTTACGGGGCTTGATTATTTCGGACCGATGCAAGTAACGTCATCAAAAGCGATGTGTAGAAAACTGATTGGATATATGGCGCGATGAGAATACATAAGGCCAGAATCATGCCATGATCATCATTCCACATGCCCCTTATATAAGAGAAAGAAGAAGTTAGTGTGCTTACGGCAGGTTCTGGTCTGTTTTTAGGTGGTTTGGAGAGTCAGTGGGTTATAGATAAGCAAGCAGTATAGAAGCAGCATAGCGTGGTGATAGTGCGGCTGAAGAATCTTCATTATTGGTAACTACTTATTAGTTACCTGGTTTCTTTTTTGTGGTCAACTTTTTTTTTTGGATCAACAGCAAGAGGCACGACACCAGAAGCAGCAATAACTTCACAAAGAGAAGATACCGCCCATCTTTACTCATACCACAGCCTTACGCGAGGCCATAGACCTGTGTAAGAACGTTATTGGCGTGTGCAATTTTATTTTTAAAAGAAAAGGGAAGAGCCACTATGATATCCAGTGCAACACACTTTTTAAAGGAAACCACGTCAGAGTTCTTCTCCTTCACCCCCAAGTGCGAGAGGTTGCTGACGACGTTCCTTAAAGGCGTGTTGTCGATCACGGACTTCGATAAATGCTCCCAAGGTGCAAATAGTTCGAGAATGATGACCTGAAGTTTGTAGGAGCTAAGCCGTGCACCACGGCGCGGGCGAAACGGGAGAAGTACGTATTACCGATCCAATGCAACATAAAGCAGGGGAGTTGCGAACTGCATCAAAAATAATTTTAACAATAATTTTTATATAGCGATGAAGTGCAGAGGTTCGAGGTGCTAGAAGCCTGTATTGTGGGCATTCCTCTCCGAAAAGGAAAAAGAAGCACCTGTATCCAATGTTTGCATCACAAAGCTCGAGGCAATTTATCAATTTCTCCGCTTAAATTCGGCAGAATTTAAATAAATCACTTAAATTACTCCTACATCATGACCGGTGATTTAAACGCTAAGCATAGTGATTGCGAAAACAGCATACCATTTGGGGGAGCTTAATAAGCAATTGGTGGATTCTGCAGAGCATAAAGTACAGAGTCAAGTTACTCGCAACGGGTAATCTGTCGTACCCTAGGAGCGGGTCCTACTGAATCTCATGCTGCCATTGAGACTTGCTGACATGAACGAATGAGCCACTAACTGTCTACGACTTTCATATACTATAGTGACCATTGTGAATTATGTGCCGTGGCCACAGTACCAGACGAATTCGCGGCGATGGCAGGATGCTCAAACTCATACCTACAAATACAAATACAGTTGGTGATTCCCTGACGAGAGCGCTTACTTCGAGCGCCTCCTTTCCACCGTTGAATAAGAATCTGCCAAAATAGATTGACCTCAAGCAATAATATAATCAAGCAGACGATGGACAGTATAATACAACGCCAACGACATTACGATACCACAAACGTGTACCGAAACGCGACAATCGACGCAATGCACAGACCAAAAAGCAGACTCCTAACAAGACTCAAGCTCTTGTGCAGGCGGCTTACTGAGAGACAAAACTCAGAGGTCAGGACTATCAAGTCGCTGATTAAAAATCTCCAATAATTGATCGTGGTGCAATTCCAATAGCTCGAGTATGTTCCCGCAAATATTTAAATAAAATATATCGGAGAAACAATCAGAATGACATTCAGGATCTAAATCTTCCGAGGACGTCAAACAATGAATGCTTTTTAGGAACAGTCAACATTGATATCGAGAGTGCCGTCTTGGATGATTATTTCTTCATGATAAGGTCTCGCGGATCCCCAGGTGATCAGAAAGTGACGATAATGGGAGCTGTCTTTCAAGAATTATATAAGGTTAATGACAACATTCGCACAAACCACGACTTGGAAAACAGAACCCATCTACATCACTTCTACTTTCGATATCGATTATTTGCCATCAGACAATCCTGATATTGCCAGGTAATTTCATTGAGGCACCCTCCATCAGCGGCTGTAGAGATGTACACCATCCTGTTCAGCAACTGAATATTGCATCCAATGGAACAAGTGCAAAAACCAATGCACGGGTGTAAGAGGACCACACCAATTTCGTAGTATGACGCATCTGTGGAATTGTTTGTGAAAATCTGGAAATCTAAATACTGGGTGACTGCTGATAAGAGTTTTTAGTTTTTCTAACTCGTCTACATAATTAGGGTCGGTGACATTAATGCTAGTGTTTTTTGTTTTTGAGATACTTCGTGATTGGTTGGGCTTCTTTCGCGTAGTCCTGTATAAATTTTCTCTAGAAGAAAACCTAAGAAGCTCTTTGTTTCTGCGTTCTTGTCTTTATTAATTGTTCAATCGGTTTTTATCTTATCGGTGTTGGGATTAAGCCCGCCTTTCGTCCATGTATGTCCTAATTCTGTCTCCTTCCTTAAGAAACTACATTTGTCTACCTGCATTTTTAAACCTTTTGATTCAAATTCGTAAAGTGTCGTACTGAATATTAGTATGTCTTATTAATGCATATTGTTATTTCCATTATGGAAAGTTCGCCCGAGGCTAATTGACAAAAAACTCGAAATTATTTATTCCTAAAGAACTTTCTTCCCTCTCTATATTATTATTTGAAATTCCCAATCTTTGCTCGGTTGTATTCTGTTGGAGGCGATTTTTGTCTCAATTCATTCCGAGCTTTCCTGGTTGTGGGTTTTGTCGATAAAAATTATTTAATTCTCTTCTTCTCTCGATATTATCTACCTTCATCGCTTCTGGAGTATGATAGTTCTGCCTATATTGTTTTTAATTATTATTGTCCTTAGTAGTGTTGTCGAAATCGTCCTGAAAATTTCGTTCCCTGATAGTTTTGTCTGTATGCTCCTGAATTTGTTAGCTGGCTTTGATTATTCTGCCTATGCTCTTGCTTAAAATTATTCGAATTGTATTTATTACTATTCCTACCATTTTTATCTCCATGTTCATATTTTTTAAATTCCTCTCTTATACACGAATTTTCAAATCTCCTATTCATTATAACGGAAATATTAACAATATCCCTTGCGTCATCTCTTTCACTGTATTTACTAATAATACTGTCTACATTGCTTTATTCTATTCCGTTATCCCACTGTGATAAACTATCTGTGTTATATTTTAAAATTTAGATTATAGTCGCTAAATCTCTTACAGCATTAATTTTCAGATTGATTACCTTTCTATGGATGTTCGGCTCCCGCTCCGGTCTGTATCGTAGTTCGACGGTTCTTTTTAGGATGTTCCAGGTCTTGGAAGGTCAATAATTTTGCTCTTTCCCTTACCTTGTATCTTTTCATGAAAAATCGTGCTTTGTCGTAACTCCTTGCTGGTGATTCCTGACATGTGGTATTCCACGGTGTTAATGAATGAGTTGATTGTCACATCGCCGGTTCCGGTAAAGGCGGTCCTAAACTTGACCGCTTAGTTCCTCGATGATAGCCATTTCTATTCCTTTTCGGTTATTGTTGTAGATTTCGATTCTGCCCTTTCGCATAAAGGTACGAGGGTGATCCGATAAGTACTTAGCCTACAAAAGAAAAACAAAAATTTTGGAGAAATGGCGATTTACTTTTCAATATAGTCTCCTTTTAGCTCGATACACTTGACCCAGCGATGCTCCAACTTCTTTAACCCGTCTGAAAAATACGTTTTCTCGAAGTCTGCAAAGTAATCCTCCGTGGCGGCGATGACCTCCTCATTCGACTGAAATTTCTGCCCGGCGAGTGACTTTTTCAAGTTTGGAAACAAAAAGAAGTCGCACGGAGCCAAATCTGGAGAATACGGTGGATGGGGCAGCAGTTCGTAGCCCAATTCGACCAATTTGGCCGTGGCGAGTGCGGAGGTGTGATCCGGTTCGCTATCATGGTGGAAGAGCACTTTTTTCTTCGCCAAGTGGGGCCGTTTATTCTTCAATTCGGCGTCGAATCGGCACAATAATGTGATGTGGATCACACCTTGCGAATCCCAGAAAATGGTGGCCATCACCTTTCCGGCCGATGGGACAGTCTTCGCCTTCTTCGGAGCACGTTAGCCGGGTGAAGTCCACTGTTTCGACTGTTCCTTGGTCTCTGGTGTGTACCAGTGGATCCATGTTTCGTCCACTGTCACGAAACAACGGAGAAACTCCTTCGGATTGCGCTTAAACAGCGTCAAACACTGCTCCGAACTGATCTCACGGTTGCGCTTGTTGTCTGGAGTGAGCAAACGCGGCACCCATCGCGCCGACAGCTTTCTCATGCCCAAAATTTCATGCATTTCACCCACGCGATCTTCTGAAATGCCTACTGTCTCAGCTATCTTGCGCACCTTCAATCGGCACGGCGGTCTGCGAATACGAGATCGTGGATTTTTGTCACGTTATCCTCCGTGACAGCCATTTTCGGGGCACCTGGACGTGGCTCATGAAAAACCGACGTGCGACCACGTTGAAACTCGTTAAACCAATTTTTGATGATCGCCATCGAAGGAGTCAAAGTACACAGCGTCCAAACGCTCTTTGATTTTGCTGCGCGATTTACCTTCCGAAAACAAGAATCGAATCACCGACCCCTATTGCTCTCTTTCCATTTTTCTAAAATCCGCGGACACTCCCACTTTCACACGCGGTCGAAATATTCTATTCTACGATTCCGATCCGGCTGAAATTCCGACAGTACTACTAGAATGTACTATACAATAGTAAGTTTACGATACGTAAGTTTTTTTGCGATACTGGCGCCATCTGGCGGTGAGGCTCAGTACTTATCGGACCACCCTCGTATTTCTTCACTGTTTATTAAATCTTTTTTCACAAATGCTTAATAAATTAATCTTCGCGATTTACTATTTTATTTCTACACGTCATATATATATTTATATGTATATACCTTTATACACTTTTCACAATCGAGATATCGTATCACTAGATAACTCTTTCTTTTTGAGCTATCCTACCGATGGCGCTATTTGGATAGTCAACCGAACAGTGTATTAAAAAAAAAAAAAAAAAAAACTTCATTTATTCTCAAATAAAAAAAACTTTATTTATTCTTGAAAATCGGACAGATCTTCAAACTACTAAATGAATACCTGGACGATCAGCGGAAAAAAACTGCTTCGAATTGTCCTTTACCCATCTATAAATAACATTATTATTCCTAATCAGCAGTTTCATAATCGCAATTTTATATTGACACGAAAAGTTGTGTGTGACATATGATTTTTGCACTTTACATATAAACGACTTGCTGTAATTTAAGCAACAGGTAGTTCGTTGCCCCCGACAAGAACGTATCATATTTAGCAGCTGGAAATAGTGACGTATACATAACTCGGGTCCTTTTCTGAATGACACCGTATGGTTAGAAGATCTTAATTACAAGCTTAGCATAAGTTAACCACTGCAATATGTTTTTTAACATGGTAATTGGTAGTAAGTATATTGCGAAAATTGCCACCGTGACTTCTACTCAAATATTTGAAACTAACAGTGGATCGCAACAGGGCTCAGTGAATTCACATTTACCTCAGTGATGGTTTCTCTTCACCATACAAAAGCGTAAGCGGACGATTTGATCGCATACAGATTATAGACAACATTCGACGTTATGATTATTCTCCTGCGCGTGACTTCAGAAAAAATCAGAAGTATTATGATGATTGGAAGTTGGAAATCAACTTTCAGATATTAGAATGCCTTTATCTACGGCCTCTTGGGACACTTGAAAAATTTGGTGCAGTTTTACAATTTGTTAAACATGTAAACACTGCTCTGGTAAGAGCCCGGGGCGCTTTTGATCTGACAAGATGGCTGTTTTATAGCAACCAACTTGATTGCAGCGAAAAGGTATTCTGCTACATGGCCTTGATCGGGCCCATGTTTGCCTATGAATGTTCCGTATTCTTCTTTTCCTTTTTTATCCCGGCGTCGTTATGGTCAGAAGTGTAGGACCATAACCTTCCCACTTAACTGCATTCTACTGGTCCGCTTGTGGGGTCCGCCGGTTTGACCTCAGAAAGTAGCGGCAGGCTTCCCGGTTTGGGATTACTTCATCGCTCAGGCCAATCAAATGCTGGTGTTTTTGCATTTGTTTGCACCAATTGTTTTTCGGCCTGCCTTTTTTGCGTGTTGAAATTGGAATGTTGATTGATAACGCCTTTTGGACGGGGTTCAAAGGATCTCTCCTTTGAACATGGCAATACCAACTGAGTCGGTCGCGCTCTATATTTCTTGTGATGGTTTCTTTTACGTGGAGGCTTCCTCGGATCTTTGAACTTCTAATTCTGTCACGCTTTGTTACTCCCGCTGTCATGCGAAGCATCTTCATCTCAGTTGCCGTTAATTTGCTCTCGTACTTTTTGTGCATTGTCCAGCATTGTGAACCGTATGTGAGCGCCGGACGTACAACTGAAGTGTAGAGCCTTCCTTTCAGCTTAGGGGGCATTTTTCGATCACAGAAGATGGCGGAGTTTTCCCGCCACTTCATCCACCCTACGCTTACGCGATGTTTGATGTCGTCATCACAAGTTGCTTCTCTATTAATCATAGATCCCAGATATTTAAACTTTTCACACTTGGGAAACACTCTTCCATTCAAGTAAATGTCTGGAATAGGCTGATGAGGGTCAGAGAACGGGCAGCACAGATACTCTGTCTTTTTTGAACTAATACGATACCCGTGTCCCTCAAAAATGTCCACCCACACATCAAGTGCTCGTTGTAGGGACGCCTGATCATCACTTATAATGGCCCCATCGTCAGCAAAGAATAGCTGGTGCACATTGGGGTCCGTCACTTTTCCTTCAAGCAAGCAATCAAGGACTGCTATAAAAAGCAGTGGGCTGAGGACGCTCCCTTGGTGTACCCCGACTTTGATTGCGAACTCTTCGGTGACTCCTGCGGTGCATCTTACTCTTGTCGTTGCTCTCTCGTACATGTCCATAATCACTCGCACGTAGGTTTCTTAAACTCCTTTTTGTCTTAGCGCTACCCATAAAAGATCTCTTGGTTGCCGGTCAAAGGCCTTCTCGAAATCAACCAACACCATATGCAAGTCCTTTGAAGAATCACGATGCTTTTCCATCATGATCCTTATACTTTGGATTGCATCTGTTGTTGATTTACCCGAGACAAACCCGCACTGGTCATCAGATAGTCGTATTATTTTCTGCAGTCGGCTATCTAATACCCGTTCAACGATCTTCATGGTGTGCGACATCAGCTTGACAGAACGGTAGTTATCACAATTTCGCGTATCACCCTTTCCTTTGTGCAATGGAAGAAGATAGCTTTCCCTCCATTGATTAGGCATAGTGTCGCCTCTCATAAGTTTGGAGATAAGAACCATGAGCCATCTAGACCCGATGTCTCCCATCTTTTTCCAGAACTCAGAGGGTATCCCGTCCGGCCCAACAGCTTTTCTTTTCTTGGAGTTTTTAACCGCGTACCGAACTTCTTCGACTGTGATGTCGGATATTTCGGCATGATTCGGGGCGGCTCTTGGTAAGTACACCCGGGGAAACTGTTCGTTCAGAAGTTCTTCGCAATACTGTCGCCATCTGTGGAGAATTTTTTCGTCTTCCACAAGGAGTTGGCCTTCAGCATTGTTAATAAACTTTGGGAAACGAATCTCCTGAGCATTTTTTCTTCTCTGGGCGGCTATCTTAAAGATATTTGCTCCTTTGTTCAAATTGTTTTGTCGAATTGTTTTGGCTCCTGGGTAGCCTGGTTCCTGTCAGACGCGGAAGACGATATTTCTTCCAACTCCTGATAGAGGCCTTCCATGCTTTTCGCTTTGAATTCGGCGCATTTTTTCTTCGCGATACCTTTGCAACATCTATATACCTTTTCACGGCGAGCTTTTTCCTCTCTATTAGTAGAAGAGCACTTTGACCAAGCTTGGAAAGCCATTTTCTTTTCGTGTATCACTGCTTTGGCTTCGTCTGTCCACCACCAGGTTTCTTTTGCGTGTTGGCAGGGGCCTTTTGATGTTCCGAGCAGTGATTTGGCTTTCTCTAGGCCAGATTGTTGTAGGGAATCCCACATGTCTTGTGCTCTGCACTCCTCATTACCGACCTCATCGATAATGGAAGAGAGGTAGTTTTCCATGTTGGCGATAAAAGCTTCGCCTTTTCCTTTATCCAGCTTATACCACTTGATTCTCTCAGACCCCTTCGTTTGCTGCTTTGACTTCTTTCTCGCATCCATAAAAAATTCAGTCAGGAGGAGACGGTGTTGAGGGGCGATCGCGTTTCCCAGGATCACTTTGCAATCTTTAGCTCGTGGCTTCATGAAACTGGATACCAAATGAGAGTCTATTTGAGTTTCATTTCCGCCGCTGCTATAAGTGATCAGGTGCCGGCTTTGTTTGACGAACATGGTATTTAGCACTATAAGACCGTACGACTTGCACATGTTTAGGATATCTTCACCTGAAGAGTTCCTGCTGCCGTATCCCAGCCCTCCGTGGTAGCCTTCATAGTCTTCGCTTGTCTTCCCGACATGTCCGTTTAAATCTCCCCCAACAAACAAAAGCTCTTCCTTTGGGATGATTTTGACAAGGTTGTGGAAATCTAGCCAGAATGCATCTTTGTCTTTTTGTTCGCATCCTACTTGAGGGGCATATGCGCTTACGATGTTCCACACCTCACCATGCATCACCAATTTGAGAGCCATCAAACGGTCACTGGACTTTGAAATGGTTAAGACGTTGCCAAGTAACTCTGCCGCAAGGATGATGGCGATTCCGTTTTTTCCTTGTTCCAATCCATAGTAAAACATCTTGTAGGCTTTTGTTTTAACGTCCAAGAAACGTGCCCGATTACCGGTGTTTCGCCATTTCGTCTCTTGTACGCACAGGATGTCTACTCGCCTTCTAACCATCATTTCTTCAAGCTCATAGCTGCGCCCACTCATGCTTCCAAAGTTCCAACTGGCGACTCTTAAATGTGGCTTACGCCGTTGCATTACTTTGCTATCCCCCGGAAATCCTATAGCTCTGACCCGAGCATTGCTGCTCGTCCCAGGATCACGACCATTAGTAGTGCCTGGCGGGGTAGTGCTTTTCCCTTTAGCGTTCTTTTCCATAATGCTACGGTTTGACCGTTTTCTTTCTTCCCTTCCTTTTTGACACGGCATGCTCCAGATTTTTTATTTTTTTTTTGATTGATCTTACTCTTACAACACCGGTGATCTCCAGTCGTGTCAACCCACTGATTTGCATGCACACTTGTGGGGCAGTTTAATGGTGGTATATGTGTCCCTAGGCTCACCTTGGTGTTTTCTAAATTGCCTAGATGTGATTTTTGTTTACCTTTGTTTAGTCGCCTTTTACGACAAGCGATAGGTATCGCTGCAGGGATATTCTTAACCCGTCCCTGCACTATGAATGTTCCGTATTGTTCAACATAAGAGCCGTTGTCCAATGTGACAGCCGTTTTTCGGGTGTTTGAAAGGCAATGTTTCATGACTTGTCTCTGGTTACAATTCGATTTTTGCCCCAACAAGTCCTATACAATAGGCCTAGGATTAAACGTTTGGACAATTTCGAATTGAAACTTTACAATTTTATAAAGCAGCGGTTCTCAAACTTATTAAGCTGTGGAACACTAAACAAGGGCCAAATAAATTTCGGAACTCTTATCGATATAAAAATGAAAAACAACACATTTCAAAATCAATTTTTTTATTTATGGTAAGATATTTTTTACAAGGTTAGTGTGAAGAATGAAACTGGTTCAGTGTTTGGTTTATAATTTTTTAAAGATTGACTTCTATCTCCGAATTGGCAGCGTCCAATCTCGATCTGTACTTAGTCTTTGCATAAGTATACGCTGAAAAACCTGCTTGCAAGAATTCATGTAAAACTGGAAAACATTCAACATTGTTCTTCTGTACACAGGTAAGATAGAAATTAATTTTTTTTTAAAGCTGCCAGTTTGCCTCTTGCAAAAAATACTGTTATGGATTTTTCTTGTAAAGCAGTAGCAGTTTCGTTAAATTTTTCAAAAATGTCTGCAAGATAAGCTAATTTTGTTATCCATTGTTCATCATACAATATATCAAAAGGTTTCCAGATGAAGACATATTTTTGTTCAGTTGGAAAACTTTCAACTGTTATTTTCTGGCGCAATGTTTTTAAATTTTGACACGACGCCTTTAACTTTTTCTACCATTGCTGCGGCTCCGTCGCTACATATATCAATAATTTTTTTCCCAAATAATGATATGTTTATTCATAAAAAAATGTACAACCTTGAATATTTCTTCATCAGTTGTATTGGTTTCCAAAGGTGTGCAGATGAGCAAATCTTCTTGAATAGATGTGTCGAAGGGATACACTACGAATACAAGAATTATTGAAAGGCTGGCAAAATCCGTGCTTTCATCGAGTTGCATTACAAACATATCACAAGCATTCAATCTGCGAACGAATTCATCGTCAATATGGTCAGATATTTTGTGAATCCGATCAGACACAGTGCTGTTTCAACATTGAACTGCTGCAACTTTTTTTGCCGCGGCTTCTCCAAGTACGCAACGGATTGTTACTAACATACACGGTTTAATTAAGAACTCTGCAATAGTGCTTTTCAGATCGAGCTATCCTGTAGCTTAGGAGGAAAGATGTTTCAGTTGCATTTTCGTTGTCAGTTTTTGCAAATATAGTAAAATTGGACACTGTGATTCATGCATGTCTTATTGTTTTTGAAAAAAGCTGATGGTTGTCTCCTTTAAATTTTCGTGAACTGTATCGAAATGTCGTTTAAGTTTTGCTGGTGCGAAAGAACTATTAACTAAATCTTTTTAGCAAACAAGGCATAATGCATCAGGTTCTTCAGAACTTCCAACAGGTATAAATCCAAAAGACAAATAGGAGTTATCGTATCGCCATTTTTTTGAGTGAAGTTTTCTTTCATTTACTTGTTCATCTTTTGTTGAACATGATGCCGCGTTTTTTTCATCCTATAATTTAATAATGAAGAAATAAGTTGGTTGAATAATTATTTCCAATGATATAACATATGCACTACTGAGCTACTAAGCGCTAAGTAATATTATGAAAGTTTGTTTTTAAAAAGAATTATAGAAAATTATAAGGAAATAGAGGAAAAATGTTTATAACACGAATGCTACCCCGTCTCCTCTTCCGGGAAAAAATTGTACCAGTATTCCTAATGCTTGCCCAGTTGTGGTGGAGTCGGTACTTATTTTCTGGTAAGGATTTTTAAAGTTAAAATGTTTTATAATTGAAGTAACATAGGATGGTACGGGTGAAGCATCCATAGAACGCACTTCAAGAGTAACAAAAATGAAATGAATAAAATGCTTGAATGAAAAATCAAATTGAAAATTCAAAATAAATCACAATGATAGTGATAGTGAAGAACACATTAATTTTTGCTCAGATAATAAACAATAAAAAAACTGTTGCGGCAAATTGGGCTGCAACCAAGACTCATTTGTCAACCCCAAATGGAAACAATAATTCCTTTTTTTTGTTGGAGTTACAAATCCTTTATTATATATTAGTTAGTTAATATTTCATATAAATTGTACAAGAACTCACGTAGTCTTACGAAATACTGATCCTCTAAATGGTTATTCCTGTAGCTAACTTCAAAGTCAAATTCAACGTGGATGGTCCACGCTTGCCAATTATCTATCACGAAAGACCAAGGCGGAAATTCGGGGTTCCGTCAAGTAGGAGTGCAGTGGCTCCATCTATGGCCGACTAGGGAGAAGCTACTACCTTTAGTCTCTGCTTACACTTTCCTTAACACTCCCCCTCGGTAGTTTCTCCACTAGGCCCGTGTCCTTCGGGGCTTCGACGTCAAGGATCGCGAGTTTGACGACGGGTCTTTCGTAAATGCCACTCTGCGTTTGTACGAAGGCGCTTCGTACTTGACCATCCTTCGATGTTCTTACCTGAACCACCCGTCCCTTAGCCCAGCAGTTTCGTGGACTATTAGGGTCGATAACCAGCACGATGTCGCCAACCGCAACTGGCTTCACGGGTTTGAACCACTTTGCACGTCTAGTAAGCATGGGCAAGTATTCTGTCACCCAGCGCCTCCAGAAGCGGCTCGCAAATTGCTGCGAGACGAGCCAATTTCTTCTTAGCACTCCGGCATTATCGTCGAACTCTGCTACGGGCTTCAGGCCACCCGCTGAGCCCAATAGAAAATGGTTAGGTGTTAGAGCTTCTTGGTTATCAACGTCAATTGGAATATAAGTCAATGGTCGTGAGTTCAGAATATTTTCTGCTTCCATAAGCATACTCCGCAGTAATTCATCATTCGGATTTCGAGTCGGTCTTATTGAGTAGAGAACAGTCTTTATGGAACGTACCAAGCGTTCCCAGCTGCCCCCCATATGGGGTGAGCCAGGTGGTATGAATCTCCAGTTCGTAGTGGTTGTTGTGAGAGCTTCCGCTATTCTGTCCTTCTGAATCAATTTGAAAGCCTCTTTTAACTCTCGCTCAGCCCCATGAAAGTTCGTTCCGTTGTCACAATGAAACTCAAGGGGAGTCCCACGTCTCGCCATAAAGTTGCGAAGGCAAAGAATACAGGAGTCGGCCGTCAAAGAATGAGCAATTTCTATGTGAACCGCCCTTGTAGTAAGACAAGTTAGAAGAACTCCCCATCTCTTTTCTACTCTTCGTCCCATGTTGACTGTCATTGGCCCAAAGTAGTCGACTCCAACATAAGAAAATGGGCGACAGAATGAGGCCAGTCGTGCCGGGGGGAGTTGGGCCATGATTGGCGGCCTCGGCTGGGCCTTAGCAATCTTACATTCTTGGCAAGCTCTCTTTTCGGCTTTGAGGGCGGATCGCATTCTGATTATATAGAATCTCTGCCGAAGTTCATTTATCACTGTTTCGTCATTTCGATGTTTGTATCGACGGTGGAGGTCCTTGATTATGTGCGACGTAACCGGATGTGACCTGGGAAGAATTATGGGTAGCCTTAAGTCCTCGGTGACTTCTTTTGCATGGCGGAGCCTGCCATATGCTCGGACAATACCATCTTTGTCTAGAAATGGGCATAAACTGAAGAGAGGACTGCTTTTTTCGACGTAACGGCTGGCGCTTAGGTCTGCTACTTCTTCAGGGTATACGCTAACTTGTGCTTCTTTAAACAATGCTTTCTCGGCGCGTTGAAGTTCTTCACAAGACAAGGTTCCACTTATCTTAGGCTCTTTAGTCCTTTTGGTACTCGAGTTGTGCACAAATCGAAACAGGTATGCGGTGCTCCTCACCAATTTTGTCCAGCTGGATATTTCATTAAACCGGAGGGTATTCTCTCTTCCTGAAGTATGACTGCACACGAACTGCGATTTTAACTCCTCAATCGTAGAGTCCAGGACCGTTTCTTGTGGCCAGCTATCCGGAGAGGATTTCAAAAAGGGCGGTCCATTAAACCATCTGCTCTCTGGAGCAAGTTCCGGGGGCTGTCGCCACTTTGTGGCTTCATCGGCGACATTCATTGCACTGGGCACCCATCGCCAGTTCGTGGTTTCAGTGAGCTCTAATATTTCACTGACGCGAACGGCCACGTATTGTCGATATCTTCGGTGATCAGAGCGCAGCCAGCACAGAACAGTTTTGGAGTCCGACCAAAAGTATCGATGAGTAAACTCGATACCGTGCGACTCTGCAATACATTTTGCAAACCGGGCACCCAGGAGCGCTGCCTGCAGTTCTAGGCGAGGAATGGATAGCGATTTAAGTGGCGCAACTCGTGTTTTTGCACCTATCAGGCTACTCTCCACAAATTCACCGTTGGAGGTTCGCACATAGGCTACAGCAGCGAAACCATTCTCACTAGCATCGACGAATACGTGGAGCTGTGTTTCTGAGCCCCATTCGGAGCTCACGTAACATCTTGGGATTTTGACGGCCTCAATCTTGTTCAATTGTCGTATCCATACTTGCCATTTTCTATATTCTCCGTCTTTGATCTCATCATCCCAGTTAATCCCGGAACGCCAAATCTCCTGTAACAGAATTTTAATGTACATGAGGAGGCAAGCAATCAGTCCTAATGGATCGAATATCGTCATCAAAACCCGCAAGACTTCGCGTTTTGTCGGGCGCTTTGACCCAAGAAGAATTTCCGCCTGTTTGGGCCTCACATTAAGTTTAAATGTAAGGCAGTCTGAGGAGGTGCACCACCACATCCCAAGCACTTTTTCCGTTCGTAGTTCAACGTTGACATTCATGTTTACTTCGTCTGTGGGCTCTGACTCAAGTGCTCTAATAACCGCAGCAGAGTTGGAAACCCAATTTCTTATATGAAATCCGCCCTGCTTATGAATGTGACGAATCTCCCGTGCTAATTTGATGGCCTCTTCATCCGATGTTACACTGTCCATCAAGTCGTCTACGTAGTGGTTTTCCTTGATCGAACGTACGGCCCTTGGGAGTTCACCAACGAAGCGCTCAGCATTTGTATTTTTAACAAATTGTGCCGTACACGGAGAACATGTGGCACCAAAGGTCATCACCGTCATGACGTATGTCTCGGGTTTTCCTTCCGTATCACTACCCCACAAGAATCGCTGATAGTCCTGGTCTTCTTTTCTGATGCCGACCTGGTGAAACATTTCCATTATGTCTCCGCAGATTGCCACCTTGTGTTGTCTAAACTTGTAGATGACGGATGTTAAGGGTGTCAGTTGGTCGGGACCTTTAAGAAGAACGGAGTTTAATGAGATTCCCTTGACTCTCGCGGCGGCGTCCCAGACGATTCTGATTTTTCCTGGTTTATTACAGTTTTCTACAGGAAAGATCGGCAGGTACCACGAACGTTCACGACCTTCGAGTACTTCTTTGGGTAAGAGCTTACGGGCGTAGCCCTTCTCAAGATACTCTTGGATTTTCCGGTTTACCTTGTCGGCTAGAGATAGGTCACGTTCCATACGTTTTTGTAGACATATCAGCCGTCTCTTGGCCATAGGGAAACTATCCGGTAGTCTGATTTCATCAAACTTCCAGAGGAGTGTCGTTTCATATCTCCCATTGTTATAGACGGTGCGGTTGGTTAGTAAATCTAAGGCTCGAACATCTTCACCAGACATTATGACCCTTTCAGTTTTCGAGGCTCCGAAGTTGTCATCAGATATAAACTCCTTCGTTAGGCGATGTAGGTCGCTACACTCACAGAGGTGAAAACTGTAGTTTTTACCGGTGCCGCCGTGGACGTCTCTTTCCCCAACGCTATTGCCATGAACCACCCATCCGAGACGAGTTTTAGTCGCCACAGGTTCCTGCAGACTCCCCTCTTTAGACCTTAACGGGAACCCCAGATGAGAGTTGTTAACGCCTATCAGCAACCGCGGAACTGCTTTATTGTAGGACTCGATGGCGATTCCCTGCAGGTGGACGAACTTCTTTTGTAGGTGATCCGTATTAAGCGTCTGAACCGGCAAACAGAGAGCTTTGACCGTGTGAACGTCTGTAAGAGGAAATCTTTTCGCAGTTGGTTCCGTGCTCGATATCTGCAGGTGAATCAACTCGGAATGACTCTCGTATCGCGAAGTATTTCCGGTCCACTTCAAACACAGGGGTCGTGGTGTTCCTCTTGTTTTTAACTGCCTCGCTACTTCTTCGTCTATGAGCGTGAGAGACGAACCGTCATCTAGAAATGCATATGCTTTTATTTTGACTCCTTGCCCATATAGAAACACGGGTATGACTCGAAACAGTAGAGGTGATGTATCGAAGTTCCGAGTATCGGGTTTGCTTTTCGAGTGCACTGCAATGAGTCCGCCATTTGATGGTTGTCCGGTGGCGCTCTGATTTTTGTGAAGAAGCTTGTGGTGCTTTAAAAGGCAGTTATTTATGCCGCAAACGGACTCGGCATTACACCTATAGTTCCTGTGTCTTTTGAGGCACCGGCGACATAATTGATGTTTCCTCACTTCAGCCCACTTTGAGGTACGGTCGAGTTGCTGAAATTGTTTACAGTCTGCTACCGAATTACAGCTGCCCCCGCAAATATAACACTTGTTTCGTTCTTCATCATATCGTGGTCTTTCTTGGTGGGCATTTACGATCCCTCTCGCTCTCCAGGTTTTATTTCTTTTCTCCTCAACCGATGAAGACGGAATCGCAACGATAACTCCATTAGCAGCTTCAGCCATCGTGTACAACCACGTACTTAGATGCGCGAGCGTACATATAGGTAGCGTTTTTTTGTGAATCGCCCAGTTAAGACGCAAGGTGGGAGGAAGCTTGTTCACGAGCTCTTGCATAAGCATGGGATTATTAAGATGGTCCACGAGTCCAGAAGCCTCGATCGTAGCGCATAGATTCTGCACTGCTATCGCGAAGGTGACAATAGTTTCGAGCTTGTCGGCCTTTGGTGGAGGCGTTGAGTGAATCGCATGCAGAAGGGTGTTGATAACTAGCTCGGGTCTCCCGTACAACATTCTTAGGGTTTCGATAACGCGGCGGATGCAATTGGGTTGTATCAAGAGGCTTCTTACCGCTGCAAGCGCGTCACCCTTAAGAGCCTTATGTAAACGCATTAGGTTTTCTTCATCCGTAAACCCACATAGCTCCGTACTCCTGTTGAAATTCGAGATAAAGAGTGGCCATTCCGCCGGATCTCCTCCAAACGATTGCAGGTCTCGAGATATTAAGTAACGTGCTGCTATATGATTTTTGGTTAAATTATTAACCGAAGGTTCTTGATGGCTAGTGTAGAAAGGTAAAGATTGTGAGGTCGGTAAATTAGGATGTGGCTGAGCAGCCTGTGATGGCATTTGAAAATTTACTGAGGAGGGTAGAGCGCTCGTGGGTGACGCGAACGAGTGTTGTCGCAGGTTCGATTGTGGCACCGTGAACCCCATCCATGATTCGAATTGTTGACGTTGGGAGAGCGGTGGCATGAAGGTCGAGAGACGTGCAGTGGCATTTGTTGTGGATTGCAAATGGTTCAGCGATGGCATCCAGTTATCCTCTCCGGGTCTCGATGCGGTTTTAGCTCCTTCTTCCTCGGCATCCTCATCTCCGGATTCTGACTCCACAATCTGACTCAGAACGTCGTACTTTTTTTTTAAATATTCAGCGTCCCTTTTTCTTTTCAATTCGAGTTCCTCTTGTTCCCGCGTTTCCCTTAGTTTTTTCTCCTCCTCTATTTTTTGCAGCTCCAGCTGGAGTCGTTTAGTTGTGTATGCTTTAGATGAACTGGAGGCGGAAGGGCTGTTGGATCTTTGTTGTTCCGAACTAACGAAAATCGGAGCAGTGTGGTCAGTGGATTTTTGCGCGGGATCTGGTGCATCGATGGGGAGTGCGAGCGCAGCGGAGGACAAAGTTGAGTTTTCATCAGGAACGGCAGCAGCTTGTCGATTTCCACGCAGAGCGGCAATGACAACCGCATTCTGTGCGGAAATCGAGGAAATACTTCGAATCAACGAAGAGCTAGGCGGCGCTGATGGTGGTTTACACGAGTTGGTGTTAATAGGCGGGGATGTCACAGAGTGCAAAGAAGGCGTAGGTGCGGAATATGTCATAGTTGCACCATTTGCAGTGCTAGGCTGGATGGCTTGTGCAGCAGTTTTGGCTTCGCTCGGCGCAGATGCGAATACCGCTTCTGAAAGGCTAGATAAACAGATACTCTTACCTGTACACGTTTTACACATGTAAGCTTCTTCTCGTATGTAGCTATCCACTCCGGCACAAGCGTAGTGGTTCCAGGCGTTGCACTGGTCGCACTGAACCATGTTTCCCGCGGAATCTGGTGCATCACAGGAGCAGCAGTTGTACTCTTCTTGCTGGCCTTTGTTGGTTGGTGAACGGACTACTTTGCTGGATGATGTGAAGGGTTGTGGAGTTTTCGTCCTTTTTGGCGGCATCGTTTGAACTTAGTTGTAGATGGTTACTTCCACTGTTCGGATAGTACGATTTGTAAATTGTTGCGGCAAATTGGGCTGCAACCAAGACTCATTTGTCAACCCCAAATGGAAACAATAATTCCTTTTTTTTGTTGGAGTTACAAATCCTTTATTATATATTAGTTAGTTAATATTTCATATAAATTGTACAAGAACTCACGTAGTCTTACGAAATACTGATCCTCTAAATGGTTATTCCTGTAGCTAACTTCAAAGTCAAATTCAACGTGGATGGTCCACGCTTGCCAATTATCTATCACGAAAGACCAAGGCGGAAATTCGGGGTTCCGTCAAGTAGGAGTGCAGTGGCTCCATCTATGGCCGACTAGGGAGAAGCTACTACCTTTAGTCTCTGCTTACACTTTCCTTAACAAAAACTTCCATACCTGTGGGTGGTGTTGGCGAGTCTTCTGGAGTGAGCTTTGCATTCATTGCAACATTAAATAATGTTACTAATAATTTGCACAGTGCATTAAATGATAACTTAAACAGTAGTGTTAGTATAGATAATAACGCGATCAATTCCGTAAATTTAAATGATGGTAATAACATTTTTAATTCCTTGAGAATTCCCGACGCCATTAAAGGTTTGCCGCAGCTTAACGCGAATCGTAGATTATTATTCTGTTTCTTGAATAACGGTGAGAATATCTTATGTATTATGGGTACGGTAAGCGGTTCGCCATATGTGAAAATAATAATGGGAGCGATAAGAAACAAAATAACAGGAGAGGCGAACGAAGTGTTGAATATGTTCGGCACATCTTTGGAATGGTGTGAAATAAAGTCTAATCTTATTTCACATTATTCAGATAAGAGAAATGAGACATAATTGATTAGAGACCTTCATACCATAACACAAATAAACGACACTGTTGAGCAGTACTATTCTAGAATCATGGAAATACCGTCAACCTTAATTAATCATGTTCAGATTCACCAGAGAGACCCTAAGTAGTCGTAGCTAAAAAACCGGCTTTACTCCGAAATGTGTTTAAACATTTGTCACACGACTGTCTGAAACATTAGGTTCAACCGAAAGAGCTATGAGGCCAACTACTCTTCAAGAGGCATTTACATTTTGCACAAAAGAGCAAAACCTATTACATTAGATCCATGGACCATATTTTATCCTGCAAATTAATCGAAACCCGTTTAACTCAAATCCATTTTTCATTCAAAATCCAAATCTATATCCTCAGAAGTGTTCAATAGTTCAAAATAATCCGAATTTCTCAAATCAAAATCAATTTGCATATAACCAGTATCAAGTCCAACACGTAATAGTTCCACACAGAAATAGTTTTCCACCAAATCAATACCATAATCAAAATGTTGTCCCACCCAGATCAGATTTCATCCAACCACTCCCCATCCCAATGGACATAGCTAGCGGCTCCACCCGTAATACAAGAACTCAATAATCGAGTCTCCGACAATCAAACTCGTTCAATAAGCCCGTTAGTAGCACATTTAACAATAATAAAACAACACCAAATGATATGGGCCAGGAAGTGCATAGTATACACCAACAACCTACATACTCGTACTATAGCAACTCAGTTACTGTAGAGAACGTTGAACAACAACAACCTACATATTACAAAAGTGTTAATACTAGTGTGGACCCCGACCCAAACTACTGTCAAAATCTAGATGAATACTTACCTTTCGAAAATCAAAATGAAACATACTCGTATAGGCCCTATACTTATGGCAATGAAGCAAACCATGAAATCGACGACACAAATTTTCGATTAGTCGCCTCGGACAACTAATCGGATATGTTGACATAAATAAACATAGTTCAGATATATTGCCCTATATTAACATATTATCTCCTTCTGGCCGACAGTTGAAGTTTCTGATTGATACTCGGGCTTCAACTAACTTTGTCAATCCCGCATACACAAACCCAGGTAGTCATGAAATCATAAAACCAATCACAATAACCACCATATCCAATAAACATAATCTGGATCGGCAAATTACACTACATGTATTTAAAGAATTCAAGACAGATGACAAATTTACTTTCCTAGTTTTCAAATTTCACTCCTATTTTGATGGCTTAAAAGGTTTAGAGACGATGAATAGTTAATCTTAAACATAAGCTTTCAGAGACAGACAAATCAGCAATACCACTTCATTTTAAGCCTAATTTTATGTCAAAGGTCTGTAGATGTAGAAAACGGTGACATATACGTGCGAACTACTATGATAGGAAAATTCTTTAAAATTTTTGAAGGTATCTACAAAACAACTAACTGGTACAGTAGCGTAGAAGTTATTAATATATCAAATCAGGAACAAAAAGTTTTCTTACAACAACCACTAAAAGTCGAACGCTACAGTAATTTTGATGAGGTAAATAACATATGTAGGTGTTACATACAATTTAGATCAAATGAGGCCCTTAGAACAAAATGACATAACGAATTCACTAAGAACAGACCATTTAAATAGCGTAGAGAGAGCAGAGCTTGTTCAACTGTGTAAACAATATTACGATATATTCTTCAAGCAGAGCAGTAAACTTTCGTTCACCAACGCAATTAAACATCGCATAAAAACAAGTGACGATCTACCAATATACACAAAGTGGATAAATTGGGAAAATGTACCTACTTTACTACTTTGGACTTGGCTTCTGGGTTTCATCAAATTGAAATCGATCGTAGGGATGTTAATAAAACTGCGTTCAAAGTGGATAATGGCCACAACGAATTCGTTCGTATGCCGTTTGGCCTTAAAAATGCTCCGTGCACCTTTCAAGGAGTGATGGACAACATTTTGAAAGATCTGTAGGGAAGAATATGTCTGATTTATATGGATGATATAATCGTATTCTCAGCCTCTCTTCAAGAGCATATGGTTAATCTAAGAAAAGTATTTTCCATTGTAGATTACGAGAAAGCAACCTAAAGCTCAGGCTGGACAAATCAGAGTTCTTGCGCAAAGAAGTGGCGTTTCTTGGTCACATAGTGACATCCCCCAACCCTGATAAGATTGACTCAATCTATCGTTATCCTATTCCTAGTACTCAAAAACAGATAAAGTCTTTTCTTGGACTGTTGGGATATTATCGTAAGTTTATCCAAGATTTTGCGAAAATGCTTAAAAAAAGGGAAGAAAAATCACACCAGATCAGACGTACATTAGCTGTTTCAATCATTGTAAAGAAATCCTTAGTAATAATCCCCTTTTCAAACATCCGGATATTTCGAAATCATTTAATCTGACAACAGATGCAAGCAATTTTGCAATAGGCGCCGTTTTAAGCCAAGGTGATTTGGGTTCAGATAAACCTGTATCTTATGCGTCACCTACCTTGTCAGAAACCGAAATAAGATATAGTACTGTTGAAAAGGAATTACTAGCCATTGTCTGGGCAACCAAACATTTTCGACCTTATCTTTATGGGCGTAAAATCTATATAGTTACGGACCACGAGCCAATAACTTGGCTTTCCTCTTTAAAAGACGGAAACTTCAAATTAATAAGATGGCGTCTAAAACTTGAGGAATTCAACTATGAGATCATTTACAAAAAGGGGAAAGCAAATACTAACGCCGATGCTTTAAGTAGAATAGCGATGAACATTAATGAATCCTTACAAAACAACATAGATGACGTGGAGCATAGTTCTAAAATTTCAACGGTTCATTCCGCTTCCGAAAATCTAGACGAGGGTATACAAATTTCCGAGCTCCCCTTGAACGAATTCAGTAATCAGCTCGTTTTGACAAGGACGAATTGTACGACAAAACCAACAACGACTTAGTTCCTGTATATACAGATAATGACACCTTTAAAACAGTCCAGGCGGTGTACTCAAAATTCTTTGCGAACGGTAAGATATTTCAGATAATTCGTTGTAACGACAAGTTAATCGACCTAGTAGATTGTGATATTCAAGACGCCGTCATTAACGAATACCATATTAACAGAGGCATAAACGAAACACTACAACACCTACGTAGGAACTACTATTTCCCTAATATGAAAATTAAGATATCCAAAGTAATAAATAATTGCGGAAAATGTCAGTTACTTAAATATGAAAGGCACCCTCCAAAAGTGAAATACGAGCTAATAGAAACACCTAACTTACCTTTAGATATTTTACACATTGATGTCTATGCAATACATAATCAACAGATGTTGACAGCAATTGATAAATTTTCTAAGTTTGCATCAGCGTACATTTTATCGGCACGTAACAGCGTCAATATAATACCGGCACATAAAGGAATTCCAAAAAAGATAGTTTGTGATGCTGGGCCCGAATTTAAGTCTAACTTATTTAAAGAATTTTGCGACCAATATGAAATCATGGAACATATAACAACACCTCAAAATTCTACAGTAATTCACCAGTTGAAAGGTTTCTTTCAACCTTAAGTCCGGTATTACACGTTTCAATAGTTGCCGCGGCAACACGAACTTGTGGGTAAGAGAAGTGAGAGGCATCCGGGGTAGGTCGTGTTGCCTGTACCGGCAACACTTTGACGTTTCCCTTTGTTATTTTCTCATTTTTTGCCATTTCTCCTTTTTCTCATTCGCCAGATTTCGAGTGCAACAACAACTCAAACAACTCTGGGAAATGAATCAAAAAGAAAATGCACGTTAAGTGTCACTTTGTTGCGAGCTCTGTGTTGAAACGTGTAAAGATAAAGGCAACACGGACAGAAAACACAAAAGAAAATAAGCAAAAGTTGCCAGCAACTATTGAAACGTGTAATACCCGACTAACGGAAATCTATAGAATCATATATGATAAAGAAAAGAAGCAAATATGTAAAGATGTACTTAATGAAGCCCTTATCATTTACAATAACAGCATCCATTCAGTTATTAATCTAACACCAATAGAGTTACTTACAGACAGAACACCAAAGTTCATGAAATCTATTAACTATGAATCCGAACATGGTTATATCAATAAATTGCAATGTTTATAAAAACTTTTATACGACCAAATCTAATGTAAATTAGAAAATTGTAAATTACACAAACAAGATATGAGACGAGAAATACCACCTACATACTATGAAAACGACACGATATATGAATTTAATAACAGACAAAATAAACTAGCACATAGAGCGAAAAAACTAGTTAGGTCAGATAGGAAAGTAATCGTTCTCACACCAAAAAACAGAAAATCTCATAAAAATAAGATAAAACACAAAAGGAAATTAAGTTAGAAACATACATTCATAGTAAGATATAAATAAATACCATCATTGCTATCACTCATAAGCTGACCAACTCCACTCCAGTGGAAGATAAATTTAATTGTATCTACACATACTCGTTTCGTCCACCCAAGAAAATGAGCGAGTGTCGTTGGGTTTCTGCACCCACTTCAACTATGATGTAGCTATTCAACAATTCCTTACCAATATCCCCTGCCACTACCCTAACCCAAGAGCAAAGTTAATTTAAGTTTGATAGGTCACATGCATACATACATACTACCGGACGTCATAGCCCTAATCTATCTATATATATAATACGCCAGTGAAGACGCTTCTCCTCCTAAACTAAAAGTCGCACAATCAAGTGCGATACACCGTTGGAAAGGTATTTGTCTGAAGTGGTGCACTATGTAATAAAATTTAGCAAAAATTTAATGCTGGAGTGATTTAAACCGGATTTAATTAAATATTCCTTTATGTAGTTTATTTTATATTCCGTCAAATACATGAACCACATTGACCACTAAACCCAATTCCCCAACCGCCAATTGATTGTTGCATTGCATATTTTTAGGAGTTAATCGACATCTAGATAAATTGGAAAAGGATACATACAGGCACTATCCTATTAGCAATAATATTTGGTGTATCTAGAAAACTGGACCGAAATTGCAAAATATTTTAGTTTTTCTTGATTTATACACTAAACACTAATTGTATTCTAAATTTCAAGCTTCTATGTCTGCTAGTTTTTAATATATATCTAATCACTCAGTTGATTACCTATACCTAGAATATAAGAAATACATAAAAGAGAAATAAATGTAGATAACATGCAAAAAAGCCATACTCCCGGCTTAGATCAATGAGCAGTTGACTTTTGTCGCTAATGGATATAACATCAAAAATAAAATCATTCTTAAAAAATAAAGTATAGACTTTGAAAAGTAAAAACATAACTCGCCAACTATACTCACACGCATGCATACTTCATTAATTGTTGGTCCCAATTTTCTTTGGAAAGTGGATGTTGCTGTACCATTTCTGTTTGCTTTTTTTGCAATTATGGGTAGCTCACACTTCAATAAAAAGAAAATATCAACGTAAAACATTTTTTTGCGCAAAAATGTTGGTAACTACATTCCTACAAAATTTATCTTTGTGTTTAACTATTCTTAATTCAAGAAAGTCGCGGCACCCTGAAAACTCTTCCTAGGAATCCCAGGGATCCGCGGAACACAGTTTGAGAACCGAGGTTGTAAAGAAATTAAGTCACCTAGCAAAGGCAATGACTTTGGTCCATAATCTCCGGACCTAATTACAATATCACAATTATTTATGCAACGAGAGAATATGCCTTAATGGTTTTGTCCCACTAGAGGCATTACTCTATTTAAATCAATTTGGGCTGAACCAGGATAGATCTGCGATGCCGCTTATCTTCTACGTTGCTCACAATTCCGTGAAAGTGCGGTTCCTCTACGAACATAATGACGCGGTCCGCGAGCCCGGATGCATCAGGTTCAGTATAGTATTGTAATTACACGTGGAAATCGAGGAAATGTTGTCCGACAGCATCAACCGACTTCGACAGTGGTCAAGTTTACATCGTGATTTAATTTAAAATCAATTTGTGTATTTATCTTGCCATGCAACATAACCAGCATTTTGTTGGTATTGTAATTTGGTGGCAAAAATTATTATTTTCTTGGGCTTCCTGCTCACAGAACATTTTCTTTATCACATTGTAACATTCAATAATATATTGTAGCATAGTGGCGTAAAAAAGGGTTAACAGGTACATTGCGTTTGCCATTTTCGTTGTATTACTAACAGCTAAAGCCAGCAGATAATCACATGTTGATAATGAAGTTCGACATGCTTGCGTTTCCAAATTGACCCATAAATGAGGATTAAATTTCAAAGGATAGAATGATATGGGAAGAAACGGCTTGCTTCACCCAAGAATCCCTTCTCATACCCACTTATCTTTCTCTTCATCTTTCAAACAATTTGGCGAGCTCCTACCAATGTGAACAAGCACTTACATACATTCGGTAATGTGTATAACAAACCGACACGATTGGTTGTGGTGAAAATGCAGCCTGATTGAGAGAGGTGCTTTGTCTTGGCATTATCCAGTGCTCGTCAGAACTTTCCATATCTGTTATACGTATCTTGATGTCTCTGTCTGTATCTAAATATCTTAACAACTTAAATCTATGTCTTTCGACGACTATATATAAACTTACGATTGACATCTTTACAACTTAACTTATTAAGGAAAAAAACTTCTAGATTACTGGACATTCGACAAATCATTGAATTTGAATTTTGAAAAAAAATAAAGTGTAAAATAAAGTTTAATATGGATAGAATTGGCTTTTTTATGGGCTTGGAAGGATAGGAAAATTATTTTGTTCCAGTAATTCCCACAGCACAGTGGGAAGCACAATTACACACGAGCTCAATTATTTCCTCCTCCAAGGCAGTAAAGAAAATTTCGTTATTTTCACCGCCACCTGTTGCTTTTCTTTCCCGTTTATTGTGAGCCAGCTTTTTTTCGCAAAGCCGATTTATGATCTGACCTAACCTAAATTTAAAATAGTCCGAAATAATACTGCTATGTTATTTGAAGAATTCAGTTAATTTAAAGAATGGAAGCACCTTTTCCCATTCGGATTTTTCCTTAATTGGAGGTCCCAAACTATTAAGCTGCCTTTTCAATTCTTTCCAAAACCTTTGCACAAATTCAGAGTCTTTTCTAGTGAAATTCTTGGCAATGTCGAGATTTTATTTCATGGCACGGAAAATTGCATCGAACTTCTACCGTGTTGTTTGCTTTCTAACAATAAAATCTGAAACTTACTTTTCATTGCACCAGCTCATGTTTCTTGCTTGAAATCCGCAACCAAAATGATTCGGATTGAAAACCACAAAATGTATGCAGCGCGGATGAGTTGCGTTTTCTATAATACCATACCATTTTTTCACACTACTTTACCGACATCCGCTCACTTTCTCGATTGCGTTTTCAATAATAGGAAAACAAGCGGATGCGAAAATATTCCCCCTGCAGTCAAATCCGCCGTTTTCCATAATCGACATGAATGTTTACAAGAAGGGGATAAACTTCTTTTGGGGTGGATTTCGATTACCTATTCCTTCACAATCATATAGAATCCCAAAATCACATTTGAAAGGTGTTTGGAAATATACTTCAATGGTGAATTGACGCCCAAAATATTATTATATAATCGATAATCTTCGAGAATTATTTTTTTTCATTTCATATTATCATATTATTTTATTGAATATATTATACTGAATTTTTGGAATCAAAAATTAAAAATAATCTGCAAAAGATTTCAATTTCCCTATTTTGTAAATGTCTGCTGCCAGATTCAGAAAGTATTTCAAAGGCAACGAAACTTCAAGAAGAAAATGAACGATCTGATATATGAAATGCAAGAACAAAATGAAGATGCTTCACAAGACACAACAACTGCAAATAGGATGTCATTTCCAACGCATTGACTATTAAACCTGTGTAAATTGGTAACATTAATATAATGCATATATGATATTTACATATGTATGTTGATGTTGTGCAAAAGAAAGAATACGTTTTATTTGTTCTATTTGTTCTTTCAACTGGGTTTGTTTGGTTTGTTGTTTACTTACTAATCTTAATTTTAGTTAATTCAAGCAAATCGAGTTTTTCGATTTTTCCCAAGACAATGATAAGAAAATAATGAAAAAAAAAAATAAACCCGACTTCAATTTCTGTTTTTTTTAATTCGTGAAACCAAACAGGAAAAACGTTACTCCAAGTCTTCTTATGCTAACTGAACTATCCTAGCTATCCTTAATCTACCCCAAACCAACTTAAACCTATTGTACAAGAGTAATAATCTATATATATAAAAAATTGTTGCAAGTTTTGGTGTGACTTTATAACTCACGAACGATCTAACCGAATTTGATCAAACTTTCAGGGTTTGTTTGTATAGTCGTGTAGATGGTTTATGTTATAGTTTGAACGAAATTGGTTGATGCGTTCGTGAGTTATGGTCTTTTATATCAATAACTGACTCTGTTCATATAAAAAAAAATATGTAGGCGCACATTGACACTTGTGATTATTATACGATTTTTTTGTATCGAGCTCCGATTTGAAACGAAATATTTTGAATTTATTTGCTTAAGCCCGAACGTGTTTGTGACAGCGCTTGCCGGTAAGTATTGTTATTTCATTGTTTATGGTATTGTTTTCCAACTTTCATTATCAACCGTGCAGACTTTTCGTTTGCGTTTGGATGCATTTTTAATGGGGTTTAGTTGCGGTGAATGTGGAGGTGTTTGGATTACTTAATGGCAGTTGTTACGTAGCCATTCACGAACGATATGAGTTTTATGTATCGAGTCGTTGTCCTGATAAAATTTAAAGTTTTGCAAAATTCCCATTCTTTCCGCACCTACTCTTAAATTTTTCTTTAGTATGTATAAATAAATCTTCTTATTCATAATATCTTTTGTAATTACCAAATTTCCAGCAACTTTAACCCATATACACCCCCTCCATGTTTAACAACTGGTTTTATATTTCAATTTTCGAACTCTTTATTTGCTTTCTGCCATACCATTATCAGATGTTTCATCAACAATCGTTTCCGAAGGGATTGTGCTTTTTTTTTGTTTTTTTTTCTTTTCTATATTTCATGCAGGTTCAAGAGTGTACGCTCTTTTAATGTTTGTCACACAACCTGGACGGGGTGCAGGTGGTTTGTGTCGAAGATGTTGGTTCACTACTCTCCGGGGGGGAGGTTGTCTTGGGATTCGAGAGATTCGACTGAATTTGTCGCGTTGTTATATTGGAAATGTACACGCAGAATACGCAGAGTATGAATTTTGAAGTGATCTTATGCTGCGAGTGTTGCGAGTGTGCCTTTATCAGCATTTATTGATCATCTCTCATTCACAACTTGTGTTGTTGCACAGTTTTTTTTTCCGTATAGAATTTTTTTTTGGCTATGGCCAGACTTGAACTACAGACCTTCCGCATGCGTTCTTCTTTCTCCGTTAACTTTTCGGTTGACCCAGTTTTGTATCTTCGAACAATATCGTCGACTTGGCTTTATGTTTAGAATTTCAACAATTTATTTGTAAGTTTCAGCTTTTTTATAATGGAAAATGACAAGATATCACTCTCCTAAAGTTAATTTTTTCCTTTTTTAGCCCATTGTGATTTTTTTGAATAGAACTAAATAATCTGTTTATTTTAATAGTATTCCAGTAATTAACTGTGTAGTTTATTAAAGCAGATTCTAGAAAAAGAAAAGAAAAACGGAATAGTAATGGAAATGCTTACATTTCGACTTTTTACGTTTACACCTCTATCGGTTATTTAAGCAAACACGTTTCATTACATTATTATATTATTTTTTTGTGCAGTACGTAGAGGATATTAGTTAAAAATAATGAAAAATAATCAAATTTATCTTAAAATGTAGACACTCACTGTACGTATCAGTGAATTATTACATTTTTTATACGTAGAAATTATTTGAAATGCCACGTCCAAGACGTTCAAATATTGGAAGACGTACACGTCATTCGAGCCAAGTAACAACCAATCGAAGATCACAAACTGAACGAGATCGTAATCAAGTAAATTCATCACGGAGGGAACAACGTAGATGTATAAACCAATTGGTTGATAACGCAAGCACGAGAGCAAGGCAAATAAATCGACGCACGCGTTCCTCAATTCAAAGCGTACGACAAATGGAATTGGCAGCTTTTAATTACGATAGCGCAACTAATTATAGTATTCATTCTCATATTGGCCAAATGAATAAAAAATGTGTGCATTGTAATGCATTAAAATTTATGAATGAAACGCCTGGCATGTGCTGTGCTGGTGGGAAAGTTATATTGCCTGTTTTAGAATCTCCACCAGATGCCTTGCGTTCATTAATTTATGCCAATTCACCAACGTCAAAGCATTTTTTAAGAAACATTCAAAACTATAATTCATGCTTTCAAATGACATCTTTTGGAGCTACAAATATAATAAGAGATGGATTTATGCCGACGTTTAAGGTAAGTACATCGAATAGAGTAAATGATATAAAATTTGATTTATGTTCCGTCCCTGTATTTGATGTCTTAAAAAATTCAGATTCGTCATCATCATAATATGGTATTTCAATATTACAGATCCAAGGACAGATATACCATAGAGCTGGATCATTGTTGCCATTCCGAGATGCTGATCATCAGTTTCTACAAATATATTTCATTGGTAATGAAAACAGTGAATTGAATCAGCGTTGTGCAATTGCTTCGAATACAAGAAGAGAAATCGTGCGTGAGCTCCAAAAAATTTTCCATCAGCACAATGAATTGGTCAAATTATTCAAGAGTGCACTGGATCAGATACCCACCGATAATCATAAAATTATAATACGTGCCGACAAAACACCAATCGGACAACATGCCAGGCGATTTAATGCACCCACAGTCGATGAAGTGGCAATCGTAATAGTTGGTGAACAATTTCGGACAAGAGATATTGTTTTGTACCGTAGGAATGACCAATTAAATTGTATCTCCGAACTTCATCATTGTTATGATGCATTGCAGTACCCGATTTTGTTTTGGAGAGGAGATGATGGCTATCATATCAATATACCGATGATAAATACAATGACTGGTACTTTTTTTAATAAAATTTGAATTCAGATACCTAAAAGAATAATTTGTATTATTTTCAGGTCAAGAAACAACGAAAAGAGTTAGTGCGATGAATTTTTATTCGTATCGACTTATGATTCGTGACCAAGAGGATAATTATATTTTGCGATGCAATAAACTTTTCCATCAATACATTGTGGACATGTATGTTAAAATCGAAAGCGAACGATTGAATTTCATCCGTCATAATCAAGCCCGATTGAGATCTGAAGAGTACGTACATTTACGTGATGCACTATTGAATGATGTAGATGTGAATAATATTTATCGTTTGACAATATTACCATCGTCATATATCGGTAGCCCACGTCATATGCACGAGTATACGCAAGATGCCATGTCATACGTTCGTCATTACGGTCGTCCAGATTTGTTCATCACATTTACTTGCAACCCAAAATGGACTGAAGTGGATAATTACTTATTTGATGGTCAGGTGGCAACAGACCGACACGATATAACTGCTCGCATATTCCACCAAAAATTGAAAAAGTTGATGGATCTAATTTTCAAACTCAGTATATTTGGAAAAGTGCGTTGCTATATGTATACAATTGAATGGCAAAAAAGAGGCTTGCCGCACGCTCACATTTTGATATGGTTGATACGGAAAATAACACCAGATATGATTGATAGTGTTATATCGGCTGAAATTCCAGATCAAACCATCGATCCACAATTATTCGTAATTGTCACGAAAAATATGATACATGGTCCATGCGGTGAAATTAATACAAATTCACCATGTATGATCGACGGCAAATGTTCAAAGGGTTTTCCAAAACAATTGATTGCTGAAACAATACATGGTGATGATGGATATCCACAGTATCGTCGGCGATCAATTTATGATAATGGTAAAACGACTACTATTCAAATTCGTAACGAAAACATTGAAGTTGATAACCGTTGGATAGTGCCGTATTCACCGTTGTTGTCAAAAATGTTCAATGCTCACATAAATGTCGAGTACTGCAATTCAGTCAAATCAATAAAATACATTTGCAAGTATATTAATAAAGGCAGCGATATGGCTATTTTCGGAGTGACTGCTGAAAATAAAACTGATGAAATTTTGCAGTACCAAATGGGACGATATATCAGTACTAACGAAGCTATTTGGCGAATTTTATCGTTCCCAATACATGACAGACATCCTGTTATTATTCATTTAGCAGTCCATCTTGAAAATGGCCAACATGTTTATTTTACTGATGCAAATGCCGTTCAAAGAGCAGTACAGCCTCCACCAACTACACTGACAGCTTTTTTCAATTTATGTGAAACGGATGAATTTGCCAGAACATTATTATATTCGGAAATACCACGATATTTCACTTGGAACGCATCAAGAAAAAAATTTCAACGACGCAAACAAGGTACTTCTGTAGATGGTTACCGAGGTATTTTTTCAACGGATGCTTTAGGTCGCATTTATACAGTTAGTCCAAATAATGTTGAATGTTTTTATTTGCGATTGTTGTTAGTGAACGTTCGTGGGCCACAGTCTTTTCATGATTTAAAAACTGTTGATGGTGAATTGTGTGCAACATATCGTGATGCATGCCAACGGTTGCGTTTGCTTGAAGATGATACGCATTGGGATGCTACGCTTCATGATGCATCAGCTTCAGCTCAACCAAATCAAATTCGTATGTTATTCGCAATAATAATATCAACATGTTATCCATCAAATCCACTTGAATTGTGGAATAAATATAAAGATTTCATGGCTGAAGACATTTTGACTCGACTTCGCCATCGTTTTACCGTTCCTGATTTGACACCTACACTCGAAATTTATAATGAGGCTTTGATATTGATTGAAGATATTTGCCTTTTGATTGCCAATAAAACATTACGACAATTAGGCATGGTCGCACCAAATCGTCCAATGCATGATTTATTTGAACGAGAATTGCAACGTGAACAGCAATTCGAATGTGATGAATTGTGTGCGTTTGTGCAAACACACATTCCACAGTTGAATGATCAGCAAAAGAATGCATATGATAGAATCATGCAAGCTGCCATTAACAATACTGGTGGATTCTATTTTTTGGATGCTCCTGGCGGTACTGGAAAAACGTTCCTCATTTCATTAATCCTAGCAACAATTCGATCCAGACGTAAAATTGCATTGGCACTTTCTTCTTCTGGTATTGCAGCTACATTATTGGATGGTGGCCGAACTGCACATTCCGCTTTAAAATTGTCTTTAAATATGCAAGCGGTTGAAATTCCAACGTGTGATATTTCGAGAAATTCTGGAATGGCCAAAGTTTTGCAAGAAGCGGCAATTATTCTATGGGATGAATGTACGATGGCCCATAAAAAATCATTGGAAGCATTGAATCGAACACTACAGGATCTACGTGGGAATCAACACTTGTTCGACGATGCATTAATATTGCTATCTGGTGATTTTCGGCAAACATTGCCCGTCATTCCCAGATCAACTCCAGCTGATGAGATTAATGCATGTTTGAAAAGTTCGTTTCTTTGGGCAAATGTACAGAAATTATCGCTTGATATAAATATGCGTGTACGTCTTCAAAATGATCGATCAGCGCTTGAGTTTTCAAAGCAATTGTTGCAGATTGGCAATGACAAAATTACAAGTGACTTAAATGGCTTTATCAAATTACCAAATAACTTTTGTACAATTGTAACATCAAAAGAAGAACTAATTGATCGCGTTTTTCCAAACATTGTTGAAAATTATAAAAATCATATCTGGTTAAGAGAACGTGGAATTTTAGCACCAAAAAATGCAAATGTTGAAATGACATAAATTTTCAAATACAACAGAAATTGCCAGGTGAATTTGTATCATACAAATCTATTGATACGGCGACGAATAACGAAGACGCGGTAAATTATCCGACTGAGTTTTTGAATTCTTTGGAACCACCCGGCATGCCACCGCATCGTTTGAATTTAAAAGTTGGATCATCGATCATACTTCTTCGAAATCTCAATGCACCAAAACTTTGCAATGGAACGAAACTTTCCGTCAGAAAATTAATGCCCAATTTGATCCAAGCAACAATTCTCACAGGGAAAGCAGAAGGAGAAGTTGTACTAATACCGCGGATCCCATTAATACCAACAGAGATGGCATTTGAGTTCAAACGTCTTCAATTTCCTGTACGTTTATCATTTGCTATGACCATAAACAAAGCTCAAGGACAAACGCTTCAAGTGTGTGGAGTGAATTTAGAGGAACCGTGCTTTTCTCACGGACAACTATATGTAGCATGTTCCCGAGTAGGAGCACCCAAAAATTTATTTCTTTATGCACCAAACAATCAAACCAAAAATGTTGTATATAAAATTGTATTGCAATAATTAACTATTTATTTTTCCAAATAAGAAAACAAAAAGAAACCACTGAATTTGAGTCAATGTTAATATGCGCGCCCAGCGAGGCACGCCGGAAACAGCTAGGATATATAATTTTGATTTTCAACTATTACTGAACTTATTTCTTTTCAGTACTCTTAGTAAAAAACTGAATTAATTTTGAGGCGGTACGAAGTTCGCCAGGTCAGCTAGTAATATATAAAAAAAAATTAACCAGATTCAACGAGACAAAAAAAAAAGAAATAAAACAATAATGAATTAAAAAAAAAATCATCGGATGTATCGCCCGGGATACTTTGCAAGAAAAAATTAAATAACGAAAAGTTAAATAAAACACACAAGGTCGGTTATGTATGATTTTTATTAGTGTATCGTCGCGTCGTCCACGGTGATTTTATGACAATTAATTTTTTCCTCGGAGAGATTGTGATGATGAAGACTGGTCACCACTGGGTCTTTGTCGATTTTTCTAGCAGATCAGCTGTTTCGGACCGTTTTTCCGTCCGCTAGGTCATTGACCCACATTCCCCGTCTGATGCCATTTTGCACCTGTATGTGTGTTGTGTGACTTCGAACTTTCGAAGATTGCGCATACACACACACGTGGGTGGGCGGAGCTATTATTTTCAATGCAAGCCGACATCATCATTGCAGTGGCTGCTGAGCTCCCAAAATTTGCCGTGGACCCATTACCTTGCCGAGAGATGGTTTTGCCGACGGCAATTGCATTGGTTGGACTTGCCGACGGCAATTGCGTTGGTTAATTTTTCCAACGACACTTGTGTAATTGTGCCGCTCATGTTGCGCTGCAACATCCTCGCGACTCCGGGGAGAAGTGGTTCTTTGGGCTGATCCTATGCTGCTGTCTTCACATGGATTATGGGCTGGATGTTTCCTTGGTTGGACCGGAACCCCGCTCACTGATGTGTGGACATGTAAGAGAAAGGGGGAAATTCAGAGAAGTTGTGTGGCAATAATGGGTTATATGATATGTATTAAGATTAAATTTATACGTAATTAGATATTATAAGGAACCTATTTCTATGTTATTTGGTGAATGTGCGTGCGTGCCTATGAACGTTTACTCTTCGTTGATTGGTAAAGGACATATTTTGGTTATGGGACGCTGCACTGATGAACTTGCTGTTTTGATGGTAACTACTCGGACCTTTCCATCTTTGCCTGGATGCATTTCGGTGATCCTACCTAGTCGCCATAGGGTAGGTGGCGTTTCGTCTAGCAAAAGAACGACCTGTCCTACCTTGATGTTTTCGGTTGGTGTACGCCATTTCGGTCGTTGTTGTAGTCGCGTCAAGTATTCACCTTTCCATTTTTTCCAGAAGTGTTGCTCGAGGCGCTGCATCAGTTGTCATCGTTGCAGGTAGTTTGGTTTGGAGTTGGTGAGATCTTCCTCTGGTGTGGTGTTAAGTGATGTTCCGATTAAGAAGTGCCCTGGAGTTAAGAAAGACAAATCGTCCGGAACTTCTGACATAGGACAGAGTGGGCGAGAGTTGAGGCATGCTTGTGTTAGGACAGTTGAGTATTCCTCGAACGTGAGCGTGTGGTGGCCAATTATGCGCTTTAGGTGGTATTTTATGGATTTCACTCCTGCTTCCCATAGTCCGACAAAATGCGGAGCAGCTGGAGGATTGAAATGCCATTTGATGCCATTCGCCTGGGTTTGTTTCACGATGTCTTCGCTCCAATGCTTCGAGAGCTGCGAGTTTTCGGATTTCAACTGCTTCGCGGCTCCTTTGAAATTTGTCCCACAGCGCTGTACAGGTTGGTGCAGATTCCACGACGTGCTGTGAAACGTTTGAATGCAGCGATGAAAGCAGTTGCAATGTAGTCGCTTACTAACTCCAGATGCACAGCCTTGGTACAAAAACATACAAAGATGGCGATGTACGCCTTGCTGCACCGACCCTTCCAGGCTTTTAATTGAATTGGGCCTGCATAATCTACCCCAGATGTTTGGAATGGTCGCGCCTGATTCACCCTTGGCGCTGGCAGCATTCCCATCAATTGCTGCATCTCCTTTACCCTAAACCTGTGGCATCCTTAACAATTGTGGATGCATTTCTTGACTGCTCTTGAGCTTTATGACCCAGTATTGTGCGCGTAACGTTGCCATCATGAGTTGTTGACCGCCATGAAGGGTGACCATACGGGCATCGTGGATGATAAGTGAGGTAAGGGTGTTCTGAGAGGGCAGTATTGTCGGGTGGCGTTGCGCATAAGGTAGTTCGGCGTTTTCCAAACGACCTCCAACACGTAAAATTCCATTCCCGTCCATGAATGGTGATAGCCGCGCTAATTTGCTGGTTTTTGGAATTGACTTACCAGTTGAGAGATTCGCCATTTCATCTGGGAATTCTTCGAGTTTCACCAGCTTGTATAGGCGCATACGTGCTGTCGATATCTCCTCTGGTGACAGTGCCCCCGTTAGTCGAGGCGACATTCCCTTTACTTTGCTTCGGAGATTGGCGAAGAAGTTTGTAGAAATGCCGGTCCGTACCACCATAGGTTGCTCTGACGAAGATCTCGTGGTGACGTTCCTCGTGATGCTATGTCCGCAGGGTTCTCTTTCGAAGGAACGTACCACCAACAGTTGACATCTGTAAGCTCCTGGATCTCTGACACCCGATTGGCGACGAATGCTGTTCTGGTGTGTGGTGAGGACCTTATCCATGCCAAAGTTTTCTGCGAATCACACCATGCGAATGTGGTTGCGGACTCCATGTTCAAGGTTCGTTTTGTGTAGACCAACAGTCGAGATAACAATTGTGCTCCACACAATTCTAATCGAGCCAGTGACTTGGTCTGGATTGGCGCCACTCTGGTTTTCGAGATTATAAGATTCGTGGTTACTCGGCCATGTTGAAGGACTCGCAGAAATATTGTGGCAGCGTACGCTTTCTCCGATGCGTCGCAAAACCCATGTACTTCCACTGAGGCGCCCTTAGTGTATCTGATCCAACGCGGTATTTCGATTGTGTTAAGGTGCTTTAGCTCCGTCTTCAGGACGTACCAGGATTGTACAATCGGCTTCGGAAGTTGCTCGTCCCATGATTGTTTTTCTTTCCATATTTGTTGCATCAACATTTTTCCCAAGATGATGCAGGGCGAAATCCAACCCATGGGGTCATAGAGACGGGCAATGTCTGATAAGATTGTACGTTTCGTGGTACGTTCGCTGTTTCGTACATCGATTCTGAAGGTGAACTTATCGGTTGCCGGGTGCCATTGGATGCCTAATGTTTTCACCGTGTTGCCCTCATCGAAAGCAAGAGGTAGGTTTACTTCTCTGTCTTCCTTTGGAATGGACTCTAGTAGTCTAGGAGAGTTGCTTATCCATTTTCTTAATGGCAGGCCTGCCCGTTTTAACATGCTCGTGAGCTGGGTTTGCATCTCCATGGCTTCTGCTACAGAGTCTGCCCCGTGAATCAGATCATCTACATAGAAGTTGTTTCTGGCGATGTCCAAGGCGATTGGGTACTCCGCTTGCTCGTCGATTGCCACTTGTTGTAGTGTTCGGACCGCTAAATATGGGGCTGAAGCAGTGCCGAACGTTACGGTGTTCAGCCGATACGTTTTTATTTCGCCTCCTGGGAAATCTCTCCATAAAATCAGCTGGAACTCTGCGTCTGCCGGCGTGACCCAAATTTGCCGGTACATCTTCTCGATGTCGGCAGCGATCGCGATGTGATGATGATCTTGCAATCGGGGTCCTACACATAAATGGTCGTTGAGCGAGGTGCCGTCGGAAGATTTGCAGGATGCGTCGAAGACAATTCGCAACTTCGTTGTTGAGCTGCCTTCTTTGAAAACGGCATGATGAGGCAGGTAATAGTGAGCTCCCGAGAGCGTGTTTGGATCTATCTCGGTCATGTGCCCTAGCGGTTTGTATTCCTCAAACACTCGCTTGTACTCCTCATAGAACGACGGATTGCGTTGGAACCTTCTTTCCAATTGGAGAAACCTTGAGAATGCTGATCCTTGCGAGAGTCCAATCACTGGGCGCGATGCTTCTTTGAATGGAAGTCCAACCATGTATCTTCCATCTGTCTGGCGACGATGAGTCCCTTTGAAGTGCATCTCGCATCGTTCTTCTTCCTCGGATAACGGTCTCTTGGTCTGGATCTCTTCAAGTTCCCAGAACCTCTGAAGCATGTTGTCCAGGGTTTGAGTTTCGGTGCTGAGATGGAGAGATGTTATCTTCCGTGGTGAATCCGATGCGATGCTTCCAGATAGAACCCATCCTAACTCAGTCCGTTGAGCCATGGGAGTTCCCGTTTCGCCCTTAGCTATGCCGTCCAAGACAATAATGTCGACCTTGTTCGCCTTGCTAAATAATGGATCCGCAAGCTTCAGTCCTCGTATGTGACTCCAATCGGTTCGCTGCAGATCGCGAGGAGGTAACATGGCAGTGAGCTTAGGTAATACCCACGCCCTTACATCTAACTTGAAACCAGATCCTACATTGGACATTATGGTGAACGAAACTCTGTGTTTGGCTACGCTTGCGCTACTTCCACCTATGCCGAGAATCTCTACCCTACTCCTTTCCCGTTTTAATCCTAATGCCTCAACTACGGAATTGCAAATAAACGACGCTTCTGATCCCGGATCTAACAACGCCCTTAGCACTATTGGTTGCCCGCTAGTAGTCAATGCTTTGACCAGGGCCGTAGCTAAAAGTACCGACTTGGCTTCGACTACCGACGCGTTATGCGCTGAGGCCCTTCTGTAAGTGGAGGCAGGAGTTCCTGTTTCGTAACGGTGAGAAGAGGATGGGGATGGATTGAGATCTGACTGATCGAGTTCTTGGTCTTGGGCTGCCTTGATTGGCTCAGCTGCATGTAGCAATGAATGGTGTCTTTGTTGACACGTGGAACAGGTAAACTTGCTGGGACTGCTTGTAGTGAAGTGTGCGTTCGATAGGCAATTGAAGCACAGCTTCTTGGTTTTTACCAATTCTTGCCGTTTTTTTGTGTCAAGAGCCTTAAACTTGAAGCAGTTTCGAATGGCGTGCTAACCTTGGCACATTGTACACCTAGATGTTGTTGTGTTGTGCGCGTGAACAGCTCCCATCGGATTTCGTCTAATCTTACCTTGGGACATGGTCTGCTGCTGCGGCTCCATTACCTCCAGCGTCCTTGCTCTCATTAGGATGAAATCTTCCAGGACGTTATATGTTGGATAATCGGAGTGCGATGCGATGTGGGCGGGAAGCTTTTGAACCGTATGAAAGATGAGGACGTCTTCCCAACTTTCCACGGATACTCCAAGATGTTTTAGCGACTGCTTCGCTTTATTGGTGACATCTACCAATGCCTTCAGATCAGTAGATGATTCGATCTTGACTTTCGGCTGATCAAAGAGCAACTTGAATTGGCTCTCCTTTAGTAGTCGAACATTTTGGTACCGCTTGACTAGCAATGCCCATGCTGCTTCAAAACTGGCATCCGTATTTCTTAGTAAACGCGCCGCTTCTCCTGTTAAATTCCCCTTGAGATATTGCAACTTCTGTGCGTCTGAGATGGATGTGTTTCGGTTGATTAAACCCTCAAACAATCCCTTAAACTCTTGCCACCGTTGCAATGAACCGTCAAAGGTGGGAATCTTCATGGGAGGAAGTTTTAAATCGACTGACGGACCTAACGCTAAACAACCTGAACTATTCGTCTCCACGGAAGGTAGCCTTTCCTTTAATTCGCACGAATATTGGAAAAACTGTTCTTTCAATTTGTGGAATGTTAGCGACTCTAAGTAATTATTCTTTATTTCCTCCATGGAGTATTCAATTATTTTTTGGTGGAGCGCCTTAGCTTCATTGAACAATGTTTCAACATTCCCTAACCGCGCCTCGACCATATGTATTGAAACCTTTGCTTCCCCTAACCGTAAATATGCCTTATAGTCGCCATCTAATTCTTAAGCAATTGCCTGAACTGCATCTATCCAATTAGCCAATTTACCCTTACTCAAGGTTTTTTTGGTTTTGAACCGACGAGTTCACCGAGTCACCACGCAACACAATACACCGTTTAATATTATATATGTATATGATTGAATTAAATGCTAAGCTTATATTATAATAGAATGAATGCTACACACCTGGAATAAGCGTTGCTCCTATGATGATCGTCTCAACTTGATGATTTGATGATCTGCGGTGATGTTGATTGCAGGTACGTTGATGGTTGATTGCCGGTCACCTTTGGTTGACGAACGGAAATTACATGTACCGACCCCTTTTTCCTTTGACGCGAACACACGAACCCTGTTCTACGCGTAAAGATTGCCGGAACGAATACTTTCAAATTGTCGAAATTGGTTTGCGAACCGACGGCGGTTGAACTATCCGGCTCGAAGGACCAAACTGTATCGCCGAGGATACTTTGCAAAAAAAAATTAAATAACGAAATGTTAAATAAAACACACAAGGTCGGTTATGTATGATTTTTATTAGTGTATCGTCGCGTCGTCCACGGTGGTTTTATGACAATTAATTTTTTCCTCGGGGAGATTGTGATGATGAAGTCTCGTCACCACTGGGTTTTTGTCGTTTTTTCTAGCAGATCAGCTGTTTCGGACCGTTTTTCCGTCTGCTAGGTCATTGACCCACATTCCCCGTCTGATGCCATTTTGCACCTGTATGTGTGTTGTGTGACTTCGAACTTTCGAAGATTGCGCATACACACACGTGGGTGGGCGGAGATATTATTTTCAATGCAAGTCGACATCATCATTGCAGTGGCTGCTGAGCTCCCAAAATTTGCCGTGGATCCATTACCTTGCCGAGAGATGGTTTTGCCGACGGCAATTGCATTGGTTGGATTTGCCGAGGCAATTGCGTTGGTTAATTTTTCCGACGGCACTTGTGTTATTGTGCCGCTCATGTTGCGCTGCAACATCGGAAAAAGAAAAAAACCCAAAACCCCACTCAACTACTGGTCTCGCAACCGGAACATGGCTGGATCGTGTAGTCGCCGCGCTCGATCACCTCCACTGTCGTTCCTCGATGTAAGGCTTGGTGTTTTGATGCACTACTTCATTCGTATACCGTTTTTTCCCCTCTTATTTTAGTATTTCGGACTTATTTTATCGCTGTTTTGATTTTTTTTTTTACTTTGTTTTCCAAATCTCGACTTCACGTAACACTTTTTCTTTTTTTTTCCCTTTTTCTCCACTATTTTATTCTTTTATGGATGAATTTAATCTTTCTCTATTTTCCTTTTTTGTTTTGTTAAATGTACGAGTACATACGTTTTCACAATTCTCTTTTTTTTTCTCTTTCTTTCTTACGGGCAGCCAAAGGGAAAAGGAATTGTCTCAAGGGAGTCAGACGCGGATTCCCGATTATCGCCCGCTACCGGAATAACCGCCCGACTCAGGCGAAATTTCTTTTTGTTTCCAATTCGTTTTTGAAATCTCGATTCGACACTTTTCTTTTCTTCTCCGGATTTCCCCGTCACGTCGACACCAAACCCAAAAAAAATTCTCCAAGAACCAATACCGCGGCCGCTTTGACGTTCACGCTCAAATTCCTACGGTCCCTAGTTGACCCTTTCCTCTGCCGCTCATCAAGTCATCCGATCAACGCGCTCCGCTAGCTCCTGGATCGGAACACTTTACGGCTTGGTGGAATACGAGGAAAGGAATATAGGAAAAAAAACCTTTGGAAGGAAGAAAATACCTTTCCTATTAAAAAAGACACAACAGATCTTCCACGACCCCCATCAGGTTTTGAACTCGAGTTCTCTCATGGGAAGCCTAGCTGCTACGTTTCAGACCCCGAAGGCCTAACCATAATAGGGTATGACGGTTTAATTGTTTTGTTAATTTAACTATTAACATTGTTAATGTGTTGGCCAAATGTTTTTTGTCCAGAGTAACTCCTAAATATTTAAAATGTGACTGCCATTCTACACGATTACCACCAATTGTTAAATTAGTTTGCTGTAAAACACAAATTTTCCTTTTCCTAGTGAAAAAGATGGATTGAGTTTTTTGAACATTTTTAATATTCCAATCGGTAAAACATCTTGCTATGGTAGGTATCTAATATAGATTGCAAATTCAATTCAATAATTGAACCAAGTGAATCTGAAGAATAGATACATGTATCATCTGCGAAAATTACAAATGACAGTCAACAAAGGGAAAAAATACGAGGATCCGAAAGAAAAGGAGTTTTATGTCTTTTTAATATGTACATTTGATGAGACGAAAATATTACGTTCCTCCAAATGTTGCATAAGCTTATTTTTAAATTATAATAAGTTTACAAAAAAATAAAAAAACATTACAATTTCATAATCTGTTATAATCTTTTTTTTCACTTTATTAATATTATCAGACAGCGAATTGAAGAATTTACAACTTTTTGATAATGAAAACTTATAAAATATGAAATATGAAAACTTAATATATGTAATTGAAACAGAACACATACAAAATACAAAGTTTTTAATTGTTAAATGTTATCATTTATTTTTTGAAAAGAAGTACATGTATTATGAAATACATAGATGTAATGCTGATCATTTTACTTTAGAAATACAAGAACATGAATGATAATTAACATACTCCTAAAAACAAGAGTATACCAATCTTTTCGATAATTAGCGCAACAAATACATGCAGCTTTTTTATGGGAGCAAGGGGTTAGAATTTCTTCTTGTAATCAAACCTAATTTATGTCCATAAATATGCTCGATGTTTAGATAGTTTTGACGCATACCAAGCGTCAAATCATTTCTGGAAAAATTGGAGAAGAGAGCTGATGAAGAACGATTGACTGAATTTTAATGTAATCCTCACGAGAATTAATCTCTCGATTTTGTTCAACTAGGACACACCCAATCAAGGTAATACTGTATTGTGCTGTATACTAATGTGTAACTTTGTGCATATCCTTCCAGTGGACAAGTACCGATTTACTTCCCACTTCTGATAAAGTTCTGTTAAAAGTCGATTGAAAATGACATCCTAAAAAATAAAATTCATTAAGGCAAGTTTTCTTAAAGACATGTTTTAAATATGTGCTTCTTTTCTAATTTATAAATTATTAAATATACCTGTTTGATTAGTACTTATTACGAAGCCAGTGGGCTGGACTAAGGTGTTAACCGTACCGTGCCGAGAGTCAGCCAGGCTGGGGTCCCAGTCTAAATAATAGCCCAGTCGCTAACGGTGTATCCAGGATACCTGGCGCCCTCCTGGATCAATTAGCCTTGCCTGTATACTGCGAGGCTCTGTACAGGTCGACCACCCATTCCTGCGCGACTCGTGGGAACACAATAGAAGAAGAAAACAAAAATAAAAAAATGCATCCTCTGAAGAGGCAAATAGCGCAGGTTGCCACCGCCGAAGGCGCGATCGATGCAGACAGCGTAACCGGGGCTCTCCTTCAGAGAATACAGATTGGTACCGCTACCGACGATGAATCCTTGGCTTCATCACAGGTAAGCAACACCATGCAAGTGGACTCTGAAACCGAGACCCAGCTGCTGGAAGAAAAGGTCGCCCCTAAGGCCACAGGCAATCCTGTAGTAAAGAGCAAGGTAAAAACACCGGCCCAAAAAGCAAAGAGTAGCTATAAGAGGTCGGTGCAGTATATCAGGAAAATGAACGCAAGAGAACCCTCAACGCTCTCTGAGGGCGAAAAAGTCCTGATCAAGAAGCACAAGAAAGAAGTAGCCAAATTCGTGAAGAAATCGGCTCCCACCTCCACTCACACTTCGAAAAAGGACACAGGGCGAGATAAGAGGCCATCGAACACGGCCCATATCAAACCCAACGTCCCAAAAGTGACTCGACAACTGCCAACACAACCGGCCACTGTCGAAAAGAGCGCACAGCAACCGGGCACCTCCATGGGATACACTGCCTCAGGATCGAAGCAGAACGTCAAGAGGGGGCGCTCTGGAGAAGAAACTCTTAGGGAAGCGAAAAAGGCAAAAACATCAGCCAGCTTCAATCTTCCCTTGAGTCTACAAGTGGCTATTGTCGATCGTTCCAACCCGGATGGGAAGATTACATCCGACAATTGGCTAACGGTCGAAGCCAAAATTTTGGAAGCGATGCTTGTCGCGGATAGCGGCGATGAGATTAACTTCGACGGGGCAGGCTGGCAGAAAGGAGTCAAAGTTGTCGGTTGTGACAATCAGAGGTCCCTGGACTTTTTAAAGCGCACAATCGACAATTGCGGCGAAATCTGGCAGAACGCTAAACTCGAGGTTATCCCTCGTTCGATGCTTCCGCTTCGCACGTTGGCTTCAATATGGATACCTCCTCCGGTTCCCGAAAAGGACGAATCCATTTTGAAGCTAATCGACAAGCAGAATAAAGAGCTTGATACTCCCAGCTGGAGAATAATTTCTTCAGCCAAGAGTAAGAACGGAGTGGGAAAGGACCTCATGGTTACCATTGACCAAAAGTCACTCGACCACATCCGCAGCAGATCTGGCAGCATCAAGTTCGGGCTGGGAACCCTGAAGGTAAGGCTCCCCAATGAACGCGGCAAGTCAAAGGAGGCTGCTAGTGGTGCAAATTAATTTACACCACTCCAAAGCAGCCACCGACGACTTGATGATGTACATGCTGCAGGAAGATGTGGATATAGCCGTAATCCAAGAACCTTGGCTCCTTAGGAAGAAAATTCAGGGATTAAGGTCTAAAGAGTATAATTTATACTATTCACACACCGAAGGTAAGCTAAGAACCTGTATAGTCGCCAAGAAATACTTAAACATGTTTCTCCTAGGTACGTACAGCAACGGAGACCTCACGGTGGTAACGTACGAGCAACAGGACAAATCAATTTTGCTCCTATCGTCCGCTTACTTACCATACGATGAGGGGGATCCACCTTCAAACGCAGTCCGAACACTCGTGCGACAGGCCAAGTCACGCGGACTGTGCCTATTGATAGGCTGCGACGCCAATGGACACCACACTCAATGGGGAAGCAGCGGCATCAATAAAAGGGGTGAGTCCATTTCCGATTTCATTATCTCCACCAACCTCAAAATTTGCAACAAAGGTAACACACCCACGTTTCGCAATCGGGTTAGGGAAGAGGTAATTGACCTCACTTTATTAAGTGAGTCCGACTCCATCCGAGTAGAGGATTGGACAGTGTCCACTAACTGTTCCTTTTCGGACCACAGCCGGATACTCTTCAACCTTAACGTCATTAAAGAAAAACCGAAACCCTTCAGAAACCCTCAGAGGACAGACTGGAATCTTTTCTCAAACCTAGTTGCCAACAGGTTAGAACCGCCACAAGACACCACTAATCCTGATCCAACTTACATTGAGAATTCAGTAGAAAATCTTGTGAGAATTCTGAAAGCGGCTTTCAACAAATCCTGTCCTTTGCAGTGTGCTCGCAGGAAGACCAGCGCAGTATGGTGGACCACAGAGCTAAAGCAATTCAGGACCAGGACCCGAACTCTATTCAATAGAGCAAAGATTTCAAACAGAACCGAAGACTGGGATAATTACAAGTCCAGCTTCAATGAATACAAGAGCAAAACAAGAGCAGCAAAATCTAAATCCTGGCGGGAGTTCTGCGAATCAATAGAGGATCTCAACGAAGCCGCAAGGCTCAGGAAGATCCTATCCAAGGACCCCTGCGTCCCGGGATTCATCCTTAAACCAGATGGTTCTTGGACAGAATCCAGTCGGGAATCTTTAGAACTGCTGACTGAAACCCACTTCCCAGGCTGTAAAACCCCTGAAACCACAGTCTCCTTCGAGACGACGGTTCCTACGGTTCACACAACCGAAGAAGTGATAAACAAGATTATCACAGCGGATAAAGTATCATGGGCAATAAATTCGTTCAAACCTTTTAAATCGCCGTGCCCGGACGATATCTTGCCAGCGATGCTTCAAAAAACACAGATCCACACTGTACCCCATCTCGTAAGCATTTTTTCCAATTGCCTGCGAACGGGGTACATCCCAACACAGTGGAGAGAAATTAAGATAATTTTCATACCTAAGGCAGGTAAGCCATCTCATACTGCCGCAAAGGACTATAGGCCAATTAGTCTCTCGTCATTTCTATTAAAAACCTTGGAGAGACTCCTTGACCTATACATCAGAGGACTCACAAATTCACGAAACCTATGCAACACTCAACACGCCTACCTCAAAGGCAGAGGGTGCTCTGCATAGTGTTGTCCGTGAGATTGAGGGCTCGCTGTACTTAAAAAAGTTTACAAAGGCAGCCTTTCTCCACATAGAGGGGGCCTTCAACAATGTAAACACAGAGGCCATAACAACAGCTCTTGAGGACATAAAAGTAGACAAATCCATTGTAATCTGGATTGAGAATATGTTGAAGAACAGAATCATCAATCATCAGCAGACATTGGACACAGTTCTATAAGGAAAGTGACAACTAGAGGCACACCACAAGGAGGAGTTCTCTCCCCCTACTGTGGCTTCTTACAGTCAACAAGATCCTCAAATTCTTTATGGAAGAAGACACAAAGGTCATAGCGTACGCGGATGACCTGGTTATTTTGATAAAAGGTACATTTCTACCAACTATCTAATGTGAACTAATGGAATCTGCGCTTAGTGAACTCTCCTCGTGGGCAAGACAGAACGGTCTGAGAATAAACCCCCAGAAAACCGATCTGGTCTTGCTCACCAGGAAAAGGAAAATTCCGATATTTTCCGATATCCAAAGCGGAAGCAAAATATCTAGGCATCATTCTTGACTCCAAACTCTCCTGGAAAAGGAACCTGGAGGAAAGGATGAAAAAAGGATTAAACGCTTTTTAAGCATGCAAAAAGACCTTCGGAAAAAGATGGGGCTTGCAACCGTACATCATTCATTGGATGTACACAGCAATCATCAGACCCATTTTAACTTATGGGGCCCTAGTCTGGTGGACTGCTAGCAGCACAAAAAGCTATATGAACATGTTCAACAAAGTACAAAGGTTAGCAGCTGTTTGTACAACTGTAGCCATGAGAAGCACGCCATGCTGCACTGAAGTCAATAGAATCCTGTATAACGAGATGTCGCGACTCACTGAAGTCCATCAGACATCATAAAGTTAAACTCTGCTGGGTCCCGGGCCACAGCTCAATCGCAGGGAACGAAAGAGCAGACGAACTGGCCAGGCAAGGTTCTGAAATGGACATCAGCGAGGCGGACACGTCATTGCAACCACCTATCAGCGCATTATACCGGATCATAAACGACACAATTATCAAAGAGGCCAACTCGTCTTGGCTTACAAGAAACGACAGCTACACGACAAGATCATCGTGGCCAGAGCTCAACGTCGGAAAAACAAAGAAGCTCCTGGCGCTGGACCGTAACTCGATCCGTATGCTCGTCGGGGTGATCACAGGACACTGTCCCATTGGAGCAATGCTCCGGAAATGGGACTCGGGATCCAACGATCTCTGCCGGAGCTGCGGCGATGAGGAAGAAACTGAGACGATCCAACATCTGCTCTGCCACTGTCCAGCTCTCCAGAATCGACGCCTAGTGTCGCTAGGCCAAAGATTCTTTACAGAGATTGCGGACGTGGCTAATGCAGATATATCGGATCTTCTAAGATTCATCAAGAGCACGCGGTGGTTTCAGCCACCACGTGATAGGTCAGGTTAATTTTATGTGTACCCACACAAACGAAGGGAATCACAATGGGCCTCTTGGCCTCCGAGTGGAAGTGATGTCCAACCATCACACTCCCCTTCTCTAGCCTAACCTAACCTATTACGAAGCCAGCGTTGAAATTTAGTACCAAGTGCAAAGTTTGTATACAGAAGGTGTCTGCTGCAGCTAGCATCTTTTCTGTAAACACTTCCTTTTGGACACATATTTGGTGATTTGCGTTGATGAATAACATGTTTATGCTTACCCCGTTGATGTCACCCAATGTTCTGAGGCTTTGAAATCAAAATCTTCCAATTGTACAGCTGCAGCCTATGCCCATTGCTGTAAATTTGTCGGTGAAACTTGTTGATAATTTTGTATGTGTCTAATAAAATATAATCATTGGTTTGCTAGTATTCTTCTGGTTACGAATCATCATGAACCCTCTCAAAATTCACTTCTTCACACACTTCACTTGCTTGAATTAATTCCTCATCATGAATAAATTTATTTTCATTCAATAATTCGAATGTCGTGTTATACAGTTTTTCGCCAATTAACATTGCATCCTCAGGTATTGTATCACAAACGAAGGCTTAGATGCAATTAATTGTTTTCGAAAAGAAGACCTTTATAATATACTACTGCATTTTTCAATAAAGCTTTTGATTTATCACTGTTCAGAGACGATTCAAAAATTGTATCCTCACTTATTGAGGAGCCAGGAAGTAATTCGCTTGTCGACATTTTCCCAAAATAAATCAATTTTAAACTATATGTATATGACACAAATAAGAAAACACGACCGTTTAGAGCAAACTCCAAAAACAAACTAACGAACTGTACATTTCTTATACATTAAAATGCGGCTGACGAAATCTAAAGACATTTCAGACGCTCAAAAGACAGCTTTTTTATTGTGTGAATCATCGTATAGACTTTATACTATAGAAGCTAAGTGTCGGAACTACGATCAGGTTAAACGGATAAACTCTAAATGGAATCTTACGAATGTACAAATTTGTATTCTGTGAATTTTTCATATTATTTTTGATATTTACAAATTTCGACGAAATCGTACACTTTACGTTAGCGCGACGATTTCGTCCCACTCTAGTGTCAAAAAGTACACCAAATACTTGGTTAGTAGTCAAAATGTTGTGAACGAGGCAGCAACGTTCTTTCGCGGAAGTGTGCTTTTTGACTAATGGTGAAAGTGTGATAACTACGCCACGTGCTTTTAAGAAGAAGTTTGCATTAAAGCGTCATGAAAACCCTCCCGACCATAAAAGTATCCTGAAATGGGTTAAACACTTCCGCGAATTCGGTTCTGTGGTCGGTAATAATCGGTCCGGTCGTCGTCGGTTGTCACGGACCCCGCAAAACATTGAGAAAGTGCAGCTGTAAACAAAAGTCCGCGCAGATCTGTACGGCGCCAAAGTGTCGCCTTGAAAATTCCCCGTACGTCGCTCAGAAGAATAATACGAAATGATTGCATCCGTATAAGATACAGTTCACACAAGAACTTAAGCCAGCTGATAAGCCAAACAGGTTGAGTTTTTACAACAAATTTTTAGACATGATCGAAGAAGAAGATGTGGATTTGTATAACGTGTTGTTTAGCGACGAGGCTCACTTCGACTTACACGGCTACGTAAATAAACCAAACATGCGATATTATGCCACCGAAAATCTGACGCATGCTGGGCCCTTATATTCCTCTCGTGTTACTGTGTGGTGCGCTGTGTCGGCGAAGATGATAATCGGTCCGTGCTTCTTTGAAGAACAGGAAGCGAACGCTACGGTTGACAGTGAGCGCTATCTAATGATGTTGAATGATCTATGGAGTTTTGTTCAAAACTGATATATTCGAATAAATTGCGTTCTTGTTGCAACATTTTTGCTTTTGTCTCATTTCTCTATATTCAATAGTTTTCATTTTAAGCGCATTTAGAACTGGAGATATCATTTTGGCCCACCCTGTATTAACCATATACGAATTATAAAATGTTAAATGTTTGGAGAGCTGTAAATTCTTCAATTCGCTCATCGATAATATAAATAAATTGAAAAAAGGTCATAACAGATTACCAAATTGTAATAATTTGTTTGTTTTTTTAAACTTTGGGTTTTTTTTTGACAATGGCTTAGTAGCGCGCCTTATAACTTGACAATATTACTACTCTTACTGAGTTCGTATTACTCCCAAAAACTCATCTCGATTTTAATACCCGACACATTTGCCGTCTCCTTGTAATTGTAAATATCTTCGAGTTCATCTAGAGAAACCGCGCTGATGTCATTATGCTGTGCTTGTTGGTCTTTTCGGCTTCGACATTATTATCAGTATTGCTCTTAACAGTACTCGATATTTGGTGACTAGAAATGTTCGGGCTAACATGTTCGCTTTTTCAAGATTTCCAGAGAAGAACAAACGTTCGCTTGTTTTTCATGACTTTTACAATATTTCAGAAGGGTTTAATAGATTTGCCGAAATATCTTAGTTTAAGGTTCCACTTACTCGTAATGTTTCTTGATAATTGTATCTGTTCTCTAATTTTACTAATAAGTAATTTATTAATGTCTAGGAATCCCGCAATTCTAAGACGCTGCCATTTTCTGCGAAAGGAGTTACATAACTTTATAAGCTACAGAATTTGTCTATTTATTTTAACTATTTAAGCACTTAAGAACTATTTAAGAACTACTGCATCAAGCTTTCAAGAGCATTGAAATTAGTGTTTGATTCGCATTATTAATAGTCACAGAAGTAGTTAAGACAATATCTCATTCATCAAAGATATTTTTTAGATTACGCTACTTAAATAAATTCAAAATCGACGTCTAATTGAATTGTATTGAACTTTATTGACCGGTAGTCAGAACTAGACTCCCTTTTTAATTTCTTATTTCTAACTTACGACCTATGTTAGTAATATGTTGACTCGATACAAATATGTTGAGTCAACATTATTTTTGATACCATGAACCGATACTCACTGCATACCAATCACCAAGCAAGCGGTTTTGTATTTGCTTCGATTTTGTATGCATTCGGTAGGTCATTGGTACTAGTGACCTTCGATTTAGCATTTCCTGTTGAGTTGTGCTGATCGTGGCTTATGTATGTAACTCGCTTGATTAAGGATTTGTACTTCAACCGGTCAGTATTGATTGTAAACGGTTGACTAATCAATCCCAACGTTTTGCTTAAAAACAAGTCGAATCGTAGAAGAATTGTGTTAAGTTTCACGCTTAAATATTCATGATCACTTGAGAAATTGAATTTCTGGTGCCACCTGGAAAATACTCCGAGAAAACTTTCAAACTGTTACCATGACTAAAAAGTATTTTCATTCCAATGTTCTCAACTATTTGAGTTCTAGCAATACGCAGTAACGTATGTATGTCTTATGACGATCTCTTGACTACCACAGCGACACCACCAACGCTCCTTTCGATGATATTGGTAACATTATTAATTTTATCAGATAAATTAGGTGAGGTTAGGTTAGGTTAGAGAAGGGGAGTGTGATGGTTGGACATCACTTCCACTCGGAGGCCAAGAGGCCCATTGTGATTCCCTTCGTTTGTGTGGGTACACATAAAATTAACCTGTCCTATCACGTGGTGGCTGAAACCACCCCGTGCTCTTGATGAATCTTAGAAGATCCGATATATCTGCATTAGCCACGTCCGCAATCTCTGTAAAGAATCTTTGGCCTAGCGACACTAGGCGTCGATTCTGGAGAGCTGGACAGTGGCAGAGCAGATGTTGGATCGTCTCAGTTTCTTCCCCATCGCCGCAGCTCCGGCAGAGATCGTTGGATCCCGAGTCCCATTTCCGGAGCATTGCTCCAATGGGACAGTGTCCTGTGATCACCCCGACGAGCATACGGATCGAGTTACGGTCCAGCGCCAGGAGCTTCTTTGTTTTCCCGACGTTGAGCTCTGGCCACGATGATCTTGTCGTGTAGCTGTCGTTTCTTGTAAGCCAAGACGAGTTGGCCTCTTTGATAATTGTGTCGTTTATGATCCGGTATAATGCGCTGATCGGTGGTTGCAATGACGTGTCCGCCTCGCTGATGTCCATTTCAGAACCTTGCCTGGCCAGTTCGTCTGCTCTTTCGTTCCCTGCGATTGAGCTGTGGCCCGGGACCCAGCAGAGTTTAACTTTATGGTGTCTGATGGACTTCAGTGAGTCGCGACATCTCGTTATACAGGATTCTATTCCTATTAGTATATATATATATATATACTTCAGTGCAGCCTGGCTATCTACGAAAATGGTGATATCAGATGGTGGGATATCGGCTACCTGTAGGTGTTTAGCTGCTTTCTCTATTGCCAGGATTTCTGCTTGGAACACGCTACACAGATCAGGAAGTCTGAATGATTCCTGTTTGTGTAGGGTATCAGAGTAAAACCCGGCCCCAGTGCCTGTGTCCATTTTCGATCCGTCGGTGAAGAGGGTGATCTCATATTCGTTGATTACGGCGTTTGATAGCCACTCTTATCTGTCGGGGAAAAGGATAGGTATACTGAGAGAGAAGTCATTTTGGGGGGGAATATAGTTGGTCGTAGCTGCGAGGCTACTAAAACCATGTTTCCTTCCCAGGTCGTCTATTATCTTAAGTATGGCCGCATGTCCATAGTTGGCTTGCTTCCACAGAGAGAACTATCTTAGTCTGAGAGCGCTCTTTGCAGCGTAGCCTTTTATGAAAAGATCCAGGGGGAGGAGATGAAGAATCATGTCCAACCCTGCCTGCGCCGTGCTTCTCATGGCTACCGTTGTACAAACAGCTGCTAACCTTTGTACTTTGTTGAGCATGTTCATATAGCTTTTTGTGCTGCTCGCAGTCCACCAGACTAGGGCCCCATAAGTTAAAATGGGTCTGATGATTGCTGTGTACATCCAATGAATGATGTACGGTTGCAAGCCCCATCTTTTTCCGAACGTCTTTTGGCATGCATAAAAAGCCTTTAATCCTTTTTTCATCCTTTCCTCCAGGTTCCTTTTCCAGGAGAGTTTGGAGTCAAGAATGATGTTTGAGTGGAGTACCCTCTAACTTTGTGGGAGCAAATATCGGAATTTTCCTTTTCCTGGTGAACAAGACCAGCTCGGTTTTCTGGGGGTTTATTCTCAGACCGTTCTGTCTTGCCCACGAGGAGAGTTCACTAACAATTATCTACCCTAATAAAACTCGTCAATGATATCTCCGAACCTAACTCCCCTAATACCCGCAGCGCCGAACTAAAACGTGACCTGGTTTCCACTCTCAACACGCACCTTAACCCTGTTCTGTTCAAGAAAATAAATGAAAATCTAAATTCCCTCCGATCCGATATTGACATACATTTCAGTCACTCATCAAAAAACAGTAAATCTCCCCCATATCAACCGGACCCTCTGCTTGAGGCTATGGCTAACAAAGTGAACGATGTTAGCAGTGAGCTTACCTCTACTAGGTTCACCTTAAATGACCTAGTCGAGGAATTAAGAACAGCGGCTCACAAAATTGACGACATCCACTTCCCCGGCCAGTATCATAATAATCCGTCATTTGGTAACCGCTCTTTACGCGACGAACTACTTGAAGCCAATCTTTCCACCCCGTTAATTCGTGCCTCCCCACCACCACCTCAAGCAACATCATCTGTCTACACCCAAACAAACCAACTCCCTGAAGTAGAAGAGTCAGCCGAGGAAACCAGTATCGAACGCTTTGGCCAAATATGGAGTATTCGCGAATGGAATCAGCGCCTCCAAAAGCTTCGCAGTAGCAACGAGGATACCACTACTTTTTTGGTTGAAGGACAGGACCCAATCGCTAAGGAACAATGGATACAAAAATGTACGAAGCACTACAAAATCCCAACACTCAGCTGCCAAATGCTTCAACATCTCGGACCGAACAAACTAAAGCTTCCCATCGCAACGAAATATGCTTGGCTATTTCTCAATTCCGGCCGCCCACTCACTCTCGGTAGAACAACATTTACCAAATGGAATGAAAAGTTTGATTCCCATCCTAAATCTACTATTAAGCCTAAACATAAACTTAGTAATAAGAACAATAATATAAGTAAAAAGCACTCTAAGCCCCCATCCAACCCCCACGATAACTGGAGCTACAAAACCAAACTCTTCCCAATTTTTAACCACCCATCAATTTGCCATTTACAGTCTTCTCCCTCAGTACCACCAAAACCTCAAAGCCAACGGGTCAGCTTTAATCTGAACCCAACTAGTTCTTCTGCCAATACAACCGTAGCACCTTCAACCCTAGCACACGACCCGGATCCAAACTCATTCCCAAATTTCGACCTTAAGTCTGGAGCTAAGTATCCTAATTTTCGAAGCTCCCACATCCTTAATCCCTCTAACACCTCTGCTACAGCCAGATCCTCATCTCTCACACCATCTTCAAACCAATTTCCTTTAACATCAGTCCCCTCCAAATCTTTCGTTGATCCCCTACTGCCACCCTCAGTCAAACTCACTCAGCAATCTGTTGACCCCAACGAATCACGATACGCACTCTCCAGGTTAAGAGACAAAAAAATCTATGAGAACATTAGACTCTTCTTGGCTTATCTTCATGACAAATCAGACTCGGTTTGCTATGAAGGTAAAACAAACACCAGCGTAATGGTCTCAATTCAACAGGAAGGTCTCCCCACCGATTTCACTACACTCAAGAAGCTTTTCATTAAATATCAAGAGTTTTTCAATATCTCACCCAAAAAAGTACCAAACGATCTTGATACCTTCAGACATTATATACACTCAAAGCGCATATCGCACCTTCAGCGTAGCAAAGCTGACCACGATAGGTTTTTTCGGCCCTAAAAATCTCACCCTCCCTGCCACTCTAACGCCCCCCGAAAACCTTCCTCTTACCTTTTATTATCAGAACGTAAGAGGTCTGCGTTCTAAAACTCAAGCAGTCCTGCAGCAATCTCATGCGTTACCTTTTGAAATTTTGCCTTAACCGAAACGAACCTAATCCCTAGTATTTATAAACAACCTTGAACTATTCCCATCCAACTTTAACGTTTACCGCGATGATGTTAACCGACCTACTGATGGTTGTCCATGCCGCGGTGTTCTTCTAGCTGTCCGAAACACAATTGACTCCTCTCTCATAGCAACTTCATCTTCGCCATGTCTCGACTTTGTTTCCATTAAGATTGTATTACCCCGGATATCGCTCTACGTCATCTGCATTTACATTTTGCCATCACAACCTACTGAAACATATAACTTGGCCATTGATACAATCGATAATTTAATTGAATTACGAGATCCCCAAGACGAGATCCTAGTTTTCGGTGACTTCAACCTTCCTCACCTTAAATGGATCCCTTCAGACGACCAATCGTTTTACATTACCTCTAATCCCACTGCAGCCAAAGAATGCCTTCTCTCTGACCGCCTAGCTGATTCCAGCCTCAACCAAGTTAGCGGCATTTTGAATTACATGGGCAGACAACTCGACCTCATTTTCACAAGTAACCCCTTCAACTCCTCAGTTTCAGCTTCTCCGCTGTCCCTATCAACCGTCGACAACTACCACCCTCCCCTTCTTCTCTCGTTCTTTCACAACTCCCCTATACAGAACTTTCCCCCCACTGTTCGATTCTCTCACGATTTTCACAAAGCCAACTTCCGTCAAATCAATGAATATCTCAATAATGCCCCTTTTAATTTCAACAACCTTACCGTAAATGATGCCATATCTATATTCTACAAAGAAATATTTAATTCCTTCTCCCTTTATGTACCCTTTTCTCGACATAAAACCTCCTCCACCTCCCCTCCATGGTATAATCGGAGGCTCCGTTCTTTGAGAAACAAACGGAACAAGCTCTGGACAACTTTCCTTCGTACTCAATCCCCAAATGACTTCTCGAACTATTTCGGTACTTACCTGCATTTTGTAGAGCTTTATAAATCTCTCTATCAACACTACTTAGTTGAGATGCAAACCAACCTTATAAATAATCCCAAGTCCTTCTTCCAATTCGTTAATCACAAAAGAAAATCTGATGGCTACCCAAACTCACTCTCCTTCAATAATGAAACTTCCAATGATCCTCATTACATCGCCAACCTTTTTGCCACATTTTTCAATCAATCTTTTACCCATGATTCCTTTGCAACCGATCATACCTATTTCAACTATTTACCAAACTTCTCCTTTGGACCATTTCTCCCTCGTAGTGTCGACCCCGTTATCATCGAAGAAAGATTAAAGCAACTTAATGATGAATTCACCCCTGGCCCCGACGGCCTTCCAGCTATATTTTTAAAAAAATGTTCTCCTCCCTTTCTCTACCTCTCTCAAAAATCTTCAGCCTATCCCTTTCCCAAGGTGAATTTCCCCGGATATGGAAAACCTCTTTTATAACACCTATACACAAAAAGGGTCCGAAGAATGACATTAACAACTACCGTCCCATTGCCAAAGTGTCTCATATACCCAACATTTTCGAAAGTATTTTGTATGATAATTTAAGTTTTCAATGCAAGTCTTTAATCTCCCCCAGAAAACACGGCTTCCTCAAAGTTAGGTCAACAAGCACAAACCTTATTGAACTTGTTTCCTTCACCCTTTCAGCCATAGAAAATGGCAAGGAAGTCGATGTTATCTCAACTGACTTCAATAAGGCCTTTGATAAAATTTCACACAGATTAATACTATTCAAACTATCTTCCCTTGGCTTTGATTTCCTCTGGATTTCCTCTTATCTGGAAAATCGTCACTACAGCGTTCGCTATAGATCTGTGTCCTCCGGTGTCCCCCAAACAGTCATTAAGGCCCGCTTCTTTTTATCCTTACCATTAACGATGTTGAAATGGTTATCAAACATTCCCACATCACTCTATATGCCGAAGATGGTAAGTTCTTTAAGATCATTTCCTCAGAACATGACTCTTCCCTTAATCAATAGGACCTCAACAGCTTTTCCACCTGGTCCTCCAAGAACCTTAACATTTCCAAGTGTCAATCTATTACTTTCCCCCGCAAACGTAACAAACCTCTTCCCCGCCTCTACTTTCTCCATAATCAACTCCTTTCTACCGTTAAGGTGATCCGTGATCTTGGTGTATTATGCGACCAGGAACTCAATTTCCTTGCACATATCAGCGATATAATTCTTAAGGCTAATTCTGCACTCGGCTTCGTGAAACGATGGTCTAAAGAGTTTTCCAATCCCTACGTCACTCGGTCTCTCTACATAATCTTTGTTCGCCCTATTCTCGAATACGCCTCTCAAGAGTGGTATCCTTGCTATCATTCACACATTTCCAGAATTGAGAGTGTCCAACGCCGTTTTCTCCGTAACCCTCGTAATACATGGAATCCACGTCTCTTCTACTCGTATGTACCCACCTCTCGTACCTCATATGGCTCCAATGAACCTATCTCCCGTATGCGAAAAACTGTTTCGACTTTAACATCAGCACTCCTTGTCTAAAACTCCGTCTCAATCGCCCTCTTTCTTAGTTTCCTAGATTGTAAGTTAAATTAAGTATGTAACTTGAATTAAGCGCAATAAATGGGGGTATAGGCCCCACCAAAATCAAAATTAACTGTTGGGGGTCGTTTAGAAAACGCAAATCTCCCACGAACCCAGCAGCATCCTTACATCCTACCATACGCCGATAATTTCACAAGACTAGTGGTGGAGAATGTATATAGTAAAACACTACATGGCGGAATAAAACTAACAATGGCCACATTGAAGCAATCATATTGGGTTCCCCATGTGAAGCGATTAGTGAGGAAGGTTTTACACAACTGCGTTCGATGTCATAGATTTAAAACATCTAGTAGGCAGCAGATAATGGGAGTGTCTTGGTGCCAGCACCAAGAGTATGTTTTTTTTTTATTGCTTCGCCACTAAGGCAATACATCTCGAATTAGTCAGCGATCTTATATCGGAAGCATTTTTGGCCGCAGTACGAAGATTCGTGTCTCGAAGAGGCAATTGTACAAGCTTCTACAGTGATTGCGGAACAACCTTTATAGGTGCTAACAAGGAACTACAGAAAATTTATCAGCTTGTTGCCCAGCAACTGCAAACAGATGTAGCAGATAAATTGCTCTTGGAGGGCATACAATGGAATTTTATTCCTCCAGCCGCACCTCACTTTGGAGGATTATGGGAAGCCGGGGTGAAATCAATGAAATACCACCTAAAAAGGGTCATCGGTGATACTATGCTCACATTTGAATAATTTACTACAACATTAACACAGATCGAAGCTTGCTTGAATTCTCGCCCGTTGACCAGTATTAACGACGATATCGACGATAATCCGATTTTAACTCCGGCACACTTCTTAGTTGGATCAGCACTAAATGTCTTACCAGATCCTACAATGGATCGAAATAAGACTTATCGCTCCCGATGGTTACTGATCCAAAAAATGGTTCAAGATTTTTGGCAAATCTGTTCGTCAGAATATCTTACACAGCTACAACATCGCTGCAAATGGAAACAAAGAAGAGAAAATGGAAATGTTGGGGATATAGTATTGATCAAGCACGAAAGCCTTCCACCCACTAAATGGAACTTGGGGAAAATCATTGAGAACAGATGGATCAGTTCGTGCAGTTACTGTGTACTCCAACAAAAGAACAAAATACATTACTAGACATCATACTGGCGACGCATAATGGACAGATTCACCCGTTAATTTTGACAGTTAATCAACTAAAAATGGAACTCTCTCGAGTCCACGACAACATACCAAGAAGCATGATGATCCCGGGGGAAGGAAATCACGAGTCCATAATTCAACTGTACAAGAAGTTACAGCCAAGGGCAAGAGTGATGGAAAAAAATGTCATCATCGAAATAACGCTACCACTCACTATAACGAAGAGTTCAAAATCTACAAACTGCTTTCAGTACCAGCTTGGCGAGGTAACAAATTCGCGTTTATTGTACAATCATCAGAGTATTTAATAGTCAATTTGGAAGGCGATCACTTCTACCCTTTGAACGAAGTGTCATTTTCGATGTGCAGGCAACGATCGTCAGAATCGTTCTGGTGCGAGATGAAGCACCCTCTGTATCTAACAGAGTCGACGATTAGTTCCTGTGAAATGGGTCTCTTGAGACATACGAAGAGATTTCCCCTCCGTGCGTCATCCAAAGGATACAAATGCACCACACGAACACATGGATATATAGCTTACCAAGCGCAGTAAAATTCAGTTCGGCGGAACCAGACGCCATTCGTATATTGAATGAACATCCGTCTAGTGCAAGAATAAATACAAGTGTTTAGGTCATCGTTGACAGGAACAAAAAGATGCTTTGGACATCATGGATGATTGCAACATCCTTTATGGACCTGGCATCGATGATTCAGTGTAAGCTAAGCCGATAGAACGCGATTATGAACGTTTCATCCCAATTTTTTTAGTGTTCAAAACTTTAAGGCATTTTTCCCACAACTCACCTTTTCAAAGTCAAAACTACTGCACCTATCGTTTTGAACACTATTTCTGTACATAATTTACGAGGTAACGTTGGAGAATTTTTTTTAAATTTGTTAATATTTTTCATTTTACAATACAATAACAAATTAACCGATTGTTTCGCAAAAAAAATCGCGTTTTTTTCTTCGAAGTGTTCCTAAAAAGTGAAAAATCGAAATTTCGAAAACCCCCCAGCGTTACCTGGGCAAAGCGATTATCTAAAGATTTAATTTTGATTTTTTGATTTCAGATGATCCAGCATCGAGTTATGAGGGGCACCGCAATTCAACTTTTTCCGACATGCTCCAGAATAATTACTGCCATTGTCATATTTTATAATATTTCTCCATTAAAATTTTACACAATATTCTTCAAATGTCATACTTTAAAGTACCATTGATTTTAATAAATAGATTTTAACTGTTTCATCAAAAAAAATCACAAAAATGTGCCTTTTTTTACACGAATTAACCCTATTCCCCCCTTAAGCAAATAAATATAATATAATAAGTAATCAATTAAAATAATAAATAATCAATTAAAATGCGTTTTACTCTCCGTTCGGCAATCTTCCCTCCAATTGCGAGAAAACACGGTGGCTGAGCGCAACATTTTGGTGCCAGTGGGCAGTGGGATAAGACCTAAAAAGGCTATCCCTACTACCAAGCACGAGTCTTGAACTCGAGGCGTAACTGGGTCTATACACCAGTAAAAGTAAAAAGCAATAATATATATTTCTTATATATAATAAGTAAGTGACTAAGCGTCCCTGTAACACCAGATACAGTGAAAAGAAAAAAAAGAAAACACAAGAAAAAATACCCAGGAGACCTCAGCTATACGGTGCAGGCTTACCTGGAACAGAAGGCAATAAACAACGACCGGGAGAAGGGAGCAACCAAACAACAACACCAGCATCAGTGAGCAGTATATGAACTAAGGTGGTCCAATTAATTTGTTCTAAAAAGATTTTCTTTTTTTCTCTCTCGCATCTAAAAAAAATCACTCGTTCAAAGAGAACTGCGCTAGAAATCTTCAGCTCTACCTTCCCACGAGCCTTTATCAGAGACTCGTGAACCCCACTCCCAGTCATGGAAATAAAACTCAGTTTAGCTGACGTCAAGACGTCACCATGATTGTCCCTGTGTTCGACGGCAACCCAAACTAACTATCTAAATTCTTCTTTTGTGGAGACACCCTATTATTAAAACCAGACTCCAGGGGCCAGCATTCGAGTTGGTCCAATATAAAACCCTTTCAAAATGGGCAGACCTGGTAGTTGAATTGGAATACCAGTTCAAAGAACACATTTCGCGGCCCACGCATAAATTCAGATGGCTTCTGCTAAGAAAGGAAAACGTGAAAGACAATGGCGATAGGATGACACAAACACCGCCGTACAGACCTTCCCGTTAGAATAAAAACAAAATGTCAGCCATTCGAATTTATTAGGATGGCCTAAAAGACCCCAATTTAAGACTCCTTGTAAAGGCAAACATTACGTAGACCTTAAGGCCAGCGATGGAATACGCCACCGAACAATCTATACAATTCGAAGGCTGCTCTATTAAAGCTAAAAAACTGTAATACCAAAGAAAATGGTTCGATACTAAAAATTTGCCGCGAATATAATGATTTATTTTATATCACACATACCGAAATTAAAAGACATAATATCATAAAAGATAAAAACAAACTCCCTTTATTTACTGAAGCATAGCGTCTTCCTGAGAGTCAGAAAAACGAGATCCATAAGGAGGTCGAACAAACGTTGCAAGATAGTGTATTACGGCCTAGTTTCAGTCCTTGGAACTCGTATCTGTTATTAGTACCAAAAAAGCCGGGATGGTACCAAACGTTGAAGAGTGGTGGTCGATTTCAAGAAGCTGAACGAGCTGACTGCTGGAGACGCTTACCTTCTACCTAACATTACGGACATCTTAGACCAACTAGGAAGAGCTAAGTACTTTAGAAGCCAATGGCTTCCACCAAATTCTAATGGACGAGAAGGATAAACATAAAACAGCATTTGCCACACCATATGGGCATTATGAATATAATCGGTCTCAAAAATGCACCAGCCACATTTCAACAATTAATGAATACTGTTCTGATGGGATGACAAAGTATATAATGCTTTGTTTACATGTATTGTCATTTATGGAGACGATCTAGACGATCACAATAAAAAACTAATTATAGTTCTCACCAGTCTCCGTGATCATAATCTGAAACTCCCACCTGACAAATGTTATTTTATTAGAAATGAATTAACACATAATTTCGGAACAGGGAATAAAACCGGACCCCGAGAAAATTAAGGCTTAAAAACTTTCCCAGTACCTCTGAAAGCTAAAGACATCAAGTCCTTCCTCGGTTTTGTAGGCTATTACCGAAGATTAATTCCTAACTTTACAGAATCATCGAAATCATTAACACAATTACTAAAAAAAACACCGATTTCATATGGGATGCTTTCTGCGACGAGTCCTGTCATATCCCGATTTTAATCAAGAGTTCCTAGTAACAACCGATGCTAGTGACCTAGCGGTTGGAGCCGTCTTGTCTCAAGGACCAATTGACAAAGACAAACCTATTTGCTTTGCCAGCCGAACGCTAAATCCTGGTGAGACACACCTTATATCTATGGAAGAAAATTCACTATTGTTACTGACCACAGCTCTCTACAATGGCTTATTGGACGAAAAGATCCCACGTCTAGGCTCATGCGTTATAGGATCCTAATGGAAGAATATGAATATACAATTGTCCACAAAAAGGGAAAATATAACACTACGCATACGCACTTAGCCGAGCGCAAATCGGTAGAGAAAATACAACCCAAGATTTAGTAACCACTAGAAACCAAAAAAACGGACACTCGAAAGTAAAACTCCACATAAAGATATGACACAGAAATACATCATAAACTCCTCAGACGACATAGAAATTTCCTCTAGCTTCAACTTACGGTTGAAAGGTTCTCTTTACGACTAAAAACATATATGTAGATCCTAAAATTATAATACTACTACTGACGGAATCAATAGAGGAAGAAATCCTAAAGAAAAGGTTACCTAGCAGTAAATAACACCTAGGAAAAGCTTCCACTTTCCAACCAGATAACAAATATAATCTCCTTATTAAAACCGTACCTATTCCATTAAGAAGCCCCAGAGATCGACAAATCTTGGAATTTTGTCTAAATGACATCAAAAAACGACTCGCGGGCTATAAGTTATTAGGCTGGCAGCCTGGAAGCAACCGACAAATAATCAAAGAATATTTTCAAAAAACTCCTTGGAAAGACCTTCCAAATGCGAGACATAGTTGGTGGACATAAAGTTGTCACCAAAACCGTTAAACCAACTAAAAGATACTATTACTGGCCTACAATTACAAAAGGCACTACTGAATACATCCGTAATTGCTAATCATGCCAAAAGAACAAATTATCTAGAAATAATAATATCCCTATGAAAATAACTACTACAAGTAAAACAACATTTGAACGTATAGCCCTGGATATAGTAGGTCCACTTCCCGATAGTCATGATAGCAACAAATAAATCCCAACATTTCTGGATGACCTGACGGAGTTCTATGAAACCATACCGATACCAAACGCAGAAGCCTCAACCATAGTTCGAATGCTAGTCGAAGGGTTAATATGCCGGTTTGGAATTCCAGGCTTTATTCTTAAAGATCAAGGAACAAATTTTATTAGCAAACTGTTAAGGGAAGTATCCAAAATCCTTAAAACAAAAAAAACTTCAAACAAACGCCTACCATCCTCAAACTAATGACGCTTTAGAACGCAGCCATAGAACACTTGCGGAATATCTACGACACTTTGTTAATCAAAACCCTTTCACTTGGAATAAATGGCTGCCACACGCCATGTTCGTATATAATACTATCCCTCATAGTAGCACAACACTTATGAACTACAGTTACAGGCAGATAACAGTTCGCTTAATAAGACAACCTAGGATCTATAAAACTACGATAATTACGCGCACGAAATAAGATGCCGACTACAAAACGGATATAAAATAACTAGAGAAATCCTACACAAAAAGAAAGAACCAGCTAAAGCATACTACGACAAAAACCCTACGATTAAAACATTCAACATAGGTGACAAATTCTGATGAGAAACCAAAAGAGGCAAAACAAACTTTCAGCCTTATGGAACGGACCGTATGAAGTGATTAAAATAGTATCCAACGAAAATACTATAATAAAAATAGGGATAGGGACAATACACAATAATGATCTACAGCTACCACAAGAATGATCAAAACCAAAACCACGTATGGGTTAACTCCATTCGCTTAACGAACGAGAAAAAATGCGAAAAACTAATACCTGCTTAGTCTCTGTACAGAAACGGAGGTTGATTCCGAACAAGAAGACATATGGGCAAATGAAGAGAATCTGTACGTAGAATGGATAACACCAACACTTTCCGTACACTCGAACCCCCTAAAACACACATGTCGCATAAATAAATAAAAAAAGATCGGTAAATTAACGATCAATACCATCTTCAGAAACTTAAAATTCACAATCGTTTTCTTTAGGTTACTAAACACCATCTGTGTAAATTAAGTAATCAAACCAATACAAGAAATTGCAGAAATATACTTCGAAGAAATTGGAACAGCCGAAGTGTACAACCAAGAGTGAAAACTTATTGTGTGGTACGACCTAAAACACTTAACAAGGGCCCAAGCACACGCCGCCAACTTCACTTTTGAAATCAACAACCTCTGTCAAACGCTGAAAACGACAGAACACTTCCGAATAATTTGTGACGGTACAATTTCAGAAATCAACCATCTGATAATTGACATCCAAAACAAGTATGTCTCACTTAACCCCAAGCATCGCAATAAAAGGGCATTATTCGACGCCGTAGGAGCAATCAGCAAATCCCTGTTTGGTACTTTAGATGCAGACGACGCCAAGACAAAATGAACAACTTAAATACGATGAACAATATGTACTTTCTCTGGTAAGATCAAAGTACCATTACCCCTGATTGAGAATTTCCATATATACAAGAGTATTCCTTTCCCAACAATATAAGTTAATACGGTAAATATTGCGCCAGCAGTTCCCTCGTAATCTACATTTGTACGTGAAGGAATGTGCTGCCACCACGTCTGGCACCGAACATCGCACAACTCGACACTGATGCTCACCACATATCCCGGCACACGATACCACCGTTGGAGCGTCAATGCAGCGGGACAGCATTAGTTTAGTGTTTAAGGTAGTAAAAAGAAAATTAGAGGACAGTTGATTTTAGCACTTGTAAGGAGAAGCTCTGCCCCTAAGAGATATGAAATAAAAATATTTTTTTAATAAAAATTAATAAAGAATTAATTAATCTTTATTACTTTTGAATCATCTCCTAAGGAAAAAGTGATAGTGCAAGTCGCCTTAAGGAAAAACACACACCCTAAGACGCCTCAATTAGCCGCCGCTGTAACTCGGTACGACTGTAAACTATTGGTCCCAAGAACCCTAATAAAATAAATAATAATATGTGTAGTTACAAATACAGTGGTATCAGCCAAATACATAAAGTCCCTTGTGGTACTAGTGGAATAAATAAAGTGAAAAAACCTAGTGAAATAAATAAAGTAAAGAGTCCCGCAGCACAAGCGAAGGGGAAGCAAAAACAAAAAAAATTAAAAAAAAAACAGTGGGTGCATTGACTATCAATGAGGACCCGAAGAACGTCCCTAGTGAACCACGCACAACAAACGTGCGCAACGCGGGATCCTTAGTAGCCACATAGTATTATCATCGTGGAGGAACAGGAGACATCCCCTTCGCCGGCGTGGTAATGCGACCACTAATAATATTATTATATATATATATGTTAGAGTAGAAAAAAATAGTACTGTGTAAGAGAAAGAGAAACACTTAAAACCAAAATAAATAAAACGGCTTATCAAATGAGGAGAGTATTTATTTGAATAGAGTTGAGTGGAATCTGCGCTTGGGGAGTTATTCGAGGAGTGACGGTGACTCAAGGTGGACGCAGAATCGTGTGAGGAAAAGAAAAACTATCATCAGAAGTGGGATAGATTTACGTGCTTAATTATTGCAAGAAAGTGTACGGGAGTTTTCTCTTTGTGTTTGCTACAATAACAATAAACAAAAGTTTTGTACAAACGAAAATACTAATAAAGATATTATACTGTGTTGCCTATCAAAAAAAAAAGAAGAAAAATAATCGGGGGTGATATTTTTGGATTCATGTACAAACACGTTTTTTAATAGAAAGCTTAATTGGTCGGGTGTATTGAGAAATATATCGACGCAGTGAGAGTGTTAAAAAAAAAAATATATTACTTAAATGTGTGAAAGTTCTTCTTATACCTTACCCAAAACCCCCTGTTTTTTTTTCCCCTCGCGTGTTGCTCTGCCGGGTTGTACTGAACGGTTATCGGTTGATCTTCAAAAGTCACAAAGAAGAAGAAAGCGGTAAGTGCGTCGGTTTCATTATTTTATTATAATCGAATAGTAGGCGGGTGTAAAAGAGACGGATATTGTACAAAGCATCCAATACATAACAATGACAGATAAAGAAGGATCACCGACTGTCGAGGATGTAGGGAAATCAGATGAAGCTGAGCGTGGTCGAAAATCAAATGCAACGGATCATCCTGTAATCACGGTAGACGCGCTTAATAAAATACTTCATATGGTCACGAGAAAAGAAAATAACGGCAGGGACTTGGTCAGTTTTCCAAATTTCGATCCAGACCATTCCCGACTAAACATAGCTCAATGGTGTTCCGATGTTAATAACAATAAAAAGGGACAACTTAAAAGATTTTGACATTGTTCCGCGAGTAAGCGAGGCGTTGTTAGGTCGGGCAAAGACATGGTATGAAACATACGGATACCAACACTATAATTGGAATGATCTGCGACTTTCATTGATTCATGCTTTCTCAAGTGGCTCTGACATTATTGGTCAGCTTAGACAGGTGGCAAATACAGAGAGTAACAATTTTGATTCATACACTGATTTTGTTATGGAGAAAGTGTCGCAAATTAATCGTTTACCTTTCGATATACCCGAAGACAAGATTATAAGAATCGTGATCGGGTGTATAACAGATGTTGGGCTTCGTAACTCACTTACTTTTGTCATGCCTACGACTGTTCAGGGTCTTGTTAATAATTTGTCCTCTGTTCTTGAGTCGCCTAAGCGTAAAAGAGAATTTCAAAATCATCCCGGGGATATGACGCAAGGGGGGCCAAAAACGGCAATTAACAAAAGAAAAAGTTTCGCTTCCTCTTTCCCATCCAAGCGACCAAGATTAGAGTCAGAAAAGAAGTGTTTTGGTTGCGGAACAATGGGTCATATTGCCACACAGTTAGGTCATCCTGCCGCTACAAATAAAGCTTTTCAAAACGTAGGGCCACGGTTTGAAACAGCTCCTGACATAAAAAAGTGTGCGTTTTGCGGTAAGGCGGGACATGATGAGAAAACGTGCTGGGCTAAACAACGTGCAGAGAGAAAAACGGTGAACTTGTGCAAAGATGTAATGAGTCTCGATAATGCCACGGTCGTTGTTATTGATGGATCAGTTTATCGGTGTTTACTTGATACGGGATCGGATTGTTCGCTCATCCGTGCTGACGTTGCGGTAAAACAAACGGCACCCCGAGCGACTCATCTGTTGTCGGTACAAGGTATTGGAAAGGAACCGATTTTATTAACAGAGAAAATAGATCTTCTTGTAGAATTTAAAGATATTATCGTCGAAGTGACCTTTCACATAATAGACCCCGTTTATTTACGTAACGAATTGATAATTGGTCGAGACGTGCTGGACGATACTAGCTTGGAGATTAAAGTCGACAGCGAAGGTTCCACAATTCAACGGAAGGAAACGACACCATGTTTAACTTGCCGAGTTGCACCTAATGATGAGCAGCGCGTTCGAAAAGGCTACTCTAGTAGGTCTGATGTAAACAAAATATTAGACAAATATGGTCAATTTATTTTGAGGGGAAAAGAGTTTCCCACAGCTGAAGTTAAGTGTGGTTCGCTTGAAATACGACTAGCAAATGAAGTGAACATCAATTACAAACCTTATCGGTTATCAATTTCGGAGCATCAGGTCGTAAGTGAGATAGTTAATGACTTGCTAAAGCATAAAATCATACAAGAAAGCCAATCGCCGTATGCTAGTCCTATAATATTGGTACGAAAGAAGAACGGGCAAAATCGCTTATGTGTTGATTATAGGGCCCTTAACAGAGCAACTAAAAGGATGCGTTTCCCAATGCCAAGAATTGACGACCAACTCGATCGACTAGCAGGAAATAAGTACTATACATCGCTGGACATGGCATCCGGGTTTTATCAAATACCGGTATCTAGACAGTCAGTAGAAAAAACAGCCTTCATTACGCCTGATGGACACTGGGAGTTCTTGCGTATGCCGTTTGGGCTCGCCGATGCCCCCGCTGTCTTTCAAAGAAGTATTAATAAAGCACTTGGAGAATTTAAGAACAACGTAGCTTTAGTTTATGTAGATGATGTGCTCATACCATCAAAGACAATAGAGGAGGGTATTGAAAAGCTCGATGTAGTTATGAAGGCTCTAACGGACAATGGATTTTCTATTAATATCCATAGGTGTAAATTTATGCATGAAAATATCGAGTACTTGGGCCGTGAAATATCAATCAATGGTGTGCGACCAGCGAAAGCAAAAATTGATGCTCTTATAAGGTCCCCGGTACCGACCAACGTAAGAGAGGTCCGACAATTTATGGGACTAGCTAATTACTTTCGCAAGTTTGTACCCGAGTTTTCGGCAAAAACAAGTTGTATAACGGATCTGACAAAACAAAATGTCAAATTTGAATGGACCCAAGAGCGAGAAGAAGCACGACAACATATAATCGAACAACTAACTGTAAGACCGATACTTGTGATTTTTGACCCAGAAAGAGAAACTGAGCTTCACTCAGATGCGAGCTCGATTGACTATGTTGCTATTTTATTACAAAATGTAAACGGTCATCAACACGTGGTTGCGTACTACAGTCAGGCAACCAGGCGGTATGAATCGAAGTACCATAGTTATGAACTGGAGACCCTGGCCTAACGGACTGTAACGCTCTAAGGTCCACAAAAAATAAAAAGGACTTACTGCCCCGAAGCGCTAGATGGTGGATATACCTACAAGACTTTGATTTTCAGATACGATATCGAAAGGGGAAAACAATGCAGCACGCGGATTATTTAAGCCGTAATCCACCAGTGCGAACATGCTACCAACTCAACAGTCTTACCGAAAACTGGATGAATATAGAACAAGACAAAGACTCTCAGGTACGGGAAATCATCGAACAAATAAGATGTAACGAAACAAATGCAACATCACAATATGTTTTGAAAGGTGGTTTGCTCTATAGAAAGATAAAGCAAAATGACCGGTTATTTGTACCCCAAAATTGTCGACTATCACTCATAAGACGATTCCATGAAGATAATTGTCATATTGGATGGGAGAAAACTTTGTCCAAAATGCAGGAACATTTCTGGATGCCGTCTATGACCAGAAATGTAAGGAAATTCGTTGAGTCATGTCTTATGTGTTTAGTTGCAAAAAGACCTTCAGGTAAAAAACAGTGCGAGTTACACCCGATTGACAAAAAGCCAATACCCTTTCACACAATTCACGCCGGCTGCATGGGACCAATTATAGGACAAAACGAGGGAGACCATCGACACTTACTCCTACTCATCGATTCATTCACAAAATTCATAAGGCTTCTACCCTGCAAAACCCTACAGGCTTCTGAGACAGTTCGCCATTTTCAAGATTTTATCATGCTATTTGGAGCACCGGGTCGGATAATCACTGATAAGGGCACTAACTTCACCAGCCACGAGTTTCAGAATTTTTGTAAAACCCATGGTATAGAACATCACACCATAGCGCAAGGAGCTAGTCGAGCAAACGGCCAAGTAGAGCGGTACGTGGATACGGTCGCGAACTTACTTAGGACTAACATTGAGTCAAATCTGGAATGGACAACTTATGTGAGTCGTATACAACTGGCACTCAATACTACAAAAAACAAAACAACCGGTTTCTCCCCACTGAAAGTTTTGACCGGAATTGAAGGGCGTACACCAGAGATTAGTGCGTTGTTGACGGATTTAAACATTGAACCTTTCTATGACGACGTCGAAGCCATACGGGCCTTAGCAGAAGAACGCTTACGAGAGAATGCCGGAAGAATGAAAACTCGCTTCGATAAGGGAAAGACTAAACCATCTAAACTTCAAATTGGGGACAAAGTGGTTTACAAAAGTAATCAAATCCGGAAGTCTAAATTGGACGTTCAATATCGCGGACCATACCAAGTAGTGGGAATTCTAGGTGGAGACAGGTACAGACTCAAGAAAAAGGATTCCAATGTGATTGTTGTTGCAGCAAGAGAAGCTATACGACAAATCAGTAAATAAGTAAGTACAAAAAAAAAAAAAAAAAAAAAACACATTTGCTTTAACATCAGGGTTTATCGTGTTGTTTTCTTTGAAAAGTTGAAAGTGCCTTGTGAGATATTATCTCTGAGGGCAAGTTGAAAGAGCCTTGAGATATTATTTCTGAGGGCAAGTTGAAAGAGCCTTGAGATATTATCTCTGAGGGCAAGTTGAAAGAGCCTTGAGATATTATCTCTGAGGGCAAGTTGAAAGAGCCTTGAGATATTATCTCTGAGGGCAAGTTGAAAGAGCCTTGAGATATTATCTCTGAGGGTAAGTTGAAAGAGCCTTGAGATATTATCTCTGAGGGCAAGTTGAAAGAGAGTTGAGATATTATTTCTGAGGGCAAGTTGAGATATTATCTCGGAGGGAAATATAAAAGGGCTTTGAGATAATTTGTCTCCGAGGACAAGCTTAATTGGGCATATCGGAGAAAGGGATGTGTCGTAAATTAAACAGTAATTACAACGTTAGAGTTGAATGAATTTATTCAAAGAACAACCGGGTTGATGTGCAAGATGAAGGGTTAAAGGTGCATTTATTTCTTTTTCAGTTGATCATGGGCAATGATAAAGGAAGAGAGATGGACCTTCATCGAGAACGACGAAGAATCGCAGGAAGGCCGTGTTAGAGTAGAAAAAAATAGTACCGTGTAAGAGAAAGAGAAACACTTAAAACCAAAATAAATAAAACGGCTTATCAAATGAGGAGAGTATTTATTTGAATAGAGTTGAGTGGAATCTGCGCTTGGGGAGTTATTCGAGGAGTGACGGTGACTCAAGGTGGACGCAGAATCGTGTGAGGAAAAGAAAAACTATCATATATATTGATTTATAGATTGATTATATTAACAATATTAAGTGAAGAAGGAAATAATAAGAAAAATAGAAAACTGCATAGAAATTAAATATATTAACAATATTAATTGAAAAAGATTTTAACGAAAATTAGCTGTGAGAAGAAGATAATGAAAAGTATAGTCATATTATAATTGTATTACAACCATAAGAAAAACATATTTTTGCATTCGTTCCCGTACACATAAATACTTTTCTCTCATGTCTGACTTACGGTCCGGATCTGCTAACCATCCCCTTAAGAGTAATCCTCGTGGGTCCATTGACTTGGCTATTTTACGCGGCACCAGTGGTACATCCAATCCTCGTCTTGGTTTTCCCCCAAATACAGCCCCTCGAATTACGAGGCTGAACTCCATACAAGATGTTAGGGCAACTTGACACCCTTGTAGCGAATATAGTCCGCCGCGAATTTCAACGCTAGGGCCGTGACCTGATACAAAATGCACTGTATTCAGACTCCGAAACTTGTTGGGGCATAGACCAGGGCATCAACCTTGAATATCGACAGAATCTATCCGATATGGATAAGATTCCTCCGCAACTTCTCAGGAGATCCCGTAGAATTCAGCATATATCCTGGAGGAAAAGCGTTCATCGCATATTACAAATAACCGAACCCTTATAGGGAACGCTAGAATATTACGGTATGTTGAACGCCATACGCAACAAAATTATTGGCAGTGCGGACATTGCCCTGGAGTCATACAACAATCCCCTGGATGGCCTGGAAGGCCATTTGCAAATGATTGACCATGCACTATGGTGAATAAAAGAGATCTCGGTACAATAAAGTACCAAATGAACTCGCTTGCCCAAGGCAATTCCTCCATACAGGAGTTTTATCAGATGGTTTACCAACATCTATCATTGATATTAAATAAGATATCTTGTATGGATGTGGGCCCAGAGTCTCTAGGTCTGCTTACATGAACCTATAGAGACGAAGCGCTGGATACATTTATCAGAGGGCTGAAGGGCGATCTCCCGCGATTGCTAGGAATCAGGGAACCCATTGACCTACCCCAAGCACTTCACCTCTGTCTAAAATTACAGAATCAGAATTATAGGGCAAACCATGCATATGCAAAGCCAAACATCCTTAAGAAGGTTTATCACCCAATCCCACAAGCTCCACGCGGATATTGGCCAAGCGTCCCCACAAATCAGCGAGATAAACAAGCAATACAACCTCAGGCAGGTTTCGCATCCTATCATCAACCACCGACACGGCCACCATTTCAAAACCAACAAATTGCATCTAGATATCAGTACCAATCACAACCAAATTTTAGACAAAAAATTCCTCTTCCTCGAATCAACAAAAAAAGTTGGAACCGCAGAGCTCTCAAACAAGAACACACCAATTCTCACAACGATTTACAGCACAAAGACCTCAACAACTGGCAATAAAGTCAATTCCCACAGACCTCAACCTAACAACCATATTAGTGGCGAACATGACCAAGCCATGCAGGCTGAAAACGATCAAACATTAGATGGCTATGTTCAACCGCTAGAAGAATTCGATGAGGCTATCAGTCCAAACGCTAATGAAATAACTGACTTTGCCGACATCCATTTTTAGAATAACCACCTCTTCGTTACCGTACTTCGAGAGTAAGACGGAAAGCGGAGAGATCATCAAAATCTTAATAGACACTGACTCCAACCGTAACTATATCCAACCCCCTTTGTAAATAATCCAATCCCGAACAAGGAAGGTTTCTATGCCGACTCGATAGGCGGTAGTATTAGAATATCTCACTACGTCGAAACCAACCTTTTCGGGCTTAACGATCACAAGATAAAAATGTTCCTGTTGTCAACACTAAAGTCCATCCATGCATTATTAGGCAACGAAAGTCTAAAAGAGCTTTCGGCTGTCATTAACATAAGACGTAGTTATATGCAAATTAAAAATGGTATAAAGATCAAAATAAAACAAAAACCCTATCAATCAGTCGACACAATAAACTCAAGAACCGGTCATATGAAGGGTGGAACGTTTTCCGAGGCTATTCTCAGAAGCTGATGGCAAACCCACATATTTATATTACTAATGTCAAGGGAGAAATTAGAATCTCCTCTGAAACTTCCGTATACTCAGAATACTATCCTTATCTCATGTCCTTGAAAAGCGAAGTTGAGAAGCAAATTGAACAATTACTGAAAGACGGTATCATAAGGAGGTCTAAGTCCCCTTACAACTCACCTGTATGGATAGTATCAAAAACACCTGATGCTTCCGGGGAAAAGAAATATAGACTTGTTATAGACTACAGGAAGCTAAACGCAGTAACTATAGCAGACCGATACCCAATTCCTGACACCAACGATGTTCTCTCTCAACTCGGACAAAAAAAATGGTTCGCTGCGTTTTCAGTGAACCAGGGGAAATACGAGTTCATTTCATTTGGCCTTAAGAACGCGCCTTCCATATTCCAAAAAGCGATTGACGATATACTGCGGTAGTATATTGCCAAAATCTGCTATATATGTATACATATATCGATGACATTATAATATTTAGCAAGGATGAGGAGACGCATCTGGAAAGCATTAATAGGATCTCCCAAACCCTGGAAAACACCAATCTCAAAATACAACTTGACAAATGTGAGTTTTCTTCAGGAATGCGGTCGAGTTCCTCGGTTTCGTCATATCTTCGGAAGGAATAAAAACAAACCCATCTAAAGTAAGATCCATATTAGAATTCCCATGTCCCAAGACCCTTAGAGACCTACGGTATTTTCTTGGCCTCTCCGGCTATTACAGACGGATACAGAAAGATTACGCCGAGGTCACCAAACCACTCACGACTTTGCTTAGAGGTGAAGGCGGTTGCTCTTCCAAATTCGTTTCAAGTAAAGCATTCTTGCTTCAAATGACACATTCTTGGTATACCCAGACTTCTGCAAGGAATTCCATTTTACTACTGATGCCTCCAATTTTGCTATTGGAGCCGTGCTCGAGCAAGACAATAGACCAGTCATGTTTATAAGCAGAACGCTCTGCAACACATAAGAAAACTATGCGACAAATGAAAAGGAAATATTGGCCATAGTATGGGTCCTCCGCTCTCTCAGAGGATACTTGTATGGATCAACCGAGGTGAAAATATTAACGGACCACCAACCCCTAACATATTCTCTAAATAACAAAAACCACAATTCCAAAATGAAAAGGTAAAGATCCTTTTTGGAGGAATATAACTACGAATCGGTGTACAAGCCGGGAAAGACTAATGTCGTTGCGGATACGCTGTCAAGAGCACAATATTCTTCAAATGTTAACGTGATGACGACAACGCAGCACAGCGGCGAAAGCTCGGCCCACGGTTTAATACTGACCGTAGAAACCCTAATTAACGCATTTAAAAACCAAATAATGTTTCTTACTGGAACCCAAGACAGCTATAAGTTCAAAATTCCCTTTCCCACTTTCCATAGGCACAAAATTGCCAGACAAAATTACTCTAAAGAGATTTTAGCCGAACTGCTTAAACGACATTTGAATCCAAGCGTTATTAATGGTATCTTCACAACTGAAGATATCATGGGAAAAATTCAAGACTTTTACCATCTACACTTTAAAACATGCAAAGCAAGATTCACTCAAATAAAAGTCGAAGATCTGACAAATGAGGCCAGGCAGGAAGAAGAAATCCTCAAGGAACACACTAGAGCCCACCGCAATGGTCTAGAAAATGAAATGCAATTGTTGCAAAAATTCTAGTTCCCAAAAATTACATTCAAAATCAAAAGTGTTATATGCAAACAGTACAAATACGACCGTCACCCGAACAACCCAGAACTGCAAGCCATAGGGTATCCCGGCCATATCCTGCACGTTGTTATCCATTGTGCGGATGCAAAGCTAATCTTGACAGCAATCGATAAATTTTCGAAATACGCTCAGGCCCGCATATTGAAGTCAAGAGCATTAGGGAACCATTAGCGCAACTTCTCTTCGCTTAAGGAGTAGCTAAGGTCATAATTTTCGATAACGAAAAGGCGTTTAATTCTTCTTCAATATATTTTATGCTCCAAGAACAATTGGGTATTGAAATCTATAAGACATTCTAGAAGATCATGCGGTGTTTGAAGACAGACCGAATCCATCGATCGTTCGAAGAATTGCTAGATCGCTCTTCATTCTACTACCGACAAGAAACTTATCGAAGTATTTTTCGGACGGAATGTGAGTACCGACCCAGCGAAGTTCGACATGGCGAGACGAGAAAATATATCGAAATTAAAAGAAAAACAAGACAAAGATCTAGAATATCACAACAAAACTCGACAACCTTTAAAGACCTATATCCGTGTCTATCAAGTTTCCTTTTAAATTTAATTAACAACTTTATATACTGTGGTTTTAGAATTTAATCTATAAACATTTACTTTTATTCTTCAATCACTTCGATTATTATAACTGAAAAACAATGAAGTGTGACCTTTGAATCAGCAAAATCGATCGCTCAGATTTAATGATTCAGTGCGCGGTTTGTAACAAGTCGTTTCATGGAAAATGTGTGAAATTGCAAAAAACAGACATTGATTTTCTGCATAAAAGTAAGAGGAGTTATCTATGTGACGATTGTACAAATTCCCAACGGAGATCCATACATAGGGATCAAAGTCCAATTCCCTCCGGTCGGTCAATAGCTCCAACAGTAACAATCGCACATTCGCCCCTCCCCCCTACCATGACAGCATCTGAGTCTAATCATCAGACATCAGCCGCCGTTGCTTCTTCATCGAAGGATGTAACCCTGTCAAATTTATATAATGAAATCAAACTGCTGCAACAACTGAATATTGAGGCTCTCACAAAAATTAAACAACTCGAAGAACATAATAACATTCTTTCTACGAGAGTTCTTAATTTGGAGTTGGCAGTTTCCTCCCTCGAAAAGCAACAACAAAGCTTAAACTACAAATTTGACATACAAAGTCAATCGACGTCTGGTGACATTCAGATGATCAATGGACAACAACAAAATACATCAACTGAAGCGTTAACCAATAACATCGGTGTTGCCAATGTGCAAATTGCGTCGAGTACTAAAAATACTAAAAATAGTACTAAAAATACCAATATACCAAAGCGCAATGCCAAGCATCCTCAACATATTTTTGGATCTGTTACTGATGCTTCTCTTACGGGGCTGTTAGAAACAGTTCCGAAGTTACGTTTCCTCCACCTGTCCCGATTCAACATCAACGTTTGCGAAGAAAATATAATAGCATTCGTTGCCGGTAAATTAAGTTTGCCGGACTCTGCTTTTATCTGTCAAAAGTTGATTAAAAAGGACGTCGACATCTCCACACTCCGTTTCATCAACTTTAAGCTAGGACTTCCAGCCAGTACGTTCGATAAGGTCTTCAGTGCCGATTTCTGGCCACTCGGAGTACAAATTAAACCATTTACGTATCGACCAAAAAACGAAGTAACGATGGAAAATCCAGCAAACCAACTCGGACCAGCAAAATCGACTCTTCATCAAACTTAGCTCCGTTAAGAATCTACTACCATAATGCAAGTGGAATTCGCACCAAGATAACGAATCTTTTCGTAAATACCAGCAACGAGTTTTATGACGTTATCATTATAGTCGAATCATGGCTATATCCTGAAATATTATCCTCCGAGATTTTCAACGAGGATATCTACACTTCCTTCAGGATCGACAGATGCAAGTCTTCCGATGAACGTGGTGGTGGAATAATTGTTGCTGTTCGTTCCTGTTTCAACGCTAAAGATGTCGTCCTTCCATTTGCTGGTATCGAACAAATTTGTGTATCTTTAAATCTTAATTTAGCTAACAACGAGCATTTATTTTTACTAATTAGTTATGTCCCACCTAGAAGTGTATTTGAAACTTTTGAACTGCATACTCTTAATATTGAACATATTAATAACCTTTGTAATGAATTCGATAAATTAGCAATTTTAGGTGATTTTAATCTAAGTAATATTATTTGGCGCAAATCCAATAACTTAAACTATCTGTCTCCAGATAATATTTCCCAAGCTCATGAATATTTATTACTTGATTTCTTAAACTCTTTAAATTTACATCAAATTAATCCTGTTGTAAACTCGCTTTCTAAAATTCTAGATTTAATTTTCATATGCTGTGATGAAGTATCCTCAAATGTAACGCAAGTTCCTTTATCGATTTTAAATGACTCAATTAATCACAAAGAAATTTTCATTGAGTTATCTTTATTCTATTATTTAAAGGCTAACGATAATTCTAATTTAAAATATTTGAATTTTTCTAAAGCTAACTACGTCTACCTTAATAACTTTTTTAATACTATAAACTGGAGTAATGAAATGTCTAACTTAAATTTAGTACGCATGTATGAACGCTTCGTTGAAATACTCTCTATCGGGTTTACCAGATTTATACCAATTTCTCGCTATAGAAATATAAATAAGCCTTGCTGGCATAACAGACACCTGGGTAATCTGAAAAACTTAAAAAGCAAAGCTTTCAAAGCATATAAAAAATCGAACTCCCAATCCGATTACTTAACTTTCAGTTTATTACGTAAAAAATGTATCATTTTAAACAAATTTCTTTACAATAATTATATCATGTCCGTTGAACGAAATATTAAATCTGATAGTAAGGCGTTCTGGCACTTTATTAATTCAAAAAGGAAATCGACGGGTATTCCAATCTCAATGCATCTTAGAAATGAGGAATCTAACGCTATTGATTCTACTCTTGAACTCTTTGCTAACTTTTTTCAATCTGTGTACACCAGCCATGAACAAACAAGTCCATTTTCCGGCTGCTCTTCAAATTTAGTAAACATTGGATCCTTAAGCCTAACTCACAATGACATCTTCTTCGCTCTCCAAACATTAAAACCAACATCTAGCAGTGGTCCAGATGGTATTCCTCCCATTTTGCTCAATAAATGTAGTGGTCCGCTATCCGTTCCACTGCTATATATTTTTAACCGTTCCCTCTCTGAAGGTATATTTCTTGATGTTTGGAAAAAATCATTTTTAGTTCCCATTCATAAGTCTGGTAATAAAAACGATGTTGAAAATTACAGAGGAATTAGTAAGCTCTCTGCCATTCCGAAATTATTTGAAAGCATTATTAAAACCAAAATCGAATTCCTTGTTAAAGAATACATATCTACCGGATGAACAACATGGATTCGTTTCTGGTCGATCTACTACCACTAACTTGGCATTATTCTCATCATTCGTTTAAATCAGATGGAAATTAGGAACCAAATTGATGCCATTTATACTGATTTTAGTAAAGCTTTTGACTCAGTAAACCACACGCGGCTAATTTCCAAACTTGAATCTTTTGGATTTCACTCCGCATTTCTTCGCTGGTTGTCCTCTTTTCTTCTGGGTAGAACCCAAAGGATTAAAATCGGGAAATCAGTTTCCAAAAAGATTTCGTGCAGTTCCGGTGTTCCACAGGGGAGTCACTTGGGTCCACTTCTTTTCGTTATTTTCATCCATGATATTGTTCAAGTGGTAAAGAACGGAAAATGTTTATTGTTTGCCGACGACCTCAAATTATTCATGACCGTTAAAAATAGGAATGATTGCCAATTGCTTCAATTGGACTTAGATAGCATTTCGGAATGGTGCAACGCTAACGCTTTGAGGTTAAATATAAATAAATGTAACTTTATTTCATTTTCCAAGTCCTCCTCCAAAATTGATTTTGAATATTCAATTTCTTCATCATCCTTAGGTGTGGTACTGGATACCACTTTCTCATTTAAATCCCACATAAACCGTGTTCTGGCCAAAGCCAATTCTGCAATGGGTTTTATAAAGAGGAATAGTAAAGAGTTTTCCGATCCGTTTTCACTCCTTTCACTATACACTTCTCTAGTTAGGCCTCATCTTGAATATGCTGTTGTCATTTGGAACACCAATCTCTGTACCGATTCAGATAGAATCGAACACGTCCAAAGACGTTTCACAAGATTCTTATTTCATAAAATGCATTGGAATTACTGCCCTGATTATAAAGCAAGATGTTTATTTCTTGGATTAAATTCATTAAAAGCCAGACGCACTATACATGACATTATGTTTGCAAGGGATTTGTTATCCTATCACATTAGATGCCCTTCTCTTTTATGTAAAATAAGGTTATATGTTCCTATAAGACCATTGAGATTACGGCATCTTCTTTACATTGATCATCACAGAACTAATTACGGCACAAATGAACCTTTAACACGTACAGCCAAAGCTTTCAACGAAGTTAGTAATATTTTTGATATGCATTTAAATCGAAACGAATTCAAATCATTACTTGTAACCCTATTTACGTTTGTATAAGAATATCGATATATCTATTTATGTACTTTTACGTCTGTTAGTCTTAGCGACTTGTAGATCGAAAATAAATAAATAAAAAAAAAAAAATAAATAAATATCCCGGCTATACTATCTTTGTGAAAGTCAATAAACGTTTAGGTAACAAACTGTCTGTAAGATCTGAATCAGGCAAAATCGTTCATAAAACAAATATTAAAACTTACTTCTTGTTCCTGGTATTCACTAGCCACGCAGAAGTTCAAATTCTGGACTACTCGAACTCGCTACTGGTCAAGATAAATATTGGAACCGCGAGAATTCAGAGTGGACAGTTTAAAATTATCCACCTCATTGACCGATAAGCTCATCAGTAACTAATCAAAGATCTAGAGGAAACGTTGAACGCAAATTCCAGCCATACTCACCCTTTTTATCCCATGAAACCACTCAAATTAAAACCCACTTGGCCCGGTAAAAAATTATATAAAAATAATAATAAAAAAGGTAAGAGGTCATTGGATTTTCCGGGCTCCGCATGGAAATGGATTGCGGGAAGTCCAGATCGACATGATCATGAAATTATTATCGAAAAAATCAATAACGTATTAAGAAGCAGTAATAGGCAAACAATCATAAATCCAGTAACGATTCAAATAATCAAAGAAATAACCGAAATAAAAAATAAATTAATAAAGATCACACTTATTTTTATTTATAACCTGAAGCTAATTAAAGAAGAAATAATTAATATTGCATATTCAATTCTCTGGCGAAAGCCAATATTGTGAACTTATATGTATATCTTAAGCAACACTGAAACCAACGTCATTAAACAATGGTTTAATTCAGAAGATATTCTCGTTTTAAACATAGACGAAGGTCTAGAACTCGCTGAGGTAAAAATAGCACCGAACGGGAAAAATATTTTTTTATATTATAAGTTTACTCACTGATGATAAAGAATGTAATATGATGTTAATATGATGTTAATAAAGCTAATCAAATTTGGCACTAAAATTAATAATGTACCTTTTTCTAAGATTTTAAAATGTAATAAGCAACTATTCGGAATTAAAGATGAACACATAATCTGTAGTAGAAATAGTTTGATAGACATAAGGAATTCCACGTGCATCCCTAACTTAATGGGAAGTAGTAAAGTCCCAACCTGCATCTGGGTCAATTAACATCAACAACGCTAAATCTGGAAGGAAGCTTTTTAAAAAGACGTTCTAACACTAAAATACAGGTAAACGAGAAGCTGTTCAGAGAGGAAGAAGTTAACAAATACCAGCCGCTGCCAGCAGTATTGCAACCAGCACCTAAACGCGAGAACATCGAAGAAGAATCTCCCCTCGCGACATTGAAGCAACTACAATTAAAACTCCTCGAAAACAAAAACAGAACAAATTCGATCATCAACATCAGCCTTATTGTATTCCTGATTGGCCCAGCGACAACATTCGCGTGCTACTAAATGTTCCAGAAGCAGGAAGCTCCTACATCGGATGAACATAACATACAACAAATTCCCACGTCCATAATAATTGCTGTGCAAGACATCCCGCACCACATGAGAAACGTGGCCTCGAACGTGGACGTTTGAATTTAAAGGCGGAAGAGTTAATACGGTAAATATTGCGCCAGCAGTTTCCACGTAATCTACATCCGTACGTGAAAGAATGCGCTGACACCACGTCTGGCATCGAAAATCGCGCATCTCGACACCTGATGCTCACCATATATCTCGACACCCGATGCCACCATTGGAGCGTCAATGCAGCGAGACAGCATTAGTTTAGTATTTAAGGTAGTAATTAGAAAATTAGACTACAGTTGATTTTAGCACTTGTAAGGGAAAGCTCTGCCCCTCAGAGCTATGAAATAAAAATATTTTTTTTATGAAAATTAATAAAGAATTAATTAATTTATTTAAAGGCAATTTTATATTCATATAACCGACTTTTAACTACATCATTCTACTTCTTCTTAGATGGCGTTACAGCTCACGGAGAGCCAGAGCCAAGCTTCTCTCATTCACTTATGTTGTGTGCGATTTGTTTTTCACATAAGTGAACTAGATCTACAATTTAATGCCGATTCCAAACGGAGAGCGCCGAGAAGCTTTTTCAAGACAAGTGTGATACGTGGGGTTTTGCCAGTACCCCGCCGAGGAGAGGAGCTGCGAAATAATTATTTTATTGCGTTGGTGTTACCGGGATTCGAACTCGTTCATGACTCGGCAAAACAGTCACAGGGCTGTACCATGCCAAATTATTGGGCCGATTCGACGCCGAATTGAAGAAAAAACGGCCCCACTTGCCGAAGAAAAAAGTGCTCTTCCACCATGATAACGCACCGGCTCATATCTCCGCCCTCGCCACAGGCAAATTTGTCGAATTGGGCACTGCTACCCTGCTACCACCGTATTCTCCAGATTTGGGCCCGTTTCCAAACTCTTTTTTTTCCAAACTTGAAAAAGTCACATCTAACCCCGGAAGTCTTTTGAATTTCTCAAACAACTTAGCTGTCATAAAATTTTCTAGCATTGACAAAATGGAATCAATATCCCAAACAGTTCATCACAGACCAGTGAAGGAGTAGGTAGTGTCAGCTTGTGTAGTGCGAAAGAGAATAAGCAAGAATATAAGTGCGCATTTGGGCGAAGTATTCGCGGAACCCGAGTTAGCGCAATGGTAAAGCGCCCGACCTGAAATCAGAAGGTCGTCGGTTTGAGTCCACTGTCGGGAACAAAGTTTTTTCGTGCTTTTTTTTCTCCTCCTCTGCTCTGCTACTTCTAAAGTAGATTAGAAGTACAGGGAGAGATGTCGGGAGACCACGGGGGCACTCCCGTACGTCCTACGGAGTCGGAATCGGATGATTTATCATCCGATTTCCAAACATCGGCCGCCTTATGAAAAGGGGCAAAGGGTTAGCGCAAGGCCCAACCCAATTAAGCGCCCCTTGCTCACCCCTTCAACTGAAAAGCTGCTAGTCGTAGCGAGGAAAGGGGCGCTATCACCATCACCATCGACGTCCAAAGCAGCTGAACAACAGCAACAACAACATCAACAATCAGTCCTCTGCGTGGAAGCAGACATCGCTTACATCTCCGATGGTAGGGAAGGCCGCCACACAGGGGACAACAACCCCTTCGCCCCCCTTTCAAGTTCGGGTACAGAGGAGAAGCGTAGCGAGCTCGAGGAGGGGGAACATGTCCTACGTGCCAAACTAAAGGCCGTTCTCGACAAATTAAATAAGATGCGGCTTAAGTCACATTAACAGCAGAAACAACAACAAGAGTCGCAAAAGAAGCTGCTAAAAACAAAAACGGCCGAACAGCAGCCACAAGCTCAGCCGTAGAGAAAAAATCAGCAACAACAACAGCAGATGAAGCAGCAACCATAGCCACAGCAGCAAAAGCAAGACCAGCAACAACAACAGCCACAGCAGCAGAAACAACAGAAAGAGAAGCAACGTCCCAAGGAGAAGGTGCCACCCATCCTTACTCACACCACTGCTCTACGCGAAACAATAGACTTATGTAAGTAGGTTATTGGTGTTGACAATTTTGTGTTTAAAGGCATAGGCGAGAACCGTTATGCTATCCAATGTGACACACTGGAGCAGCATAAGCGGGTCAAGGAACTATTAAAAGAGACCACGACTGAGTTATTTTAATTTACCCTCCAGACCGAGTGCTCAAAGGCGTGTACTCGACTACTGACCCCGAGGAAACCCTCTCAGAGCTCAAGAGTTCGAGAGCGACGACCTCAAATTCGTGGGAGTTAAGTCGTTCACCACGGCGCGGGCCTGACGGGAGAAGCGTGAGTTACCCTTGTTCCTGGTCCAGCTCGCACCCAATAGCAAACTGGAGAGGCTAAGGACCATCACTTCCTTAGAATCCCAGTCTTTAAAATGGAAAAAAATTGAGAAGACACGGAAACATTATACAATGTATCCGCTGTCAAATGTTCGAGCATGCCGCGTCGAACTGTGAAATGCAGCCTCCATGCGTTAAGTGTGCAAAGAACCACAAGAACCAGGAATGCGAACTGACCCAAGACAAGGTCGTGGGTAGGGAGCAGCTCGAGTGTGTGCTCTATAGGAACGGGGGACACCCTGCAAACTATCGGGGATAGATATAGATATAGATATAGATATTTATTGTGGCAGAAATTGTACAATTTGCAAAATACAATGTTCGTTATACAGAGATTTGGTTTCATTACCTTACATCTAGAATATTTGTATAATTACTTAAATAATATCACAGAAATACTTTCAGTCAGAAGGAAAAGCCACTAAAAACCTTCTTTGCAAATAAAATTCCTTATTTCATGGAGGGAAAAGAGAAGTGGTGTTGACTTTAGATTTTAAAGTGCTAAATATAAGTGTACTTGTGCAAAAAGTAAATAAAAATAAAAGTTTATATTTAAGTAAATGAACTAGTAAATAAATAAATAAATAAATAAATAAATAAATAAATAAATAAGTAAGTAAGCAAATGTATAAATAATAAATAAATAAATAATTAAATAAATAAATAAATAATAAATAAATAAATGTATAAATAAATAAGTAAATAAGTAATAAGCTAGCAAATGTATAAATAAATAAATAAATAAATAAGAATAACAGATGAATAAATATACAAATATATAAGTAAATAAATATATGAATAAATAAGGAAATAAATAAATAAATAAATATATATAAATAAATAAATACAAACAGAAAATAAATAAATAAAAATACAAAAAAAAATAACAAATGAGAGAGAATTGCACGTGAAGATTTTAATTTGCACTTTATGTAGCTAGGTTTAAAATCAAGTCATTGTCAGAAGCCATACAAGATAAGATATATTTACTATGAAGTTTCTGAATTCTAGTTGAAACCATTTCAATGCCAGCTATATTATGTAATTTCTCTGTCGAGAAGAACCAGGGAAGATTTAAGATCATTTTTAATAACTTATTTTGTGCTGTTTGGAGCCTACTAAGGTGACTTTTTGCGCATGTACCCCAGACAGGAGATCCGTAGAACATAATCGCTTGGAAAATAGCCTTGAATATTAATATTTTGTTATCTTTGTTCAGTTTTGAACTCCTGCAAATGAATGGGTAGAGAATCTTGATCGTAACGTTGATCTTTTTAATAACTTCTTGTATGTGTAGCTTGAATGTTAAATGTTTATCTAAGTAGATACCGAGATATTTTCCACTAGATTTCCACTCAATTGGAACACCATTAATTTGAAGGCGGTTGCTTGGAAGTAAGCAAGCTTTTCTCTTACGTGTGAAGAAGATAGCTTGAGTCTTAGAAGCATTAATACTTATGTTCCAATTCTGATAATATGATAGTACTGTATTTAAGGCAGATTGCAGGTTAGTTTCTATGTTGGAACCAATTGCATCCGACGAATAAATACAAATATCATCAGCAAATAAAGCAATATTGCAGTTCATCAAAATGGGGAAATCAGAGGTATATATATTAAATAAGACCGGTCCAAGCACTGATCCTTGTGGGACTCCCGCATTAATCAGTTTATTATCTGCCAAGGTTTGATTTAAGGACACGGTAAAACTTCGAAAGGAGAGAAATGAATGTACGATTTTTATAAGGTATAACGGGATGACCTACGTTCCAAGACATCAAATCAAATCGGGCTCGTAAGTAGTAGATTGAAGAGAAACGTCCGGCAGGTCGCTCACAAACATCAGCCGTTACACCCCAAATGACCTACGCCCAAATGGCGGCATGTTTGACGTAGACGGTACAAAAGCCTGTGGCTGTTACCAAAACCCAAGGCCGAGGGCGACCTGCGATCGATCTTGCTCGCCATCCAAGGGCAGATCGGCCAGCTCCAACAGCAGATCCATGAGCAGGCGACCCGAGTGGACAGAATCTACTCTGACAAGATGGCTGTTCCATAGCAGCCAACTTGATTCCAGAGTGAAGGTAATATGCTATATGGCCTTAATCAGGCCCATGGTTGCCTATGGATGGTCCGTCTGGTTCAATGCTAGAGCCAGCAATGAAAGAATTCGGGTGTCTGAGAGACAATGTCTCAGGACTTGTCTCGTTTTACATAGGACGACTGAATGTGAGTATACGAAATTTTACCCGAACGAGGTCCTATACAATAGGGCCAGAATTTTACGGGTGGACGATTTTCTGATAAAACTGATTCGAAGCCACTTTGCAAGAGCAATGACTTCGGTCAATAACTTGATCTACGGGGCTTACTACCCCAGCTACTTGTACCAAAGCTCCTTAACGGCTTTGTCCCACCAGAGGCATTCCTCTATTTAGAACAATGTGGGCTAACTACGTCAGTGGAAAATTTGTATAGGTCAGCCACTTCAAGGCAAAGCCCGCCAAACACCAGTGGCAGGCTTACATAGGTTGTTGCTGTTTAGGGTAGGTTAGGGTATGTTAGGGTAAGCTAAGGTAGGCTAGGGTCGTGGGTAGGCTTGGTTAATTTTAGTTTCATAAAAAAAAAAAAAAAAAAAGCAAAAAAAAATAAAACAAAAAAAATATATATATACATATATACATATATATATACAATACATATGTATAAACTCGTATATGTAGGTTACATATTCTACAAATTCCTCAATGCACCAATCTATATTTTTTAAATAATCACCTGTAGCATTCGATTACATACATACCTACACCTACTTCAAAATATCAATCTATCAAGTAATCTTCCAAGTAATGCACGGGTGCAATCACTTGTGTCATTTTCGTATTTTTGCTCTTCCTTTATCGTTTTCGTTTTCCTTTATTTTCCGGAGCAGTGCATATCACTTACCGGACGCTTTAAATTACCGAAAAAGCTGAATAAACAGCTCACGCGGTCTCATGCCGTCACCTGGTAAACTGAGAATGCAAAGTGGCCGACAGATATAACTCAAATCAACTTCCTTTCTTTCTTGTGTTCTCTCCTTTCAAAAAATTCCGCCAATTGGAACTTTTGGGTATCAAAAATAATATTTTTTATTTTGTTGTGTGACCAACCCTAATTCATCAAAATTAAAAGCAAAAATAAAACTTCCCAGTTCATAAATGTAGTTGGAAACCACATCAGTGCAGTGAACGAGGCAGAAAGACCGGAGCTTTGGCAGGCAATCTACAACACCAAAGTAATTGGACCAGCGAAGGACCTACTACACAATCGAGCAGCAACGTGGGATCAAGCCAGGGATCTCCTCAAGCAGCACTTTCGGCCTCCAATCAACTACAAGGATATCGCAAGAAAAATAACTTATTTCAAAGTAAGTTCCATAGCAGATCTTATTGTAAAAATAGAAGAATTAATTCAGAATGCAAATTCATTTGCAACATATGAAAGCAATCAAACAGAAGCTAAGAACACATTTTATGTATTGATAGTAAATTGACTTAAGGGGGTAATAGGGTTAATTCGTATAAAAAGAGGCACGTTTTTGTGATTTTTTTTTATGAAAGTTAAAATCTATTTATTTAAACCAATGGTACATTATAGTATGACATTTGAAGAATATTGTGCAGAATTTTCATGGAGAAATATTGAAAAATACGGCAATGGCAGCAATTATTCTGGAGCGTCTCTGAAAAAATTTGAATTGCGGTGCACCTCGTAACTCGGTACTGAATCATCTGAAATCAAAAAATGAAAATTATATCTTTAGATAATCGCTTTGCCCAGGTAACGCTGGGGGCAACTTTTTGCACTTTTTGGGAACACTTTGAAGGAAAAAATCGGTTAATTTGACGAATTTGAAAAAACCCTCCAGCGTTACCTCGTAAATTATGTACAGAAATAGTGTTCAAAATTTTAAAACGATAGGTGCAGTAGTTTTGAAGTTATGAGGGGCACCGACTTTGAAAAGATGAGTTGTGTGGAAAATGCTTTAAAGTTTGGACACTAAAAAATTTGGGATGAAACGTCCATAAGCGAGTTCTATCGGCTTACCTCACATTGAATCGATGTCAGGTCCATAAAGGATGTTGCAATCATCCATGATGTCCAAAGCATCTTTTTGCTCCTGTCTTCGATGAATCCCGCCTTCTTTTGTTTGTTTTCCAGCTTCCTGCTCTGTTCGGCCTATACGCATGGAGTCAGTTGATCGGGCTTACTCATGAGCGTTTGATCCACTACTGATTTGGTGAGATTTTCCAAAAAAGTTGGTTCAAACTCTAATTGTTGTTCTACGTAAAGCCACCGACACATTGCTCCAGGAGAGCAACTTTGCTCAGATCTTCATAGATGGGCTTGATGGCATCCAAAACATCCTTGGGAAGAGCACTGTACGTATGTTTGAACGAATCCAATGCATTAGCAGCTCCGTAACTTGATCTTGATTTATGACTGACGCGCTACTTGTTAAAATGTCTTCGTTTTTACGTTTTTGCGGAGGTACAACTTTTCTAGATCGATCTAATCTCGCACCAGTTCATGTTCCATCAGATCTTTTAACTTTTTTAGGCATTGTAGCAATATTTTAACACAAAACTGAACGAAAATGGAGCTAAAATGATGCGAAAATCGGAAAGTGCGTGTACATCTGCTCGATAGAACGCTTACTGTGAAAATAAATTAAATGCTCTACATTGACTAAAGTTATAATACAGGTCTAAGCACGTTTGTACTCGTTTTCAAATCTCTATAAAAAAAGATAGGGGTAAAGGTAAGGAATTCTACAGAAATCGAACCAGCTGCCTGGTAACAATAGCTCGCTCGAGTTAGGTAGCTATAAAAATCCGACAGCTATAAAAATAGTCATAACTTCGTCAATTTTGCTCCGATCGACTTGAAATTTGGACACAACATTCTCGAGATATTATGCATCATAAAAAAAAATTAAAAACCTATTCCCCCCTTAAATAATTAGCGATAGGGAACTTATCCAGGGATATTAAAGATATTTACGACCACCATAAAATTAAAGAAGTTCTGTATGCTTACATAGGGTATGATGAAGGAAACATAGATAGGTACGTCAAAACGAACAAACAATACAATAGGTCGAATACATTCCAGGCAAACTATAACCACAGACGACAAAATGTACAGACCAACCAACCAAACGGCCCAGGGTCAACACAGATAGAAAGACAAAGTCAGGACAATACAGACAAAGTTACAACGACAATGGGAATAATAGGCATGTAAGACCAGAGCTTCAGGGCAAATCCGAAATGCAGCCAACCCAACCCAACACCAATGTCTGTCGGACAGATCTCGAATCAGACGATTGATCCAACTAGGAGGTTCATAACATCGAACCAGGTTTTTTTCTAAACTAGGCCTCGGAGACAAAATATTCACAGACTTAACTATCAACGACATTAAGCTAAAAGCACTAATCGACACGGGTTCGACAATGAATATAATAAATTCCGACAAGGTAGACTGTAGAGTGGTAGCGTTATTTCGATGATGACATTTTTTTTCCATCACTCTTGCCCTTGGCTGTAACTTCTTGTACAGTTGAATTATGGACTCGTGATTTAGTTCCCCCGGGATCATCATGCTTCTTGGTATGTTGCCGTGGTCTCGAGAGAGTTCCATTTTTAGTTGATTAACTGTCAAAATTAACGGGTGAATCTGTCCATTATGCGTCGCCAGTATGATGTCTAGTAATGTATTTTGTTCTTTTGTTGGAGTACACAGTAACTGCACGAACTGGTCCATCTGTTCTCAATGAGTTTCCCTTTGAGCTTTATAACTCACTATATCAACACTACTTAGTCGAGATGCAAACCAGCCTTATAAATAATCCCAAGTCCTTCTTTCAGTTTGTTAATTACAAAAGAAAATCTGATGGCTACCCAAACTCTCTCTCCTTCAATAATGAAACTTCCAATGACTCTCATAACATCGCCAACCTTTTTGCCACCTTCTTCAACCAATCTTTCATCCATGATTCCTTTGTATCCGATCCTACTTATTTCAACTATTTACCAAACTTCTAGTTTGGACCTCCCTTAGATTAAAACAACTTAATGATGAATTCACTCCTGGCCCCGACGGTCTCCCTGCTATATTTTTAAAAAAATGTTCCTAGTCCCTTTCTCTACCCCTCCCAAAAAATCTTCAGTCTATTCCCTTCTCAAGGTGAATTTTCCCGGATATGGAAAACCCCTTTTATAACACCTATACACAAAAAGGCTTCGAAGAATGACATTAACAACTACCGTCCCATTGCCAAAGTGTCTCATATACCCAACATTTTCGAAAGTATTTTGTATGATAACTTAAGTTTTCAATGCAAGTCTTTAATCTCCCCCAGACTGCACGGCTTCCTTAAAGGCAGGTCTACAACCACAAACCTTATTGAATTCGTTTCCTCCACCCTTTCAGCCTTAGAAAATGGCAAGGAAGTCGATGTTATCTCAACTGACTTCAGTAAGGCCTTCGATAAAATTTCACACAGATTAATACTCTTCAAACTGTCTTCTCTTGGCTTTGAGCCCATCTTATTAAAGTGGATTTCCTCTTATCTGGAAAATCGCAACTACAGCGTTCGCTTTAGATCTGCCCTCTCTAACCCCTTCCTTGCTTACTCCGGTGTCCCCCAAGGCAGTCATTTAGGCCCGCTTCTTTTTATCCTCACCATTAACGATATTGAAATGGTTATCAAACATTCCCACATCTCTCTATATGCCGACGATGCTATACTCTTTAAGATCATTTCCTCAGAACATGACTCTTCCCTTATTCAATCGGACCTCAACAGCTTTTCCACCTGGTGCTCCAAGAACTGCCTCGACCTTAACATTTCAAAGTGTCAATCTATTACTTTCTCCCGCAAACGTAACAAACCTCCTCCCCGCCTCTACTTTCTCCATAATCAACCCCTTTCCACCGTTCAGGTGATCCGTGATCTTGGGGTATTATGCGACCAGGAACTCAATTTCCTTGCACATATCAGCGATATAATTCTTAAGGCCAATTCTGCACTCGGCTTCGTGAAACGATGGTCTAAAAAAATTTCCAATCCCCACGTCACTCGGTCTCTTTACATAACCTTTGTTCGCCCTATTCTCGAATACGCGTCTCAAGTGTGGTCTCCTTACTATCATTCACATATTTCCAGAATTGAGAGTGTCCAACGTCGTTTTCTTCGTTTTGCTCTTCGCGGCTTACCCTGGGACAATCCTCTAATCCTACCTCCCTATCAAGATCGCCTTAAACTTATTAATTTGAGCTCGCTGGAAGAACGAAGAAGAATATCCGACATCCTTTTTATCCACCGACTCCTCTCAGGTACCATCGACTGCGCGTCCCTTTATAACTCTATCTTTTTTAACACAAACTCTCGTAATACACGAAATCCACGTCTCTTCTATGTACCCACCTCTCGTACCTCCTATGGCTCCAATGAACCTATCTCCCGTATGCTGTGGAATGTTAATGCGAAAAACTGTTTCGACTTTAACATCAGCACTCCTTGTCTAAAACTCCGTCAAGTTAAATTAAGTATGTAGCTTGAATTAAGCACAATAAAATGGGGGTATAGCCCCCACCAAAATCAAAACCAAAATCACTAAGCGCAGATTCCATTAGTTCACTGATAGTTGGTAGAAATTTACCTTTTATCAAAATAACCAGGTCATCCGCGTACGCTATGATCTTTGTGTCTTCTTCCATAAAGAACTTGAGGATCTTGTTGACTGTAAGAAGCCACAGTAGGGGGGAGAGAACTCCTCCTTGTGGTGTGCCTCTAGTTGTCACCTTCCTTATAGAACTGTGTCCAATGTCTGCATTGATGATTCTGTTCTTCAACATATTCTCAATCCAGATTACAATGGATTTTATGTCCTCAAGAGCTGTTGTTATGGCCTCTGTGTTTACATTGTTGAAGGCCCCCTCTATGTCGAGGAAGGCTGCCATTGTAAGCTCTTTTAAGTACAGCGAGCCCTCAATCTCACGGACAACACTATGCAGAGCACTCTCCACTGATCTGCCTTTGAGGAAGGCGTGTTGAGTGTTGCATAGGTTTCGTGAATTTGTGAGTCCTCTGATGTATAGGTCAAGGAGTCTCTCCAAGGTTTTTAATAGAAATGAAGAGAGACTAATTGGCCTATAGTCCTTTGCGGCAGTATGGGATGGTTTACCTGCCTTAGGTATGAAAATTACCTTAATTTCTCTCCACTGTGTTGGGATGTATCCCGTTCGCGGGCAATTGGAAAAAATGTTTACGAGATGGGGTACAGTGTGGATCTGTGTTTTTTGAAGCATCGCTGGCAAAATATCGTCCGGGCCCGGAGATTTAAAGGGTTTGAACGAATTTATTGCCCATGATACTTTATCCGCTGTGATAATCTTGTTTATCACTTCTTCGGTTGTGTGAACCGTAGGAACCGTCGTCTCGAAGGAGACTGTGGTTTCAGGGGTTTTACAGCCTGGGAAGTGGGTTTCAGTCAGCAGTTCTAAAGATTCCCGACTGGATTCTGTCCAAGAACCATCTGGTTTAAGGATGAATCCCGGGACGCAAGGGTCCTTGGATAGGATCTTCCTAAGCCTTGCGGCTTCGTTGAGATCCTCTATTGATTCGCAGAACTCCCGCCAGGATTTAGATTTTGCTGCTCTTGTTTTGCTCTTGTATTCATTGAAGCTGGACTTGTAATTATCACAGTCTTCGGTTCTGTTTGAGATCTTTGCTCTATTGAATAGAGTTCGGGTCCTGGTCCTGAGTTGCTTTAGCTCTGTGGTCCACCAGACTGCGCTGGTCTTCCTGCGAGCACGCTGCAAAGGACATGATTTGTTGAAAGCCGCTTTCAGAATTCTCACAAGATTTTCGACTGAATTCTCAATGTAAGTTGGATCAGGATTAGTAGCGTCTTGTGGCGGTTCTAACCTGTTGGCAACTAGGTTTGAGAAAAGATTCCAGTCTGTCCTCTGAGGGTTTCTGAAGGGTTTCGGTTTTTCTTTAATGGCGTTAAGGTTGAAGAGTATCCGGCTGTGGTCCGAAAAGGAACAGTTAGTGGACACTCTCCAATCCTCTACTCGGATGGAGTCGGACTCACTTAGTAAAGTGAGGTCAATTACCTCTTCCCTAACCCGATTGCGAAACGTGGGTGTGTTAACTTTGTTGCAAATATTGAGGTTGGTGGAGATAATGAAATCGAAAATGAACTCACCCCTTTTATTGATGTCGCTGCTTTCCCATTGAGTGTGGTGTCCATTGGCGTCGCAGCCTATCAATAGGCACAGTCCGTGTGACTTGGCGTGTCACACGAGTGTTCGGACTGCGTTTGAAGGTGGATACTCCTCATCGTATGGTAAGTAAGCGGACGATAGGAGCAAAATTGATTTGTCCTGTTGTTCGTACGTTACCACCGTGAGGTCTCCGTTGCTGTACGTACCTAGGAGAAACATGTTTAAGTATTTCTTGGCGATTATACAGGTTCTTAGCTTACCTTCGGTGTGTGGATAGTATAAATTATACTCTTTAGACCTTAATCCCTGAATTTTGTTCCTAAGGAGCCAAGGTTCTTGGATTAAGGCTATATCCACATCTTCCTGCAGCATGTACATCATCAAGTCGTCGGTGGCGTTCATTGGGGAGCCTTACCTTCAGGGTTCCCAGCCCGAACTTGATGCTGCCAGATCTGCTGCGGATGTGGTCGAGTGACTTTTGGTCAATGGTAACCATGAGGTCCTTTCCCACTCCGTTCTTACTCTTGGCTGAAGAAATTATTCTCCAGCTGGGAGTATCAAGCTCTTTATTCTGCTTGTCGATTAGCTTCAAAATGGATTCGTCCTTTTCGGGAACCGGAGGAGGTATCCATATTGAAGCCAACGTGCGAAGCGGAAGCATCGAACGAGGGATAACCTCGAGTTTAGCGTTCTGCCAGATTTCGCCGCAATTGTCGATTGTGCGCTTTAAAAAGTCCAGGGACCTCTGATTGTCACAACCGACAACTTTGACTCCTTTCTGCCAGCCTGCCCCGTCGAAGTTAATCTCATCGCCGCTATCCGCGACAAGCATCGCTTCCAAAATTTTGGCTTCGACCGTTAGCCAATTGTCGGGTGTAATCTTCCCATCCGGGTTGGAACGATCGACAATAGCCACTTGTAGACTCAAGGGAAGATTGAAGCTGGCTGATGTTTTTGCCTTTTTCGCTTCCCTAAGAGTTTCTTCTCCAGAGCGCCCCCTCTTGACGTTCTGCTTCGATCCTGAGGCAGAGTATCCCATGGAGGTGCCCGGTTGCTGTGCGCTCTTTTCGACAGTGGCCGGTTGTGTTGGCAGTTGTCGAGTCACTTTTGGGACGTTGGGTTTGATAGGGGCCGTGTTCGATGGCCTATTATCTCGCCCATTGTCCTTTTTCGAAGTGTGAGTGGAGGTGGGAGCCGATTTCTTCTCGAATTTGGCTACCTCTTTCTTGTGCTTCTTGATCAGGACTTTTTCGCGCTCAGAGAGTGTTGAGGGTTCTCTTGCGTTCATTTTCCTGATATACTGCACCGACCTCTTATAGCTACTCTTTGCTTTTTGGGCCGGTGTTTTTACCTTGCTCTTTACTACAGGATTGCCTGTAGCCTTAGGGGCGACCTTTTCTTCCAGCAGCTGGGCCTCGGTTTCAGAGTCCACTTGCATGGTGTTGCTTACCTGTGATGAAGCCAAGGATTCATCGTCGGTAGCGGTACCAATCTGTATTCTCTGAAGGAGAGCCCCGGTTACGCTGTCTGCATCGATCGCGCCTTCGGCGGTGGCAACCTGCGCTATTTGCATTCAGAGGATGCATTTTTTTATTTTTGTTTTCTTCTTCTATTGTGTTCCCACGAGTCGCGCAGGAATGGGTGGTCGACCTGTACAGAGCCTCGCAGTATACAGGCAAGGCTAATTGATCCAGGAGGGCGCCAGGTATCCTGGATACACCGTTAGCGACTGGGCTATTATTTAGACTGGGACCCCAGCCTGGCTGACTCTCGGCACGGTACGGTTAACACCTTAGTCCAGCCCAGGGGACGGGAGGGGGGAATGGAGGGGATACCCGGGGAAGGATGGAGGAGGTGATGGCTGCAGCTGAGCTTCATGTCTCGTCATAGAGAATTCATGCCCAGCATGGAAAGTGAATTCTCAAGAGTCATTGACAATTACTGAGCCTTCGCACCGCGACAAGGTGTGCAGCCACGCGAAGGATCAGATAAATTAACATTATGAAATAACCATGTATCAGACAATAAACAGATATTGATATTCGCAGCTAAGAGCCTAAGCCTTAAACAAGACTTATTCCAATACAATTCATCTCAGATAAATTAACATTATCAAATAACTATGTATCAGACAATAAACAGATATTGATATTCGCAGCTAAGAGCCTAATCCTTAAACAAGACTTATTCCAATACAATTCATCCCTTATATGATGAGAGTTCTTATCGGTTATCTATGTTCGATTAGTTACTTTGTTCCTTACTCTAACACCGACCATATCATAAGAGATCAGGTATACATTTCGATGCTTTATGTTAACCTAATTTTTGAATTATATAAGCAAGAAAATTAGGTAAGGATAAGACTTATTGCAAAACAGTTTGGTACCTTTTATAAGCTATAAGATAAAGCTTATTTAAGGATAACTTATTCCTTATTTTGTACCTGATATAAGCAACTAAGTAATCGTTGTATAAGTTTTATTCCAATTAAATTTTCTCCTTATTTCGTACTTAGTATAAGTAACTAAATAAGACTTACAAAAAGGAATGTGTTCGCGGCGTTTTATGCTCGAACGAGAAAAAAATTGGAAAACGAAATTGATGATTTGTCTATATGTGAAGACAGAAAAGAGAAAAAAACGCACTTTGTTCTGTGTTATACGTTAATTGTTATTTGTTCTTTATTGTTGGTGAGTACTAGCTATGTTGAACTAATTGTAACAATGTTCTTTGTTTGTAGAATGTTTTTTGTTCCTTTATTATCAATCGTTATGTGTGAAACGAATTGTGTATCCACGTTATAAATGTGCCTTGGTTGGCTGTTTGTGTAATAGTGAATTATTGTACCTTGGGTCGTTTAATACGAACCCTGGGTCAGCTGGTTTCCAGCTTTGTTATATACAATGTATGTTGCACAACATTATGTGTTTGGATTGGGTTGATGACCCCTGATATACCTAGTGTCTCTATATAATGCAATGTTGCTGCAGCTTCATGTTGGCAAGACTGTAGTTGTAGACTTTCTTTTGGTTTGTTATTGTGACTTCACCTTGCACATTTGACAGTTCGCGTTTATTTACAAAGTGTTTATATGATGTGAAGGAACGTGATTGTTAATTTTTATATTTTGTGTTTTAAATTTAATTTAAATATTTTATTGTTTGTGAGATGTGTTAAATTGAGATGTGCATTTGCGTTTTACCATTTGTTATGGCATAATACCGCCATGCCACCTCAATTTATATATTTCCAAACATGAACTTCAAATGTGCAAGGTGTTGTGTTGAGTGTTGTGCAGCAACAGAATGTTAAATCAAAAACCTTTACAAATCTTGAAGACACACTCTTTTATCAGAAAATAGAAAAAATTAATTAAATTATATTATATTTTTTAATAAAAACAAAATTCTCTACAAATAACTTGGTTGTTGTTATCTAAATCAACTGTAAAAAAAATTATCAATTTAAAATCAATCAACCAATTAATTTGCCATTGTACATCGCTGGATAGAGCAAAATTTGATTAATTTAATTTTTTTTTAATTTTAATTTTCGTGCCCCTCGGTGAGTTAAGCTAACACTAAAGCTTCAGTGGTAATTTAAAAGGTGATTAGTTTTAAATTCAATCGAAACTCTTCTAAGCAGTGCAAAAACAGAACACACACCCACAAACAATAAAAACTTATTAAGTAATAGTGTGTAGGCAATACAAGAGCCCAAATCGCCAACTACTACCCAGGTGAGTGTTGCCAGATCGCCCCCAGTGGGGCGAAGGAAAATCTTGTCACCATTCGACCAACTTATAAAACATAATAGCGTACCGCCTTTAACAACAAGCACAACGACAACCACAACAAAAACAACACCAGCAACAACATCAACAACAACATCTACATACAACAATATCAAACGCTACTCAAACAGGTAACATTACTAGCACTCTGTCAACACATGCATTCGCATATGAAGCTATTAACACCTCAAATACAAGAACTTCACCAATAACAAGCACTATAAACCCAAACATAAATTTGTCCTTGATTAACCCTTAAACCGACCACCAGAAAATGACCATAATTCCACCTAAGCAACTTATCGGTAAACAAAAAAAGCTTTCGGCCTGTGTTATACCACACAGGCGCATAGATTAAACGTAGAATACATATCAGTCTTTTTTCAATAAAAATATAAGAAGTAAATATAATATTGTATAAATGATTTAAATGTTTTAGTAATAAAAAAACTCATTATAAATTTCTGTATGAAGTTTTTCTATTTATTTATTTCTGTATAAGTGGCGCAGAAAAAACAGCAATGCATCATATGTTCAGAGATATTTGACAAAAAAATTAAATGCAAATAATAGTGAAAATGGTGTTGAAAAATCCATTAACCTTATTATAAACATAAATAATATTATAATAATTTTGTTATGCCATTTTGAAAGTTCTTCACTTTGTTGTTACTCCACTTGTAGCTTAAATAGGATTTCACGTATCTACATATTGTACATTACATATACTTCTATCTCTCTCTTACACACAACTCAGTAATATGCACAGCATAAATGCTAGCAAAATGTTAATAAAGTTTATGCGCTTGAAATCGTATTTTCGTATAGAAATTTTATGTGAATAAAATTTAATCAATTAACGATTGCGAAATAAAAATACACATATTTAAGTTGAAGAGTGCTTACTTTATTATTTTTATTGATGACAATTTAATAGAAAAATGTGCACTCAAAGTCAAGCAAACAGTTTAACAAAAATCGTACTTCAAATTACACCCCCATTTAATCCGAAAGACGTATTCTACGTCGAAAGAAACAAAACTCCCTGACCAAAACCAATGTTGATCTCCAAATGCAAAAAAAAAATTCAAACCGAGGTATCAGTCTAAACTGGATTCTTACTGGTTTAGTAAGCCCATCGAAAATAACTCTTCCAATCGCTTCGCCTACTGTCCACAGTCGAGGTGCCAGAGACCCCAGAAGACGTTCCACCTCCAAAATCATCAAGCCAACAACCCCGTGAAACTAACAATCATCCACTTATATACGTTCAGGGAGTCGAATGCTTTAAGTTCCTAACAAATGCAATTAAAGAAGTTGAACTAAAGAACTAAAAGTTCGATCCAAATAACGAAATAAGAATTCAACCAACAGACTCCACTGACTACTCTTCTATTATTAAAATGCTACGACAAAAGGAAACTAAATATTACACATACGAATTTAAAGATCTGAAAGGTTTTAAGGTTGTTTTACGCAATATGCACCACTCTACTGACCAAGCTAACATCAAACAAGAACTTGAAGAACTAGGGCACAGAGTAATAAACATCCACAACATATAACAAAGAGGCACCAATAAGCCCCTACCACTCTTTGACATTGAACTGGAAAGCAAAGAAAATAATAAATCAATTTACGACATTAGCCAATTGCTGAATTTTAAAATATCCTTCGAAGCTCCTCATCATAAAAGAACAATTTTACGATGCTCAAACTGCCACAGGTACGGAAACGGTAAGGAAACCTGTGCATCACTGAGTCTAAGGCACCGAAATTCATCGTCTTTGCACCGTATAATCACATGTGATGAAAAGTGGATTTCGTATGACAACCGTAAAAGATCTGGGCAGTGGTTGGATGCAGACGAAAACCCAGAGCACACCCTTAAGCTTGGTCTTCACCCAAGGTTATGGTGACAATCTGGTGGACATCGAAAGGACTAATCCACTTTCATTTCTTCAACTAGGAGAAACGATAAACGCAGTCAAATATTGTGAGGAAATCGGCGTAAAGTATACGAAATTGACACTGGTCAATGGCATGGTCCGATCCTGGTGCATGACAATGCTAGACCCTTACCTCACACGTAACGGTGCGAAAGCTGGTACATTAGGGATCCGAAATACTTCCGCATCCACCGTACTCTCCTGATATTTCTCTAACGGATTATTACCTTTTCTGCAGTCTGGCATTTTGTTGGCAAAGGTTTTTCGAAACCGAGCAGAGATCATAGAATCCTTCGAAAACTTTTTAGCGTCAAAAAACAAGCCTTCTATAAAAGGGGAATAATGAACCTTGAATCACGGTGGAAGAAGGTTATAGATGTCAATGGTTCATATTTTGACTAAATAGAATTTTATAAAAAAGAAATACTGACTTTTAATTTTTTACAAAAAAAATCGTTATAACCTAATATTTTTTAATTTCGAAGATGAAAACTCTCCGCATCACCGCATAATGTACTTTATATATATGTAGAAGATGTCATGCACTCCAAATGGGTGCGCGATTCGCCGATCCTCCACTTGTTCATTTAAGCCTTCGAAACATAAACCTCGTGATCGCAACAGTCAAATGAGTATTGTGACAATGAATGGAGTGCAAACGTACGCAAAATGTACGGCATCTGTTATATGTAAATGCTAATCTCGATAACGACACCCACGTGAATGCATAACATCTTCAGTCCTTAAAGGATCTATTGATGTTACATAAAAAGTTCTTTTATGAATTTCTTTACCGATTTGTTCGCAATATAGACACCCACGAAATTAATTATGGTATGCAATTGATGTAAGAGTGCGTCGCAAACAAATGCTCTGATATTTAATTTATAAAGATTTCCTTTTATATTAATTCAAGTAAGATCAATCTCCCCTAATTCATTTATAAAAAAATTTAAAAACTCGTCCAAATTTAAAAGTTTACTTCGGTCCACAAAATAACCTCTCATAAAAGGTCTAAGATTTGGTCTGCCAACAAACGCGCCAAGAATTAGCCATAGCACAGTACCTGAACTTACATTTATGTATGTCTATATCTACTACGTTATTATTAAAAATATTGAAACTAATATATTTTTTTATCATTTTTGAAATACTAAAACTTAGTTACCCGGTTGAACTTATTTTATCAAACTTTTTAAATTTTTTTTATCTCTATTGGACAGATAAAGGGGCATCAAGTCCTACCTTTGATCCTTTAATGTTGAAAATAATTAATTTCCAGAGTGGTAAGAAATATTTCCCTCAATAAACTAATTGGCTAATTTCTCTTTTAATGTGCTATCAACTAGTTCACTATTCTTATTAAGACCATCACCCTCAACTATATACATATTACTTGTAAATTTATTGTTTTTTTGATTTGGACGTAATAGTCTCCAACTCCCTATAGCTGTTTGGATCTAAAATATTTTGCTTTATCCGTTTCAAGAAACTTCTAGCCGCTTTGAAAACCCTAGCGTATTTATCTCACTTACCCTTTCTTTAATACTTTAACATTGCACTTCTAAATTATATTTGTCAAAGGAGCGAGTTTCACGACTCATCTTTTCCGTTTAAATGCTGATACGAATTGATGAATCAGTAAAAATATTCCTTACATATATTTTTCTGTAAGGCAAATAGTCGTATTATTATGAAATAAATTTCTTAATTATTATGAAATTTATTAGCATCTTCTTCTGCATTCTTCTTTTCCTTTTTTTCTCCGGCGTTGTTATGGTCAGAAGTGTAGGACCATAACCTTCCCACTTAACTGCATTCCTACTGGTCCGCTTGTGGGGTCTGCCGGTTTGACCTCAGAAAGTAGCGGCAGGCTTCCCGGTTTGGGATTACTTCATCGCTGAGGCCAATCAAATGCTGGTGTTTTTGCATTTGTTTGCACCAATTGTTTTTCGGCCTGCCTTTTTTGCGTGTTGAAATTGGAATGTTGATTGATAACGCCTTTTGGACGGGGTTCAAAGGATCTCTCCTTTGAACATGGCAATACCAACTGAGTCGGTCGCGCTCTATATTTCTTGTGATGGTTTCTTTTACGTGGAGGCTTCCTCGGATCTTTGAACTTCTAATTCTGTCACGCTTTGTTACTCCCGCTGTCATGCGAAGCATCTTCATCTCAGTTGCCGTTAATTTGCTCTCGTACTTTTTGTGCATTGTCCAGCATTGTGAACCGTATGTGAGCGCCGGACGTACAACTGAAGTGTAGAGCCTTCCTTTCAGCTTAGGGGGCATTTTTCGATCACAGAAGATGGCGGAGTTTTCCCGCCACTTCATCCACCCTACGCTTACGCGATGTTTGATGTCGTCATCACAAGTTGCTTCTCTATTAATCATAGATCCTAGATATTTAAACTTTTCACACTTGGGAAGCACTCTTCCATTCAAGTAAATGTCTGGAATAGGCTGATGAGGGTCAGAGAACGGGCAGCACAGATACTCTGTCTTCTTTGAACTAATACGATACCCGTGTCCCTCAAAAATGTCCACCCACACATCAAGTGCTCGTTGTAGGGACGCCTGATCATCACTTATAATGGCCCCATCGTCAGCAAAGAATAGCTGGTGCACATTGGGGTCCGTCACTTTTCCTTCAAGCAAGCAATCAAGGACTGCTATAAAAAGCAGTGGGCTGAGGACGCTCCCTTGGTGTACACCGACTTTGATTGCGAACTCTTCGGTGACTCCTGTAATGCATCTTACTCTTGTCGTTGCTCTTTCGTACATGTCCATAATCACTCGCACGTAGGTTTCTGGAACTCCTTTTTGTCTTAGCGCTACCCATAAAAGATCTCTTGGTTGCCGGTCAAAGGCCTTCTCGAAATCAACCAACACCATATGCAAGTCCTTTGAAGAATCGCGATGCTTTTCCATCATGATCCTTATACTTTAGATTGCATCTGTTGTTGATTTACCCCAGACAAACCCGCACTGCTCAAGACCAGTCGTATTATTTTTCGCAGTCGGCTATCTAATACCCGTTCAACGATCTTCATGGTGTGCGACATCAGCTTGACAGAACGGTAGTTATCACAATTTCGCGTATCACCCTTTCCTTTGTGCAATCGAAGAAGATAGCTTTCCAGCCATTGATTAGGCATAGTGTCGCCTCTCATAAGTTTGGAGATAAGAACCATGAGCCATCTAGACCCGATGTCTCCCATCTTTTTCCAGAACTCAGAGGGTATCCCGTCCGGCCCAACAGCTTTTCTTTTCTTGGAGTTTTTAACCGCGTACCGAACTTCTTCGACTGTAATGCCGGATATTTCGGCATGATTCGGGGCAGCTCTTGGAAAGTACACTCGGGGAAACTGTTCGTTGAGAAGTTCCTCGCAATACTGTCGCCATCTGTGGAGAATTTTTTCGTCTTCCACAAGGAGTTGGCCTTCAGCATTGTTAATAAACTTTGGGAAACGAATCTCCTGAGCATTTTTTCTTCTCTGGGCGGCTATCTTAAAGATATTTGCTCCTTTGTTCAAATTGTTTTGTCGAAGCTCCTGGGTAGCCTGGTTCCTGTCAGACGCGGAAGACGATATTTCTTCCAACTCCTGATAGAGGCCTTCCATGCTTTTCGCTTTGAATTCGGTGCATTTTTTCTTCGCGATACCTTTGCAACATCTATATACCTTTTCACGGCGAGCTTTTTCCTCTCTATTAGTAGAAGAGCACTTTGACCAAGCTTGGAAAGCCATTTTCTTTTCGTGTATCACTGCTTTGGCTTCGTCTGTCCACCACCAGGTTTCTTTTGCGTGTTGGCAGGGGCCTTTAGATGTTCCGAGCAGTGATTTGGCTTTCTCCAGGCCAGATTGTTGTAGGGAATCCCACATGTCTTGTGCTCTGCACTCCTCATTACCGACCTCATCGATAATGGAAGAGAGGTAGTTTTCCATGATGGTAATAAAAGCTTCGCCTTTTCCTTTATCCAGCTTATACCACTTGATTCTCTCAGACACCTTCGTTTGCTGCTTTGACTTCTTTCTCGCATCCATAAAAAAATTCAGTCAGGAGGAGACGGTGTTGAGGGGCGATCGCGTCTCCCAGGATCACTTTGCAATCTTTAGCTCGTGGCTTCATGAAACTGGATACCAAATGATAGTCTATTTGAGTTTCATTTCCGCCGCTGCTATAAGTGATCAGGTGCCGGCTTTGTTTGACGAACATGGTATTTAGCACTATAAGACCGTACGACTTGCACATGTTTAAGATATCTTCACCTGAAGAGTTCCTGGTGCCGTATCCCAGCCCTCCGTGGTAGCCTTCATAGTCTTCGCTTGTCTTCCCGACATGTCCGTTTAAATCTCCCCCAACAAACAAAAGCTCTTCCTTTGGGATGATTTTGACAAGGTTGTGGAAATCTAGCCAGAATGCATCTTTTTCTTTTTGTTCGCATCCTACTTGAGGGGCATATCCGCTTACGATGTTCCACACCTCACCATGCATCACCAATTTGAGAGCCATCAAACGGTCACTGGACTTTGAAATGGTTAAGACGTTGCCAAGTAACTCTGCCGCAAGGATGATGGCGATTCCGTTTTTTCCTTGTTCCAATCCATAGTGAAACATCTTGTAGGCTTTTGTTTTAACGTCCAAGAAACGTGCCCGATTACCGTTGTTTCGCCATTTCGTCTCTTGTACGCACAGGATGTCTACTCGCCTTCTAACCATAATTTCTGCAAGCTCATAGCTGCGCCCACTCATGCTTCCAACGTTCCAACTCGCGACTCTTAAATGTGGCTTACGCCGCACAGTGGTGTAAGAGGCGAAAAAAATCAAAATTTTCAAATTGTTTGAAATTCTAAATAACTTTGTATTCTGAAAACATATGAGTTGGATAATACATTTCGATGGAATGGAGAAATATTTACAGTTATTACAACAGTTGCAACACCTTTAAAATCGCTACATTTTGCAACAATTTTTAGCGCATACAGCGAAGCGCCTTGTATTCTGGTAAATATCTGTTCTGCGTCAAGTTGATAATAATTTAAAATTTTAAATACGTTTTACAGCATGTTTAAGGAAAACGTTAGCGTCGCGTCATCATAATTTTTATTTTCCAATTCTTCAAGCAGTTATAGATTTTCTAAATAAACGGTCAGAAAATGAATATTTGCAAAAGTCCAGTAGAGCAGAATTAACGTGCTCCACACTCCTCCGTGTTGTTTCTTATTTGAAAATATTCTTTAGACTCTTACCCAAACAACTGTGCCATTTCCAGCTGCGTCACACTGCGTCCCCGTTTAGTAGTTCAAATATACCGTTGAAATGTCTGTTATGGTTAAGTCTGTCATTACGAGTATATGGAGATCTCATCATAACTTCTGCCGAAGCTGTTTGATTTTTTCTCATTCCGCAGTTATAGTTTGTTCGAGATAGGACGCGGGCGTACGTACATATATGTACATATATATATATTTCACGATGGAAAATTTCCAATTGACTTATCGTGAAATAGTAGAAATAATTTTAGCCAGTGACCGTGATATTGTGAAGTGCATGGAGAAAGTAAAAACTGATTTTCCTTATCTAACACCAGATCATTTGGGGGAAATACAAAGCTATTTACACAAGGTATTCATACCTCATTTTAATAAAAGATGGAAAGAAGCAAGTAGAAATAAAGACCGTTTTATTAAAAAAAACGAGGCTTGGCTGACAAATACATGTTCTATAAATAATATTGATACAATAAGCGAAAGGGGTCGCCCGGCAAAGCCTTTTGAAGAATGTTGTTTAAGAAGCCAACAAATGAAGATTAAAAATTTAAAAGAAAACTTTTCCGAACAACTAATAAAATCAGCTGCCAAGTCAATTCAACACCTCGAGGACAGGCCTTCAGGATTCAGCGCTGAAAAAGCCTTGGCACTAATGGCGGATGCCTCTCTCTCTAAACACCAATATGAAGTTTTGAGGAAATCGGCAAAAGAAGAAGGGTTTGACATTTTTCCTTCGTACCAAAAAGTACTGGAAGCTAAAGTACTATGTTATCCTGAAAATTTAGTAGTCTCTGAAAATTTGGTTAAAACGCCCCTACAATCATTGCTTGACCATACCACGAAGAGAATTTTAATGACTAAAACTGAAACTCAACTAGATTCTATCAGCCATGAGCTTACTTTAGTCTCTAAATGGGGCTGCGATGGCTCTTCAGGACACAGTGAGTACAAGCAAACATTTACAGATCAAGATATAACAGACACAAATATGTTCCTCACATGTTTAGTACCTTTGGCTGTTACTAAGAAAAACGACTCTAATCTAGCTTACTGGAAAAATCCACGACCAGCGTCAACAAGATTATGCAGACCTTTGAAATTCGAATTTATAAAGGAAACGCCCGTGGCCATTCGGGAAGAGGTTGGACGAGTGAAGCAAGAGATTTCACAGTTAACTGAATCAATTGTTGTACTTCATAATAAAACTTTCAAAATTCATCATGAATTGATTCTATCAATGATCGATGGAAAAGTTGCTCAAGCAGTAACTGAGACACCATCCATGGCAGTTTGCCCCATATGCAAATTCGAATCGACACAGTAATTCGAGGAAATGTAGCCGAATTGCGACAAACGAAGTTGTCAGCCACATGCTACTAGTGACTTCCGATCCTTATGTACATATGTTTCGCACTGAACCTAAAACCAAAAACAAATTAGATTTTCACCAAGATGTTAAAAAGCTCTTACTTTTGTAAAGATGTCACATTTTGTATATATTTACATATGGACGAGTATAGGTGCATACAAAGATTACAAACGTATATGTAAAATGGGACCAAATTTGTTCATGAATTTGTCAAAATGTTTCATGATAAGTTTTAATCAAGTTTAGTTCTAAAGTGTATTAAACTACATTCTATCCTAATTCTATATACGTTAAATAATTTCTATAAAAATCTAGCCTGAATTTTAGTTTTCTTTCAGTACATCATTTTATTTCAGTACATCAAAACCCTCAAATTTAAAAAAAAAATGTGAATAACTTTTTTTCTAGACATTTTTTTTTAACCAAATTTTCACCAATTATGTATAAGACCAGTTTGGAAACGTGTGCCAAATTTCATTAAAATCCGTTGAATAGTTAAGATCTAACAGATTTTTTTCCTCTCTTCCATACAAACCAAACCACTGTGCGCCGTTGCATTACTTTGCTATCCCCCGGAAATCCTATAGCTCTGACCCGAGCATTGCTGCTCGTCCCAGCTGTTCTGAACGAACACGTGTTCATTCGAGTGGCTACCTGCTACCTACCTTGCCTTGCTCTAAAGGCCCTACCGTAATAGATTTAGATGGGCTTAAGCTTATGTCCAAACCGAACGAAAAGCTCACTCAAGTTTGAATTAAAAGTCAGGTTACGCATAATGAACTTATACAAGCTTAAGTAAATTTCTAATGAACTGTCAAATTTCTTACATTCGATTTGTGTTATGATGTGTTCCGTAATGGAAAATTAACTAAAACAATTAAAAGAAATAAAACGAATGCATCATGCACTTGAAGGATTAGTTATATGAAATACAAAAGAATGGGGAGATTACGATATCCGTGGCGCCGGCTTTTTAAGGTGTTTTCCTATAGAACTTGATGAGATAAAAAAATATATATGTATTTTTTTTTGATATTTTGCTTACTTTTCGAGATACTCGTAATGAGGTTTAAAATTAATTAATTTCTAGGTTTTTTCAACGGAATTTTGTGAATTTTGATAGTATTTTGTTAAAAGTGTTGCATACTTTTGGCTTATATTTGTAGTTTTTTTACACGTTACGAAAGATTGATATGAAGAAATATTGGATACACCCAAACTCGCATCCACTCCAAATCCAAATCCAAATCCACTTTATGGCCAAGCAGGCGGGTTGCAGGGGGCAGCATGACACCCCTTTCGCGTTTATATAATCAAACATTGATAGCAAGGTACGCCAAAAAGTATGTAACATTTATAACAAGATTGTCCCCCGGGCCGTATGTATGCAATACTTTTAACAAAATTTCACCAAAATTTCATCAGCATTCTATCCAGAATTTGAATTTCTATTAAAATAAAGCGCATCCGTTTTCAGTAGTTCAATAAATACGTATTCCAAACTTTTTTCGTTTTCTATTTTTTTTACTTTACACTTTTCTGTGACCACTGACCTGTTAAAATTCCGGGCACATGTAAGTCTATTATGGTTGGGCCTCTTGAAAGAAGTCATTCCGCGCGGAATTTTGATGGTATTTTTTAAAGAATGTTGCATACTTTTTAGCTTATGTATGAAGGTTCTATACACGTTACGAAAGATGGATATAAAGAAGTGTTGGACACACCCAAACTCGCACCCACTCCAAATCCACTATGTGGTCCCCCGAGGGATTTGTGGGAGGCCAGCATGGCCCCCCTGACACGTTTAGATTAGAGCCCTCTATTACACGTGTAATCGTATACACGTGTAATTAAAATGTTCGTGTAGGAGCACGTGTATTTATATTTACACGTGTTTTAATATTACACGTGTATTTAGTATAACACGTGTAATTAAAGAAAATATGCGTTGAACCACTTTAGGGAGTACCAAGTTACTGCAAACGAATATTTGTAGGATTTGTTATTTAAGAAAAATTAAATATATACTTCATACTGTATTAGGGGAGATTACGATTTCCGTGGCGCCGGCTTTTGATTAATTAGTTGTTTAGTTTTGTTTGTTAGTTTTAATTAAAGTTGATTAATTTTCAGGTTTTTTCACTGGAATTTTGATAGAATTTTTGTAGTATTTTGTGAAAAAGTTTGCATACTTTTTGGCTTATGTAAATAGTTTCTTTACACGATACGGAAGATGCATATAAAAAAATATTGAATTCACCCAACTTGCACCTACCCCAAGTAAAATAACAAGGTAAGCCAAAAATTATAACATGTTTTTCTTCTGAATTGAAAAGTATGCAACAGAACAGTATGCAACATAACAACATTTCATAATAATTCTATTAAAATTCCAGTGAAAAAACCTGAAAATTAATCAACTTTAAGCCTTATTATCTCGAAAACTAAGCAAAATGACAAAAAAATTTACTCATTATTTTTTGTTTATCTCGCCGAGTTCTATAGGAAAACCCCTTCAAAAGCCGGCACCACGGAAATCGTAATCGTGCCGCGTATTACAAAGATCATTTTTATTAAAAGAAGGTGAAATTTCTTCAAAAAATTAATATAAAAAAGTACAATACAATAAAAAATTAAATGAAATTATGACTGTTCTCAATATTAAGCCTTGCAAATATTTTCTATTCTGATAAGCAAAAACCAACAAGTCTACAATTTTGGGAAGTAATTAAATGCTTTTGAATGTGACGATATTTCCAGCTGTGTAAAAGCAACGTTCTGAACAGATAGATGTAGCTGGTATAGATAAGTACCTTTTCGCTAAAATTGCGACCCTTGGAAATCTATTTTGTCTATATTTCCACCATTAATACGAATCTAGATCAAATATTATTTGAGGTTCCCGGAAATAAGTTTCGAGCTGGTATTGAATACATTTTCGTTTAGTACTCGGCGTGTTATACAAAAATTTAAAGTCTGTTTTAATAGTATGGTCTTCATGCTCAAGGTCTTTGTATCGCGGGTCAAGTAAAGATGCTACTTGCCCAACAGAAACGTCAGGTGTGCCATAACACTGCCGATCAAACCGTTTTCGCAAATCGTTGGAAAAACAGATTTCAAACGATCTTATTATAGTAGAATTATTTTCTAAAGGCATCATATTTTGTTCCAGTATCTCCAACCAGCTTTGCTGTCGTGGAACTAGTGGTAAATGTGTAGAGACGGGGAGTCATCAAATAGTACTTTCTCAGAAGCTGCCCAAGGTTTAGAAAGATTTAGAAAAAATGGATAGCAGTTTATAGAATTTCATAATTCAATAGCATCACTTTTTATAATTACATGCGTATTTTAATTTACACGTGTATTTAGTGTATACGCGCGTATACACGTGCAAATAGATATTCTGTGCTCGTGTACACGTGACACCAATCCACGTGTAATTAAATACAAGTCCTAAATCGAGAGCACATCGATAACAAGGTATGCCAAAAATTATGCAACTTTTATAACAAGATTGTTCCCTGGGCCGTATGTATGCAACACTTTTAATAACATTTCACCAAACTTTCATCAGAATTCTATGAAAATTCCAGTGAAAAAAACCTAAAAATTAACCAATTTTAAACCTCATTATCTCGAAAAGTATAAAAAAAATTTGGTAATTATTCGGAAAAAGGCCCTACTCACCGATTTTGATGAAATTTCAGTATGTCAGATTAGGATTTTTTCTAAGAATTTTGATATATATATTTTAGGTCGGACTTATCTAGTTTGGAAGATATAAGCTTTTTAAATTTTCCATACAAAATAAGATTTCATTATGCCTAAAAGTATGCAACTATGTTTTAAATAAAATTATTATACGAGCCACCCACATAATACTTTAAATACACCGGACTTTCTTACAGGCGCCTGCCAGAAAAGGGTTAAAATCCTGTTAGCGAGCGAAGCGAGCCACCCACAAGTGTGGTTATTTCTAACCTCTTGCATAGTTCCAGGCATAACTATGATTCAACTAAATCAAGCCAAATCTGTATTTTGTATGGGAACTTCAAAAGCTTATATCTTTGAAACTAGGAAAGTCCGACCTAAAATATATATATCAAAATTCTTAGAAAAAATCCTAATCTGACATACTGAAATTTCATCAAAATCGGTGAGTAGGGCCTTTTTCCGAATAATTACCAAAAATTTTACTTATTTGTTTTTTTGTTTATCTCATCAAGTTCTATAGGAAAACAGATTCAAAAGCGCCACAGATATCATAATCGTGCCTTATTTTCCATTACGGAACAAATCACATCATACATCGAATGTAAGAAATTTGCTTAAGCTTGTCCAAGTACATTATGAGTAACCCGACATTCAAACTTGAGTGAGCTTTTCGTCTATTCTGGTTGAGCCTTAAGACTTAACTCAGAATTATAATGGGTATAAAATAAGGCCTATCATAATTTTTTTTTCATAGAAGATTTCAAAAGATGTGTAAAGGAAAATTTGTAAGCCTAAAACAAGATCACCGTTTAAATAAACAAAAAATTATTCTACTACAACATTTAACCAATATGTATTATCTTGTTTGTACAGGAAGTGATCCATGCCGCAACCATGTAATAAACATTCGCACAAAATCGGGCGAATTCCTACTGAATAAGTCTAAAGATTGCGGCGAAAATAATTGGTGATTTTGGTCGGCATTCAACAAATGTGACACTCATCATGCGCGGAGCCTTAGCATCCCTAATTCTTTGGGCCATTTTCGAAGGATGTCTTTAGAATGTTAATCCAATCGCACTACATACATATGTATATTCAAGTTTGTCCATTTTATGGAGAAACACATAAGACGTTGATCGCTAAAATTCATGTAAACTACTTGAGAGAATAAGTCGAAACTTATCATACGAACCAATGGCACGTGGACCCAAGCAGTAAAATTCATGTTTGCCTTTTTAGAACACCGTCTCTGTCAGGTGGAGAACTTTTCAATTCGTACGACATTCCAAACGATAATGGCGAAATTCAGTTTTCTTTCAACCTTTCAGTGAATTCCAACAAATTGTCGAAAACAATTTATTTTTCGGAAAATGTGGGCTACAACGAATAATGTTTTACTGTCGATTGGCAAGAAAGTTCCGCGGCCAAATAGAGACCTTAAGATATTTGGGGAATCGTCGAAGCGCCATTTTGCGCTAGGTAGTTGGTAGTAATTTTAAAATGAAGCAAAAATGCATAAGAAAATTACATTATTCAAGTATACACTTAAAAAAAAGCAAAATAAGAAATAAAAAATATGTATAGTAAATGTAAACACCCAGTAGAATAAGCTTTAGATTTAATAACAGCGCTTATTCTGGACGCCATTGAATTGAGGAGATTTTGGGCCCGCAAATGTTATATAACATTCAAATTTGGCGATTGAGATGGTGTTTTAAGCTGATTTCGCATATGGTATAACAGCCATTCTCCAACTATTTGGCAACTATGCTTAGGGTCATAATGTTGTTGAAAGACGGATAACCCTTCCAATCTTTGCGCACTCTAGTGAAGATTGTTCTTAAGAATATTTAAATAACCAAAACAATCCATATTTCCTTCCACAAACAGCAAATAACCGACGCCAGATACCGCCATACACCCCAAACCATTACGGAACTCCCATGATGTTTTACGGTTCAGCCATATTTTCCGTCTGAACCCATGGGCTCATCTGAATCCTAAATATTAAATTTGCTTTCATCTGTAAATATGTGTTCAAAAAAGCAATATCGGACGTCAGATAGTTTCTGACAAATTCAATTCGCTTTTTACGTTTCACATTGCTGACGAAAGGTTTTTTTCTGTTATTTTTCAGTTTTTTTGGAACCACCGTTGTATCCGACATCATGCAAAACATGGCGAATTGTTTGGGAATTGCATTACTTTCCCGTTGCTTCAGCGACTTCTGATTTTAATTTTAGAGCACTTTTTTTTAGGATCTTTCCTTACTTTTCCAACAGTAATCCTCTTTTCTGCTTCAATAAAGATGCGGGGACCTGCACTTCAGGGTAGATTTTCTGTAGTACCGTATGTTCATTTATTTCTAAAATATTTTGTACCGTTGCTGGGCTTAGATCAATTAACTTCGCCACTGCGCAAATTGATTTTCCTTCCCTGAAATATATAATAACTACATTTTTAAGGACATTTGAGAGTTCTTTTCTACTCGGTGCCATTTCTAGTACCTAGATATTAGTTCAGCAACATTCTTCAGAACCAACATTTTTACTCACGTTAGAGATTTCTAAAATTAAAAAAATATTGATATACATATGTATGTATATTTTGAATTAAAAAAATATTGATTTATAACAACGTGTTATTAATCCGCGTTTTGTACTCAAAATAACATGAATATATACTTACTTACTTATATACACTGCGGCCGGGTTCTACTCTGATACCCTTCACAAACAGGAATCATTCAGACTCCCTGATCTGTGCAGCGTTTTTCAAGCAGAAATCCTGGCAATAGAGAAAGCAGCCAAACACCTAGAGGTAACCGATATCCCACCATCGGATATCACTATCTTCGTACACAGCCAGGCCGCACTGAAGTCAATAGAATCCTGTATAACGAGATCAAAGGCTGTCATGAAATGTCGCGACTCACTGAAGTCCATCAGACACCACAAAGTCAAACTCTACTGGGTCCCGGGTCACAGCTCAATCGCAGGGAAGGAAAGAGCGGACGAATTGGCCAGGCAAGGGTCTGAACTGGATATCAGCGAAGCGGACACGTCATTGCAACCACCAATCAGCGCATTGTACCGGATCATAAATGACACAATCATCAAAGCCAACTCGTCTTGGCTTACAAGAAACGACAGCTACACGACAAGATCATAGTGGCCAGAGCTCAATATCGGAAAAACAAAGAAGCTCTTGGCGCTGGACCGAAACTCAATCCGTATGCTCGTTGGAGTGATCACAGGACACTGTCTCGTTGGAGCAATGCTCTGGAAATGGGACTCGGGATCCAGCGATCTCTGCCGGAGCTGCGGCGATGAGGAAGAAACTGAGACGATCCAACATCTGCTTTGCCACTGCCCAGCTCTCCAGAATCGACGTCTAGCGTCGCCGGGCCAAAGATTCTTTAGAGATTGCGGATGTGGCAAATGCAGATATATCGGATCTTCTAAAATTCATAAAGAGCACGGGGTAGTTTCAGATAGGACAGGTAAATTATACATATGTATGTGTACCCCCACAAATGAAGGGAATCACAATGGGCCTTTTGGTCTCCGAGTGGAAGTGATACTTAACCATCACACACTCCTTCTTTAACCTAACCTACTTTTGTAACGTTTTTCAGTACATATTTCGTCATAAAAAATAGCGTTCTACTCTCGAACGAAGCAAATTATTCCGTTATTTTTGTATAAGTGCACTGTGCATGTCTATGAACAAGCATGAGGTAGGCTGAGTTTGGTTCAAAAGAAATAAGACTGTTTTCTGAAGGCTTTTGTTACACTCATATACTTAGGTGTATACTTGATTTTGTGATACATTTTTTAATTGTTTTGAATGATTCAATATTGTTAGGAACTTTTGAAAATGAAAGTGAATGGTTATAAAGGGAAAAAACCCCGTTTACATTAACGGGGGACTTTCTCGGGGGATTACGATATCCGTGGCGCCGGCTTTTGAAGGCATTTTCCTCTAGAACTCAGAAACAAAACAAAAATAAGTCAAAATGTTTGATATTTTGCTTAGTTTTCGAGATAATGTAGTTTAAAGTTGGTTAGTTTTTAGTTCCTTTGGCCGTATGTATGCAACTCTTTTATCAAAATTTCATCAGAATTCTATCAAAATTCAAGTGAAAAAACCCAAAAATTAATCAACTTTAAGTCCCATTATCTCGAAAACTAAGCAAAATATCAAAAATGTTTACTTATCTCCAGTTCCGTAGGAAAATACATTCAAAAGCTGGCGCCACGGATATCGTAATCTTGCCTCTTTTTCCAATACTGTGTTCATTTTGAATAACTTACATATGCTTAAGTATTGTTAGAAGCTTCCGAACCTTTCTGTAAAATTGGATAATAATTAACGACTTTATGATTGCGGCGGGTGGGAAAAGAAGTGCCGGGATGGAAGAAAGCAATATGACAGGATTTCAGTCTATGCATACAGATGAGTCACCAACGAACTTAGGCAATGAAAGAAAAAAATGTTTAGTTTCAATTATACGTTATATATTAACACTATTTAACTGCATATTATAACACATATTTATTCCACTCCACCTGGAACGTAATCTTCAGATAAATTCTGCATGATTGCTTTTGAGAATTCTGGGCCAATCCAAATTGCATATAGTAACAGCGATTCTACGACTCCCAAAATAATACCAGCACCGACATCAAGTAGATAATGTCGGCAGGTTAGAATACGTGATAAGGAAACAGCACTAGCCCACCCAATGACGGCCGGCCATATAAAAATCGGCAAAGGTTTTAAAATCGTGAAGAAGCCAACTATAAAGAATGCTCTTGATGCATGTCCAGATGGGAAACTGAATTTGTCTGGACCAATGTCATAATTAGTTCCACTTGTTGATGGCCTTTGACGTCTAGTTAAAGCTTTAATAACGGCGACAAAAACAATATCCATTATTAAGCCAAATAACATATTTACTTGCATTTCGTAAAGTGCACTATTGTTTATCATCCAGCAGAATGCGAGCCATCCCGCAAGCCATAATATCCCATGGCAAGAAATTTCAAAAAATTTACTGTGGTTATTCAGCGAACGAAATGCAGTATAATTCCCAAGAAATTTAACGAGATATTTTGTTGCACGCACATCCTTCACCAGTATTGACTTTATTATGCCACCCCCTTTCGTACACTCCATGATCAACTGTTATCCCTAAAACAAAGATCATACACCAGGAATTAAATAGAGATGTTCAGCTCTTTCCGCAATTTGTCTATCAGCTAATGTTCGAAAAATGTTTGATTTCGGCTTGAGAATAAAATAAATCTCATGTCATTCGGTTTCAGATTGCAAGAGTATGTGTGGCTGCCACGAATTAAAAATGGCCGTTAAATCGAAGACTTCCTTCTATTGGGTATCGCCGATGAAATATAATGTGTGAAGAGACATATTCGTATGGCTTTTTTAATTTAAATTCGCGACGACTGCCACCGACGACTAATTTTATTATTTTTGAATTTATATTTCCGTGAATAGGATAAAAGTGCGCGGAGTGGGCGCGACTCCGAAGCTATTGATGTATTTTCATGAAAATGGACTGTGTAACTTCAATAGAATTTTTGTCCAATTGACTTTTAGTTTATCAGAATTTTCGATCAACTAATTTTTGGTTCGACAGAATATTCGTTGAAAATACACGTTTTTTATTGATGAATAGATAAACCTAAAAGTATGTAACAATTGGCACCAACCTATCAATCAAAATTTCATTGAAGAGGCACCTAAATTAATAAATTTTAAAACTCATTATTTCGAAAACTAACCAAAGTAGTTTAACAGATGTATGAAATAAACTTACGATTTATTTAATTTTAATTTATCACAATTCCTTTTTTTACGGTATTCTCTCTTCAGTCGCCCAAAAGATAAACGCTGATTCACCATGAAATTTTTTGACAAACCTTCGAGAGGACACAATGAACAATATTTAACATTTCATGGGTACTACATTTTAGTAGTGCCAATCTCAATAATACAATACAATTCATTACAAATTCATTACAATTCGTCTCTCCTGACGATTTAATCGTCCCCAATTTTGCTGCTTAATCTAAACGCAAGTGTTGCCTTCGGGATCGGAACCCTCAACTCCGGTTTTCTCTCTAGGTTCAACTCACCTTATCATCCTACTTGAATCTAGTACACCATGTGTAACGAGCTTTCTGGGATGGGGTATACTCGCCGTGCCAGGATTTGTCACATAAATTTGTTTGTGACACCGACAGACATCCTAGCGTGGTTCGCGCACTACGCTGTCCCTTTGGGTTAAGACCCGTTCGGAACACTCGGTCGTAGCGGCGCCTTGTCACCTCGTAGCTGTCGCTTTGACAGTACCCAGTCAGTCTCTTTTTGGGTGAGAACCTGAGTCCGGATCCCAATTGATGATCGATTGCAAGGAATAATGTGAGCCGAGCCCGTCTGGGTAAGAACCCGAGTCGGGGCCCTAGCTGTTGTTGGCTTGTGCCCTTGAGTGCGGCTATAATGTCTGGTTAAAACCCAAATCGGGGAACTGACCCTATGGTATTTGCCTCGGGAGTAGATCCTAATAGGAGTTGGTCGGTCCCGTATGGGTTAAAACCCGAGTCGCAGAATCAATTTCGTCTTATTAGTCCCCACTGACCGTTTTACTCGCTCAGCGATCGCCCCAACTAATGTCGACCACACACTCGCCCCTCCCTTGTAGGTGACGTAATTGAAAGGGTTTTATTATTATTTTTTTTTTTTTTTAATTATTATTGTTGTCGTAGTTCCACCTTCGTTTAGTTTCGGCCGGACTTTGGCTTCCTTCCCCTTGTTCCACTTTATTGTCGTTGTCTGTGACTACTCCGTGGTTGTTGTTCGCTCTTCCTGCTTGGTTGTCACTCCTTGCAACTGGTGGCTCTTCTGACAACTGATTCGGCCTTTTACAGGGCCAGGCCGAACGGCTATGTGATCGGCGCCTTTCCAGTCGTCGCTGACATTTCCCCTTTTCCCCATTAGCTAAACTGAAGCAGAAGTGCATGTCCGTTTATTCTTCTCGAGAGTATGAGTTTGACATCGTAATGAGTTGATGAGTTAACATCCAATTTGGAAATGTTTTTTTTATTAAAAATGTGATGCCTTTTATTTACATTTGGGTTGCAAATATTTTGTTTTTCAATAAAGAAAATTGCGGTTTTATTGTCTTAAGGTCCTAGCGGGTAGAACCCATCGGCGGCGGGCGGACCCAGACGAAATTGGCAGGTCAGTTTTCAGCCGCGTTAAAACCAAAAAAAAGGTTTTTCTTAGAAAAAAATGGTTGGGGTTTTTTTTTAATTTCTCAAAAACTACAAGACATTTTTGCACCCGGTTTTCTGTTTTTAACTAAAAACTAATAAGAGAATTGAATTTTCGAAAAAAAAATAGTACTAAATTACATAAGTTAAAGTTTTAAATTATTTTTTTATTAAAAAAAACACAAATTTTAATTACTTGGGGACGAGCCCACTTTATTGCGACACGTTAAAAATAAAAACTGAACACTTATTGAATAACTTAAGCTAATTTATACATTAATTCCAAACTGCAGCAGACGCGGTGTCAGCGTTATCCATCCGGTGTACCGTGTTGACGGTGATAGCGATGTCAGCGTTATTAGTCGGCTTGCGGTGTTGTTCATCCAGCGAATGTATTGTATCGGACGCGCGTGTTGGCTTGACCTAATTCGATCTTGCTGGAATTTGAGACTTCGTCGTGTTAACTCTTCCCTCCTTAAGTGAGAAGGTCCTCGTTCTCAGAAAAATGGGATCTGGCTGATCCTGGTTGTTTCTATAGGCGATTTTACGAGGGAGCCTTCGGGATTAGTTGCCGTTCTTATTGGGGGATCGACCAGCTCGATTGTTTTGGTGAAGCTTACAGGATTGTTCCTGTGGCACCTGGCGAAGGTAGCTATTAGTAGGAGACTGAGTATAATTACTGTTTGTCCGATGTTTATTAGGGAACTTCTTTGATACTCCTCTTCGATTAGCTTAATATGTTCGGTGTAGTTCACATGGAGTTGTTTCATAGATTGCAGTGTGAGAAACTCCTCGAAGCTTCTAAGGGTTGAGTCAGGTTGAACTATAGGTGGAAGAGGCTTTGCGCTGGACAGGTCTTTGGAAGTGTATGTTTGATCGCTGATCTTAATTGTTGCGTTGCTATACTGGACGATGAATGTGCCGTCTAAGTCCATCTTGTCGCTGTCTATCAAGATTGATCCGTTAAATTGGTTCAAAAGTAGCGTGCCGGGGAAGATTTCCTCTATTGTTGGTATGTGCTGATTGTTGGTTTCTGTGCAGTTGGATGGTCGGCTGCTAAGTAGGTTAGGTATACAATAAGTTTCGCTTAAGTCTATAATTTGCTCCCTATTACATATCGTTAACTTATTATTTGATTGACATTTTGTTTTTATTCCGTAGATTTTATTTTCACATATAAGTATATTTTCACTTACTATTTTAGTAACAATTTCTCCCCTTTTAATAGGTTTTATTAGTATAGTTTTACAAATATATTGTTCCGTATTAGGAATGCTTATAATGTATAACTAGGCAGATCAGTATGCGCGGGCTTAACTCCGCTACTGAAAATTTTTGATCGAGCGAGCAAATTTGTTGTTTTATCAAATTACAATCATAACCAATACTCTCAAGTAAATACATATAGCTAAGTGTGATACATCAAATTAATTGTCTACTTGCAAGGACGTTTAGATTTAAGATCATATTTTCGAGAAACGTGTTGTTCTGAAGCTTTGACCACATCTTTCGCACCTTTTGCCTTATAGGCTTTTCTGACGAAATTGAAAGCTCGTTGCATGCAATCTATGGATTCTTCTTGGGTACCTCTTAATAGTGTGATGATCCGATCAGCTTTCAATGCCTTTGCCAATTCCACAGTGAAATTCCTCACGCCCCATTGCTCTCGAATACCCGGCGCATGGGGATCATATTGCGTCAACTTGTATTTGCCATTAATTTTATCCACCAATGCGAAAATAGCGTGAAACGAAGGAATAGTTAAGCCAGTGAGTGGATCTATTGCTCTCTTCTTTGTGACTTCAATTTCTTGAGTGGAGAATACAATTACTCGTTTTGAAGAAGACTGAAAATGTAATCGGATCGCATTGACAGCTTGAGAGATTGTGGTCTTATATCCGAAACATGGACCATCTTTATCGACGTTATTTCTCACTATTTTTCAATCAAACAATTTCATTTGATAATTTATGGCTCATCTACAGACCTAGATCTATCGAATGACATGCTGCACACATGTGTGGTTATAGCCGATATCTACATTTAGTGCGTACAAGATTAGTCCGAAATCGTTTTCGGACCACTATATTCCCCGTACATGCACGCGCTAGGCCAAAAAGTGGGTGATTGCTCTCGCTCCGCTACGCTCCGCTCGATCAATAATGTTTGATTGCTTGCTGCAATTTTTATTTCTGCGAACTCTATCGCTTCATCAATATTTAAGTAGGGTACATTATTTCTTATAAAAAGTTCCTTAATTAGATCTACTTCGCTATTGGACAATATAAATGAATTTATTATTCCTGCCTTTGCCCATTGCAAGGCGTATTCTACATTAATAATTTCCTCTTTTACAATATCTAGCTTATACTTAATGTTAGTTACAATACCGTTTTTTAAATCTTGGTCTGTTTGGAAAGTTTTGACAATATTATTCGTTACATTAGTTAATTCATTTATTTTATCTAAGGTAGATTTATTTATTATTATTTGATTATGTTCGTTTTTAAATGCTCCGTTAATTTTAGATTTTAATATAACGTAGTCGTCATGGTCGGGACTTCCTGTTATCCACTTCCATGCGCTACCCAAAAAATTTAATGATCTGCGAATTTTCCTTTTTGGCTTTAGTCGATAAAGTAGGAGTTGGATCTGGGAAATTTCATGGATTAGGAATGGGTACATGGGATGATCGGTTTTGACGTCTTTCGTAACCTTTAGTTTTAGCTCTCGAACTGTCTCCTCATAGGATATCAAATCAAGGACATGAACTAGTTTTAGAGTTCCGCTCTGAAGCTTGGCCGTACCGGTGCTTAACGATATTATTTTTGATTTGGAATAATCTAATACTTGTACCTCTGCCATGCAGGAACAAGTGAGTAGCCTGGAAAAGAAAAATTAACTTTTAATGTTGCTTTTATGGACGGTCTTGCCAGATTCAGTTACTATTGTTTTGGAATGGTTTTCTTTTACTATTTCCTTCCTGTATCGAGAAGATAATTTTGATCCTAACCGCTTATCAATTTTAACATAGATAATTTCTCCTGGTTTGTATTCTTTTATAGTATGTCTATTTTTATTGGAGTAACTCAGGTCAGCCTCCTGCTTCTTCTTTAGCTTAGTTATGTTGTCTTGTCTAGCTTGTTCGTAGCTCTCCGGATCGATGCTAATGTTCCTTCCGAAGAATACATCGAGTGGCTTCTTACCTGTAGTCGAGTGTACCGAATAGTTGTATTCATACACAGCTCTATCTAAAAGTTCGGGAAAAGTTCTCTGTATACCGTCTGCTTTGATGCGGCGCATTATCTCCGATAGGGTAGAGTGAAACCTCTCCACTAATTGACAGTGCTGGTATACGGGGGGGTTTTGAAAATTTGGATTTTGAGTTGGTCTTCGACCATGAAGTTTATTGATGATGAATTTAAGGATTTTTCATTGTCTATTACAATAATTCTCGGAACGCCGAATGAGAAGAGAAGTTCACGAAGGGGCTCTCTGATATCTTCTATAGCCTTTGACTTCAGTATCCTGACTTGAGCATATTTGGAGAACTTATCTAATGCCGTTAGTACATAATTTCGTTCGGTGGAGTAGATGTCTATGTGAACGATTTCCCCAGGATATTGAGGGATGGGCGTTGCCTTTAATTCTGGTTTATTTGGATGCCTGTCATATTTCTGTTCTTTGCACGTAGTGCATTGTTTTATGATGTTGTTTATTTTGGCATTCATCCTTGGAAAGTAGAATTTTTCCAGCAACTGTATCCTGTTTTCACGGGCATTTCTATGTGCTCTTTTATGCTCCTTTAGGATTTCCTCGTCTTGTCTTGCAACATTCGTAAGATCTTCTACTGTTTTTTGAGTGAAGCGTATTTTAAGGGTTTTGAAATGAACCGGATATATTTCTTGGATACGACCCATTAATCCCTCCGAAGTTTGTAGGCCGTTAATTACTGCAGGGTTTATGTATTTCTTGAAAATAGATATGAAGTCTTTTGTGGAGTACTGAGGTTGGGTAATAATATGTCTGTGATACGTAGGGAAAGGGATACTGAATTGGTAATTAGATAAACTGCCTATTTTAATGATCAACTGGTTTTTGAATACGTTTATTGGGGCCTCGGTGGTTGGAATAAGGTTATGGTCAGAACTGTCACTGCTGTGTTGCGTACCTGTTAAGGAGTTAATCTGGGTCTTCGGTGCTCTAGAGAGGGCATCTGCTACAATATTCATTTTTCCCGGTTTGTATATTAGTTCATAATTGTATTCTTCAAGGATCGCCTTCCACCTTTTGAGTTTGCTATTGTTGTTCTTGTTACTCAAGGCGTATATGAGGGGTTGGTGATCCGTGAATATTTGAACCTTAGCAGTACCGTATAGATAATTCCTCAAAGAGTTTAGAGACCAGATGATAGCAAGCATTTCCCGTTCGTTAGTAGCGTAATGCTCTTCCGTTTTATTCAACGTCCGGGATATGAATGTTATTGGCCTGCCATTCTGTGCTAGCACCGCTCCGATGGCATAGTTGGAGGCGTCGGTTGTGAGCTGAAATTCTTTGGTGAAGTCTGGGTAGACCAGAAGTAGATCGTCAGATACTAAGGAATTTTTGATTTTGTTGAAAGCTTTGGTTGCCTCGTCATTTAAACAGATAAGTGTTTTATTTGAAGCATTTTTAGAAATACGGCCGCCTTCCCCCCTTAAGAGGGCTGTAAGGGGCTTCGCCAAGTGTGCATAGCCTTTTATAGAGCGGCGATAGTACCCTGAAAGATCGAGAAACGAGCGGAGATCTTTCAATGTTTTAGGGCTTGGGAAGTCCACTATCGCTTTGGCCTTGGCTGGGTTAGTTTTAATGCCGTTTGAAGAAATAATGAATCCCAGAAACTCGACCTCATTCTTGAAGAACGAGCACTTATCGAGCTGGACCTTTAAGTTGGCATTTTCTAACGTCCGGAAAACTTTTTGGAGGTTTTCAAGGTGCGATTCCTCATTTTTTCTGAAAATAACGATATCGTCAATGTAGACGAAACATTTTACCCCAATATGCTCACGCAAGATGTCATCGAGAGCTCGTTGAAAGATGGCGGGCGCATTTTTCAGCCCGAAAGGCAGCCTTGTAAATTCATATTTTCCGTTGTTTACGGAAAAGGCTGTCTTTTCGACGTCTGATTCTTTGAGCGGGATTTGATGGAACCCACTCTTAAGATCGATTACCGAAAACAGTTTATTTTGACCTAATTGGGATAGTACGTCATTGATTTGGGGTATTGGATATTTATCCGAAACTGTTATGGTGCTTAGTTTCCTATAATCAATGACAATTCGATACTTTTTTTCCCCGGACGAATCAGTCTTTTTAGGGACTACCCATATTGGTGAGTTATATGGGGATTTTGATGGTCTTATAATCCCGTCCTTGAGTAGTTGGTCAATCTGTTTCTCTACCTCGAATCTTAGCGCCATGGGGTAGGGGTAAAATCTCGAATATACTGGAGTTTCCGATGTTGTCCTTATTTCACCTTTGACACTGGTGGTGAATGTCAACTTCTCATCGGGCTCGGTGAATAGGCTGGGAAATAGTTGAATTAAGCAATTCAATTTAGCCCTTTGTTCGTCATTCATATGTTCCATATTTATTTCTATTTTATTTACTGCCGTGTAGGCGTGCTGTTTGATTTTGATTCTAACCTTATCCTTTATAATCATGTAATTGTCTCTGGTGTGGATTATGGCCGAAAGTTCTTTAAAACTATCGTTTCCTAAAATGGCATCAAATGATCTAAGTGTGGGTAGGAGAAAGAATTTGATATTTGTGTCTGCAAGGCCAAATAAATTTACGATTGTGTGTTGATCAATCTTTATACTACCACTTATTGAATTTGCGAAAAAGGGTTGTTCGTTAGACTTTGGATTTGGGACAAGTTCGGCGCGAATGTAGTTCTTATTAGAACCAGTGTCTATAAGTATTTTAAGCATTCGACCGCTCTTCGTTCTGCCTTCAAAATATGGCAGTGAAGAGCAGTTTAGCCTAAAAAATGGATGTCCGTGAAGTCAACAGGTTCTTCTTGTACATTTCCCGGTTCTTCATAAGATTCCATGTACTGTGTGAGTGATTCTGTGTGATTTTCATCTTCGTTCTCTAGGATCTGTTCATAGCTGGTTAAGGCATCTGCTTGGGGCTCGATATGGAAATTCCTTTGATACTTATTGGTTGCTTGCGCTTGCTGTGTCGAAGGCGCTTGTCTTTTCCCTGTGAAACGATTAGGCTGAGGCCTGTTCATATAGTTGACCGCTTTCGTCTGGATACTGATGTCCATGGGCTCTGGTCTAGGTTGTGGTTTGGGTGCTGACGGTCTTGGTGGGAAGGATGGATTATATGGGGTTTGGTTCGTCTGGTAATTCGGGTTTACTGACGGTTGTCTGTATGCAAATTGGTTGGGGTGGATTTGGGGTTGAGGTATGTGAGCTAGCTGTGGGAAAAAGGAAGGTTTATAACCTGGTGTGTGGTATTTTTGATGGTCTCCTAGGTTTCTACGAGGAGGGTGTGAAGGTGGTGCGGCCTGGTTGTGGGGTGATCGAGCTGGACGTTGGTGGGAGTTTGCGTACTGGGTTTTATAATTTTGGTTTTCCAATTTTAGGCATAGGTGCAATGCCTGTGGTAGATCGGTTGGCTCTCTTATGCCAAGAAGTCGTGGTAAATCGCCCCGTAACCCTCTGATGAACGTATCCAGAGCCTTATCGCGATATGTTTGCGTAAGAATAGACAGGGACTCATTACTGACTTCCATACAACCGATTTTATTTAGGATGAGGGACAGATGGGAGTACACGGCATGATAGAACTCTTGAATAGTCATATTTCCTTGGACCAAAGAGGTCATTTGGTATTCCAAAGTAGACAGGTCGCGTTTATCGGCGTAGTGCATTGTTAGACAGCGAGCAATGCATTTCCAGTCCAACGGAGTGTTGTATGATTCCAACACTACGTCAGCCTGTCCGACTATCTTGTTGCGTATGACGCTTAAGATCCCGAAATATTTCGGAGTTCCCTTGATACCATCGTAGAGCCGTAGGATTCGGTCAACGCTCTTCTTCCAGGAATTAAACTCTCCTGGCTGACCCGTAAAATCTTTTAGACAGCGGACTACATCCGGTATTTTATCTAATTCACCGATGTTTTGGCGAAATTCAGGGTTGATGGTTTGATCTACTCCAACAAAGTGGTCCGAGTACGGATTTATCATTGCTTGCACTATCTGTCTTCCCTCATTTCTGAGGACTCGGTTGACTATACCCGTCACGAGAGAGTCTAAAACTTCGTTTGTAACGACTCCACCGACGTTTATGGGCGGAGGTGATTGGGAAGGACTGGGTACATTAAGAACAGGGGGTCTTATTAAATTTGGATTAGCCATATTCACAGATTTCTTATTATTATTATTTATATATAAATTTTTTTCCTTTTTTTATAATAACTTGTAATAATTTGACTTATTCTATATTAAATGTGTATACTATCTTTATATTACTTGTTTCCTTTCGATAGTGTATATTATCTTTATATTACTTGTTTCCTTTCGATAGTGTATATTATCTTTATATTACTTGTTTTCCTTTCAATAACTTAGACTAAACTTACAAAACTAAAAGCTGCAGGGTCATATCCGTCCTGACTTGTTGCGGTTTGTGGTGCGGCTAGCGTCCTACGCTTCCCGTTCTTCCAGTTGGTCTACTTGGGGGCCCTTCACTTTTCACCACACTCGCGGGGGAACCACAGGGTATTTTTTCGGCGGGAGTCACTCGCGGATGGCACGTCTGTACTACTTGAGGACGTTTGAAGTATACGCTTTTACGGCGGGAGTCACTCGCGAATGATTAGACGGTTTACGCGCACTTGGTGCTACTTGAGGACCTTTTATTTTACCGTACTGTCCTATGGACGTTTGACGATTGCGCGCACCTGGTACTTCTTGAGGACCTTTCTAATATATCACCGCACTGTTTATTTACCCTGGGTCCCTGCTCGGGCGCCAGTTAAAGTTTTAAATTATTTTTTTATTAAAAAAAACACAAATTTTAATTACTTGGGGACGAGCCCACTTTATTGCGACACGTTAAAAATAAAAACTGAACACTTATTGAATAACTTAAGCTAATTTATACATTAATTCCAAACTGCAGCAGACGCGGTGTCAGCGTTATCCATCCGGTGTACCGTGTTGACGGTGATAGCGATGTCAGCGTTATTAGTCGGCTTGCGGTGTTGTTCATCCAGCGAATGTATTGTATCGGACGCGCGTGTTGGCTTGACCTAATTCGGTCTTGCTGGAATTTGAGACTTCGTCGTGTTAACTCATATGTACAATTTTGAAAAAAAAATAGTTCGATATTTTTTTTTTTTTAAATTTTGAGTTTGAAAATTAATTTCTCAAAAACTATTCCTTAAAACAGCTTCGTTTAAAAACAGGATGAAAGAAGAGGTTTCTGGCTTTACAAAAAAGTATATCACGGCATTGTGGATGTAACTGTTGATTTTTAATAATTTTTTTTCCAAATTAAGTCAATTTTTTGAAAATTGCCCCTCCCGGCTAAACGGGGGGGGGAATAGACCCTTCCATACGATTTTTTTCTTGTCTTGACCAGACCTACACGCTCTAGCTTTTTGGCACGCTGCTCGTGGGACACCCTGTATAAGTCGCATTTTGCTATCCTCCTACAATAGGAAACCTATTTTATTGTTGTTTTTGTTCGATCGTTCATGTGCCTTAAGGGATCATCTCAGTGTGACCCTCCGAAAAATCACTAATTTTCGCGATTTTTTTTCTCATGGTTGGAATAAACTAATCGTCCTGGTTTTTTTTTAATAAATAAAGATATTCAGGAAAAATACAAAATGATTTTTTTTATGTTCATTTATTTAGTGTACAATAGTTTAATTAATTGTTGAAAAGTATCGTAAAAAAAGGTCCTATATGGTGGCCATGATTGCGACCTCAATTTTGATCTGAAACAAAAAGTTCAAAAAGATTATTAATCTGTAGGAAAGTCGCTATCTCCCTATGGAGGTTTTCTTTTTATTTTTAAATTTGCCAAAATGGCGGCGGTTTGAACAAAACGTATAGAATTTGACCTTTTTTTCGACAGTTTTTCGTAAAAAAAAAATAGGAAGATTTCATAAAAAAAAAGCTTCCATAGGTCTATAGAGAATGACGTGAAAAATGTTCTCCCAAAATTTGAAATGAAAAGCTTGAAAATTCTGGCTTTGAGAGTGGCCACCGTTTTGAAAAACCCCGTTCCGAGAAAAACGCGTTCAAAGTTTGGAGTTCGAAAATTTTAGATAATTCTATTTTTAGGTCTATCCATGGTGGATGTCGAAAACGAACTGAAATGATTGGCCAGTTTATTTTACGAAGTTATAGGACCTATGTACCCTAGAAGGGTACAGGCGCAGAAAAAGAACAAAAGGAATAATGGTATGGCGGGACGACCGACGCGACAGATGTCCCGCTCCGTTCCCTTTCTACGAAAAACGATGTAGCGACCGAAATAATTGGAATTTCGATTTAAAAATTTGATAGAATATTTATAACAGTGTATACTATCCAATAATGCAAAAAAAACTCACACTGAGATGACCCCTTAAGTTTTTTGTACATTGTCCATCGGAAAGCCTCGCAGGAAGGAAATTGATTTTTTCGATTTCTCGCTACCTAACCCCCTTAATTAGCTTATTTATGATGGTTGGACAATTAGTGGAATTTCCTCCCATGAACCTAAAAAGCTATGAACTGCCTTTATATAATGCGCTACCGAAAAATTAGTTACAGAATCTATACTTTTCGCGTCAGGATTTATACTATCTTTTGTCAAGGTGTAACCCAAATAATTGACTTCTGCCCTCATAAATTTAAACTTATATAACTCTCTAGTTTATTGCTTACTACATAGTTTATCAAAGACTTCACTCTTCTTCTTCTTCTTCTTTTCCTTTTTCCGGTGTTGTTTTGGTCAGAAGAAAAAAATGATGTAACTGCATTCCTACTGGTCGGCTTGTGGGGTCCGCCGGTTTGACCTCAGAAAGTAGCGGCAGGCTTCCCGGTTTGGAATTACTTCATCGCTGAGGCCAATCAAATGCTGGTGTTTTGCATTTGTTTGCACCAATTGTTTTTCGGCCTGCCTTTTTTTTGTGACACGGGCATGCTCCAGATTTTTTTCTGCTTGATCTTACTCTTACAACACCGGTGATCTCCAGTCGTGTCAACCCACTGATTTGCATGTACACTTGTGGGGCAGTTTAATGGTGGTATATTTGTCGATAGGCTCACTTTGGTGTTTTCTAAATTGCCTAGATGTGATTTTTGTTAACCTTTGTTTTAGTCGCCTTTTACGACAAGCGAGAGGTATCGCTGCAGGGATATTCTTAACCCGTCCCTGCACGGAAATTATCAAAGACTTCACTCATTATGTCTAAATGTTGCGCAACTGTTTCTGTAGCTATTATAATATCATCAATATAAATTTTGATTTTTCCCGTTCGCGACAAGTCATCAAAAACTGGGGGACTGCTAGCAGCACAAAAAGCTACATGAACATGCTCAACAAAGTACAAAGGTCAGCCGCTGTTTGTACAACGGGAGCCATGAGAAGCACGCCGCAAGCAGGGTTGGACATGATTCTTCATCTCCTCCCCCTGGATCTATTCATAAAAGGCTGCGCTGCAAAGAGCGCTCTCAGACTAAGGGAGTCCTCTCTCTGGAAGCAAGCCAACTATGGACATGCGGCCATATAATAGACGACCTGGGAAGGAAACATGGTTTTAGTAGCCTCGCAGCTACGACCGCCTATATTTCCCCCCAAAAATGACTTCTCTCTCAGTATACCTAGCCTTTTCCCCGACAGAGAAGAGTGGCTATCAAACGCCGTAATCAACGACCACGAGATCACCCTCTTCACCGACGGATCGAAAATGGACACAGGCACTGGGGCCGGGTTCTACTCTGATACCCTCCGCAAACAGGAATCATTCAGACTCCCTGATCTGTGCAGCGTTTTTCAAGCAGAAATCGTGGCAATAGAGAAAGCAGCCATCTGATATCACTATCTGCGTAGACAGCCAGGCTGCACTGAAGTCAATAGAATCCTGTATAACGAGATCAAAGGCTGTCATGAAATGTCGAGACTCACTGAGGTCCATCAGACACCACAAAGTTAAACTCTGCTGGGTCCCGGGCTCAATCGCAGGGAACGAAAGAGCGGACGAACTGGCCAGGCAAGGTTCTGAAATGGACATCAGCGAAGCGGACACGTCATTGCAACCACCGATCAGCGCATTATACCGGATCATAAACGACACAATCATCAAAGAGGCCAAGTCGTCTTGGCTTACAAGAAACGACAGCTACACGAGCAGATCATCGTGGCCAAAGCTCAATGTCGGACAAACAAAGAAGCTCCTGGCGCTGGACCGTAACTCGATCCGTATGCTCATCGGATATACGTGGCTAATGCAGATATATCGGATCTTCTAAAATTCATTAAGAGCACGGGGTGGTTTCAGCCACCACGTGATAGGACAGGTTAATTTTATGTGTACCAACACAAACGAAGGGAATCACAATGGGCCTCTTGGCCTCCGAGTGGTAGTGATGTCTAACCATCACACTCCCCTTCTCTAACCTAACCCAACCTAACTCACATAACGTTGAAATTCTGAAAACGCATTTTTTTTAGACCAAAAGGCATTTTGAGGTATTCAAATTGCCCCAAGGACGTTACAAAATAGGTATATTTAATAGAATTCGCTTGCATGTGAACATGGTGAAACGCACTCTTTAAATCGATAAGTGTAAAATTTTTTTATTTACTAAACGATCTAGTAAATCTTCAATTAGTGGGGTAGGAGAGTTATTTTTCAATGTTATTTTATTCAAAGTTCAGTAATCCACACAACCTAATTTCACTAGTTTTCTTTCTCACCAGCACCATAGGAGAAGAGTATTGGGATCAACTTGGTTTTATAACGCTCTGCTCTAATAAAGTATCTAATATAATTTGCAACATTGCTTAACATTAACTTCATCGTACATTTCATATTGGACACCTCAGGATGATTGCGGTTCAAGTAATATTCAGGAAACGATTGTACTCGTATTTCTTTCATCTAGCATCTAGCTCCATTTTCATTAAATTTGAACATTCCTTCTTATATTCACTAACATTTCGTTTTCTTCATCTGATTTCATATCTTTTTGCTTGTTTACTTCTTTTTCCGACGTTTAATTTTCTATATTATATACAATTTTCATTTTCAGACCGGCTTTTCTTAAAAAGTCTTTTCGTAAAGCTACAGAATATTCCATTGTGCCATCTTAATTTCTCTTTGTAAAAGGTCATTTTCACGTTTATGCATTTAAATTTTCTTTTTCATTACTTTCAATTCTCTCTTCATTACATTCCACTATTTTTCCTTTTCGGTTTTACTTCTTTCTTTTTCGACTCTTTTTGCGACAACACTCTTTTTCCTACGGTCATTATCTTCCTGATCTTTGTCTCCTTCGCCGTTTGGTACCGCTCCATGTTGTCACTCTCTTTTTGTTTGTTGTGTGCTGTATCCTTTTCCCATAAATCGCTGTACTCTTCTTCGGAAGACTTATCCTCATGCAAACGGTTTTTCTTTCGCTTCATCACGAATTTCTGCATATTCATCTCTTTTGATGCCAGTTTTCCTCATCCCTAATGTTCACAGCCAAGATTTCAACTGCGTGGCAGTGTATTTTTTGTAGTTTGGCGATGTCAGCCATTGTGCAGTTGAATATTATTGTAATATAATATGTATTATTATAGTGTATTTCACAATAATATTATAAAAGTTTTCTTTCGCGATCCCACTTCTGAGAACTTTAGCGGTTGAGAAATAATAAAAAAATATAACGCAACATTTTATTTCACTTTTTTTATTCAACGATCCGTCTCGCACAAACTGTTGCCTGGTTCATAATGCCGGGAAAGCGTGGCGAGAACGATGCGCGGACGCTGCCAATGCGAGACCCATTGACGATTTTTTTTTTGACAGCGAATGTCAATTGTGTTTTCAGTCGTGCGATTTAAAGTGTAATTACTAAAAAATGAGGAGAAACGTTTGGAAGAAAAAAGTATTATTAAAAGTTATGGGTGTTTTAGCTTATAAAAGTTAAAAGCAAAAAAATTTACATACCGTCAGTTACTACACTTTTGGAAATTTCTTTCCATATCTTTTCTTTCATGGAAAATAAATTTTAATACATATCCCCTTTAAGGGCTTTTCTTTAATCATGTCGATCAATTTCTCTATTTGAACTTCACTTGATTTATTTATTAAAAAAAAACAACCGCACTCTTCAAGTGTCAAATTACAAATAGCACGTTGTCGCGCCGCGAGAGTTTTTCAATTTTCTGAAACTACGGCGTTATGTGGGGTCGTGCCTCGCGCGTTTTACTTCATACATTTCCTTTATTTGGAAATCTCCGCTCTCGCCTCGCTCTCAAGCGACATTGTGAATCAGACTGTATTGGCACCTGTATTGGTTTTCACCTATATGTATAATATATTTATAGATATTTTTTTTTTTTATATTCGTAATGGTCAATCTTATTACTTAATACGTGGAAACAAATTAGTCATTAGACATATGTATATTATATAAGTTATGTTATCTAGTGTCTTGAAACATTTTTGGACCAATTATCATAAAACTTTTTCCTTTAATAATAATGGAAATTAATAATATTTGGGAGTGGTTTTGATAAATAAATAACATTATTTAATATTCTTCCTTTTTGGGTCGCCCAACAACACTTGCGTGATTTTTTCCTTAGCTCTCTAAAAAAATTTAAAGCTAAAAACACATCAATTAGTTTTTGAAGTTAAGTTTGTGTTTGGGTATTCATTCAAACTTGAGCTATTTATTTCCAAATACCTTTGGATTCTGTGCGGTTGCAGTGGAGTAACCCAGGCCCAATAAAAAAAAGTAGAACGAAAGTATAATTTTTAAGGGAGATTCACGCATATAGGATCCATGTTACATGAAAAAAAACAGACCCTTAAGAAGATCCGCGGTGAGAGGGACGAAAGTTGACATATATATTTAAAGAAAAACTATTACTTACTCAGAGCATTATTGCAGCTGCAACAAACTAGAGTACATCCAAAACACCATGAGGTATTTGCATTTCGCATTTCGTTGCATTTCGTTTTCATAGGACTTACGTTGAATTATGTACTTAGAAAAAGTATATCGGGGTGGTATGCAGTTTTTCCCCAAATGACTGCCTTTAACGTCCACCCATGCACTACAACAAATTGTTTAGTGACATTTGATGTTTTATCTATGCAAACGCAAAGTATGCATTGGCCTTTTAAAAGCGCTCTTTCTTTCCCACCCGCCTTACTTAAGAGACGTGAGTGCAGATGTAATGGAGAGATCAATCGCGTAGAATATCTGTAGACGTGGATTACTTTAATTAAAGTTTCTGAAATAAATGTGTTTAAAAAGCTCCCACTAATTATTTATATAACTGTATGGATTATAAGGTGAAACCATCATGCCAATTCTATAAAGTCACTGGTGATGAGATGATTAGGAAGATACACCAAGTCACCTGCAAGATATGGTCCGAAGAAAGCATATCCGATTAATGGAATGTTAACATCGTTTGCCTGGTCCATAAGAAAGGAGATCCATATAACTGCGCCAATAACACGAGAAGACTCAGGTCGACACACACCACCTTTTTATCAATTTTAAAGCCGCATATGACAGTGTATGTGAGACTAGCTATGCAGAGCCATATCCTGTGTAGTGAATGACACTACATGCACCCACTATACCACATACCAACACCACGCAACGCCAACGCATGACAATGACATACGCATGTACGTGATAGAGGAAATAGATTCCATAAAACAAATTAATATAAAAGGAAAGGATTGAAAGGAAGGAGCAGCAGTAAAAGCACGACACCTCACGCCTTATATTTAAATAAATAAATAAAAATAACGTGATACTCTTCTCCCTGTCATTTAAAGGAAAAGTATGGTATCTTACGCAAAACATTTGGTGGCAGCGGTGGGATCCACGGAAAAGGATTCCGCTACCAAAATAAATGTGTAGGGCTATACACCAGAAAGTAAAAAAAAAAGAGAAAAGTTAAAAAAGACCCAAGATCGTAAGACCTGGTGAAATCCTAAGTGGTCGCCTGAGGCAAAGTTTGGGCAGTGAAAAAAAAACTAGGAGTAAACCAACAGCTAGAAGCGTAAAGCTTGCCTGGCAAACAGCAGCAGCAGTCCCTGCTTTTAGTCCCCGAGAAATTAGCCAGAGATTTCAGGAAACTAAATGAAATGACTCTTGGAGATGTCTATCCACTACCAAACATAACCGGTATTTTAGATAAATTAGGAAATTTAAAATACTTTAGTACACTTGACCTATCCAAAGGATTCCACTAAATCCTAATGGACGAAGAGGATAAAAGTAAGACGGCATTCACTACCCCATTTGGACATTGCGAATGCAATCGTATGCCATTCGGACTTAAAAATGCTCCGGCTACATTCCAGAGGTTAATGAACAACAGATTAATGGGATTACAAGGCATTGAATGTCTTGTTTACGTAGATGACCTCGTCATCTATGGATACGATCTGCACGATCACAACACGTGACTCATTAAGGTTCTTCGAGAACACCAATTGAAATTGCATCCTGAGAAGTGTCATTTAATCCGAAAGGAACTTAATTTCCTTGGACACGTCATGTCCCAAGAAGGAATTAAACCAAATCCCGAGAAAAGGCAGTATAAACATTGGCGGTAATAAAGAAGCCAAAGGATATTAAATCATTCTTTGGTTTGGTGGGATACTATAGAAAATTTATTCCTACCTTCGCAGATTTGGTCAACTTACCCTGACTTCAGCAACGAATTCTTTATCGTAACCGATGCAAGCGACATAGCATTAGGAGCAGTACTCTCCCAAGGTCCAATAGTAAATAGTAGGAGACAAACCAATCTCTTTCGCCAGCCGCAGCTTAAACGATGCAGAGACACGGTACACGACTTCCGAAAAGGAGTTCCTTGCCATTACTTATGCCATAAAACAATTCCGGCCGTACGTTTTCGGACAAAAATTTACAATATGCACTGACCATAAGAATTTATTATGGTTAATAGGGCAAAAAAATCCTACTTCAAGACTTCTACGCTGTCGTATCTTGATGGAGAGGAGCGCAAGGTACTGGTAACCACTAGAAGTCAACAACAGTCTCTCAACGCGGAAAGTGAACCATCTAACGTAGCAATAAGCACGAATACTCAATTCACTTTAAGCTTGAACCTAATCGGAAAACGGATTCAATATTTTCAAACAATAAGGCCTCATTCAAAATGATACTCCTTCCTCTTATAAAATGTCCTGATGAAGAACTGCTACGAAAACAATTTCAAGATTTCGTAAAACCTGAAATAGGACAAATTTTAACCCATTCACAAACAAATTGTCATTATAACATAGTCACTTTACCAATTCTTTTAAGAAGTACCTCTGTTCAGCAAATCTTAACATTCTGTTTAGGAACAACCCTTCAATAATGCAAAGAAAAAGGGTTAAACTCATTAGCAATTGCTTTGCCAATCAGCGGAAACAACCAAGATGAAATAAAAACGAAAATACGCAATACTCAAACAAGAGCATATGACCATATACATACGCATTGATATACTAGACAAGCCAGAAGACATAGCACGAATACTGCACGAAAACCACGAGTTCGCTTTCGGCGGGTACCAAGGAATAACACGCACTATAAAACGAATAAAACAAACATACTACTGGCCAACTATCACAAAGGATACGACAGAGTACATCCGAAAATGCGAATAATGCCAAGAAATAAGTCGTCCAGAAATACAAGAATACCTTTAAAAATAACCACCACAAGTAAGACACCTTTCGAGCGAATAGCTTTGGACGTCCGCTACCTGTCAATAAGTACACATCAACTTTCCAAGACGACCTAACAAAATTTAGTGAAGCCATGGCAGTACCTAATGCAGAAGCCAACACATTAGCTTGTCTTCTAATAGAAAAAAATAATTTGTCGATTCGGAATTCCTGCTTCAATATTAACAGATCAAGATACGAAGTTCCTCAGTAACCTCTTCAAAGAAGTGTGTAAAATATTGAAAAAGAAGAAGTTACAGACTTTCCCGTATCATCCTCAGACCAACGGCACACTTGAACGCAGCCACAAGACATTAGCAGAATATTTGACACACTATGTGAACCAGGACCCGCTCATATGGGAGACATGGCTCCCCTATTCCATGTTCGTTTACAACACTACAACGCACACCAGCAGGTCCTATACCCCACACGAACTTTTGTATGGTTATCCCGCAAAATTACCCAGTTCACTCACCAGAAACCCTCAAATTTCGTACAACTATGACAACTACGCCAACGAACTTAAAGCTCTACTACAGCATGGCTATAAAATTGCGCGAGAATAACTGCACGACAAAAAACAAAGGGCGAAGCTACACTACGACAAAAAAGGACTATACGAGGCAATCAAAATTCTATCGGACGAAAACAGAGTAATACAAGTCGGCAGAAAGTCCAGGCTCATGCACAACAACAACTTACAACTTCTACAAGAATAACACGATCCAAATAATCAATGTAGTCCACTAACACCTTCTCGCCCTTCACACTATGCACACCAAATTTGCCACGAGATAACCACGACTACATATATGTAAGCACTTTTCAGATAATGTTACGTACCCCGACACTTATGCTGCTCGTTTCAATGCTCGTCTCAGTCATCCACGGTGGTCTCAAAATTGAACCCATAGACCCTTTCCAAGCTTATACTTTGAGGCAATAGGAAGCGCAGAACTTTATTACCATAAATTGAACCTCATCGTATACTACGACCTTGATCTGCCTATGAAGGTCTTAATTAACGCTACTGAGTATGTAGTCAAAATCAATAACTTATGCCAACAGCTCAAGGACCACGAAAATTTCGGAATGTTGTGTGATGGAGCAGTTGCTAAAATAAACTACATAATGATAGATATACAAACAAAATACGAATTACTAAACCCTAGCAGAAGGAGCAAAAGAGCTCTACTCAATGCCGTAGGTACCATTAGCAAGTATTTATTCGGGGCACTAAACGAGGACGACGCTAAGTTCTATGACAAGCAAATCGAACTTTCCAAAAGGAACACAAAACACCTATTATCCCTTATACAGGAATATACTATTAGAAACTACTAAATATGTGTTTAGGAAATCTGAACAAGAAAAGATAGAAAATCAAATTATAGCAATCAATTCGAAAGTAGGAAAAGTAACAGACACTCTGACACCACCCACGATCAGTCGCTAGTAATGAAAACATCCTTCATTTATACCAAATTTGTACTACAAGCGTAGCTATTCGACAAGGAAAGATAATTTACGAACTCAAAATTCCACTCTCATTAATAGCGTATCTACAAGGGTTATACCCCTCTCAACCCAATATAATAACAAGTTCGTATTTGTACAGCTTTCAATTCAATACTTATTTTTCAGTTATAGGAAAGACCGTTGTTGTTTCTTGCAGCAGCCACGAGGTTTCCAAATAAAACTATCAAATTCCTTTGACATTTTTATTTCCTAAAATATACATTTTACTCGTTGGGAGTATACACTATAATAGAGAGTACATTAAGTGAGACACAGGCCAATCTTATAAACGATCCTAAGTCCTTCTAAGTTTGTTAACTACAAAAGAAAATCTGATGGCTATCCACCTCTCTCCTTCCATGATCAAACCTCGAATGACCCCAATATTATCGCCAACTTTTTCGCACAGTCTTTTTTTTAACAGTCCCTTTTTTAAACAGTCTTTGCCGACAACTCCTTTGCTCCAAACCTCTCTTACTTCGATTATTCACCGAATTTTTCCCTTGGATCATTTCTTCCATGCACAGTCGATTCACATGCCATCGAAAACAAATTAAATCTACTTAATGATGAGTTCACTCCTGGACCTGACGGTCAACCTGCCATATTTCTAAAAAAAATGCTCCTTAACCCTCGCTCTCCCTCTCTCGAAAATATTCAGTCTATCCCTATCCCTAGGTGAATTTCCCCGCTTATGGAAAACCTCATTTATCACCCAAAAAAGATCCGAAGAATGTTGTTAATAACTAACGTCCCATTGCCAAACTATCACATATACCCAAACTCTTCGAGAGTATTTTTTACGAAACTCTAAGTTTTCGCTGCAAGTCTTTAATCTCCCCTAGACAACACGCTGTCCTCAAATGCAGATCTATAACCACTAACCTTATTGTTGAATTTCCTATCAGCCTTAGGGTAATGCTTTTGATAAAATCTCCTACATCCACATTTCTATAATCGAGAGCAACCAACGCCGGTTTCTACGTTTTGCTCTTCGAGGTCTCACGTGGTGCAATCGATTTTACTCTACAACTCTGTCCCTATCAACACTAACCTCCGCAATGTATGAGCCTACGGTTCCAATGAACCCATTCCAACCATGCTGGGAAGTGTTAATTCGAATCCTTGCTTCGAGTTCAACCTCAGCACTCCATCCTAAAAATACGCCTTTTTAACCCCCCCTCTCCCGTTCTTCTTAGTTAAAAAGTTAGATTAAGTAAGATTAGATTGAGTTGCTTGACTTAAGCTCAATAAATGGGGATGTTTGCCACCAGAAAAATTTATTTCGAGAATAGCCTTCTGCACCATGACAAATTAATTGTAAATTTATTAAAACTCGAATTTTAAAATCAATTTTAAATTAAAGAAAAACTTTACGTTTTTCCTCATAATACTCATAATACTCGTAAAATATTACATGTGTAAGCAATAAACAATGTTTTTATAAATTATGACTAGTGTATATATCAATCAAATACATGAATCGTAATGACGAATAAACCCAGTCTATAATTCACTTCGAGCAAGTTTATATACATATGGTATATGATATGGGTTTAAGATATACGAATATTTATTTAATAAACAACCTTACTGTGTAATACTTCACTAATAATTCGTAAAGCAAAATTACGGTGGAAATCTTTATTCGTATAATGGAATCAACTTCATTGGCACAAAGTATTGTAAAAAAATCAGATTACCATGCCACTGAGTTATAAAACTTTACCGTACATGATATTTCGACTTTAGTTCTTATAAGTATGAGTATTCCATATGGTAAACAAATATATATAGCCCTCTTAAGTTAAGATTAACTTAGAACTTCGAAGGAGAAGTAGGTTTACATTTATTTTTTATTACGACTGCTGATCGGTTAACATTTCTCAAATTCATTCATTGAGGTTCACGTATTCACAAATTATTGGAAGCATTGTGGAAATCTTGAGAAACCCTGAAGAAGAAAATTTTGATTTGCTACATATTTTCCCAAAAGCAGAAACCAGAACGAGACGTGCGTCTTTCGTACGTCTTCCCCCGTGAGACCCTCAAATTTTAAATGACCCACGTCTCGTTCTGGTTTCTGGATCTGGTTGACGGCTGATCGGTGACTGGCAAGAGAAAACAATATGCGTGGGTTTTACATTTCATTGGAATGTATACATATGTATGGGTTTTACATTTAATTGTAACATACAACTCTTTTTCTTCTTTTTGCTATATACACTTCCTTACAAAAATGCCGTCACGAAATATGTTTAAAAGTGACTTTTGGGCAGCCGAGTATTTGCCACAGAGATTTTAAGGTAGCAAGAAGGAGGTAATAATGATTAGTGTCTTGTTTTTTTATTAGTAATCGACTACTACGTTCCCTACTGGGACTTGTTCATATTTTAATGATTTTTTTGTAGTATGTTTTTCGTTTATGCATTTATTCTTTTATTGTCATACATTTTGTTATTATTTAATATTTATAGTACCTCCTTAGGTACTAATACCCTTACCCTTAAAATAGGTTAACACCGGAACAGTGGTATTTTCATTGTTTTGAATGGATACAAATATAAAAGACTTATTATGCCAAAGTCGACACAACAACTAGGCTAGCTTGCAGGAATGGAGGTGGTTTGACCGGAAATCAGGCCATCGGGTAATTTAAAAATAAAACACACTAAAAGAAACAAAGGATTTTTTTTTATTTCCAAGACAGGATTTTTATTTTTTTATCGTATGAAAACGACGAAATGAAATGGCAGAAGTTCCGAAAGGTATTCACTTTCAGTTTTCTTGAATTTTTGCATAGTCTAACACAAAAGAAGTAAGTAGCAAAGCGGTTTCACAACAAACTACTGGGAGGGACTAAAAGGACATTCAAAACTAGAGAATGCGGGAAAAACGAACTGAAATATCTTCTAAACCGTAAGGCGGTTGACTATATCTCAAATTAAAGTTACGACCAAAAACTCTCAAAAACACGGCCCCATTCGTACTTACGACGGCCAATTTTTCATTTATTAATTTCCACATTTTCACAAGAATCTTCTATTTGCTCCTCTTCCGCATCTGCCTCCTCATCCTATGCTACCATACAAACTTCCCTACGAAAAGAAAACCTATCCGAAACAGTCTTACCTAAAACTGTTTTAAGTACAATATAAGAAAATAAATGGTTTGTATTATGTATTATATTGCAGTAAGTATAATATATTTAATATCGTTGAAAAGGTTAAGACATGAAGTTTTATGTGACGTTGAAAAATTTAGCTCTTTTATTAATTTTGTTTTAGAAATTAAATTTTTTTATTAAACTTATAAAGGGTCCGCCAAATAATTTTTTTTTTTTGAAAATGCTATAAAAAAAAATAATGAATATTTTCTCAAATTTCTTTTTTTATTTGAAAGTACAATCCTTCCGGTTAATAATGGAAAATAATTTCATTCAAATGGCTGCCTCGGCTGGCCATGCAGTAGCCTACACGATCGGTCCAATTTTTAAGCACATTATCGATTGTGTGCAGCTGTATTTCACCAATGGCTTCACGAATATTGTCCTTTAAAGCGTCAATTGTCTCTGGCTTGTCGGCGTAACACTTATCTTTGACGGCACCCCACAAATAATAGTCCAACGGTGTCAAATCGCAGCTCCGAGGTGGCCAAACGACATCAGTTCTGCGGCTGATAATGCGATCTTCAAAAACAGGGCGCAAAACATCGAGTGTAGCTTCGGCTGTGTGGCACGTAGCGCCGTCCTGTTGAAACCAAATCTTGCCAATATCCTCCTCTTCAATTTTTGTGAACAAAAATTCGTTCAACATGGCCCGATAACGATCGCCATTGACTGTAACGGCCACTCCTTGCTCATTTTCGAAGAAAAATGGCCCAATTATGCCTCTGGACCAAAATCCGCACCAAACAGTGGCTCGTTTTGGGTGCACTGGCTTTTCAATGTATGCGTGCGGGTTTTCTGTGCCCCAAATGCGACATTTTGCTTGTTTACATACCCGCCAAGATCAAAATGAGCTTCATCTGAAAAGATTTTTTTGGCATCATCGGCAAATCGGCATCTTCTGTAAGTCGATCGCAGGCCCACTTAGCGAAGCGAACCATATTCGTTCAGCGGAAGGATAAAACTAATTATCTGTCAAATCAGACATGAGCTAAGTGTTACCATTCACGAAATAAGCACTACTTGAAAAAAAAAACCTTAGATGGCGGACCCTTTATATATTTTTTTTTCAAAATTAATTATAACTTTAAAATTTATTAACAAATTGTAATTGATTTCATTTGATTTGAATCTCGGTTGAAATTCTTCAACCTGATATACAAAAGATATTTCAATGTGTTTTTTCAGAATTTCAGTGTTTTGCGGTGATTTTCGCACTGGATTTTCACTTCTTGTGTGTAAAACTATTCACAGGAAAAAATTTCAAGAAAATCGGAGGTGAGTACTGTTTACCAAAGAAACAAAGTTTTTTTTTGTTTGCTATACCCCAGGTTTTTTTTTTTGCTAACTGCAAATTTTAGTCTCGTTAGACCGCCATCTTGTGATTAACTTGTGTCGTCTGTCCAACCGGTATCCGAGTAATTAAGAGTTGGTCTTTGGAACGGTGGGAACATTTGAGCATTCGTCACTCTAAAATAAGCACTACATTTTAGGTCTCTGTCTGTCGATTACTATATTTAAATTTACGATCTTATGATAACTTATTTATAAAACTTAACACCTATCTTTGTATTTTATATTTTTATATAAGTTCGTATTTATATGTATATAAAACTCAATCATATATACGAGTACATAAAAATATATATTGTATCTTATATGTGTTTTATATTCTCGTATATGTACATTTTTTTGTTTCAATTTTAATATAATTATGTTTTTCTGTTTTTGGTATCATTCTTTTTATTGGCTTTTTGATTACGTTTTTCTTTATTAATTATTTATTTTTTTTTGTGTTTTGTCCTATCCTATCCAAACTTACCTTACCCTTCTATTCTATGTAAGACTGCTATTGATGTTAGGCGGGCTTTGCCCTAAGAGGATATACCTGTTAAGGTGTCCGTTGACGGGGTTCCCTCCAGCCACCTAAAGCGTTAATGCCTCGATCTCGTCGTGAGCTCGGGCTTGCGGAGCGTGATATCGGATCGCCGTTATATGGAATTGCGACCCACGTGCAAAATTATCGCTAATCTATCTATCTAATCTATCAGACCACATCTATCTAGATAGAGGAATGCTTCTGACGGGCTAAAGCCTGAAGGCATTCCCTCTCGTTATATAAATCATTGGGGTATTAAGCACCTGAGATCAGTTTATTCATCGAAGTCATTGCTCTTATATCGTGACTTCGGATCAGTTCAATCAGAAAATTATCTACCCGAATAATTCTGGCCCTATTGAACAGGACCTCGTTCGGGTAAAATTTCGTGACTCAGATTCGGGTGTCCTGTGTCACCCGAGACAAGTCCTGAGGCATTCAACTCTGGACGTCTGGTCCAAAAAGTGGAAACCTGCACTAGTTTTTTATATTTATAAATAAAATAACGAAGCATTTGATGAATTGCTTTAAATGCCCAGTGCACATTAAAACAGGTGTAAATAGTGAAAAATCCGCAAACAATCCTGCGAAATATGTTAAAAAAGATGCTGAAACTTCCTGTAATACACTTCAAAGCCTTGACAATCATCAATTAAATGTGAAATCTGCAGATCCATCCCAGCCATTATCGAAAACGGAAAACGTGAGATTTTTCTACATAAAATATATACATTTGTAGGTGTGCTAAATAATTTAATAAATTCCATATAAATTTTATGAATCTTTGAATAAAATGTTAGCAAGAGCCATGTATGTTAGTGGGTCACCTTTATCGTTGGTTGAACATCCTTTGTGGATTTAATTTTTTGGACAATTGCAACCATCACTAAAATTGCCATCAAGAAAGCAGTTGGCTACAAATTATCTGGAGGATGAATATAACGCAGTTAAGAGTAATATTGCAGAGCAACTACATAATGCACAAAATTTACATCTTCAGTGTGATGGTTGGAGCAATATCCGCAACGAAGGCATTATAAACTTTATAGTATCTAAACCTGACCCAGTTTTTGTTGATTTTTTAATAACTGAAGATGAAAAGCACACGGCAAAATACCTACAAGAGCAAATGAAAATTATACTCGAAAAATACCAAGCGAACAAATTCTTTGTTTTAATAGGAGATAATGCGGCTAATATGCAGAAAGCTTTTCGGTTACTTAAAGACAAATACCAAGCGAACAAATTCTTTGTTGTAATAGGAGATAATGCGGCTAATATGCAGAAAGCTTTTCGGTTACTTAAAGACAATTATAGCCATATTGTTTCACTAGGCTGCATAGCACATACATTGCATTTGTGTTGCAATGATATTATCAAGTGTTCTCCTATAAAAAACGTAGTAGAAAAAGCAGCTGCAATAGTGAAAACAATAAAAAACAGTCAAGTGCTTTCCTTAGCAAGAAAAATAAAGAGAATAGTAAACAAATTTCGCTAAAACTTCCAAGTAAAACTCGGTGAGGAAGTTATACATTTTGCCTAGAAAGCCTAGTTAGTAATAAAGTCAATTTGCAGACATTGGCCGTCAATGAGGCTTCCTCTCTCGCCAGAGACATTAAAAGTACATTGCTAGAAGAAGATTGCTTTTGGAATGACATTGTTGTATTGATAGAAATAATTAAGCCAATTGTCATGTGGATAACAACATTTGAATCCGACAAATGTTTAATACATAAGGTCCATCATGTTCTTAAAGAACTACAAAATTCAATGTCAAATTTAATTGAAACTGATAAAGTTCGATTTTTAGATAATTTAGAGAAGAAACAACTCTATGAAAAATTTAATTAAAGGATTACATTCGCAGAGTCACCTATGTATATATCTCGCCGCTGCTCTTTTTGACCCATCAAATCAAGGATGCTATTTAAGTGATTCTGATCGAATCACAGCTATGGAGTTTATTTATGATGTCTCTAAAAATATGGGAAATTAAGTCATGGCCGATTTGGCTCTATATCGCTCTAAAGAAGGCATTTGGGGAAAAGAATTCGTCTGGTCAAGTGCTTCCTCCATGGAACCATTAATTTGGTGGAAAGGTTTTTTTGCTAACAAAAAGCAAAGTCGCAGCACGTATTTAATCAGCACCTGTTACTTCAGCAGCCACAGAACGTTCGTTTAGCACTTTTAGTTGGAAATATAACAAGAAACTGAATCGCCTTACTACTGAACGCGCGGGTAAATTAACGTGCATATCGCATAACTGGCATATTGAATTGCACACACAAACAAAACATAAAACTATAACAGAAAAAAAAGAAAACATTCCGAGTTCCAGTTCAAACATTAACATACCCAGCACATCCGAAAAAGAAATAAATGAACAAAGTTGCAGTGACAATATTAACAGCACATCAAAATCTAAGGAATCAGCAGAATTCACATCTGTTGACAGAAATTTAATTAAAATACCATCAAATTCCAGCGACTCAGATTAGTTTAAACAACGAGCTTAGATAGTTGCAGTAATGTGAAGGAGTACGTTACGAAAATCATATCCACAGCACACAAACTCCCAAGCATAAACTTTATGTAGACGACGAGTGCCTTGAAACCTTACTGTTTGCTGGTCTACCTGATCCCTACAAACCTATGTTGATGGTGAAGGAAAGTTCTGGCGTAAAGATTTATTTATTTTTTCGTTTTTTTGTTGGAGGCTTCAGCTTTCTGTTGAAGCACTCAGGCACTGGTCATTGTACTGCCTGACCGACACCTGAGATGGCATTACAGCTCATGAAGAGCTGGAGCCAAGCTTCTCTTATTCACTTATGTTGTGTGCGATTTGTTTTTCACACAAGTAAACGGAACCCAAAAATTAATGCCGAGATGGCGGGAGCCGAGAAGCTTTTTCAAGACAAGTGTACACGGGGGATTTTGCCAGTACCCCGCTGAGGAGAGGAGCCGCGAAGTAATTATTCGATGGCATTGGTGTTATCACTCATCACGCGTCAGCGGCCGACACACTACCCACTGCGCCACCGCGCTTTCTCCGAGATTTATTCCGACGATTCCTTCGCGTGGCTGCACACCTTGTCGCGGTGCGAAGGCTCAGTAATTGTCAATGACTCTTGAGAATTCATTTTCCATGTTGGGCATGAATTCTCTATGACGAGACATGAAGCAAAGCTGCAGCCTGTCCTTTGCAGCGTGCTCGCAGGAAGACGAGCGCAGTCTGGTGGACCACAGAGCTAAAGCAATTCAGGACCAGGACCCGAACTCTATTCAATAGAGCAAAGATCTCAAACAGAACCGAAGACTGGGATAAGTACAAGTATAGCTTCAACGAATACAAGAGCAAAACAAGAGCAGCAAAATCTAAATCCTGGCGGGAGTTCTGCGAATCAATAGAGGATCTCAACGAAGCCGCAAGGCTCAGGAAGATCCTATCCAAGGACCCCTGCGTCCCGGTATTCATCCTTAAACCAGATGGTTCTCGGACAGAATCCAGTCGGGAATCTTTAGAACTTCTGACTGAAACCCACTTTCCAGGCTGTAAAACCCCTGAAACCACAGTCTCCTTCGAGACGACGGTTCCTACGGTTCACACAACCGAAGAACTGATAAACAAGATTATCACAGCGGATAAAGTATCATGGGCAATAAATTCGTTCAAACCCTTTAAATCTCCGGGCCCGGACGATATCTTGCCAGCGATGCTTCAAAAAACACAGATCCACACTGTACCCCATCTCGTAAGCATTTTTTCCAATTGCCTGCGAATGGAGTACATCCCAACACAGTGGAGAGAAATAAGGGTAATTTTCATACCTAAGGCAGGTAAACCATCTCATACTGCCGCAAAGGACTATAGGCCAATTAGTCTCTCGTCGTTTCTTTTAAAAACCTTGGAGAGACTCCTTGACCTATACATCAGAGGACTCACAAATTCACGATACCTATGCAACACTCAACACGCCTACCTCAAAGGCAGATCAGTGGAGAGTGCTCTGCATAGTGTTGTCCGTGAGATTGAGGGCTCGCTGTACTTAAAAGAGTTTACAATGGCAGCCTTCCTCGACATAGAGGGGCCTTCAACAATGTAAACACAGAGGCCATAACAACAGCTCTTGAGGACATAAAAGTAGACAAATCCATTGTAATCTGGATTGAGAATATGTTGAAGAACAGAATCATCAATGCAGACATTGGACACAGTTCTATAAGGAAGGTGACAACCAGAGGCACACCACAAGGAGGAGTTCTCTCCCCCCTACTGTGGCTTCTTACAGTCAACAAGATCCTCAAATTCTTTATGGAAAAAGACACATAGATCATAGCGTACGCGGATGACCTGGTTATCTTGATAAAAGGTAAATTTCTACCAACTATCAGTGAACTAATGGAATCTGCGCTGAGTGAACTCTCCTCGTGGGCAAGACAGAACGGTCTGAGAATAAACCCCCAGAAAACCGAGCTGGTCTTATTCACCAGGAAAAGGAAAATTCCGATATTTGCTCCCTCAAAGTTAGAGGGTACTCCACTCAAACTTAAAGCGGAAGCAAAATATCTAGGCATCATTCTTGACTCCAAACTCTCCTGGAAAAGGAACCTGGAGGAAAGGATGAAAAAAGGACTGAACGCTTTTTATGCATGCAAAAAGACTTTCGGAAAAAAATGGGGCTTGCAACCGTACATCATTCATTGGATGTACACAGCAATCATCAGACCCATTTTAGCTTATGGGGCCCTAGTCTGGTGGACTGCTAGCAGCATAAAAAGCCATATGAACATGCTCAACAATGTACAAAGGTTAGCAGCTGTTTGTACAACGGGAGTCATGAGAAGCACGCCGCAAGCAGGGTTGGACATGATTCTTCATCTCCTCCCTTTGGATCTATTCATAAAAGGCTACGCCGCAAAGAGCGCTCTCAGACTAAGAGAGTCCTCTCTCTGGAAGCAAGTCAACTATGGACATGCGGCCATACTTAAGATAATAGACGACCTGGGAAGGAAACATGGTTTTAGTAGCCTCGCAGCTACGACCGACTATATTCCCCCCCAAAATGACTTCTCTCTCAGCATACCTATCCTTTTCCCCGACAGAGAAGAGTGGCTATCAAACGCCGTAATCAACGACCATGAGATCACCCTCTTCATCGACGGATCGAAAATGGACACAGGCACTGGGGCCGGGTTTTACTCTGATACCCTACACAAACAGGAATCATTCTCCTGTTATGTGTAGCGTGTTCCAAACAGAAATCCTGGCAATAGAGAAAGCAGCCAAACACCTACAGGTAACAGGTGGTTGAGTTATATGAGTTTTTATCGTGCTTAATGTAAAATGCCGACGAATTTTATGCTTTGCCTTCCTGAAGTATTTTCTTTTTAACAGCATCCGCAGTAATCGTCGGAGTAGGTTAGGTTAGGTTAGGTTAGAGAAGGGGAGTGTGATGGTTAGACATCACTTCCACTCGGAGGCCAAGAGGCCCATTGTGATACCATTCGTTTGTGTGGGTACACATAAAATTAACCTGTCCTATCACGTGGTGGCTGAAACCACCCCGTGCTCTTAATGAATTTTAGAAGATCCGATATATCTGCATTAGCCACGTCCGCAATCTCTGTAAAGAATCTTTGGCCTAGCGACACTAGGCTTCGATTCTGGAGAGCTGGGCAGTGGCAAAGCAGATGTTGGATCGTCTCAGTTTCTTCCTCACCGCCGCAGCTCCAGCAGAGATCGCTGGATCCCGAGTCCGATTTACGGAGCATTGCTCCAATGGGACAGTGTCCTGTGATCACTCCGACGAGCATACGGATCGAGTTACGGTCCAGCGCCAGGAGCTTCTTTGTTTTTCCGACATTGAACTCTGGCCACGATGATCTTGTCGTGTAGCTGTCGTTTCTTGTAAGTCAAGACGAGTTGGCCTCTTTGATGATTGTGTCGTTTATAACCTGTGCAGGGACGGGTTAAGAATATCCCTGCAGCGATACCTCTCGCGTGTCGTAAAAGGCGACTAAAACAAAGGTAAACAAAAATCACTTCTAGGCAATTTAGAAAACACCAAGGTGAGCCTAGGGACACATATACCACCATTAAACTGCCCCACAAGTGTGCACGCAAATCAGTGGGTTGACACGACTGGAGATCACCGGTGTTGTAAGAGTAAGATCAAACAAAAAAAATAAAAATCTGGAGCATGCCCGTGTCAAAAAAAAGGAAGGGAAGAAAGGAAACGGTCAAACCGTAGCATTGTAGAAAAGAACGCTAAAAGGAAAAGCACTACCCCGCCAGGCACTACTAATGGTCGTGATCCTGGGACGAGCAGAAATGCTCGGGTCAGAGCTATAGGATTTCCGGGGGATAGCAAAGTAATGCAACGGCGTAAGCCACACTTAAGTGGTCGCAGTTATGAGCTTGAAGAAATTATGGTTAGAAGGCGAGTAGACATCCTGTGCGTAGAAGAGCCGAAATGGCGAAACACCGCTAATCGGGCACGTTTCTTGGACGTTAAAACAAAAGCTTACAAGTTGTTTTACTACGGATTCAAACAAGGAAAAAACGGAATCGCCATCATCCTTGCGGCAGAGCTACTTGGCAACGTCTTAACCATTTCAAAGTCCAGTGACCGTTTGATGGCTCTCAAATTGGTGATGCATGGTGAGGTGTGGAACATCGTAAGCGCATATGCCCCTCAAGTACGATGCGAACAAAAAGAAAAAGATGCATTCTGGCTAGATTTCCACAACCTTGTCAATATCATCCCAAAGGAAGAGCTTTTGTTCGTTGGGGGAGATTTAAACGGACATGTCGGGAAGACAAGCGAAGACTATGAAGACTACCACGGAGGGCTAGGATACGGCACCAGGAACTCTTCAGGTGAAGATATCCTAAACATGTGCAAGTCGTACGGTCTTATAGTGTGTTCGTCAAACAAAGCCGGCACCTGATCACTTATAGCAGCGGCGGAAATGAAACTCAAATAGACTATCATTTGGTGTCCAGTTTCATGAAGCCACAAGTTAAAAATTGCAAAGTGATCCTGGGAGACGCGATCGCCCCTCAACACCGTCTCCTCCTAACTGAATTTTTTATGGAGGCGTGTAAGAAGTCAAAGCAGCAAACGAAGGTGTCTGAGAGAATCAGGTGGTATAAGCTGGATAAAGGAAAAGGCGAAGCTTTTATTACCAACATGAAAAACTACCTCTCTTCCATTATCGATGGGGTAGGTAATGAGGAGTGCAGAGCACAAGACATGTGGGATTCCCTACAACAATCCAGCCTGGAGAAAGCCAAATCACTGCTCGGAACATCTAAAGGCCCCTGCCAACACGCAAAAGAAACCTGGTGGTGGACAGACGAAGCCAAGCTTGGTCAAAGTGCTCTTCTACTAATAGAGAGAAAAAAGCTCGCCGTGAAAAGGTATCGCGAAGAAAAAGTGCGCCGAATTCAAAGCGAAAAGCATGGAAGGCCTCTATCAGGAGTTGGAAGAAATATCGTCTTTCGCGTCTGACAGGAACCAGGCTACCCAGGTGCTTCGACAAAGCAATTCGAACATAGGAGCAAATATCTTTAAGATAGCCGCCCAGAGAAGAAGAAATGCTCAGGAGATTCGTTTCCCAAACTCCTTGTGGAAGACGAAAAAATTCTGCACATATTGCGACAATATTGCGAGGAACTTCTGAACGAACAGTTTCCCCGAGTGTACTTTCCAAGAGCCGCCCCGAATCATGCCGAAATATCCGACATCACAGTCCAAGAAGTTCGGTACGCGGTTAAAAACTTCAAGAAAAGAAAAGCTGTTGGGCAGACGGGATACTCTCTAAGTTCTGGAAAAAGATGGGAGACATCGGGTCTAGATGGCTCATGGTTCTTATCTCCAAACTTATGAGAGGCGACACTATGCCTAATCAATGGAGGGAAAGTTATCTTCTTCCTTTGCACAAAGGAAAGGGTGATACGCGAAATTGTGATAACTACCGTTCTGTCAAGCTGATGCCGCACACCATAAAGATCGTTGAACGGGTATTAGATAGCCGACTGTGGAAAATAATACGACTATCTGATGACCAGTGCGGATTTGTCTGGGGTAAATCAACGACAGATGCAATCCAAAGTATAAGGGTCATGATGGAAAAGCATCGTGATTCTTCAAAGGACTTGCATATGGTGTTGGTTGATTTCGAGAAGCAAAAAATTTATGGGTAGTGCTAAGACAAAAAGGAGTTCCAGAAACCTACGTGCGAGTGACCATGGACATGTACAAGAGAGCAACGACAAGAGTAAGATGCATCGCAGAAGTCACCAAAGAGTTCGCAATCAAACTCGGTCAAAGGGAGTGTCCTCAGCCCACTGCTCTTTATAGCAGTCCTTGATTGCTTGCATGAAGGAAAAGTGACGGACCCCAATGTGCTCCAGCTAATCTTTGCTGACGATGGAGCCATTATAAGTGATGGCAGACATTTACTTGAATGGAAGAGTGCTTCCCAAGTGTGAAAAGTTTAAATATCTGGGATCTATGATTAATAAAGAAGCAACTTGTGATGACGACATCAACCATCGCGTAAGCGTAGGGCGGATAAAGTGGCGGGAAAACTCCGCCATCTTCTGTGATCGAAAAATGCCCCCTAAGCTGAAAGGAAGGCTCTACACTTCAGTTGTATGTCCGGCGCTCACATACGGTTCACAATGCTGGACAATGCACAAAAAGTATGAGAGCAAATTAACGGCAGCTGAGATGAAGATGCTTCGCATGACAGCGGCAGTAACAAAGCGTGACAGAATTAGAAGTTCAAAGATCCGAGGGAGCCTCCACGTAAAAGAAACCATCACAAGAAAGATAGAGCGCGACCGACTCAGTTGGTATTGCCATGTTCAAAGGAGAGATCCTTGAACCCCGTCCAAAAGGCGGTATCAATCAACGTTCCAATTTCAACACGCAAAAAAGGCAGGCCGAAAAACAATTGACGCAAACAAATGCAAAAACACCAGCATTTGATTGGCCTCAGCGATGAAGTAATCCCAAACCGGAAAGCCTGCCGCTACTTTCTGAGGTCAAACCGGCGGACCCCACAAGCGGACCAGTAGGAATGCAGTTAAGTGGGAAGGTTATGGTCCTACACTTCTGACCATAACGACGCCGGAAAAAAGGAAAAGAAGAAGAAGAATATGATTGTGTCGTTTATGATCCGATATAATGGGCTGAACGGTGGTTGCAATGACGTGTCCGCTTCGCTGATGTCCATTTCAGAACCTTGCCTGGCCAGTTCGTCTGCTCTTTCGTTCCCTGCGATTGGCCTGTGGCCCGGGACCCAGCAGAGTTTAACTTTGTGGTGTCTGATGGATCTCAGTGAGTCGCGACTTTTCATGACAGCCTTTGATCCCGTTATACAGGATTCTATTGACTTCAGTGCAGCCTGGCTGTCTACGAAGATAGTGATATCAGATGGTGGGATATCGGCAACCTGTGGGTGTTTGGCTGCTTTCTCTATTGCCAGGATTTCTGCTTGAAAAACGCTGCACAGATCAGGGAGTCTGAATGATTCCTGTTTGCGGTCGTTGATAACGGCGTTTGATAGCCACTCTTCTCTGTGGGGGAAAAGGATAGGTATACTGAGAGAGAAGTCATTTTGGCGGGAAATATAGTCGGTCGTAGCTGCGAGGCTACTAAAACCATGTTTCCTTTCCAGGTCGTCTATTATCTTAAGTATGGCCGCATGTCCATAGTTGGCTTGCTTCCACAGAGAGGACTCCCTTAGTCTGAGAGCGCTCTTTGCAGCGCAGCCTTTTATGAATAGATCCAGGGGGAGGAGATGAAGAATCATGTCCAACCCTGCTTGCGGCGTGCTTCTCATGGCTCCCGTTGTACAAACAGCGGCTGACCTTTGTACTTTGTTGAGCATGTTCATATAGCTTTTTGTGCTGCTAGCAGTCCACCAGACTATGGCCCCATAAGTTAAAATGGGTCTGATGATTGCTGTGTACATCCAATGAATGATGTACGGTTGCAAGCCCCATCTTTTTCCGAAGGTCTTTTTGCATGCATAAAAAGCGTTCAATCCTTTTTTCATCCTTTCCTCCAGGTTCCTTTTCCAGGAAAGTTTTGAGTCAAGAATGATGCCTAGATATTTTGCTTCCGCTTTGAGTTTGAGTGGAGTGCCCTCTAACTTTGGGGGAGCAAATATCGGAATTTTCCTTTTCCTGGTCCTTTTAAGACCAGCTCGGTTTTCTGCGGGCTTATTCTCAGACCGTTCTGTCTTGCCCACGAGGAGAGTTCACTCAGCGCAGATTCCATTAGTTCACTGATAGTTGGTAGAAATTTACCTTTTATCAAAATAACCAGGTCATCCGCGTACGCTATGATCTTTGTGTCTTCTTCCATAAAGAATTTGAGGATCTTGTTGACTGTAAGAAGCCACAGTAGGGGGAGAGAACTCCTCCTTGTGGTGTGCCTCTAGTTGTCATCTTACTTATAGAACTTTGTCCAATGTCTCCATTGATGATTCTGTTCTTCAACATATTCTCAATCCAGATTACAATGGATTTGTCTACTTTTATGTCCTCAAGAGCTGTTCTTATGGCCTCTGTGTTTACATTGTTGAAGGCCCCTCTATGTCGAGGAAGGCTGCCATTGTAAACTCTTTTAAGTACAGCGAGCCCTCAATCTCACGGACAACACTATGCAGAGCACTCTCCACTGATCTGCTTTTGAGGTAGGCGTGTTGAGTGTTGCATAGGTTTCGTGAATTTGTGAGTCCTCTGATGTATAGGTCAAGGAGTCTTTCCAAGGTTTTTAATAGAAATGACGAGAGACTAATTGGCCTATAGTCCTTTGCGGCAGTATGGGATGGTTTACCTGCCTTAGGTATCAAAATTACCTTAATTTCTCTCCACTGTGTTGGGATGTACCCCGTTCGCAGGCAATTGGAAAAAATGCTTACGAGATGGGGTACAGTGTGGATCTGTGTTTTTCGAAGCATCGCTGGCAAGATATCGTCCGGGCCCGGCGATTTAAAGGGTTTGAACGAATTTATTGCCCATGATACTTTATCCGCTGTGACAATCTTGTTTATCACTTCTTCGGTTGTGTGAACCGTAGGAACCGTCGTCTCGAAGGAGACTGTGGTTTCAGGGGTTTTACAGCCTGTTCAAGAACCATCTGGTTTAAGGATGAATCCCGGGACGCAGGGGTCCTTGGATAGGATCTTCCTGAGCCTTGCGGCTTCGTTGAGATCCTCTATTGATTCGTAGAACTCCCGCCAGGATTTAGATTTTTCTGCTCTTGTTTTGCTCTTGTATTCATTGAAGCTGGACTTGTAATTATCCCAGTCTTCGGTTCTGTTTGAGATCTTTGCTCTATTGAATAGAGTTTGGATCCTGGTCCTGAATTGCTTTAGCTCTGTGGTCCACCATACTGCGCTGGTCTTCCTGCGAGCACGCTGCAAAGGACAGGATTTGTTGAAAGCCGCTTTCAGAATTCTCACAAGATTTTCGACTGAATTCTCAATGTAAGTTGGATCAGGATTAGTGGTGTCTTGTGGCGGTTCTAACCTGTTGGCAACTAGGTTTGAGAAAAGATTCCAGTCTGTCCTTTGAGGGTTTCTGAAGGGTTTCGGTTTTTCTTTAATGACGTTAAGGTTGAAGAGTATCCGGCTGTGGTCCGAAAAGGAACCACAGTGGACCCTCTCCAATCCTCTACTCGGATGGAGTTGGACTCACTTAATAAAGTGAGGTCAATTACCTCTTCCCTAACCCGATTGCGAAACGTGGGTGTATTACCTTTGTTGCAAATATTGAGGTTGGTGGAGATAATGAAACCGAAAATGGACTCACCCCTTTTATTGATGTCGCTGCTTCCCCATTGAGTGTGGTGTCCATTGGCGTCGCAGCCTATCAATAGACACAGTCCGCGTGACTTGGCGTGCCGCACGAGTGCACGGACTGCGTCTGAAGGTGGATCCTACTCATTGTATAGCAAGTATTCGGCCGATAGGAGCAAAATTGATTTGTTCTGTTGTTCGTACGTTACCACCGTGAGGTCTCCGTTGCTGTATGTACCTAGGAGAAAAATGTTTAAGTATCTCTTGGCAACTATACAGGTTCGTAGCTTACCTTCGGTATGTGGATAGTATAAATTATACTCCTTAGAACTTAATCCCTGAATTTTGTTCCTAAGGAGCCAAGGTTCTTGGATTAAGGCTATATCCACATCTTCCTGCAGCATGTACATCATCAACTCGTCGGTGGCTGCTTTGCAGTGGTGTAAATTAATTTGCACCACTAGCAGCCTCCTTTGACTTGCCGCGTTCATTGGGGAGCCTTACCTTCAGGGTTCCCAGCCCGAACTTGATGCTGCCAGATCTGCTGCGGATGTGGTCGAGTGACTTTTGGTCAATGGCAACCATGAGGTCCTTTCCCACTCCGTTCTTACTCTTGGCTGAAGAAATTATTTTCCAGCTGAGAGTGTCAAGCTCTTTATTCTGCTTGTCAATTAGCTTCAATATGGATTCGTCCTTTTCGGGAACCGGTGCAGGGATCCATATTGAAGCCAACGTGCGAAGTGTAAGCATCGAACGAGGATGTTCTGCTTCGATCCTGAGGCAGTGTGTCCCTTGGAGGTGCCCGGTTGCTGTGCGCTCTTTTCGACAGTGGCCGGTTGTGTTGGCTGTTGTCGAGTCAAATTCTCGACCTAACAACGAATTTACTTTCGGCTAGTCAAATGGTCAACAAAGGTTGTAAAATAAAATTTGGGGCACATGGGTGCACAGTTTATCAATACAAAAAAGACATTTTGACAGCAGCACTACGTCACAATGTATACCTACTGAACACAACAAAAAACAATGATTGTGCTCTGTTATCAGTTTTCAAAGATAATGATCATTATTTATGGCAGCAGAAAATGGGACATCTTAATTTTTCGGACTTGCAGAGATTAAGTGAAAGTGCCGAGGGGGCCAAGTTGTCACCAAAAGAGAGGATGTTGTTTGCTTATTTATCTGGAAGGCAAACAAACGAGGCTGCCAGTGTGGTTAAATCTAAAATCTTAAATTTTAACCACACTGGTACGAGAGCATCTCAGCTATTAGAAGTCATTCATTTAGACATATGCGGACCGATGAAAACCAAATTATTTGGCGAAGTATTTCTTAACCTTTACAGGTGACTACTCATGAAAGGTATTTGTTAATTTTTTGAAGAGCAAAGCTATTCGATCTATTTGAGAAATTTAAAAGCTTTATTGAAAAGCAGTTGCAAAAGAAAATAACAACTCTCTGTACTAATGAGGTAATGTATAGGTTATGTGTTAATGTTCCAGGGTTCCGGTATATCATAGAGTTCGAGAAAGCAGCAGACGATGGCTCCTTCAACCATATATGTTGTGGAATATATGTCACTGGCTAATGCGACACAGGAAGCAGTTCGACTGAAGATTGGAAGACGAGTTATGGCCCCACAATTACTCTGTTTTGTGACAACCAGCGCGTAATCAAGCTTGCTTCAACAGATTATTTTCACGCTAGTAGCAAGCATATGGATGTGGCGTTTCATTTTTTCCGTGATAAAATAATTGACAAGAAGATAGAAGTTAAATTCGTGGGAACTAATGAGATGACCAAAGCTATTTTTATATCAAAGCACGAATACTTAACAAGTAAAATGGTTTTGCATTTAAGAGCGTATGATGGTAATAAACGCTAACTAGTCAGAACTACTCAATAATGACAGAATTTGAAATGCAATCATATCTGACTATAATATCACTTTATTTTATACCTTGAATAAAATCGCTCGATGTTACTTTTCGTAATAGAGTCGAATTTCAATTAATTAGTTTCTCGGAATAATCATCAAAAAAAATAATCAGTTTTTCACATAATAATTTCCAACAGCTTCATGATAAGGTTTCTCCTCCCTTCTTTTCACATTACATATCATGAATTTATGTTATGACTCTGGTGGCGGTGTGTGGCCCATGACGAAACAGTGAACAGTCAAATTGAACGAAGATACGTAATTTTTTATTATTTAATTAGCCACCAGATACGACCTTACTTTATTGCCACATTTTCTTCGCAGGATTTACATACTAGGTTTATGAATTTTTATGAATATTTTCAATCTATAAAGAATAAACGTCACCGAAAAATTACATAGACTATTGAGTTTTCATTTCTCAAGGTTATATTCTTTCTACTCAAAGGATTTCAGATGGTCCGGCCAAAACAACTTTGTGTCGCTGCAACTTTGATGTTGCCACACAGTTTTAATTGAACTATGAGATGTTAAAAGTTTTTTTTTTTTTACCATATTTCGATTGGTCTAGCAATATGCCATTTGATTTTGTAATTTATGCACCCAGACAGTTCGTAGCCTATTCCATACCCTTTATTTAAAATATAATTTATAAAGTTGCTTTGAAATCATTTTGAAGTACAAGTACTACATCTCGCAAAAAATACTAGTATATAATCACATTCAATCGAAAACTCTTATTTTATCTCGGTGCTGCAAATGTAAGCGGTCTATGCTCCAACATTTCCAGAAATGTAGGTGCACTTGAGATACTATTGCCATCTAGATAATCGAAAAGTGTTAATATTTGTTATATCTGGCTCCAGAATCCCTGTTAATGGGTCACCAACTAGGAAATGAGAAGGCGTTAGACATCAAAGTCAGCAAAATCTTCAGAAATGGGGCACAGAGGCCGAGAATTCATGATTACTTCAATTTGACCCACTAATGTATGCAACTCCTATCGGTTTAGGGGAACATAACAGCGACGCGACGAAAATGATAATTGGCTATCTTAACTAAAGCCTCCTATAGCCCTCCGAAGTGTGGTGAACGAACGGGAATATGCTCCTAATCAATTCCGTCGTTTAGACAAACTTCATGTGCTGCCTGATTGTGCTTGGTTCGATGAATGTTTTTCATTAGTTCTGAGTGCGCGTCAAAATTAAAAAAATTAACCTTACCTCGCCTGGAAATTAACATTTTTAATGCTCCTAAAAAGATGCTGTCGATAAATCTTCTGCAAAGTCCAGATGAACGGCGTTGGTTGCAAAACAAATAAAATAAGCTCTTGAAGGCGATAAGAATAAATTCGTTTTTTAAAGTGGTGAATTAAATGTTTTGTTTTCGCATTATTGTGAATTAACCAAATTGTTATGTTGTTGTAGTAATTATTGTAGTTATGTTTGTCAAATCAAATTAAAAAAAAGAGCACTCTGGATTATAACGTGGATATTTAATTTTTTTACTGCTTTACTGCGCTCTTTTTGTTTTTATTATTCCTAAAAATATCTACAATTTTCGAAATAAGCTGAGGCTCCGACCGGTGTCAGAGTTACATCACATCTGGTACAATATTAAGAAGGCAGGGGTGAGATTTAATTCACAGATAGCGTTGGGGTTTTGTTCACTTGTGAGCGGCCTGGGCATTTCCGTGCAGGGACGTGTTAAGAATATCCCTGCAGCGATACCTCTCGCTTGTCGTAAAAGGCGACTAAAGCAAAGGTAAACAAAAATCACATCTAGGCAATTTAGAAAACACCAAGGTGAGCCTAAGGACACATATACCACCATTAAACTGCACCACAAGTGTGCATGCAAATCAGTGGGTTGACACGACTGGAGATCACCGGTGTTATAAGAGTAAGATCAAACAAAAAAATCTGGAGCATGCCCTTGTCACAAAAAAAAAAAGAAAAGGCAGGCCGAAAAACAATTGGTGCAAACAAATGCAAAAACACCAGCATTTGATTGGCCTCAGCGATGAAGTAATCCCAAACCGGGAAGCCTGCCGCTATTTTCTGAGGTCAAACCGGCGGACCCCACAAGCGGACCAGTAGGAATGCAGTTAAGTGGGAAGGTTATGGTCCTGCACTTCTGACCATAACAACGCCGGAAAAAGGAAAAGAAGAAGAAGAAGTGAGCGGCCTGGGCACTCGTTGTTGTCGCCTGTTTTACATATTTTATTAAGCATATCTGCTGTGCGCCACAGATCATCGAATTTTGTTTTTAAATTAATTTCTTACTAAATAAAAAACATAATTGTCATGAAAATCTTTATTTGGTCCTTTACTTTTTTTTGGTTAAGTAGAAAAGATGATTTCTTTCACAATGTCCATTGTGGCTCGGGCTCATGTTCACCAAGCCTCGCTCATCCAATTCCGGCAGTAAGAAGTCGTTTAGCATGGCCCTGTAGCATTCGTCAGTAACAGTGACCGTATTGCCGATGGCGTCCTCAAAAAAATATGGCCAAATCACACCTCAGGTGTGAACAGTAGCTTTAAGTGGATGTAATGGCTCTTCTTACATCACAGGTGAGTTTTAAGGGCCGCGGAAATGACGATTGTGGTCATTGAAATAACCGCTTAAGTGGAAATGCGCCTCGTCGCTCACGATGCTTTTCAACACAAAATCGTCCTATTCCTATCCTTTGGTGATGCCCAAATTCGTGGCCCGTCGTCTGGTTGATGTTTCTTCGTTCTCAATACATCGGCAGCCACAGCCAGCCGAAAGAGTGGCGGTCTCGCCCTGCATAGTCTCCTGTGGTTCCAATCTGTTTGAGTCGAGTAGCTAAGCGCCGGAATGTTGCCCCGTTGTTTTTTTTTTTTTTTTCTGTTGCAGGTTTCTACTATCTGTTGGAGCACTCAGACACTAATACTGGTCCATTGTACTACCATACAGACACCTTGTATTTATTGTATTTTCCCCGTTGTCCGGAGAAAAGTGAGAAGGGGCTTCAGTGATGTACAGCTAAGAGATTCGGCACCCACCACGTCGGTCTAAAGGGTGCGCCACCGTGCGCGAGCGAAGGCGGGACAGTCGCAGAGAAAGTGTTCTGCTGTGTCATCCTCCACGTAACATGCAGCCCAGGTAGGCGTCTCACTGATGCCAAGCACGTAGAGATGCTTGGCTAAAGTGTAATGGCCCGTAATGACGCCCGTAAGCCTTCTGCAATCATTTCTCCTTAAGGTCAAAAAAAAATGTTGCGCACTTCTTGCAAACATCAGGGCGTATGCGCTTAGTTATCCTGCATCCTGGATATTCCCTCCATCTACGACTGTGTACATTAAGGACCCAGTCATTGATGTCAGATTTGACCGTGGAAGTAGGTAGACCTAAGGCGCGTTCAGGTCCTGAGAAACTCTCCTCTGAGCTCCTTCTAGCGAGTTCATCGGAGATCTCGTTTCCTGGGAATTTAGGCTTTCGACTTTGTTCAAAAAGGTCTTGAGTTCATGTACTAATTTGGAGTTGGATAGAGGGTTGGACACAGCTTTGAGTGCAGCTTGGCTGTCACTGCAGACGCATATGCTTTTTTCCCTCCACCTGTGTTTCACAACATAGTGCATGGCCATTAGGATTGCGTAAATCTCCGATTTAAAGACAGACGCATATGTTATGTGATCACACATTACCCTGTTATGTAACCGCACATTACCCGCATTACTGCACTCAACAACAAGTGCCTCCGAATATGCTGAGCATGCAATTATAAGTGCATTTGCCTGATGACCTACAGCAGCACAAGCAGCTAAAGCAAAACAAAAATAAAAACAACTTCGAATATGCTAAGCTTGCAATTACAAGTGCATTTGCCTGATGACCTACATACGGCAGCATAAGCAGCTAAAGCAAAACAAAAATAAAAACAACGAAATGACAAACGTTTCATATGGGATAAGTAACGCCCATTCAAATAGAACTTACTCCAATTGGCCAAGGCCAAATTCATAACACTGAATGGAATTTGAATTAAAGCGAAATTGGAAGGAGAAAGGAAGTAGATTTTAGGATAAGTTGGAATAGTAGTAATATATTTTGTCACTATGTATATAATTAAAAGCTCGGCATATAAAAATCCAAGCAGTCCACAATAAAAATCAGAATTAATCAAACAGCTAAAGGTATCGGCAGTTTTAATTCTCTTGCCTTAAAACGGCAAAACGTAAAATAGGAGTGCCATATAAATAGGCACCCTGTCTGTCCAACGGCGTTCCACGCCGGACACAAAAGTTGAGGTCGACCATTCTTTTGGGGAAGATTATCTTTTGACGACAAAAATACACCTACATAACATGGCGATCCTGCCTACATAACATGGCGATCCTGCCTTTACATAACTTGGCGATCCTGCCCATATATAATATTTATATTTAACAAACTGCATAACTATTTAAAAAATTATATTAATAAGCGTATACATTTAAGATCTATTAACAATGTCTAAGAAAAAAAAAAAAAAATTCAATAAAATATAATACCGTATGGAAAAAATACAAAAAATATTAGAAAAACTTGATCAAATAATATCAAATATTAAGAAAACTGGTAAAAGACAATACACTAAAGAAACTATAGATTTGAAATTAAAAGAATTAGTAAGTCTAAAAAACGAATTTTCGAACCAAATTAATACGACAAATATTAAAGAAAGAGATTTATCAGAAATAATAGAAAAATTCACTACAGCTTACAATACAGCAAAAACTTTATTTCTCAACCAGACTAAAATAAAAACAGACACAAACAACATGGCAACATTTAATATTGAAACCGCAGCCAAAACTATCCCAACCTTCACAGGGAATTAGACTCATTCATAAAAATAATAGAAATAATAGACAAGACCCTACAGTCCAATTCAAAGCAAGATTTGATAGAATTCGCTTATCACATAAAACTGAGCCCAAATGTGAAGACGGCCTTAAATTCTGTTGAAGAACCTAAAACATTGAAAGATTTACGGACATTACTTGAAGCACGGTTCAAAACAAATAAAACAATACCGCAATTACATACAGAACTGTCTCACCTTACACAGAGAGGAAACATAACAAACTACAAGGACAAAATACTGACTATGATATCAGAACTAAACAATTTACATATAGAAGACCTAGGCACAGAATGTACAACAGAACAAAAAACGACCATAACTAAAATAAACGACACTTACGCACTTACAATTTTCAAGAACGGCATCAACGAAGACTACAAACCAACAATTTTCGCGGCACAACCAAAGGCATTTTCTGACGCAATAACTCTTGCACTAGAACTTGAGCAAACGAGAAACCAAAACCCAGCTCAAATATCATACATTCAAAACAGAAACCCAAATTACAACTCACGAAGACGTAACCAGACCTACACATACGACATGAGACAGAGTAATAACCAAGGGTACAACAACATCCCAAGATACAATAACAACTACAATAATAATTACAATAACAATTACAACAGACATATATCCAAGAATTTAACAAACTATGTAATCATAAATACAAATAACGCTAATTTAAAATTATTAATCGATACTGGCGCTGACATATCAATTATTAAAGAAAAAACAGTTGATATAAAATATCTGGCACCACATGAAAGTTGCAGACTAACAGGAATCACAAATGAAGAAATTTTATCACTTGGCACATCAGATATACCTTTCAAACATTCAAATCATGAAATTATCCATAATTTCCATATTGTAGATGAGAATTTTCCGATACAAACAGACGGAATATTAGGAAGAGATTTTCTAGAAAAATACTCCTGCAGAATAGACTACGAAACGTATACACTAAGCGTATACATAAAGGAATCAGAAATAATAATACCAATAGAGAATAGGACCCAAAGAATAAAATTAGCTCCAAGGTCAGAATTTATACACGCAATAAATATAAACATAGACGAAGACAGCGTAATCCTCAATAAAGAGATAAAACAAGGCGTATATATAGCAAACTCGATTATACCAGCAAAAGGGTTTCATCACATAAAAATACTTAACATACGTGATTTTACTTTGTTTTTTGACGTAGATATTGAACCACTAAGAAATTATGAAATACTCTATATACAATCTCAAATAACAGAAAAACGATTTAGTCAACTATCCAAAATTCTAAATCTAGACATTTCTGATGATATAGCAAAAGCAGAACTATTAAAAATTCTGAAAGATTTCCAAGACATTTTTCACCTAGAAGGAGAAACCCTAACAGCTAATAATTTCTATACCCAATCCATTTCAACAATAGACAACACCCCAGTCTATATAAAAAATTTCAGATTACCTTGTTATAAATGAATTGTAACTCAATAACAAAATATCATACTACCAGAGCCATCTATTGGTATATGAGTGTAAATCTGCCTACTTTTTTTGTAAATAAAAGTCAGTCTGTTGCAAACCACCAAGCGAGTTGTATCATTTCATTAGGTTATGGGCCCAGTTGAAAAGTAAAAAGTAATTAGTGTTTGTGACTTTCGGTGTCTCATTTCATTAGACTGTCAGTGCTGAAATGTCGTCAGTGAACGTTCCTAAACTAAAAGGACGCGAGAACTACGATGACTGGGCGTTTGCCGCCGAAAACTTCATGATCCTGGAAGGCATAGATGTAACCAGCACCACGGGGCTAACGGAAGCTGAAAATAAGAAGGCGAGGGCAAAAATAATTATGACAATCGATCCGTCGTTGTTTGTCCATATAAAAACCGAAGCCACGGTACAAGCTTTGTGGGCCAAACTGAAATCATTGTTCGATGATTCTGGTTTTACGCGCAAGATTACTCTTCTAAGAAGCCTTATATCAATACGTTTGGAGAGTTGTGATAGTATGACCAGCTACGTTAATCAGATTGTGGAAACGGCTCAGCGATTGAAGGGCACCGGATTCGAAATAAACGACGAGTGGATCGGCTCTCTGTTGCTGGCAGGACTACCAGAAAGATTTAGCCCAATGATAATGGCAATCGAACATTCAGGATTGAAGATAAGTGCTGATGCTATAAAAACGAAATTGTTAGACATGAGTTCGGAATTTGAGGTTAAGTCAGATGGCGCGCTAATTGCACAAGTACAGAAACGCCACCCATCGGCGCATAGTGGCAGTAGCAAAAATGAAATGAACCCGTCACCTGTCAGTAGAAATGTCAATGTCAATACAACCCAGAAAAAACAAATTCGTTGTTACCATTGCAAAAATATCGGACATTTCAAGAGCCAGTGCCGCCTATTAAATAAAGACAAACAGAAATCAACTTCGAACGTGCTGAGTGCAGTTTTTCTTGCGCGAGAGTTCAATCAAGACGACTGGTACGTCGACTCTGGCGCAAGTGCTCACATGGTGTCAAACAAGAACATGTTGACAAACATATCTTATGAACCGAAAGTGAAAGAAATAATTGTCGCTGATCGCACGAAAGTTTCAGTGTTGTGCTCCGGAGATATCCGGCTTACTACGCGAGTGAAAACAATCACACATGAAGTAGAAATAAAGAATGTTTTGTGCATACCAACACTCACCACAAATTTGCTTTCAGTCAGCAGAATGATCGCAAATGGTAACAGAGTATCCTTCAATAAAGATGGATGTTACATTTACAACACCCAGAATGTTTATATTGGTGAAGCGAGCTTGGAAAATGAAGTGTACAGATTAAACATTGAAAAGTCGAAGCAGCTTTTAGCGGCAGTTGCACAGACCTCATGCAACACTTGGCACAGACGATTGGGTCACATAAATATGAATGACCTTGAGAAAATGAAAAAAGGAGCAGTCAAAGGTGTAACTTACCAGGAAAAACAGAATATAAGCAAATCAAGTTGTGTAGTTTGCTGGGAAGGCAAACAAAGCAGGCTGCCTTTCTCTGCTAGTACCTGCTGCTCGTAGGGTCCTAGAAGTGGTTCATACAGACCTGTGTGGCCCCATGGAGAAAAAATCACTTGGTTTGGCTAGATACTATCTGTTGTTTATTGACGATTACAGCCGGATGTGTTTTGTTTACTTTCTAAAGGAAAAGAATGAGACTTTTAAGTATTTTCGTGAATTCAAAGAGCAGGTTGAGAATCAGCGATCACAAAAGATTAAAATATTGCGGTCCGATAACGGTGGGGAATTCTGCTCAGTGGAGATGGAAAATTACTTAAACCGACATGGGATAATTCATGAAAAGACAGTTCCCTATACACCGGAGCAGAACGGCTTAAGTGATAGATACAATAGGTCAATTGTAGAAAAAGCGCGCTGTCTCCTGTATGACGCTTCATTCGACAAATACTTATGGGCGGAGGCTGTCAATACGGCAGTATATTTGAAACATCGATCACCAGCAGCAGTTTTGGACAATAATTCTACCCCATATGAGATATGGACTGGTAGAAAACCTGATCTACAACATATTAGAGTGTTTGGGAGTCCAGTTATGGTCCACATTCCAAAAGTGAGACGTAACAAATGGGACAAAAAATCGCAAATGTTACATTTGGTTGGGTATTCAGAAAATACCAAAGGCTACAGATTATATGACCAGAAAACAAATAAAATAACTGTGGCACGGGACGTTGTAGTCATGGAGAGTTATATGAATGACACAGTAGAGGTTGTGGTTGAAGAGAGGGCGCCAGACAAAGATATAGAAAAGAATACAGGTGTTGAAGAGGAAAGTTCAATAAGCATTGAAGACAATGAGAGATCAGACAGAGAAGATCCAACATATATTGCAAGCGATTCGTCAAGTGATCAGGATGACGAATATAGTGAGTGCTTAATAACAGATGACAGTTTGGTTGCTACTTAGAGTGATGCTGTCATTCAAAAAGAGAAGCGTGTTCGTCGTGTACCAGAGAGGTACGGATTTTCCAACATGTGTGTTGAAGACTTTACTAGTGAACAAATATCTCTACAAGACGCCCCCACGGGACCCAAAAGAGAGCATTGGTGCAAGGCTATGGAAGAAGAACTGAAATCTTTTAAGGAAAATGACACGTGGGTTTTGGTGGATAGGCCAAGTGAGGGCACAGTAGTGAAAAACAAGTGGGTATTCCAGGAGAAATGTGACAGTAGCGGTAATGTGCGCTATAGAGCCCGACTTGTGGCTAAGGGCTTCACTCAAATCAAAGGTATGGACTATAATGAAACTTTTTCTCCTGTTGTGCGTTATTCTACCTTGAGACTACTTTTTGCCTTGAGTGTTCAACTAGACTTAAAAATTAACCATTTAGATGTACCAACAGCTTTCCTAAATGGTGATATTGATGAATGTGTATTTATGGAAATACCAGAAAATTCTAATTTTAAAAATTGTGAGAATAAAGTTTTAAGGTTAAAAAAGGCCATATATGGGCTAAAACAGTCAGCTAGGGCCTGGTACATAAAAGTGGAATCCAGTTTGTTAAAGTTAGGTTTCAAGAAATCTAAATATGAACCCTGTCTATTCATGAAATGTCATAATAATTTGAAAGTTTATGTAGCTATATTTGTCGATGATTTTTTTGTGTTTTACAACTGCGATAATACTTACAAAGGGTTGATAAGTGTATTAGAGTCAGATTTCAAAATTAAAGATTTGGGTCAAACAAAAAATTGCCTTGGCATGAATGTAAATGTTCAAAAGAATTATATAACCTTAAGCCAAGAGAAATTCATTGACAATATTTTGAAAAGATTTAATATGATTGATTGCAAAACTTCAGATACTCCAATGGAAGTAAACTTAAAATTAGAAAAAGCCGATAATGACCATTGTAGTGAGACTTATCCTTATCAACAATTGGTTGGATCACTGATGTATCTTTCAGTTCTCACAAGGCCAGATATTTCTTATAGCGTAAGTTTTCTGAGCCAATATAATACATGTTATAACGAAACACATTGGAAACATTTGAAAAGATTGTTAAGATATTTGCAGAAAACTAAACATTTTGGCTTAATTTTCAAGAAAAATAGTACTGATTTATATGGTTTTGTTGATGCCGACTGGGCATCTTGTAACATCGATAGAAGGTCTTATACAGGATATTGTTTTATATTGTCAGGTAATAAGTTATGAGTCTCGAAAGCAAAGAACAGTTGCCCTGTCTAGTACTGAGGCCGAGTATATGGCGCTTGCAGAGGCTTGTAAAGAAGCAATTTATTTGAAAAATTTAATGTCAGAACTTGGTATGTATGGTAAAAATGAACCTTTAAGCTTATACAGTGACAGTCAAAGTTCTTTAAAATTGGCTTCTAATCCGATGTTCCACAAACGTACTAAGCATATTGATGTACGCCATCATTTTACTAGAGAATGTGTGATGAATAATAAAATCAAGATTAGTTATGTACCAACCTCTTCTATGCCAGCAGATATATTTACTAAAGCACTTTGTGCAAATAAACATTATAAATTTATAGATTTGATGGGAATAGGGGAAGTAAATTAAAATAAGTATGTAGTTTATAACCGTTTGAAAAACTGAATTTTTTGAAAAAAAAAAAAAAAAAAAAAATATCGGGATATTTTGTTAAGAGAGGGTGTTATAAATGAATTGTAACTCAATAACAAAATATCATACTACCAGAGCCATCTATTGGTATATAAGTTTAAATCTGCCTACTTTTTTTGTAAATAAAAGTCAGTCTGTTGCAAACCACCAAGCGAGTTTTATCATTTCATTATACCTCACGCTCATACCAAAAAAATACAAAACCAAGTACAAAAATTACTAAATGACCACTTAATAGAACCCTCAGTCAGTCCATACAACTCCCCATTATTAACAGTACCAAAAAACGGCTCTGAAGACAAAAAGAATTGGACATTAGTAGTAGATTTCAGGAAACTAAACAAAAAAATTGTCAATGATAAATTCCCACTCACTCGATTAGAAGATGTATCAGACAGATTAGGCAGAGCAAAATATTTTTCAACTTTAGACATGACAAGTTCTTTTCATCAAATTAAATTAGACCCAAAATCAAAACCTTTAACTGCATTTTCCACTATGGATGGACACTATCACTTTAAAAGACTACCATTTGGCCTAAAAATTTCTTCCAACAGTTTTCAAAGAATGCTCACAATAGCCTTAACTGGACTAGAATCAGACGCTTTTCTATACGTAGATGACATCATAGTATTTGGGTGCACTTTGCGACATCACAATCAAAATTTTATAAACATTTTCCAACGACTACAAAAAAAAATCTTAAATTAAATGCTTCAAAATGCTGTTTCCTTAGACCGGAAGTAGTATATTTGGCACATTTAATTACAGCAGAAGGTATTAAAACGGATCCCTCGAAATACAAAATAATTCAAGAGTATCCGGTACCGAAAAACGCTGACGAAGTAAGAAGATTCGTAGCTTTTTGCAATTATTACCGTCGATTCATAGAAAATTTTGCATCAACCGCTAAATGTCTTAATAGTCTACTTAAAAAGAATCAACCTTTCATTTGGTCTAAAGAATGCCAAAAATCTTTCGAAACCTTGAAAAATAAACTAATAAATCCACCGATACTACAATATCCACGGTTTGACAAACCATTCATACTTACAACAGACGCCTCAGACTTCGCTCTAGGAGCAGTTCTTTCGCAAGGCGAAATAGGTCATGACTTGCCAATCTCATATGCAAGTAAATCACTTTCGACACACGACATAAATAAAGCAGTAATAGAAAAAGAATTATTAGCAATTCATTGGGGAATGAACTTCTTCAAACCATATCTCTTTGGAAGAAAATTTATAGCAGTAACAGATCATAGACCTTTAGTTTCTCTATTTACACATAGAAATCCTTCGTCAAAAATGACAAGAATTAGAATGGATCTAGCGGACTACGATTTTGAAATTGTATATAAACCAGGTTCGATAAATACAAATGCTGACGCTTTATCTCGAATAAAAGTAGATTCAGACGCACTAAAAAGAATGATTCCTAACAGAATAGAAACGAAAGAAAACATTAAGATAGTAACAAGGAGTATGAAAAGAAAAGAAAAAATTGATAATATCAAAGAAGAAAGTAGAAATAGGGCAACATCAAAGGAGAAATGTATATCTCATTCGAAGACTGATCACCTTTACATATGGGAATGCACGTCCTTAACTGAAGTAAATAAAATTAAGAAATTAGAATTCAAATTTGAGGCAACTAATAAATCCATGGTAAAAGTAGAAATAAATGATAAAGTGATTGTTAGATTCAGTGATAATCCTATGAATTAGGATTCGATTATGGAGAAACTGGCATTTGTGTTGGAAAAGAAAAATATATTACAAGACCTACAAAAAGAAGATCAAATATTTAAGAGAATAGAAGAAAAGGAATTTAGAAAAATATTCAATGAGTTGCAACAGAAGAAAATGAATAAAAAGACCTCTATATTGAAGATAATACTTTACAAAGCCCCTAGAAGAGTTACAGATGATTTAGAGAAATATAAATTGATAGATGAATACCATAATACACCACAGGGAGGACACTTAGGAATCAGAAAAACACTCTTAAAACTCAAACAACATATATGGAAAAATATGAACAAGATGATTTCCGTGCAGGGACGGGTTAAGAATATCCCTGCAGCGATACCTCTCGCTTGTCGTAAAAGGCGACTAAAACAAAGGTAAACAAAAATCACATCTAGGCAATTTAGAAAACACCAAGGTGAGCCTAGGGACACATATACCAACATTAAACTGCCCCACAAGTGTACATGCAAATCAGTGGGTTGACACGACTGGAGATCACCGGTGTTGTAAGAGTAAGATCAAACAAAAAAATCTGGAGCATGCCCGTGTGACAAAAAAACAAAAAGGCAGGCCGAAAAACAATTGGTGCAAACAAATGCAAAAACACCAGCATTTGATTGGCCTCATCGATGAAGTAATCCCAAACCGGGAAGCTTGCCGCTACTTTCTGAGGTCAAACCGCCACAAGCGGACCAGTAGGAATGCAGTTAAGTGGGAAGGTTATGGTCCTACACTTCTGACCATAACAACGCCGGAAAAAGGAAAAGAAGAAGATGAACAAGATGATTAAGAAATTCATAAACAATTGTGATTCATGCGCCAGAAATAAACAAACTAGACACATAAGAGAAAATCAGATAATTACAGATACTCCAAGCACGAGTTTTGAAACAATAGAAATCGACACAGTAGGACATTTAAGACTATCCAACGGATACAGATACATTTTGACAATGCAATGCGAATTAACAAAATACATCATTGCACACCCAATACCCACTAAAGACGCTCTAACAGTAGCAAAATGTAGAGCAATTAATCTTAAAATTTGGAAATTTCAAGACCTTAAAATCTGACAGAGGTACAGAGTTCACCAACGACTTATTAAAAAACATATGCGACACATTAAAAATAAGACAGATTTTTTCAACTCCTTACCATCACCAAACATTAGGTTTAGTAGAAAGAAACCACCGAGTGTTAAACGAATTTCTATTAAATCTAGCAGAAAATATGAATGGGACATATGGTTACCATATTACATGTTTGCCTATAACACAACACCTCATGTCACAACACACTACTCGCCACACGAACTGATATTCGGAAAATTACCCCAATTACCAACTGACACATTTACACACATAACGATGAACATTGACGACTACGCGAACGAACTGAAGATCAGGTTACGAACCTCGATCGAGACAGCAAAAAAATACATAAAAGAAGAAATACAAAACCGACACTCCAAAGAAACCAATAAAAATGTGAACCCATTAAACTTACAAGTAGGAGACTTAGTATTAATTAAAGTAGAAAATAAAAAAAAAATACATTAGTCCATACAAAGGCCCATATAAAATCATAGAAAGAAAGGGCATAAATTCAATTATAGATATAGATGGCACAAATAAGGAATTGCACAACAACTTACTAAAACCATATATAGTATATTAAGAGAATCACAAATTTTACTAAATTAACATTAAATAATAATATATTAAGAAAAATATAATAATAATACAATATAACAATAATATGAATATACTAAGAAAAAAAATAATTACCTGTAAACTTCACCTTTCGATTTCGCACGCTCTGAAAAATTCCATTTTCAATATAATTTTTCTCTTAAGGATGAGGGTGTTATGTGATCACACATTACCCTGTTATGTAACCGCACATTACCCGCATTATTGCACTCAACAACAAGTGACTCCGAATATGCTGAGCATGCAATTATAAGTGCATTTGCCTGATGACCTACATACGGCAGCACAAGCAGCTAAAGCAAAACAAAAATAAAAACAACTTCGAATATGCTGAGCTTGCAATTACAAGTGCATTTGCCTGATGACCTACATACGGCAGCATAAGCAGCTAAAGCAAAACAAAAATAAAAACAACGAAATGACAAACGTTTCATATGGGATAAGTAACGCCCATTCAAATAGAACTTACTCCAATTGGCCAAGGCCAAATTCATAACACTGAATGGAATTTGAATTGAAGCGAAATTGGAAGGAGAAAGGAAGCACCGTAGATTTTAGGATAAGTTAGAATAGTAGTAATATATTTTGTCACTATGTATACAATTAAAAGCTAATGGACGACTCGGGATATAAAAATCCAAGCAGTCCAGAATAAAAATCAGAATTAATCAAACAGCTAAAGGTATCGGCAGTTTTAATTCTCTTGCCTTAAAACGGCAAAACGTAAAATAGGAGTGCCATATAAATAGGCACCCCTGCCTTTTCCTAACGAGAAGTGCAGTCGAATGTTTTCGCGGTCAAAGAAAACACCAGCGCCGGATCCCTGCCCAGCACTGGTGCCATCTGTGAAAATGCAAAGACATTCCATTCCAGGAATGTGGAAATGTGACTGTGAAATTACAGCTCAGATGTCATTGCGTCAGAAGGCATATCCATGAGTCAGGGGTCTTCGGATATTTCTCCCGCAAGTACACTTTCACTCCGCGAGTTTCTCTTGAGGCGAGAAATGGCTTTCAGTGCACACCTTCTGATATATATGTCTAGGGGTGGAAGATTCATCATAGCATCTAGGGCAGCTCCCGGTGTGCTGGGGAAAGCCCCCGTGCAGCTGAGACAGATCGCTCTTTGGAGTTTGGTGAATGAATGAGATATCGGTCTTATCATTGAAGTGTATATCCAAGGGACCTTTTCGACGAAAAGCCCATGTTTTGCCAAAGGCACCTCTGTATTGCCCAAAATCTGACAGTACTTAGTAGGTAGTTTTGGACTTAATATGCTTTGACCAAAGAAGCTTGCTATCTAGGATTACTTCCAGATACTTAGCTTCCTTGGATATCGGGATGGGAATATCTTATAGCACCAGCTGAGAAATGCCAGTATTTTTCCTCCTCCTCCTGAAGAGAACGACATCAGTTTTAAGAGGATTAACGGACAGCCCATTTCTCGTGCATCAGTCTTCGATCACATCTAGCACCGCCTACGCTTTGAAACAGACATTCGCTAAATATGAGCCGACAGAGAGAACAGCAACATCATCCGCATAGGCCATAGGAATCGACCACCATGCACCATAACAGCGGGGACAAGACGCCACCTCGCGGGCAGCCCCTGTTTACTCCAGACTTGAAACATTGTTCGAGGCCTGCATCAGCGATCAATGTCCTCTGCACGAGCATTGCTTTGATACACAAAACCAGTGCTTCAACTACGCCATGCCGTCTAGAAGCGTTACGCGTGCTGTCGAAAGTAGCGTCATTAAAAGCTCCCTCAATGTCGACGTACTCTTTCCTTTCGAGGGCGCATTCAATTCTCCCAACTAGGTTTTGAAGCGCAGTCTCGCAGGATTTTTCGTGCTGATAAGCATGTTGCATGTTCGAGAGAGGATGCATTCGAAGGGCAATTTTGCGTACGTACAACCCTACTAATCTTTCCATGCTTTTTAGCAAGAAGGATGTTAGACTGATTGGTCTCAAACTCTTGGCGAGTGAGTAATCTGAAATAAATTTAAACACCGGGATAATGAAAAAACAACTTGAACAATTCTAATAAGCGTTTATTTAAATAGAAAACAACCGAAATCTGTCGGGTCAAAAATAAAACATGTACTCTCTTTCAATTCAAGTTTCTGAGTGACTTCATAAAGGCAAAAAAATTCATATGTAAAGAAGCATAAAGTGAGATGAGTATAGACAACTATGAGTGAGATAAATATAATTAATAAAGTAAGTTATGCCAAATAATGCATATTACATTACAATGCGAAAATTCAGATTTTAATTTTTAACATCCTCCGGCCGCGACAAATCGCGATCCTGAACCTCCAGGGGATACAGAAGTTGTACAGCTCGCCTCAATTTTTTACCGTCCGCGAAGCGGACTTCTGCGGCTCGCACCTTACCATCTCGCCCAGGAAAACAGTTCTCGATAATGGCCAACTTCCAATGTATTCTTGGGGTAGCAGCATCATAAACCAGCACAACGTCTCCTGATCGAATTTCCTTTGAAAATGTATTATTTGAATGATGCGCAGAACGAAGCAGACCCAGATACTCAGTTTTCCATCTTCTCCAGAGAAGCGAAATGTACTTGAGTCTAGCGATCCATTTTGTACGAAGTGCTGATGAAGTTACTAGATGTTGGGTCTCTTCCTTTACAGAACTTGCAGTACCAGTAAGAAAGTTATCAGGTGTAAGCGGAGACAGATCGAGAGGATCGTTACTAATATAGGTGAGAGGTCTCATGTTTATTATGCGCTCAGCTTCCGTCAAAAGAGTGTACAGCTCGTCGTAGTCAATCTTTGCCTTCCAAATGGTAACCTTCAGGATTTCTTTCACGCTTTTAACCATCCGCTCCCAGAAACCGCCCCACCAAGGCGCTCGTTCCACACTAAAGCGCCAAATAATACCACGATTGCTGAGAAACCCGTGGAAGGCTTCGCTTTTGAAGATTTCTCCGAGAAACTTTACCTCCGTCGCTGCCTTTTTGAATGTTTTCGCGTTGTCAGAATATATGATATTAGGGGCACCCCTTCTCGCTATAAAACGTCTCATAGCCAAAAGACAACTTTCAGTGGTGAGATCTGATACCAACTCTAGATGTAAAGCGCGAACAACAGCACAAGTGAAGATCATGATATAAACCTTGTTATTTCTTTCTTCATTTTTGGCTGTATAAAGCGGGCCCGCAAAATCAACTCCAACTGTTTCAAACGGCCGAGATGCCATAAGCCGCGGTAAAGGCAATGGTGCAAATGGCTGTGAGGCAGGCTTACCTCTTAATCGCTTACAGACTCTGCAATCAGCAATGATCCTTTTAATGAGTTGACGTCCACTGGGAACCCAGAATCTTTCGCGCATCCTTGTCAAGACCGTGTTGACCCCACCGTGCAGAGTCAATGCGTGAAAGTAATTGGCTATGAATTTGGTCAACAAACAGCCTTTTGGTAGAATTATAGGATTAGTAGTGTCTAGCGACTCATCCAGTTGTTGCAACCTGCTACCCAAACGCAGAAGACCATCGTTATCCAGAAACGGGTTGAGCTGCAGCAGGGTCGAAGAACGAGGAATAGGTTTCTTACTCTGCAATGATAGAATTTCGTTAGTAAAAAAGTTGTTTTGAATGAATTTAAACCAGTAGTTCTCAGCTTTCTGCAGTTCTACCGCTCCAAGAAATTTCATAAGAGGATGCTTCTTATAAACGATGATGTCGATCGCTCGAAAGATGTAGCAGGTTATCCTTAAAAGTTTCTTCCATGAACTTATTTTTTCATACGCAAATATAGGATCTAAAATCCCTGTTGATTTTGGCGAAACAATTTCTTCGGATGCAGCAAATAACGTTACAGGCTCCTGAATTTCAATTAGTTGAGTCGATGACGGCCAATCACACTTGTTGCCCTTTAGCCAGTGTGGACCTTCCTTCCACAGAACAGACGCAGCAAATTGCTGAACCGATATACCCCTGGTTAATAAATCTGCGGGGTTTTCTGAGCCGGAGCAATGTCGCCAATCCATTTTGTTTGTCAGGTCCTGGATCTCTTTTACCCGATTAAAGACAAATGGTTTCCACCGTCGAACATCCCCACGGATCCAGTGCAAAGTTATCTGAGAATCTGTCCAGAAATAATATTTGTGGCACGGAAGATTGCACTTCTTGAAATAACTGCACAGTCTAGCGGCTACTAGTGCAGCGGCTAATTCCAACTTTGGCAAGCTAATACCATCCGCATTGCTCTCTTTTAAGGGAGCCACTCGTACTTTAGAGCAAACGAAACTTATCTGCACTTCCCTTCCGCTACTTTCGATTCTCAAAAACGCAACCGCTCCAAAGGCCTTTTGACTGGCATCGGCAAATATATGCATTTCGATGTTATTACAGGTGTCATCAATCCCAAGCCATCTTGGAAAGGAAAAGTCCCCAATTCGATCGAGGTCTTTCACATAAGTATTCCATTCCCTGAGGAACTCATCCCCAATAGGCTGGTCCCAAGTAAGCTTATTGCGCCAAAGCGACTGAAATAAAATCTTAAGTCCAATAACAACTGGATTCATGTAACCAAATGGGTCATATATTCGTGCAATAACCTTCAACACGTTGCGTTTAGTAGCGAAAATCATATTATGCAAGTCCTCTGGTTTGATATTGAGAGCTAGATCATCACTCAAAATATCCCATCTTACACCCAAAACCGTTTGCATGTATTCAATGTTTTTCATATTTAGAGATTTTCGTACATGATCGTCATTGCTTACCCACTTCCTAAGATTCATAGAGGCATGGCTCATAATTTGCGTTGATTCCCGAAAAAACGAGTCCGCATCGGCTCGATTATTGACGCTGGTAACTAAATCGTCCATATAAAAAGATGTTCGTAGCTGAGAACAAGTGTTCGGAAACAAATCTGATGTTCTTTGAAGATGTAAATCTATGGTTGCTGACAACAGAAAGGGGCTACACGTGACCCCAAAAGTCACACGTGTCATACGGAACTCCTGAATTTGCGGCAAGTCGGTCGATGTGGATACTTTATCAGCAAACCACAGAAATCGGTGACTATCCCGATCATTTTTAGCTAAAGCGATTTGTAAAAAAGCTTTCTCGATGTCAGCAACCATTCCGATTTTCCCAAGCCGAAAACGCAATAATATTGTAAGAATGTCTGGAAGCAAGTTGGAACCCGTCCATAAACAATCGTTTAAAGAAAGTTTACCTGGAGCATTCGAAGATGCATCAAAGACGATTCGGATCTTGGTGGTGGATTTCTCAGGACGATATACAGCACAATGTGGCATGTAGTATATATTGGAAGCATCGGTAGGATGAACAACTCGTTCAGCACAGCCGGAGGAAATGAACTCACGCATAGCAGCATCGTACTCCAACAATTTCTTGGGCTCTTTTGATAGTCGTCTCATTAGAGAATATAATCTGGACAAGGCATTCTCTTTATTGGTGTCCAGCTGGTGGTCTATTCGCTTCCAGGGCAAAAGCGCCTCATATCTCATCGTAGTTTTGCGAATGCATTTAGTTTGAAGCTCTTTAGTTAACGCCTTCATCTCGGACTCATCATTTCGTATGCCAAGCAATTCCATATTCCACATATTTTCGAAAAGCGAGACATTGCAAAGAGTGGATACATTTTGAGCAACTGCAGGATTGCGATCTTCTGAGATTTGAGGGCCATGAAGCGTCCATCCAAATATGGTGTCTACAGCCGTCAATCCATCGCCTAAACGCTGATACTTTCCTGTTACCACCATCCAAAAGTAATCTGCTCCGATTAAGACACTCAAGCCATCCAGTTGTTTTCGACCATTTACATTTGAATCGGCGAAACAAATCCCAGGCATTTGTTTGCTAAATTTATCAGGAGCAGGCAATGTGTCAATGCAAATTTCGGGCACTACTATGGCAGCAATTTCTATCGATTGCGCACTGAACTGGCTTTTTAATAGCAATTTTACTGATTTTAATTTTTTATAGCTGCATACTTCTGTATTACCAAATGGGATGACACCTATATTAACAAAGCCAATGATAGGTAATTTTAATTTATTTGCAACAACTTCCCTTATATACGTTTTTTGGCTGCCGCCATCGATAATTATTCGAACAAACAAATCACGATCATTTGAAGATAACAAAACACGAGCAGTTTGCAAAAAGACGTTTGTATAGAATGTGCCAGAATTACTTGCCGCGCACAAGTTGGTGGATGAAATTAATGTTGTTGTATCACTCACACTTTCTTTGTTTATTTCCTTCGAGTTAGTGCTGTTTCCTTTACACAAGGTGGTAGCATGCATACGCTTGCAGTTTTTGCACACTAAACTTTTCACTCTGCATTGTTTAGCTGTGTGTCCTTTCAGCGTACACCTAAAACACCTGCCGTCTTCTTTAAGCATTTGCTTCTTTTCATTTATAGTGCGTGGACTGTCACACTCTTTAGTAGCATGCTGTGCAGATTTACAGAAGAAGCATATTACGACAGAAGATTTTGCAGGCGTGAAAAGGCTAGCTGCTGTTGACGGTTGTATGTGTTTGACTTGTGACCGTACCGTTTTTCCAAGGCCAGCTCTTTCAATAGACTCTACTTCTTGTTTTAAAAACCGTAGAATGTTTTTGACCTGCCGATCTCCGTCTAAAGAAAGAGTAGAGCTGCTACCGTCTGTTGAATCAACCGTCTCCTTTTCTTTGTCTGCCAATTCCTTATGTATGCGATGGTAGTCGATGCGAAGTTCATTGGGCATGCATTTAAGAAGAATAGTTTTCAGCATTATGTAATAATGGGATGATGGTACTCCCAAAGCCGTAAGCGAGCGACTGCAAGCAATTACAGTGTTGTACAATTGTCTCAATGCTGATGCGTCCGTTTTACTGTTAACGGTAGGTAATGCCATAAGTTTTTGCATCAGGTTATCTATCAGTTTCTCGCTATCTCCATATTCCTCCTGTAGTAGGGAAATAGCTCCATCATAACATGCATCGGATGGAGTGAAACCTAATATCGTCTTTGCCGCCTTGCCAGTTAGCACAGATTGTAAATAGTTAAACTTCTCGACGCCAGAGAGTGTGTCATTTTCGTGTACGGCAGAGCGAAAGTTCTCCCAGAATGGCATCCACTCCTGATACTCTCCAGAAAAATGTTTTAACTGCAACTTGGGCAACTTGGTGCACTGAGACCTTGTTGATAGCGATGGACGTTGAGCATTATCAGATGTGGGGATAGGATCAATGCGTTGTTTGATTTTTGTAAGACGAACTTGTAGCCTCGCCATCATTCCCGCAGCAGCATCTTCATATTCCGCAATTTTTTCTGGACTTTTGTCCTCTATAAGTTTCGTTTGCATGTCTTTGTCAACTACATTTAAATTCGTTATTGCCGTTGTAAGACGCTGCAAATATGACGAAAGTTCTTCTTCGATAATATCTAACTCGGTTAAATTTTGGATGTCGCGAGAATTATTAGATTTTAAATAATCTGTTGCTTCGTTAATAATTTTAGTAACCTGGCTGCGAAAACCAGCACGTGTTTGAAGCTCCATTTTGAATGACCACTTATATGAACGAGAGTAGCTTTAAAACACTTATTTAATCTGTTTTTTTTTTTTTTTTCGATGCGTTCCCGGGTTTCGGCACCATGAAATAAATTTAAACACCGGGATAATGAAAAAACAACTTGAACAATTCTAATAAGCGTTTATTTAAATAGAAAACAACCGAAATCTGTCGGGTCAAAAATAAAACATGTACTCTCTTTCAATTCAAGTTTCTGAGTGACTTCATAAAGGCAAAAAAATTCATATGTAAAGAAGCATAAAGTGAGATGAGTATAGACAACTATGAGTGAGATAAATATAATTAATAAAGTAAGTTATGCCAAATAATGCATATTACATTACAATGCGAAAATTCAGATTTTAATTTTTAACATAATCTTCTTTCCCTATTTTGGGAATAAAGACCACTTTCACCGCGCGCCAAGGAATAGGTATGTAGGCAAGTGCCAGGCTAGCAGTGAAAATTCTTTTCAGAGTCGGAAGCAGCTGTCTCATACCGTTTTGCAGCATAACAGAGTATATCCCATCAGTGCCCGGCGAATTAAAGCGATCGAAGGATGCCACAGCAAATTCAATGGCCTCAGTAGTTGCCACGCGTGACGCACCATACCAGCTTCGCCGAGTTGTTTTCATCGTTTCAGTCGCAGTTTCCAATGAGGGAGTGTGCAAAGAGCCGATGACAGTCTGATTTCCCTGGAAATAGGCCTGAAGCAGTAAACTTAGACTTTCTGCTTTAGACTCGGTGAAGGTACCATCAGACTTTCTGAGTACATCCAGCTTTGTCGATTTTCCTCGTTTGAGAACGTTAACTAACTTGCTGGTCGCGCTCAGGCTCAGGATCTTCGCAGAAGGACTTATAGGACTCATTCTTCGATTTACGAATAAGCTTCTTATATTCCTTCTGCTGCGATCGATATTTATTCCAGTCATCTTCCGAGTTCGATTTAAGCGATCTATTCAGGAGACTTCTGGCTTCCCTGCGAAGATATTGGAGCCCAGCGTTCCACCAGCGAACCAATTTCCTGCTGGGAGGTTTTTTGACAGGACATGCGAGTTCGAAACAGCTGGTGATGGCGCTGCTCAGGTTATGATTGCCATCCTCCACCAATTGCTTTGTTTTGAGTTTAGGCAGGGCTTGAGGGGATTTCTCAAGATCTTCTTTGAATCGGACCCAGTTCGTCTTTCTCGGATTCCGCTTTGCGAGGGGGAGATCCCACAGTTCAATTGGAATTAGAACATCTGGTAAGACTCTCCAGCTAGTGATGGGTTTCACATGCCTATTAGACCAGGGTTAGGTCAATCACTTCTTTTCGTCTCGCCATCACAAAGGTAGCCAACATTGTTGATGATAAGGTCAGACGAAAGAGTGAAGTTTAAAAGATGGTCTCCTCTCCGGTTGCATTTGCTTCTGCCCCAAACAGTATTTTGAGCGTTAACATCGCAACAGATGATGTGTCCGAAGCCGCCTTAGGTGGCGGTGGCAGTACCGAGTCGTAGGGGAAGTAAGCAGACGCCACGACGAATTGGTCAATGTCTCCGTGCGCTTTGAAGCTAACTTTCGGAGCCACTAGATCTTGTCAACAGAATTGACGAAGTTTGGTTGCCGATAGCCTGTTCGATATGATGAGGCAGACCCTAGGCCTTTCGGATCGTACACCATAAAGGATAGTAGCATCACACATACCACCAAGATCACACAGGCGCTTATTCCACACCCATGGTTCCTGAATAATACTGTTCAATCTTTAAATGTGCTTCCCTAACACCCGAGGTCGTTGAGTTGCCAATAATATGTCAAGAGTAATATGAAATGTTTGAACACAATAAGTCGACTCGTCAAAGCGATCGGACGTCTTTTTATTTTCTCTTCGCTTTATCGGTAAACGTCATCGGTATACGGTGTCCTAGGTGCTGGACAATAAAAGGCGGAAAGTGAAAAACATGGTCCTTCGCCCCGGATCGGTTAATAAATAAACTATTTTTCCTTGTTTATTCCAGTTCGGGAGTGCAAAAAAAAGAAAGGTTTTGAAAAATTAGTGGAATCGGGATTGCTACTCGTATTACATACGGTGACCTATACATACATAAATATGTGCGGTAGATGGCTTGGCGGTTTTAATGTACGAACAAAACAAAACAATATATACTTGTTAGTCATTCGTCGGTTTGGTGTGATCGGGGAAATTAAAGTATAATATAATTTAATTTAATTTAAACATTTTTGTTTAAAAAAAAAAATTTTTTATTGAAATTCAAACCGGGCATAGATTGCCCTTACACAACGAGATGAAACTTAAATCTGACTAACATAGAATTCTTATTCTACCTTAAGTACTAATCGAGTGCAGCCACTTGCATGCATTCCTTCCCGCGATGGGTACTCAGGTGACCGTCGCGGTCTTCTCTAGCGTGGGTGCTCTCAGGTGACCGTCGCATTCTTCTTTAGCGTGGGTGCTCGGGTGACCGTTGCCTGTTGACTCTCTGCTGGACGTGTGAATCTCCCAGACGCTGCGTCGGCACATTTTCTCACGTAGATTTAATTTGTCGTACGTTAACTCCTCCCCCCTTAAGTGCAAACGTCCCCGTTTGCTTGAAAGAATTAGAACAGTGGAATTTTGCTAACTTGCGTGACCTTGGATGGTGACGTCTGGGGTTGCGCGGCCTGGGTGGCATGTTCTGGACTTTGTTGTTCTACCTTTGCAGGTTCCTCTTCTTTGCTAATGGTAACCGCTACTTCACTTGGCTTCCGCATTCTTCTTATTCTTATGACTACGAGTATTGCGGAAATTATAATGAAAATTATGAGGATTAGATTGACTGTATTTCCCCACATATTTCTTTCTTGCAGTAGTTCGATGGTCCGTGTATTTTTAACACTTAGCTCGTTGACCATTTCTAAGGAAGGTAGTTCTCCCGCATTAGAGTTCGAGGTCTCTGGTTGGACTATTGGGTGTGGTAGGCGTGACTTTCTTGTCTCGTAAGAAGCGAATGTTTTCCCTTGAACTGTTATGGTCGTGTTCTTGTACCGGGTGATAAAGGTACCGTTCAGTTGGAGTTGGTCATCGTTGATTTTAATCGTACCATTGAAACCGTTAAGTATCAATGTGCCGGGAATGATTTCCTCTACGTCCTTGGCGCGTTCTCTACTGGTTTTGCTGCAATTGCTTGGACGACTTTGGAGTAGGTTTGGGATGCATGCTGTCCTCGTTATGTCTACTAAATTATTACTATTACATATGGCTATATTGTTATTAGATATATAAGTATATAATTTTTAATGTAAAATTCAGTTTTTTTAGAGGTCTTATAGTTAATAGTTTACAAGTTTCGTTATTTGTCTTAGGAATATTAACAATATATATTAGCATTGAGCCGTTTGAGGCAATTCTAGTTTCAGCAAGATCGGCTGCCTGTTCACTATTAATAGATTCGATATTTTCTTTTTCTAACGTATTCTTAATAAAGTTCAATTCGTCATTACTTAAAATTAATGGGTTTCCGATTCCCGCCTTTGAAAAATGTATGGCGTACATTATGTGGGTTAACTCTTCTTTAACTATGTTTAGCTTATATTTTCTTTACCAGCTTTAATTACCTCGTTAGTTTTGTTTGTTGATTCCGCAATTTTATTTAAAGTTACTTTGTTTATGACTACCTGGTTATTATGGTTTCTAAGTGCATTGTTAATTTTTGCATTAATAATTTGAAAATCTGCATGGTCGGGATTGCCTGCAATCCACTTCCATGCACTGCCAATAAAATTTAAGGAGCGCCTGTGTTGTACTCTCGGTGTTAACCTCTTGAGGTAGGTTCGGGTAAGGGAAATTTCATAGGTAAGGAAGGTATACAGGTGAGTGGAAAAGTGTTTCTCGGTGTCCTTTTCTATGTCGTCGATAAGATGTTTGGATTCTTCCAGGTCGATAACATGGATCAATTTAAATGTACAGATCTGCAACTTCGCTGTTCCTGTTTGTATTGCAACCAATTGTGAGCTTGAATAGTCTATAACGTCCGTTTCTGCCTTTGCGGGACTAAGCCGAAGGATCAGGGTAGAATGAAAAGTTAAAAGTGTTACGTAGGTGTCTTTAGATGTCAATCGGTGATATTTTTGATGTGAGTTTTGTGGACTCCTTCCCGATTGGGTGAGGACGGTTGTTGTCTTATTTTCAGCCAAAATCTCTTTCTTGTACCTTGGAGTGAGTTTTGTACCTAGTCGTTTATTTTGTCTGACATAAATTGCGTTTCCTGGTGCGTAGTCTTTCGGTGGTTTTCTATTTTTGTTATGAAAATGTAAGTCGGCAGCCTGTTTGTAATTGTTTGCAATTTTCTGCATCGTCTCTTGTCGTGCTTCTTTGTAGAGTACGGGGTCTAGGCTTACCCCACGTCCGAAGAATACGTCGACTGGTCTTTTCTTCGTGACGGAGTGTATAGACGAATTATATTCCTGAACAGCTCTCTCTAATAGTTCCGTGAAGGAACGATGAACATTTTCCGTTTTCAGACATCTCATTATTTCGATGAGTGTCGAATGGAATCGCTCGACTTGGCCATTGACGCTGCTCATATAGGGGGGTGTTTTAAAGACCGTGATTCTGAGTTCGCTTTCCATCATGACGGTAATGATTTAATCGTACCATTGAAACCGTTAAGTATCAATGTGCCGGGAATGATTTCCTCTACGTCCTTGGCGCGTTCTCTACTGGTTTTGAATGATATCGGGCAACCCAAATGAAAAAAGTATCTCACGAAGCGGCTGTCTAATGTCTTCTGTGGCCTTGGACTTTAGGATTCTAACTGAGGCATATTTCGAGAACTTATCAATTGAAGTGAGGACAAGGTTTCCTGCGGTTGAAAAGATATCGAGGCTTACGATATGTCCTGGGTATTGTGGTATCGGGGTTGCTTCCAGCTCCGGCCTATTCGGATAACGGTCGTACTTGTTTTCTCTGCAGACCGCACACAATCTAACTATCCGTCTTATTTTTCTTCTCATTGCTGGGAAGTTATATTCCCAGAGAATTTGGATTCTGTTTTCGTGCTCGTCACGATGGGCTCTTCTGTGGGTTTTGACGATCAAGTTCTCCTGCTCTTGCTCATTGGTTATATCTGTAACCTGGGACTGGGTGAATCTAATTTTGTAATTCGAAAAATTGTATGGATACAGTTCCTGAATGACCCCATGAGGTTCTCTTCAGTTTTTATGGCGTTAATTACAGAGGGGTTAAGAAGTTTTTTTCAGAATTGCTTTCAGTTTCTCCTCGGTAAACTCTGGCTCGGTAACTGTGTGCCTAGGAAAAACAATTTCGAACTTTAGGTTAGGGACTTTTGGATTAAAATTTGGTTCTTAAACACGTTGATGGGGACATCGACACTAGGGATGAGATTGTGTGAAGAGCTCTCATCACTATACATTGTAGGCGTGAGGGAATTTATTTGTGACGCTTGAGGGGGTCTAGAAAGCGCGTCCGCTACTATGTTACTTTTACCAGGCTTGTACTGCAATTCGTAATTATATTCCTCAAGAATTGCTTTATACCGTTTCATCTTACTGTTGTTTTTATTACTCAACGCATAAGTAAGAGGTTGGTGGTCGGTAAAGATTCGGACGTGCGCGGAGCCATAGAGAAAATTGCGCAGAGAGCCTAAGGCCCATATGATTGCTAACATTTCTTTCTCGTTAGCTGCGTAATTTTCTTCGGTCGAGCTAAGCGTTCGCGAAATAAACGTGATTGGTTTCTCATCCTGCGACAGGACTGCTACAATGGCGTAGTTAGAGGCATCGGTTGTTTGTTCGAAAGGTTTGTTGAAATTTGGATATGTTAGCAGGAGATCTTTAGAGGTAAGGGAATTCTTGATTTTGTTAAGAGAGTCCAAAGCCTTGGAGTCGAGGAAGATTTGTTTTTTCGCGGATTGGTGTTTGGAAACACGTCCATCCTCCCCTCTTAAGAGGACTGTCAGGGGCTTCGCAAGCTTGCGTAATCCTTGACAAAGCGGCGATAGTAGCCTGACAGGCCAAGAAATGAGCGCAAATCCTTGAGAGTTTGTGGAATGGGAACATTTTTAATGGTTTCAACCTTTGCAGGATTGGTTTTTATCCCCTCCGATGAAATGAGAAAGCCGAGGAATTCTACTTCTTGCCTGAAAAAATGACATTTATCAAGCTGCACTTGCATGTTAGCATCATAGAGAGTTTCGAAGACCTCTTCTATGTGCTTAGCGTGCTCGATTCCGTTCTTGCTAATTATAACTATGTCGCCGATATAGACATAGCAAGTTTTTCCAATATAGTCTCGGAGGATGTCGAGAGCTCTTTGGAAAATTGATGGCGCGTTCTTGAGGCCAAAAGGAAGTCTGGTGAATTCGTATTTTCCTTTGTTAATGGAAAATGCGGTCTTTTCTATATCGGATTCCTTCAATGGAATCTGATGAAAGCCGGACTTAAGGTCAAGAACCGTAAAATACTTGTTCTTGCCTAGTTGCGCAAGGACCTTATTTATATCGGGAATAGGATAACGATCGGCTATAGTTACGCTATTAAGTTTCCTATGGTCGATCACCATTCTGAACTGCTTTGCTCCCGTGGAGTCCGGTTTCTTTGGGACAATCCAAACGGGAGAATTACAGGGCGAGCTCGATGGTCTGATGATGCCATCTGCTAAAAGGTTGGAGATCTGCTTTTCGACTTCTTGTTTGAGTGATATGGGAAATGGGTAGTGCTTGCTATAGACTGGTGAATCGTTTGTGGTTCGGATTTCCCCGATGACCTTGGTTGAAAAGGTCAATTTCTCATCGGGTTCAGAGAATAGATTTTAGAACCGACTAACGACTGTATTTAGTAGTCTTTGCTGAGCCGTTGTCATGTTATCCGTTTTGACACATAGCGCGTTTACTGTTGGAGAGTTAACTGATGCAATTTTATCTTAATGGACCCGCATATGATCATATGGTTATCTTTGGAATGTATGACAGCTGACAATTCCCTTAGACTGTCATTTCCTAGAATTCCATGGAAGGTATGTAAAGTTGACAATAGGAAAAATTTGAAGTTTACGTTTTTTAAATTAAAGAGATTGATTAATGTATGGTGTGAAAGATTAGTGTCCCCAGCTAAGGATTTGGCTAGAAAACACTTTTCATTTGGCAATGGTTTTTCGACGAGGGATGGTTGTATGTAGTTCCTTGCTGAACCGGTATCGACCAAAAATTTACCGCTCTTGGTCTTACACTCTATAGAAGGCAAGGAAGAGCCGTTTAAAATAAAAAATAATGTCGCAGTACTCCAGTTTAGGAACTGCTGCTTCTTCTACACTTGGGGGCCCTGTCGGATCTTCGAGATGTACGTCCATGTCCTCTATTGTTTGATAATTGTTAATGTCTAAATTCTGATAATGGTCTGCAAGGTCATCTGGTGAGACGTTAATATGGTAGTTCGATTGATACCTGAGTAGTGAGCCTGGTTTGTTGGTCCTCCTGGGCCGCTGAATCTCTGCCGATTCTGATAGTTAATGTCGCGAACCTGTGCGCTTGCCCCCTTGACCTTCGCGCTTTATCCTTGTTCCTGATTGGTCGGGCGTTGTGGGAAGTTTTGATAATTTTGGTAATTTTGGGTTCGGTGGAAATACTGACGTTGGGGATAACCTTGGTGGTATGAAACTTGGTTCTGGCGTTTAAAGGGATTAGGTGGGTGTGGGTTTTGAATGGGATTTGAGCGTTGGAAATAGCTGACGTTAGCTGCATTTGGCTGGTAAATGGGGCTTCTATTCGGGTTGTGTAGATGTGTGGCGTTTTGCCCACCAAATGGAGGATTAGGGTGTGGGGCATGTGGCTTTCTTACGGCGCCTTGACCGGCGTGTATGACGTTTGCTCTGAAGCTTTGGCTCTCGAGCTTCAGGCAGAGGTGTAGTGCCTGTGGTAGATCAACATGCTCTCTTATCCCTAATAGCCTCGGTAAGTCGCCCCTCAGTCCTCTGATGAAAGTGTCTAACGCCTTATCTCTGTAGGTCTGAGTTAATAACCTCATTGACTCGGCTGTAATAGACATACATGATATTTTGCTAAGGATGAGGGTTAAATAGGAATACACGTTTTGAGTTTGTATTGAGTTGCCACCTTGCACGAGGGAAGACATTTGATGTTCCAGTGTGCTAACGTCGCCTTTGTCAGCGTAATGCATTGTTAGACACTGGCAAACACTCCCCCAATTAAATGGAGTATTTTATGACTCCAATGCTGCGTACGCTTGACCGATCGCTTTATTCTTAATTACATTAAGTATATCGTAATATTTGGGGGTACCCCTAGTGTGCTCGTAGATCCGGAGGACGCGGTCGACCTCTTTTTCCAGGAGGAAAACTCTCCAGCGTCTCCAGAAAAAGTCCTAAGGCATCGGACCACATCCGGAACCTTATCGAGGTCTTCCAACTTGGTACGATGTTCGGGAGAGATGGTTTGGTCTACGCCATAAAATTGTTGCGAGTTCGGATTTAAAATATTTTTTATTAGATTTGGACCTCGCTGATTGAGCACACGACACACAATAGACGATATCAGTGTATCGAGTTCCGGGGTCGCTTGTACCTTCGGGGCGATGAAAAGTTGGAATGAAGTGTTATGTTCTCTGTCGCCTGGCGCACCAGAAACGGAGCCTGTGCTTAATCGCGAAGGTGGGGATGGGCCCATATTTATTGGGACGGAGGTGGATGCGAAGGGTATTTCTGGTGTAGGGTCAACACCTTGGGACCGAGTAATTGGCATTTTTCTCCTCCTTCTCTTCTTCTTTACGATAGTCTACTATTTGCAATTACTAATTCTATAATACTTTGTTGGTTTAACCTCTTATTTCAATTTTTATTATTTCACACTTACTATTTGCAATTATTACTTTTGTTCTTTTCTTTTGTTACTGGTTTACTAATTCTACTTTATTGGTTTAACCCCTTATTTCAATTTTTATTATTTGCATCTAATTTCACACTTTATTGATTCCTAATTTCCCTTTTAATTGGTATTTCTTATTTATTTATTTATATTTTATTCTTTTCTTTCTTTCACTTTACACCTTTCTAATTTATTGAAACAGCTTCTTGCTTTTTTGAATTTCTACTACATATACGTATACTTATAATTATATATAATTGTTAAATTTCTTATACTTTTACAACTTACTAAAGTATAATCAGCTATATCTCCATGTCGGCGTCCTGGAATTGTTCCTTTTTATCCTGGGCCGGTGACTCGGGTTCCGCAGACACACACTTTACATGGGTTACTAGAGGAGTTCTTAGTTCCTTCTAGCTGCACTAGAGAGTATATTTCTGTCTCTTTTCTTCCCTAGCGGATTAACTGATGCATATTTTTTATTTATTTATTATATTTTGTTAAAAAATAATAAGCACCCTATATGACAACCCCTTCGGAAGACTAGGTCTAAGAAAACTGTTCCCTATATATATTATGCTATCTCTTTCTAAGCTATCAAAATTTGATATATAAAGCATTGTAAAGAGGCGAAGGCTCTCTTCCTCTTTTTATTTGTGCGTAAGGCTGTACAAAGGTATTGTCAATCCCCAACAATAAAGATTTCAACGATTTTACTTGTGCATTTTTTTGAGGGTTCCCATTTGTTTCCATTTATTTTTGACATTTTGGTGCCGAAACCCGGGAAGCAGAAAAATCGGTAAAATCGGTTAAGGATTGATTTTAAAATAGTCCACGTTTCAAAATGGAGTTTTCAACACGTGCAGCATACATAGGACAAGTGACGAAAATGGTAAAAAATGCCGCAGATTATTTAAAGGATGAAAGCTCACAGCTTACGGAGGCTAATACATCTAATTTCGATGAGATCGAGGAAGAGCTTGTGTCTCTAATTCATAGACTGACGGCTGTTAGTGACAGTTTAAATACAGTGAATGAAGATCTAAAGCAAAAAGGATTACTAAAGGCGGACGATCCGCCAGAAAAAATCATCGAGTACCAAGATAAGGCCATCGGTACACTCGCTCGCCTGAACATGCGGCTGAGCAAGTTACGTCAGAAGCAGAATCCAGCTCCAAATCCTATCGAGCCAGGCGAAACTTCTATATCCACGAAATCTCACCACAGTGGATCTAAGCTCCCAATGCTTCCCCTCAAGCGTTTTGATGGCAGTTTCGATACCTGGCTGCCGTTCTGGGAACAATTCCGGTGCGCTGTGCATGAAAATTCAAATCTCTCTCCTCCCGAAAAATTTAACTACTTGGAGTCGGTATTAGTAGGTGATGGAAAGAAAACAATTGCTGGATTTACACCATCCGAAAAATGTTACGAAGCCCCAGTGTCTTTGCTACAGGAGCAGTATGGCAACACAGAAAAGCTCGTAGACAAGCATATCCAACAATTAATTAATCTCAGCGTTGTTCGAGATCGAGATGATGTTTCTGGTCTCCGTAACCTATATGGGAAGGTCATAGCGTGCACTCGCTCGCTCACCGCTTTGCAAGTGCCCAGTAGTCACTATTACGTCATGCTTCGATCAATCCTTCTACGCTGTCTACCAACTGATTTACGAATCGATTATCATCGGCAGACTGAACAAGGAGAAGCACTGGATGCAATAGAAACATCTTGCAGCAGAAGTGAGTCATCGCTTTCCATCATCAGTGGCGACGAAGTTCGAAATATTTTGCGTTTTCTTAAACGGGAGGTTGAATCGCTGGAGAGAAGTGGTGTGGCACACACCAATGCAAAACCAAGAACATCTACATTGACAACCGCTTCAAGCTTAATTACCTTCACCGAGGATGCGATTTGTCTTTTTTGTAAATCCAAAAGTCACCAAACGAAAGACTGTGACGGCGATATTTCTCTCACGGAGAAAAGAAATACTTTACGAACAGGTGGTAGATGTTTCCGTTGCTCAAGGCGCGGTCATACATCGAAAAAATGCAGAAGTGGTAAATATCTCTCATGCAAAAAGTGTCAAGGAAAGCATATGACAACGATGTGTGACCCGAATTTCAAAAGCTCTTTCAAATCAATAGAAAAGAACAAGCAAGAAGACAGCGAGGAAAGATTAATTGCAGTTAGAAGGATTGAAACGTTGAATTTGTGCGCGCATAATAACAAATCGAATATTTTTTTAAAAACTGTGAGGTGCATAGTCCAAGAACAAAACCGAGTTCTCTCTATTCGTGCTATTATAGATGGTGGCAGCCAGTACACATACATTCGTGAAAGTGTCGCCCAGAAATTAAAATTGAAACCGCTGTTCTCAATAAAATTGTCTGTCATCCCGTTTGGAAGCAAGAAAGCGAGTTCTATGGAAAATTTTGCCAAAGTAAAGGTAAATCTGCGCAGTGAAATTAATCCTGGGAAAGTTATATCCTTGGAGGCGGTGGTGGTCCCAGAAATATGTGTCGACGTGTTAGAAGTACCAGAAGAAGACTGTGCGTTGTTCAGTGGCATTAAATTGGCTGACGTTCGTCCTAATGATGTTGATTTTGAGGACGGCCTGAGTCTCCTTATCGGCTCTGATTTCTATTGGTCCATTATCACAGGGAAGCAACGATGTCTCACGAACCGATTGAGAGCAATTGAGACTGGATAAACGGTTGGGCGCTGTTTATCCCGCGATCCCTCTAAGCTGATGGATTACGATGCTGCTATACATCAACTAATTAAAGAAGGTATCGCAGGAACCAGTGCATGAGATAGAGCAACGACCTAAGCGAATATTTTACTTGCCGCATCGACCCGTCTACAAAGAGGGAAATCTTTCAACAAAGCTGCGTGTGGTGTTCGATGCCTCTGCCCATGAAGAAGGTACCCAATCCCTTAACGACTTACTCTGGACGGGAGCAAACTTGTTACCAGACTTCATGATGGTATTGTTAAACTTTCGTCTAGGTCGATACGGTTTGGTTGCAGACGTCGAAAAGGCATTCCTCCAAATTATTTTGCATGAAGAAGACCGTGGCAGTCATCGCTTCTTATGGTTCGCTGATGAACTAAAATCGCCCCTTGATACGCCATCGCGCGCTGAATTCCGAATGACGAGGGTTACCTTTGGGATTAATAGCAGCCCATTTCTCCTATGTGCGACGATTCGTTATCATCTCGATAGTGAAAAACATCTGTTTGCTGACACATGTGCTGCATTGAGGAATATTTACATGGACGACCTAGCCATCAGCGTCGACACCGAAGAAGAAGCTGTGCGGATTTGTGTTGAAGCCACTAACATTTTTAAGAGAGCTTCAATGAAATTACATAAGTGGAATTCCAACAGCAATAGAGTCCGTGATGTGACGAAATCTAGCGAACAGCCATCCGTACAAAAGGTTCTTGGTCTTTCTTGGTTCGTTTGTAGTGATGAGTTGTCCGTGCCCATGGAGTCTATAGAAGCTATGCTTGGTTCAAAAGCGATAAGAGGAACAGAACGTAATGTGTTGCAAGCCATCGCCAGGATTTTCGATCCGTTAGGTATTCTTGGCCCTACTATCGTTAAATTAAAGATCCTCTTTCAGAAATTGTGGAAGAAGATAATCCCTTGGGACCAAATGCTAGCCGACGAATCGCTAATCGGGTGGGAAGATTGTGTGGCAAGCGTTCTAAAGCTCAAGGACATGATGTTTCCAAGAATCGCCTTGTCGTGACCCCATACCGAAGCTGTCATCCAGGTTCACATCTTCGCAGACGCTAGTACTAAGGCCTATGGCACTGTGGCATTCCTGAAAAGTGTTGCGATGGACGGACAAGTCCAAGTCACGTTTTTATGCGCCAAAAATCGGATCGCGCCTCTGAAGAACGATGGGGACAGCGAATTGACATTGCCCAAATTAGAACTGACAGCCGCCCTCATAGCTTCACGTCTGCATACCTACCTGAAAAGATCCCTAAAGATATTGGATGTAAAGTATTTTTGTGGACGGATTCCACAATCACGCTGAATTGGATCCAAGGCGATTTGCAGAGATGGAAGCCCTACGTCCAAAATAGAGTCGACGAAATAAGACGACTCACTAAGATAACTCAATGGAGGCATTGTAAGGGGAAGGAGAATCCGGCAGATCTTCTCACCAGAGGGGTATCAGGTGACGTTCTTCGCAAGTCCGCTCTATGGGCTTATGGTCCACAGTGGCTTCAAAACAACGACGATTTTGCGGAGACCTATGATCTATATAAATCAACGACTATTTCTACATCTCTTCTGGCTGAATCAACACCTTCGACTACTGTCATCAGTCAAGAAGATCCTTTAGTACCCTACCGAGACTACAGCACCTGGAGCCGCTTACTAACGGTTACGGCCTTCGTTCATCGATTGATCCGTTATATGACGGAAAAGAGGAGAACGAACCCCGAGAAAGACCGCTGAATGATACTTGTTAAGATTTATATTCTCACGCATTCTACTGCGTTGACACTAATTGTAAGTGTGCGAACGGTCATTACTAGGTCGCTCACGAATATCAGATTCCGAGCGACGGTACTGTCTGTTCCCACACTCGAATTCAATTCATTTGTGAAATTCGAGTGTTTACGAATTTGAATTTATTCGTGAGCACTCGAGTTCCGTTGCTAAAAATTAAAATTTGTCACATTAGTCTTAAGTGAACTATCGGTCAGAGTGGACTCAAAATAATAAACTGTGTTGTCGTGATTTTGTACAATTTGGTCCCTTATTATCTAACAAAAATTGGCCACCGTGACAGGACTTCTTTTGCTAACGTTTGGCAATACCTGTGAAAATAGTGCAGTGAGATAAAGATAAAAATAAAAAATGTCATCAATTGAAGAGTACGCAAGCCAACAAAAAAGGGTCGGTGAGGAACTCTGTCGACTGGCGCGCAACTATGGGAAGGATTCAGATCTGAGAAAGACTCCATTATACTTGGCTGATCGCTTGACAGCGTTGGAAAATCTCTGGAAAGAATTTGATGACACTGATAGTAAGATTCGGGAAGAATTTCCTGCTGAACTGGAACACCCGTACTTCAAGAAGGACTATTATCAAGCAGTGCGAAAGGTAACGGATCGCATGCGAAGCGATATCGAGCGGCGACTCACACCGCAATCGAAGGATCGGTCAACATTCGAGGAAGATCGGGAAGTATCTGGTGCAGCAAGTGATTAAACCACAATGGGCGAAGCCAAGCAGCAGGGTACTGTTTCCAAGCAGAAACATGCATTACCAACCGCTAACCCGCTTCCAACACAGTGTTTGACAGAAGGTCTAATGAAGCATAAGGATAGGTTCCAATTGCTGATGAACATCCTAAAAAGATCATTGGACAAGTGCGTAGTGGAGGCGGCGGAGGTGCGTACAGAGCATTTTTACCAAATAAAATTAAGAACCATTCAACAGAACTGGGATGAGATAACGTGTCTCTACAGAAAGGTTGAGGAGCAGTTAACCGTTGAAGAACTCGAGTGTTATTTCAGAACACAAGAGCGAGTGGAAGAAGTTCTTCTAATCTTGTTTGAAGGTGGGGCTCATGCACATCGTCCACAGCAGACGGAAGCATCGGTTAATCCCACAATGAGACTACCAAAAATAGAACTCCCCAAGTTTGACGGCAGCTATCTTAACTGGCGCTACGACCTGTTCAAGCAATTAATTCATGACCAGCCGATACCAGCCGCTCAAAAGCTATACTTTCTGAGAGCCAATGTTACTGGAGAGGCGCACAACCTTATCCAGCATTTCCAAGCTACCAACAGTAACTACGACATTGCTTGGAAAACCCTAGTGGAGCGATACGATAATAACAGGCTGTTGCTTACTGCTCAACTTAACCGGCTTCTTTCGCAACCTATAACAACTGGCACCGCAGCTAGCCTTAGAAAGTTACACGACACCACAAAGGAAAGTATGCACGCGATTACTAGTTTGGGTTTCAACGTCAGCAGCTGGGACTCACTGGTGGTTCACTTAATGCTGCAGAGAATGGACAAAGACAGCAGAATGCTCTTCGAACCGTCTCTAAGTGACTCAAGGAGCAGCCCCTCCCTAGGAGAGTTCCTAAAATTCGTAGAGCTCAGATTCCAAACCCTGGAGGCCATCAGTAGACCAGGCGAGGGCAGAAAGACGGCCACTGTTGCAACACGCCCAGATTGCATCAATTGCTACATGTGCAACTCAAGTAAGCACAAGATTTTCAGTTGCTCAAACTTTCTTAATCTTTCAGGTGAAGATCGTGAAAGGGCGGTGCGACGACTAGAGCTATGCGGGAACTGCCTGAAACCGGGCCACTTCTCCCAATCATGCCAGTCTCGAGGATGCCAAAATTGTGGCAGCAAACATAACACACTTCTTCATCAAAAGCAGCATCATCAGAAGACAAAATCCAACCAACAGCAAGAACTCACTCAGCAAGCAAATCATCATCAACAAGTTCAATAGTCAAGTCAGATGCGGCAACATCAACTCAACAAAAAGGATGACCAAGAACATCAGCCTGGTAAGCCTAATAATGTTAAGGTTTATGCAAGTCAGTCGTCGAGCTATTCTGCCAATGCAGCAATAGGTCGTCAGCCGAGAAACCGTGAAGTTTATCTCGCCACAGCAATCGTCAATGTCATTTCTGCGTGTGGGTCCCGTACTCCTTGCCGTGCCCTATTAGATTCTGGCTCACAACTAAATTTCATAACGACAAGGTTTGCTCACGAGTTAGGCCATAGGAAGCGTCGAATGGATATACCAATCAGTGGTATAGGAGGTAGGGAATGCAAGGCTGAATACGTCACTAGTGTGACAATTGAATCCAGGACCTCATCATATAGGTCAATAATTGAGGCAAGCATCATGCCTCGTATCAGTGAATACCAACCTACTCAAGAAATAGACATAATGCATTGGAATTTACCGCCGTATGTGCAACTTGCGGAACCCATGTGTTTCAAGGCCCAACGCATTGATATGCTCTAGGGAGCAGAAGTATTTTTCGACTTGTTCATACCAGGAGATATCCAAATATCAAATAATCTACCAGTCCTACGCAACACGAAATTGGGTTGGATTGTGGCTGGAAGTGCCTCACCGACAAATACCCCAGCTCATTGTCACCTAGCGACAAGGCCCTCATTCGCATCCCTGGACAGATTAGTGCGCAAGTTCTGGGAGACGGAATCGCATGACAACCTCACTAATGTCCTAAGTGAAGAGGAACACCAATGCGAGAGACATTTCACAACGCATACTAAGATCTTACCAGGTGGACGGTTTTCAGTAAGATTGGCTTTCAAACGTGAACCAGATCTCCTACTTGGGGAATCATGGGAGTCAGCAAAAAAGGCGATTCTTCTCCTTAGAGAAAAGATTGCAAAAAAATGCGCTATTGAAAGAATCATATGTAAGGTTCATGGATGAATACGAATCTTTGGGTCATACGAGCCCAGTATCTGCCGAAGAAATTCCAAAAACACACTACTTTATCCCTCATCATTGTATTGTCAAGCCAGAAAGCTCGTCCACCAAGCTTCGAGTGGTGTTTGATGCATCTGCCAAAAGCACTTCCGGGCACTCGCTCAATGATTTATTAATGGTTGGTCCAACAGTCCAACCAGATCTATTTTCCATTATAACTAACTTTCGAGCACATAGGTATGTTTTTACTGGAGACATAAGCAAGATGTACCGACAAATATTAGTAGATTCTAAGGATAGAAGGAATCAATTAATCTTGTGGAGATCACAACATGACCACCCATTGCAAACATATCAGCTTAATACTGTAACGTATGGCACAGCATCCGCATCATATCTAGCTACGAAATGTTTGATGAAGTTGGCAGATGATAACAAAGGTGAATACCCCCGTGCTGCCGAGGCATTAAAATCGTGTTTTTACGTGGATGATTGCCTTACGGGCGCAGAGAGTGTAGAAGATGCCGAAAAATTGTTGACTGAAATCCGTCATCTTTTGAAAGATTCGAGTTAAGAAAGTTTTGCGCCAACCACCCCAGAATACTAGAATAATAACTTTAACAAAGACCGAAGAGAGTTATGCCACTAACGAGAAGGAAATGCTCGCCATAATCTGGGCTCTCAACTCGCTTAGGAATTTCCTTTACGGATCAAAGAAGGTCAACATCTATACAGACCATCAGCCTTTGACGTATGCGTTGAGCAACAAAAATACAAACCACAAAATGAAGCGATGGAAGGCTATACTGGAGGAGTACAACTATGAGTTGAAATATAAACCCGGAAAATCAAACGTAGTTGCCGACGCTCTTTCACGCCTCCCGCAAACATCACAGGTGAATTCAATGACGATGACCGAACATAGTGACGACAGCTCGTCACACAACCTGATTCTAACAGTAGAAACACCTATTAACGTATTTCGCAACCAGTTAATACTTAAAATCGGTAATGAACCCTCCCATCAATTTGTAATTACATTCCCGACTTATCATAGGCATATTTTTATCCAACCCAGTTATACCGATACCGACATTATTAATTTTTTTTAAAAAAACCGACCAAAAAAAATCAATTTTTTTTCTTTAAGAAAATACATATTTGGACCTTAATTTCAATAAATATTTAAAAAAAAATGCAAAAATTATTAAAAATTCAATAAAAATAGTGGATAAATAATTATAGTGAATATTGAATCGCATTGCAGGTCGAATTTTGTACCCATCGTACTTTTTTTCAATTTCCAGTTACTATTTTGAGAGGAAAAAAAAATGAAAAATTTGTAACAATATAATAATAATATTTATTAGCTGAAAAATAATAAACTAAAACTATTCAAAATTTTCTTTTGTATGGTAAATTTCAAAACAAGGTGCAGCACATAACCCAACATTGCAAATATTGCACATATAACGACTTTCTTTTCTCTTTCTTTTTCCTTTTCTGTCTCTTTTTGAAGAAACAAACTTTATAGCTTACAATACAGAATTACACATAAGAATTACATACACATAGAATTACACATACAATTTACAGCGACATAAATTGCGACGTCGACCGTATATATACGGGTCTGCACATTTTGGCCGGTTTTGCGCGCCCGTATTAATACGTTTGTGCGCGTTAAGGGGTTAACATATTTAAAAAATGTTTAAATCCTAGCACAATAAACGGTCTACTCACAGAAGAGAGTATAATGGGCCGTATACAGGAAATTTATCCATTACATTTCTCAAATTTCAAGATAAGATACACCCAAACAATGGTAGAAGACATTACGGACCAAACTGAACAGGAAGAGAAAATATTGAAAACTCATAGAAGAGCACATAGAAATCCGGAAGAAAATCGCAAACAACTACTAGAAAACTTTTACTTTACGAAAATGTCAGCAAAGATCAAGAAACTGGTAAAGAATTGTGAAACATGCAAGCAAAACAAGTATGACCGACACCCTAACAAACCTATCCTCGAACCAACCCCTATCCCAAACTATCCTGGCCATACGGTACACCTTGATATATTTTCTACAGAAAAGATTCTAGTATTAACATCGATATGAAAACTTACTAAATTTGCGAAAACCAAGATAATTCGTTCCAGAGCAATTGTCGACATCAGACAACCACTCAGAGAAATGCTGTTCTCATTTGGCGTTCCTGAAAAAATATTGTCATCGACAACGAGAAAGCTCTTAATTCCGCAAGTATCACTTCCATGATGGAAAATGAGTTAGGAATCCGCGTTTACAAAACACCACCGTATAAGAGTGAAGTAAACGGTCAGATTGAGCGATTTCATTCAACTCTTTCTGAAATCATGCGATTCCTAAAAGCTGAGCAATCGCACCGATCGTTTGAGGAACTGCTCGAAAGAGCAACAAATGAGTACAACTTTACGATTCACTCCACAACTGGCAAGAAACCGATTGAACTCTTCCTCGGCCGATGTCCCAGAATAACTCCTGAAATATACGAGAAAACAGACAAGAAAATATTAAAAAGGTAACGGAAAAACAATGTAAAGACATCAAATATCATAACAAGAAACGGGGACCGACTAAAATTTATAGTCCGGGTGACGTTATCTTTGTTAAACACAATAAAGACTAGGTTCGAAACTAACGTACAGGTATCGGAAGGAAATAGTAAAAGAAAACCAAAACACTGTAGTTATAACAGAATCAGGGAAAACAATTCACAAAAGTAACATTAGAAACTGACACTAACCTTTTCATTTCAGAGTTTTTCTCCACTTCGTGGAAGGAGAAATACAAATTTTGGATTTCTCTAACTCTCAATTTATTTCACTGAACACCGGACAGACAAAGATTCAAAACGGTAATTTCAAAATAATCCACGATATCGACCTTGACCAATACGAACAATTTTTGACAAACATTACTCCGACGCTCGACCAAAACAAAACGAAAAACGATCCTTTATTTCCTTACCTTTCCCATGAATATCAACAAATCCAAACACTAATCCATAATCTAAAACCAACGAAAGTAAAGAGATCACTTGACTTTATAGGATCTGCGTGGAAATGGATTGCGGGTAATCCAGACCACCACGATCTTATAACAATTAAAAGAAAAATCAATAACATACTTGTTAATTCTAATAATCAAGTTGTAATAAATAAAATCCAAAATGAAAGAATAAATAATATAACTAAGATTACAAATGAAATAGAAACAATGTTAAGAGAAAATGATAATGTCAATTAAGAAGTTATGTCAGAAATCCGATACAAATTCAAAATTGTTAAAGAAGAATTAGAAAACATAAATCTAGCCATACATCTGGCAAAATTAGGAATTGTTAACACCCTTATTCTATCAAAAGAAGAAATAAGTTTAGCCGTTAATGCATTAGATAAAGAAAATGTACCTTTCTTAACAACAGAAGAAGCTTTAAATTTTGCAGAAATAAAAATTATAACGAATTCAATTTCAATTTTATATATTATCAATATCCCAATAACTGATTCACATATCTATGAAAAACTTTTACTAAAACCTATAAAAAGAAATGGTGTAGCAATAGACATTATTTATAAGGAAATTATAAACAACGATCATGAAATTTATGGTTTAGTTAATAATTGTAAGTCAACCAATTTTGTTACCATCTGTAAAAGAGAAGATATTGTAAACTTAACTAACTCTTCTTATATTCCAAATCTGTTTAAGAATAAAATAGCTACATGTGATTTAATAAATAGCGAACATATTCCTACAATAGAAGAACTGACACCTGGCATAATATTGCTGAATGACTTCAATGGAACTCTTAGAGCTGACTCCACTATGAACCGAAATCTCACTGGCACCTTCCTAATAAAATATGAAAAAGAGAACGTTACCATCAACGACAGGATATTTGAGGCAAAAGAAGCATCCAGATACACAATCCTCCCAGTGATCTTACAACCAATCCCTAAAGGAGACAAATTCCACAAACTTTTAACCCTCGAGATGATGAGCGAATTACATATCAACAACACGAAAAGAATTGAGCTATTAAAAACAAAAAGCGATTCGCAAACATTCGTCGAATACGGAACAATCATATTTATGGCAGTCATCCTCGCAACCATAGTAGCACACAAAACCTGCGCCGGAAGAAGGAATGCGAAAGTTGTAGTCCAGCATTCAGAGGTGAAGAACATCGAAATTCCATCACATCCGGGAAACGCACTAGCAATGGAAACTGCCACCCCCAGATCGAAATTCAATGACATACCGTACTTCTGAGCGATTGGGGACCATCGCACTTAAGAGGGGAAGAGTTATTTTCGAATACGCTGCAAAATAACACCTTGCACAACTAAATTCCACGCTGCACCTCGGACTCGTAATTAGGTCACGCCAAACAGCTGAATAAGTGTCTGAAACGTCGAAGCGGCGATCACTGCCCCATGGTGACAAGTGCAGAGTTAGCAAATAAGATCAATAAATAGATTTAAGAAATCGATTGTAAGTTAGTTCTAGTTTGATAGCGAATAAAGGAAGATAAGGCAATAAGCCTTAAAAAATATTTTTTTAAATTAAATAAACCTATCTTTCGTTAACTTATATATTGTTACCGATGCACTCCGAATACAGTTCGAGTTACCGATGCACATGAAATGCACCTCAAAATGCAAATATAAGAAAAACGCAAATACAGCTACGCGAAAACCGACGCCGATAGAACTGCTGCATATGCAATATACGGAGACTACTGCGTATGCAGTATCAGGGGTAGCCAAACTTGTAGGCTATGTGGTCGACTTTTCGCTGAAATTGGTTTCGCGTGCTACCAATTGTTCTGACTTGGAAAAAATATAAATATATACCAACAATTCAAGTGTAATTTTTGTTATACTTTTATTGATGCAAGTTTTAACAAAACAAACAAAACAAATTTATTAAACAAAAATGTGCTAATTCGAGCTTAAATTATATGCTGCACAGGAAATGAGTGTGGACATAAGTTAAATATCTTTCTTTTTATTGTAAGAGAAGTTGAAATTCACAAAAAAAAAATCATAAAATTCATACAATTAAAGGAAATTGATAATAACGATTACTGAATATTACTTAAAGATGCTCCTGAAATATGACACTGCATAAGTTTTTCGTACTGTGGTTCATTTGCACTAATTGCAATTCGCAAACATGCCGCCAAATGTTGGTCTGTTAAACGAGATCGATATTTTGTCTTGATGACATTCATTGAAGAGAATGCTGATTCGCACAGGTACGAGGACCCAAAAAACGAAGTGAGATGAGCTGCAACTTTCCACATATGTGGATATTTTTCCTTACAAAGTAGGCACCAAAAACTGTTTGCGGTTAAAGCTCTTGATTTCAGCAAAATATCGCATTTTAGTGTCAAAATTTCATCCTCGAGCAGCGCTGGTTCTGCATCCAGAAATTTTCCAATCTTTGCTGCTACGTCTTCCACACTGATATCACCCTCAAATGGAAATAACATAAACTTGATAATATCTTCTAGCTTGCAAAAATCTTGAAACCGTCCATTAAACTCTTCAAGCAACATAGCTATCTGATCGGCATATTGGTCATACTTTGTGTCTTGTGCATCGACACATTCTTCTGCCATATTTTTAAAATGTTTTAATTCACCGCGTTTTAACTGGTTTACACATGTAGACATTTTTTCCTTGAATGTCTTTACGACACTTATCATATCGATTATAGTTTTCCCCTTTCCTTGCAATTGCAAATTAACTTCATTCAATTTCTCCGTAATGTCACAAAGAAAAGCAAGGTTAACAAGCCAGTTCTTGTCCTCAAGTTGAGGATTTAATTGCCCTTTTGTCGTTAGAAAGTGCTTTATCTCGGGTAAAAGGTCTCTAAATCGCTTTAGAAATTTAGCACGGCTTAGCCATCTAACATCGGTGTGTAACAAAAGATCGCCATGTTCTGCCTCGCATTCTTCTAATAACGCCCGAAACTGACGTCTTTGCAAACTTCTTGCACGTATAGAGTTGACAACTTTAAATGCAACGTTCATGAACTGGCTTGAGTTTAATATTTGTGCACATAAGGACTGCTGATGAATAACGCAGTGATAATTAGTAAAAGGCGGTATTTCTTCATCTTTTTTACAAAGAGTAACAAATCCGATATTTTTCCCAATCATAGCAGGAGCTCCATCTGTTGTAATTGATACAAGCTTCTGGATTGGAAACTTTGTACGATTAATAAAAGCCTTGAATAGTTCGTAAATATCCTCCCCTCTTGTTTGTCCCTTCATTGGAAGAATAGTCAACAATTCTTCTTTGGCAGTCATATCAAGGAACACCATTCGAGTAAAAACACATAGCTGTGCAGTATCTGTACAATCTGTCGATTCGTCAAACTGAAGTGACAGGAATACGCATTTACTAATGTTTTCTTGTAAAATTTCTTCCAAGTTTTGACTAATTTCCTCTGTTCGGCGCATAACAGTATTACGCGACATCGACATATTATTGATGGAAGCCAGTATTTCAGATTTATTCTTAAAATCTTTGAAAAGAACCTGTCCGGCCTTGATGAAAGCTTCCTTCCATATTTGTCCATCCTCAAAGGGCTTTTTATGCCGAACTAAAATCTCAGTAGTTTTAAATGACGCTATTGTAGCTAATTGAGAGGTAGTGCTTAATTTAGAAATAAGTGATTGTTGCATACACAATTGTGATTTTAACTGCCGAACTTTAGCTTTTCTTAGCTCGGTACCTACCGGATATTCACTTTCGTATTTCTTATGGACTGATCGAAAATGCCATTCAACGTTGGATCTTTTCGGCAGTGCCACGATTGAGTTGCAAATAATACACACACACTTGTCTTTATTCATGACAAAAAAAAATTCTTGCTCCCACCCATCGTGGTAATGATATTGCTTGGGTTTTTTAACACTCGTACCCGCTTGACTCATTTCGTGAAAAATATTGAAGTTATGTATATGTACGTTTATTTTAAATAATAGAAAATAGTAAATGCACTGCACTAGAACAGCGTCCGAGTAATTTGACAATAACGAGAACTCTGAAGTTCATTCAGTGAATTTCTTATTGACATGAGGAAATGCGCGCACACTTTTCATTTTTAGTGCAGGAGAGTCCAGTCGATATGGCGTGTTTGGTTAACGGTGGTAATACTCCCGTTATGTTTTGACTGTAAAAATTTTGTTCTCCTTATGCCGTAACTATTTGACATATGTACATAAATATGTAGATACTCGTACACATGGGGTGGACGCACATTTCAATTCTGTTTGCTTGTACATTTACTTGTTAATTTCACTTTTGTTTCTGAACAATATTCATGTATGGTGTATTTGTTATTTAATTTGTGGCACATGGGTCGACTATAAATGCCTTCGGTTTGGTCTACGGTTTGGCCATGTATGCAGTATAGGGTTAAGAAATTTTAGACTAATTATCACTTGTACTTCAGTCGTCAATAAATAAACACGTTTTATTTAAATCATTTAAATCATTTTCTTTTATCGCTGATTTATTGGTGTTTGTGTTCTAACGTATTACATTGGCGCGAGTATTACCAACGGTAATACTGGAAGCGAATTCCCGCATACGTAATCCAGCCCGAGGTAGCGCGGCAGGTATTTAATAATAAATTCTATTTTTTTTTTCAATCAATAAATGCCAAGGTAAACATAATTTTTTTGGTGGCAGCGGTGGAATACGAGATATCTTCTAAAATAAACAAAAGGAAAGTCAACACAAAAAAAAATTATTGTAAACAAAACGAAAGTGACGACGCAACGCGAGTTAAGTCAAAAACAAAAATGCGAGGGTGGTTCGATAAGTACTTAGCCTCACCGCCAGACGGCGCCAGTATCGCAAGAGCAACTTACTGTCGTGTAGTACATTCTAGTAGACGGCTACTGTCTACTCGTAGCCGGATCGGACTCGTAGTTTTGTTTTGACCGCGTGTGAAAGTCCGCGGATTTTAGAAAAATGCAAAAAGAGCAATATTGGTCGGTGATTCGATTCTTGCTTTTGGAAGGGAAATCGCGCAGTGAAGTCAAAGAGCGTTTGGATGCTGTGTACGGTGACTCTTCTCCTTCGATGGCGACCATCAAAAATTGGTTTAATGAGTTTCAACGTGGTCGAACGTCGGTTTTTGATGAGCCACGTCCAGGTGCCCCGAAAACGGCTACCACGGAGGATAACGTGAAAAAAATCCACGATCTCATATCGGCAGACCGCCAATTGAAAGTGCGCGAGATAGCTGAGACAGTAGGCATTTCAAAAGATCGCGTGGGTCATATCCTGCATGAAATTTTGGGCATGAGAAAGCTGTGGGCGCGATAGGTGCCGCGTTTGCGCACTCCGGACAAGCGCAACCGTGAGACCACTTCAGAGCAGTGTTTGACGCTGTTTAAGCGCAAGCCGAAGGAGTTTCTGCGCCGTTTCGTGACGGTCGACGAAACATGGATCCACTGGTACACACCAGAGACCAAGGAACAGTCGAAACAGTGGACTTCACCCGGTAAAGGTGCTCCGAAGAAGGTGAAGACTGTCCCATCGGCCGGAAAGGTGATGGCCATCGTTTTCTGGGATTCACAAGGTGTGATCCACGTCGACTACCTGGAGAAGGGCAAAACGGCCACAGGGCTGTACTGTGCCAAATTATTAGGCCGTTTCGACGCCGAATTGAAACAAAAACGGCCCCACTTGGCGAAGAAAAAAGTGCTCTTCCACCATGATAACGCACCGGCTCACACCTCCTCCCTCGCCACGGCCAAATTGGTCGAATTGGGCTACGAACTGCTACCCCATCCACCGTATTCTCCAGATTTGGCCCCGTGCGACTTCTTTTTGTTTCCAAACTTGAAAAGGTCACTCGCCGGTTAGAAAGTGTATCGAGCTAAACTAACATGGAGACTATATTGAAAAATAAATTGCCATTTCTCCAAAATTTTTGTTTTTCTTTTGTAGGCTAAGTACTTATCGGACCACCCTCGTATATACAATATATCGTGAAGTTTCAAATAACTGGGGACCAAGTTCCACATTGATTTAAGGAAGAACTGTGTAGACTGTAAAATTAAAATAACTGTGGACCAAGTTCCATATCACTGTGAAGCTGAATAGGACCAAGTTCCACATCACAGAAGAATGATCACCGCAGTTCTACTATCATTGTAAGTTAATTTAAATTAACATATTTCGTGATTAACATATTAACATTGACAAAAATAAGAGAATATTTTAGTATAACATTTAGTAGATTATCAGGTGAAATTAACCTTAAAAGTTTAGAATGGATAGAGAATAACGAAGGGAATTATAAGATTTTTGTCCATAGATAGATTACAAGAAGAGCTTATACATATGTATGTCAGTAAGTGGAAGTGATAGCGTAATCGTATAAAGTTGCGAAGAAATAAAAAATAGTAGTCTAGATCGTTTAGTAATGGCTGAAGTACCAATAGCAGTTTTGGCATCCTTCATTCCGGTTTTCAATAGCAGTAGTGAAGAAGTGTTTCGCTTTATAAAGGGTGGTCCAACGAAAACGCACGATGATAATTGTAAATAAAACAAAAAGTTTTCAGAGAATTATCTTAATATTTTTTATTATGATAGAAGGATCTATGACAATTATGTGTGAAACAAAATATCGGCCAAATGCTCGCCACAGCTTCGGTGGCATACTTCTATCCAATGGTCCATATTTTCAATGACTCTGAGGCATAATTGAGGTTCAATGTCGTTAATGTGCCGAATTATCTCATCCTTTAGCTCTTGGCTTATTGACGTACACTTATTGATCGTGGCGGCCAATTAACATCGCCACGACGTGAGATAACACGACCATTGAATTTCTCGCGCAAAAGAGTTTCGTTGGCTGTGTGGCAAGTGGCACCATCCTGTTGGAAGCAAATATCGTCCAGGTCTATATCCTCAATTTCTGGCCACAAGAAGTACGTTATCATCTCGCGATAGCGAACACCATTCACGGTAACTGGATAGTTATTTCCAAACAATAAGGGAAAAGTAAAGACAAATAGAGTGGAATTTCAGGTTATAGAAATTGACCTCCTAGGTGATTATGACGGAATATTAGGCAGTCGATTTCAAAAAGAAGGAGGCTATTCTATCGATTAAAAAGAGGGAGTAAAAAATAAAACTTAGGAAATTACTCTAAAATACTCTAAAATACTAAACCCAGAATAGATGTTAAATGGTAGAATTGAAGTAATCTGATTACTTAGCATAGAAAATTGGAGAAGCATAGACGAAGTCATCGTCATTCCTAAACAGGAATTAGCAAAAGGCATAACCATTCCGGAATACTTAACTAAAGACAAGGATGGTCGTTGCGTGGCCACCGTGGTCAACACTACACAGGGTACTTTCGACTTGAGCCAAGTTGGAATCGTTGGAAAGAACTTCAGAGAATTCGAGATAAAGAATAAAAGAGAAGTCAAAGTCTGTGGGAATGTCAGGACTGAAGATTTGAATAATGAGGAAAAAGAAAGTATACTAGACATAATTAAAGAATATAGTGACGTATCCAGTATTGAAGATGAAAAACTGACTTGTACCAACGCAATAAGACATGCACTTCGTACACTCCAAGGGGCTCAGCCGATGTTCACAAAAACACATCGGTACCCCAAAATAAACAATGAAGAAGTTAAGAATCAAGTAGAGAAACTAAGAAAGGATGGTATCATTAAAAACAGTAGCTCTTCATGGAGCCCCCCTTCTTGGACCGTTCCAAAGAAGGCAGATGAAAGTGGCAAGAAAAAGTGGAGGATGGTTGTCGACTATCAGAAACTTAATGAGTTGACGATAGTTGATAACTATCCCCTACCAAACATCAATGAAATACTCGTTAGGGAAGGCAAGGTACTTGACAACCCTTGACCTATTCTCGGGTTTTCACCAGATTCCCGTGCATGAAAAAGATGTAGTGAAAACGCGTTCAGCACGCCATATGGGCACTTTGAATACATGAGGATGCCATGTGGGTTAAGAAACGCTCCGGTGTTTCCCAAGATTAATGAATAATGTATTGTAATTGATTGTAAGGCATCAAGTGATTTGTATATCTCGACGACATTGTTGTCTACGGCCAGGGCTTACAAAAGCACAATCAGACTCTACTCGAGGTTTTAGATCAAATAAGGGCCCCAAACCTAAAACTGCAGCTAGACAAATGCGAATTTCTGCGAAAAGAAGTTCAATACTTGGGACACGTAATTGCCGAAAACGGCTTTAAGCCGGATCCGAATAAGATAAAAAGTATAGTCGAAATAAAGGGACCAATTAACGCTAAGGGAATTAAATACTCCTTAGGAATGGTAGTGTCTATAGGAAGTTTGTTAAAAATGTTGGCAATATAGCAGATCCGTTAAATAAGCTGTTAAAAAAAGACGTAGAATTTCATTGGGGTACTGAGCAGCAAGTAGCCTTTGGGTAGTTAAAGAATACAATCATGAATTATCCTATCTACAGTAACCAGTTACACTAAGACCTTTTTAATAACAACTGACGCATCAAACACCGGAATAGAAGCAGTGCTTAGCCAGAAAATTAATGGAAGACATTTTCCGATTCAATATGTGAGTAGGACGCTTAATAAAGCAGAACGGAATCATAGCACAACGGAAAAGGAGCGCTTAACGAATTTCAAGTTCAAGAGTTCAAGAGTGTACGCTCTTATGGTGTTTGTCACACAACCTGGATGCAGATGGTTTGTGTCGAAGATGCTCGTTCACTACTCTCCGGGAGTGGTTGTTCTAGATAGGATTTTATGAGAGATTCGACAGAATTTGTTGCGTTGGTTGTAGTTCTCAGTAACTTTTTTGATTCCATGTCTTAAGGTGTTATATTGGAAATGCACACACAAACTATGAATTTTGAAGTGATCATATACTGCGAGTATTATGCCTTCGTCAGCACTTTTTGATCATCTCTCATTCACAACAGATATTGTTGCACAGTTTTCCGTATAGGAATTGTTCTTGACTATGGACGGACTTGAACTACAGACCTTCGGTTCAACAGTCGGTGATGATCACCATTGCACCACAACTACTTCCCGCGGATCATCGACCATGGAATTGGCTGTTTAATGTTAAAGACCCAGGTTCAAGACTAGTTAGGTGGAGATTGAAGCTGGAAGAATTTGTGTACGAAATTAGGTATAAGAAAGGTTGCGAAAATGTTGTCGCGGAAGACTGTCAAAAAACGTAAGGATGACGGAAGCAGAGAAAAACATAGAAGCAGAATCAACTGAAGAAGTCGACCAAATAAATTACGACATGATTAGAATCATGGAGGAGGTGGATGGTTTACCAGCAACATGAAATATTGATGTTGGTGAGCATACTAGTAGTGAAGAGAAAAATACGATAGAAAATGAACATGAAGAACAAGAATCTAACAAAACATATAGAGAATTTCTTGACTTAGAAGAGAAAAAAAGCGAGTTATGTACGAAAAGCATAATTTGCTCTTAAGTGGGCATATATGCCAAAAGGCGACGTATGCAAACATAAAGGACACATTTTTTTTGAAAGGTATGCAAAAGACGTTGAAAATTATGTGAAGAATTGTGACCAACCCGAAACCCCATGAAATTGGTTTCAACCTCTGATAGGGCATTTAAAAAAATGTCTATGGACTTGATAGGGCAACAAAAGAAAGAGAAACAAAAGAGAAGTACAAATTCGGGCTCACTATTCAGGATGATCTTTCGAAAGAATCTCAAAAGAAATGCAGGCCGTTGTGAAAGCACTTACAAATCAATGGATTTTAAATTTTGGACTTCAAAAAATAATTTTAACAGACAACGGTAAAGAATTTTGTAACGAACTATTCAATGAGATGCAAAATTTTTAACATGAAACATATAGCGGAGAGCTAAGCATACCCTCAAGCCAATGGAGCAGTGGAAAAAGTTCACTGCAGGTTAATTGAATATCTCAAAACGACAGGTAGGGAAATAGGCGATTAGGCCAACTGGAACGAAAAGGCAAAATGCCTTTGGAGGTTTCAGTTGCAATACGACAATACACGGCACAACTGGATATACACCATACGAGCCAATATACGGTAAACGCGTAAATCAACCAAGTGAAATTGAAGATTTAAACGAAAAAACAATGTTTGACTATTTCGATCAACTTAGCACCACTCTGGCAGAAATTATTATAAAAGCAAAAGAGAAGATTTTAAGATATAACAAACATCCAGATAGAAGTTAGATACGATCAAAATGTAGGGAAGCAAACTGCGTATCAGGTAGGACACAAATTCTTGTAAGGAATGTTGTATAGGAAAAGTTAGAAACCAGATTTGGAGGCCCATATAAGATTTTAGAAGTTAATAAGGATTACGCTAAAGCTAAAATCGGTAATAAGAAGCTAAAATATAATAAGGCTAATATTAGGCCTTACTTTTCATAATTACGAGTTGAAATCCGGCAGGATGCGGAAACGTCGCACTTACAAAGCTTAGTTAAAATAATGGATTATACTTTAATTTAAAAGGCAAGTAAGAGAAATAAGTATTACATTTACCTTAGATAACAAAGTAGATGTAGCAGAATTAGAAGAAAGTTAAAGAATACTTAAAAACAATGTAAATACTTTAAACGAAGCATGTTTAAACCACTTAACCGACGGCAGACAGTACCAAGGAACAGCGCGAAATAATTTCTGGAAATTGCAGTACAAAACAAAGATAATCTATAATATAATGGATAGGAAAACAAGGTTTCGTAGAAGTCGGTACAATGGACGATCAAGATGCAAAGTTTTATGAAGAAGCCGTTAGCATGATAAAGTCCAATGAAGTTAGTAACAAGAATGGAATGGAAGAGAACGTTGAAATAATGACTAGATTAAGCTCACAGGTAATTGATGTAACGAGTATTCAAAATAGTACAGCAAATAAGATCAATGAGATAGTCGACGAAATAAACCAAATAAAAATGGAAGGAAAAATAAGTGAAGAAAATAGTTCAATACACTCATATTTTAATGAAGTCACCAGTAAAATAAATAACAACATTTTATTATTGGAAATTGATATTGAACAGGTCTTAGGTAGCTTATTGTTTATTCAAGATGGTGTACTTCAACCCAAGATAATTTAAACTTTACAGTTGCTGGAAGAATTAAAAAACTTAAAAATTGATGATACTCTTATTTTTAAACCCTTAATAGAAAATTATTCGAAGATTACGAAAGAAATTGAAATTAAAGCATACATTAAAAACGAAAGCAATATTGTGCTTCTTTTAAACCCAAGAAAATTTTGATTTATACGAGAAAATATCTATACCAAAATTACTGAAATACGGAATTATCTAATTGATGTTACAAAAAAAGTTTTTTTTATAAAAAGCAAAGATAAAGAGCACTATACCTTAAGAAAAAAATTAGAGGAGTAAGGAGATAGATGACATGTTTATTGTAAAACGCTATTGTTAAAGAGCACACTCGATTTAAAAAATTGTGAAATTAATATTTTCTTGAGAAATAAAGTGACAAATTGTATTTTAAAAACTGTAAACCAAGGATTCGAAATGGTTCATAAAATTATTGAAAATGTGTTTATTATTGTGGTAACTGAAGAAACCAAATATCATTGTAACTGTAGTAAAAATGAGGAAGAATACTGGAATGTTAACTTTAGAACAGAATTGTATTTTCGAAACTTTAGAAACTACTATTAGAACATTAGAACAAGGAAAATCTGTCTTTATAAAAGATAAAATTATTACAGATAACCTAGAAGGTTGTTGCATAAATGTCAAATTAGTAGAAGTTAAGAAGATACCAAGATATAAAATAAAATAAACGTAAGAAACGTCGAAAAATTAAGGGAATTAGCCGTAGTCATCCAGACTCAAAAATATTTTTGGGAACATGCTTGCCCAATACCTGAAAAAACAAGAGGGATCTTAATTGGAGTTACCGGAACAATCATACTGGCATTAATATTCTTCCTCGCCTGGAAGTGTGGATGCAGCACAGGGAGAAAAGCAACATTTACAATTTTTCAATAATGCTTTAACTGCAATAAGAAACAACAATACCCATTACGGATGCACCCCGAATACACCCCAAGTTACCGATGCACTTGAAATGCAACTCAAATTGCAAATATAAGAAAAACGCCAATTCTCACTGCTGCGCGAGAACCGACGCCGATAAAACTGCTGCGTATGCAGTATACGGAGACAACCGCGTATGCAGTATAGGGTTAAGTTAGATTTAAGACTTTTCAGAATTATCATTTGTACTTCGCTCGTCAATAAATAAACACGTTTTGTTTAAGTCATTTAAATCATTTTTTTTATCGCTGATTTGTTGGTGTTTGTGTTCTAACAAATTACATCGACGCGAGTATTACCAAGGGTAATACTGGAAGTGAATTCCCGCATACGTAGTCCAGCCCGAGGTAGCACGGCCGATATTTAATAATATGCGCTTAAAAAATGCTCTTAAAAATAGGAAATATGCATTTAAAACCATGGCGAAGTCACCTATAACGACGTGGTTTACAACGACCAGTAGCTTTTAACAACCAATTTTCCCTCACGTGGTTGGCTTCTGCACAAGTAATCTTTCTATTTTTGAAAAGTCGGATAAAACGACCGTTGTGATCAGTTAAACTGCACGACTGTAATTAAATTTTGCAGTTTTATAATGAAAAACAAAAAAAAAACATGCTATCCAGTTTTTAAAAATATTCAATATTTTTATTTTAAGAAGTTAAAAGCAATAATGTTAATTAAATAGATAAAAAGGTTAACAAATGGTTAGCAAATGCATCGAAATCCTAGCCCTATTAATAGTAAATTCTTTTTTTTTTAATCAATAAATACCAAGGCATAACAAGATATCTTTTATTTTTTAATTGTAATATATTTTTAATACATTTTTTTTTCTTTTTGGTTTGGTCCTAGATTACCTACCCTGTCTTACTATACCCTAACCTATGTAAGACTGCCATTGGCGTTTGTTAGGGAGCCCCTGCCTTGAAGAAGCTGAAGCTCTTGAATTGTCCAATGTGTAGATCTTTCCAGCCACCAAAAGCGTTGGTGTTGGCGGAGGTCTCCTCGATCCCGGCGTAAAACCAATCTACAGAACCTGAGGCGCTCGAGTCCGCAGAGCGCGACATCAGGTCCGTAGAGGAATCGCTGTTCCAAAGAATTGCGACCCACGTGGAACGTTAGCAGTATCACCAATCTATCCTGGATCAGCCCACATCGATCTAAGTACAGGAATGTTTTCTATTGACCAACGTGGCTTCGAATCAGAAAGAAAGTCAGAGCGAAAGCGTCCCGGGCCCTTGCCAGAGCATGTTGTTGATTGTCAACTCACAGTCATCACGATACTGCTGAATTTTTTCACGCTGCAGAAGAGTAACAATGACGTCGATCGTTGGACCTGATCTGTACGCGATTAAGTCGTCTGCGAACGTTATTAAATAGTGAAGAGAAACTAGCACATCGCTCAAGTGAATGCTGAAAGGATCGGCGAGTTTATCGTGTCCTGTTGTAGTCCATTTTTGATTTCAAGTGTTTGGGTAGAAGTCACGTGTGCAATTTTCACAACGAATTTTCAACCTCTTAACATGTAAAAAATCATACAATATATAGCAGTGTTTTACTTTGTTTTGTTTTGTTTGTTTTTATTGTCCCTGTTAATTTACAAACTTACAGATTGATAGTTTACAAATTTACATATATGTACCATCTAACATCGCCATGGAGTTATCCCTTCTATGCTGGTTGAAACCCTGAAGCTGCAGAAGAGAATTCATGTAAAATGTAAATCGGCATTACTCGTATATTAATCAATTTACACATTGTCATAGAAAAATTTAGACAATATTAAGAATCTGTGAAGCTGCGAACAATCTGCAGAAGTTTGTTCAATTTAAGTGACTTATCTTATTGCAGAGTAATTCCTTTCAGCTTGAGCTTGTAAGTTAAATTAGGTGTCTATAGTGTTCATTAGGATATATTTTTTTAATCTTCTTTTCCTTATGTGTATAAGCGTCACAACTAAATAAAACACAAGCTTTCGACGTCTGTCGTACTCCGTGGATCAAGATCGACTGACTCTTTATTTTCCATGTGTGTTTAAATTGACAATATATACGCTAAGAAGTACACATGTGCGGAAGGTAACAAATACATACTCATGCTACAACAATGTTTTTTTTTCGTTTCGAATATGGTTGCCACATGTGCACTGCATGAATATTCCATAGAAATCGGGGAGGTTGGTTGAAGACCAACAGGTACCACAAAGGAAAGTTGTTGTTTACCATAAGAGTTGTGTATCCTTGGCACCTTAAGAACACCTTCCGTCCGTTGCCTTGTGTTCACTTCGTGATCAATTGGGTGTTTAAACTGTTGATCGTTGTAGGTTTCGTTTATGACATTAAAAATAAAAAGTTTTTTAATGGTTAATAAATTTAAATCATTAATAGAATTACAATTATCTACAAACCGATTGGCATATTTAGATCGTAAAATAATCTTAAATATTATATTCTGTATTGAAGCTCCATTACCCGATATTGCGCTGCATTGCCCCATGCCGTTATGCCATATGTCCATAGTATGAACTCCACCAAGGAGAAATATACTTGCTTGACTGTGAATGATGCATACTTGCTCAGGTGATAAAGAGCATAGGTAGATTTCCGAAGACGCTTGCGCAGGTAGTTTATGTGGGTATCCCACTTAAAGTTGTAGTCTATTTCAATACAAAGGTATCGGTACACGTCGACCATATCAATATAGTAAGTACAGTCATCTGCTTATAGATGTTTGTTTCAAACTGGTTTTGTGCAGGCATTCAAAACTATGAAATCGAATTCTGACAGGTGTCCTTATTATGTGCGTTGGCCGAATATGCATCATCTTAGTTCTTTTCGAGTTGATAATGAGTCCATTATCGTGACACCAACGGACAACGCTATCAAACTCGGATGGCATCGTTGCAGTAGCACAGTTTATGTCTTATAATAATGTTAATTGTAAGTTATTTATTTAGTAGCCGAAAGGCATATGTTAAAATTATTCAGTTTGTTTTAGAGTATCCGCCTAGGGCCAGTAAGATTCCTAAATTTGTAAGGATAGTTAAGCTAGTTTTAAACATTTTTGTCTAGGATAAGATAGATCTAAGAAACTATTGTATAAATAAAAAAATGAAAATACAAAAAAAAAAAAAACAGTTTATGTCTTTGTCACTCACAATTAAGGCTGTATCATCAGTATATTGGAGTCAAATGCTGTTTCGTAGAACTGTTAGCATACCATTTACATAGACAATGAAAAGGAGGGGACCTAAGATAGAGCTCTGCGGCACTCCCATCTTAACATTTTGTAGACCGCTAAAGCTGTTGATTTTTTTCACCGTGTAACTTCTATCAAAGATATAGGATCTTGAGGATCCTCAATCACGAAAAAGTTGTCATCCAGGATGGCGCTCTTTGGATCGATGCTAACTGTTCGTAACAAGCGTTCTTTCTCAGACGTTCGCGGATGCTTTAGACCCTGAATGTCATTCTGATTGTTTCACCGAAATTGTTAATAAAAGAAAATTACAGAACATCTGTAAGTTTGCACTGGAACAACAGAATTCGTGGTGAAAAATCCAATAGCGCGAGTATGTTCGGGCAAATAAATAAAATTTATTTATTTAATAATATATAAAATAATATAAAAAAATAAATAAATAAATAAAATTTATTTATTTATTAAATAAATAAATTTTATTTATTTGCCCGAACATAGCGCGAGTATGTTATATTAAATAAAATTTATTTATTTATTAAATAAATTTAAATAAATTAAATATAATTAATATATTAAATATTAAATAAATTAAATATAATTAATATATTAAATATTAAATAAATTAAAATAATTAAATAAATTATTTGCCCGAACATACTCGCGCTATTGGATTTTTCAGCACGAATTCTGTTGTTCCAGTGCAAACTTACAGATGTTCTGTAATTTTCTTTTATTAACAGTTGGAGATTTTTAATCAGTGACTTCAGTGTCCTGATCTCCGAGTTTTGTCGGTCGGTAAACCACCTGAAAGGCGGTCTTGTCAAGAGTCTACTTTTTTGTCTGTGCAGTGCGTCGATTGTCGTGTTTTGGTACACGTTTGTGGAATCGTTATGTCGTTGGCGCTGTATTGTACTGTCTATCGTCTGCTTGATTTGTTTGAGGTACCTGTCAGTCTTGTAGTTTAACAGGTTCCTATTGAACGGTGGAAAAGGGGCGCTCGAAGTGAGCGCTCTCGTCAGGGAATTGGCAAAGCGTGGCCAGCGCACCCTACAGAATCGTAGGGGTGCGTTTGGATGTACTTTGCCATTTCCGCGAACTCGTCTGCTACCGTGATCACGACACATAGTCCGTAATTGTCACTGTCTTATTCAATGATCCGTACATGATTCGTTCGTATTTGCTAGTCTCAGTCGAGAGGCTTTCAGCATAAGATTGCAAAATTTACATTGCAAATGTAATGAAATTTCATCGTCTTCTAAAAGAAGTACTAGAAGATATTCTCCCGCCAACAAAAAGAGAGCTCTTAGGAAATGTAATGGTACTTTTCGATCTTTATGGCCTACTAGCCGAATTTCTGCTGGGATCAATGTCAACGCGTTTCCACGTATTCCTTGTTGTCTAAGTAATTGCTTGTGGCTTAGTGTATCGTGCGTTTTTGAAGTGTATAAACATAACTACAGAACTGATTTTTGTCCAGATTTAAGTATATATTGTCTGGGAATTCATCCGACAAGCGGTTAATGTTTTTGTTCGTGGGAAAGCCGAACTGATTGTTGTTCAATACTTTTAACTTTTCTACATATTCGCAAAGTCTCGTTGCCATTATTTGCCCCATGACCTTATCGACAACGAACATTTGGAAGGAAATGGTCTATACTTAACTGTGTTAACTCCAAGAAATGTTTCGTATCTGCATTCATGTACTGTATTTAAAATTTTAGATGAAAGGGTATTTGCAAATCTGTTGGCCAGTGGTTCCAGATTTTCCTCTTTTATAAAATTCTTTTTATTATGTTGTATCTATATTTTGTATTCTTTTTCCTAGATTGCTATTTACGAGCTTCCAAGTTTCCTTTGAATTATTTTTGTTTTCTTGAAATTTCTGTTTGGAATAATTTGATTTGGTCCTTGCTATTTTTTTAGTGATCACATTTCTATATAATTTGTGATCTCACAGGTAATTTTCATTATGTCTGTTGTTTTGGGTCTGATTTCCATGCCCTTTACCCTCATTAAACAGTGATCTATTATTGTTTTACTATTCCTAACTCCATCTACACGAGTGTGTATAATTGTGATCTATTTTGTCTCCTTTTTAATATTTATGTTTACGTCCCCCATTGCGATTATATTCGATTTTGTGTTAATTTCGTCAACGTGTTCACCAAATTCACTGATAAAATCGCTTATATTTTATTTTGATTGTCTGTATATCGCCTTAAATCCATCTCGTTTCACATTAGTAGTTACATTTTTATACGAACGGCTGATCTTTTCTACTTTTTCGTACCAAATACCATTTTTTATATATACAAATTGTTTCGGGTGAAAATTCCCTGCGAGAATTCATCCACATATAACAGATATGCATTCCATTGTTCTTACTGATCTTATATTAACAATGAACGTGAATATTCGCTTTTATTATTTTTTAATGCAGTTAGTTCCTTCATTTAGAGTTTAGAAAAATACGACTCACCCAGGTATTCTGAAGGCAATGGAGTTCAACATACATTCATCAATTACGAGGGTGGTCCGATAAGTACTTAGCCTCACCGCCAGATGGAGCCAGTATCGCAAGAGCAATCGTGTAGTACATTCTAGTATACGGCTACTGTCGAAATTTCAGCCGGATCGGACTCGCAGTTTTGTTTTGACCGCGTTTGGAAGCGGGAGTGTCCGCGGATTTTAGAAAAATGGAAAAAGAGCAATATCGGTCGGTGATTCGATTCTTGTTTTTGGAAGGGAAATCGCACAGCGAAATCAAAGAGCGTTTGGATGCTGTTTACGGTGACTCTTCTCCTTCGATGGCGACCATCAAAAATTGGTTTAACGAGTTTCAATGTGGTCGGTTTTTGATGAGCCACGTCCAGGTGCCCCGAAAACGGCTACCAAGGAGGATAACGTGACAAACATCCACGATCTCCTATTGGCAGACCGCCATATCAAAAGAACGCGTGGGTCATATCCTGCATGAAATTTTGGAGAAGGGAAAAGCAGTCACAGGGCTGTACTATGCCAAATTATTGGGCCGATTCGATGCCGAATTGAAGAAAAAACGGCCCCACTTGGCGAAGAAAAAAATGCTCATCCACCATGATAAGGCTCACACCTCCGCCCTCGCCACGGCCACGTTGGTCGAATTGGGCTACGAACTGCTGCCCCATCCACCGTATTCTCCAGATTTGGCCCCGTGCGACTTTGTTTCCAAACTTGAAAGTTACTCGCCGGGCAGAAATTTCAGTCGAATGAGGAGGTCATCGCCGCCACGGAGGTCTACTTTGCAGACCTCGAGAAACCGTATTTTTCAGACGGGTTAAAGAAGTTGCAGCATCGCTGGGTCAAGTGTATCGAACTAAACTAACATGGAGACTATATTGAAAAATAAATCGCCATTTCTCCAAAATTTTTGTTTTTCTTTTGTAGGCTAAGTACTTATCGCTCCACCCTCGTACAGCATCAACCAAATGGAAACAAGAACAACAAGACATCAAAATTGGAGACATCGTCATAGTAAAGGAAGAAAACTTACCACCAACAGCATGGGTCTTAGCATGAGTGCTGGAACTACATCCGGGTACAGATGGTCTGACGCGCGTGGTGACCATAAAAGCAGCCAAAACAACATTTAAACGTCCGATAACAAAAATACCCCCCTTGCCGATTTCGTCACCTATGAGTATAACATCGAAATAACTCTCGCAAAGAACTTAAATAAAACATACAGAAAAAAATAAACCAAATAAAACCAAACAATACCCCTTGTCCGCTTTGTCTGATAAACAAAAAACAAATAAAATAAACAAACTCACCTGAAAATCAATGTTGCGTCCATTGAATGTCCCTGCATGTTTTGTGTCATTCCTCAAACATCTACTAATGCACAATTTTCGATTTATTTTTTTTGCAAAACAAACATAATATCACATTCAAACACATGAGATGAGCCACCAACAACACACCAAGAACGAAGCGGTAACAACAACACACCAAAGACGAAGATGTAAAACAACAACACGCCAAAGCCGAAGATGTAACAACAACAACACACCAAAGATGAAGCCATAAACTAACAACACATCTAAGATGAAACTATCAGTCACTATAGTCACCGGAGAAACACATCGAGTCCACAAGCTCCACAAAACCGATCGCAGAAAACATCCAAATACAGCAATCAGACAATCCATCCATCCACTGATGCATCCTCGGGCCCGGAACGTGTTACTGCACAACAAAACAACACTCAACACAACACCTTGCACATTTGAAGTTCATGTTTGGAAATATATAAATAGGGGTGGCATGGCGGGAGAATGCTATACCAAGTGGTAAAACGCACATGCCCACCCCAATTTAACACATCTCATAAACAATCAAACATTTAAATTAAATATAAAACACAAAATATAAAAATTAACAATCCCGTTTCTCCACATCATATGAACACTTTGTAAACAAACGCGAACTGTCAGATGTGCAAGGTGAAGTCACAATATCAAACCAAAAGAAAGTCTACAACTGCAGCTTTGCCAACATCAAGCTGCAGCAACATTGCATTATATAGTCACTAGGGATATGGGTCATCAACCCAATCCAAACACATAATGTTTTGCAACATACATTGTACGAGTATTTAACAAAGCTGGAAACCAGCTGACCGAGGGTTCGTATTAAACGACCCAAGGTACAATAATTAAATATAAAACAAACAGCCAAGCAAGACACATTATAACGTGGACACACTTAATATCAATATAAGTTTTACCACACAATTCGTTTTACATATAACGAGTAATCACAAAGAAACAAAGAACACCAACATCGAACTGGTTTTACATATAACCAAAACAAAAAAAACATTCTACAATTAGTTCAACATATAACTAATACTCACCAACAATATAGAACAAATAACAATTAACGTATAACAAAGTGCGTTTTCTTTCGCATGAAATTAAAGTGGAAACAAATCGTTTCGCATTTTATATTTACATATGTATATAAAAGCATTTCTCATTCGAGCAGAACACGCAGCGAACAGGGGTTGTTTTGCATAGAAGATAAGTAAGGACGGTTCTTTAAAGTGAACTCTTAATGTAAGGAAGATTTATGGCCTTTTATCCATAAACACGTTAACTCCAACACCAGTCGTATTTGTACCGATAGCGCAAGCCAGTATATACATAGGTGTTGAGAAAATGTTTTCTAGTTCTACGACCCATGAAGTGACAAAGTAAAGCAAAGGGGGGAATATGTTGATAAGACCGATGCAAGCAACACAATTAATCTGGAGAATCAGAACAAGCTTCTGAAAAAATCTCTCTTATGCTGCAAAACTACGCACCGCCTTCACCACTATAGGGCACTTTGCTTTTATCGAAATATAGCCTTGAAAAAATATATAAGGACGACTTGGGCTCCCAAATCATGGAATTTTTACTAGACGTAAAAAAAGTCTTTCAAGGTTTTATCGATGGTGAAGAAAGTGTGGGTTTGCAACTAAAGGAATTGACCCTCCCACCATTCACAGTGAGAACCTAGAGGCTATTTTACCGCCAAAACAACCTCGGCTTCTCACTCATGAACTCAACGAACTCGACAGTAACACCAGTACGGACGACGACTTCATTGACGAGACTCACATACCTTTTTAATACATTGAAAATTGACAACTATTTTTAACTAACTTCACACTGCGATTCTATGTCCTCGTGGTGCATTCTGGGTAACGCTAAAGGAATTGCTGTACTTTACTTACAAAGATGAAACCATAATCAATATACTGAAAGCAAAGTCTTGCATCGGTTCAATGATGTATGTACATGCATCTAACCTCTAATCGTGAATCTTGATTTCGAGTTCTATAAGTATTGTGTTTTCGGGAACGTATGTCTACACATTTGAATTCATATAATAGTCTTAATCTAGAGTATTTTTTATAAATTTCTACCATGCTACAATTTTCTTCAATGTCAGCCCTAATGTTTCCCTTTCTTTTCTCAATTAATATTTCTCTAAGATCCCTATCTACATATGTTCCCTGGCTTATAGATATCAGGTCTCCTCTCGTCATATTCATATTTCGTTTAATTGGAAATTTACATATATTCCTAAATTCATAAAATAATTCTTTTAGACTACTGACCTTTACAGTACGGCAATAGTTAAATAGTTCTGCATAACTTCTATGGGGCTGGAAATGTTGTTCCAATTGTCTTACGATTCTGCTCCAATTGGGGTTGTATCCGAATTGTCGAACACATCATCCGGCTTCGCCCTGAAGTTTTTCGTTGATAACGATCTGCATCCCAAAGAATCGTGATCAGCGTTACATAGTGAAGATGTGGTTTTTTTGAGACAAGGGATAGTCGTCTGTTCTTTTAAATGGCTCCAAGTGTCTTAATTGCACTAAGATACTTTCAGGATTTAACTGGAGCACATTTTACTTTGCTAGTTGTGGGAGCTGTGGATCTCGTTTCTTAACTCATTTCCATTTCACTAGAATTGCACCTATTACCGTCGAAAAGTCTATTTAATTGAACCCGTATTCGCAAGAGAATTCACTTATGTTTTTGTTTCACTTATTTGCTGGGTACTTTTTAGTAAATTAATTACTTTCGACTATAGACTGCGCCACTTACGTAGCCTTATGCTACAGACAATAAAACGACTGTTCTCCTTGGAGAGAAATTTTATTATGTTATATTTGACATATTGTGCCGTCCACCGAACATTTCTCCAATCAGCATTCTCTTATTTGTTCTTATTCGTTCGAACATTGAACCACTATTTTGCACATCGGAAATGTTAGCTTCAGCATCAGCATTTCCGATTTATGGGGCAATATTCGCCGCTGACGTAACCCGCCCGCATAACAAAGGAGTCAAGAGCGGTGGTCATGCCGTTTGCTGTCACGGCATTGGAGTCCATTTTACTGCCAAGCCGCGCATATACATCAAAATATTAATCAAAACGCTTATAATGCCCTACGTTTTGTTTAATTTTTCGGTGTTCCCTGTCCTAATTTTGTTAATTTTGACTAAATGTTTCGTTTAATGATTGCGTTCGTTTTATTTACAATATTCCTCGGTCGAGAAGTGTGTCCACTTTAGCACCATCAATTTTTGGCCTGGATCTTAACCTATATTTCAACTTTCGAAATATCTTAAAACTATTTAAGATAATACAAAATAAGTCCCCTAATTACCTCCTTGATAGGTGATATTGCTCACCCTAATAGAGGAAAAAATCGTATAGTTCCTTCTTTCAAACATCGCATTGGCGGACGATCGTTTCTCGTATCTTATTCGTGCCTGGAATAATGAATTGCAGCTAGCTAACTCTTATACCGTTTTTCAGAAGAAACTTTTTCATTTCTTAACTGATACCTCCTCATAACTTGATTTGAACTGATTTGATTTTGATATAATTTGTTTGGCTCTGTACCTATTTTCAAACTTAATTTAATTCATTCATAGTCAAAAAATTGTACTTCTAAAAGATGAATTATCTTGTAGTACTGTTATATTAATCTAAAATAAAATAAAAAATGTAATATTATTAGTAGTTTACTTATGCTCAGTCAGCTGAGCTTGTAATAAAGACCTTCTTACTACAGAAGACCAGTGCATTGATTCTTCCATTTGTTCCATTGGATATCCGATATTAGTTTCGACGCGGCATGAATAGTGCATGCCCCGCTTCGAAACCGAATTTGTTATCCGGAATGATTTTATTGTCGCTTACTCATTAGACAGTGCTCTATGAACCACCTTCTCGAAGACCTTGCTAATACTGGGAGGCAGACTTATCGATCGGATATGTCCTGGATTGGAGGCATCTTTACCCTTTTTGGGGATTGGTTGCACCACCGCTGTCTTTCAATTCACTAGATAATATGAGTTATTCAATGAATTGTTGAAGAGAATGGTGCACTTTTCTACAGCATAAGATGCCTCATTATTTTACAACATGTGACATTACGTCGATTTCAACGGATTTTTCTTCTTTTTAATGACTCGAAGATTATCTGGAAATCTTCCGTCGAAATGAACAGGGTGTTAATGTTTTACATATTGGAGAGGAATGCACACAATACAGACCTCTAACATCAGATAATTTTACTACATATAATACAATAGAATCGATCAATCCATCTGGAGATTTAAGTATTGTCTTGTATCACATGAAATGTCCGATTTTGTAATAAAAAATTAAAAGCCAGTATTATTTTTCTGTACATTTTTATTCAATCATGTTAGCATCCGTTGGAATCTATCACATTCTTCCAACGAACAACAAGGTACAATTTTCCTTGTTCGTAAAAGTGCTGAGTTCTTAAGGCAATGAAATCTTCAAAGGCTTTTATGACATCTGCTCGGTTCCGAAAGACCTTCTCTGCCGGCAAAATGAATCCAGATTGCGGAAAAGATGGTAGTCCATTGGAAATATCAGGAGAGTATGGAGGGTGCGAACGAATTTCAAATCCCAACAGTTTTTGTACCGTAAGTTGTAGTAGTGAGGTATGGGTAATGAAAAAGGATCCGATTGTGCATATTGACCAACGCAGGTTACTTTCCAGCCAATTTGGCATGATTGGTCCTTTCGATGCACGCCAAATTGTCACCATAATCTTTTTAGTGGTGAAGAACGGGCTTGGGGGTGTGTTTTGGATTTTTATCTGCATCCAATCACAGCCCTGCAAAAACGGTTCAGTTCAGTTTCTTAATCTACGCGATGCGTAAATTGCAGGCGCCGTAGTTTTTGGGACTCGTTCAAGGTACCCACTATGAGAAAAATGTGTCGACTTACTGTCATTGGGGATACTCTCATGTTTTGTGCAATCTCCCACACCGGCGTTAAACATCGTGTTCAATTAACGTTTCTGGTTTCCCACGTGGTCCATTTTCGAGGTTGAAATCTCAGGAACGGAACTTTCCAAACCAACTTTGGATAGTGGGTTATTTTACCGCTACATCCCCAAATGCATCATTAATTTCATTTTTCATTGCCAATGACGTATTATTCCCATTTTAATTTCATAAAGGAAGAGGGTTCGAATTTAAACTACCGACAATGGTAAATAATTCCTAGAAAAAAAAACAACTGTACTTCTAACGAACCCTAAAATTCCTACACGTCAAGCAAACATACCACTTTAATTAAAAAGAAAATTTATTGTTCTGGCACAGATGTTTACTCGAGAACTCCTTTTTCCGACTAAGCGAAAATCGGACATGTCATGTGGTACAGTCCAATAGTTCACCAACAAGCTACATTAACATTTTCATAATTTAATATATTATTTTTGTAACATCATTCCTAATTAGTTCGTCAGTTTTACTAATAAACCAACTTTAGATGCTTCCACACAATGGTCACGCATGTTTTATTTTCATCTTACCGAGGTCGTCTGTGAGTGTGCAGTCTTAAAAAAGAGCACAGTTTGAGGTGGGCAGAGTTTTATACGACTTATGATGACTACGCCAAAGAAATCTCACAATAGCGAATCACCTATCCAACCGTTTCTTTGGCGTCGGTTAGGTCACAAGTAAACCTGATGGAACAGTGAGGATTTTTCATCTGATGTCAAAGATAGAAATAGTGTCATGCAGGTCATCTTTATGCACGCTGTTGTAACTGGCAGATAGTGACTGTTGACCTGAAATCGTTGGGTTTCCTAGGATCTGCTATTTTGCGAAAATGTGGTCAATAGCGAAACGATACTAATTTGGTTATAGGTGTTCGCATAATATAGCAAATATCTTCTATATGATGTCTGCGAAACTAATTCCGCTATAATTGGCATAGTCGAAAGGCCTTCCCTTCGAGCTTTGAAGAGCTAAATCGGTAATCCGCCTGCACCAGTAGTTTCGTTTAATTTAAATTTCATTCTTGCTAACTTAACATTACAGAATCAGAGCAGAATAATATTGTTATCTTCCATAGTTAGTATATTATTCCTATTATTCGTTTCTATGGCTACAGGTTTCTCCTCTGGCTATATATCTATATCTATCTATGTACTATATCCATCCATATTTAACAATTCAATTTGTATTCTCTATGTAAAAGTGACTTCCTTCCTTAATACATACCAGTAAATGAAAACTATAAAAAAATCCTTTAGATGGAGATTCCCACTATTAGTCGACTGGGGTGAAATTTTAAAATAAGTACTCGACATTAACTTTATTTTGCAAGAAACCAAATTCTTCCTGTTTTAATCATACTGACCACCGATCTCTAGAATTTCTGCAATTTTGGTATACAATTTTAACATGCAGTATTTCAACATTGTTCTTATCTACTTTCCCAGAAATAAACATCTTTACGCAACATAAAATAAGTTAAATACGTGTATTTATAAAACCGGCTGTTTGTACAATTGAATTGCCTTTGGGATTAAGGTCAGACTTATCGAGCGCACATCGTACTCTTCATTGTCAATCGAAAAACATTTTGATGGTCCTGTACAGATATCATCAGGAATTAGTTTTATTGTACGGCACTCGACCAAACGAGTTGAATTAGAAAAAGGGATTCCAGATGGTTTGATGAATGTATAAAGAAACGGATAACCAGGTTGTATTTCTTCCTGCTTTTCTAATATGATTTTGTTTGGCTCCGATGAATCATCGACATACATGCGCACGTTACTGGAATTTATTGTGCCACTTAATTCTTTCTCGCAATTTATGTTAATTGGTAATTTCATTTCATTGGGAACATAATTTCTTAAAAAAAAAGAGGTCCACCAAGTTGTCTTAAGGCCCGATTTATCTCTATTATTAACGCAGTTGCTACATCCAATGCAAGGTAAAGAATAAAAAATATCTGCTTTACAGTTCCAAGACAGATTCTGGTTAAATGCAATAGACAGAGCAGTGAAATATGATTTGACTTTTCCTAAGTACCAATATTTTTCCTGAATGGATTTAATGTCCCTGTTTATTCCCCACAACATATATCCAAAAGCAAATATAGGCTTTGTGTCAAAAGCTTCATCTTTTTCATCAGAGATCTGTTCAATCTTCATTACACTTTTATTTTCAATAGTGCCACGCACCAAATACATTGCTGCATTCAGCAATGATCTCGCTTTATCTAAATCGGATGCTAGCGTGAAATTCAAATATTTTTTAGATGTATCGTTATTAGCACCCAATGGCAGAAGTGCAATCGGACATTTATTGTTATTCCTCCGCATCATTCCTGTTAAAACTTCTGAAATCGTTCCGTCGCCCCCAGCTATAGCTATAGAATCAGGCATTACATTTAAATATTCCACGTATGACTTAGCATACCCCTCTGAATCAGTCTTGACAATATCTACCATAAAGCCTGCCAGGTGCAAAATTGGTTCACAGTATTTTTTAAACTTTAAAAAAATTCGTATATATTTTACTTTTAGTTCATCTAATACTTATTTTTCCTTTACCTGTTTTTCTGAACTCTTTTTGTTGGCTGCAGGATTTAAAATAACAATAATTCTCCTAGGACGTTCATCTGTATGCTCCCCGTACAAAGAAGCCTCTTTACAGTACGATTTTATAAGGCTTGATATACTATAAAAAAATTATACATTTGAAAACAATAAAACATGCAAAATGAATAAGCTTATATAAACACACACCCTGACTCAGATGTGAGAGTGTTGGTTTTTAACGTCGATGACACAAGATCAAATCCCGCAAGTCATCAAAATCGTACTAATCGAAACAAGTCAAGTCCATTGCATTTGAAACGCTCTGAAGTAAGTCGCCGAAATATATTGCGTTAATTTAAAAAGAGTATCAAAAGTCGTTGTTTTTAAGGGTATCCATATTTGTTATTTTTGTGAAGCTCAGCTGTCTTTTGATGTGTTGAACAATATGATAGCCAATCCAAAAATGGACCGACGCCATGGCAGGACATTTCACTGCCATTTCATATAAAAATACTTCTAGTCAATTTATTTTTATTTCATCGCTATAGATAACATTCTTCCACTGAATTTGCGCGCAATCTTCAACCTTCCTATGCGGTTTCGCTCTGTCAAATACTACGTCCTGCATTCAAAAGAGCAGCGCAACCTTAGCTTGACAGTATTACTGATAGTTCATTACCGTCACCGAAAAATATCAATTACGTTTAGGGTTTATTGGTTTGTTTTGAAAAATGCGTAGAAGCATGCAATCAATTAGTTTACCAACTAATGATAGTGGAACGCCATATTTTATGAGTTTTACCACAAAGTATTCTCAGTGTACAGCATTAGACAATTTCCTAAATTTGAATTATTGTATTTGTTTTCGATGCATTTTTTTAATTACATTATTTTCAGAATTGTTCCTCAAGTTAATCATGATACAGAGTCTGGAAAGCTGATATTTCGTTATAAGAAATTCTAATAAATCATAATGCACACTGTAGTGAGAAATTACAGCACCTGATGTTGGGAAATTGTTGAAAGTTGCAACCAAAACAAATATATTGTATGCAGATATGTAGTGATGTGACAGCCACAATCATATTTTAAAAACACATTAATATACAATAGTTAAATATTAATTTTTAAAATTGGTTTTTATGTATTTGTGTGGAGACTTGTCTTAGTTATATTTGAATGATAAAAGAAAAATCCAACTTACAGAATACAAAAAGAAAAAAATATGTTTGTATCTGCTTCTCTGATATTGCCTGTGAAAAAAAAACACCTTTACATTAACCTCAGGAGTACCTTCGAATTTGTTGTAAAGTAAAGAAAAACAATACTAAAGTTTAATAAACTAAATGCTTTATCATAAACTTATATTAATACTTTGTTGAATAACCCTTATTTTTAATTGCAGCCAAGCAACACCGTGGCATCAAGTCTACTAACTTTTGGAAGTACTTGGGAATATTCCCTCCCATGCTGCTTTTACAGATGACACAGCTGATTTCTGTTCGAGCAGGTTCGATCACTTATTGCAAGAGACTTTCTATTGGGTTTAAAACTGGCGATTGAGAAGGCCAACTCGAAACATTAATGTTATTTTCTTGGAACCAATTCTTCGCCCGTTTTGATGTGTTTCGAATCATTGTCTTGCTGAAACACCCATCGAAGAGGCATATTGCCGCCAGCATAGGGAAACATTATATTGTTCAATATATTAACGTAGGACACAGCTGTCATTATGTCCTCAATTCTGTTAATGGGACCTATCCCCTGGTAAGAGGGTTAACGTTTTTTTGTATATTTATTACAATACATATGCTGTATTGGAGATTCTCGGCACAAGATGGCTGCATCTACTTATCATAGTTTTATAAGCTCAACTTGGTCTCATACGACCAAAGGATATTCCGCCATTTGCTTTCCGACCAGCTTGCATGCTCTTCCGCAAATTTTATCCTTTGGGCTATATTCTTTTTGGATAGCAACGACACTTTTCTGGCGCTTCTGGGCTTTAAATTATTTTCAATCAATATTTTCCAGATTGTTGAGGTGCTGACATTCAAGTTAAATTCTTTTTTTATTTTGGTGGATGAAGCGAAAGGTACCCCAAAATCCTCTTTTTCAAAGAAGCATTTACTTTTGGTTTTCTTCCATGGGTTTCGGTTTTGGATTGAAATCTGACCGCTTTCCATTGTCTTTGCTCGCCCGACAATTTCAGCTAATTGGCGGTAGGAAAAACCTACCTATCACGTTATAGTAAAGTGAAGCTACATATAATGAATTAAGCGAACCTAATGAACAAATTACTTACATTCGATTTTGCATCTAGTACATACGCATTCGAGCCGTCAAAATTCCAAATGTAAGGGCCATTCAAGTAATTGAGCGCAAGTCGACTTATGTACGTTTATTATGGTTCAACGTTTTTTTTATTCGATGACTTCCGAGATACGAGTCTTGTGTCTTCAGCGTAAAAATCAATAAACTAACCACTAAGCCTCGAGTAATAAATAACAGTTGTAAACAATTATTGAAAAGTGAACTTTAACTTTTTAACACGATTGTAAATATACATTAAGTACATAACATTCTGTTACCATCTGATCGTATGATCTATTCGAACGGTGAGATTCCAATGGGTTCACCCTATAAAAGTCATGTGTTGTATGTAAGCTCGCGCCCATTCTGTTAATAAAAGCGATAAGCACAGACCGCCAAGTGGTTTCTGTTACCTTTCTTACACAGTATATTACACAAGTATCTACTATTATGCGCGATAAATAATATTTAATTTAGGACTGGATAATAATATTAATGGTTTAGGAGATATTGAAATTGTGTTTGAGAGCAAAAATGACGCCAATATTTATATATTACAATTTCCCTATATTACTCATATTACAATGTTTCAATTGAGGGCACTAACGGGCCGGCGCCCAGTCAGAATGCCAAACCGAAGGCTTTTGAAGCTAGTAGGCCTAACATAGACGTAACCAAAGAACTCCAAAAGACAAAGTTATCTGATGACATGTCTCGGACAACAAAGACTACAGGATATATCTACAGCAAGGGAGGGCCGCTCCAGCGGTACTAAGCCATATATTAAACAAGAGCCTTTATCCTTTACACAGTAAAGGATTAGATTAAAGGCTTATCAGGTGAGCTGCTCTACGACTCCACGGATGAAGGAAGACCTAGAGCCTGAATAATGATGAATAAAACTATTAAAGCCATTCCTATTCCAGACTACACAAACAAGGACATGGCAGCTGCCATCATACACAACTACTATGGAAGAAAAGGTCGACAAATCATCATATGCTGTGACGACAACGCCCACCACAAATCACGGGGAAGCTCGGACATTAACAGAAGAGGTGAGTGTCTTTTAGATTTCATTTCCAAAAACAATCTCGAGCAGCCCTACCTTTTTGAACAGAATCAGGGAAGAAATCTTAGGTCTCACCCTAACTACCTCATTCATAGGCAATTCTATTCAGAACTGGCATGGCTCGACAGAAACATCGATGTCGGATCATCGACTGATTCGTTTTGAGATTCAGACAAAAGCTAAAACACTCAAAACATACAGACAACCGAGAGCGACAGACTGGGACACTTATAGCCTAGAACTCGAGCAATCAATCAGAAACTATCATCAGAGACATAGACAGTCCACAACTTAGCTGTGACAGCCTCAATGCTAGTCATATCTACCACAATGCTTGCCAAAAAAAGTTGAGGTAGGCAACCGCACCAGCCCATGGTGGAATAATAAACTCTACAAGCTAAGAACATTGAACTGAAAACTGTTCAATAGAGCCAAGCTCAATGGAAACTGGACATCATACCGCGCCTCACTCACAAACTACGGAAAAAGTTCTGCAGCAGTCTCTCAGATATGCAAATCAGTGCTCGCACCCAAAGAGTTCTCGCCGAAACGCATACTAATCAAATTGGTATGCTGAAGACACATATGGGGAAAATGATCCAGAAACACTAACAATACTAACAAATACACACTTCCCAGACTCCAACATCATCCCCTCCACCCTTTCCAGTAAACCTCCACAGATCAGGGCAACCAGATCCAACAGGGCGGACTGGAAGAGATCAAGGGCAACTTTTCATGAAGGAAGTATAAAATGAGCCATAAACTCCTTAGACCCATTCAAATCTCCTGGAAAAGATAATATCTTCCCAGCTCTCCTTCAGAAAGGAAGTGCGCAAATCGCCCCCATGCTAATTGACATCCAGGACCAGTTATGCATGGGGGTATATGTATATACCGACAAGCTGGAACGAGGTAATGGTAAAATTTATCCCTAAAGTAGGCCGCAGACCTTCGGATCTGCCCAAATCATACCGACGGATAAGCCTTACCTTATTTTTCCTAAAAACAATGGAAAAAAATACTGGATAGACATCTAAGAGAAGGTCCTCTCAAAAGATCCCCGCTTCACAATAAACCATATGCCATATACCATATATACCATATACCACGCATGCTCTTCGGGAACTAACAGCTCGGATCAATAAATCCTTTAGCGACAAAGGAATTGCGATAGGCTGCTTTCTTGATATTGAGGGTGTCTTTGACAATACCGATCAGGCGCAAATACAACGTTGCATCCTCAGCACAGGGGTAGATAATACCACATACAGATGGATTCAACACATGTTTAGTAACAGGAAAATAAACAATGTAAAAACCACGAAAGGGTGCCCTCAAGGCGGAGTTCTCTCAACCCTTTAATGGTCCATCGTAGTCAATAAGCTGATTAGCATACTCCGCAACAATGGCTTCTACGAGTATGTCCAAGGCTATGCTGATGACATTGTGATCCTAATTAGAGGAAAATTCGAAGACACAATCTCGGAACCCCTTCAAAGGGCACACAACCTTGTTGCGAGCTGGTGCATAAAAATTAGACTCAATGTCAACCCAAAAAAAAGCACCATAGTCGCTTTCACCAAAAGAAGAAGTAGGCATAAATTTAAAAAAACGACTCTATTTGGTGAAACAATAGAGTTCTCAAACGAAGCCAAATATCTAGGTATAACACTAGACGAAAAGCTCATTTGGAACTTTCACATCACAAAGACCATTCAGAAAGCCAGGCTCTTTCTATGGACCAGCAAAAGTCTCACTGGAAAAACTTGGGGCATTAATCCCAAGATATCTCGCTGGCTTTATACAGCCATTACGAGACCAATTCTCACATACGCTGCGCCCGTCTGGTGGCACAAAACAAAAGAACCATCAGTAACGTAAGTTGACCGATATCCCACCACCTTCCTAATTCCGACCACTTTTTATTTTTGTTAATAATTATTTTTTGGAACATACAATTACTCAAAGGTTTATCAGAACATATTTTGCAAGTGTTTATGCTCAAATATTCGAAGTAGCGATTATCTAACTTTCATATGTTGAATTTATAATAAATGATTAATAACGAAAACTTTTCCGTGCAGGGACGGGTTAAGAATATCCCTGCAGCGATACCTCTCGCTTGTCGTAAAAGGCGACTAAAAACAAAGGTAAACAAAAATCACATCTAGACAATTTAGAAAACACCAGGGTGAGCCTAGGGACACATATACCACCATTAAACTGGCCCACAAGTGTACATGCAAATCAGTGGGTTGACACGACTGGAGATCACCGGTGTTGTAAGAGTAAGATCAAACAAAAAAATCTTGAGCATGCCCGTGTCACAAAAAAAAAAAAAAAAAAAAAAACAAAGGCAGGCCGAAAAACAATTGGTGCAAACAAATGCAAAAACACCAGCATTTGATTGGCCTCAGCGATGAAGTAATCCCAAACCGGGAAGCCTGCCGCTACTTTCTGAGGTCAAACCGGCGGATCCCACAAGCGGACCAGTAGGAATGCAGTTAAGTGGGAATGTTATGGTCCTACACTTCTGACCATAACAACGCCGGAAAAAGGAAAAGAAGAAGATTAATAACGAAAACTCAGATCACTGTAGAAAATCATCTGAAAATCTTTAAATTTGGAAATTTTTAAAATAGTTTTCAAGATTTGAGGTTAAAAAGTTTTACTTTTACGTTAGTATGCATCTTTAACTTTAACAAGATACTATGATGATTAATCATTACCTCACTTTATTAAAAAAAAAACAAGAAAATGTTGTGGTCGGAAATGCAACGGAAAAATGCACTTGACCATATTTCCGACCAATGGTCAGTAGTAGGCAAATTACGGGATTTAGGCTATTGACCTATTTCCGACCGGCTTAGGTAGTAGTATGCGAGTCTTTAAGTATTTTTGAAATATCCGTATACTTATTATTTTGTTTAAGGTATTATCGGTATTATCGGCGAAAAATTCTATAAGATATGACGGCACCAATATTTTCTTGTCGGAGAATAATAAAAATTGGAATAGCTCTAGCCAAGTGATATCTCCATGAGATACGACGGCGCCAAAATGTTTGGCGCTATTGTTAGCCTAATGATCGGTTATTTTTCCATAAAAAACAGATAATAAATAATTTAAAGCTGTCTTCTATCCAGGACCGCGTGTAACATAAAAAGATGGATAGTTCTAAGAATTTGTCATTATCAGAAAAGTCTCGTGTCAGGGCGGAACTCTGTTTATCGATATCGAACAATTTTATAGAAAGTGAAAATGAAACATTATTGATGGAAATTGATATCAATGATGACTTTTGGGAAGAGGAGTAATAATTGTATTGAATATTATTATGCCGATTGCAGGAAATGCCGAGAAAGTTACACCTACCAAAACTATTGAAGATTCTAACATCACTCATTTCTAACACCCCGCCATTTAAACATGCACTTTATTGGCCAGAACTTCCACAAAAAAAAGAAAACAGGGAAGAAAATAAACGGAAACACACCAAAAATGATACCAAGTATATGGCATACCAAAACAAAATAAACCTGGAAAAAATTTAAATTGCTGAATCCAAGAAAAGAAGAGCTGAAGAGATTGCTAACAAGATCAATCAGAAATTAGTATTAGAAACAAAGAAGCCAAAAAAACTGTCGAGCCGGAAGAATCATCATCTTACAAAATTGGAGATTTCGTAATTGTCAACTACGAAGGAGAATATTTTCCGGGAACAGTGCTGGAAATCGTCGATGAGCAATTTAAAATCCAAACAATGGCCATGAGCGGCCATTATTGCAAATGGCCAGAAAAAGGGGACATTTGCCAATACTCCATAACTGAAATAGTTTGTAAAACAGACGTTCCGACAATGGTGACAAACCGTGGGACGTATGATGTTCCTAAAATGAAATTAATAAGAAGTCAAAATAATGTATGTATTTAAAATAACTTTTGTAAATTCTAGAAGTTTTATGATAGTGTTATGTAATATTAAAGAATAAATTATTTATTGTTGTGACATGGAAATTTTTTTTTCTGTGAAATATTCGTTTTTTTTATTACAATAATAAATTTTATAAAACAAACTATTTTTACATGTGTTATTATTTAAAATTAAATTATCACCAGTTATAATATATAAGTACATAGTTATTCTTAAATCAGCTTAATTTTGCAATTGATTTTATCTGGTCGGAAATAGGCCTAGTAGTGGTCGGTAATCGGCAGTTCGGGTTTTAGTGGTCGGAAATACGGCCATGCGACAACCTCGAGACACTGAATTTATAAATATTTTTTAAAAACATTTCTCATTAACAAAAAATAACGGGTGATAACATTTTGAATGTTCGAAACATTATACTTTAAGAATCCGTTTTTAGAAATTAATTTCGTTCAATAGTTTTCTCACATTAAATGAAAGAAGAGAAAGAAGTTCAGTGGTCGGAAATAGGCAAGTTTACGTTACAAGCCAAGCTCAACAAACTACAAAGACTAGCTTATATCTGTATTACAGGAGTCATGAGAACAACCCCCACAGCAGCGCAAGAAGACATCACCTACCACCCGTAAACCCCCAACTTAAAATCCTAAAAATACCCCATATAGACAATTCTTTTCCAAGGTATAACTTCAGCCAAAACTTTAAGGTCACAATTCTCTCTCGACACATGGGAGCAAAATAGACCTTCCTTCGATCGTCAATCCTATGTATGGTACACAGATGGATCCAAAACGAACGAAGGTGTTGGGGCTGGAGTATACGGAGCTAACACTGGAACGCACATCTATCACAGCATAGAAAGATATAACTCCGTATTTCAAGCAGAAATATTCGCAATTGAACTCTGCCTCAGAGAAAATATAAACAGAGCTATAACCAATAAAAACATTTATATTCTCTCTGGCAAGGCTGCACCTCTAGCCCTCAAAAGCTACGAAGTCACCTCTTAATGGGCACAGTGGCCATATAGGAAACGAAAAAGCATTAGCAAGAAAAGGCTCTGCATCAACATTCCTGATGCCAACATACCTATCAGCACCATAAAATGCTAAATAAAGGAATGGTTGAGGAACACATCCAACCACTACTGGACACAAACGGAAGGTAGCAGACAAGCCAAGATGTGCCTATCAACCACTTTTCTTAAAAGAACGAAAGAACTCCTTAAACTTTCTAGGTGTCAGGTTCGTATAGTCACAGGATTCCTCACTGGACAACAATCTTAAAACCATGGGCATCACACAAGATGACAGCCGCAGAATGTGTAATGAAGAGGTAGAAACAGCAGAGCACATACTGTGCTACTGTAGCTGCCTCACCAGTACACGACACAAACACCTAGGGAGACATTATCTTGAAGCAGAAGAAATCGCTGCTAGTTCAATCAAAAGCATACATATGTATGTACATACATATTAGGTTTTATCATGAACTCAGGATTTTTGAGTGAACTCTAAATGGGGGACATCACAATAGACCCATCAGATTCTGCAGTGATTAGGTGACCCCAAAACTTTAATCTAAATCTAATATTTCATATATTGTAGTTAAAACTCCGTGATTTTCTGAAATATCAATCTCCGATCATTTCCCAAAAAAATATTAGATATTGGTAAGCTTGTAACGAGGATCAACAAAATATACGTACTAAAGTGCCTCTCTGCCGTAATTTACTGCATAACAACTTGCAAACACTCCGACTAGAACCTTCTTCCAATTATTTCTTAAGCCAGTCAAAAACTTCACTTTCTCCATTCTTAAAGAAAATATTTGTGATTACCGAATATATATATGTGTTTTGAAGCAGAGATCAGAAACCAAGGGGAAGTATGTACATCAGAAACCGAAACATCCGCGAACTCAAAATAGAAGTGACTTATTTGACAGTTTAAAGCTTCGGGATTAACCAAATATGTCAGATACTGCGAATGTTTGAGTATGTCGCTCTCCCTGTTTACATTGGAGTGGGATAACAAGGGTGGACATGAACGTCGTGTTCAAATTTGTCTCTTGGATTTGGAATTTTTGACAAGTGCTCGTGGAACGTTGAATCGGGCCATTTTCGTTTTTAAGAATAAGCAAAGGGAGCAGATAAACAGATGCTGATAATATAGTATATAATGCTTACCCTTCCAAAGTTACCTACAAATAATGATAAAAGTTCAAAAATGAAATGAAATGAGAAACAATTATTTGCTTCAACAGAGAACAACAGTCTAAAGATGGATTTTTGGTGCAAACAACCCTTTCGTCCTCATTTGTTCAAATCGATTCCTCTCTTTTACACAACATACAATATCCACCAATGTGAAAACGTACAAACGTTAACTTTCATGTGGTGATATGTATATGTCAGCTATCACACGTTGTCTCACGAGTCATGGCTCTTTTTCAGATTCCTCTTCCCGATCCTATCCCGTGAGGCGAATGGTATCACACACTGGCTCGTGAGGCATGGGCTCTTTTTCAATTCCTTCTTTCTTCCTCATCCGCTATTTGACAGTTCACTCATTTTTCGTTTTGTATCCGAAGTGCTCGTGTCGGGGTCTAGACTATCATCGTAATTTTTTAATTTGTTAAATTAGTGAACGAAAATGAATTCGCAAAATGTACAGAAATTACTAAAGTGTACGGCATTAGCCATTGAAAATATGGATACAGACAGCAGTGAAGACGAAGTAATAATTTCGAGATCAATCAATTTGGTAGGAGTTGCTTTGGAATCGAAAAGAAGAAAAAAAACGAAAAGCATGGGTTAGCCGTGGAGAAAAGATAGGGGTGAACGAGGTTCATTCAATTTCATTACAAAAGAACTTCAACTAAAAGACAAAGCCTCTTTTTTCAACTACTTGCGCATGGAGGAATCCACATTTAAATTGCTACTGTCATTAATAGAATCCGACATCACAAAGAATAATACTTTAATGAGGGATTCAATTCCACCTGCGGAAAAATTGGCTGCTACTCTGAGGTTTTTGGCAACAGGCGAGTCATTGAAGAGCACCGATTATCAAACAAGATTATCAACAAATAAAATACAACAATATATGTAATTAGAAAATAAATGTCTTTACTTCTTGTATATTGGTATATTGTGGTGTGGATAGAAAATACATATGTTCGGAGGAAGCGTAGCTGGTCGAAACACCACAACTTTGGCTCATATATATCCTCCAAGCCAGATCCACTTTTTTTTACTTTTTTCTAGTTCTTTTAGCTCTCTAGAGAACTGATTTCTTAGAGTGTGGATTTTCTTTTTTATCATTTCGATAGTCACCGAAGGAAAATCACTTCGGAGACTATCGAAAATTGCCTGGTAAGAATCCGACTTTTTACCCTATTTAAGTACTCCCTGCACGTTGTAACGTACAAATTTGGATGCATTTCATATAAAATGATAAGTTGTGATGTTGCATCTCGTGTCCAAAAATTTTCCATCATTTTTAAAAATTTTGTGCTTGAATTTGAAATTTTAGTGCCGACCGATCTCCAACCCACGAGTAACGAAAATGAATGAGAGAAGATTAAGAAATAACGAACAAGAGAAAAGAGAAACGTCAAAAAGAGCCAGAAACAAAATCGCACGCGACTCACCGGGAACTTTATTTTCCATCCCATTTCAGCTCATCTCCTGTCTCTTTTACACTTGTGTGAGCCGTGAGTCGTGAGGTAACGTGTGATAGCCGACTATTAACTTATTCGCACTCACACGATTCGCAGCAAGTATTGTAAGTTCGGTATTACACTCTGCAGCAGTAGCCAAGACTCAAATGAGTATGAAAGAGAGGGTTAAATATACTGGCACAGTGATGACGGGTAGGCTTCTCCGTGCATCATTTTGACATTTCCTTATCTCTTTGATCCATATGTTGCGATCACATGCGTTTCACACTTCTGTATGCATTTTACAAGTAAGTGCGTAGTGTTAGTTTAAAATCGAATGAAACGAAAGATTTTATGTGGCAAAGGAATTGACATGTGAGCTCTTAAATAGTAATGAGATGCATCCAATCCAGTCCAGTAATTCGTTTACCTCCGATTCCATCTTTATTACATAGCTCAACTAAATTATTTTTTTTTTGTTGCCCTGGATGTCTCTGCGGATTTCTATGATTTCAAGTACACAGTTTACGAATATATTTATGAAAGTACTGAATTGGCCCTAGTTTTTAGGATATTGATGTATTCATAATATTAAAAATAATAAACAATTTACGTTGGCTCCTCGAAGCACGAGTTGTTAATAAGCGTTTGGTTTTTGGTTAAAATTCGTTTTGTGCGTATTTTTTAGTGCATACGTACATTACGTGATTGTGCCAGGGACTTTGCACTGAATTCGCCAAAAAAAAAATCATTAATTTAAAAGATTAGGGGACACACAACGAGCATTTGGGTAAGTTACTAATATAGGGCTTAATACTTTGTTTTATTTATTGAATTTTGATTTGAATACTATTTTTTGTTGGTAGAAATATGAGTTCATTGTGAAGAAAATGCAAAGATAGCCATAGTGTATTTTGTTACATTTGTGGTGTTTATAAAACAACATAACAGACACGAAATATCACGGACTTTGTGAAAGAAGTTTTTATCGCTTATTTCAGACTACACATTGAAAAGCGAGATAAATCATGGGTGCCGCATAAAGTTTGTAAATCGTGTGTTGCATCTTAATGTTTATGGAAGAAAGGAGAACCCACGGTTTACATTTTGGTACCGCTATGATCTTAATTGAGCCCAAGAATCATTTCGATGATTACTATTTTTGTGTGGTAGACGTCAAAGGTTTTAATCGAAATAAATCGTGGAAATATCCAACTTTGCAGTCTACAAAATAGGACATTTTGCACACAATGAAGAACCTCCTCGGCCCATTTATGTTTCAAAAGTAGTTTGTATGATTTTAGAATCTATGGTCAATCTATTATCAAACTCACAGCATTCAATCCAATGGAAGTGAGTATAAAGGTGAAACATCGGCACCGCAGTTCTTTTCCCAAAATGGGCTCAGTGATTTCATACGATATTTAAGTTCATCATTCTTGCTTCAAGACTAGAAGAAAATAATTTATTAGAACCAAATATAACAATTACAGCAGAAAGAACAAGAAAAAGTTCAACAACAAAGAGAACAAAGAGAATTTATGTTTTTTCAGTGAAAATGAAAAACTTGTTTACTGTAATAATATTAATCAGTTACTTCTAGATATGGGTTTAAAACAGTACAAATCTATGGATTGGCGACTCCTCATTGATAGCTGTAAAAAGAGTTTAAAATGCCTTCTATCGCACAATCAGGGTAGCTGGGATCGTCAATGATGGCAGACTACTGTTGGGAGTTACAGAGAGATTGTCCGAAAAAAATTACAAAAGAAAATCTTATAAAAGGTGTTTCTCTGAAGTATAACATTATTTGTGCTATTTTTGTTCTCTTTTCACTTCTGTGTAAATTAACATACTAAACATAACGTTAAGTAATATTTTTCAATAAAAAATTGTTTTTATAGAATGTACCTGTTTTATTTTCTCATTTTTTCTGCAATTTATAGTATAATAAGAAAATGAGGATTAAAAAGCAAAATCAAAGCCAATTTGCCAAAAGCATTCATAGTTTCATAAATTGTTGGTGTAAATTTGCTCAAAATTATTATTATATCAAGGGCAACAAGACCACAGTTGACCAGTGTTATAGTATGTATATTCGAACAAATTCCGTTAACAACCGTCGAATTTGAATAGCGCACATCAAGTAAAAAAGAAATGTCAAATTGATGCGCAGCACTGCGAAATAAAGATATGCACCATATAATAATCATTGCACCTCGGAATGTCAGTTCAAAAGTAAATCACCAAGCGTTGTTGGTCAAAAAGATGCTATGTACAATACCTGACTAATTAATACGATATCAGTATCAATCTGAACATCATAAAAAAAAGTCTTACACGAATCTTTACACAGAAAGAGAGGTTAATGTCTCGTTGGCCTCTACTGTCAATCTCATGACACTGCTTTTCATAAAAATAATTTGATAAAACTTTGAAACCCATTTTGTGTAGATCCGTGCCCCGTAAGATTTTCATACTGATATATTATTAAAATTATTAAGACTTAGGAAACAATTGGAAATCAAATAAGTAATTTGATGTAGTAAAAAGAAGATACGAGTATATGTACAATATCATTTTACAGTAGATAACGGATATAAGAAATTCAAAAAATCCAAATGATTTCTTTCTTATATCAGTTTTTTTCTTATAAGCGATGAACGCATATAAGAAAAATAATATCTTATATCAGGAGCACGGATATAAGAACACAAATTTCTTATAAGCAATATAAAAACAAATTTCAATGTAATTAAAAAAGAAAATAAATAGTATTTATTATGAAAAAAGAAAACAATTTTTTCATACAAAAACGAAAAAAAGTAACAATTCACAGCAAGTTAATAACGTAGGTAGGTACATAATTTATATACTATAAGTCTTATAATATGTACATATTATATATTATTTTTTAAAATAGTCAGTTATATTTTTTTGAACGAGTAACTTTTCTGGCGTATTAAAAAGAAATTCTTCAATATTATACAACTGATCATCGTCATTACCCAAATATTGCTTTAACACAAAAAATTCATTTATTGCCTCGTTCCTACTTGGCTTTGTACTTTGAGACATTGCGTCATCTTCTCTATCTCTTCATTTTCAACATATTCTCTTTCATTTAGAATTTCATTCAAAAACTCTACTTCATCCAATTCTCCAAAGCAGTTCATCTGTTCCTCCTCTTCAAAGTCGTTATTGTCTTCGCAATCGCCATCATTTTGGCAAACATCGTCATCAGCTTGTTCTTCATTGTCATTGGCATCCCTTTTCATACCTACTTTTTTGAAACAGTTTTGAAATGTTTGGGGGGTGACAAGCCACCAAGATCTTTTTATAATTTTCAAAGCGTTCAACACATTCATTTCGCGAAGGAATTCCTCTATATGTCTGGCTTCTATTGCCAGGATTTGTTTACGAACTAAACACTTTCGATATTGAGCTTTAAAAGAGAAATATGTAAGCAATAAGAAAAATTATTGGATAGAATAAAGTTCACCCTGATCCAATGGTTGAATGAGACTTGTGGTATTTGCTGGCAAAAAGTTATTTCGATGTTATCAGTTGTGAAATTCAATTTGTGGCAAGATGCGTTATCAATGAATAGCAATATTTTCTTACATTTCCTTGTCATAATATCATCCAATTCTTTTATTATTTCACACCATGACGCACTTGCCATCCATGCCTTTCTGTTAAATTTATATGGAATTGGGAGCAAACCTGTCTCATCCGCGTTGAAAATATCTTCAGAGCCATACCTCCCCAATAAGGATGGCAGAATTGCTTCCTTAAACTCCTCTGCTACTTCGACATAGGCGGAACAGACTTCTCCGTGAATTTTTCTAAAGCTTACGTTTTGATTTCTTTTCCACCGTTGGAGCCAGCCTTGATTGGCGGTGAAGTCTGGGATATTTAGTTCGATGGCAAATTGTTGGGCCTTCTCAAGCAAAATGGGGCCAGTAATTTTGGCATTTTTTCCAGACATTTGCTTAAACCATTTTCCCATAGTTTGGTTTAAAATCTTGTACTTTCCTTTCCGCTCCATTTTTTTGTTTAAATTTTTACAAGTGTACTTATTTTGTTCAATAGTTGCTCCGTTTTTTGAATTTTACACAAAGAGCTTTGGGAGATTTTAAATTGATCTGAAATTTGCTTACGAGATTTGCCACATTTAAGTTCCTCCAATATTTTTATTTTTGTTTGTAATGAAACCGTGTTTCTCTTGAAATTCGACATTATTAGTGTTGGATTATGTACCTACACAAAATTAAAACAAAGAAAACAACCATCAACAGACTTTAAATGAAGAAGAAATTTTTGTGATTGACATGTTGATTCGCTGAAGTGTCATCATTTATTTGTCAGTGCAAGTTTTTTTTGGGTCCTTCCGCATTTTGTGTTTACACTGACATTTTTAATGAAGTTCGACTATGTAATAACACACAAAAAGTAAGCTTTCTTATCAACGTTCTGTTTTTCATACATTTTTTTTATTTTGGTGTTACAAATACAATTTATTATATCCGTTTTTTTTCTTTTAAGAGTTTTTCTTTAATCCGTTTTAATTTACACGGATTTATATGGAAAAAGACACGGTGCATTGCGTTGTGTTTCTTACAAGCGATTTTTTCTTATATGAGATAAGAAAACATTGTTCAGGAGCGAGATAAAACTTCTTGATTTTTGAAAAACCAAAATGTATATTTTATTACAAAATGGACGTGATTTCAGTATTGAATTGAAATGCGTCCCTAATACGACATTATGTTGAAAAGCAACCCGAAAATACGTTCGTAGTGAAATCAATCACCAGCTGCCATTTCATGCTCTTGTTTTTAATAATTTTATGGTGATTGGTCCTGCGTAATCATGAATCAGTGTTGACGGAAGGGTTAAAAGACTGAATTCGACACTGAATCACCCATCAACTAGTGCCTAGTTTCCTTCTGTTTTCATTACGCACCTAAAAATAATGTTTTCCCATTTGAGAGATCTGATGTTGTTTCGAAATTCAATGATTTTGGAGTGCGGGGCTTCTGCACTGACAGGGGTGTGGTGCAATGCTCGAGTTCAAGCTGATGGCATTGGCTTGGTACGAACTGCATTCCAAGTTTAGGCTGATTTCATCATCTGATATTTGGTCTTATTTTGCTTCATGGATGAACGCGATCAACAAATCAAGATCATCCATGTAAATATCTTCCATGTAGAATTTCGATTGGGTCCAGGAATTACGACCAGCAAAGAGTCATAAGGGTTCAGTCCATTAAAATTGTTGAGAAGGGAGAGCCGAAAAAGAACTACGCAGCCTGCTGGAATTAACTCGCACGAAATATATTGCTAGCACGGGCGTGGGTTGTCTTCTAAAATAAAAGAAACTTGTCTTATAATTATTATATCAAATAATTATGAAACGATCAAGTTATTGTCAGATGATAAGCTTATAATGTTATATTTATAGTTTAATTTTTCAATTGTAGATGATATACATAAGTATATCATTTCTATGTTAGTTAATTTGTGAAGTTCCTCTGTACAGAAACGTCAGGGTAAATTGAAAATCACTTTTACCACTTTGTTTTGAGATGTTTGACCCCATCGCAGATGACTTTTCTCACATTTGCTACACATTGGAGATTCATACTATATAACAGCTTGGAAAATATCCTTAAAAATTGATAGCTTGTTTCAATGCCTTGTTGTGACTTTCTGCAAATAAATGGAAAGAAATCCTGCACTGTGACGTTAACTCTTTGTTCGTATATCTATAAATATGTCTAAATGAACTTTCACCCAAATTGAACGCAATTTAGTAGAAGTTTGTTGCTTGAAATTAGACAAGCTTTCTTTTACGTTGGTACGTAGGTGAATAGCTTGCCTCTTCGAAGTATTTATTTTAAGTTTCCAATTATCACAAACCGCTCAAAAATATTTACATATAGCAAATTGCAAACTAGTTCGAACATTGGAACCAATTGAGTCGGATGAATAAATGCATGTGCTGCCAGCACATAATTGAGAAATCAAAAGCATATAAATCAAAAAATGATAGGACCTTGTGGGCATCTGCATTAATTATTATAATTTATTTTCCGTTGTTGGCCCACATCTTTCGATGATTTATCGGTTGTTTTTGCCGTTAACCAATCGTCTGCTGGTGGTTTGTCCAACGATCATATGAGTGAGAAAAAGGTAGGTGTGGTGAATGGTGTGGTGAATGGTGTGGTGAATGGTGTGTGGCAATAATAATGTCAGTATTTAAACAGCTGAGTTGCAAAAGAATGCATTCATTTGAAATTAGTTTCATTTTTTCTATCGATGCAATCAAAACTAAATAACACTGGGATTTAAACAAAAATCGTGTTCACTATTCTTTTAAAGTCAGTGATTGATGCATTCAATATTTCGCAATTATCATTTGTAAAAGTCAACTGAATTTACGTAATATGAATTCAGTTCAGAAGTGAATTCACCTCAATTCGGTTCAAGTCAGTGATTTCAACAAAACATGTTTGAATTCATTTAAAACCAATTGATACTGCAATATTATTTAGTTCTAATACAAAAATGGACTAGAAAAAATGACTATAAGCGAGACTTCTCTTTAATCATTATAACGTTGAGCCACCGATAATGTACTTCTAATTGATTTCTAAGTAATATAATAAGCTTTTTTTCATTTTATTCCAGTTAGTACAATGAGATGAGATGAGAACTTAATCAAACAAATAAAATAATATTTTAGGAACATTGTTATTTATTTTTAATTACGTCAAATGTTCAAATAGTTCATCCGAAAACGCTCCTCGCCGGGGCGTTTTTCAACATTTTTTCACGGCGGCTGAAGAAGAATGGGATGTGGTATTTAAGAGCAGTTGTTCTTAATCTCCGGTAACGATCCAATAATATGAGCCTGTTGCAGGACCTGCCAGATAAGCATATAACTCATCAGATTTTGTATTTGTGTTTTTTATTATTAGAGTTTTCTAATAATTGATCTCGAAATCAAAATATTATGCATAACAATTTATTCTTCAAATTGTATGTAAACATATCCGTACCCGTCATTAAAAAGTCAAAAAAAGGAAGTTCAGCGTTGTCTGAAAGTGATGATGGAGCAGCAGAGCTATCGTCAATATATGACCATATATAGCCTCTTTTACCAAAGAGGTAATTGACATGATTTTTCGTTCCGTAAATGACGGGTTTGAGGACAAGATCCATTTCATCTTCACTGGCGGGCTAAGCACTGAAGCAATAATAGTGCCATTAACTAAATAAGGTGGAAATCTTTTTGTCAGCTCGTCTTCTAATTTGTTGGCAATGTCATGAGCAATTAACCTTAATGTCTTGTTAAGAACATTTTTTTAAAATTTAGTCCTCAAAGTTGCTAAAGTAGGAATAAGGTCACCGTATACCATCCCATTTTCTCGTTGAAGAAGTCAATTGATTCTGAAATCGGCTTTAGCAATTCAATGAAACATTCAAATAGTCTAATTACTGTTCAAAAATTATCTGTAATCCTAAGTTGCTACAGAGTTCACCAAGCTTTTGTTTATGTAATAGCATATCTTTAAATGAATCATCTAGTCGCTGAAGGAACCTAAAGACCTAAAATTGATAAAATTTGCTCTGAGCTTTTACATTACTCCACAAGCTTTAGACTTTTTGCAATATCTTTAAAAAATAAAGTATGATTGAATTAAAGACTATAACATACTTAATAATATAGAAGTACCTACCTTTTAATTTTTCCTATAAATTGATTGGCCTTTTAAAATACCAATAAAATCAGTAGATGCTAACAAATTCAAGGTATGAGTCACACATCGTATATGTTATGGCAATGATATTTCAAAAACATTATTTTGAAACTTGAGTTCTTCCAGCTCAATACCATCCTCAAAACGAGGCCAGCAAATTCTCTAAAAGCTTTGACCAGATTTGATCCGTTGTCACTCTCCATTGTTGGAGTTAAAGCCAACTTTTTTATGCACCTGTAGAATTATATTATTTATGCAATCATATGCATGTGACTCTGAAAACCGCCTACATGCCAAAGCAACTGGCTTCTTTTTCATCTATTATCATCAATCCAGTGGCAAATATATCCAAAGGAACTTCGGTGTTTGGTTGACCAAACATCTGTTGTTGTGTATGTATACATCTGCTGGGACAGCTGAATTTTTGAACATAGAGAAATAATTTTCTTCAATAAATTTCGACGCTGTTGTTCACCTTATGACTTTTAAATAAGAATTGGCAAACCTCAAAAGTATCTTCAACAGTATATACAGGCAAGGTGTTATTGGTAATAAACTGAATAAGGAGTTCTTCAAATCGGGCTTACTTTGATCGCTAATATTTTATAGTTGCGCGTTTCAAATCGAGGTATTTTTGATATGAATCAGAATGTTTCATCTTTAAATATCTGATTATGATGATATGATTTTCTGTTTTATTAAGCTACATAAAGAATAAAATGTACTGACAAGAAGCTATATTGTAAACTATTTTTAACTCGATCTCAACTTAATTGGTTAAAAAAATTGGTCATTTTTAAAATTAATTTAAACTCAAAGTCAAATAATTGTACAAATACAATACTTGTTCGAAATTGTTTAATAGATGTACCTACATACCTGTTTCAAGATCTTAAAACAATGTTCGCCAAAAGTAATGCTTTCACTATTAAAATCGCTTACCGATGTCGAACGATGAGCTTCGTTTTTTCGTTCACCAATTTTGCCCTGTTGTTGTGTGATGAGGTTTCTTTTTCCACTTTCCTATTACTATAAACACGTTTGGGATCATACACAAACTCATCTGATGAAAATTTACTTTCCGTATCCATTTTATATATGTATTTCGATGTAGCTCGTTAACTACTAACGCCCAACTGTAATTGGGTAAATAACTCATAAAAACACTTTTAGTAAACACGAATCATTCTAAATTTGTAACGGATTCTTAATTTTAATTTATAATGATTGTATTCATAATGTTGTTTATGAAAATGTAAGTCACCATTCACCAATACTTTATATGAATATCATAATGAGGGCAGTGCATGTGACTTAATTGGTTCATCTTTCATTGTCAACCTCCGATTTTCCCTATGTTACACATTGTTTTCTTCATTTAATACATCTACTCTCATATATGAAGCTATAATTTTGCAAATTAAATACTTGGATTTGTTTTTCTTTAAGTACCTCAAAACCTCTTTTAATAAACATTATTAACTGGATTTAAAAAAGTGTGTGTTATTTTTGATTCCCCCCTTCCTTCACCCTACATTACTGCAAATAGCAATGAAAAAAAAAGAATCCATTTTAACTTTTTTCACATTTAATGCGTTAGTTACTGAAGTCTAAAGAATGGTGACCTATAGTTTTATTAAATCGCAGTCTTCTTTACCACAAGGACTTCAAATCATTCTGGATGAATTCAATAGAATTACACCTAAACCTAAAGGTTTAATTCTTTTACAACTCTGCTAAACAGCACTCGAGGTGAATTGTTCAATTCTTGTAATGTTAAAAAAATATACAACAAAGAACATGCAATGAATTTGTAATGAGTTGGTATTATTGAGATTGGCACTACTAAAATATGGTAGCTATGAAATACCAATCTATTAAAACTCAGCAATGGGATACGAACCATATCGTATGTTCAACGCCAAATGATTGTGGAAGCACTAACCGCGGCGAATCTAGAATTCGAAGAATTGCGGTCATTGTAAAGGGTCCGCCAAATAATGTTTTTTTTTTTTGAAAATGCTATAAAAAAAACTACTGAATATTTTCTCAAATTTCTTTTTTTATTTGAAAGTACAATCCTTCCGGTTAATAATGGAAAATAATTTCATTCAAATGGCTGCCTCGGCTGGCCATGCAGTAGCCTACACGATCGGTCCAATTTTTAAGCACATTATCGATTGTGTGCAGCTGTATTTCACCAATGGCTTCACGAATATTGTCCTTTAAAGCGTCAATTGTCTCTGGCTTGTCGGCGTAACACTTATCTTTGACGGCACCCCACAAACAAAAGTCCAACGGTGTCAAATCGCAGCTCCGAGGTGGCCAAACGACATCAGCTCTGCGGCTGATAATGCGATCTTCAAAAACAGGGCGCAAAACATCGAGTGTAGCTTCGGCTGTGTGGCACGTAGCGCCGTCCTGTTGAAACCAAATGTTGCGAATATCCTCCTCTTCAATTTTTGTGAACAAAAGTTTGTTCAACATGGCCCGATAACGATCGCCATTGACTGTAACGGCCACTCCTTGCTCATTTTCGAATAAAAATGGCCCAATTATGCCTCTGGACCAAAATCCACACCAAACAGTGGCTCGTTTTGGGTGCACCGGCTTTTCAATGTATGCGTGTGGGTTTTCTGTGCCCCAAATGCGACAATTTTGCTTGTTTACATACCCGCCAAGATCAAAATGAGCTTCATCTGAAAAGATGATTTTTTTGCCAAAATCGGCATCTTCTGTAAGTCGATCGCAGGCCCACTTAGCGAAGCGAAAACGCATTGGATGGTCAGTTGACTTCAACTCCTGAACCAATTGGACTTTGTATGGCGTCATACCAAGGTCTGTATGCAAAATTCGTCTCAATGATGTCTCCGAAATGTTCAATTGTTGAGAATGACGGTGAATTGATGTTGATGGCGCTTCACGCACACTTTCTGCCGCAGCAGCAATATTCTCGGGTGTACGCACTGTTTTTGGCTTTTCACGCTTTGGTTTATCGATGAGGATGCCAGTTTCTTTCACTTTTTTCACAAGATAACGAACATACGGAGCTGACGGTGCTTCTCTTCTTCCAAAATCCGTACGCAATTTTCGCACACATTCTGCAACATTACCATGATTTTCAAAGTAATGTCGCAATATTTCCCAGCGTTGTATACACAACCATATTCGATCAGCGGAAGGATAAAACTAATTATCTGTCAAATCAGATATGAGCTAAGTGTTACCATTCACGAAATAAGCACTACTTGAAAAAAAAACGTTAGATGGCGGACCCTGTATAATGCGCTGAGAACGGAGGATAGACCAGAAGATACGAACCGACGCCATGCAGAAGACAGCCGGCGCCTTGATTAAGATGACCGCCGCAACGACGACCGCCACCTCGACAATGACCATCGCCGCAAAAATATGTGTGCTGTTAATAATGAGCTGGAGAGAATCGAGAAAGAGATTCTCCTACTTCGCAGGAGGAAGAAACTTAAGGAACTAAGGGAAGAAACGGCCGTCTCCCAGAAGCTCGATTTTATTGCTTTTAAAGCTATGGTCCACCCATCAAGTTGGGATGACCAGTACGACATTAAAAAATGGATCAATGACAAAGAGGATGCGGTCAACACGTGGCGATGTGGAGAATTCGATTGCAGAGAGAGGGAGAAGTTTGTGAGTGTGCGACGCATGATTACAGGCACGGCAAGATTATCCGTATGCGGCCCTTAAGGAGGCGTGAGTGGAAGAGTTTGGTCGCACATATTCAATGAATGAGGTATTTCAGCAGTTTCGTGTAAGAACCTTGAAGCCTACCTAGTCGGTCATGAGATACGTCTTGGAAATGCAGGAGATCGCGTCGCACGCTAATATCCTTTTGGCCGATGTCATCGAATGCATCATCGATGGACTAAACGACCGGAGCAGTAATGTCGCAGTACTGTTGGGGGCTACGTCAATGAAGCAACTGAAGTTCAACCAGAAACCAAACACCGCCGCTGTTTCGGTTGGGGTTGCGAACACGTCGGTGGAAAATGCGAGATGCTACATTTACTCACAGTTTGGGCACTACCAGAGCCAGTGTGCGAAACCGATGCTTCGTGAGCTTTGTCATGCTTTGTGTGCTTTGTAATGCTTTGTGTGCTTTGTCATGCTTTGTGTGCTTAATCATGCTTTGTGTACCATGAACAAATATCCATGGAGTGTCGTGGAAATAGGGTAGAAACTTCGTGCATATCAAATAGTAATTTCTGCCTACTGTAATCAGCGAAATAAGTACACTGACGCAAGAATTTCGTTATATCTTTTAATTCCGGTGGTCCCAATAGTATTATTAAAAAGCCGCTTCTCCCCTATGTTAGTGGAAAAAAATTAACTAACGCAACTCAGAGGACTCGGAAACGGACGTCTTAGTATGTGCTAATATTACTTATATGCAAAGTAATGTTTCGCGGTAGATTTGTAACTCACACCTTTTTGATTATCCCAGATGAGGAACTGATTTTACCGATATTAGTGGGGCTTGACACTTTGCTAAGTTCAGTATATATCTGTGCCGATTGATAGAAAAATGAGGATGAGGGTTGGTTATAGAGCTCTAAATAAACATACAGTGAGGATTAATTTTACTCTGCCGCTGATCGAAGACTGTTAAAATTGTATACAAATAAGAAAATGTTTACAACCTTACACCTTAAAGAGGGATTTCATCACATAAGAATTGCCGAACGATCCATTAAGTACATCGCCTTTGTCACTCCTTTTGGCCAGTTTGAATATGTATTTATGTCCTTTGGTCGGAACAATGCGCCCGCTGTCTTTCAGGTATACATTTATTTAACATTCAAACCACTGATTGACAACGTACTAATAATTGATTATTTGGACATATGTCGTACTACGCTGATTTGGACACACATAATAATATTCTGATTGAGGACCTTAGATTCTTAAGAGAGGCTAGAATAGAGTTGAATTTGAAAAAATGTAAATTTGTTTATGACATATTTGTTTATTTAGGTTATTGTGTAAGTGAAAAGGGATCCGTCCTAATGATGATCATCTTGAGGCCATCCTGGTATCCTATGCCCAGAATAAGATTTTCAGGGATGTATGGAGCTGTTTTCTTATTTCCGCCGTTTTGTCCCAGGATTTTCTTGTATTGCCACAGATAAATCTTCTGAAGAAAGATACAAAATTCGTTTCGTCAGACGAATGTGTTATTGCTTTGAGACACTACGAAGTAAATTGGCTTCCGCACCAATATTAGCGACCTAGATCTAAAACGCCGAGTTAGTAAAACGAAGGAAATTTTTTTTTTTATAATTCGTGCAGGTTCAAGAGTGTACACTCTTATGGTGTTTGTCACACAACCTGGGCAGGGTCAGATGGTTTGTGTCGAAGTTTCGTTCACTACTCTCCGGGGGTGATTGTCTTAGATAGGATGAGGGATTCGACTTAATTAGTTGGGTTGGTTGTAGTTCACAGTACTATTTTGTTTCCATGCCATAAGGTGTTACATTGGAAACGCACACACAGAATCTTCTTCTTTTCCTTTTTATCCCGGCGTCGTTATGGTCAGAAGTGTAGGACCATAACCTTCCCACTTAACTGCATTCCTACTGGTCCGCTTGTGGGGTCCGCCGGTTTGACCTCTGAAAGTAGCGGCAGGCTTCCCGGTTTGGGATTACTTCATCGCTGAGGCCAATCAAATGCTGGTGTTTTTGCATTTGTTTGCACCAATTGTTTTTCGGCCTGCCTTTTTTGCGTGTTGAAATTGGAATGTTGATTGATAACGCCTTTTGGACGGGGTTCAAAGGATCTCTCCTTTGAACATGGCAATACCAACTGAGTCGGTCGCGCTCTATATTTCTTGTGATGGTTTCTTTTACGTGGAGGCTTCCTCGGATCTTTGAACTTCTAATTCTGTCACGCTTTGTTACTCCCGCTGTCATGCGAAGCATCTTCATCTCAGTTGCCGTTAATTTGCTCTCATACTTTTTGTGCACTGTCCAGCATTGTGAACCGTATGTGAGCGCCGGACGTACAACTGAAGTGTAGAGCCTTCCTTTCAGCTTAGGGGGCATTTTTCGATCACAGAAGATGGCGGAGTTTTCCCGCCACTTCATCCACCCTACGCTTACGCGATGTTTGATGTCGTCATCACAAGTTGCTTCTCTATTAATCATAGATCCCAGATATTTAAACTTTTCACACTTGGGAAGCACTCTTCCATTCAAGTAAATGTCTGGAATAGGCTGATGAGGGTCAGAGAACGGGCAGCACAGATACTCTGTCTTCTTTGAACTAATACGATACCCGTGTCCCTCAAAAATGTCCACCCACACATCAAGTGCTCGTTGTAGGGACGCCTGATCATCACTTATAATGGCCCCATCGTCAGCAAAGAATAGCTGGTGCACATTGGGGTCCGTCACTTTTCCTTCAAGCAAGCAATCAAGGACTGCTATAAAAAGCAGTGGGCTGAGGACGCTCCCTTGGTGTACACCGACTTTGATTGCGAACTCTTCGGTGACTCCTGCGGTGCATCTTACTCTTGTCGTTGCTCTCTCGTACATGTCCATAATCACTCGCACGTAGGTTTCAGGAACTCCTTTTTGTCTTAGCGCTACCCATAAAAGATCTCTTGGTTGCCGGTCAAAGGCCTTCTCGAAATCAACCAACACCATATGCAAGTCCTTTGAAGAATCACGATGCTTTTCCATCATGATCCTTATACTTTGGATTGCATCTGTTGTTGATTTACCCGAGACAAACCCGCACTGGTCATCAGATAGTCGTATTATTTTTCGCAGTCGGCTATCTAATACCCGTTCAACGATCTTCATGGTGTGCGACATCAGCTTGACAGAACGGTAGTTATCACAATTTCGCGCATCACCCTTTCCTTTGTGCAATGGAAGAAGATAGCTTTCCCTCCATTGATTAGGCATAGTGTCGCCTCTCATAAGTTTGGAGATAAGAACCATGAGCCATCTAGACCCGATGTCTCCCATCTTTTTCCAGAACTCAGAGGGTATCCCGTCCGGCCCAACAGCTTTTCTTTTCTTGGAGTTTTTAACCGCGTACCGAACTTCTTCGACTGTGATTTCGGCATGATTCGGGGCGGCTCTTGGAAAGTACACTCGGGGAAACTGTTCGTTCAGAAGTTCCTCGCAATACTGTCGCCATCTGTGGAGAATTTTTTCGTCTTCCACAAGGACTTGGCCTTCAGCATTGTTAATAAACTTTGGGAAACGAATCTCCTGAGCATTTCATCTTCTCTGGGCGGCTATCTTAAAGATATTTGCTCCTTTGTTCAAATTGCTTTGTCGAAGCTCCTGGGTAGCCTGGTTCCTGTCAGACGCGGAAGACGATATTTCTTCCAACTCCTGATAGAGGCCTTCCAAGCTTTTCGCTTTGAATTCGGCGCACTTTTTCTTCGCGATATCTTTGCAATATCTATATACCTTTTCACGGCGAGCTTTTTCCTCTCTATTAGTAGAAGAGCACTTTGACCAAGCTTGGCTTCGTCTGTCCACCGCCAGGTTTCTTTTGCGTGTTGGCAGGGGCCTATATGTGTTCCGAGCAGTGATCTGGCTTTCTCCAGGCCAGATTGTTGTAGGGAATCCCACATGTCTTGTGCTCTGCACTCCTCATTACCGACCTCATCGATAATGGAAGAAAGGTAGTTTTCCATGTTGGTAATAAAAGCTTCGCCTTTTCCTTTATCCAGCTTATACCACTTTATTCTCTCAGACACCTTCGTTTGCTGCTTTGACTTCTTACTCGCCTCCATAAACAATTCAGTCAGGAGGAGACGGTGTTGAGGGGCAATCGCGCCTCCCAGGATCACTTTGCAATCTTTAACTCGTGGCTTCATGAAACCGGATACCAAATGATAGTCTATTTGAGTTTCATTTCCGCCGCTGCTATAAGTGATCAGGTGCCGGCTTTGTTTGACGAACATGGTATTTAGCACTATAAGACCATACGACTTGCACATGTTTAGGATATCTTCACCTGAAGAGTTCCTGGTGCCGTATCCCAGCCCTCCGTGGTAGTCTTCATAGTCTTCACTTGTCTTCCCGACATGTCCGTTTAAATCTCCCCCAACAAACAAAGCTCTTCCTTTGGGATGATTTTGACAAGGTTGTGGAAATCTAGCCAGAATGCATCTTTTTCTTTTTGTTCGCATCCTACTTGAGGGGCATATGCGCTTACGATGTTCCACACCTCACCATGCATCACCAATTTGAGAGCCATCAAACGGTCACTGGACTTTGAAATGGTTAAGACGTTGCCAAGTAACTCTGCCGCAAGGATGATGGCGATTCCGTTTTTTCCTTGTTCCAATCCATAGTAAAACATCTTGTAGGCTTTTGTTTTAACGTCCAAGAAACGTGCCCGATTACCGGTGTTTCGCCATTTCGTCTCTTGTACGCACAGGATGTCTACTCGCCTTCTAACCATCATTTCTTCAAGCTCATAGCTGCGCCCACTCATGCTTCCAACGTTCCAACTCGCGACTCTTAAATGTGGCTTACGCCGTTGCATTACTTTGCTATCCCCCGGAAATCCTATAGCTCTGACCCGAGCATTTCTGCTCGTCCCAGGATCACGACCATTAGTAGTGCCTGGCGGGGTAGTGCTTTTCCTTTTAGCGTTCTTTTCCATAATGCTACGGTTTGACCGTTTTCATTCTTCCCTTCCTTTTTGACACGGGCATGCTCCAGATTTTTAATTTTTTTTTTTGATTGATCTTACTCTTACAACACCGGTGATCTCCAGTCGTGTCAACCCACTGATTTGCATGCACACTTGTGGGGCAGTTTAATGGTGGTATGTGTGTCCCTAGGCTCACCTTGGTGTTTTCTAAATTGCCTAGATGTGAGTTTTGTTTGCCTTTGTTTAGTCGCCTTTTACGACAAGCGATAGGTATCGCTGCAGGGATATTCTTAACCCGTCCCTGCACGAAACGCACACACAGAATATTGTAACAAATGTGTTACGCTTGGCTGAACACGCCCCACGTAGTTAGCCACGTTCTCAAACATGACAACTGTCACTTGGTTGGTGCGGTTATTCTGGATTGACAGAGCATTGAGAATTGAACCGAAATAAAGAATTTTATTAAAGAACTCTCTACCTTTTGTTTCAAAGTAATTTCCCGAGGCCACCCCCTCTAGGATAAATACAAAATTTATAACATTGGTGTCAGAAGTGGGATCCTTGAGTTGATTTGTCGGAGGAGATTACTCAAAAACTTGAGAAATTTCTCACGCAATTAACCTCACTAAGTGAAAGTGTGGACCGTCAAAATTCGGAAATCGCCCAATTAAAAAAAGATCAGCAACGGCAAATGGAGGAATGGCGCACCATGGGAAGCAGCACTTTCGTTGATAAGGTGTTCCAGTGCTCAACTCCACAGGGAGACAACGCCATGGAAAAGACAGCAATCGCCCAAGAAAACGCACCCGTGGAGATAACCTCTGCCATTACTTCTCAACAAAGTGCGGTTGCATGTGCTGGTCAGTCGGACTCTTCCAGCAGCTATCACGTTAGAATTGATCCACAGCCTTTTGACAGTCAAATAACTGACTGGCGCGAATACAAAATTAAATTCGACATCGTCGCTGGAATAACAAGCGGAAGGCACAAGTACTTGCATCTTTACTTCGCGGGGAAGCGGTATCGATTCTGGGAAATCTAAGCACGGAGGATCGGGCGGACTACGACAAACTTACATCGGCTTTGCAGCTAAGGTTTATTTCCCAACAAAAACATGTTTCTCATGCGACATTTCGTTCCAGACGCCAAAGGCAACGAGAAGAACTTGGTGCATTTGCCAGCGATATTCAGCGACTTACTCGAATAGTATTCGGCGACTGTCCACCTGAGGCTCAAGAACGTATTTCAGTAATGCAGTTCGTAGATGGAATTTCCGACCGCTCAGTTCAGGCTGCTGTTCGAATGGGAGACCCAAGAACTATGATCGACGCAGTGAATAAAGCTATCGCCGCTGAGGCAGCCCATCTCGCCACGCAAACCAGTTACCTATCTCGATCCGTTGAGGTCGCAATCGATGTGCCCCAGCCGCGTAGCCACGACCGCAATCAACGATCACGAGGAAATCAAAACTTCGCAAATGGCGAGGGTTCAAATCAATTTGAAAATGTGGTCCCGGAATCGGGAAACGCTCAGCCGTCAGTGCCGAGGGGCTAACGCTGACGAAGTCCAAAGGCCCCCAAATATACAATGTCCATTGTGATAGTCAAGCTGGTGGATTTACCATTCCGGTAGTACTTGGTCGTGTTCCATGTCAGATGCTCGTTGATACTGGATCTTCGGTCACGCTGGTGCATCGAGACGTCATACCTTCCAACGCCCAACTTCAGCCAGGAAAGTCCATAATTCAAACTTTATGTGGAAGCACCTTTCATATTTCGCAAGAGTGGCGTACGTTGATTCAAATTGGCAAGTTCAAACGTCGAATAAAAATCATGGTGGTCGATCTTCCCCTTCCCGCCAATAGCCAAGGTATTCTTGGAATGGATGTTTTGAAAGCTTCCAAGAGCATCCTAGACTTTTCATGCAACGTTATATCCATAGGAAGTAACAGGATTGCTCTGAGCAATGAATTCAGTACACCCTCAGCTGAGCCATCTCGTGAACCAGCTAAGCAATCGGTTCGAGCTGTGTTTCTTCGAACATCTGACTCAGTCTTGATACCGCCCAGAAAAGAAACGTTTATTTCCACAAATACTTCCAGTGCAGGACCAATAGAAGGCCTTGTTTCTCCTTTTGGGGATGATTTGCCAAAAGGGATTTTAGTTGGAAAGACTTTGACCTGTAACCAGAACGGAGCTGTTTTAGTACGAGTTGTCAACCTCGCCGATCATGCTGTTACCCTTCCTCGTAATACTCCAGTAGCTACGTTCGAAGAAACCGTGGAAACAGAGGAGCTTACTTCAGGAAATTGTGCATTACCGTCTCATGTGGATGATCTGCTCTTCAAGTCTCAAGTTCACCTTCAGCCAACGCAAATTAAATTGGCGCGGTGCTTACTTAATGACTTTTGCGACATTTTCTCCAGTGGTCCTAATGATCTGGGTAGAACCGGCGTAGCGCAGCATAAAATAGATGTAGGTGCAGCGAAGCCTATTAAACAACCGCCATGTAGGTTGCATAATTGAAAAGATGTTGGCAAGCGATATCATTGAACCATCTACCAGCCCATGGGCATCACCCATTGTAATGGTAAAAAAAAAAGATAGCTCCACGCGCTTCTGTGTGGATTACCGCAAACTGAACAATGTGACTATAAAGGACTCCTTTCCTTGCCCCGAATTGACGACACCTTAAGCGCCGTAGCTGGCTCCGTTTGGTTTAGTACGGTTGATTGTCAGTCTGGCTACTGGCAGGTAGAAATGTGCCCAGGTGACCGGGAGAAAACAGCGTTTGTGACCAGAGATGGTTTGTGGCAATTCAAGGTTATGAGCTTCGGTTTGACTAATGCACCTGCGACATTTGAAAGATTGATGTCAATTGTGCTGAGAGGATTACCCCTGGATACTTGTCTGGTGTATTTGGACGATATCCTGATTCACGGTAAGAGTTTTGAAGAGATGCTCTCTAACTTATATTCTGTTTTCAGTCGTTTGAGGGAAGCAGGGCTAAAAATAAATCCTACCAAATGCAATTTATTCCAAAAAGAGGTCTGTTTCCTGGGACATGTGGTTAGTGAGGCAGGAGTGTCACCCGATCCTGCTAAAATTGAGGCGGTGCGGACTTGGCCGATACCAAAAAACGTAACAGAAGTCAGAAGCTGTATTGGACTATGTACGTACTACCGCCAGTTCGTACCCCGATTCGCTGAAATAGCCCGGCCCCTACACCGATTAACCGAAAAAAATATTGCATTTGATTGGACTGCTGACTGTGATGCTGCATATAACTTATTGAAGAAATGCCTTACAACACCTCCGATTTTGGGTCATGTTCGTCCTGATGCTGATTTTGTGCTGGACACTGACGCTTACGACCATGGAATAGGAGCTGTATTGTCGCAGATTCATGATGGAAAGGAGAGAGTTATCGCATACTATAGTAGAGCACTCAGCAAACCCGAACGCAATTACTGCACCACCCGCAAAGAATTGTTGGCTATGATTAAGGCAATAGAACATTTCCACGTTTACCTTTGTGGGCGAGAATTCTTGGTTCGTACCGATCATGCTGCTCTTAACTGGTTGCTGTCCTTCAAGAATCCTGAGGGTCAACTTGCCCGTTGGCTAGAACGCATCCAACAATACGACTTTAAAATACAGCATCGCGCCGGCAAAGCCCATCTCAATGCTGACGTTCTTTCGCGCCGACCATGCGCTGATCAAGTGTGTCACCATTGCGAGTCCAAGGAAGCGAATTACAGCGTCGACGAAAAGCATCCCGTAAATATACTTCTCCAAGTTGATGGCGAACTGGCCCCCGACAAGCTTAAGCATGCTCAGGAGAACGACAGCATTTTGAAGCTCGTCATTCAGTGGGTCGAAGCGGGTACGCGCCCTAGTTGGAACAACGTCTCCGGAGGCAACAATCTGTTGAAAGCATACTGGGCCCAGTTTGCCGCTTTATGTTTAGTAAACCAAATGCTTTGCAAAAAGTGGGTGCCCAATACGTCTACGCAGCCAGAACGAATGTTGCCCATCGTCCCAAAATCATTGACTAGCGAGGTAATCAAAATGTTTCATGACACTCCGTTTGGTGGTCACTTTGGTTCCAATAAAACGTTCGAGAAAATCAGATCCCGATTTTACTGGGTCGGAGCCAGAAAAGATGTCGAGCAGTACTGTGCCGAATGCGATATCTGTGCATCAAGAAGAAGTCTATCTGTCTAGTGAGCCCTTCCAACGAGTAGCAGTTGACATCCTTGGTCCGCTACCATCTACTAAACGGGGAAATAAATATGTGATGGTCTTTATGGATTATTTCACCAAGTGGGTCGAGTTATTACCACTCGTGGACCAGACAGCGGATACTGTTGCTCAGACGCTAGTGAAGGAAGTCTTTTGTAGATTCGGAACGCCGCTGGAGCTGCATTCGGATCAAGGCCGTAATTTCGAAGCGGAAACATTTCAAAACGTGATGGGGCTTATGGGTATTCACAAAACAAGAACTACTCCGTTACATCCGCAATCTGACGGTCTTGTTGAACGAATGAATAAAACTGTGTTGCACTATCTTTCTAAGTTCGTTAGCGACAAACAAGATGACTGGGACGACTTTTTGCCTTTGTTTGCCATGGCATATCGAGCGTCGCAGCAGGAATCAATTAAGCAGTCACCTTTTACTATGCTTTTTGGCAGAGAAATGCGATTGCCTTCAGATTTGCTTTTCGGAGCGCCGCCTGGCGAGGTTTCTTTATGCGGTTATGCGAAGCAGCTACAGGAACAGTTACAGGAGGTGTACGAACGAGCCAGGCACGAAATGCATCGAGCAGCCAAACGGATGAAAACCAGATACGACATTACTTCCAACTTTCCCCGCTTTAGGCCAGGAGATTTTGTCTGGTTTCATAACCCCAGAAGGAAGGTCCGTGTATCTCCGAAGCTTCAGTCTGATTGGGAGGGCCCTTATCGCGTTCTGGATGTAATCACCGATGTGACTTTCAAAATTCAAAGGAAGCCGAGGACCAAGCCAAGGATTGTGCACATTGATCGCCTTGCCGAGTACCGAGGAAATAATTTTCAAGCATGGGGACCCGTAACCAAGGTGCCTGATAGAAGTGCTTTAGTCCAAGGAGGGGAGAGTGTAACAAATGTGTTACGCTTGGCTGAACACACCCCACGTAGTTAGCCACGTTCTCAAACATGACAACTGTCACTTGGTTGGTGCGGTTATTCTGGATTGATAGAGCATTGAGAATTGAACCGAAATAAAGAATTTTATTAAAGAACTCTCTACCTTTTGTTTCAAAGTAATTTCCCGAGGCCACCCCCTCTAGGATAAATACAAAATTTATAACAATATGAATTTCGAAATGATCTCTCGTTCACAACTGATGTTGTTGCACAGTTTTTCCGTATAGAAATTGTTCTTGGCTATGGACAGACTTGAACCAAAGACCTTCCGATCAACAGTCGGTGATGATTACCATCGCAGCACGACCACGAATATTTCACCCAGTGGCGTTTTTCTCTAAGAAAGTTTCTGAATCAGAATCTAAATTCATTAATTTTGAATTAGAGACGTTGGCAGTCCATCACACCTTTGCTTATCTTGATCGGCTGCCGTTCACTAATGTAACAGATTGCGAAACCCTCACACAAACATTAAGGAAGAAAGACGAGAACGCGCCAGTGACCAAGTGGGCTCTTATGTTTGAGAACTACAACTACCGGATGCAACATAGAAAAAGCGAACGATTGGCGCACGTAGATGCGCTTAGTCGAGTACATACTGCGGCTGCATTGACTATCTAAGAGCCAGGTAAACGGCTAGCACGGTTATGTGCTAGAAAATGGGTTAGTTTTACGTGCAAAGACGTCAATTGTGAATTCTGGGAGATCTTGAAGAGAATGTCATGCGAGTAGATCATGAGAAATGTGGACACCAACGTATTGAAAAGTGCGCTAGTCAGATCCTCAAACACTACCGGATCCCTAATTTCAAGAGAAAGTTAAATTAGTTTGTAAGGAATTGTTTCAAGTGTATTTTCCATTCAGTGCCTTGTAGGAACATCGATCGGAACCTGTACAGTATCGAAAAGTGTGCGGAACCCTTTGACACTGTGCATGTAGACCACTTCGGTCTGCTCCTGTTCGAGAAGTAAATACATCTTTGTCGTGATAGATGCTTTCACAAGTATGTGAAACTGTATGCCGTCAATACACCCGGGGCGAAAGAAACGATTGGTGCTTGGAAATATACTTCAATTTTATAGTCGACCACGTAGGTTAGTTAGTGACCGTGGTACTAGCTACGTCACAGGAGTTTGGTGGTTTTGTGAGAAAGTTTAATACCAAGCACGTCAAGATAGCAGTAGGACCCCCGCAGTCAAATGGTCAGGTCGAGCGCAGGAGCCGTGCACCAAAAGCGATGCTAGTGATGTTAGTCGCACTCATTACACTAGCACGCGAAGATATCACCCAGTACGCTGATGTTTGGAGTCGAGCAGAACAGTTGTGTTGTCGGCTAGCTGACAGAGTATTTGAATGAAATGTACACTGATAGAGAAATAATCGATTTGGCAAAGTTAATGGATCAAGCTTCTGGAGCCATTAAGAGATCTCAGCAGTACAGTTCGAACTGTTTCGATGATCGTCATACGCTGGCAAAATAGTTCGACGTCGGTGAATATGTTGTAATATATAGTGTAGCGGCCCATATATAGTGCAAAAGAAGGAAATGACCGCTATGTAAGAGAAGAAATCGAGGGATGTCAAGTGACGGCTGCAATATCATGGTGTACTAGATTCAAGTAGGATGAAAAAGTGGGTTGAATCTTGGGAGGAAATCGGAGTTGAGGGTTTGGCTCCGGAAGGCAACACTTGGATTTAGATTAGGCAGTAGGAGGGCCGAAATGTAATGAATTTGGAATGAGTTAGTATTATTGAGATCAGCACAAATAAAATATAGTAACTATTTATGAAATGTAAAATACAGTTCAGTGTGTTCTCCTGACGGTTTTTTAAAGCATTTCGTGGTGAATCCGCCATTATCTTTTGGACGACTGGAGAGAGAACACGGTAGAAAAAAGGAATTGGATTAAATTAAAATTAAATAAATCGTAAATTTATTTTATACATCTATTAAAAACTTATCTTTAAATGTGTGCTGTTACGTTTTTTCTTGTCTTTAGTGAATTTTGTAAATGGTAAGATGGTTGACATGCAACGGAGCTATGCATTTTGAATGCAGCTCTTTGTCACAAAATTCCTATCGGAAAATGTCTGCAAACGCGAAGAAAAACTGGAAATGCACATCGTGAATGAAGGAAAAGACGCCACCAGAACAGGCCCAAATCGCAAAAAGATTCGAAACAGCAGAATCCCCAAACGCAGTCTCTACCAATGAGGCACAGCACGAAAATTGCTATATAAAAACAGGAATTATTGAGATAAAAGCTATGTTAAAAGAATACGTTAAGGGGTCATCTCAGTGTGAAATTTTCAAAATTTTTTTTTTTGCATTATTTTATTATTTGTTTGCATTATTGGATAGTATACACTGTTATAAATATTCTATCAAATTTTTAAATCGAAATTCCAGTTATTTCGGTCGCTACATCGTTTTTCGTAGAAAGGGAACGGAGCGGGACATCTGTCGCGTCGGTCGTCCCGCCATACCATTACTCCTTTTGTTCTTTTTCTGCGCCTGCACCTTTCTAGGGTACTTAAGTCCTATAACTTCGTAAAATAAATTGGCCAATCATTTCAGTTCGTTTTCGACATCCACCATGGATAGACCTAAAAATAGAATTATCTAAAATTTTCGAACTCCAAACTTTGAACGCGTTTTTCTCGGAACGGGGTTTTTCAAAACGGTGGCCACTCTCAAAGCCAGAATTTTCAAGCTTTTCATTTCAAATTTTGGGAGAACATTTTTCACGTCATTCTCTATCGACCTATGGAAGCTTTTTTTTTATGAAATCTTCTATATCTTTTACGAAAAACTGTCGAAAAAAAGGTCAAATTCTATACGTTTTGTTCAAACCGCCGCCATTTTGTCAAATTTAAAAAAAAAAAAGAAAACCTCAATAAGGAGATAGCGACTTTCCTACAGATTAATAATCTTTTTGAACTTTTTGTTTCAGATCAAAATTGAGGTCGCAATCATGGCCACCATATAGGACCTTTTTTTTACGATACTTTTCAACAATTAATTAAACTATTGTACACTAAATAAATGAATATAAAAAAAATCATTTTGTATTTATCCTGAATATCTTTATTTATTAAAACCAGGACGAAAAAAAAACCAGGACGATTAGTTTATTCCAACCATGAGAAAAAAAATCGCGAAAATTAGGGATTCTTCGGAGGGTCACACTGAGATGATCCCTTAAAGCAGTAGAGTTTACAGCAATCAAATATGAGGAAACCAATATCACACTTTCGAAAGAATTAGAAGAATACAAGAAACAAATAGAAACAAATAGAAACAAAAGATGCACAAATAAGTCAAGTTAACACCGTCGACCGAGGCCAAGGGCAAAGGTCGAAACGGCACTACGAACGGGACTCGCTGCGTCATCATTTTGTGTGGTTCACATTGCTCCGCATGTTCGTACCTGTTCATACGCGATCGTGTTGATTCAAGTGCACTCGGATCATATTCAGTCTGGTGCAATCGGATGCGCATTGCAACCAGCCTGGGAAGCGGATGCGTGTACACCGGAGAAAAGTCTACGTTGCAGATTTGGGCGAAGCGATGAGGCTTCCTATGGAAGGGGTTTTTAGTTGATAAGTTAGTTCTAGTTGGACAGTGACATGGTCGAGACGGAATAAATTTTGTATTTTAAATAGAAAAGCGGTTTAATTTTGTAAGTCGAACTGTTGGGCCAGCCTTCGGGCTGGCGTTCGCGATTTTTTTTGGATTCCCCTTCCGGGGATCCTTTAACTGGCGCCCGAGCAGGGACTCTGTAAACGCGATCCTTTTCTCCTGGCGATTCGTCTGTTGTCCCTAAATAAGGACACCGCACTGGTACGTTCTATCGAACGAAAATGGCTGTACCCATGGGAACACAGCCATTATTCCAATGCACAGATAAACTTCCCGGTACCCATGAGAACACAGGGATAATCGCAGAAGGCTAAAAGGATGCGTGTGAAGTAACCCGTGCCTTAGTAGGTTGCCTTCGACTATGAAAGTTGGCGACTAAAACGGAGAACACGGACCTTCCAAAAGAGCGGCTTCCGTAATCGTAATTTCTCGCGATCGTCGCTAAAATAATTCAGTGCGAATCCTTTTTTTTTCAGATACTACGAGCATTCATCGGCATACATACCAGTGATGAAAATTTGTGTTGTGTAAGAAGCAGCATTGAGAAAAAAGTTTCATAAAAGATCTATCGAAAAATTATTCTTTGTTAAAGTTTGGAATTATTAGTAATTATTTTTTTCATGAAGTTGTAAAAAGGAAAAAAAAAAATTTATTATTGCAATTTATAAGAGGAAAAAAAAAAGGAAAAATTTTATATTGAAAGTTATAACAAAAAAACGGAAAAATAGTCCATTTGTGAAAAAATTTGCTAGTGAAACATGTGCAAGAGAAAGTGCTGGTGAAACAAGTGCAAAAAAAGGGGTTCATACACACATATATATATATATATATCGTTAGTTCACTAGTGTGAATCGAAAAAGTAAAAATATATAATATACATATAATAATCGAAAAATAAAAAGAAGCGAAACTAACGCAGAAAACGCGTATCTCTAGACTGTCCTGAGTAAGTAATAGTTATATAAGGTATTTGGGCTACATAAGGAAAAGGGGAGGGGAGATCTCTGTTATCAGCTGCTGCACCTGACGTGCCTGAACGAACCAAAGTTCTTGTTCGCCCGCGAACTGAAGTTGAGCTTCGAGACATAAGTAGATTGCCGGACTGCGTTAAAGAATTGCAGGTATTTGACGGTAACCCTACACAGTATGTGTCCTGGGTACATTCCGTAGAGGGGGTTCTAAAGGACTTCGAGATTGTAAAATCCAAACCCATCAACCGTTCTATCCTGCAGCATATTCGCGGAAAGGTTAGAGGCCCGGCAGTCGCGGCTCTAGTATCCTATAATATTTTTGACAGTAGCTGGGCAGAGATAAAGCGATGCTTGTCTCTACACTATGCGGATAAATGCGATATGCGCACCTTAGAGCATCAGCTCAACCAACTCGCCCAAAAGAGCAGCAAGCTCGATGAATTTTACGCCGCGGTTAACCATCAGCTATCGCTAATGGTCAACAAAATCAAGACAGAATCCTATAGTGAGGAAACCGTCAAGGCACTAGTAGAGTCCTACCGTAACCGGGCCCTAGACGTTTTTATCCGCGGCCTTAACGGCGATCTTTCGAAGATGCTCATAATACGAGCCCCTAAAAACCTGCCTGACGCATACTCTTTCTGTCTTGAGATGCAGAACGTAAATTTTCGAGCTCAGTCGCTTCACTCGTCGACAGGGCCAAATACGGTAACTGCTCCCATCAATCAAGCGTTCAGAAACGAACTTCGACCGCATTTGCCTCCACGGAATCCAATACAAAGGATTCCGGAAAGACCGAAACCACATATTAGTGGTTGGAATAAGGATACTGGCGTCCCTCGGGAGAACGCCACTCCCCCCAAGTTGGGGCCTAAACCTGATAATTCTGTCAATTCGAGGCAGGTTAATTACATGAATCGGCCTAATCCCTTTAAACGTCGGTCAATGTCCACTAATATCCCTCGGAAGCAGCAAAGGCTATACCACGTGGAAGTTAGCGACGATAACCCAGAGGAGTATAACGAAAGGGCAGAAGAAACTCTAGAAGAGGTAAATTTTATGACGGGCGGCCATCCAGCGTACCATATATAGAATATGTTACGAGGGATGGGGCCGTATTGAAGTTTCTTGTCGACACGGGGGCCAACAAGAATTTTATAAGCCCAACTCTGAAACAGCCCACCGTACGTGTGAAAACACCATTCAATGTTCGTTCAGCAGCAGGGGAGATTAATGTATCGGAATGCGTACAGGGAACATTTTTTGAGGCATTTGGTGACGAGAGTCTAACGAAATTTTATGTCCTACCGGGGTTAAAATCCTTCGATGGTATCATTGGTGATGACACACTAAAACAACTTGAAGCAATAATCGACCGGAAGGCCAATGTGTTGAGATTGAAGAACAATGTAAATGTCCCACTTAAAGAAATGATCTCCAGGGAGGTTAACTTCACGATCGACCCATCACTTTCTGAAACCACGAAGATCGAATTAAATGGGTTGATTGAAAAATACCATTCTCTTTTCGGTCCCATCGACGCCGGAGAAACCGTTGAGACATCAGTGCTCGCCGAAATAAGAACCAGTACCAATGAACCCATTTATACGAAGAGCTACTCATACCCTGCGTGTTTGCGGGAGGTTGTAGAAGAGGAGGTGTCAAGGCTCTTAGGAGAAGGAATAATTCGCCGGTCGAAAAGCCCATATAATTCACCAATTTGGGTCGTTCCGAAAAAACCAAAACCAAATGGTGAAAAACAATATAGAATGGTGATAGATTATAAAAGACTGAATAACGTCACCATAGGGGACACGTATCCCATTCCCGACATAAATTCTACCCTTGCCAGCCTAGGAGAAGCTCGATACTTCACAACAATTGACTTAACGTCCGGGTTTCATCAAATACGTATGAAACCATCCGATATACCCAAAACCGCATTCTCCACGATGAATGGGAAATTTGAATTCCTACGGTTACCCTTTGGTCTCAAAAACGCGCCGGCTATTTTCCAGCGGATGATAGACGACGTCTTGAAGCCTTTTATTGCTAAAATCTGCTATGTTTACATAGACGATATAATCGTCTTTGGTAAAGACCAGAAGGATCACCTGAAAAATCTAGATACGGTCCTGAGGCGACTTGACGAAGCAAGACTAAGGGTCAACCTAGAGAAAACGAATTTCATGCAGAAGGAAGTAGAATTTCTGGGCTACGTCGTTTCACCTGACGGAATTCAACCTGACGCAAAGAAGGTTCTTGCCATCCAAAAGCTCCAACCACCACGGAACCTAAAAGAGCTTAAATCATTCTTAGGTCTAACCTCCTACTACAGGAAATTTATTCGCGACTACGCGAAGGTCGCCAAACCCCTAACGAATTTAACGAGAGGCGAAAACGCACAAGTGAAGGCCAACCAATCCCGGCGTGTCGAGATAAGCTTAGGCGAGGAAGCGCCTAAGGCATTCGAGGGCTTGAAGACTCTTCTGACATCATCAGAGATTTTAGCTTTCCCCGACTTCCAGAGGCCATTCAATCTTACCACCGATGCCTCGAACTATGCAATAGGCGCAGTCCTATCTCAGGACATTGAGGGGAGGGATCGCCCAATTGCATATATTTCAAGATCTCTGAACAAGACCGAAGAGAACTATGCCACAAACGAGAAGGAGATGTTGGCCATCGTTTGGGCATTAGATAATCTTCGTTCTTATCTGTACGGGGCCAAGAAGATCCGAATATTGACAGACCACCAACCCCTGACCTTCGCGATGGGAAACAGAAATTACAATGCTAAGCTGAAGCGATGGAAGGCTCGAATCGAGGAGTACAACTACGAGCTGGTTTACAAGCCTGGTAAATCAAACTTGGTGGCGGATGCTCTCTCAAGACTAAGAACCCACGTTCATCACTTGCACGATTCAAGCTCAACAGAATCGGTGCCAAGCCATAGTATGGATTCGAATGAACGCGAGCCTTCCACTAGCAATAATGGCAATCAACCCAACACGATGGATTCAGCGACAGATACCGCACCCTCCGTATGTCCTTCTTCCACGGAGACTGCGAGCTCTTTGAACGATTCCTCCACGGACACCGCACATACCGCACTCCAAGACTCCTCCGACCTTATCCCTCACGTCGAGGCGCCCCTGAATGTGTTCCGAAACCAGATTTGCGTCAAGATAGGAAAGGGAATTGAAATTGTCGAGGAACCGCATCCGGGTTTCTTTCGCCATTACATTGCAATCGCAACCCCCGACGAAAAGAGCATCGCAGAGGCGCTAAAAACTAAGCTCAATCCAAGGGTGATAAATGGTATCAAGATGCCCGAAGAATATTTAGAAACGCTTCAGAGGGTTTACCTCAAATACTTTACCGAATACAAGATCAGGATTACCCAGAGAGTGGTCGAAGACGTAAGGAACGAGGACCGAAAATGCGACCTGATCATGACAGAACATCGCAGGGCACACAGGAATGCACGGGAGAATAAGGAACAATTGCTTGAAAAGTATTATTTCCCACGTATGAATAGCCTTATCACAAAATATGTTAGAGCGTGCGAAGTGTGCAACGCCAGTAAATATGATAGGCATCCTATTCGTCCGGAGTTTCAAGCAACACCCGTTCCAAGTTATCCTTGCGAAATATTGCACTTGGACATAATTGAAGTGCAGAACGAAAAGTTTATTAGCTGCCTAGACAAGTTCTCAAAGTTTGGGAAGCTTTTTCACATAAAGAATCGATCAGTTCTACACCTTAGGGACAAAATTATTAAAATTATCCATTACTTTACGGTACCCAAAATACTTGTCACTAACAATGAATGTAGCCTCGTGAGTCCTATCATCGCACATTTCATTAGCCTGCTCGGTATAAAGTTATACCGGATCCCAGTACATCGTTCCGAGGTGAACGGCCAGGTCGAAAGATTTCATTCGACCATCCTAGAAATTTACCGTTGCCTCAAGATGGAATACAAGGATTTGCGATTGAAGGAACTCCTCAACATTGCAGTCGACAGGTATAACAATAGCATTCACTCAGTTACCAAACGCAAACCAACCGACATATTTTTCGATAGAACTCAAAGAATAAATTACCAAAACCTTATGGAGTTCCGCAAAAAGATAAACCGAGATCTCCGAACAGAAATAAAGCGGAAGCAGAAAGAGACCAACCAATACCGAAATAAAACCAGGACAGTCCCCAAAAAATACGAAAAAGGCGAAGTCATATACACCGCAGTTAAGGGCCTAAAGGCAAAGAACAAGCCTCTATTTCGAAGAGAAATAGTGGCAAAAAATTATCGTGTCACTGTGACGACAACCTCAGGGAGAAAAGTTCATAAGACACATATCAAGAATATAAAAAATATGAACACTCCTAGCTCCTCGATAGTATAGTCGGCTATTACACCCATTCCAGAATGGGAGACCGGGGTTCAATTCCTCGTCGAGAGCTTAATAACATAGTATGTAAAAAATAAAATTAATACAAATATATATATATATATATATATGCTTGCAAAAAAAAAAAAAAAAAAAAAAAAAAAAAAAAACAAAAAAAAAAGGGGCAACGGCACTTGCACGCACGCACCCACGCACTAACCACTACTATATAATCACTTAACCACGTAATTACTTAATCACTTGCACCTCTTGCACCTATTACCGAATTCAAATTATATTAATTATATTAATTAGTGATATAAGAATTATAGTAATTAAGAGAAACCTTAGCAATTGTAATCTTAATATCATTCTTGATATCATTAGATCAACTAATTAACTCAGTTAGATTAACTAATTACGGACTAACACCTAAATTAAGTTATTATACTAACATTCAACCCATTGCTCAGGTATTTCTTCTTCGCGGCCGCCACGATGGAGGCATTCACGATATTTAAGTACGACGCACCCCTGATATCCATAAAGGTAGGAAAGGCATGGATAACGAACGGAAACTTCTACTTAGTGCATTTGATCAATCTGGAGCAGTGGGAACAGCAACTTTCGAACCTCACGGCTTTGGTAAACAACGAACTCAAGAACCCGGACACGAAGAGGCTTGCCTCACTCCACCTATCCCAAACAACCGATCGTATCAGCCTGTTACGGGGAAAGCGACAAAGGAAGGCGGGATCTATAAACTGGATTGGGTCCGCATGGAAATGGATCGCTCGGAGTCCCGACGCATCCGACTGGGATAAGATCCTAGAAAGCCAGCAGATGATTATTGAAAACAACAACCAGCAATATAAGATAAATGAGCGGCTCTTCGAAGTGGCAGAAAATGCAATGGCAAAAGTTCGATGGATCATGGGTCGAGCCAGCAACGAAATAAAGGCAATAGACACCCAAAAATTCGAGCAGGACATAATTAACCAGGTCCTCATTATCAAGGAAGAGGTGAACGAGCTGGTGAGAGCATGTCAAATGGCTAAGAGCGGGATAATCAACACCAATGTCCTGGATCACGATGAAATCAGCATGGTAACAAACGAATTAGAGACCTTGCCTTACAAAAACGAAATCGAAGCTTTCGAGTTCGGCACACCAGTAATTTACACAAATGGTACGGTATTATTATACGTCTTATCAATGCCAAAGGTACGCAGCGAGGATTTCAATTTGCTTCGGAGTAAATCAGCAATCCATGATGGAAAGCAAATTAACAAGAAATTCGAAAGGGTCCTAATTAATCAAAAGGAAACATACGGCTTGATCAAGGGTTGCCTATCAATCAGCAACTCCACGATCTGCAAATCAGAATCTCTTGAAAAGCTACCTGAAGATCATTGTATTCCTAGGTTGTTGAAGGGAGGCCCTACCACCTGCGAATACCGCCAGTGCACCGAAGAGGTTATTGAACCCATCGAAGACGACACGATTTTCCACACTAATTTCAACGGGGAACTTACCGTGGGAAACTCAACGCAGATGCTACAAGGGACCTTTATTGTCCGACTTAATAATGAGACAATTCAGATCAAGACCAGGACCTTCACCAGCACGTCCGTGACGACCCTTCAAGCCCTGCCAGCTGTCGTAACCAATATTACAAAACAGGTCCATCTTATTGATCTTCAAACGGTACATGATCTTGGACTACAGAACATCAAGTATCTTACCAATTTGACAGGAAGAACGAACATCTCAACGCTGGTATACGCCTCAATCTTCTCAGCCTTAATCTTTACTGTTTATCGTACATGGTGCAAAATTAACAACAAATTGGATCTCCCGGCAGTAGGGACGACCCAACAAGGACCTGCTGTCATTGACCCATAGTCACTTACCGGATCTACGGGACGTAGATTTTTGAAGGGGGAGGAGTTAACACCGTCGACCGAGGCCAAGGGCAAAGGTCGAAACGGCACTACGAACGGGACTCGCTGCGTCATCATTTTGTGTGGTTCACATTGCTCCGCATGTTCGTACCTGTTCATACGCGATCGTGTTGATTCAAGTGCACTCGGATCATATTCAGTCTGGTGCAATCGGATGCGCATTGCAACCAGCCTGGGAAGCGGATGCGTGTACACTGGAGAAAAGTCTACGTTGCAGATTTGGGCGAAGCGACGAGGCTTCCTATGGAAGGGGTTTTTAGTTGATAAGTTAGTTCTAGTTGAACAGTGACATGGTCGAGACGGAATAAATTTTGTATTTTAAATAGAAAAGCGGTTTAATTTTGTAAGTCGAACTGTTGGGCCAGCCTTCGGGCTGGCGTTCGCGATTTTTTTTGGATTCCCCTTCCGGGGATCCTTTAACTGTCACCTTCAAACTCAGGTTAATACGCTAGAAGAAAAACAAATTAACAAAAATATAGAAATAAAAAATGTTCCAATGTCGGGCACAGAAAAATGCTTTCGACATACTAAACTCAATTAATATCACACTGAACACGAACATAAATGAAAACGAAGCAGAAGAAATATATTCCCACACTGACAAGAAAAATAATCAAATGAAAAATATAGTTGTAAGTTTTATCAAAAACAAACTAAGAAATTATTCATAGAAAAAGCAAAACAAAAAAGAACACTGAAGTATAGTGAAATATGCAATGTAACACAAAAAGAATGCAATAGAGCATATGCAAATCAACACATATGTATATGTATATAAATGAACAATTAACACCACACGTTAAGAAATTGCTTTGGTTAACCAAGACAAGAGCTAGGGAAACCAATTGGGAATTTGTCTGGATTAAAAATTACAAAGTTCTTGCAAAAAAATCTGAAGGAGACCGCATTATTGAAATCCAAACAATCAACGACATTGGCAAAAGCTGTTTTCTGTTTTTCGTAAAAATACAGTGAGTACAAAAATAACGCAATAAATATGACGAAGGAGACAAATGAAATAAATGAATTTGAAAAATTAATTTTTAAAATTCTTAAATCACAAGATGAAGCAGATTGCTATGTATATAAAAAATGATAGCAGTGAATTTTCATGTATCTCCCTAATATAAGGTCCGTTAGAACAAATTGGAATGCGTTTATGGTATGTGTTAAAAATATCTTGGGAAGTACAGACATGATTATGTTGTGCGAAATCAATATAAAAAAGAGGAAACAAATTTTTATGAAATTGAAAGAAACAACCGTGAATTTTTTACAAGAAGTAATTCAGGAGGAGGAGGGATAGCAGTATACCTGAAAAGCGTATATAAGAATTGGAAAACCCCGAATCAATATGAAAACATCTCGCTAAATGTGAAACGGGGTTACTTTGATGCTTCAATTATATCGGTTTACAGACCACCAAAGCCAACTATAAAATAGTTTATTCGGAACTATGTAGAGGAACATATTGGTACAATTGACGCAAGAAAAAAAGATGTAAAAATAAACGTAAAAGATAAAACAATTAAGGATGTTTGTGATTACATTTCTATGATAGCTTCGAAGGATCTGAAAAATTGCATATGCTCACACACCCGCGTGGATCCAATTAAAAAATCTAGAACGGTAATTGACCACGTATTGCCGAGGGTAAAAAATATTGAAATAAAAGCAGCGGTTGTTGAAATAGCGAAATCGGATCACGACCTACTTTAGGTATTAAATCATACACTGTGAGGATGGCTACAACAGAAAAAGAACATCATATACTAAAATATCATGTTGCTGAAAAAATACAGGAGTTCAATTGGGAGAGTCTGAATTTCTACACAGAGGTAGAAGATTTCTATCAACACTTCATAAGGAGTATTAAAACAATGGTAGTAGCTTCAACGGTTACAAGGAAAAGAAGAAACACAGAGCAGAGTTGGATCACAGAAGAGTTAGAAAAAGAGTGTAAAGAACGTGATAAACTCTATAGAAGATTCAATATTAATATAAATAATCAAGATTACCACAAAGCGTATAAGGCATATCGTAACGAACAAAAAAATAATGAGAACAAAATCAAATTTCTATGAACAAAAATGTCAGTAATCCAAAAATAACCTGAAAGAATCTTGGAAGATGGTGAATGCAATATTAGGGAAGAAGCAAGGAAGTTTGGAAGAAGTTATAAAAAACAACTTTGCAGGCGAGGAAAATTTTAACGACCTAGCTAACAAATTCGCTACCACCTTATCATCCGAAGTATTAAAGACAGAACATGATTGCGATAAAAAAAAAAAAGTTTGTTGGTTATTTAAATAAAGTGGAACAATCGATGTAAGTAGAACATACATATAACAGTTGCGGAAATAAAAAATGTCCTTCACTCGTTAAAATGTTACAAGGCTGCCGGAATAGACCAAATTAGACCGAGGTATCTGAAGACAGATGCAGAAATCTTGGCACCATGGGTGACAAAATTTATTAATATGAATCTAGGCCAAACATCCGTCCCGAAAATGCTCAAAATTTCAATAGTTCGACCGATATATAAAAGCGGAAAGAAAAATGAAGTAGTTAACTACAGACGTATATCAATTTTATCTGCTGTCGATAAAGTTATGGAAGAAGTGCTAGAAAAAAAAGCTATACGAATATGCGGAAAAATACAAAATCTTGAATAGCAACCAGTTCGGATTCCGCAAAAACAAAAGCATTAGCCGTTTGTTAGGTGATTTCGCGAAGAAAATATACCACAACCTGGACAAAAATCACAGTTCAATGGTTCTACGAGTATTCATAGATTTTAAGAAAGCATTCGGCACATTAAGCCACAGACAAATAATGAGGCAGCTAGAAAAGATTGGTGTACGAGGCACCTTATTGGCATGGTTTGAAAACTACCTCAGCGAAAGAAAATTTGTGGTGAAAATTGGTGATGCCATTAGCGAAGAAGAAAATTCTATATATGTCCCACAGGGATCGAAACTAGGCCCATTGTTATTCATTATATATGTCAATGATCTGCTGTCGTGTTAAAATATAGTAAGGGATATGCATATGCGGACGACACTGCGAATGTGGTTAGCCATAGGAACGTAAATGAGGCTGCAAGCTTATTATAAACAGAATTCAATAGAATTGGTGTCACGACCAAGGTAATTCACATTCGTCCGCCTCATATCCCAAAAACTGAACTCAAAATAAAAATACATCACATAGACTGTCTACATAAAAATTGTTGTAAGAACATAAAAGAAGATGATAACTGTAATGCATATATCGATAATGTATCAACATACAATATTTTGTGCTGACGGTTGACTACAATTTACAGTGGAACTATCGATCACATTGAGGCACTGAAAAGAAGCTTTATAAAGCAATCTACGCACAAGCAGTTCTTGAACTTCGGTGTAGTGGAATCCCACTTGAGGTATGGCATAATAGCGTAGGGAAGTCATCCCAAATGCAATCCCTACATAGGACGCTTGAACGGCTGAGGAAAATTGTACAAGAAGTAAGAAATAGAAACGAAGTCTAACCACAAGCAAAGTTTTTAAACATCGGTCAAATTTATAAATTAGAAATAATGGCTAACTATTATAATGACAGCAACTATAGGAACCTGACGCAGCAATCAATAAACACGAGAAGACGTCAACAGCAGATATACGAAATCCCGAGGTATTGGAACGAGTATGGTCGAAGGACGCTTAACGTTGTAGTTCCCACAATACTTAATGAACTTCCTCAAGAATCTCGCAAAAATTTTTAAAAAGAGCTAACAAAATTTATCGCGATATATAACTGTTAATTTTCAATAGTATTTTTAAATTTTTTTTTCTTTTTTGGCTAAACAACAAATACTTACGTATTATGTATCTAAATGTATCTCCACTTTAAACTATATTTAAATTATATATTTTTTTTTATTGTATCCCAAAACATATGGGTGTAAATATCTAAAGAAAACTCAACATGTAAAATTCTGTACATTATTGCCACCAGTCATCTGCAGACAAGACCTTCCGGCTTTGCAGATAAAACTAGGGGGTCAAAAGTGGCTACAAATGGTTCGTGTAATATTACACACGGTGCTGCTCGCCAGTTCTGTTCGCTTGAACTTGGCTTGACACGCTACCGCGTGTCTAGATGTATGTATGTTGATCAAGAAATTAAAAAAAATAATCACAATAATCAAAAAAAAAAATCTGATCAAAGGGCCACACGTATGCGTATTAATCCCATGACGAAAAACGGAAAACAGCACTTCACCTTGTAGTGAAGTGATCTATTAAAAGTGAAGACGTGCCACTGGAAAATTAAAAGTGAAAATGGAAAAAAGAAAAGAAAATGCGAGCTAAAACTAAACACCTTGAACGTTTGCCTAATTAATCAAGTATTACGGGATAATGATTTACCAGTTAAAGGCATTGAGGAGCAAAAATTAAAATTGTTGCAAGAGCATTTCACTAGTGATGAGATAGATGCTGCCGAAATTAAAACGGCAGGTGCGTGGAAAAGAAAATTCAACGAGTTGTATAATCTGGTATGTGATTTAATAAAAGTATTTGAAATGGCGATAGTGGAGGATGAAATTCAGCCAAAGACCAGCTGTGCACATGCACGACATTTACCTATTTCTATCCTGGATATAATTGGAATTCTATCCGAGTTTGACTCATTGAAGAAAACTGCATCATCTAATCAGTTCATAACCAAAATGGAACAGCTTCAACGAGTGTACACCTGGAGCGATGATATAGTTTTGTCTGCAGCCCAGCACAAATTAAAAGGCGTGGCAAAGGAATGGCTCGACGCACAACCTGCTCTCCAATTGTGGCCAGAATTGATTAGTATGCTGCTATAAACTTTCCAAGTTCAGTGACTGCTGCTGAAATCAATAGAGAACTAATTGGCAGAAAACGAAGGAGGGATGAAACATATGTAAGCTACTACTATGCAATGCTTACAACTGGACGACGAGATTACATAGATGACCAGTCCCTGACGTCCTATTAAAGGCTTTAATGAACCAAGCCTAACGAGGACCATACGAATATTAGCAAGCATTATTGGAAACGCTGACGATATTTTAAGGTCTCTGGAGGGAGTAGTTAACGTGTGCATCAGAAGAATATCAGTCAGCAGTTGCAGTAGTACAAGCGGTTTTCCCTAAGAACGAACGACCAACAAATGTGCGGACTGAAATGCTATAACTGCAATGATTTCGGCGGTATAGCAATCCATTTTCCATTGCAGATTGACCGACATTCTTACTGATCTTCAAGGCAACGGTAACATCAGACCCATCAGCTCTCCACATGTAGCATCAGTTTTGTTAGTAAAGAAAACAAAGCCGAAAGAAGAGCGTTCAACGCTATGACAGTGAAGAAAAAATATTCGGTGCTATTAAGTAGAAGAGCAATTCTCCCGATTGGTTGGAAACCAATGTTTCACAACGGTGGACATGACTGCTGGATATTATAAAACCCCGATCCACGAAGGAAGCAAGGTGTGTACAGCTTTCTTAACTCGCGAAGGTTTGTTCGAATTTGACGTCGTATTCTTTAGTCTTGAGAACGCGGCAATGTGGTTCCAGGAGCTCATCGTTAGCATTATTAAGCTTTTGAAACACGGCGATCAGGCTGTGAGCTACGTTGAAGAAATACGGCATACGACCTGCAAAAGCTAAGATATGGCGTATTCGGGAATTTCAAATGCCAACAAATACGACTGCAGTCCGTAAGTTTCTTGGATTAATGGGGACGCAAATTTGTTAACCAATACAGCTACGTTGCATGTCCACTTTCACCAGTCTATTAAAGAAAGATGTTCCGTTTCAATGATTAGAAGGACAAGAAGCGTTCAACAAGCTGAAAGAGGCCATAACTGAAGAACCTCTTCTCGCCTTGTACGATCTATGCAAGCAACATTAAATTCACACAGATGCAAGTACAACGGGCTTATCCGGAGTTCTGTTTCAAGTCGAAGATGTATAGATAGATAGAACTTTATTTCATATAAGTATTTTTCATTGCAATAGTTTGGCATCGCACGTTGTACAGAGATATGTTATGGCATATTATATCTTTAAACTGAAACCTTGATACAAATTTCGCGATTACTAAAAATATAATATCTTGGGAGGAAGAAAGTTAAATAAAATCTTCTAATAATTAATCAAATATGTAACATACGGATATAGGTAAATATATATTGTATATATCCGCAAACCTGCAATGAGTAAATAGATGAAAATAGAAATATGCAGATGATAAATAGATAAATAGATAAATAAATAAATAAATATATATATAGTTATCACATTGCCGACGGCGTTGACCCGCATATACGCGACATTGACCGTGGATTGCATCAGCCGATGCATATGATCATATGCTGACAAAGCATGCATGCGTTTCGGGTAAACGCACTCAGCAAATATACACCTGTGCAAGCGGGGAAACGAGCAACAAACGAGGGAGCGAATAGCTGTGTCAGCGTGGGAACGAAGGAAATGTGAAGATGACGAGCAGAAGCCGGACAGATCGAGTGGGCAGTCTACGGACAGCAGCCTAGTCGTAAACACGTTGTGTAATAAAGTTATTGTTCGGATTGAGTTTCTTTTTAATCCGTAAAATAGTAAGTCAAACAGTTAGGCCAGCCCAAAGGCTGGCGTTCGCAAGTCGCTATTACCATGGGAATACAGTAGACCATTCTAACTCCGACGTGGCCAACTCCGACATACCCATGGGAACATGTACGGAGATTGATTAGATAAGTAGATCGATTGTGAAGTAATTCGTGCCACGAGTAGGTCGCCTACAATCTCAACGTAGGCTTCCAAAAGGGATAATCACGAATCTTCCACGGCTGGTGCCCCCAATAAAATACGGTACGGTTCGGTCTTTATCGATCTCCGTTTTTTTCAGAAAATATAATTGAAGTAATCAAATCGAGATATTTTTGCATACCTGAGAGTATGAACTTATTTGTTTTGTAAATGGAAAAAGGAAGTTTTGCAAACGTGTATCTGAACCAATTGTAAAAATTGGATAAAACTAGTTTTGCCACAAAAATAGTGATAAGTTGTGCTAGTGCATTGTGCGGAAGAGCATACGAAAGTGAAAAGAATAATGTGCCAAGCAAAATAGTGCTAGTGAGTTGTGCCACCCCGAAACCCAAGAGGAAAAATCTATATACATATATGAGAGGAAAAAAGTGTGAAGTTCCAATTATCGAATTTATTATCTAATTTTGAAGGTAAGCGTTTCTGATTTCCCTTTCATTAAATATTTGCGACATGGAACAATTAACTAATTCTTTGACTAACTCACTGGAGCGGTGAATAACATTCCCGCCCAGATGTAGGGGTTCAAAATGCGGCTGAAAGTTCTGGAAAGTATGCCAACAACACCTGTAACAGCAAATGTTGAGGCAGATCGGGATAGTGCAGTTGTGCAACCCAATCCGCCACGAAATGAAATCGAACTGAGGGAAATTAGCCGTCTTCCGAACTGCGACAAAGAACTACAGGTATTTGATAGGAACCCAACTCAATACGTATCCTGGGTACATGCGGTAGAGAGCATTTTAAGGGATTTTGATATTGTGAGGGAAAACCCATATACCGAGCGATACTTCAACATATCCGAGGTAAAGTTCGTGGACAGGCAAATTCCGCCTTGGATTTGTATAATACCTTCGACAGCGATTCGCGTAGCATGAAACAAGTTCTTTCTCTGCATTACGCAGACAAACGTGACATGAGGACGCTGGGACACCAGCTGAATCAGCTCAATCAGTTCTACGGCGCAGTCGACAAACAATTGTCCCTGATGGTTAACAAGTTAAAGACGGAATATTATAGAGAGGAAACGGCCAGGGCCTTGGTGGAAACGTATAGAAACAGGGCCCTGGACGTGTTTGTCCGAGGCCTGAACGACGACCTTAGGTTAGGTTAGGTTTGAGATGGGGAGTGTGATGGTTAAACATCACTTCCACTCGGAGGCCAAGAGGCCCATTGTGATTCCCTTCGTTTGTGTGGGTACACATGCGGGTGGCTGAAACCACCCCGTGCTCTTAATGAATTTTAGAAGATCCGATATATCTGCATTAGCGTCGATTCTGGAGAGCTGGACAGTGGCAAAGCAGATGTTGGATCGTCTCAGTTTCTTCCTCATCGCCGCAGCTCCGGCAGAGATCGCTGGATCCCGAGTCCCATTTCCGGAGCATTGCTCCAATGGGACAGTGTCCTGTGATCACTCCGACGAGCATACGGATCGAGTTACGGTCCAGCGCCAGGAGCTTCTTTGTTTTTCCGACATTGAGCTCTGGCCACGATGATCTTGTCGTGTAGCTGTCGTTTCTTGTAAGCCAAGACGAGTTGGCCTCTTTGATGATTATGTCGTTTATTATCCGGTATAATGCGCTGATCGGTGGTTGCAATGACGTGTCCGCTTCGCTGATGTCCATTTCAGAACCTTGCCTGGCCAGTTGGTCTGCTCTTTCGTTCCCTGCGATTGAGCTGTGGCCCGGGACCCAGCAGAGTTTAACTTTGTGGTGTCTGATGGACTTAAGTGAGTCGCGACATTTCTTGACAGCCTTTGATCTCGTTATACAGGATTCTATTGACTTCAGTGCAGCCTGGCTGTCTACGAAGGTGGTGATATCAGATGGTGGGAAATCGGCTACCTGTAGGTGTTTGGCTGCTTTCTCTATTGCCAGGATTTCTGCTTGAAACACGCTGCACAGATCAGGGAGTCTGAATGATTCCTGTTTGTGGAGGGTATCAGAGTAGAACCCGGCCCCAGTGCCTGTGTCCATTTTCGACCCGTCGGTGAAGAGGGTGATCTCGTGGTCGTTGATTACGGCGTTTGATAGCCACTCTTCTCTGTCGGGGAAAAGGATAGGTATACTGAGAGAGAAGTCATTTTGGGGGGGGAATATAGTCGGTCGTAGCTGCGAGGCTACTAAAACCATGTTTCCTTCCCAGGTTGTCTATTATCTTAAGTATGCTTAACCCTAACCCTGCTTGCGGCGTGCTTCTCATGGCTCCCGTTGTACAAACAGCGGCTGACCTTTGTACTTTGTTGGGCATGTTCATATAGCTTTTTGTGCTGCTAGCAGTCCACCAGACTAGGGCCCCATAAGTTAAAATGGGTCTGATGATTGCTGTGTACATGCAATGAATGATGTACGGTTGCAAGCCCCATCTTTTTCCGAAGGTCTTTTTGCATGCTTAAAAAGCGTTCAATCCTTTTTTCATCCTTTCCTCCAGGTTCCTTTTCCAGGAGAGCTTTGAGTCAAGAATGATGCCTAGATATTTTGCTTCCGCTTTGAGTTTGAGTGGAATGCCCTCTAACTTTGGGGGAGCAAATATCGGAATTTTCCTTTTCCTGGTGAACAAGACCAGCTCGGTTTTCTGCGGGTTTATTCTCAGACCGTTCTGTCTTGCCCACGAGGAGAGTTCACTCAGCGCAGATTTCATTAGTTCACTGATAGTTGGTAGAAATTTACCTTTTATCAAAATAACCAGGTCATCCGCGTACGCTATGATCTTTGTGTCTTTTTCCATAAAGAATTTGAGGATCTTGTTGACTGTAAGAAGCCACAGTAGGGGGGAGAGAACTCCTCCTTATGGTGTGCCTCTAGTTGTCACTTTCCTTATAGAACTGTGTCCAATGCCTGCATTGATAATTCTGTTCTTCAACATATTCTCAATTCAGATTACAATGGATTTGTCTACTTTTATGTCCTCAAGAGCTGTTGTTATGGCCTCTGTGTTTACATTGTTGAAGGCCCCCTCTATGTCGAGGAAGGCTGCCATCGTAAACTCTTTTAAGTTCAGCGAGCCCTCAATTTCACGGACAACACTATGCAGAGCACTTTCCACTGATCTGCCTTTGAGGTAGGCCTGTTGAGTGTTGCATAAGTTTCATGAATTTGTGAGTCCTCTGATGTATAGGTCAAGGAGTCTCTCCAAGGTTTTTAATAGAAATGGCGGGAGACTAATTGGCCTATAGTCCTTTGCGGCAGTATGGGATGGTTTACCTGCCTTAGGTATGAAAATTACCTTTATTTCTTTCCACTGTGTTGGGATGTACCCCGTGCGCAGGCAATTGGAAAAAATGTTTACGAGATGGGGTACAGTGTGGATCTGTGTTTTTTGAAGCATCGCTGTCAAGATATCGTCCGGACCCGGAGATTTAAGGGGTTTGAACGAATTTATTGCCCATGATACTTTATCCGCTGTGATAATCTTGTTTATCACTTCTTCGGTTGCGTGAACCGTAGGAACCGTCGTCTCGAAGGAGACTGTGTATTCAGAGGTTTTACAGCCTGGGAAGTGGGTTTCAGTCAGCAGTTCTAAAGATTCCCGACTGGATTCTGTCCAAGAACCATCTGGTTTAAAGATTAATCCCGGGGCGCAGGGGTCCTTGGATAGGATCTTCCTGAGCCTTGCGGCTTCGTTGAGATCCTCTATTGATTCGGAGAACTCCCGCCAGGATTTAAATTTTGCTGCTCTTGTTTTTCTCTTGTATTCGTTGAAGCTGGATTTATAATTATCCGAGTCTTCGGTTCTGTTTGAGATCTTTGGTCTGTTGAATAGAGTTCGGGTCCTGGTCCTGAGTTGCTTTAGCTCTGTGGTCCACCAGACTGCGCTGGTTTTCCTGCGAGCACGCTGCAAAGGACAGGATTTGTTGAAAGCCGCTTTCAGAATTCTCACAAGATTTTCGACTGAATTCTCAATGTAAATTGGATCAGGATTAGTGGTGTCTTGTGGCGGTTCTAACCTGTTGGCAACTAGGTTTGAGAAAAGATTCCAGTCTGTCTTCTGAGGGTTTCGGTTTTTCTTTAATGACGTTAAGGTTGAAGAGTATCCGGCTGTGGTCCGAAAAGGAACAGTTAGTGGACCCTCTCCAATCCTCTACTCGGATGGAGTCGGACTCACTTAATAAAGTGAGGTCAATTACCTCTTCCCTAACCCGATTGCGAAACGTTAGTGTATTACCTTTGTTGCAAATATTGAGGTTGGTGGAGATAATGAAACCGAAAATGGACTCACCCCTTTTATTGATGTCGCTGCTTCCCCATTGAGTGTGGTGTCCATTGGCGTCGCAGCCTATCAATAGACACAGTCCGCGTGACTTGGCGTGCCGCACGAGTGCACGGACTGCGTCTGAAGGTGGATCCTACTCATCGTATAGCAAGTATGCGAACGATAGGAGCAAAATTGATTTGTTCTGTTGTTCGTACGTCACCACCGTGAGGTCGCCGTTGCTGTATGTACCTAGGAGAAAAATGTTTAAGTATCTCTTGGCAACTATACAGGTTCGTAGCTTACCTTCGGTATAAATTATACTCCTTAGACCTTAATCCCTGAATTTTGTTCCTAAGGAGCCAAGGATCTTGGATTAAGGCTATATCCACATCTTCCTGCAGCATGTACATCATCAACTCGTCGGTGGCTGCTTTGCAGTGGTTTAAATTAATTTGCACCACTAGCAGCCTCCTTTGACTTGCCGCGTTCATTGGGGAGCCTTACCTTCAGGGTTCCCAGCCCGAACTTGATGCGGCCAGATCTGCTGCGGATGTGGTCGAGTGACTTTTGGTCAATGGTAACCATGAGGTCCTTTCCCACTCCATTCTTACTCTTGGCTGAAGAAATTATTCTCCAGCTGAGAGTGTCAAGCTCTTTATTCTGCTTGTCAATTAATTTCAAAATGGATTCGTCCTTTTCGGGAACCGGTGGAGGGATCCATATTGAAGCCAACGTGCGAAGCGGAAGCATCGAACGAGGGATAACCTCGAGTTTAGCGTTCTGCCAGATTTCGCCGCAATTGTCGATTGTGCGCTTTAAGAAGTCTAGGGACCTCTGATTGTCACAACCGACAACTTTGACTCCTGTCTGCCAGCCTGCTCCGTCGAAGCTAATCTCATCGCTGCTATCCGCGACAAGCATCGCTTCCAATATTTTGGCTTCAACCGTTAGCCAATTGTCGGATGTAATCTTCCCATCCGGGTGGGAACGTTCGACAATAGCCACATGTAGACTCAAGGGAAGATTGAAGCTGGCTGATGTTTTCGCCTTTTTCGCTTCCCTAAGAGTTTCTTCCCCGGAGCGCCCTCTCTTGACGTTCTGCTTCGATCCTGAGGCAGTGTGTCCCATGGAGGTGCCCGGTTGCTGTGCGCTCTTTTCGACAGTGGCCCGTTGTGTTGGCAGTTTTCGAGTCAATTTTGGGACGTTGGGTTTGATAAGGGCCGTGTTCGATGCCTTCTTATCTCGCCCTGTGTCCTTTTTCGAAGCGTGAGTTGAGGTGGGAGCCAATTTCTTCTCGAATTTGGCTACCTCTTTCTTATGCTTTTTGGTCAGGAGTTTTTCGCGCTCGGAGAGCGTTGAGGGTTCTCTTGCGTTCATTTTCCTGATATACTGCACCGACCTCTTATAGTGCAGGTGCTTTTGGGCCGGTGTTCTTACCCTGCTCGATTCTACAGGTAAGCCTGTCGCCTTAGGGGCGAGCTTTTCTTCCAGCAGCTGGGCCTCAGTTTCAGAGTCCACTTGCATGGTGTTGCTTACCTGTGATGAAGCCAAGGATTCATTGTCGGTATCGGTACCAATCTGTAGTCCCTGAAGGAGAGCCCCGGTTACGCTGTCTGTATCGATCGCGCCTTCGGCGGTGGCAAACTGCGCTGTTTGCCTCTTCAGAGGATGCACTTTACTATTTTATCTATTTTTTCCATATGTGATCCCACGAGTCGCGCAGGAATGGGTGGTCGACCTGTACAGAGCCTCGCAGTATACAGGCAAGGCTATTTGATCCAGGAGGGCGCCAGGTATCCTGGATACACCGTTAGCAACTGGGCTATTATTTAGACTGAGCCCCCAGCCTGGCTGACTCTCGGCACGGTACGGTTTACACCTTAGTCCAGCCCAGGGGAAGGGAGGGTGGAATGGAGGGGATACCCGGGGAACGGAGGAGGAGGTGATGGCTGCAGCTTAGCTTCATGTCACGTCATAGAGAATTAATGTCCAACATGGAAAGTGAATTCTCAAGAGTCATTGACAATTACTGAGCCTTCGCACCGCGACAAGGTGTGCAGCCACGCGAAGGAACGACGACCTTTCAAAGATGCTTATTGCATCACGACCCAAGAATCTCCCGGAGGTATATTCTACTTGCTAAGAGAAACAAAATGTAAATTTTAGAAGCAATTCTATCGACTCGTCCACGGTCCTAACCTAATTACGGCTCCTACAAACCAATCATTTAAGAACTTGGATACAGGGCTCACTTCACCACCTAAAAACCTTATCAAACCCATCCAGATATATCGAGGCGATTTACGTGGAAACCTCTTGATAATGGTAATCCTCCAAGACCTGGGCCAAAACCTATGGAGAGAATGGAGGTCGATAGAAGCATTCAAACTCGGCAGGTGAACTACATCAACCGCCCTAAGTCAATGAACCCGTTCAAAGGCAGGGCGATGTCGGATCACTTCCCAAGCGAACAACAACGGTAATATCACACCGTGGTTGAAGACGACGAGAAAGCCTATCGCGAGGTTGCAGAATATGCTGTCTGTGATGAGGTTAATTTTATGACGAACGGTGTTCCAGCGTACTATATATAGAGTTTATGGTGAACACACAGGGGCGAACAAGACTTTTATAAGCTCCAAAATAAAGCAGACCACGATTTCCATTGATAAACCATTTTTCGCGCGGTCTGCAGCCGGAACGATTAACATCTCAGAATATGGCTGGGAACGATTTTTCGGAAACCTTGGTAACAACACCCTATTGGAATTTTACGTTGTACCGGGACTTGAGTCCTTTAATGGTATCATCGGCGATGACACATTGAAAGATAGGAAAAATAACATGCTCATATTAAAATAAGGAATAAAATTGCCATTGAAAGAAAAGTTTTCAAAGCAAGTTAATGTAACTTTAATCGAGAGTCTTCCTCAGGAGGTTAATCATGCGATAGAAGAATAGGTAAATACATTTCGCTCTTTGGTCCAATAAAGTTAGACGAGGTGATCGATACGTCGGTTCAAGCGGAGATAACAACAAACACGGATGAGCCGGTCTATACGAAAAGAGATCCCTATCCGGTTTCCCTTAGGGCCGAAGTTGAGAAGAAGATAACTAAGCCCCTGGAGGAAGGTATAATTAGACCATCGAGAAGCCCTTACAACTCGCTGATTTGGGTGGTTCCAAAGAAACCGAAACCCACTGGTGAGAAGCAATATAGGATGGTAATAGATTATAAAAGGTTCAACAGCGTGACCGCCGCAGACGCGTACCCTATCCCTGACATTAACTCTACCCTTGCGATCCTCGGCAAGGCCCGATATTTCTCACCCCTTAATTTGACATCTGGCTTCTACCAGATACCAATGAAAACCTCCAATATACCTAAGACAGCGTTCTCAACGGTGAACGGGAGATACGAGTTTCTAAGATTGCCCTTCGGTTTGAAGAACACTCCAGCCATCTTCCATCGCATGATTGACGACGTGTTAAAGCCCTATATAGCCAAAATTTGTTATGTCTATATAGTTAAGTAACTTACAAAAATACGTCACTATATATATGACATAAATTCGTTGGGTATATTATAACTTTGATGCTGCGCGTACAGACAGAAAAAAGGTTGAGGCTATACGACATATTCAACCCCCCGAAAATCTGAAGGAATTGAAATCTTTGCTTGGGTTGACGTCGTACTATAGGAAATTTATGCGGGACTATGCAAAGGTTGCAAAGCCACTCACCAACTTGACTCGGAGAGAGTATGCTCAGCTGAAGGCCAACCAATCTAAGAATATCCAGATCACGCTTGGTGAATATGCAATGTGGGCCTTCAACAATTTAAAGACTCTACTGACCTCCGCAAACGTTTTTTCATTCCCTGATTTCGACAAGCAGTACAATATAACTACGGATGCCTCGAATGCGGCAATCGGAGCCGTACTATTGCAAGGGGAATTGGGAAAGGACAAGCCTGTCGCCTAGATCTCACGGTCCCTCAACAAAACCGAGGAAAACCAGGCGACCAATGAGAAGGAAATCCGCGCGATAGTGTTGGCCCTGGACAATCTTCGATCCTTCCTGTATGGTGCAAAGAATATACGTATATTCACGGACATTTATCGGCATTTATCGATCATCTATCGTCGATTGCAGATGTTGGTATTGTGGTTGTCGATTGTGATCGACTGTTGTCGATTTGATACTCGCTTGTTGTCGATCGCAAAATACTGATCGTTGCTTTCGGTTAGAGAAATATATATGTACGTATTTGTTGTGCCTACGAAATGTAGTAATTAATAAAAATAATGAATTTATGAGGTATTTATGAAATTCCAATGCAGGTCAAATGAGGTTACGAACGAAAAACAATGAGCGCTTCTCACTTCCTTCTTGGAAAAACTTCCTCCTTGTTTGAAAACACAAGCAAAACACAGATGGGAAGGATTAAATACCGAACTAAATAGTTATGGACCTCCTGTACGTTCATGGGAAAAATGGGTAAAAATAAGAAAAACATGTCCTGTTCGAATGATTTGATGTATTGAATTCCTTTGATGAAATAATTAAACGATAGTCAAACAACTGTCAAAAAGGAAGTAGTATTTTTTAATAGGAGCAGTAGGTTTATCTTCCAGAGTATGACCAATTTTCGACTCAAGGTGAACCAAGAATTGAGGGAAAAGATACGGAAAAAGCTAGCCGAAAGGAATGCTTGGCATAAAAAAAGAAAAAGATACCAAAAAAATGAAGGAAGGAGATGTAATTTACACTTCTTTTTAAAGAGTTCAGGACAAACATAGGCCCTTATATCGAATGCAAGTCGTCGCAAAAAATAACAAGATGACGGCAGACGCGGCGACGGGGCGTAAGGTGCATAAAGCTCAGGTAAAAAAAAATTAAAAAAAAAAAATAAAAAAAGATAATTAAAAAAAAAAAAAAAAAAAAGAGGGATGGCACGAGGCACAATGGTATAGAAATATGCACATATGCAAAAATACTTACAAATTTTTATTATACAAACATAATTATTATACAAACATTATTATACAAAATATTCCGTACAGGGACGGGTTAAGAATATCCCTGCAGCGATACCTCTCGCTTGTCGTAAAAGGCGACTAAACAAAGGTAAACAAAAATCACATCTAGGCAATTTAGAAAACACCAAGGTGAGCCTAGGGACACATATACCACCATTAAACTGTCCCAGAAGTGTACATGCAAATCAGTGGGTTGACACGACTGGAGATCACCGGTGTTGTAAAAGTAAGATCAAACAAAAAAAATCTGGAGCATGCCCGTGTCACAAAAAAAAAAAAAAAAAGGCAGGCCGAAAAACAATTGGTGCAAAAAAATGCAAAAACACCAGCATTTGATTGGCCTCAGCGATGAAGTAATCCCAAACCGGGAAGCCTGCCGCTACTTTCTGAGGTCAAACCGGCGGACCTCACAAGCGGACCAGTAGGAATGCAGTTAAGTGGGAAGGTTATGGTCCTACACTTCTGACCATAACAACGCCGGAAAGAGGAAAAGAAGAAGAAGAAGAAACATTATTATACAAACATATTAGAATAATTATACGTATGTATGTAAAATGTAGGTAAGTGTAGATTTATTAAAATGTAAAATGTAAGTGTAGGTTTATTAAACAAAATATTTGTAAATAAATGGGAGTGGATTTCATCTTCGCAACTTGACAACTTCCAATCCACTGGCTTGACAAAATTTCTCTCCATCCCGTCAACTTCGATTCTCGATGGAAAAGATATTCGACTAAGAGATACTACACCCACAGCAGTGTTGCCAGTTTGTCCTGATCCGAGTTTGACTCAGACGATAGCAATTCAGAATTTTCACTTGTGTAAAAAGGCTTCATACAGTCTGAACTAATTGATGTTAGTACTGGACCTACGACATTGGCAGCTTTTCTTACATCGTATCCGCACTTGACAATTTTTCCCCGGCGACAAATTGAGTACGCCTGATTGCGACCAAATCCCCCTCTTTATAGCCTAATTCGCCTTTTCGCTTTTTGTCGCAATTCCGCTCATACGTTTGTTGTGCCCTTTGTCTGTCACTATCGAAATTTTCAATTACTTCCAGCTCCAGTAAGTTGATGATTTTGTCGCTGGTTCTGTTCCGCATTTTAATTCCGAACATGAGCTCGAAAGGCTCGTTGTGCAGTGTACGTGTGAGTTTATTGCCCGCTGTACTTGAGGAACAAATCTGTACCATTTTAAAGAACCTTCGGGTGACAGTTTGCAAATTATTGATAGAATAGTTCTATTAACACGTTCTTTTTGTCCATTACCCCGAGCCACTCCGGTTGTTGTCCAAACATGTTCTATAGCGTTTGTTGGAATGTATTCCTCAAAGGCGCAGAACTAAGCTGTCAACTATAGCGAAAATGAACATGTATTGTTGGGCTGTACAATCCATGGGTCCCAAGTGATCGATATGAATTGTATGCAATGGTTTATCTCCTTTTTCGATGCAATACAGGTGTCCTTTCTGCTTACCAATTTTTTTTTCTTTTTGTTGTGAATGATGCAGCGTATACAAACTTTGACCACCTGTGCAATCTTATTTTCTACATGTGGTATCCAAAACTGCTGCTGCAAGCCGTGTACTGTTTTCTGAATAGAGTAGTGTCCAACTTTATGTGCATCAGTACAAAACCTTCAAAGGGACGACTTTTCAGTATTTCTACCACAGCTTTTGTCTTTCTGTGGGGCTACTCTTATGCGGGCAGATATCTCAGATGTTATGTTGAGTATATCGAACGAGTAACGGCTCAGGGAATCTACGTGCTTCATCTTTTTTCCACGGTGATGTTCAATTTGATAATCGTAATCCTGTAAAGCCAATATCCATTGGGCTACTTCCCGAGGAAGGTCTTTTTTCTTTACAGTTTGACTAAAAGCTGAGCAATCTGTTCCCAATTTAAACATAATTCCAAGTAAATAATGATGAAATTTTTCCACAGCAAGATAGGCAGCTTTAACTTCTAGTATATAGCTGTAACGTGTTGAATCGTTTGATGACGCCTTTTTGCTCCAATAAAATACTGGGTGTAGACCTTCTTCAAATTTTTGCATTAAGGTAACACTGAACCCAAAAACTGGTTCATTGGACATCACATTCATCAAAAGGTTAATCGCATTCATTTCAGCGGCCTCAAACTTAAATGGAACGTCTTTTTTTCAAGAGATTTGTTAACGGCCGAGCAATATTTGCATATCCTTTAATAAACTTTCTGAAAAAAACCTGTTAGACCCAGAAACGACTTTAATGTCTTTCGGCTTTCCAAACCTCAGAACAGCCTGAGTTTTATCCGAGCCTGGCCAAATTTTGCCATCTTCAATCGTATGACCCAAGAAGTTAATTCTCTTCTCCAAAACGATACACTTTTTCCATTTAATATGCAAACTGTACTTTCCAGCTTCGTTCAATACTGTCTTTTACTTTTGGATGCATTCATCAGCAGTTTGACCGTAAATAATTATGTCTCATATCTACATATATACAACTGCATCATATCTTCAGCAATGAGTTTCTGAAATATATAGTCAACGAATCGAACGAATGCAGCCGGTGAGTTGCAGAAATCGAATGGCGCTCGGTTAAATTCGAATAGTCCATTCCTTGTCACGAGCTGTGTATTTACGACTGGGCTCTTCAATGGGTACGTGGAAGAAACTATTTTCCAGTCCATTACTACAAAAATCTTGGCGGCTTGCAGCTTTTCAATTACATCGTCCATTATCGGTACAGGAAAACAGTCTTTTAGAACCATTCTGTTTAATTGCCTATAGTCTACCCAAATTCGAAACGTGTTGTCATTCTTTGTTACGACAACGACCCTGCTGGAAATTAATTGATGTCGATGTGCTTTGATGTCGATTGACGCACAATTCCTTTGTTAAGCCAGTCGTCAACTTGGACCTTTACTGCAGCGCTCTCTATCGGTGGTAGTCGTCTTGGCTGTTGGTGGCATTGCGTAATTTGCCCATCTGTCACAATCTTCAACAACACAGGACGTTCAGCAGTATTCGCTATTGGTTGGTAATTATGGATTAATATTTCGATAAGCGGTTTGTACTGTGGAGGGCAACGTATGTCTGAAACTTAACTCTTTTTGTGTAGCGTCACTTTGCTGCACTGACAGCGATGAGAATTGGAATCCATTCTCGTCCAATTAGCAACAAAATTTTGAAGTAAAGTCCAATCCAAAAAGCTCATCGTATTCAACTTTATTTTCTGGCACTACAATGATTTTCTGCTCTATTTGTTTACCGTCAACAACCACAGCACCCACAAAGGCCCACAAAGAAGCCCAATGGAATTGTTCTAGAGTTGCCTAGGCAATGCAATATAGAATGGCTTTTGTGCAACTCTACTCCAATCAGTTTCCGGAAAACGGCGTCCTTAATAATGGTCACATCGGAACCAGTATCAATTTTGCAAATTGTAATAATGTATATGCAGCTGGTGGTGTTGCACTATATGTAAAAAATGGGATATCTTGCAAATGCTCAAACTAAACTCTTCGTAGTGCTGATGCAATTAAACTAAATTTTGGCTTTATGTCCAAAAGTTATGCTTTGGTATGTCTTAACAGATTGCATAGGTTTGAAAAAGGTGTGTTTAGTGAAGAATTACAGGATTTCTTGAACAGCTGTAAGGAAAATAACTTGATTGTCCTGGGTGACATTAACATTGATATTTTAGATGAAACAGACAGTAGCACAGAGAATTACATGTTTCTTATGGCATCAAATGGCTTAAAGAGTCTGATTAACGAACCAACTCGAGTGACCGATCGAACAAAGAGTTGTATTGATCACATATATATTCGCCTTCACAAAAACAACAAAATTTCTTTCAATGGTGAAGTCTATAATTTAAACATAACAGATCATTGTATGACAGCTCTTACTATGTCTTCGAGTTCCGATACTCCACTGTCTTCTGAATATCACTACAACACCACAAAGTCGATTGATTTTATTGCATTAAAAGAACGACTCAAATATGAATTTTGGAACCCGGTTTATTCAGAAAACGATCCAACAACTGCCTTTGACCTCTTTGTTAGTGTCTTACAGAGACACATCAGCTATTGCACTATCTCAACCCCATTGTACTTAAGTAGGAGAACATTTCTTAAGCCCTGGATGTCACATAACCTTTTACGTAAAATCAAGCGAAAAAATGCACTTACTATGAAATGTAAAAAGCATCCTTTAAATAACAGGCTCAAAAAACATTACAAAAAAATGTGCAAATCGGTACATGAAAACATAGAAAAACAACGAAACAATTATTATTTTAACTTATTAAACAGAGCCCGGGGTAACATCAAAAATCAATGGCAAGTAGTTGATAGTATCCTAGGCAAAACTAAACAACATATGGAGACTACTAAGTTAAAGTGTAATGACATATGCTTGACAGAACCGCACGACATTGCTGAAGCCTTTAACAACTATTTTTCCGAAATCGCAGACAAACTTAAACCTTGCACTACATTTTCTAATGTTTGTAATTGCTCCATATCATCCCTCCCGAAAGAAAGTAGTAGCTCAAATAGTTTTGTATTTAATACCATCTCTTCGTATGAAATCTACAGAAGCATAACATCTTTGAAATATAAGAACTCCTGCACAAGTGATGGCATCACAAGTAAAATATTAAAGAGGATAGGCTTATATCTAGTAGACGTGCTGAAATATCTTTTTAATCTTAGTGTCATGCGTGGATGTTTCCCTCAATACCTTAAACGTGCTGAGATTATTCCTATATTCAAAAAAGGTTGTAAGGAGAATATATCTAACTATAGACCCATTTCACTTCTACCAACTTTCGCCAAACTTTTTGAAAAACTACTTAAACTACGTATTGTGTCTTATTTAAACAAGATCAACTTTTTCAGCAGCAGTCAATTCGGGTTTAGAGCAGGAAAGTCTACTGAGGATGCCATTCTCAGAGTATGCAGTCAGTTACATGACGGACTTAACTGCAACAAAACAACAATGGCTCTATTTCTAGACATGACCAAGGCTTTCAACTTGATTGATCATGACATTCTACTAAGCAAACTATACAACGCAGGTTTTAGAGGTGTAATATACAAATGGCTTTGCTCGTATTTAAAAAAACAGGGAACAGAGAGTGAAGGTCGACAATTTGTATAGTGCACCTCGACTCCTGAAAAATGGAGTACCTCAAGGTTCTGTACTGGGCCCACTATTTTTTCTCATTTATGTCAATTCTCTGTTTGACTTGAATCTAAATGGTATATCGACAGCATTTGCGGACGACATAACTCTTACATACCGTTGTGCAACTGACTTCGAATGTGTTGTAAATATAGCTGAGGATCTAGAAAAATTGAGAGTCTGGTGCAACGCACATAAACTAATTCTTAGCGAAAAAACCAAACTTATGTCATTCAAAACGGACAATACAGATATACAGAACTTTAACGTCTGTCTTCATTCTTACGATTGCAAGAGTTTCGTCTTACCAATCCATAGATGCGGGAGAAATAATTTTTTATACAACAAACCATGTTCATCTAAATGTTTTTATGTTGAAACAGTACACCATTATAAATATCTGGGTATACTAATTGACAGAAATTTAAAATGGAAGGAACACATAAAAAGCGTTAAAGCATTTATGTTATTAGTGACCAGAAAAATGTATCTATTAAAACAATACTGTTCCGAACAACTCTTGAAAACAATATATTTTGGTCTTGCTCACTCTAAATTGCAATATGGCATTACTGCATGGGGCGGTGCTTATGCCAGTTCTCTTAAGACGCTGTTGATAGCCCAAAAACATCTAATTCGTATTGTTTGTAACAAAAATCGGTATTTTCGGAGCTGCCCCCTATTTAAAAATCTACAGATTCTTCCATTGAGACACCTTTACGTATTTAAAGTGCTAAGAGAGTTCTTTAAACAAAGTGGTAATTATCCTAGCAGAACCTCTCAGTTCTACAGTTTACGCGTGAACAATCTGTATCTTGTAAACATACCAACTGTCACAAAAACCCTTTGTTCACGATTCTATAGTGTAACAGCACCCGCTATATTTAATAAACTGCCATATTCTATAAGGTCAACAAACAATTTCATTTCATTCGTAAGAGAAGTTAAATACTGGTTATTCACGATCGATTACTTTAATGTTGAATCATTGCTGAGTAGTTTATCCTGATCAGCAGCATCTTTACTTTTAAACGTCCAAAACTATCTAAACGCCAAATAAATGTTTTTCGGTATTATTTTTACAAATTAGCAAATATATACTTTTGAATTCTGTCCGTTATCACCCCACCATATCTTAAATTATGTAAATTCAATTGAAGCTACATTTTACACTAACTTTAATGTTACAAAATGTTGTATACACCTCCTTTATTTTGTTATAAAATTAATACTGTAACAATGTAATTGGAAGTAATCAAAATAAAAAAATAAAAAAAACTAAGCGTTGTTTAGCATGATGTGTTTTAAGCGTTTTTCGTTTCTACAACTTGCACACTTCCTGTTTTTCTCAGACAATCTCTTGAATATGCCCATATCCGTCACACTTAAAACATTTAGTTTGCGCTTTACAGTCCTTTCGGAGATGTTCGGCTGAACCACAATTAAAGCAGTGATTTTGTTTTCATGCTTGTTGTGTTTTTCCTGCCGTTATTATACTGCTTCGTAGAGATGAGTCGATCGTGATTGATTCGTTCGTTTTGACCGAATCACCGAAAAGTATTGGTGATTGCAATCACACAACTACAAACCAATGAATCACAAAGTCAATACTTTTGTAATGACAGATTCGGTTGTTTCGGGCATTTGACCGATATGAACGAACGATATGAAACAATATGACACATGGAACGAACGAAAATATAGTGATGAAGAAAGAGCGAATTGTTAATTCCTTATGCTCTTTCGTTCTTGTTTCATTATAGTGTTCTCACGCTATTTGTTGGTTCAATTCTTTGCCGTTTCATTTTTGAATCAGCTGTGAGTTACAACCGTTTAATTTGAATTGGAGTTTGAACATTAAAAGAGTAAGTATCATTCTATTTTCCCTTTAACATACCACAAATTAATATAAATGTTATTGTAGAAAAGGAAGATTTTATAACAACTACGAACAACAAAGGATAACATTGGGTTTTGTTTTTCAAAACACATATAATTCAATGGAAAACAAAATCAAGAAACTAAATTAAAAACTTCATGCAACAACAAACAACATACAAAAAAGTTACAAAAACAAGAAACAAAATAGAATTCAGTATAATAAATCTTGTAAATTAAAATTCAAAAAAAGATATTGTGCAGTATTTTCCGGCTTCAGATTACTGCGTCTTTCATCAATTATTAATCCAGCCTTCGAAAAAACACGTTCACAGGGAACACTTGTTGCTACTATGCAATGCAAACGTTGCACCAGTTTATGAAGTCGGGGATAGACATGCTTTCTATCGTCCCACCACTTTAATGGGTCATCTATTCTTTTAATGAGTGGCTCATTGATATACTTGTCCACTTCAATAATACTTGCGGCGTAAGTATTTGGGTGAGATATTACACTTTTAACAGTATTATCCAAATCTCCCCAAAGGATTGCTGTTTCTGTGTCCGTTTGTGTCTGAGATGTAGATGGTTGAGATGTATTTGCTGGTTGAATTGGAACTGAAATGAATTGCACTTTTTTTCTTAAAATCTCTAAACTTTTAACATATTTGGAGTATGATGTAAAACCATATTGCTTGAACCGCGGGTCAAGTATGGTGGCTCTTGTTATTAGTTCGTATGAATCTATTTCTTTAAATCGGGATGATAGTGAGTTTTTTAGTGTTTCTATTATGTTTGATATTTCTCCGTGGCTATTGTTGGATGATATTTTACTAAGATGATTAACTATTGCACCAGTTATTATCTTCACTTTTGATAAACTTACATTATTATCAACAGACATTTCTTTAGTGATTATACTGAAAACTTTGAAATATCAGTGGCCTTTTCTAGCACAGCCCATTCCTTTGGGGATATAATATTTAATTCCGGTTTGTCTATTGCTAACACGGAAATAACTGCATCTTTTATCATTATCATGCGGGAGAGCATTTCGTAAGTGGAGTTCCACCTTGTTATGCAGTCTTGTTTTAGTTTTACTTTTGGAAGATTTAATTTCTTTTCCATGCTGGTTAGTTGAAGGGATGCCTTAGCGCTTCTTTTGAAATACGCAACAATACGAGTATTCTTAATATTTTCGATTTCTTGATTTGGATAGCGATTAGCTTGACCGCTATTTTATCGCCTAAAACAAGATTTAACGAGTGTGCAAAGCAAGGCAGATGTCTCCAATTAATATATCTCACCGCACCAACGATATTTGATGCATTATCAGTCACCACGCATGCAACTTTTTCCCCTTGACCCCAAGACACAACTTCACCTTTCAACAAAGCCTCTAAATTGCCGACGTGTGGCTGTTGTTGAAAGAATGCATTCTGAAAGGCAGGATTGTAGGCTGCTGCTCGAGTTCAAGTTTTGGACAAAGTGAGCTCTTATGCCAATATAACTTTGCTGGGTGTTGGACGTCAATCCATCTGTTGTGAGGCATACAGCTTCTGCCCCACCAAGCATTCTCTGAACTTTTCCCTTTGTCTCATTGTACAGACGTGGAATTAAGGAATGGGATATGGTCTTTCGTGTAGGCATTATATAATTTGGACACAGCATTTTCGCGAATTCTTTAAATTCTATGTCTTCAACCATTTTAAATGGATAATATTGTTTTACTATTGTTTTTGTAAGTTGTTCGTCTAACTGTTTGGAAAATGAAAGTGATATTGGTCTTCGTACATATGAAGAAATTTGAGTTTGTCTTAGAGTGGATGCTAAATGATGTGAAGTTGCGGCTGTCAGGGTATATGTACTGTCCGATGAAATTGTTAGAGCTTCACTATTGGATTCTCGAAATGGGTTGCTTTCTGTAGCTGTTGCATATGGGTGTGCAAGCGTGTATCTGTCTGTTCCTAAAGATATACTTTTACGCTGAGATGCCTTCCTAAATTTCCAGTTGCTCTCCTAATAAAACTTATTAATTTTTGACAATAACAGCATATTGTTTTGTCACTTGAGGCGTTAGAAAAATGTTTCCATATCTCGTTTCGTTTGTTTTTCAGTTCAGACATAGCCTACAATTCTATAAAACACAATCTATAACTAAGCTTCTGAATAAGTGATAAATTACCTTTTTGTGATAGGTACTAACAAATAATATTATTTATTAATTAAAAAGCACGATAAAATGGCAAAATAGCTGACTTTGTTAAAAGAACGTACACAATTGCGAACATCTAAGGGATGGACAATAACCGTTAGTTATTCGATCCAATACAAACATAATTGCATTTTCAAATCGATCGCAGTGAATTGGTTTCTATCTCTATTCAACGATTGATTGATTGTGGTATTGACCAATACAACGCATCGATCTCGATATCTGAACAAACGAACGATTGTAATAGTGAACCAGTCGAATATATCGGTCTCTATCTTTAAACGAACGATTGATTGATTGATATGACCGAATCATTTTTGAATCCAATACTTGAACGATTCGTTCGTTGAATTTGAACGATTGACCCAGGTCTACTGCTTCGACCCGCTTGCCATTTCGCTCGCACACACACGTTCATATATGTCATACTGCTCTTTTAGTTCATGATATGTTTTGCAACCATACATATTATATGTATTTCAATTCATCTCTTGCCTTAATCCATCAACAATATAGCGTATGACTGACTTGACGTCGACTACGCCTTAGGCTGGGATTCGGTCACCACAGCACTTTTCAAATCATCATACGTATTGGCAATCACCGATTCTAGAAACAACTGCGCTATTTTGGTAATTTTTCCTCGTGTCTGAACATACATCTGTTTGCTATTCAGTTCATATGCGCTTGCGTTTAGTTCGAAATTTTCAAACCATTGTTGCACCGGCATGTTATCACCGTCGAACACCGGCACGATTTTTGCAAAATTTTCCATATTAATCTTCGGTTCACTTCGTTGCAATTCATCTGATGGTATTTTAAATGTTAATAATTGAATTAGGTTTTTCAAATTGTTGTTGTTTTCGGCAAGTTGGTTCTGCATTTGCGCAACGTGCTTGTTTTCGTCGTTCCCTTCAGTCATCGTGTCTTTAGTTGGTTCCCGAACATTCGACCTTGTCACTATTTGTCGTTGTATACTGCTGCCTGTTTTCGCACTGTCGGCTTTTTAACGCTATTTTTTTCATTGGCCCTCAGACTGCTTACGCACACATATACAGGGTGTCCCACGAGCAGTGTGCCAAAAAGCTAGAGCGTGTAGGTCTGGTCAAGACAAGAAAAAAATCGTATGGGAGGAGGGGTCTATTCCCCCCTGTTTAGCCGGGAGGGGCAATTTTCTAAAAAATTGACTTAATTTGGAAAAAAAATTATTAAAAATCAACAGTTACATCCACAATGCCGCGATATACTTTTCTTTAAAGCCAGAAACCTCTTCTTTCATTTTGTTTTGAAACGAAGCTGTTTTAAGGAATAGTTTTTGAGAAATAAATTTTAAAACTCAAAATTTTGAAGAAAAAAAAATGAAAAAAAAAAATTAAAAAAAAAATTTCGAACTATTTAACCGGATGCAAAAATGTCTTGTAGTTTTTGAGAAATTAAAAAAAAACCCGAACCACTTTTTTCTAAGAAAAACCTTTTTTTTTTGGTTTTAACGCGGCTGGACTTGTAGGCAAATTAATGTATGAAACATTGAGCTCTTTTTTATTATTTTTAAAAAATTGGGAGTTTTATTATAATAAATTTTCAATATGATCCCCATTTTTTAGAAAGGAAAGATTATATCTCCTTCTTACGGCTGCACATAAGTCTATGCTTGACAAATTTTCCTGCAATTTGACTCCAGCGACTTCAATCCGTTCTTTTAGTTGTTCCAAAGATACTATTTCCACTTCGTAAACATAATTCTTCATGAATCCCCACACATAAAAATCTAGAGGAGTTAAATCTGGTCACGTCGACCTTACTTGTTAGCTTCAGCATTTACAAATAAAACATGTAAAATTGTAAGCTTTGTGGGTTCCATTGCAGTTCGTACATTTTAGGTTTTTGGAGTTGCATTCATTAGTTTTGTGACATTTGGAGCAGATAGAACAATGCGTCTTGGAATGACATTTTATTTCTCCGTACCCGTGTATTCCAGATTTTATTCCGATTGTGTACTTTTTCTTCGACGAATGAGATCGCCATCTTACGGTCAATGGAGTTCCAATTCGTGCCATGTTGGAAGATTATTTTTGACCAAAAAGTAGTTAATATTCGGTTTGAACAAGATGATGTAAAATGCACAACTACCTTACCTAAAACTCTAGATGAGTTCAGGAACAGTATCGAATCTAAAACTGACTATCCTCAAATGACATTCTATCTGAAAATGAGTGGCGGAAAATTGGCTCCGAAAAATCGACGAATGTTTACATCTAACGTGCGCAAAATTCCACTATGAAATCTCTATTAATTGGTGTTCTATTCAAAATATTGTGCTTGATGCACAATAGCTGTATTTTTATTAAAATATTTTTGAAGTTAAATTTTATTATTTAATACAATTTTGTATTTCTTATTCTGTTTTATGTATGAAGTTCTGCAAAATGATGCTAATTCACGAAGTTATCCAAAACAATGACGACCCTGATTGGGCGCATGACATGAAATCTATGCTGGGACTGTCAAAGCCTCGTTCACAGTCCGTAACCCAGCCATCCTATCACGAATGTGTTTCTTCCATGTTTCGTTCTTCTGTTCCATATTTTCTAGGTCCTGGCTTATATTGTGCTGATTATTCTTAACAATGCTTCAGTGATATTTTTAGTTTATAAAATGCTCTAGAAAATGGTTTGACCTTTACGTCAATATAATCAATGGTTTTCGAGATATTGAGATTTTGGGTTTTCCGCTAATTATTCTTCGTCCAAATTTAATTCGTTCTATGTGATCTGCCCGTCTCAGTCTTCGCGATCTTATTACTCAGACAATTCTTGATGCTAAACAAAGTTCCTCGAATTCTTAATTATGAAGATTTCTCTAACTAAATTAAGACCTCGTTTTCAAAGGCCCTCCTTTTGTCTCCTTTTGTTTACTTATCCTTCATATATATCGAATATTTCAGATAAGGCGTTTTGAACTCCAGCTCGTCCCTTGTTTCCGTTTAGGTCTTCTTAAAATCTGCGGATAGTTGATGGAATACCTATTTATTATTTTAGAAGTTCTCGTATCTTGAAAATCTGGCCACTCGGTGAGAAAATCCTCTTGAAGCCTCACTGATATTGTCCGACTTGATGGCAGTGATATGGCATTGAGTTCCGTCACCCTTTTCCAATACGGGAATGATAAACAAACTTTTCCATTCTTCGGGATTAGTTTCAATCTTCTATTTATGCCATGAGCCTACCTTATATTTAATTATGCGACATAAAAATGTGCGACTTGATGGCAGTGATATGGCATTGAGTTCCGTCACCCTTTTCCAATATCAAGAGAAAATCCTCTTGAAGCCTCACTGATATTGTCCGACTTGATGGCAGTGATATGGCATTGAGTTCCGTCACCCTTTTCCAATACGGGAATGATAAACAAACTTTTCCATTCTTCGGGATTAGTTTCAATCTTCTATTTATGCCATGAGCCTACCTTATATTTAATTATGCGACATAAAAATGTGGGACTTGATGGCAGTGATATGGCATTGAGTTCCGTCACCCTTTTCCAATATCAAGAGAAAATCCTCTTGAAGCCTCACTGATATTGTCCGACTTGATGGCAGTGATATTGCATTGAGTTCCGTCACACTTTTCCAATACGGGAATGATAAACAAACTTTTTCATTCTTCGGGATTAGTTTCAATCTTCTATTTATGCCATGAGCCTACCTTATATTTAATTATTTCCGGCGGTGCAGCCTTTATACTGCTATATATTGCTATATAATTTCACCAGTCTTTTACCTTGCCGTTGTCGTTTTTCATCTTTAAGGAGACAGCTGACTTCATTTCGTAGAGTCTGATGTCGTGTGCGCGTCTCCACTACTTTCCAACGAGCTTTTAGTCTTTCTTCGCTTTCTTCGTTTAATGCATTGTTTCAATCAAAAACACATCCTTTATCTTTTCGTTTTCATCTTCCATATGACGGAGAGAACGTCAGATGTCGGCCGTCGAAATTCGATTGTTTTAAAGTGCTACGTTCATTACTTTATGTACAATTTTGTTGCTGATAAATAATCATGTTTTAAGATTTTGGGTATTTGGGATTTCGATGGGTCTGTCTCTAAATTACCCGATCCGTGCAGGCTTCGTACCTTCCACGAGCTTTGCTTGATTGCTCTCTCTTCACTAGTTCGCATCCGAAAATTCAATCACGATTCGTAAAACGCTGCCTTTATCTTTTCGTCTTTATTTTCCACATGACGGAGAGAGCCGGATTTTGCCATCGAAATTCGATCTGCTTCGTCCATTGCATCCTGCACAATTTTGTTGCTGATAAAGAATTCTGATTCAAGATTTTGGGTATTTGGGATTTCGATGTGTACTGTTTCTAAAGCACCCGATTTGAACAGGCCTGGCACCTTCCACGAGCCTATACTTGCCATGGTTGCTCTCCCTTAACTAGTTTGCACCCGGAAATTCAATCGGGAAAGTAGTCTATCTCCGGAATTTAAAAGGACCAGTCATATTTAATGCCAACGATTTTTGATGGTGAGTGTGGTGTTGTAATAATGTGTTTGCCTTAGTGATGTGCGCGTGAGTGTGTGTAGTGCAGAGTCATCAGCTCTGTTCATACTGCTGATATATTTTTTTTTCATGGGGCGGGATCGATTAGGAATTTAGTCGGCTCAAAAATGATATTGAAAAGTAGTAGTAATATATATGTATAATTTTTGTTAGGGTGCTTGGAGCTTCTGCTGGATGCTACGTGATTTGATGTTGGGAAAAGAAACAAAAGGTTGTCTCAACACGTCTTTCCTTGTTGAGGTCTAAATCCAGAAGAAGGAAATTTTCAAAGTTTTCTAATTGAATTTCGGATACCATCCATACATATTCTTAACTAACAATAGTAGTATAATTATAATATGTGTAAGATACTAAGTAGTGTTAATCAAAGCAAGAATTTTAGGTTTCAAACTTGATATCACCAATCGATATATCTCGATGCGAAAATTTCCTTTTGTACCTATTATCTGTTACATCTGCGGCAAAATTGGCGATGCAGCATTTTTACTCTCTTCCATCCGTTAATGTAATTCAGGTATTGGCCATTACGAGGAGGCCCAGCAGGACTTAATAAAGGACCACCTCGTAGAAAATGTCCTGAAGTCAATGGAAGCATTTCAGAGGGATATTCAAAATCGTTGAGATTGGGCGCGAGTATAAGCAGGCTTCGATTTTTGCTAGGAGTGTGAATTCTTTGAACGTAAATTAATTGGTTCCAGCCACCTTCCGTAAATTAAGTTCAAAGTTTTTAACTGCGGCTGCCCAAAGTCCGCCCCTATGAGGAGCACCAAGAGGAATGAATGTCTATTCCAAATGCTGATCCACATATCTTTTAGCTATTTCGGTGGATAGAGTTTGGATGAAATGTTTAAAATACCTTGCAACGAATTTACTAGCCCCGACAAAAATGGTATCATTGTCGAAAAATATAGTTTTGGGTACACCCTGCCGAACATTAAAACGACTTAAGGCAGTTAAAAATGATAGCGTAGATAAATCGGTTGTTTTACTGAATATTTATTCAGTAATAATTTCACCGTTGCCAATAGGCGCACGAAGCCTACATTCATTAACTCTATTAGAGATATTTATTTGACCTCTAGCCTCTTTTTAGCCCTTTTGCCTCAAATATAATTTGTGACTGGCACGTCTCTAATGAGGCCTCACTATCTGGTCACCAACATATCAGATTTAACATCACTGGTGAGGCTGGAAGAGCTGACCATAGATATCAGCCCAAAAGTACCAACTGGGTTCTCTTCCAAGCTCAACTTGCCGCCAAGGAAGACACGCTTCTTAAATCCATCAAATCAAAGGATGACTTTGAAGAAGCGGCTTATCATTTTAAAAAGCACTCATCTCATTCAAAAACAGCTGTGCACCCAAGATAGATACACACAAGCGGTGCGTACCTTGGTGGAATGCACATCTGAAAATTTTGAGGAAACGGGTGAGAGCTCTGTTAAACATAGCTAAAAGAACGAAGAGTTGGACTGATTAGAGATCTTCTCTAACAAAATACAAGCTCGAATTGAGGAAATCCACGAGAAGGTTTTGGAGGAAATTTTGCGAAAGTATGGATTCACTGCCAACCGCTGCCCGACTCTATAAAGTCCTATCCCAGGAACATACAAATGGACTCGGACTGCTTCGCGAATCAGACGGCAATTTCACTCTCAATTGCAGGGAAACCTTGGAGACTTTGCTTAAGGTACATTTCAATGGTGCTACTACCTAGCTAACACCTCCCGATGCTGTAATGTGCGTCACAAATTATATCGACAGTAGAACAAATAACCTCTCTAGGACACTCTTCAGTCCTGATAGAGTCAAATGGGCAATTGGCTCATTTAAACCCTATAAAGCTCCAGGTAAAGATGGTGTCTTTCTTGCTAGACACCATTCTAACACAATTGATAGCTCCCTTTAGGCTAAACTTCAATTTGGGATACATTCCTTAAATCTGGAGGGAAGTCAGCCTTGTCTTTGTACCTGAGATTGGAAAACCAAGTGAACAACCTAAATCCTATCGCAATATCAGCCTAATATTTTTCCTATCAAAAACAATGGAAAAACTGATAGACTTCATAATAGAGGTTTATTTGAAAATCAAACACCTCTGCATCCAAATCAATGCATACCTGAAAACACGTTCTACTGAGAATTCACTGCATCACTTGGTAGCGGATGTGGAAAACAGTTTCATGAGCAAATTACATATATCAACAAGGCACCAATAACAACGATTTCGTCAACAACGCCACAGAACAAATTTAACAGAGGTCATACTCCAATAATGTCAACAAGGGAAGTAACTTTGTCAGCAACACCTGGTAACGAGTTCAACAAAGTTCATTCTCCTACATTTTCCGATGTTGCACCAACAGCAGAAAGCTTGAATAAAAGACAGTCACAGACAGCACCGGTTTGTTCTTTGATTGGGATATTTTAATGCTAAACGTTTAAAAATAAAATATCTTAAATAAATAAAAAGTGTTTTTTATTAATGGTGGAAATACAAAAAGAAAGTGCAAAATTGATCGTAAAATTGATTGACAAAAAGTCTTTGATAAACATCGCGACATAATGGCTAAACCGATTGAACAATGTGTTATAGCTCTACCGCAGCTTCTTGTACAAAACAATCAATTAGCAAATAATCGATCCAGATTCGAGAAAGCAACAAGGTATATTTTCGGGAGAACCAGGCAGTTTACCTTCGTTTATTGATTCGGTGACGCGAACTCTGGACGACTACACTGATGAAGAGGAAAAGAGTCGTTTATTTCGAATAATTTACGATACCAAAGTTCAAGGAGGCGCAAAGAATCTTCTTAATGTTAACCTATCAGGAATTGGAAATTGGAACATTGGAAATCGGAAAAGCAGCACTTCAACACACTGCAGATCATCGAAGGACCAGTTGGCGATAACTCGGGAAATTGGAGCGTCAAAAGAAAGTAGTATAAGTGAATTAGAAATAAGTTGAGAGTTTTAGTAGAAAATGTAACCGAGTATGCCGCCATCCGGTGCTTTGGCAGCAAAAAAATAATTTAACGGAAATTAAGAATATATTATAGTTAATAAGTTTATAGTGTAGGACCAAAATAATTTAAGGCTAAGACATTTTGATTCGTTTATTGACGGCGGCAGATATGTATAATAATAATAACGAAATAAACCAAAGTAAGCGTAGGAATACACTACAAAGACCAATTCAAAGATAAGAGTTATTACCGAAATCCTAACGGGAACAACAAGACCAATTTATAATATACGCAGTTCTAATGAAAATAACATTGTACCAGAACCAGGAAGTACGAACTCAAAATGAAGAAGTTTTATCAAATAAAAAATCAGTTACCCATGACATAAAAACAACAACTAGTCACGAGATTAACTCGAAATTATATAGACTGCCACCTAGACACGAAGAAGAAGTAAGAAAACAAATTCAGCAAATAGAAATGCACGGATTATTAAACAGCAGATATTCACCTCCGAGAGTGGTAGTAGCTACAAAATCAGACAATTTTGGACGTTGACCTGATGAAATCCATAAAACGGCTTTCCTCAATCCCAACGGATTATATGAATTTGTGAAGTAAAATTTGACCACTAAATAAAGCAACGGCGGCCGTCACCGTTGACAGATCCCGTAACAGGGGAAATGTCAACGACGACTGGAAAGGCTCCGTTCACATCGCAGTTCGGCCTGGCCCAATAAAAGGCCGAGGCATCTGACAGACTGCACTTCAGTGAGTACGCAACAAGTTAGTAAGTGACACGAACGACGAAACGTCAACAACAGAGGAATTCCAGACCAGTCAAAGTCCCAGTAACAGCAACAACAACAAGGTAAGAAGCACTAAGGTGGCATCACATTTTAGTGTTCCTAATAATAATATTCCTTTCACAAAAATAAAAGAGAGAATAGCTGTAAATAAAGCGATAGTAATAAAGATTATTTTTGACGATTATTATTACAATCAATAAAAGAGAAAATAGTTGCGAATAAAACGATAATAATAATTTTTTTATTTATTATTATTCACAATTATTATTACCATCTTGCGCCACCCACGAGTACGGGACAAGCGTGTGGTCACTACCCGTTGAGGCGATCACACAACGAGTAGGGATTAATAGGAGATCGATTCTCCGACCCGGGTTCTAACCCAAGCGAGGCCGATCACCTCCTATTGAGACCTACTCCTGAGGCGGATACCGTATGGTCAATTCCCCGATTTGGGTATTAACCCGGAAGGGCCTGACCAGACGATATAGCCGCGCTTAAGCCGACACGGTTAAGGCCTCGACTCGAGTTCCTACCCAGACAGGCTAGACCTCGCACTGCTCCCGACTCAATCATCTGCCGGGACCCAGACTCGGGTCCTCACCCACGAGGGAACCAGTTGGATACTGTCAACGCGACAGTTGGGAGGTGACAAGGCGCCGCTGCGACCAAGTGTCCCGAACGGGTCTCAACCCCAAGGGACAGCGTAGTGTGGGAACACCAGTACGTCTGCCGGTGTCACAACAATAAACAGACCCTGGTCCGGCGAGTATACCCCGGCCCAGAAAGCTCATTACAGTGGCGCCCGACCAGGGACGCCGTAGACGGAACTAATACAAGTTTTATTTAACCAACCTCGAAATCATGGTGCGAACAGGGTGGATCTACACCCTCACCAAGGACGAACTCCTTCTTTACCTCCGCGAGTTCAGCCTAGAACTCGGCGGTACGGTCGACGAACTGAGGCGTCGATTGTCAACGTGGATGACGGGGACGCAGCTTACACCAGCCCAGGAGGAACGCCTGACGGAGCTAGAGGACCGTCACCGACGAGCGACAACCTCCACCCCCGCCATGCAAGTGCAGCCGTCGACGCCAGGGAAACCCAGTGATAGGGACCTTCTGAGGGCCTCAGGGGCACTGATGACCACTCAGGGGCAAACTCATCTCGGAGAATATGCAGGCCCGGAACCCCGAGCCTCAACAAGCTACACCAACGGCCCGGTCAGTTACGCCACCGTGATTGACCAAGCCCGCAAATGGGCCGTAAAATACAATGGTGGCAAGGAACCGATCACGTTCCTGGAAAAGGTGGAGGAACTTGCCGACGGATACGAGCTCCCGCTGGACCTCATACCACGGGCTATGCTTGAACTCCTCACCGATAGGGGACTCATGTGGTACCGGAACAATAACCGAAAGTGGGCCACATGGACGTCATTCAGGAAGGACGACCTGCTGAGACATGAGGAAAATCTCGAGAAGATCCAGAGAGAACGCGATCCTCCAGCACGACCACCACCGTATCGACCAACGTATGAGCAGCGGAACGCATGTCGGAGATGTAGCCAAGAAGGCCACACGCAACCCGGCTGCCGGGACCCTCAGATCATCTTTGCTGGGAGTGCGGGCGACGGGGCCGACGGACCATCGAATGCTGCCGACCACGAACGGGAAACAGAGCAACGCCTCACTCGAACCACGGGACCGTGGGGCCGAAACCAACATCACCTACCCGCAAAAACTAAACCCTCTGGCCCTGGAGGCCAATCGCATAACCACCGTCGTCCTCTTAGGCCAATAGCAAACAACAGCGGTCCTCGACACAGGAGCTACGAGGAGCTTTCTAAATCAGACAGCAATCGATTCTGCCAAGGAAGGAACGATCATCCGGATCGACACCGAGGTGAAAATGGCCGACGGTTCCACAAGGCACATCGACAGGGCACTGGAAGCGGACATCCAACTGGGCACGTCCGTAAGCCGGATCCCACTACTGGTCCTCCCAGAAGCCCCCCCCCCCTAGTCTTGGGAATAGACTTCCTTACCTCGGTCGGAACCACCATCGAATGCGGCAACGAATCCATCACCCTAAACAATGAAAACAACAACGTTAAGAGCTCAAGAACAACCATGGGGCGACTCATCGAACAATCCGCCGGACGCAAGGCTGCATCATCCCTAGGACCACGGGACGGTACAGTCACCACCGACACATACCAGCGAAGACCACGACGAAACCTCACAGAGAGCATGCGACAAGCAAGTCAACGAACGCATCCACGGCTCCGAAGCACCAGGACACTCTACGGGACGACTCATCGAGCAACCGACTGAACGCAAGGCTGCATCACTCGAGGAACCACGGCGTTGCACAGATGAGCCGACACCGCAGGGTACAACGGAAGCCGGGGAGGAAAACTCTCAGGACACCAAAGGAGAGGTCGACGAGAAGGACGCAAAGGACGTCGCAGCATTCTTGGAGGACGAGCTTCGGAAATTCGACCAGATCCAGGGGACATCAAACATCACGTCCCACAAGATCAACATGAAGGATGATCGGCCGATAAAGCAACGGTACTACCCGAAGAATCCGGCAATGCAAGCGATCATCAACAAGGAGACCGACGAGCTCTTGGAGAAGGGTTGCATAGAACTATCACATAGCCACTACAGATCTATCCCGGACGCATATCCACTACCAAGGATCCAGCACATCTTGGACCGATTGAGAGAGGCAAAATTCATCAGCAGCCTCGACGTTAAGAACGGCTACTGGCAAATCCCCATGGAAGAGGACAGTAAAAAGTACACCGCATTCACGGTACCTGGAAGAGGTCTCTTCCAATGGCGAGTCATGCCATTCGGCCTGCATTCAGCACCAGCCACGTTCCAGAGCGCACTAGATCAAGTAATAGGCCCCGAGATGGAGCCACATGCGTTCGCATACCTGGATGACATCATCGTGACTGGAAGACACTGGAGGAACACACGGAAAAGCAAAACAAATGCGATGTAAACAAACGGTGAAACCAAACGTAAACAAACCGAGTCGGTTGAATGGGTACAATGCTGACAATGCGCTTGTGCCTTTGGCCGGTTGCCCAATGTATTGTGCGCCTGTGCCTTTGACCGGTTGCACAATGCATTGGACTAAATATTCAAAATAGCTGATCTATGGTTATGGGAATTTCGTAAGGCATGTACGTAATAGAGGGGATAGATTCCCTGCAACAAACTGTATAAAAGGAAAGGATTGAAAGGAAGGGTTAGAGAAAATCATTACAGCAGTAAAGCAGTGTGGCAGTAAAGCCCTAATACAAATAATATAATATATACAAACTAAAACGTGTAGTGTTTTACTCTCCGTGAGATACTCTTCTCCCTGACATTTAAAGGGAAAGCACGGTATCTCTCGCACAACAATTGATGGCTGCGGTGGGATCCACAAAAAAAAGGATTCCACCACCAGAAAGTCTAGAAAAGTTAAAAGTGACAAAGTGCTACAGTGAAAAGACCGAAGAACGTAAGACCTGGCGAATTCCTAAGTGGACGCCGGAGGCAAAGTTTGGGCAGTGAAAAGACCAGGGGTAACAACCATCTGTAGGGCGTGAAGTCTACCTGGCAATAACAGTCGTGACAGCAGCAGCAGGAAGAATATCAACCGACAGCAGCAGCAGAAATAATAACATCAATAGACGTAAATATTGTCCCTTAGGTTTAAATATCTTATTGTTCTTGTTATTACCTACACTCTTAAACATCTTATTGTTACTTTTGACGCTTCACCGTCTGCGCGAACATTCTTAAACATTTTTACCCGACGCAACGCCCAAACTCTAGAACTATTCAAAGCCCTACCCTTCTTTCTCCAATACACTGAAGTGTCATGGACTTCCCAGCACATCCACTATGGAAACTAAAATTTCTCTGAGTGACGTCAATACCTTCATTCCTGCTTTTGATGGTAAGCCTGATGAACTATCCAACTTCATTGAGTGTGGTAACACCCTCTTTTCCTATATAAAAGAGGAAATGCAGCACAAGCTATTCCTCAGCATTGTTAGGACTCGGCTCCAAGGCCCTGCCTTTGAGCTGATAAGACACAAAGAACTGGCAACATGGAAGGATCTAATAATTGAGCTGGAATCCCAGTTTAAAGAACACAGGTCCCGCACTTCGGCGCAGAACCAGCTTCTGGCAACCAAGCAGAACACCAAAGAGACGATTAAAGAATATGGTGACAGACTCTCTTTATTACTTCTCGCGCTTGACTCAGCCACGTACGATAGTCCCAATGAAAAAGCCATCCAAGATTTCCTTATCCAGGAAAACCACAGACTTGCTTTGCAAACGTTTGAAGACGGAATTACGAATCCTAATTTAAAATTGCTAGTAAAAGCCCACAACGCTAATCAATTAAAACAACCTACAAATAATTCGATTCAGCTATTGCAACAAACCCCATCATACAGAAAATGAGTGTCGGCTCAAGATGTCTTACTCAAGACAGAACCACCAGGTCTCTTGGTACTCTAATAACCACCAACCTCACTTTCAAAACCGCAGTAACCGATATCCAGAGTACATAAATCGACAGGTTAACCTTCATCATGTACAACAACGTCCCAATCCACAAAACAATAATATGGGAAACGACCTCCGTCGGGAGGAGGAAAACGGCAACTCGCCCCGACTAACAATCAAAGCCGATGTACACCCGCAACCACATTCTCAATAAAAATTCCCCTCGTTCGTAATAACAATTTGTCAATGATAAGAGTCCCTTTCGAGGATGGAAAATACAGGGATCTAATCATAGACACTGGAGCCGAAATCAGTATCATGCGGAGCTCCACCAATTCATCTTTACTAAATAGAGACATGATAATATCCACAAAAAGGTGATAAGTTCGAACATGACCACTGAAACCTTGCTTTTCCAAATGGAAGGAGATTCAATTAAAATATCACACCCCTTTCACATCTTGGACCACCAGGCCCAACAAAACTTCGACGGTATAATTGGGAACGACTTTTTAATAAAATACAATTGTTACATTAACTACCGCGAAAATTTCTTAAAAATTAATCCCTTTGTACCAAATTCCACTGCCATTATTTCTGGACTAGGAAAGGTATTCAATGAATATCCGCCCCCTCAGAATATCAGAAGGCAACTTATAATAACCTCTAAACCATATAAAGAAGTTAACCCCTTAGAGAAAGGTCAAGAAGCCATACCTTCCGAGGTAGTACCTACGGGTAATGCTGAAAAATATGATATTAGTAGTAAACGGTGCGACCTAAGGCGACCAAACACTAATTCAATTACCGGCAAACTCCAGTTTACAACCGGGTCTAACCTAACATATTTTTGTTCTACTATCAACACAGTGTACCATAACGACACTGGAGTAGAAACAAAATCAAATTGGAAACCGACATCTGACTTCGCAACTCAAAACGGACCAATAATCAAACCAAAGTACCCTGAGCAAACAAGGAGTAAACCAATTTCCAGTAAACTTCAAAATTTGACGAATAACCTCGACGGGATGATTCTTGTATCACCGGAGGAAATCTTATTAGGAAGCCCAGCCAAGCATAAAACTAAGTTAAACAAAAGCTTAGCAGAAAATAAGACTGAGGTTATAAAAAATCCGCCAGACAACGAGACTAAGACGAAAGAAACCTTAGCAGAGCATAAGACCGAGATTAATAATAGCAAACAAGGGAAAGTAAATAGATCCTTCGTTATTTTAAAACAAAGGAGCCAACAGGTAGTCGAAATTCCATTTAACCAATTAACCCGGTCTGAAATAATAACAAAGAAACAGCAAATAATTCCAGGAGTTTACCTAGGCGAGACATTAGCCAAACCTAACAACGCAAAAATTAAGGTACTTCTAATGAACACATTGGAAACGGACCAAAGAATCAATATTCATAGAATTAATTTAGAGTGGGACGATCTTAATGATTTCGAGATAGTCATAGACGAAAAACAAAAAAAAAATGGAAACATCCTTCATTTATACCAAACATGTACCACAAGCATAGCTATTCGACCAGGAAAGATCATTTACGAACTCAAAATACCTCTCCCACTTTCGTATCTACAAGATTATACCTCTCCCAGCTCGATATAATAACCAGTTTCTATTTGTACAGCCTTCAATTAGACATGGGTCAATCGTTCAAATTCAACGAACGAATCGTTCAAGTATTGGTTTCCAAAATGATTCGGTCATATCAATCAATCAATCGTTCGTTTAAAGATAGAGACCGATATATTAGACTGGATCAATATTACAATCGTTCGTTCGTTCAGATATCGAGATCGATTCATTGTATTGGTCAATACCCCATTCAATCAATCGTTGAATAAAGATAGAAACCTATTCACTGTATTGGTTCAATGCGATCGATCTGAAAATGCAAATATGTTTGTATTGGATTAAATAACTAACGTTTGTTGTTCATCCCTTAGATGTTCGTAATTGTGTACGTTCTTTTAATAAAGTCAGCTAGTTTGCTATTTTATCGTGCTTTTTAATTAAATAATAAATAATATTATTTGTTAGTACCTATCACAAAAAAGTAAGTTATCACTTACTCAGAAGCTTAGTTATAGATTGTATTTTATACAATTGTACGCTATGTCTGAATTGAAAAACAAACGGAGCGAGATATGGAAACATTTTTCTATCGTCTCAAGTGATAAGGCAAAATGCTGTTATTGCCAAAAGCTAATAAGTTTTTCTGGGGGAGCAACTGGAAATTCAGGAAGGCAGACAGATCCACGCTTGCACACCCATATGCAACACTCACAGCTACAGAAACCAACCCAATTCAAGAATCCAATAGTGAAGCTCCAACCATTTCATCTGACAGTATACATATATACCCTGACAGCCACAACTTCACATCATTTAGCATCCACTCTAAGACAAACTCAAATTTCTTCATATGTACGAAGACCAATATCACTTTCATTTTCCAAACAACTAGACGAACAACTTACAAAAACAATAGTAAAACAATATTATCCATTTAAAATGGTTGAAGACATAGAATTTAAAGAATTCGTGAAAATGCTGCGTCCAAATTATACAATGCCTACACGAAAGACCATATCCCATTCCTTAATTCCACGTCTGTACAATGAGACAAAGGAAAAAGTTCAGAGAGTGCTTGGTGGGGTAGAAGCTGTATGCCTCACAACAGATAGATGGACGTCTAACACCCAGCAAAGTTATATTGGCATAACAGCTCACTTTGTGCAAAACCTGAACTCGAGCAGCAGCCTACAATCCTGCCTTTTAGGATGCATTCCTTTCAACAACAGCCACAAGTCGGCAAATTTAGGGGCTTTGTTGAAAGGTGAAAAGGTCTTGGGGTCTAGGAGGGAAAGTTGCATGCGTGGTGACCGACAATGCAACGTTGGTGCGGTGAGATATAATAATTGGAGACATCTGCCTTGCTTTGCATACTCGCTAAATCTTGTTTTAGGGGATGGAATAGCGGTCATTGAAGCAGAAATCGCAAGGGTTAAGAATATAGTTGCGTATTTCAAAAGAAGCGCCAAGGCATCCCTTCAACTAACCAGTATGGAAAAGCAATTAAATCTTCCAGAAGTGAAACTAAAACAAGACTGTATAACAAGGTGGAACTCCAATGCATCTCAACCATCTATGTACATCTCAGACACAAACGGACACAGAAACAGCAATCCTTTGGAGAGATTTTGATAATATCGTCAAAAGTGTAATATCTCACCCAAATACTCACGCCGCAAGTATTATAGAAGTGGACAAGTATATCAATGAGCCACTCATTAAAAGAACAGATGACCCATTAAAGTGGTGGGACAATAGAAAGCATATCTATCCCCGACTTCATAAGCTGGTGCAACGTTTGCACTGCTAGTAGCAACAAGTGTTCCCTGTAAACGTGTTTTTTCGAAGGCCGGATTAATAATTGATGAAAGACGCAGTAATCTGAAGCTGGAAAAAGCTGCACAATGTCAATTTTTGAATTATAATTTATAAGATTTATTTTACTGAAATCAATTTTGTTTCTTGTTTTTTAACTTTTTTGTATGTTGTTTGTTGTTACATGAAGACTTGAATTTAGTTTCTTGATTTTGTTTTCCATTGAATTATGTGTTTTGAAAATGAAAATCCAATGTTATCCTTTGTTGTTCGTGGTTGTTATAAAATGTTCCTTTCCTACAATAACATTTATATTAATTTGTGGTATGTTAAAAGAAAATAGAATGATACTTAAATACTTTATACTTAATATTAAGTATTTAGTAATTAATACTTTAAATGTTCAAACTCCAATTTAAATTAAACGGTTGTAACTCACAGCTGATTCAAAAAGGGAGGAAAGTGACACTTCACATACATGTATTTGCTTAGAATATGAAAACAACTAACACATCGGAAAATGAATGAAACGGCAAAGAATTAAACGAACAAATAGAGTGAGAACACTATAACGAAACAAGTATATGTACTACCGAAGTCATAGCAAAAGATGCGAAAGAGCATATGGAATTAAGAATTCGCTCTTTCTTCAACACTTTATTTTCGTTCGTTCCATGTGTCATATTGTTTCATATCGTTCGTATCGGTCAAATGACCGAAACAACCGAATCGGTCATTACAAAAGTATTGACTTTGTGATTGATTGGTTTGTAGTTGTGTGATTGCAATCACCAATACTTTTCGGTGATTCGGTTAAAACGAACGAATCAATCACGATCGACTCATGTCTACCTTCAATTCAATACTTGCTTATCAATTATAGAAAATATCGTTTTTCAGATTTAGCAGTGAAGAATTAGCAAACTGCAAATCTTTAAATGAGAAATTTCTTTGTCCTTTAACTCACCTTTTATTCAACACGGACACTAACAACCTAAAATGCGAAACCCAGCTGTTAAAAGGCAATAGCATCCTCCCAAATATCTGTGAAATAAAACAGTCATCGCCCTCGACGGTATGGATCCAGCTCTCCCAACCAAACACATGGTTATTTTCATCCCTAAACAAATACATAGTCGACATAATATGTGAGGAAAAAGCAACGACGTATACCTTAACAAACACTTTAAGAATCGAAATGCAAAACAACTGCTACCTAAATAGACAGAATTCACAAACAGGCAGTTAGTGTGAACTCCTCAATCCTTACCAACTCCTATGTTCCCCCTTTAAACATCTCACATATTATATCTAATAAACTATTCATCCGACTTAGCAGTCATGAGATTCTCCAGCCAAAATGATTTGAAATTAATTTCACAAGGCATAGATATCTTAAAAAAACGAAGAGTCGAAACCATTAGTGGCATTGGATAAACATAACTTGCACCATTACTCGTTGATCTATACGATAGTAGCATTAATACTAGTCCTTTTTTGCATTAAACGCTATCAAAGCTACACTGTCAATAAAAACAAAATCCACAAAGTTACGAACAACACTGAACAGACTTTGCAAATAGACAAAAAACCTGCGACTCCCGAATTTAGATTGAGTATTCCAATAGACGGTTAGGAGTACAAAAGATATGCACACAAAAAAAAAAAAAAAAAAAAAATTTTATGTCTTACCAATTAAGAAAAATATTTTGTGACAATAAATACATTCGTAGCATATACCAAAAATTATAAATATTCATACCAAACATATATATAACCTATATAATGTAATAAAGTCTACATTATACATCCATACATACACCACATAAAAAAAAAAACAAAAGGCAAACAATTAAACATATGTACATACATATGTATATGTATAAATCCTACCAATTATTCAAATGCTTTATATATATAAAAACTACATACAAAAAATAAATACAAATATACAAACATATATCCTTGTTAGCAATACAATTTGCATAAGGCTTATAAATTAATCAGCAAAAAAAGAAAAGAAAATTAACTATATGTATAACTTTTTCTTTTTAGGTTCCCTAATACAATCCTTAAACTTGTATAACTTCAATATGTTTAATGTAACCAATATTTATCTATCTATAGTTAAATCTCAGCTAAAATTTTGTAAACTTCTCCTTTTAATCCTCCCTTCTTTTCTCGGAAATTCAACCTCTTCAAGACATAATTTCCTCCCTTTAAGGAGAGCGGGTTGTAGTGAATACGCTACATGCACCCACTATCACGTACCAACACCACGATTAGCCAATCCATAATCACGATCAAGCTAAATGTATACGCTCAGCACTACGCTCAGTGCTTTACCACTTGGTTCAACCTTGACCTACATATGTTACTCATCACTTTGCTTAGCAGTGACACTTTAAATAACGTGCACTTAAAAGCAAAACAAATGCGATGTAAATGGGTACAATGCTGATAATGCGCTTGTGCCTTTGACCGGTTGCCCAATGTATTGTGCGCCTGTGCCTTTGACTGGTTGCACAATGCATTGGACTAAATATTCAAAATAGCTGATCTATGGATATGGGAATTTCGTAAGGCATGTACGTAATAGAGGGGATAGATTCCCTGCGACAAACTGTATAAAAGGAAAGCATTGAAAGGAAGGGGTAGAGAAAAGCATTACAGCAGTAAAGCAGTGTGGCAGTAAAGCCCTAATACAAATAATATAATATGTAAAAACTAAAACGTGTAGTGTTGCTACACAACAAAACAACAATCAGCACAAACACCTTGCACATTTGAAGTACATGTTTGGAAATATATAAATTGAGGTGGCATGGCGGCAGAATGCTATTCCAATTGGTAAAACGCACATGCCCACCTCAATTTAATACATCTCACAAACAATCCAAACTTAATTAAACACAAAATCACAAAATATATTAATTAGAATACACTTTCACATCACTTAACAACTTGTAAACAAACGCGAACTGTCAAATGTGCAAGGTAAATTCACAATCCACATCGCCAAACAAAATCCACAACTGCAGCCTTGTCAACATCAAGCTGCAGCAACATTGAATTGTATAGAGTCACTAGGGATATGGGTCATCAACCCAATCCAAACACATAATGTTTCACAACATACATTGTACATAACAAAGCTGGAAACCAGCTGAACGAGGGTTTGCACCAAGCAACCCAAGGTACTATAATTTTATTATTATACAATCAGCCAAGAAGGCACACGTTATAACGAGGGCACAATTAATTATTTACATAACAATAAAACAAAGAACATTATAAGTAGTTTTACATATAACTTCTAATAATAATCAACAAGGAACATTTAAAAGAGTGAATTTTATTTATTGTACGAATAAATTAGTTCGTTAACAAATGTGAGTTTTTTTATTAATTGTATTCGCATATACATATATACAAGTTTAAATACTTTACGATTTCGTTCGAGCTTAACGCCGCGAACATGTAGTGTTTTACTGTTTTACGGGAAAGCACGGTATCTCTCGCACAACACCCCCCAACGAACGTACGGCAGGTAAGACGGTTCCTGGGTATCGCGTCCTGGTACCGGAGGTTCGTACCGGAGTCCGCAAAACTGGTCATGCCTCTTACGAACCTCTTGAAGTAAGGGAAGCGTTGGAAGTGGGGAAAGGACCAACAGGAAGCTCACAGAGGCCCCAATTTTAGCTTGCCCGCACTTCACTCAACGGTTCACCCTTCAAACTGACGCCAGCGACTACGGTCTGGGAGCGGTACTAACCCAACACTTGGACGGCGCCGAGAGAGTAATCGTCTACGCCAGCTCAACTCAACAAAGCGGAGGCGAACTACTCCTCCACAGAAAAGGAGTGCTTAGCCATCGTATGGGGAATACGGAAGCTGCGACCATACGTCGAAGGCTATGAATTCATGGTGGTCACCGATCACCTATCGTTGAAGTGGCTCAACTAAATCGAGAGCCCTTCAGGAAGGATCGCAAGGTGGGTTCTGGAACTCCAGCAGCACAAGTTCGACGTCCAGTACCGAAAAGGGAAGTGGAACGTGGTAGCAGACGCGCTATCCCGACAGCCCCAGGAGACCCTTGCCCGGTTAGAGACGACGACACCGGAGTGTAGCTGGTACAAGAGCAAGCTGAGCGAACTCCAGAAAAATCCCGAGAAGTTCCCGGACTACCTTATTTCGGGAGGCCAACTATTCCGGCACATACCAGGCCAGTCAAACGACGAGGATTGTGCATCCTGGAAGCTGTGTGTGACAAAACACGAGCGAGCAAGAGTCCTACGAGAAAACCACGACGAGCCTTGTGCTGGACACCGTCCAGGAATGTCTCACGATATACGCCAGTACGTGCTACAATGCGGGTCCTGCCAAAAATATAAGGCAACCCAACGTCAAGCCGCAGGGAAGATGCTGACACAGCTCGCCGAGGAACCTTACGCAATCCTGTGCGCCGACTTCATAGGACCACTACCACGGTCCACACATGGCAACACGCTGGTTCTGGTACTCTTCGATAAGTTCTCGAAGTGGACCGAAATCGTACCTCTTCGGAGAGCAGCAGGGGAAACCCTCAAACGAGCTCTCCGAGAACGTGTCATCAGTCGATACGGAGTACCGAAGGTCATCGTCACCGATAATGGACCACAGTTCAGCAGTAAGGAGTTTCAGTAGTACCTAAACGAAATAGGGATAAGACAACAGTTCACCGCGCCATATACACCCCAAGAAAGCCCGACGGAAAGGGCCAACAGGAATGTGAAAAGGATCATCGCCCAATTCACCAAGGACAACCAACGAAAGTGGGATGACTCCCGGAGATTAAGTTGGCCGTCAACACCATGGTATCAGATACCACGGGCTATACCCCAGCGTTCCTAACACAAGGCAGAGAGCCCCGTCTACCCAAAGCTCTCTACGACGATCATGCACTAGGAACTGGGAACAACCCACCGAGGAACGCGTGAGACGATTGAAGGAAATCTTCCTGATCGTTAAGCGAAACCAGGAAAGAGCAGCTAAGGACCAAGCCAGGCACTACAATTTGCGGAAGCGAGCCTGGAAGTCACAAATAGGACAGTGGGTACTGGTCAAGCAGCACCTACAATCGAAAGCCGCCGACGACTTCAACGCCAAACTCGCACCACGCTATATTGGCCCCTACCAAGTCGTCGGATTCGTATCACCCGTGATTTTACAAATCAAAGATCCGGTCGAAGGGAAAGTCCGCACGGTGTACATAGGACAGGTCAAAGAATTCCACGCACAAACAGCAGAACAGCCAGTCCCCGAACGTACACAACCATCCCCGGCGAACTGCGAAATCCCTATCAGGGTCAAAACCCTGCATCAACCCCTCAACACCCACCACCGGGGAGACCGACCAGGTCGCCCAAACAACCCAACCAAACAACGCCGATCAGCCAAAACAACCCCCGAGACCCCGTAGAAACAATCGACGGGCCGGGAAACGCGACTGAGAATACGAAACCTTTCTGTAACCAAAAGTCTCTCTGTGTGTCCGTCCATCTCCCAAACACATACAAGATCCACTCATCCCTTCTTCCATCCACAGAAACATAATGCCGAGTCAATTGGAAGAACAGGAGCCGATCACCCTTTCATCCGACGAGGAGGACGTCGACCGCAGGACCAGGAGACTACCGCCGACTTGAGGAAGGAAGGTTCCTCAACGACGCCATCATAGACCTCTACTTTTAGTGGGTCCTACGAGAGGTAGCGAGCCCCGAACAGCGGAACAAGTGGCATGTATTCGGGTCCCACTTCCTTCCACAACTCCTCAGCGGAAAGGACGCACTCCAAGGCTACGAAAGGGTTGTGCGGTTTCCAAAAGGAATTCGTCGCGATCCCCACCAGTCTCCGGAACCATTGGTACCTCTTTCTAATTTGCTTCCCGGGGATGGGGAGAATCGAACAACCGAGGTGTGGACCCGAGGATATCCAGGAGGCGAAACAACCGAGGGAATACCAGCGGGCTCACCACCATATACGGATCTTCACCTCCACCACCATCCCATTACGAACGCTGGAGGTGCCGCGACAACAAAACAATTACGACTGCGGCGTCCACCTCCTGCATTACGCAGAGTGTATGGTGACGGATCCCCTACGGAGCGTGGAAAGTTCCATCAGGCCAGGCATCCGATGGGCCCACCCTCACGCGACGGCAGAGGGCCCGAGGGGCAGATATCTGCCCACGACCATGGTAGACGCCATCCGACAGCGATACCTCCACCTCATCACCAGCCCCCGCAAGAGAAAAATAAAATTCCAGCAGGCAGGGTATCGACTAGTCCTTAAGCACAATGTGATCACCATCATAACACAACACCCCCGAAGTAAAGAGGGAATGTGAAGGAAAATTTGACCCATAACAAAAACACAATCAATAAATTTTCCCTCACAAATCATAGTGTTTTACTCACCTAGCCTACACATAGGCAAATAAAGGGAAAACATAAACATGTCTTCCCAACATAAAATTATCGCCAATATAAACAATTCCCACACATGAAACAACTAAATAAAACATAAACATTGGATAAACATAATAATAACAAAATTCACAAAAAAAACAAAGAAATTCACAAAACCATACATATTTTCATTTTGTCTGAGACCAGTCAGGTCAAAGACACCAAAGACAACGGCAACGGCGGCCGTCACCGTTGACAGATGCCGTAAACAGGGGAAATGTCAACGACGACTCGAAAGGCCCCGTTCACATCGCCGTTCGGCCTGGCCTTATAATAGGCCGAGGCATCTGACAGACTGCACTTCAGTGAGTACGCAACAAGTTAGTAAGTGACACGAACGACGAAACGTCAACAACAGAGAAATTCCAGACCAGTCAAAGTCCCAGTAACAACAACAACAACAAGGTAAGAAGCACTAAGGTGGCATCACATTTTAGTGTTCCTAATAATAATATTCCTTTCACAAAAATAAAAGAGAGAATAGTTGTAAATAAAACGATAATAATAAAGATTATTATTCACAATTAATAAACAATCAATAAAAGAGGAAATAGTTGCGAATAAAACGATAATAAGTTTTTTTTTTATTATTATTCACAATTATTATTACCATCTTGCGCCACCCACGAGTACGGGACAAGCGTGTGGTCACTACCCGTTGAGGCGATCACACAACGAGCAAGACGGTAAGTAGGGATTAACAGAACTCTCTAAAACTAATACTTCGAAGATTATCTGAGCATAATCTTAAACTACATTTTGATAAGTGCTCATTTATGAAAAAAAGTACCGAATTCCTAGGACCTGTCTTAACAGCAGAGGGCATTTACTATCAACATCAGAAAGACAATTAAAGTGGTTCCTAGGAGTAACTGCTTTCTACAGAAAATTTGTGAAAGACAATGCAAAGATTGCTTGTCCAATGTTAAAATATTTGAAAAAGAGGAAACTGATCAATATTAACGATACAGAATACATCCAAGCACTCGAAACTCTGAAAATGAATAATATCCAACATCCAATATTGAAATTCCCTGATTTTAACAAAACGTTCACGCTATTTACTGATGCCAGTAAATATGCGATAGGAGCAGTATTAACACAAGATGGTCTATTACTCCTCGAGATCGTTAAACGAAAATGAGAACAACTTTTCAGTAACGGACAAGGAATTCTAAGCCATAGTATGGTCAGACCATATTTATGGGGCATACGATTGAAAATAATCACCGACCATTTACTCATAAAATATCTGAATAAAAAATTCACAGGGAAAGGTTTAGTCAGAGAAACCAACGCTGGCTTCTCAAATTGCAATAATATCAGAACGATATAGATTATTTAAAAGGAAAAGAAAATAGCATTGCAGACTTTCTAAGCAGGATTCCCGAGACTGATAAGAACCAAGAAATAACAAGCAATCAATCAATAAACCACTTGTCCGATTATGCAACTGTGCATTCACAGGATTAACAATTAGACCATATTCCCATTAAAGAAACAATAGTAAATAAGTACAAATTCCAATTAATATTAACTAATGATTCTGATAAAAAAGTAGAAGTTTCACACAATAGGAAAATAATATTCATTGATATGACGAAGAATTAAGATTATTGGACAAATTTACAATATTAAAAACACATATAAAGCCAGGCCTGATTGGAATATACACCGAACTATCGTATTATATATAATATAAATATAATATAAATAATATAAATCCAACAATTTTTGATAGAATTATTCCACCACGATAAGGTTCTCCAAAGCTTCTTTAAGAGCTAAAAAAGAAAACCTACATAAACAATTATCATTATACTACATACTCGTAAATGAATCCTTACATAGTTGAATAAACGAATTTATTACAACTTAAAAAACAAAATTTATTTTCCGAAGCTTAGAGACCATATTCAACTAATAATGAATAAATGCAACAAATGCCACAAAATAAATATGACAGGAAACCAATAAAGTCGAAATTTCAAATAACCGAAACCTCGCAGGACAAGAATGAAATCATTCTATTAGACATTTTCATTTTAAGAAACAGTCTTTTGGTGACGAGAGCCGTGGCGCAGTGGGTAGTGTGTCGGCCTCTGACGCACGATGAGCGAGTTCGGATCCCGATAACACCAACGCCATCGAATGTTCATTACGCGGCTTCTCTCCTCGGCGGGGAACTGGCAAAACCCCCCGTAGTACACGTGACTCGAAAAAAAAAAGCTTCTCGGCTCTCGCCGTTCGGAATCGGCATTTCACTTGTGTGAAAAACAAATCGCACACAACATAACTGAATGAGGGAAGCTAGGCTCCGGTTCTCCATGAGCTGTAACGCCATCTAAGAAGAAGAAGTCTTTTGGTACCACAATAGATAAGCGAACAAAATTGGCATCGGCAAACCATTTAACAGACAGAAATTGCATAACTAAAAGAGCCCTCATACATTGGAAAACCAAAGAAGATCATAATGGACAACGAATTCAGATCTGAACAATTAATGAGTTAATTAAAAAGTGAAAATGTGGACATTCATTTGACAAAAATAAATAATCATAAACGCAATGATTAAGATATTACACTCCACCTTGCTAGAGAAAATAGTAGGAATCGTGGATAATGAGCTTTCAACCCCAATGAAGATACAAATGACTATAAGAAATTATAACGAACGATATAGTCCAACAATCAAATTTACTCCAAAAGAAGCTAAAGTCAGCATTATAGAATAACAAGAAAGAATTAGTAATACTAAACAACACATAATCAAAAGAAATTTCTATAGGGAAGATTACACCGAGAACAGATATAAGGGATGATATAAGGGATGATAAATTATAAAAGACTTAGACTGAATAATGCAAATAATGCACTGGATAATGTGCACTGGAAAACAGTGGTAGTGCAACCAATCCCCAAGAGGGGTATAGACACCTCTAACCCGGCAAATCTCTGGTCGAGTAGTACGAGTGGTCGAGTGGTACTTCCGAGTATCAGCAAGGTCTTCGAGAAAGTGGTCCATAGAGCCCTGTCTAAATGGGTTGAGGACAATAAAATCATTCCGAGGAACCAATTCGGTTTCAGAGCGGGGCATGACACTATTCATGTCGCGTCGAAACTCGTATCTGATATCCAATAGAATAAAAATTAGAAGGGCTTTACTACAAGCGCAGTCAGCTGGGTATAAGTAAACCACTGCTATATATGATTTTTGACATGTTAACCAGCAGAAAGTTCGTTGTGAAAATTGCTAATGTAACTTCTACCTAAACATTTGAAATTAAAAATGGACTGCAGCAAGGCAGGGTTAACTGGCCGATCCTTTTCAGCATTTACGTAAGTGATCTAATAGTTTCTCTTCGCCACTCTATAGCGTACACGGACGATTAAATTGCGTACAGATCAGGTCCAACGATCGAGGTCATTGTTACTCTTCTTCAACGTGACTTCGAAAAAATTCAGCAGTATTGTGATGACTGGAAGTTGATTTTCAATCAGAATCTATATTGTTCAGAACGCCTTTGTCTAGGGCCTCTCGAGATACTAGAAAAAATTGGCGCAGGTTTTCAATTTTTGGACCGGATGGGGGTCCACTGGCGAGACAAAGTGTAGTCAGATACCTTGGGATCGTGCTAGATCAGTATCTATATTTTGACAAACATGCAGATGCTGCTCTGGCAAGTGCCCGGGTCGTTTTCGCTCTGACAAGATGGCTGTTTCATAGCAGCCAACTTGATTCTAGGGTGAAAGTAATCTGCTACATAGCCTTAATCAGCCCCATGGTTGCCTATGGATGTCCCGTCGTGTTCAATATGAGAGCCAGCTTAATGGAAAGGATTCGTGTGTTTGAAAGACAATGTCTTAGGACTTGTCTTGGATTACATAGAACACCCGAATCTGAGTACACCAAATTTTACCCGAACGAGGTCCTATACAATAGGGCTAGGATTTTACGTGTGGACAATTTTCTGATAAAGTTAATTCGAAGCCATGTTGCAAAAGCAATGACTTCGGCCAATAACTTGATCTCCGGGGCTTACTACCCCAATAATTCGTATCACGAGAGGGTGCGCCTTAATGGCATTGTCCCCCCAGAGGCATTCCTCTATTTAGATAAATGTGGGCTTATACACAATAGATTAGCGGTGCCTTTATCAAATGCTCAGCTTTTGTCTTTCTGAAATTTTCTTAGCTTTTATTTGTCATTTATTTTAATTAAGTTATTAATTAAGTCGAAAGACATAGTTTTAAAAACATTATAAAAACGCAACAGGTAGAACTCGTAGATGAAACAAAAACCATCTTACATATCAAAAATCCAATAGAGATAACAACATACTTTCTCAAATTTAAACTAACATTAATCTTTAAGCATGGATCTTTATTCTATTAAATCAGGAAATGAGAAATATTCGTGCAATAAGTTTATCTATCATTCCGAAAGAAAAAAAAATGGCTTGATAAATTTTATAGGTACAATGCATAAGTGGTTGTTCGGAACAATGGACCAAACGATAGGCATGAAATATTAGAAAAGTTAGGTGTCAGCGCAGATAATAATCATAACGCTATTACCAGTTTAAATGAACAAATTACAATTAACATTCATTTCAATGATTCATTTAATACAAAAGAAAATAGGAAAAAGACGCAACATTTACTCAACCAAATTAATCAAGAAAGCGATGAAATTAGAATACATTCAATGTGTTTAGATCAAATGGTGAAATTGCAGTATTTAAAAAACAAAGTAAAACAGGCCAAAAATAATTTAACTCACCCAGGCATTCCCACCGCAGAACAAATACAATACATTTGTCATCATAGGAGTAATAATTTTAATATTTTTCTTAAGAATAAGAAAAATTAGTGTAACGATTATAAATAAAGAAAATAGTATTGATCAGAGAATTTAGGAGAATTCTAAGGCAAACCGGGGGAATTACATACAGCAAAGCGCTGGTAGTGGGTAGTGTGTCGGCCACTGACGCGTGATGAGCGAGTTCAGATCCCGATAAAACCAAACCCCATCGAATAATTGCTTCGCGGATCCTCTCTTCGGCGGGGTACTGGCAAAATCCCCCGTTGTACACTTGCCTTGAAAAAGCTTCTCGTTCGGAATGGGCATTAAGCTTTAGGCTCCGTTCACTTGTGTGAAAAGCAAATCGCACACAACATAAGTGAATAAAAGAAGCTTAACCCTAGCCATCCCAGGTGTCTGTCTGGCACTACAATGGACACAGTATTTGTGTCTGAGTGCTCCAACAGTTAGTAGAAGCCTTTAACAAAAAAAAAAAAAATACATACAGCAACAAGACACCAATAAGAACGATTTCGTCAGCAACGCCACAGAATAAGTTCAACAGAGGTCATATTCCAATACTATCAACAGCGGAAATAACATGGTCAGCAACACCTGGTAACTAGTTCAACAAAGTTCATTCTCCTATATTTTCCGATATTGCACCGACAGGAGAAAGCATGAATAAAAGACAGTCACCAACATCACTTTTCTTTTATGTTCTAAGCTGAAGAAAAGTTCCGCGAAAAGTGTTTTTTATTAATAGTAAGAAAATACTTAACTCACTAGGAGATCGCAATCTACGCCTTCTTCGATATTGCGGGGGAATTTGATAATACTGACAACAACTCACTGCACTGTTCCGGAAAAGTGTAGACCACCCCAATAACCATTGGGTTATGATGACCTTGGAGTTATTGTTACAGGTAAAAGTGAAATTTCTGCCGGTGAGCGCATGCAACTTGTGCTTCAATTTATCTCTGTATGGTGTAGCAGAGAGGGTTTATCCATAAATCCAAATATGACTACCTTGGTCCCGTTTACAAAAAGGAGAAAATACAACAATAGGAATTAACGTTGATCGAAGACTTAACTGGAATTTCAACATCAAAAGCAAACTTGCAAAGGTGAACAAAGGACTGTGGTCGACGTACCTACGGTAAAACCTGGGGATTGATTGGTGATAGTAAGACCTGTCATCACTAATGCGTCTGCTGTATGGTGGGCAAAACTTAAACGGAAAACTACAATAGTTAAACTTCAACGCCTTAAGAGGCTAGCATGTCTCGGCATTACAGGTGCCATGCCACTTTGCACGACAGCAAACTAACAGGCAATGATCACGAACCAGCCATGTAGACCATTGGGTCACTACAACACTTTCCTGAGCTGGATAGGATTACCACAGTTTCGGACGCATTACCATACACGTCCACCTTTGACAGACGGTTTGAGATAATGATCCCAAACCGCACAGCTTGGGAAAGCAGCGATCCAATTCTAAATGTCAAAGGCCTGAGGCGGTACACAGATGGCTCCAAGATAGTTTCCGTCGTTCGCGCTAGCATCTTTGGTTCGAATCGGAAGATATCGAAGGTTCAGAAAACTACCCCTAGTGTCTTCTAAGCCGAATTAAACGCCATCCTAACGTGGGTCAACCTAAGCTTAGAGACTGGCATAAGAGATATAACCATCAATACACTCTCAGACAGTCAGGCAGCTCAAGGCGCTGGGCTCGTATAGTACGAACTCAAAATCGGTCAAGGAATGCCCCGATGCCCTGCAAGACCAAGGCAAAGGAAATAAGGTCAAACTCTAGTGGGTGCCAGAGGCTTTATGGGGAACGGATTTGCCGACTAACTCGTTAGGAAAGGTTCAAGTGAAAATTACATATGTGCCGAGCCTTTCTGCGGAATATCCAAGTCAAACATTAATTTTCTCTTAGACAAGTGGGAAAAATGACAACAACTACGCTTCTCGAACAGCGTTCAAGGACTCCGACAATCGAAGAAATTCATGCGTCCCCTGAATAAACTGCAGAACACATACTATCCGAGTGTGCTGCCCTCTGCCATCTTAGGAAGCGTGTTCTCCTCAGAGGATCAGCTCAACTCCTAGAGGGACGTCCTGAACTTTAGTAGAAAGTAGAGAAACTCCTTGTTTAATGCTCTAGCAGGCTCTATGCTGTCTGTTAGCAATTTATAAAAAAAAAAAAAAGTATTAATCTTGGAAGAAAAGCAATTGAGTCAACCGAATAACCAATTGTATTGCATTAGAAAACTCATTTCGAGTAACAATTCTGGAGGTGAAAGTTAAATTATTCTTAAGTCAAGGAATAGCTCTATAGTAAAACCGCAAAAAAATATATGGTATTGTAGCTTATCACACGCAATAGCCGAGACCATAAAGAAAATTGTTTGCAATGATTTTAATATTAGGAAATTGGGTGATTAAATTTGCTTTAATTGGTTTTAATTCGAGGTCTTTATCATCAGGTTGGTTTAAATAAGATTCAGGTCAAAAACGTTGAAGTGACAGAGCCAGGTAAGTCCGTGCCACTATAAGTTAGCGCTCTGTCGGTCTGTAGACGTAACCAAATCGTAGCAGATTTCGCGACTAGAGTACGATAGAAAATGATTCCATTTTGAGCTTGGTGCGTATGATTGTATTTGAGAAACACGGTTAGCTATACAAATTTTTCACGGGTTAGAAGACTTATTTATCATTAATTAATTGTATTGCCCTTAGCACAACATCTATTGTATATAAAATTTTTTTTTTTATATATTTGACGATGAGATTCCACATCCTCCACCAGAGCTAGTCTTGTACGTATTGCTTAATAAGGAATATAATTAACGCAAAGGTAACCGTTTTTAGGTCATAGTCGAACAATTGTTATGATTAGAATCCCAAAATAAGATTTGCTGATACGGCGAGTAATCAGGATATGCAATGATCTGTCGATACTTTTTCTCTATATCGGCATTAAAAACACGCCGATAAAAACGCCATTTTAAAATCAAAAAATCGCTGATGTCGGATTTGACCGTCCAAGCAGGTAGACCTAAAGCGGGTTGAGAAACTCTCCTCTGAGCCTCTTCTAGCGAGGGATCCCTTAGGGACTTGGGATTCATGCAAGCCTTAGTGGAATTTAGTCTTCCAACTCTGTTCAAAAAAGTCTTGAGTTCATGCCCTAATTTGGGACTGGATAGGGTCGGACACAACTTTGAGTGCAGCTTGGCTGTCACTCAAAACGCATATGCTTTTTCAGTTCCACATGTGCTTCAGAATCTCTGATTGAAACAGACAGACGCATATTTTCCTAACAAGAAGTGCAGTCGAGTGTTTTCCTGCCCAAAGAAAACTCCAGCGCCGGACCTCCGCTCAGCCTTGGAGCTATCTGTAAATATGCGAATAAATATCCATTCCAGGATGGCATTGTGTCGGAAGGCATATCCGTGAGACAGGGTCGAAGGATATTTCTCGCGCAAATACATTGTCACACCAATGCGAGTTGTACCAAAAATCACTTCTCTTGAGGCGAGTTATGGCTTTCAGTGCGAACCTTCTGATATATGTATGTGTCACGGGGTGGAAAATTCATCATAGCATCTGGAGCAGCGCCCGGTGTGCTGAGAAAAACCATTCTCTGGAGTTTGGTAAAAGAAACCACGACGTGTTTCCGTGTTAACATATGCCACCAGACAACCGATGCATATGAGATTATCGATCTTATCAATGCGGTGTAGATCCAAAGGACCTTTATTGACACAAGCCGCAAAGCTGCCAAAAAGCTGACAGCGCTTTGACTCAACATGCTTTGACCTTGCTATCTAAGAAGACTCCCAGGTACTCAGCTTCCTTGGATAAGGGTATGGGAATGTATGATAGCACCATCTGCGTAATGCAAGGAATCAACACTAGTGCTTTATCTACGCCATACCGTCTGGTAGCATTATACCTGCTGTTGGAAGCTCCTTCAATGTCGACGAAAATACCCAGCACGTAATCTTTCCTTTCGTGTGCGCATTCAATTCTCCCAAATAGGTTTTGAAGTGCAGCCTTGTAGGATTTCCCGCGCCGATAAGCATTTTCATCTCCGAAAAAGGATGCATTTGTTTGAGACTCTACTAGTCTCTCCATGCTTTTCAGCAAAAAGATGCTAGATTGATTGATTTAAAACACTTGACGAGTGAGTAATCCTCTTTCACTATTTTAGGAATAAAGACTACTGTTATGTATGCAAGTACGAAGCTAGCAGTGAAAATTCTTTTCGAAGTAGGAAGCAGCTCTCTAATCCTTTTTTGCAGATTAATACATAGCATATACCATAGTTGTTTTCATCGTTTGAGTCGCAGTTAACATTGAAGGAGTGTGCAACGAGCCAATGACGGTCTGATTTCTCGGGGAATGGGTCTGAGACAATAAACTAAGAGTTTCCGCTTTAGACTCAGTCAAGGTACCATCAGATATTCTGAGTACATCCAGCTTTCTCGATTTTCCTCGCTTGAGGATATTAACCAACTTGCTGGTCGCGCTCAAGGATTTGATCCATTCGTAGAAAGACTTATAAGAATAATTCTTCGATTTACGAATAAGCTTCTCATATGCCTTTTGCTTTGATCAATATTTATTCTAGTCATTTTCGGAGTTGGATTTAAGCGACCTATTCAGTAGATTTTTGGCTTTCCGACGAAGACATTGAAGCTTAACGTTCCACTAAGGAACCAATTTCCTGTTGGGAGGTTTTTTGACAGGACATGCGAATTCGAAACAGTTTGTAATGGCGCTACGCAGGTTATCAACGGCATCCTGTACCAATCGCTTTGTTCTGAGCTTAGGTAGAGCTTGAGTGGATTTCTCAAGCTACTCTCTGAATCGTACCTAGTCCGTCTTTCTTGGATTCCATTTGGGGAGGGGGAGATCCCATACTTCAATTGGAATTCGATATATCTATGGTCTGACAGTTTAACATCTGGTAAGACTCTCCAGTTAGTGATGGCCTTCAGGCATGTGAATTAGACAGGGTTAGGTAAATCACTACTTGTCGTCTCGCCGTCGCAAAGGTTGGTTGAGACCCAACATTGTTGACGATAGGGTCAAACGAAAGAGTAAAGAGTGTCATCTCCGATTGCATTTGCTGCTGCCCCAAACAGTGTTTTGAGCATAAGCGTCGCAACATATGATGAGTCCAATCCTTCTGGCTTCACAGTACGCTGCGAGTTCAGAAACCGCCTTCGGTGGCGGGAGCTTTGTAGCTTTGTAGCTTTAGCAGCCATCAAATCTTGTCCACAGAATTGTCCAAGTTTGGTTGCCGATAATCTTTTCGATATGATGAGGTAGACACTAGGCCTTTCGGATCGCTCATCACAAAGAATGTGGGCGCCCGCTGGAAATGACATCATCGGTTAGTGTTAACTAAGGTCTTACTCGCATTCATCAATCATGCGCAGTGGACAAGAAAGAGTTAAAAAGACAAGAAAGAGTAAAAAAGAGATATCTAACTCCCTGGTGGTGTGAGCGAGAAAACCGTGCCGAGGGATGGAATGCTGGGAGTTAAACCAGCCCTAACGAGCTCCTTTGGGTGCTTTGGCAAAGCCCATTGTATTCATGCTTTACCACAGAAGAACCGGCTATGCTGTGGTGGACTTTTTCTACATCGGCTTACTCGTGGGATCAAAATAGAATACAAAAATATTAAACAAAAGCAATTGGGGGCTACACCCCAAGACTCACAGAAGACTGAGAACAAAAAAGCTTCCCGGGCAACAACATCGCGCCAGGGAAGCACAAAGAGCCAGCATGACGGTCGATAGAAAGAGACATACTGCTTTTCAAGTCCTTAGCCGACTAGAAAAAAAGGGCAAGGACAATTGGGACGAGAAGGAAGCAGCCTCGTACCAATTGGCTTCAGAAACTATAAAGTAGCAAAAGAGTCGAGTCGGTGGTGAGGGATTATCTAGCTGTAGTGATCATAGATCAGAGCAATCAGGAGGGTCACATCACTCATGCGCAATGGAAAAACCTTGAAGGTAAGATTATCCTCAGCCTTCCCTCCATGTGCAAAAATAGCCCGGAAGGAAAACTTCCTGGTTTCATCGGTAGGGGCTGGCTGGAGGTTGTGAGCAAGGACGAGATCTCGTTCAGGCTAAGGGCCCGCGCTCGTACACCCGTGGAACCCAGCGACCCACAAAATATTTTGCTTCTGTTGCTGAGGCAAAATCCCGATCATCCGATTACCAACTGGAAGGTCATTAAGACGGAGATTGAAAAGGACCCGGACAGGATAGTTACCCTATTGCTGCAGCAAGATTCCCTCCCTCGGCCTTAAAATCATCCAGTTGAAGATATACGAACAGGACGAGAGGCATAAAATGGCCATGATTCCCACCACCACAACCTCCTTCAGAACTCAGCAGGAATCCGATACCCTATCCTCTGATGGAGAGGATCTGGATGCTACTGCGACAGGCGCATCTATCTTAAACGATAGCTCCAATGCTATGTGTAACCCAGATAAATTTCCACCACAATAAGGTTGCTTCTGCCAACCTTATACTCCATCTTCCATCTAAACTTTGAGATAACAACTAAAAAATTCCTTGGGCATCCTAAGCGGATTGACCCTTGACCCCGCTGATCCTGGTACCCTTAGAAAGGAAAGCAAATGTCTTTTCTACAAAGCAAAAAAACAAAACAGAACAGAAGACTGCAACCGCTACAAGAACAGCCTCTGTCTATATAAAAGGACGTCGTGGCGTTATTCCTGCTCAGAAATAGAGGTGAATAATGAGGCCAGTAGAGTGAAGAACATGCTGTCAAAAGCTCCCACTACACCCGCCCTAATTAATAAATCAGATGGCACCGCAACGGTGACTAGCGAAGAGTTACTATACCTCTAACTCAGTACACGTTTTCCGACAACGTAGAGGCTAGTAACTATAATTTTGAACAACTCCGCTCATTTCAAAGGAAGTAGTAAGCAAAAGAAAATTCCAATGGGCAGTAAATAGCTTCCTTCCATTCAAATCTGCAGATCCGGATGGAATCTGCCTGGTAGAGATGCAACGTGCTTACGGCATTCTCGAACCATATCTTTTGGTATTATTCTCATCCAGTTTAGATTCGGGCTACATACCACTACATACCAGAGAAATAAATGTTACATTTATATCATAAGCGGGAAAAACCTCCTATATAACTGCAAAAGATTGCAGATCTATCAGTGTCTCCTTCATTCTTCTTAAGACGCTAGAGACGCTACAAAAAAGAATGCTATCGAAATCGCAACATGCTTACTGGAAGGGAAAATCAGTAGACATAGCTCTACACACGATAGTTGGAACTATTGAAAAATCACTTTCCAACAAAGAATTCACCATGATTGCCTTCCTCGGAGCTTTCAACAGCATAAAACCACTAGCGATCACCAATGCGTTAAGCAAACTAGATGTTAATAATAATATAAATCTGGATCAAACAAATGTTTTCCAGCAGGTTGATTTATTCGAAATTTGGCTGATTACCACATAAAAAAGGTAAAAAAAACTTGACACACCACAAGGAGGAGTTTTAATCCCCGCAATTGTAGATGCTGGTTGTAAACGGAATACTCCTATCCCCAGAGGACAGCGAGTGCAGTCATTGTGTGTGCAGGCGATATTGCACTAGCAATCAGCGGGAAACATCTCCCAACAATCAGAGATTTGATCGAAATGCCAAATACCTTGGCGTGATACTCGATAGGAAGCTCAACTGGAAATTGAATGCAAAAAAGGCTTGAGTATCAAACCCCATATTACATACTGGCTGTATACCGCGGTTGTTAGACCTCTACTAATGTACGGCTCCCTTGTCTGGTGGTCGGCACTGTGCTAACTATTGCAAACTCCTAAGCAGAGTTGAAAGTATAGCGCGCATCGCGATAACAGGGGCACTGCGAAGAAGCCCCACTGCAGCCCTCACAACGATGCTTCACCTACTACTTTTTGATCTTTTTGGCAAGGAAAAGGCAAAGAAATCGGCGAAGGAATCCGCTCATTGGAAGTTCTCCGAAATAATGCACGCTGGTATTCTACGCCAAAGCAATGATATAAGTGAAGTCACGGACTACTTAATCTCGACCCTTCACTTCAAGATTCTGTATAGAACAACAATTCCCAACCGACGACGACAATGGGAGGGGAATGTATTTCCAAAAAAATGCACTGGACACAGACAGGTCTAGGACAGGCAATGGTGTGGGTGCCGGTGTCTATGCACCAACCCTAAAAATCAGCCAATCCTTTAGACTACCGAACCACTACAGTATATTCCAAGCTGAATTAACGGCAATTCTTGAGGCCGCCGACTGGCTGTCTGTGAGATCGATGAACAACAGAGACATCGTCATCTACACAGATAGCCAAGCAGCAATAAAAGCACTCCAATCACCAATAATAAGATCAAAATTTGTCAGGCACTGCCGCACGTCTCCAAATGAGATATCGAGCAGATGCGCTGTAACGTTGTGCTGGGTACCTGGAAATACGACACACCAGGTAACTGTAAAGCAGATGAACTAGCCAAAATATGCACGCAAAAATATAAAATCTCGAAAAATGCACTACAACAGGCAAATGAGAGATAGCGAGACCTTGAAACATGCAACTTTGCTAGACAAACCTGGCCCAGGTATTGTCAACGTAAAACCACAAGCCTGCTAAACATACGCAGGCAGATTATAAGCAGCCTAACCGGAGTCCTAACAGGACATTGCGCTTCTGAAAACAGACCGCAAGATTAGGACTGCCATACAACGACTACACTAGGTGTCATGATGAGGAAAAGGAAGAATCTCCATCCCATCTCCTATGCAATTGCCCTGCTCTAGCCGCCTCAAGAAAACGATTTCTGGGGAATATTTCTTCAACGAACTAACGGATCTATCCGATACGGAGATCTACAAAATATCGAATTTTATTCAGCACTCAAAATAGTTCCAAGAGTAACGGTGACTAAGCCGACTCAAGTGGTAGCACAATGGACCGTTCGTTTAGTGTGCGAAAAGTGAACATTCACAAAGTGAACATCTCGGAAAAAAATGTTATAAAATGTTCGAGGAAGAACTGATTGAGGCGATCAAAGGCCATCCGTGTCATCCATTTTATAACTCAGATGAACGCACTCCATCAATTAAAAAATGTCATCGACAACTGTCAACGGATTGACGGATTCTATGGGCCGATGCTTGCCTGCTCTATCCGCCAATACGTTTGCACTCAGTTGAAATCAACGGAGTGACGGATCAACGGATTCTATGGGCCGGGGCCTTTATACTGTTGTTCGGTCGTTCACTCAAGTGCATTTATGTAACTCAGCACATTTGGTGGTCGTGGAAATTCATGCGTGTACTGAATTCATACAAAGAGCGTGATAACTCCTCCTTTCTCAATTTATTACACGCAGGTCAAAAGTTAAACTCCATAGGTTGGGGGAGAGCACTTTTATATCTGGTAATTGAATTTGAAAATGTTCCTTCCTTGTTGCATTCTTAAATTTGTACATTATAATTTAGATCATTACAACAATTATTAAGTACGTACATGTATTTGAAATTTTTTTTTATTTATTTTTTTATTTTATTGCAATCTAGTCTTAAGAATAATAAGCAATTTTGTTTCATCTTAGATTTAAAAAAAAAATAACATTAAAAGTTTAATATCACAGCATTAAACATACATATATACTGGTTTACATTACATAATTACATATAGCCTATAATACATTATATAAGCTGTACAAGCACAAAAGGTTTAGTTCTTTTTAGTCGCCTAAGAAGATTTGTTTGGTCCAAGAGCGGGGCGGTTTCAGGGTTCGTGTGGTGATGAAGTCGGTCCTGATGCTTCTTAGCGAATTTGTGTATTTCATCTTGTACGAATTCCACGTCGAGGTCTCGGTGAAGATCGGCGTTCCTGATGTAGTAAGGTGCGTTTACAATATTTCTCAGCACCTTCTTTTGGAATCGTTGTAAATATTATTTGGATGTTACTTTTTTTGGTACAACCCCAAAGCTGAATACCATAGGTCCATATGGGCTTTATGACTTGTTTGTAGAGTAGAACTTTGTTGTATGTTGATAGGCAAGATTGTCTACCTATAATCCAGTACATCTTTTTATAACGAATACCCATCTCCTCTCGTTTTTTCTTGACATGAGCTTTCCAACGGAGTTTTGCATCCAGGGTCATACCAAGATACTTTGCATGATTTGCGTACGGTATGACTTGGTTGTTAATGAATACTGGCAAGTACTTATTTTTCTGTTTGTAAAATCAACATGTACAGATTTAGCTTCGTTTAAACGTATTCTCCATTTTTTTGTCCAATTCTGAATGCGCAGTATCGTCTCTTGAAGTTTATGAGTTGAGTCCTCATTACTTTCCGCAACTGCCAGTAAAGCCGTGTCATCAGCGAATGTTGCCATCATGTTACATTCTAGGGTTGGAATATCATGAGTGTACAAAAGATAGAGTAGTGGCCCAAGAATACTTCCTTGGAGTACACCCGCTTTGATTTCTTTAAGTTCTGAATATGTGTCCTTTTCTTTTATGCGAAAGTATCTGTCCGAAATATAAGACCTAAGGATTTTAGCATATGCATTAGGTAGTATATGTTTTAGTTTGTAGATCAAACCCTCATGCCAAACTTTATCAAATGCTTGTGCTACATCAAGAAAGACTGTAGAACAAACTTTTTTTTCTTCAAGTGCTTTTTCAATAGTATTTGTTAGTCGGTGTACTTGTTCAATGGTTGAATGTTTCACTCGAAAGCCAAACTGATGATCAGGGATTATATGTTTTGTTTCTATAATAGGTAGCAGTCTTTTTAATAGTAGCCTTTCGAATAGTTTGGACATGATTGGTAGCAGGGAAGCTTCCTGCGGTGGTTTTCCGGGTTTGGCTATCATGATAACTTCAGCTACTTTCCATAACTGAGGAACGTATTTCAGTTTGAATGCGGTGTTGATAATGCACGTTAGTTTTAAGAGTGCTTTTCTTGGGAGCTGCTTCAGGATTTGACCCGTTATCAGTTCAAATCCTGGCGCTTTTTTCATTTTTAAGGCTTTTATGTACTCTTTCACCTCTGAAGGCGACGTGCTGGATATATCCTCATTTTCTTCTAGTAATAATTCTCGAGTGGGCAGATCACTCTCCGCTGGGTTTGGTTGAAAAATTTCCCCTAAGTACTCTGCAAATCGTTCAGCTTTTTGCTTGTCGCTTTTAGCCCACCTTCCATCCTTTATTTTTAATGGTGGAAGGTGAGTGATTGGTCTTTTTAACTTTCTAGTAGCTTTCCAGAGGGAGTACTCCGTATTTTTGTTGTTGTTGAGATTTAGGAGGAAGGAATTAATTTCAGAATCTTTAAGATCCTTAATTGCTCGTCTAACTAAATTATTGAACCGTTTTTTATCCCGAGGAGCTCTGGATTGGTGCCATTTCTTCCTCGCTCTCCGCTTTTCGGCAATTAACTCTCTAATTTTTTGGTACTAGGGGTGTTTTCCCAGGCTGAGACTTGAATGTCTTTGATAAATTTTTCAACCTCTGAATCAAGTTGGTCTTAAATAGTATTGGTGTAAGTGTTTCTATCTTCTCTTCAAGACTTGATTTGAAGCTTACCCAGTCTGTTCGCTTATTAGTAAGAGTTGGATTACTTTCGTTGTGTGGAAAGTTCGAACTCATAGTGAGAAAAATAGGTGAGTGGTCTGAGCTTAGATCGTGACTTTCATCAATTCTCAGAAGGTTACTCGAGATGTTTTTCACTATGAAGAAGTCAATGAGTTCTGGGATTTTTTCTGGATCGGTAGGCCAGTAAGTCGGCTTTCCAGTAGATAAGACATCGCACCTGTTGTCATTAATTGCGTTTAGGAGCTCTCTTCCCTTAGTTGTCGTTAGTTTTGATCCCCAAAGCGTGTTTTTCGCATTGAAGTCACCTCCGATAATAAACTTTTGTCCCAATTGGACAAAAAGTTGAGTATATTCGTTTTTTTGGATTGAATATTTTGGAGGACAGTAAATACTAGCAACAACTATGGGGTAGTTTGTTGCCTTTATAACTACAGCTGATAATTGTATTTTGTTTGTTTGAATTTTTAGCTCCTCGTAATGCTTTATATTTTCTTTTACAATAACAGCGCTTCCCGCCCTAGCAGAATTATCCGGGTGAATGGTATGATAGACTTTGTAACCTCTGAATTTAATAAATGATTCTTAAGTGAAATGAGTTTCTGAAACAAGGCAAACATCTATTTGATTTATATCTAGGATTATCTGTAACTCTTTTTGGTGTTTCAATAATCCATTTGCATTCCATGTCATTATTTTTAGGGATTTATTCATTAGGTTACTTAGATTTTAGGGCAACTCCTTTGGCGCTGCTCTCAATTTGACTTACTCTTGTATCGAGGTTGGAAACGGATCTCTCTACATTAGTTATTTTCGACAAGATGCTCTCTAAGGTTTGTTTCAAATCGTCATGTCTCTCTGAAGGAGTGGTAGTAGTACTCAAGGATCGAGCAACTTTGGCATATGATGTTCTATTATTTTTCTTTTGAGTATTGCTTTTTTGTGTTCTTTGCTCTTATCTTTTGTATCTCCTTAGCTACTATGCATCCCCTATAGCTGGCTGGATGTGCCTGCTCACAGTGTATGCATTTTGGTGGTTCATTGGGTGGTTTGTTACAGTTGTATGGTGATTTCCTGTGCATTTAACACATCTCGGATCTTTACCACAGTATTTCTGAGTATGCCCATACGATTGATCATTTTTACATTGTGGGATCAGCTTATTTTTTCGCAGTGGCTCTATTTGTACCTTGCCGTGCAAACGTACTGATTTCGTAAATTTTGTTTATATTTTCTTCAGGACTGAATGTGAGCATGAACATGTCTAGCGGCTCCTTACTTTTCCATTTCAGTTTATTTACTGCATCAACTATATGGAAACCGTGACTTTTTAAATCATCTATTATACTTTGCGATTTACATGAGTGATGTAGATTTTTAGCCATAACTCTTATTGGTCTTAATTGCTTGTTTTCATAGGAGTACCAACTCAGTTTCTTTTCATTTAATGTTCTTGTTAAGACCTTATATGCATCGACATCCGTAACATTAATCTTTAAAGTGTTTTTATTCAATAGTTTAGTGTTAAATTGATTTTCTGATATAATTGTTTTAACTTCTTTGCAGAATGAATCATAATCTGCAATATTATCTAGCATTATTGGTGGTGGTGGTGGTAATTTGTTTGTTTCTTCGAATAGTTTATTTTCAGAAAATAAGTTTTTGAGTTTACTAGGTGCTTTTTTTGAAGTTTGGGAATTGGTTTGGGAAACAGTTTCTGGAGAGTTTTTAGCTTTTCTCTTCTTACTCGCTCTAACTCCTCCAATCAGTTTCTCGGAGTAACTCATCTTCGTCTGTTGAGTAACTCTGAGGCGGTTGAAGCTCCCTTTCACTTCTATGGGTATTTTCAGATATTTTAGCATCTGATAGTTTTTTATTTTCGATTTTCAGATTATTGAATTCAGCTTTTAACTGGTTGCAAAGCAACTCTAGACTATGAATCTTCTTCTGCAGATTAAAATTTTGTTCTTGCAATAGATGAAATTTTTGATCTGAATCGTTTAGGTTTGACTTAATTTTTGTGTTTCCTCCTCCTCCCGGCGGAGGGGTTCTATCTATACCCATTTTATTTTATTATGATATTATTGTTATTATTATTTTTTTTTTATTTGGCAATACTATTGAGCTTTTAAGATAGTGGACGAAAAGCTTTGAGACAATGAAAAGCTTGATGCTCTTGGTTCCACAATTTTCGTTCCACAATCAAAAGCTTTGTGTACAAATTACCTTTGAAGATGATGTGTCAAATTTAGTGTATATATTACCTATTTTACCTCGGGTTGGCTGAGGTGGATGGTATTTCATGCCCTTTCGGTGCAGCAGGTTGAGCACTATCTGTAGGTATATAACACTCTATTTAAAGTATTTGAAATTAATGATAATTAGTTAATGATTGAAAATTTATCTACTTTGTTAAAATTGTTTAATGTAAATCATGCAAAAAATCGAAATCTATTATAATTTAATATTGGCCAAGGTTATATTCGGTTGTAATATAGGAGGCAAAATTTGGAAGGGTCTAACACTCTACTAGAGCTCTCGATTTTAGATGTGTATTTAATTATACGTGTATTCATTTCACGTGTACACGTGTAGAATATATCTAGGTTTTTGAACGTGTACACGTGTATACATTAAATACACGTGTAAATAAAAATCACATGTAATTATAAGAAGTGATGCCCTTGAATTATGTTATAAAATTCAACAAACTTGCGAAACAACCTTGGGCAGCTTCTGAGAAAAGTGCTCTTTGATGTCATTTCGTTCTCTACACATTTTCCGCTAGTTCCACAATAGCAAAGGCACTGTTTTTTCTTCTTTGTAACTTGTTGAAAATACTGGAACAACATGTGATGCCTTTAGAAAATGATTCTCCTATAATACAATCGTTAAAAATAGCAAAGCCACTGTTTTTTCTTCTTTGTAACTTGTTGAAAATACTGGAACAACATATGGTGCCTTTAGTAAATGATTCTCCTATAATACAATCGTTTAAAATTAGTTTTTCAAGCTATTTGCAAAAATGGTTTGATCTGCAGTGTAATGGCACACTTGACGTATCGGTAAGGCAAGTAACATCTTTACTTGCCCCCGATACAAAGACCTTGAGTATGAAGATTTAGATGTAAGAACTCCCATAAGAGACAAACTAAGGAACAACGGATACTGAACATAAACAAATTTTAAAACAGACTTGGAATTTTTGTATAACACGTCGAGTACTAAACGAAAAAGCTCGAAATTTATTTCCGGGAACCTCAATAATGGTGGAAATATAGAAAAAATAAATTTCCAAGGCTCGCAATTTTAGCGAAAAGGTACTTACATATCTATCTGTCTGTTCAGAACTTTGCTTTTCCACAACTGGAAATATCGTCACATTTAAAAGGACTTCGTTACTTCCCGAATAGACTAGTAGGTATTTGTTTATCAGAATAGAAAGTATTTGCAGGGCTAAATATTTAGAACTGTCATAATTTCATTTCATTTCTTATTGTATTGTTGCGTATTCGCGTTATAAAGGGTTCCAAATGAAAGATGGGAGAGAAAAACTAGGATTTGAAATAAAACGCAAGATTGGTCACGAGGTTTACTTTGCGATCGCCTTTATTCTATTAAGATCAACAATGACAGCTCGATATCTCCGATCGGCTCCCCCAGTATAATGTCAACACGTTTACACGTATATCCGGGGTGAGTTCGGATATCTGTGGGTGCAGTCAGGGATTCGTAACACTCCCCCCTCCTTGGACTGTAGCCTCTCAAATCGTTAACCTGTTTTCGGGAGGCCAAGCGCTTAGGTTATAGCCTCGATAGCTGGTGACCCGATCGATGTGCACAACTTTACACTTTGACCGGGGTGTTTTCTGGATCTTAATGGTGACATCTGATATGATTTCTATAACGCGATATGGTCCATCCCAGTCTGATTGGAGTTTTGGGCAAACTCCAACTCTTCGTTGTGGATTGTGAAACCACACAAAGTTTCCAACCTGATATGTAGGAAAGTTAGCTTTTAAATCGTACCTGACTTTCATTCTCTGAGCAGAACGTTTAAGTTCAACTCTGGCTCGGCCATGAATTTCTTGGAGTTGGTCCCGAAGTTGTTGGGCAAATCCCGGATATGACTTGCGGCTGCCATCTGGAGGTGTTCCGAAATATAAATCTTGAGGTAGCCTCATTTCACGCCCATACATCATTGCAAATGGCGTTTCTTTGATGGACTCTTGAGTTGAAGAACGGTAGGCCATTGCGAATAAAGGTAGAAGATCATCCCAGTCATTTTGCTTATCACTGACGAATTTTGAGAGATACTGAAGTATCGTCCGGTTCATTCGCTCCACCAGACCGTCCGACTGTGGATGGAGAGGAGTTGTTCGGGTTTTTCGTATACCCATAAGTTCCATCACACTCTTAAAAACCTCGGACTCGAAGTTGCGCCCTTGGTCCGAATGCAGTTCCATCGGAACACCATAACGGCAAAAGACTTCCTGGACTAAGATCTTAGCTACGGAAACTGTAGTTTGGTCGACGAGAGGAAACACCTCGAGCCACTTGGAAAAGTAATCCATTACAACTAGGACATATCTGTTTCCTCGTCTAGTTGAAGGCAAGGGTCCCAAAATGTCAATAGCTACACGTTGAAATGGTTCACCAGCCCAATAAACTTGCAGATTACCTTGTGTTCTTCTTTGAGGCCCGTTCTTTGCTGCACAGATGTCACATTCAGAGCAATAACGTTCCACATCTTCTCTTGCTCCCACCCAATAGTATCGGGATCTTAGTTTAGAAAACGTCTTGTTAACACCAAAGTGTCCCCCAGATAAGGTGTCGTGATACAATTTGATTGTTTCCCGGAAAAGTGATCTTGGGATTACTGGCAGTAAGCGTTCCAGTTGTTGGTGGGACGTGGGTACCCATTTCTTGCACAATATGCCGTTTTCCACCTTAAGGCAAGTGAACTGTGCCCAATAGACCTTAAGCTCGTTATTCTCGTAGGAAATTTCATTCCACATAGGGCGCCTTCCTTCTTTTAACCAATTAATTACTTGAGCGAGAATTGAATCTGCTTCTTGTGCGCGCTGGAGTTCATTAAGATCGAGGTCATTAGCAACAATGCGAATGGCATGAACTGAATGGTAATCTTCATGCTGAAATCGTTTTTCCTTGATATCACAATGATTGCAGATTCCATTCGCACATGGTCGACGTGAAAGAGCGTCGGCGTTAAGATGTTTCTTTCCCGCTCGATGTCGCACTTTAAAGTTGTATTCCTGAAGGCGTTCCATCCATCGGGCAAGCTGACCCTCCAGATTCTTAAACGACAGCAACCAATTCAAGGCGGCATGATCAGTGCGAACTATAAATTCTCGACCGTACAGATACACGTGGAAGTGTTCAATGGCCTTAATTAACGCCAGCAGCTCTTTACGTGTAGTGCAGTAATTACGTTCAGACTTGTTTAAGGCTCGGCTGTAATATGCAATTACTCTTTCAAGTCCATCTTGCTCTTGAGAGAGAACAGCCCCCAGGCCATATTCACATGCATCGGTGTCAAGTATAATTCCCCCTTCCGCCTGAAGATGACCCAATATTGGAAAAGAAGTTAAAGCCATTTTTAACTCATTAAAAGCCTTTACGCATTCTTCGGACCAAGTAAATTTGACGCCCTTCTCTGTAAGCCGATGAAGTGGACGAGCGATGGCGGCGAATCGAGGTACGAATTGGCGATAATAAGTACAAAGTCCAACGAAACTTTTTAGCTCTGTCAGATTCGCAGGAGTAGGCCAGTTACGAACCGCATCGATTTTTGAAGGATCCGGGGAGAGACCTCTGCCACTAAGTATATGCCCCAAAAACTGGACTTCCTTACGAAACAGTTTGCACTTGCAAGGATTTAATTTTAAACCAGAGTCCTTCAATCGACTGAAAACAAAACGCAAATTAATTAGCATTTGGTCGAACGTCTTACCATGCACCAGGATGTCATCCAAATATGGAAGACAAACTTCCAGCGGGAGTCCCCTTAGCACAGTAGACATCAAGCGCTCAAATGTGGCCGGAGCATTCGTCGAGCCAAAACTCATGACACGAAACTGCCATAGACCATCTCGAGTCACAAAAGCAGTTTTCTCCCTGTCGTCCGGATGCACTTCAACCTGCCAGTACCCTGACCGACAATCAAGGGTGCTGAACCATTCTGAGCCTGATACTGAATCCAAGGTGTCGTCTATCCTAGGCAACGGGAATGAATCCTTAATCGTAACGGAGTTTAAAAGACGATAATCGACACAGAAACGCGTAGATCCATCCTTCTTTTTGACCATTACGATTGGTGATGGCCATGGACTGGAACTGGCTTCGATGATACCTCTTTGTAGCATGTCGTCAATTATTTGTCTGGATTCTTCCTGTTTGGCCAAAGGGAGTCGACGTGGGGGCTGTTTTATCGGCTTAGATGACCCAACGTCGATTCGGTGTTGCACGACTTTGGTTCTTCCCAAGTCATCGGAAGCAACAGAGAAGATGTCTCTAAACTCCCAGAGGAGTTCTTTTGCATCTAGTTGATGAGTGATTTCGAGATGGTTCACTGATTGATCGAAAAATTGTGTGAGACATTTCGAGACAGGAACGTTGCTGTTTGACATCGAATCTAAATATTCAGCCTCTTCAAACAGGGCCACTGGTGTATCACTTGGTAGAATCACAGAGTGATCAGCCACATTGACGACCCGTACAAATACAACGCCATCACAATTTTTGTTAAGCGACTTTCCAATTACTAACCCTTTTGGCAACTGCCTTCCAATTGGAGAAACAACTCCTTCTGAAAGATTGCTTTCGACAGGCACAGCCGTAGAAACCATCGTCTCTGCTCGGGGAGGGATAACAAAATCACTTACAGCTCGTAGACACGCGACTCTCGGTTCTTCTCTCGCGGTTGTTCCAACATTTTGAGTTATGTCACTCTCACGCATCATAGGAATTTGACATCCACCGACAGTTAGTATTTGAGAGGAAAAGTTAAGAACTCCTTTAGTGGCCTGAAGAATGTCTACACCAAGAATTCCTTCGCAACCAATAGGTAGGGAATAGTCGAACACCAACAATTTTACACGTCGCTTAAATCTGCCGATTACAATTTCTGTACGCCAAGAATGTGAGCTTTGAAGAGAATTCCCACATAATGTTTGTAAACAAACGTTGCTAGGCACGAGATGACCATTGGGAGGAATAATAGATCGACTCACCAGCGTCACCGATGAACCAGTATCAATCAACATTCGACAGGGCCGTTTGCCGATTTCAATGGGAACAATAAATCCACTATGTAGTTTCGACGAGTAGATGTTGCAGATTTGGGGTCGAGTCGATGTAATCAGTGTTGACCCCTCGTCACTGATTGCTGTTCGTTTCCCGACACATTGTCTGATTCATTGGTAATGTCAATTGCTCGTGTCTGGTGAATTGAGTGCGTCGCCAGGCGAGCGGCTTCAACGGTGACAGCTTTAGAAAGTGCTTCGGCAAATGTTTTAGGATCCGATAGTCTCACATTTTCTTGAATATTGCGATCCGAAATTCCATCAAGAAATTGCATAATTGCTATTCGCTCTTGTGCGCTCGCAGGGCAATCGCTAAACACAATACGTGTGAGTCGCTGTATGTCGCTTGCAAATGCACCCAGATCTTCACTGGGACGCTGTCGTCTAGAACGAAATGTAGCATGAGTGACGTATTTTTCTTGACTTACAAACCTTAGTTGTAAAGCTGCAACTAGCTTGTCGTAATTGGAACGATCAGCAGGGTCTAAATTCGCCAATACGGATATACTTTCTCCACGAAGTAAAGAAGCGAGATTTGTCGCTTTCTGTTGAGACGTCCATTGGTTGGCTTCTGCGATGATGTCGAATTGCAAATGATAATCTCGCCACCGTGTTGTTTTGCTGTCAAATGGAGGTGGTAAAGGGTTATAGAAGTGTGGGTAGAAGTTGGTAAGACATTGAGTTTGGCCATCAGCCGGTTTTCGTTCAAAGATGTTCTCCTGTGTGGCCCGATGTTCTGGAACGCTTTCCTCTGTGGCGCGATGTTCTGGAGTGGAACACTCCAACACTTTATTAACAAAAGTTGTCGCACTCATTGTTTTAAGTTCTTCTGACTGTCGCTGCTGCTCATGTGCAATTTTGGTTATGGCGGCATTTTGTTGCTCAAGTTCCGTGTACAAGGAATTCAGTTTGGTGACAATTTTTTCTAGAGTCTCTTCCATATCGAATTCAGAATCCCACTTCTGACACCAGTGTTGCGTATTCGCGTTATAAAGGGTTCCAAATGAAAGATGGGAGAGAAAAACTAGGATTTGAAATAAAACGCAAGATTGGTCACGAGGTTTACTTTGCGATCGCCTTTATTCTATTAAGATCAACAATGACAGCTCGATATCTCCGATCGGCTCCCCCAGTATAATGTCAACACGTTTACACGTATATCCGGGGTGAGTTCGGATATCTGTGGGTGCAGTCAGGGATTCGTAACAGTATTTTACTTTTCATATTAATTATTAGGTGTGCAACTAATTTCTCTCTGTTTATCAAGAGATGGCTCGAGTAGAAAGTGCTGGTCGTTTCTGGTCGTTCTGATGTACGTCATGAACCAAGCTTAGACATATGGTAAACAAAGCGCTTTGACACTTTAGTGATTTTGTTTTTGCGTCATATACTTTTGGTTGTGTGAAAATGTCTGATTTTGTTCCAAATAATCGTCATTTGCGGGAAAAGTTGCTTTCCTTCTTTCATTCAGAGAAAACGGCGGCTGAAGCGCATCGAGAACTCCAAAAAGTTCACGGAGATGCTGCTCTAAGTGAAACAGCACAGCACGTGGTATGCCGTGATTGGTTCCGTCGCTTCAAGGACGGTGATTTCGATGTTGACGACCGTTCGCCTGAGTTCGAGTTTGCTTCAGTATTAAAAGTTACCCGCCAAGCAATTTCCTAGCGATTGCATGCGTTGGGAATGACTCAAAAGATAGGAACTTGGATTCCTTATGATTTGAAGGCAAGAAACGCTCAGCGTCGTTTTTTCACCTGTGAACAACTGCTCCAGAGGCAAAAAAGGAAGGGCTCGTCGGCTCGGCCGAATATTCACGCAGTTATGCTGTGTATTTGGTGGGATCAGGGTGCTGTTGTTTATTATGAGCTGTTGAAACCAAACGAAATCATCACTGGGGAATGGTATCGAACTCAATTGATGATGAGCACTGCGCAAAAAGCGGCCACAATACGAGTACAGGCACAAAAAAGTGATTCTACAGCATACAACTCTCGGCTTCACGTTGCCAATCCTGTTAAAACCTACTTAGAAACGCTCAAATGGAAAGTCCAACCCCACCCGCCATATTCCCCATATATTGCGCCATCCGATTATCACTTATTGCGTTCGATGGCACATGGTCTGGCTGATCAGGAGTTCAGACATCTCAAAATGGCCTGATACGTGGATAGCCTCAAAAGACGAATACTTCTACCGTGACGGTATGAATATAGTATGAACTAAACTGGTTCACCGCATATTTTCTTTATTTGCACGTGTTAGACTACATGCACAAGTAATTTTAAATACACGTGTTCCTATACGAACATTTTAATTACACGTGTAATAGAGGGCTCTAGTTCTAACTTCTCGGCTCGAATGAGTCTTGTTATTTTCTATTTTCTTCAATTCATTTCGGATTGTTAAAACAATTTGTTAAATAATCAATTTTATACATATGAACAAAAAAGTATAATTCCTACGTCTCATCCCTATTAGAAATGTTGAGTCTCCACTAAACCAACAAAAGAAAGAAAGAGAAATATGTACATATTATTGTATAAAGAAACGGAATAACCGTCTCTTATAGAATGATATAAAAGGGGGCGAACAAGGCAGCCCAAGTACAGTTTGTTTACGTACAGTACGATAACATGCCATCCGACAATTCGCCGTTTTTTGTATAAATAAAGTTTTTGATAAAGTTTGTTTTAAGTTATATACCGATTTCCGTAATTCGATGAAATAAAGTTTGTGAACATTTTGAACCGAAATACTCTTTTATTCCAGGACTAGTCCCCTCTCCCATGACACCTCACAATATATATTGTTACGGATGTACTCCGAATAAACCTCAAGTTACCGAGACACTTAAAGTGCACCTCAAATTACAAACATAAGAAAAATGCCAATTCCCACAGTTACGCGAGAACCGACGCCGATTCCCACAGTTACGCGAGAACCGACGCCGATAGAACTGCTGCGTATGCAATGTACGGAAACTACCGCGTATGCAGTGTAGGGTTAAGTTAGATTTAAGATATTTTAGAATAATCACTTGTACTCCGTTCGTCAAGTAATAAAGACACTAAAATTAAATTCGTCTTTTTTGTTTGTTAGTTCTTCTCACTTTTTTTGTGGTTGAATCTATCGTCCGCGAATATTACCAAGGGCAACGCTGGAACTGAATTCGCAAGTTAATACCAGCCCGCGGTAGCGCGAACGATAATACGTTTTTTTTTTGACAATTAGTGCCAAGACATAACATTAATTTTTTGGTGGCAGCGGTGGGATCCGAGATATCCTCTAAAAATAAACAAAAGAAGGTGAAAACAAGCAAAAAGAAAAAATAGACAAAAAGAAAGTGAAACGCATGACGCAACGCGAGTTCAGTCAAAATTAAAATATATCGCGAAGTTTCAAATAACTGAGGACCAAGTTCCATATCGTGTAAAACAAGAACCGTGCAGACTGTGAAGTTGAAGATAGCCGAGGACCAAGTTCCACATCAAGAAGGATGATCACCGCAGTTCTACTATTATTGTAAGTTAATTTAAGTTAACATATTTTGTGTGTACGGTGACAAAAATAAGAGAATATTTCAGTAGAACAATTAGTAGATGTATAAGGTGCAGTTTTCCTCAGGTGAAATTAAGCTTAAAAGTTTAGAGTGGATAGAGAATAACGAGGGGAATTATAAGATTTTTCTCCATAGGTGGATTACAAGAAGAGCTTATATGTCAGTTAATGGAAGTGATAGCGAAAACGTGGAAAGCAGCGACGAAATCGAAAATAGTCTAGATCGTTTAGCAATGGCAGTTTTAACATCCTTCATTCCCGTTTTTAATAGCAGTAGTGAAGAGGTGTTTAGCTTTATAGATGCGTGTAATGACGCAATAGAGTTGGCTAGTCAAGTTCAGAAAGGAATCCTATTCAAGTTTATTAAGACCCGAATTAGAGGCAATGCAACCACGATCCTTATGAATAAAGACATAAAGGATTGGGAAACATTGAAAGCAGAATTAAGTAATGTATTCAGGGAACCCCATAGTAGTTTGCAATTGCATAGGGAGCTTATAAGTATACGTCAGGGTAGGAACGAATCAGTTTCGCTGTATACGCAGAGAGTAGAGACCCTTGAAAGGCGATTAATGCAGGCTAAATTACACGGTGTGAAGGAAGAACATCAGCAAGGGCAAATCGAATATATTAGAAATGAAGCACTTACCGTTTTCATTAATGGATTGTTAGAAAGGCTTTCATCATACGTCGTTACCCAGAGGCCAAAGGACTTAGCCGAGGCAAGTCGTTGTGCTAAGGAGGAGGAACAGAGACTAAATCTTTTCAAAACTAATATAAATAAGGATTACACAAATAAAAACTTAGCCAAAATAAATGTTGCAGGATTTAAATGTTTCAATTGCGGGAAAATGGGTCATATCGCTAAGAATTGCCATTTACCCAAACGACAGGAAGGTTATACTCAAAGACTTCAAGAACAAATTTCAAATTCCAAATCCAATACAAAACCAGGCAAAAAGGATTTCAAGCCGGAACAGGTTATAAGACATGTCAAGGAAGGAAAAGTTCTAAGTGATCTGTGTAACTCAGAAAGCCCTCACGTCAACATGCTGATAAATGAGGATGTTAGGAAATTAATTGTCGATACAGGAGCCGAGGTCTCTATGATTTCTGCGAAGTGCATTTTCCATCGTGAAGTGGGCTCAGAAAGTACAATTAAATTTAAAGGAATTATCAAAGGGCATAATCATTCCGGAATGCTTAACTAAAAACAAGGATGGTGTCTGTGTAGCTACCGTGGTCAATACTACGGAGGGTATTTTCGACTTGAGCCAGGTTAGAATTGTTGGGAAGAACTTAAGAGAATTCGAGATAAAGAATAAAAGAGAGGTCGAGGTCTGTGGGAATGTCAGGACCGACCATATGAATAAGGAGGAAAAAGAAAGTATACTAGCCATAACTAAGGAATATAGTGACGTATTCAGTATTGAAGACGAAAAACTGACCTGTACCAACGCGATAAAACATGAGATTCGAACAATCGAAGGGGCTCAGCCGGTGTTCACCAAAACATACCGGTACCCCAAAGTACATGATGAAGAAGTCAGGAATCAAGTAGAGAAACTAAGAAAGGACGGTATCATTAAAAACAGTAGTTCTCCATGGAGCTCTCCTCTTTGGATCGTCCCAAAGAAGGCAGATGCAAGTGGCAAGAAAAAGTAGAGGATGGTTGTCGATTATCGGAAACTCAACGAGTTGACGATAGCTGATAACTATCCCCTACCAAACATCAATGAAATACTCGATCAGTTAGGGAAGGCTAGGTATTTTACAACCCTTGACCTGACCTCAGGTTTTCACCAGATTCCCGTGCATGAAAAAGATGTTGAGAAAACGGCGTTCAGCACGCCATATGGGCACTTCGAATATACGAGGATGCCATTTGGGTTAAGGAACGCTCCGGCGTGTTTCCAAAGGCTGATGAATAACGTACTGTCTGGATTGCAAGGTATCAAGTGCTTTGTGTATCTTGACGATATTGTTGTCTACCGCCAGGGTTTACAAGAGCATAATCAGAAACTACTCGAGGTTCTAAATCAAATAAGGGTCGCAAACCTAAAACTGCAACCAGATAAATGTGAATTTCTGCGAAAAGAAGTTCAATACTTGGGACACGTAATCACTGAAAACGGAGTTAAGCCGGATCCGAATAAGATAAAAAGTATAGTCGAAATGCAGGCACGGATTAACGCGAAGGGAATTAAATCCTTCCTAGGAATGGTAGGGTACTATAGGAAGTTTGTTTAAGATTTTAGCAAGATAGCAGACCCATTAAATAAACTTTTAAAGAAAGACGTAGAATTTCATTGGGGCACTGAGCAGTAAGAAGCTTTTGAGAAGTTAAAAAATGCAATTACGTATTATCGTGTCTTACAGTACCCAGATTACACTAAGACCTTTTTAATAACAACTGATGCATCAAACACCGGAATAGGAGCAGTGCTTAGCCAGGAAATTAATGGAAGAGATCTCCCGATTCAATTTGTGAGTAGGATGCTCAATAAAGCAGAACGGAATTATAGCACAACGGAAAAGGAGTGCTTAGCGATAGTTTGGGCAACCAAACAGTTTAGGCCATACATATATGGTAGGAAGGTCATCGTACAAACTGATCATCGACCATTGACTTGGTTATTCAATGTTAGGGACCCAGGTTCAAGATTAGTTAGGTGGAGATTGAAGCTGGAGGAATTTGAGTACGAGATTAGGTACAAGAAAGGTTGCGAAAATGTTGTCGCGGACGAACTGTCAAGGAACGTAAGGATGATGGAAACGGATAGAAATATAGAAGCGGAATCAATCGAAGAAGTCGACCAAATAATTGACGACATGGTTAGAAGCATGGCGGAGGAGGATGGTTTACTAACTCCAGCCGCAGGAAATATTGATGAAAATACTAGTAGTGAAGAGATAAATACGGCAGAAAATGAACATGAAGAACAGGAATTTAACGAAACACGTAGAGAAATTCTTGACTTAGAAGAAAGGAAACGAGTTATGTCGGAACATCATAATTGGCTCTTAGGTGGGCATAGAGGCCAGAAGGCGACGTATGCAAGCATAAGGTATACATTTTTTTGGAAAGGTATGCAAAAAGACGTTGAAAATTATGTGAAGAATTGTGAACACTGTCAACACGAAAAAGTACTTCGAAAACCAACCCGAAACCCCATGAAATTGGTTTCAACCTCTGATAGGGCATTTGAAAAAAATTCCATGGATTTGATAGGGCCATTAACGGAAACGGAAGAAGGATACAAATTCGGGCTTACTATTCAGGATGATCTCTCGAAATTCACTAAATTCATACCCCTCAAATCAAAAGAAATGCAGGCCGTCGTGAAAGCATTTACAAACGAATGAATTTTAAATTTTGGACTTCCCAAAATAATTTTAACAGACAATGGTAAAGAGTTTTGTAACGAACTATTCAATGAGTTATACAAAATTTTTAACATGAAACATATAACTACAAGTTTAGCATACCCTCAAGCTAATGGAGCAGTGGAAAGAGTTCACTGCAGGTTAATTGAATATCTCAAAACCACAGGCAGGGAAATAGGCGATGAGGCCAACTGGAACGAAAAAATGCCTTTTGCAAGTTTCAGTTATAATACGACAATACACGGCACAACTGGATATACACCATGCGAGCTAGTATACGGTAAACGCGCAAATCAACCAAGTGAAATTGAAGATTTAAACGAAAAAACCATGTTTGACTATTTCGATCAACTTAGCACCACTCTTGCAGAGATTAGTATAAAAGCAAAAGAGGAGATTTTAAGATGTAAACAAAAATCCAAAGTTAGATACGATCAAAATGTAGGGAAACAAACTGCTTATCAAGTAGGACAACAAATTCTTGTAAGGAATGTTGTAAAAGGAAAATTAGAAACCAGATTTAAAGGACCATATAAGATTTTCGAAGTCAATAAGGACTACTTCATAGCTAAAGTTGGTAATAAGAAGCTAAAATATAATAAGGCTAATATTAGACCTTAATTTTCAGAATTACAAGCTGGAACACGGCAAGATGCGGAAACGTCGCAGTAACAAAGCTTGGTGATAATAATGGATTATACTTCAATTTTAAAGGGCAAGTAAAGGAAATAAGTAATACACTTACGTTAGTTAGCAAAGTTAATGTAGCAGAATTAGGAGAAAGTTTAAGTATACTTAAAAACACCGTAAATACTTTAGACGAAGCATGTTTAAACCACTTAGCCGATTGTAGACAATACCAAGGAATAACGAGAAATAATTTGTTAAAATTGCAGCACAAAATTAACTTAATCTATAATATAATGGGTAGGAAAACAAGGGCACGTAGAGGTCTTGTGAACATTGTAGGTTCAGGATTTAAAACACTTTTCGGAACAATGGACGATCAGGATGCAAAGTTTTATGAAGAAGCCGTTAGCAGGCTTCTAGATAGCTTATTGTTTATTCAAAATGGTGTACTTCACCCCAGGATAATTGAACCTTTGCAGTTGCTGGAAGAACTAAAAAACTTAAACATTGATGATACTCTTATTTTTGAACCCGTAATAGAAAATTATTCTAAGATTATGAAGGAAATTGAAATTAAAGCATACATTAAGAATAAGGACATTATTGTACTTCTTTTAATCCCTATTATAAGACAAGAAAATGTTGATTTATATGAGAAAATATCTATACCAAAATTAGTGAAAAACGGAATTGTTCTAATTGATGTTACGAATAAGTTTTTTATAATAAGCAAAGATAAAGAGCACTATAGTTTAAGAAAAAATTTAGAACATTGTAAGGAAATAGATGAAATGTTTATATGTAAAACGCAATTGTTCAAGAGCACCCTCGATTTCAAAAATTGTGAAATTAACATTTTCTTGAGAAATAAAGCGACAAATTGTATTTTGAAAACTGTGAACCAGGAAATCGAAATGTTTCATAGAATTAAAGAAAATACGTTTATATTTGTGGTAACGGAAGAAACCAAATATCGTTGTAACTGTAGTAAAAATAAGGAAGATGGAATATTAATGAACACTGGAATGTTAACTTTAGAACAGAATTGTGTTTTCGAAACTCCAGAAACTAGCATTAGAACATTAAGTCAGGGTAAATCTATTATTGTAAAAGATAAAATTATTACAGATAACCTAGAAGGTTAATCTGTATAACCATAAATAAACCATAAAAAAAATAAAGCATAAATGTTAAATTAGAAGAAGTTAAGTTAGACACTAAGATATTAAATAAAATAAAGGTAAGAGACGTCGAAGAATTAAACGAGTTAGCTGTAGTCGTCCAGAATCAAAAACATTTTTGGGAACATGCCTTAGACCCAATACCTGAAAAAACAAGAGGGATCTTAACTGGAGTTACCGGAACAATCATACTGGCATTAATATTCTTCCTCGCCTGGAAGTGTGGATGCAGCACAGGGGAAAAAGCAACATTTACAATTTTTCATAAATGTTTTAACCGCAACAAGAAACAACAGAATGGTAAAACACCTAGTATAAGAAGCGCATCCCCGACGACCTCCGAAACCATCATCATGCATCGAGCTGAACCGAGTTTAAGGGTCAAATACCCATAAACTCTCTTAAGGAGGGAGGTGTTACGGATGTACTCCGAATAAACCTCAAGTTACCGAGACACTTAAAGTGCACCTCAAATTGCAAACATAAGAAAAATGCCAATTCCCACAGTTACGCGAGAACCGACGCCGATTCCCACAGTTACGCGAGAACCGACGCCTATAGAACTGCTGCGTATGCAATGTACGGAAACTACCGCGTATGCAGTGTGGGGTTAAGTTAGATTTAAGATATTTTAGAATAATCACTTGTACTCCGTTCGTCAAGTAATAAAGACACTAAAATTAAATTCGCCTTTTTTGTTTGTTTGTTCTTCTCACTTTTTTTGTGGTTGAATCTATCGTTCGCGAATATTACCAAGGGTAACGCTGGAACTGAATTCCCAAGTTAATACCAGCCCGCGGTAGCGCGAACGACAATACGTTTTTTTTTTGACAATTAGTGCCAAGGCATAACAATATACATACATATATTTGTGAAAATAGTTATAATGATATATATTACATACATACTATATACAATATACTACATACACAACACTGAACAATATATATTATATAATATTATATTTATACTACATTGTCCATTTCGGTTTCACCTGTGCAGGAACGGGTTAAGAATATCCCTGCAGCGATACCTCTCGCTTGTCGTAAAAGGCGACTAAAACAAAGGTAAACAAAAATCACATCTAGGCAATTTAGAAAACACCAAGGTGAGCCTAGGTTTTAGGAGCCTTATTTACCACCATTAAACTGCCCCACAAGTGTGCATGCAAATTAGTGGGTTGACACGACTGGAGATCACCGGTGTTGTAAGAGTAAGATCAAACAAAAAAAAAAAAAATAATCTGGAGCATGCCCGTGTCAAAAAAAAGGAGGAGAAGAAAGAAAACGGTCAAACCGTAGCATTATGGAAAAGAATGCTAAAAGGAAAAGCACTACCCCGCCAGGCACTACTAATGGTGGTGATCCTGGGACGAGCAGCAATGCTCGGGTCAGAGCTATAGGATTTCCGGGGGATAGCAAAGTAATGCAACGGCGTAAGCCACACTTTAGAGTCGCGAGTTGGAACGTTGGAAGCATGAGTGGTCGCAGCTATGAGCTTGAAGAAATAATGGTTAGAAGGCGAGTAGACATCCTGTGCGTACAAGAGACGAAATGGCGAAACACCGGTAATCGGGCACGTTTCTTTCACGTTAAAACAAAAGCCTACAAGATGTTTTACTATAGACTGGAACAAGGAAAAAACGGAATCGCCATCATCCTTGCGGCAGAGCTACTTGGCAACGTCTTAACCATTTCAAAGTCCAGTGACCGTTTGATGGCTCTCAAATTGGGGATGCATGGTGAGGTGTGGAACATCGTAAGCGCATATGCCCCTCAAGTAGGATGCGAACAAAAAGAAAAAGATGCATTCTGGCTAGATTTCCACAACCTTGTCAAAATCATCCCAAAGGAAGAGCTTTTGTTTGTTGGGGGAGATTTAAACGGACATGTCGGGAAGACAAGCGAAGACTATGAAGACTACCACGGAGGGCTGGGATACGGCACCAGTAACTCTTCAGGTGAAGATATCCTAAACATGTGCAAGTCGTACGGTCTTATAGTGCTAAATACCATGTTCGTCAAACAAAGCCGGCACCTGATCACTTATAGCAGCGGCGGAAATGAAACTCAAATAGACTATCATTTGGTATCCAGTTTCATGAAGCCACGAGTTAAAGATTGCAAAGTGATCCTGGGAGACGCGATCGCCCCTCAACACCGTCTCCTCCTGACTGAATATTTTATGGAGGCGAGTAAGAAGTCAAAGCAGCAAACGAAGGTGTCTGAGAGAATCAAGTGGTATAAGCTGGATAAAAGAAAAGGCGAAGCTTTTATTACCAGCATGAAAAACTACCTCTTTTCCATTATCGATGAGGTCGGTAATGAGGAGTGCAGAGCACAAGACATGTGGGATTCCCTACAACAATCTGGCCTGGAGAAAGCCAAATCACTGCTCGGAACATCTAACGGCCCCTGCCAACACGCAAAAGAAAGCTGGTGGTGGACAGACGAAGCCAAAGCAGTGATACGCGAAAAGAAAATGGCTTTCCAAGCTTGGTCAAAGTGCTCTTCTACTAATAGAGAGGAAAAAACTCGCCGTGAAAAGGTATATAGATATTGCAAAGGTATCGCGAAGAAAAAGTGCGCCGAATTCAAAAGCGAAAAGCATGCAAGCCCTATATCATGAGTTGGAAGAAATATCGTCTTCCGCGTCTGACAGGAACCAGGAGCTTCGACAAAGCAATTTGAACAAAGGAGCAAATATCTTTAAGATAGCCGCCCAGAGAAGAAAAAATGCCCAGGAGATTCGTTTCCCAAAGTTTATTAACAATGCTGAAGGCCAACTCCTTGTGGAAGACGAAAAAATTCTCCACAGATGTCGACAGTATTGCTAGGAACTTCTGAACGAACAGTTTCCCCGAGTGTACTTTCCGAGAGCCGTCCCGAATCATGCCGAAATATCCGACATCACAGTAGAAGAAGTTCAGTACGCGGTTAAAAACTTCAAGAAAAGAAAAGCTGTTGGGCCGGACGGGATACCCTCTGAGTTCTGGAAAAAGATGGGAGACATCGGGTCTAGATGGCTCATGGTTCTTCTCTCCAAACTTATGAGAGGCGACACTATGCCTAATCAATGGAGGGAAAGCTATCTTCTTCCTTTGCACAAAGGAAAGGGTGATACGCGAAATTGTGATAACTACCGTTCTGTCAAGCTGATGTCGCACACCATGAAGATCGTTGAACGGGTATTAGATAGCCGACTGCGGAAAATAATACGACTATCTGATGACCAGTGCGGGTTTGTCTCGGGTAAATCAACAACAGATGCAATCCAAAGTATAAGGGTCATGATGGAAAATCATCGTGATTCGTCAAAGGACTTGCATATGGTGTTGGTTGATTTCGAGAAGGCCTTTGACCGCCAACCAAGAGATCTTTTATGGGTAGCGCTAAGAAAAAAAGGAGTTCCAGAAACCTACGTGCGAGTGATCATAGACATGTACAATAGAGCAACGACAAGAGTAAGATGCACCGCAGGAGTCACCGAAGAGTTCGCAATCAAAGTCGGTGTACACCAAGGGAGCGTCCTCAGCCCACTGCTCTTTATAGCAGTCCTTGATTGCTTGCTTGAAGGAAAAGTGACGGACCCCAATGTGCACCAGCTATTCTTTGCTGACGATGGAGCCATTATAAGTGATGATCAGGCGTCCCTACAACGAGCACTTGATGTGTGGGTGGACAGTTTTGAGGGACACGGGTATGGTATTAGTTCAAAGAAGACAGAGTATCTGTGCTGCCCGTTCTCTGACCCTCATCAGCCTATTCCAGACATTTACTTAAATGGAAGAGTGCTTCCCAAGTGTGAAAAGTTTAAATATCTGGGATCTATGATTAATAAAGAAGCATCTTGTGATGACGACATCAACCATCGCGTAAGCGTAGGGTGGATGAAGTGGCGGGAAAACTCCGCCATCTTCTGTGATCGAAAAATGCCCCCTAAGCTGAAAGGAAGGCTCTACACTTCAGTTGTACGTCCGGCGCTCACATACGGTTCACAATGCTGGACAATGCACAAAAAGTATGAGTATGAACCCCGTCCAAAAGGCGATATCAATCAACGTTCCAATTTCAACACGCAAAAAAGGCAGGCCGAAAAACAATTGGTGCAAACAAATGCAAAAACACCATCATTTGATTGGCCTCAGCGATGAAGTAATCCCAAACCGGGAAGCCTGCCGCTACTTTCTGAGGTCAAATCGGCGGACCCCACAAGCGGACCAGTAGGAATGCAGTTAAGTGGGAAGGTTATGGTCCTACACTTCTGACCATAACGACGCTGGAAAAAAAAAGGAAAAGAAGAAGATTGTCCATTTCGCTTTATACAATTCATTCATTTTAACCCTAAACACACAACATCATTTATTGTCAGTTTGTTGTAAAACATCTGTTCGTATTTGTCTATATTAACTGGTACTGTCTATCAGAAACCAGAACAACATCATTTATTGTCAGTTTGTTGTAAAACATCTGTTCGTATTTGTCTATATTAACTGGTACTGTCTATCAGAAACCAGAACGAGTCGTGCGTGTTTCATTCGTCTTATCCCGCGACACCCTGAAATTTTGAATGAAATCCAGGTTCGTAGCTACAAAACCCGTTACAAACAAACTATATTCGTGAATACGTGTGAGCTTATTTAATTTTACCGCAGTGTACTTCCACCACACACACTCTGCGTGATTGTTCACATAATTTTGACAAAACACCGGTTGCCCACGTTTTCGCCACAACTTGTAGACAAACGTCGGCCATTTTAAGTGATACGTCTCATTGGTGGTTTCCGCTATCTACCCTCTTGATAATGTTGATTCGTTGGCTTCTTCCTAAAAAAACATCACTAGGCTTCATGCCCAACCATAATAGATTTATGTGGGCTTAAGTTTATGTAAAAACAATTAAAAAAATTAAAACTAATGCACCATGCACTTGAAGGATTAGTTATTTTATTGGAAATAAGTGATGTGCTAAAGAAAAAAGAAAAGAGAAGATCTTGCAGTGTTCGCCAAACTAATCGCGATCGGGCGTGGACTTTAAGAAGTTTCATTCCAAGCAATGAAAAATCTGACATTGGTCAATATAGTATATAAAAAATATACAAGAATGACCCCGACAACATACAACTTGCTGCCGAGTTTAATATCATCTCATTTAGAAAAGATGTTCAATAAATATTGTATGTATTCCACACCTTTTTCACTTTTCATTTTGCTTTATTCTACACTTTTGGGTGACCTGTCAAAATTCCGCCCGGAATGTCTTCTTTCAAGAAGACTTTGCTTAAGCAGACTTAAATTAACGAAACTGAACTGAATTCCATTATGGTCATAGCATACGTAAGTCTATTATGGTTGGGCCTTTCTCTTTGGTAACAGAGTGGATTGAATTGTTGAATCGATCCACTGCTATTTCAATGATATTTTTCATTGTAAAATCTTCCCCAAGCATCTCGTCATTTCAATTATACGAGTAGTTGAATGTACTCTTTCTATAGTTCCATTAAACTCTTTTTTTTGAGGTGGACGGTAGACTTGTGTAGTTCACGAACGAACTAGTTCAAAAAGTAGTTCTTACAAGTGAGCGAAGGGAACTAGTTTACATTGTCATATTTCTTTAGTTCATTTAGTTCAGTAGTTCAGCGAAAACGTGTATACACAACACACCAGAGCGCTCTCTGATACACATATCACAGATCGAATGGATCGGTTAGAATATTTGCAGTTCAGCTCTGTGTGGTTGACCTAGTTCAGCATTGTATTCGTATTTCGTATGGAGATTGTGCACGTAAGGGATGTTTCTGTTTGATAATCGGAGACAAGGAAATCGAGGATCGTTGCGTTGCCGAATGCCGATGGTGTATTGGAAGGGGATTTGAAAAATGCACGTACATACATACATATATATGTATGGGAAGGTTATGGTCCTTCACTTCTGACCATAACAACGCCGGAAAAAGGAAAAGAAGAAGAAGATTGAAATTTGTAATAGTTGCACGTAAGTATTATTAGTATTATTTTTTAGTATGATATTTGGCTTCCTTTGGGTAACGTAATATAAAAAATAAATAAATAAATAAATAAATAAATAAATAAATAATCTAGTGGGATGTTTTTTTTTCTTTGTCGGTTTTAATGTCTCAAGAGTGTGTTGGTTCATATCACCAGATAATCTAAGTGGTGGCGCTGAAGTTGAGCCAGTTGCTCGTGATGTTGTGGATTGATTTTCATCAATTTCTGTAGATAACCATGCCCTTGCAATTGACAATAAATAGTTTTTATATACTACTTTTTTATTTGGATTCATGATGTTGTACAAGACGAAGCTTTTGAAGAATGCGAATTTTATTATATATTGTATTGCTGTTTTTTTTTTTGGTCTATTTACTTGTTTTTCGATGTAACGAATAATAAGAAAGGTATTGATCTCCATGATTTACGCCTTTCATGAATTTATTATATTTTGTGATGCTTAATGGTTTCACAATATTTTGTTTTGTTTCCCAGTCGATATCATTTCAGCAGAATAAACCGTACTTATCATTTTTATCTCTCTTTATCCTTAAATGGGCTACAAATATTTTATGAAAATTCCCCATATCCTTATTGTCCTTTTGAGTCATACATTTTATTGAAAGAAAAAGACAGAAGGGATTTTCCCTAAGAAAGTTTTATTACTTAATGATCAATAAATGTTTAAATAAAAATATTTATATATCAAATGAGAGTGGTCAAAGTGCACAAAAGGGATTTCCCGTTTGCCAATGTTAATTTTTTTTAAAAACGAGAAATCTCGTTTCTGTTAAGTGGGTTTTTCTTTATTACAGTTGAACTTGATTTATTAACTTATTTTTTGCGTTTTCTTTAATTTGCTCTCTTTAGTTTTGGGTCGTAATAAAAATGTCAACGAAAAGAAAACATAGTAACATATGGGCGCATTTTAGTGAAGAAAATGATAAAAAGGCTAAATGTAAATATTGTTCTCAACGGATTAGTATAAGTGGGGGATCATACGGAAATCTTAGTCGCCATATTAAAGGAAAGCATCCATTTACCCAGCTAGCCGTTGAAAGACAATAATCTGACTATAAAGATGCTGGTTTAATATCGCTCAAGTTAATGAAGTGTGTGCTCCACTTCAACATGTATATCATCTCAAACAGTCTCAACAATTATGCCATATGTTCGTAGGCCACCACCAATTCGAAAAGTTGAACAAATTGATAGACAACTTTTAAAAAAGGTTTCAAAGAGGCATCACGCCTTACGAATTGTGGAAGAACCCGAATTCAAGAAAATTATAGAAATGGTATCATATTGTCCGGGCTACCAACTGCCGACGAGGAAAACTGTATCTCAAAATTTGTTACCAGAAATTTATAATTAAGCAACAAGTATATGCTGCACCGTTCGTATGCCTCACGGCAGATGCATGGACATCACGAAATAATGTAAGTTATATTGCAGTAACAGCACACTTTCTTGATTCGGCCACTAGGCTTTGCTCAGCCTTGATTACCTGCAAAGAGTACAACGAAAGACATACTAGTGACAATTTGTGCAATTTCTTAAAGGAAATAATGACGGAGTGGCAAATCTCAAAAAAAAATTGCTGCAATAGTTAGTGAATGCCAATATCATCACCGCCGTGAAATTAGGTGAGTGGCAGTCGGTCGGATGCTTTGCTCATTTGCTTAATCTTGTGGTACAAAGAGCTACAAAGGAAATACCGGATACTTTGTCAAAAATCAAATACATTGTACAGTATTATAAAAGGAGTACCCATGCACTGAATAAGCTAAAAGAAACACAAAAGCAAATGAGACTCCCTGAATTAAAATTGAAATAAGACGTTCCAACTCGTTGGAATTCAAGTTATGATTTGCTGGAACGTATTATGGCTATAAAGGATGCTGTAATTAGCTCGATTGCGATCTTACGCAGTGATCTATCAATGGATTTCAACGACTGGATTATCATAGAGGAAGTGTTGCCAATTTTAAAACCATTTTACGAGGTGCAATGGAAATCAGTGCAGAGAAAAATGTGACCCTGTCAAAGATAATTGTCTCCAAGGATTCCTTGCACAATGTTCTCCAAAAAATAACAAGGTAATTTCATAGTTTTAAAAAATGAAATGAATACGCGGTTTGGACACATAGAGGAAAACAGTTTGTACGCTGAATGTACAATATTAGACCCACGATTCAAGGAAAAGGTTTTCAAAAACCCAAATGCACATGAAAATGCAATAAAAAGTATTCAAAATCAAATAAGTCATATAAGATTGCATGATGAAGGACTAGATACTTCAGCTCCTAGTATTGTTGCTGAGTCCCAAAAAACAACGACGAGCATCTGGGATGCATATGACCAGGAGATACAAAAAAATAAAAGACCGGAGGATACAACTACAGCTGCAATAAGAGAAGTGGAGAAATATCTAAATGAGCAATATTTAAACCGAAAGATGGATCCATTACAATGGTGGGATTAAAGAAAAAAAGTATATCCTCATCTATATGCCTTAATTTTAAAAAGGTTTTGCATTGTCGCTTCTTCAGTCCCATGTGAGCGTATATTTTCTGGTACTGGACAAATAATTAATGAAAGACGGACTTTACTCAAAAGTGAGAAAGTTTCAAAATTAATATTTTTACATAGTAATATGTAATTCTCCTTAATTCAAATAATTAAACTTACTTAACCAATTGAAATGAATACAGTTTTAATTTGTTTTAATTATGTGTATAGTTTTATTTCATATTGTTCCTTCCTTTAGTTTGGAAGTGATAGCGCCGTTATTTATAACGATAGTATGACAACAAGATTCAATAAGCAGTGAACTATATTGAACAAAATGACTTAGAAGAACGAACTAGTTCAGTAAGCCGATTTGAACTGAACTGAGCGCTCTTTGGTCTGAACTAAAATGTACAAGCTTAGTGGACGGGGTTACCCAGATGTTGATGCCAAGCGACCTTATATAGCTTGAGATGATGGACTTACGAATCTGCTCTCATTATCAATAACAATAAGTTTGGGCACTAAAAAATTGTGGAGAATTTTTTCCTTTAATAAAGAGCGGACTTTTCTCTGATATGGAAGAACTTCGTCAACTTTGAGAATTTGTTAATACATGTGACAAATTTCGGAAATCTATTTCGAAAATTTCGATGTGAATTTGGTAAGTAGGGATGGGTGTTTTCTGAGGTTCAGGTTTCAACTGAATTGCAAATTTCACAGTGCTTTGTGGAATTTTTTATCAAACGGTTCATCTTCAAAAAGCAGTATTTTTCTTGTATCTACTCCTTATCCTCCCAATGGTAGAGAAATGGGATATGCGTAGGATTGCATTTATTCGCTTAAAGTCTATTACAACTCTGAATTTCTTCTCCCCAATGGGGTCCGACTTTTTAGTTACTATGTCGGCTATCATATGCGGCCTCACGACTCACGACTCACTTCCCATCTCCTCTTTCAATTTAAATTCCGTGAGGCGAGCGCTATCACATGCGGCCTCACGACTCACGACTCACTTCCCATCTCCTCTTTCAATTTAAATTCCGTGAGACGAGCGCTATCACATGCCAGCCTCAGGTGAGTCATACGTCTTTTTCAATTTCCTCTTTCGACATACATTCGTGAGCCGAGCGCCTACTTTTTTTTTAATTTTGAAGTTGCCTCCGTGAGATAAAGTAGAGCTCTACGCATTTTCTGCAAGCAACATCCGACATGATTGCGTCCATTCTCCACAAAGTACGAAAAGAAATGAAATGGAAATGAAAAATAACGAACACAGAGAAAGAGAAACGTCAATGTGAGTCGTGAAGAATTTCGCCCGCGACTCACCGGGAATTAAATTCTCCATCTCATTCGCACTCATCTCCTTTCTCTTTTACTCTTATGTGAGTCGTGAGTCGTGAGGCCGCATGTGATAGCGGACTATCCACAGTGGTGGGTTGTAGGGACCCTTTGATAGCCCTATAATTTCATCTTGCAACATCTTTTGAATTTGCGATTCCACTTCGGACCTCAGATTTATTGGGTAAATATAGGTTTTCGTGAAGATCGCGCTTTTTAAGACGACGGCAACAAGGCGGTGGTGGAATCATGATTTGGGCAGGAATATCCTATAAAAATAAAACAAATATTTGTTTTATAAGTAGAAAGATGAAAAGTGAGGTCTACATCAGAATTTTAGACGACGAAATCATAGGTGAAACAGAAAAGTTCGGCACTGACTTTATTTTTCAACAATATAATGCGGCAATCCATACAGCCCGAAAAGTGAAAGACTTTTTCTAACGCAATAATCTCTCTGTTCTTGACTGGCCTGCAGTGTCCCACGATTTGAATATTATTGAAAATGTATGGGGACATCTTTCTAGAGTAGTTTACAAAAAAGGTCGTCAGTTTAATACGGTGGAAGATCTTCAAAATGCCATTAAGTACGAATGGCAAAATATGCCGCGAAAGATGGTAAAAAGGTCCCTTCCGTCAAGAATGTTCGAGGTTGTAAGTAAGCAGTAATGGAGGAAGTACTCATTACTAGAAATATAAATTTCTTTAAAAAAAATCAAAATTTTGTTTCAATTTATAAAATTTACAAAACTGTCTCAACCAGTTGTCGCGGTCAATTGAGGAAAAAATTTAAATTTACACGAGATAACGGAAAGCAGACGACTTGCAGCAATAAGAATTTAGATAAGAATTAGTAACAAATATTTAACAGTAACAAGTATTGCAGTTGCTGGACGAAATCATTGGGAAACCTCAAAATTGAGTGGGTGTCTCAACCAGTTGTCGCGGAGTGTATGAGTTCATCATCTAAATACTAAGGCTAAATATCTTCGTATGTCTGTTGATTATGTTTTGAAGGTGTTTTCTTGTCTCTTTGGCAAAATGTTCGTCTTTGATTCCGTTATTGTTGACTTGGGCTGATTTTTTTCCTCCAAAGGAATTACTATGCCGGGTTGTTAGGGTTGTTAGTACTATTGTTAGGATGTTGTTTTTCCTATCTACATTTGCCTCTAGCTGCTTGAGAGTGTCATACTCTCATAAGATGATGTCGTTCCCTACATTCTTAAAAAATAGACGGGAAATTTTTCTTTTCAATCCGAACTTGATCTCCGGCGGATTTATTTTAAAGGGTTAATTAGCTGGTTTTATATTGGCGGCAAGTTCAGGTCTCAAACAATTCTTGTTGGCTTCGATGTCGATTAGAAATTTTAAAATGGAACAATATTTGGTGAAATAATTTATATAGGGCATACTGGAGAGGCCCCTATCATAAAAATTACTTCGGATGTCTCCTCCTCCTCAAGTACAAAGTCTCCTTCCCCGACTTCTTGTAGACCGATAGAGGTATTCTTCTATTTCCTGCGTTTCAGTATTGAACTGCGTTTAAGTACTGAGGATAGTTATCCTAGCGGTTCCTTGGCTGATTATATATTTGGCAGTTACCATTTGTATTCAGGATTGTCCTGTTTATATAGTTAACCTGTCTTGTTTGTATAGACATATCAACGGACGCTATGGTGGAGGATAATTCACCTGTGGCGTTGGGGTTGATACTGATTTTGATGGTATTAGTGTTGTTGATATTGGTTTGGCCGATGTTGGTTTTGCTGATTCGGTTTATGCTGGATATTATATGCGGCATTACTTGGGGAAGTGGTAATGGCCTCTGCAGAGGTAATGTTCTATGTCACTCCTGTCTAGGCGGAATTGGTATTAGTTGATGAAGTTTTTCATAATAAAATTGTTTTTGTCGTGTATAGCTACGCTCCTATAGTTCAAGTTTTGAACTTCTAAGCATGAGACATATGCTCCGGGTAAGGTTCGTGGTTTCTGAATGATGAGTATTTTTGACAACTCACCATTTTATCCTCTTATGAATACTCGATATCGGTAGTTGTCAATTAGTGCACTGATCGTCTCTCTATTATGGTACTCGGTCTTGAGTTTATTTGTGATGAGAGAGAACTGGTGATTTGTCCTGGCATAGTACTCATCTATGCTGGAGCCTCCTTGCATAAGGGAACTTAGCTGGTGTTCGAGAGTTCCTACATCTCTCTTGTCAGCGTAGTGTAGTGACAGACATCTCTTGATCGCAGACCAGTCATCAGAGAATATATTTTACGAGATGAGGCAACGTCAGCTCCGCCGGGTATTTTCTGCCTTATACTTTGGAAATTAGCGCGATAGATTGGCTTGCCCCTGACTATCTCGTAGTCTGTCAAGGTAAATTCAACGTTGTGAATCCACGACACGTACTTGACGGGTTTCCGTCAAAGATATGTAAATCCCTCCATTATCCGGTAATCTGCTGATTTCTTTCAGCTCTTGCGCTATTTTCGGAGTCTGCAGTGAAGTATAATTTGGATAGTATAGTATCAGTATAGAATAGCGTGCAGGAGTGATAGACGTGTTTATATGGGTGTCTTAAATAATTTACTTAAATTTAAAAGTAAATTAAAATTAAACCACTTTTTATATTGTGTATTTATTCGAGGCCTAAAGAAACAATAAAAATGGTAAGATGTGGTAATTGTGAGGAAAATATTGTCAGCGATAGCGACAGTGTTAAATGCTCCTTTTGTGGCAGAAAACTGCACAACAATCTCAGCCAGAACATTCCGAGGTATGTCCAATGACCAAAAGAAGTCGTGGAAATGCCAATATTGACAAAATCTACCGAATTAACCAAACCAAACAAACCGCTAAAATACCGAAAATAGTGGTATCATGCACCAACACTATGTGCAAAGAAAAGATTATGCACTTCGCCAAAGTGAACGGACCAATAAAAAATCATGACATTAAGAATAAACTGAAAATAACCGACGTCAACGAAAGTAAAAAAACAGAAATATTAAACACTAAAATCTATATAAACTGTCAATAACAGCAGCGAACAGACAACTATAGTGGTAAACGGCCAGAGTGGCTAATTGAACATTTATATGGATCCGAGACGGTCGAATTTTAGCACGTAAAAACGAGAATGCTACTGTTCTACGAATCACGTTGAAGATATTCACAAAATAATATAAAAAATAAACATCCCATAATTAAAACAAACCAATGAATAAAAATAACACAACAAACAACAATATGAATGACAGCACTGACAGAAATGACAGAAGTGAAAATGAGTGTGTTCAATTGTCAACTGTAGATCATAGGGTATACAATAGGTTTACCGACATAAAAGTCATTGAATTGAAAGATTTAGAATTTATGTGTCTGTTCTTAAACATAAGATCACTAAGAAATAATTGGGATTCGTATGTAGTATTGGTCATATAACTAATTATATAAAAAATATTATATTAGTTGAAACAAATATCACTGATACGGAAAATGGCATTTATCAGCTAACCAGATTCAACGCAGAATTTTTAAATAGGCTAAACAGATCCGGTGGTAGAATTGCTACATATGTATGTATGTACAAAAAATGAATTGCTATGAAAGAATTAACTACACTACGACGCACTATGAAAACATACAGATACAAGCTAAAATTGGCAAGATGGAAATTGCTCTTCTTGGAATTTATAGGCCGCCGGATCTAAATGGATATAATTTTATAGATGAATTTGAAACACAAATAAATTCACGAAATCATAGCGATCGGAGATGTGAACATAAATGTGCAAAACAATGAACAATGTTATGTTGCTAGATATCTTGATGAATTGTGTTGTTTGAGAAAGTAAACGAGTATTTCACATCTTCAGTCCTTCGCGACAAATAAACGAGCTTATTTGTGCATCAGCAGTCATAAACAATGCTGTTTGAAATATTCTATTCCGCGGTTGTTTGAGAAATTGCGAAATTGGAAATTGTGCACAAGTAAACGGTGCAAAATGCAAAAACACCAGCATTTGATTGGCCGCAGCGATGAAGTAATCCCAAACCGGGAAGCCTGCCGCTACTTTCTGAGGTCAAACCGGCGGACCCCACAAGCGGACCAGTAGGAATGCAGTTAAGTGGGAAGGTTATGGTCCTACACTTCTGACCATAACAACGCCGGAAAAAGGAAAAGGAAGGTGCACAAGTAAACGAGTATTTCACTTCTTCAGTCCTTCGCGACCAAATAAACGAGCTTATTTGTGTATCAGCAATCATAAACAATGCTGTTTGAAATATTTTATTGGGCGGTTGTTTGAGAAAATGCGAAATTGGAAATTGTGCACAAGTAAACGAGTATTTCACTTCTTCAGTCCTTCGCGACCAAATAAACGAGCTTATTTGTGTATCAGCAATCATAAACAATGCTGTTTGAAATATTTTATTGGGCCGTTGTTTGAGAAAATGCGAAATTGTAAATTGTGCACAAGTAAACGAGTATTTCACTTCTTCAGTCCTTCGCGACCAAATAAACGAACTTATTTGTGCATCGGCAATCATAAACAATGCTGTTTGAAATATTCTATTCCGCGGTTATTTGAGAAAATGCGAAATTGGAAATTGTGCACAAGTAAACGAGTATTTCACTTCTTCAAGTCCTTCGCGACCAAATAAACGAGCTTATTTGTGCATCAGCAATCATAAACAATGCTGTTTGAAATATTTTATTGGGCGGTTGATTGAGAAAATGCGAAATTGGAAATTGTGCACAAGTAAGCGAGTATTTCACTTATTCAGTCATTCGCGACCAAATAAACGAGCTTATTTGTGCATCAGCAATCATAAACAATGCTGTTTGAAATATTCTATTCCGCGGTTGTTTGAGAAAATGCGAAATTGGAAATAGTGCACAAGTAAACGGTGCAAAATGCAAAAACACCAGCATTTGATTGGCCTCAGCGATGAAGTAATCCCAAACCGGGAAGCCTGCCGCTACTTTCTGACTACTTGTCATAAAAAAATTCATGCAGCTACTATTGAGTCAATCATATCGGACCATTACACTCTTATCTTTGGAATTACAAAGAAGCAATAACTCAGAGGATAACCGAGCAAAAAACAATATTGAGCGAGAATAAAGTGCGTGAACATATTTCTAGAGTTAACTGGAATATTTTGGACAATACAACAAGTGTGGATGAGTTCTATGAAAAGTTTGTACAAATTTTCGGTGACGTCTACGAGAAGTCTACCATAAACATGAAAATTAAAAGAAGAGAAAAAGAAAATCAATGGATCACAGCGGAGGTCTTAAACCTGTGTAAAGAAAGAGATAAACTATATAATAAATGGAAAAATAATAGACCTTGCTTGAGTTATGAAAATCAATATAAATCTTTCGAAACTACACAAAAGGATTAAGGGAATTAAATCACTATAGAAATAAATTTGTTTACTATAGAAAGGATCCAAAGAATATCTGGCCACTTATTAACAATTTCTTAGGGAAAATCTCCAATAACATTGACGACGCAATTAATCGTAGTTTCCCATCAAATTCAAATGCATACGACATAACGAATAAATTTCCTACACAATTTAATGATGAAATCAATTCTATTGTGCACCGATGCGGCAGAAGAACACATATTGATATTGAAACAAGTGCGTTACATTCTATGTTTCTAGGATACGTGACAGAAGAAGACATAAAAGTTATGATAAACAAAATGAATGTCAACAAATCGCCTGGGCTAGATAATATGAGAGCAAAGGACTTAAAAAATAATTCTTAGTACCAGCAGTCACAAAATTGGTAAATAAGTCATTAGAAGAAAGTCTATTTCCAAAAAAAAACTCAAAATTGCTTTCGTTAGACCAATCTATAAATCTGGAAAGAAAGCCGACGTCACAAACTACCATCCTATATCCATCCTACCAGTTCTAGACAAAGTACTAGAAGAAGTAATGGCAATTGAAGATTCTTTTACGATCTAAATATGCAAATCGTTTTGTAGACAATTGTAGTAATTCTATTAATGATTTAAATTTAGTAACCATTAAACAAACTTTTTATTTTTAATGTCATAAACGAAACTTACAACGATCAACATTTTAAACACCCAATTGATCACGAAGTGAACACAAGGCAACGGCCGGAGAGTGTTCTTAAGGTGCCACGGATACACAACTCTTATGGTAAACAACAACTTTCCTTTGTGGTACCTGTTCGTCTTCAACCAACCTTCCCGATATCTATGGAATATTCATGCAGTGCACATAAGGAAAAGAAGATAAAAAAAAATATATCCTAATGAACACTATAGACACCTAATTTAACTTACAAGCTCAAGCTGAAATGAATTACTCTGCAATAAGATAAGTCAATTAAATTGAACAATCTTCTGCAGATTGTTCGCAGCTTCGCAGATTCTTAATATTCTACAAATTTTTCTATGACAATGTCTAAATTGATTAATATCCGAGTAATGCCCACTTACATTTTACATGAATTCTCTTCTGCAGCTTCAGGGTTTCAACCAGCATAGAAGGGATAACTCCACGGCGATGTTAGATGGTACATACATATATGTAAATTGGTAAACTATAAATCTGTAAGTATATAAATTAACAGGGACAATAAAAACAAACAAAACAAAACAAAGTAGAACACTGCTATATATTGTATGATTTTTGACATGTTTGTTGAGGTAGAAAATTCGTTGTGAAAATTGGACACGTGACTTCTACCCAAACATTTGAAATCAAAAATGGACTACAACAGGACACGATAAACTCGCCGATCCTTTCAGCATTCACTTGAGCGATGTGCTAGTTTCTCTTCACTATTTAATAACGTTCGCAGACGACTTAATCGCGTACAGATCAGGTCCAACGATCGACGTCATTGTTACTCTTCTGCAGCGTGAAAAAATTCAGCAGTATCGTGATGACTGTGAGTTGAAAATCAACAACATGCTCTGGCAAGGGCCCGGGACGCTTTCGTTCTGACAAGATGGCTGTTTCATAACAGCCAACTTAAGTCCAGAATGAACTTAATCTGCTAAATGGCCTTAATCAGGCCCATGGTTGCCTATGAGTATGCCTATGAGTATACCGTCAATGTGAGAGCCAGCTTAATGGAAAGGATTCGGAAGTTTGTGAGGCAATGTCTCAGGACTACATAGGACGCCCGAATCTGAGTACACGAAATTTTACCCGAACAAAGTTCTATACAATAGGGCCAGAATTGTACGGGTGGATAACTTTCTTATCAAACAGATTCGAAGCCACGTTGGTCAATAGCCTGATCTCCGGGCTTTCTGCCCCTCTGATTTATATCACGAGAGAGTGCGCCTTAACGGCTTTGTCCCGCCAGAAGCATTCCTGTACTTAGATCGATGTGGGCTGATCCAGGATAGATTGGTGATACTGCTAACCTTCCACGTGGGTCGCAATTCTTTGGAACAGCGATTCCTCTACGGACCTGATGTCGCGCTCTGCGGACTCGAGCGCCTCAGGTTCTGTAAATTGGTTTCACGCCGGGATCGAGGAGACCTCCGCCAACATCAACGCTTTTGGTGGCTGGAAAGAGCTACACATTGGACAATTCAAGAGCTTCAGCTTCTTCAAGGCAGGGGCTCCCTAACAAACGCCAATGGCAGTCTTACATAGGTTAGGGTATAGTAAGACAGGGTAGGTAATCTAGGACCAAACCAAAAAGAAAAAAAATGTATTAAAAATATATTACAATTAAAAAAAAAAAGATATCTTGTTATGCCTTGGCATTTATTGATTAAAAAAAAAAAAGAATTTAGGATTTCGATGCATTTGCTAACCATTTGTTAGCCTTTTTATCTATTTAATTAATATTATTGCTTTTAACTTCTTAAAATAAAAAGATTGAATATTTTTAAAAACTGGATAGCATGTTTTTTTTTTGTTTTTCATTATAAAACTGCAAAATTTAATTACAGTCGTGCAGTTTAACTGGTCACAACGGTCGTTTTATCCGACTTTTCAAAAATAGAAAGATTACTTGTGCAGAAGCCATCCACGTGTGGGAAAATTGGTTGTTAAAAGCTACTGGTCGTTGTAAACCACGTCGTTATAGGTGACTTCGCCATGGTTTTAAATGCATATTTAAAGTGCATATTTCCTATTTTTAAGAGCATTTTTTAAGCGCATATTTTGGGTTTTTAAGTGCATGAAAATCCTAGCCCTAATTATTAAATATCGGCCGTGCTACCTCGGGCTGGACTAGGTATGCGGGAATTCGCTTCCAGTATTACCCTTGGTAATACTCGCGCCGATGTAATTTGTTAGAACACAAACACCAACAAATCAGCGATAAAAAAATGATTTAAATGACTTAAACAAAACGTGTTTATTTATTGACGAGCGAAGTACAAATGATAATTCTAAAAAGTCTTAAATCTAACTTTTTCTAATATTTGCAATTTGAGTTGCATTTCAAGTGCATCGGTAACTTAGGGTGTATTCGGGGTGCATCCGTAATGGGTATTTGACCCTTAAACTCGGTTCAACTCGTTGCATAATGATGGTTTCAGACATCGCCGGGGATGCGTTTCTTATGCTAGATGCTTTATTTCTTTGTTGTTTCTTATTGCAGTTAAGGCATTTTTGAAAAATTGTAAATGTTGCTTTTCCCCCTGTATTTATTATGCCAGTATGATTGTTCCGGTAACTCCAATTAAGATCCCTCTTGATTTTTCAGGTATTGGGCAAGCATGTTCCCAATAATATTTTTGAGTCTGGATGACTACGGCTAATTCCCTTAATTTTTCGACGTTTCTTACGTTTATTTTATTTAATATCTTGGTATCTTCTTAACTTCTACTAATTTGACATTTATGCAACAACCTTCTAGGTTATCTGTAATAATTTTATCTTTTACAAGGACAGATTTTCCTTGTTCTAATGTTCGAATACTAGTTTCTAGAGTTTCGAAAATACAATTCTGTTCTAAAGTTAACATTCCAGTATTCTTCCTCATTTTTACTACAGTTACAATGATATTTAGTTTCTTCAGTTACCACAATAATAAACACATTTTCAATAATTTTATGAAACATTTCGAATTCTTGGTTTACAGTTTTTAAAATACAATTTGTCGCTTTATTTCACAATTTTTTAAATCGAGTGTGCTCTTTAACAATAGCGTTTTACATATAAACGCATCATCTATCTCCTTACTCCTCTAAATTTTTTCTTAAAGTATAGTGCTCTTTATCTTTGCTTATTATAAAAAAAACTTTTTTTGTAACACCAATTAGATAATTCCGTATTTCAGTAATTTTGGTATAGATATTTTCTCGTATAAATTAAAATTTTCTTGGCTTATAATAGGGTTTTAAAGAAGCACAATATTGCTTTCATTTTTAATGTATGCTTTAATTTCAAATTCTTTCATAATCTTAGAATAATTTTCTATTAAGTATTTAAAAACAAGAGTATCATCAATGTTTAAATTTTTTAATTCTTCCAGCAATTGTAAAGTTTAAATTATCTTGGGTTGAAGTACACCATCTTGAATAAACAATAAGCTACCTAGCACCTGTTCAATATCAATTTCCAATAATAAAATTTTGTTATTTATTTTACTGGTGACTTCATTAAAATATGAGTGTATTGAACTATTTTCTTCACTTACATATTTTTCCTTCCATTTTTATTTGGTTTATTTCGTCGACTATCTCATTGATCTTATTTGCTGTACTATTTTGAATACTCGCTACATCAATTACCTGTGAGCTTAATCTAGTCATTATTTCAACGTTCTCTTCCATTCCATTCTTGTTACTAACTTCATTGGACTTTATCATGCTAACGGCTTCTTCATAAAACTTTGCATCTTGTTTTCCTATCCATTATATTATAGATTATCTTTGTTTTGTACTGCAATTTCAAGAAATTATTTCGCGCTCTTCCTTGGTACTGTCTGCCGTCGGCTAAGTGGTTTGAACATGCTTCGTTTAAAGTATTTACATTGTTTTTAAGTATTCTTTAACTTTCTTCTAATTCTGCTACATCTACTTTGTTAACTAAGGTAAATGTAATACTTATTTCTCTTACTTGCCTTTTAAATTAAAGTATAATCCATTATTTTAACTAAGCTTTGTAAGTGCGACGTTTCCGCACCCTGCCGGATTTCAACTCGTAATTATGAAAAGTAAGGCCTAATATTAGCCTTATTATATTTTAGCTTCTTATTACCGACTTTAGCTTTAGCGTAATCCTTATTAACTTCTAAAATCTTATATGGCCCTTCAAATCTGGTTTCTAACTTTCCCTATACAACATTCCTTACAAGAATTTGTGTCCTACCTGATACGCAGTTTGGTTCCCTACATTTTGATCGTATCTAACTTCTATCTGGATGTTTGTTATATCTTAAAATCTTCTCTTTTGCTTTTATAATAATTTCTGCCAGAGTGGCAGTTGATCGAAATAGTCAAACATTGTTTTTTCGTTTAAATCTTCAATTTCACTTGGTTGATTTACGCGTTTACCGTATATTAGCTCGTATGGTGTATATCCAGTTGTGCCGTGTATTGTCGTATTGCAACTGAAACCTCCAAAGGCATTTTGCCTTTTCGTTCCAGTTGGCCTAATCGCCTATTTCCCTACCTGTCGTTTTGAGATATTCAATTAACCTGCAGTGAACTTTTTCCACTGCTCCATTGGCTTGAGGGTATGCTTAGCTCTCCGCCATATGTTTCATGTTAAAAATTGTGCATAACTCATTGAATAGTTCGTTACAAAATTCTTTACCGTTGTCTGTTAAAATTATTTTTTGAAGTCCAAAATTTAAAATCCATTGATTTGTAAGTGCTTTCACAACGGCCTGCATTTCTTTTGAGATTCTTTCGAAAGATCATCCTGAATAGTGAGCTCGAATTTGTACTTCTCTTTTGTTTCTCTTTCTTTTGTTGCCCTATCAAGTCCATAGACATTTTTTTAAATGCCCTATCAGAGGTTGAAACCAATTTCATGGGGTATATGCCCACTTAAGAGCAAATTATGCTTTTCGTACATAACTCGCTTTTTTTCTCTTCTAAATCAAGAAATTCTCTATATGTTTTGTTAAATTCTTGTTCTTCATGTTCATTTTCTATCGTATTTTTCTCTTCACTACTAGTATGCTCACCAACATCAATATTTCCTGTTGCTGGTAAACCATCACCCTCCTCCATGATTCTAATCATGTCGTAATTTATTTGGTCGACTTCTTCAGTTGATTCTGCTTCTATGTTTTTCTCTGCTTCCGTCATCCTTACGTTTTTTGACAGTCTTCCGCGACAACATTTTCCCAACCTTTCTTATACCTAATTTCGTACACAAATTCTTCCAGCTTCAATCTCCACCTAACTAGTCTTGAACCTGGGTCTTTAACATTAAACAGCCAATTCAATGGTCGATGTTCCGCGGGAAGTAGTTGTGGTGCAATGGTGATCATCACCGACTGTTGAACCGAAGGTCTGTAGTTCAAGTCCGTCCATAGTCAAGAACAATTCCTATACGGAAAACTGTGCAACAATATCTGTTGTGAATGAGAGATGATCAAAAAGTGCTGACGAAGGCATAATACTCGCAGTATATGATCACTTCAAAATTCATAGTTTGTGTGTGCATTTCCAATATAACACCTTAAGACATGGAATCAAAAAAGTTACTGAGAACTACAACCAACGCAACAAATTCTGTCGAATCTCTCATAAAATCCTATGTAGGACAACCACTCCCGGAGAGTAGTGAACGAGCATCTTCGACACAAACCATCTGCATCCAGGTTGTGTGACAAACACCATAAGAGCGTACACTCTTGAACTCTTGACCTTGAAATTCGCTAAGCGCTCCTTTTCCGTTGTGCTATGATTCCGTTCTGCTTTATTAAGCGTGCTACTCACATATTGAATCGGAAAATGTCTTCCATTAATTTTCTGGCTAAGCACTGCTTCTATTCCGGTGATGCGTCAGTTGTTATTAAAAAGGTCTTAGTGTAACTGGTTACTGTAGATAGGATAATTCATGATTGTATTCTTTAACTTCCCAAAGGCTACTTGCTGCTCAGTACCCCAATGAAATTCTACGTCTTTTTTAACAGCTTATTTAACGGATCTGCTATATTGCCAACATTTTTACACAACAAACTTCCTATAGACACTACCATTCCTAAGAAGTATTTAATTCCCTTAGCGTTAATTGGTCCCTTTATTTCGACTATACTTTTTATCTTATTCGGATCCGGCTTAACGCCGTTTTCGGCAATTACGTGTCCCTAGTATTGAACTTCTTTTCGCAGAAATTCGCATTTGTCTAGCTGCAGTTTTAGGTTTGGGGCCCTTATTTGATCTAAAACCTCGAGTAGAGTCTGATTGTGCTCTTGTAAGTCCTGGCCGTAGACAACAATGTCGTCGAGATATACAAATCACTTGATGCCTTACAATCCAGACAATACATTATTCATTAATCTTGGGAAACACCGGAGCGTTTCTTAACCCACATGGCATCCTCATGTATTCAAAGTGCCCATATGGCGTGCTGAACGCGTTTTCACTACATCTTTTTCATGCACGGGAATCTGGTGAAAACCCAAGAATAGGTCAAAGATTGTCAAGTACCTTGCCTTCCCTAACGAGTATTTCATTGATGTTTGGTAGGGGATAGTTATCAACTATCGTCAACTCATTAAGTTTCTGATAGTCGACAACTATCCTCCACTTTTTCTTGCCACTTGAATCTGCCTTCATTGGAACGGTCCAAGGAGGGGGGCTCCATGAAAGCTACTGTTTTTAATGATACCATCCTTTCTTAGTTTCTCTACTTGATTCTTAACTTCTTCATTGTTTATTTTGGGGTACCGATGTGTTTTTGTGAACACCGGCTGAGCCCCTTGGAGTGTACGAAGTGCATGTCTTATTGCGTTGGTACAAGTCAGTTTTTCATTTTCAATACTGGATACGTTACTATATTCTTTAATTATGTCTAGTATACTTTCTTTTTCCTCATTATTCAAATCTTCAGTCCTGACATTCCCACAGACTTTGACTTCTCTTTTATTCTTTATCTCCAATTCTCTGAAGTTCTTTCCAACGATTCCAACTTGGCTCAAGTCGAAAGTACCCTGTGTAGTGTTGACCACGGTGGCCACGCAACGACCAATCTTGTTTTTAGTTAAGTATTCCGTAATGGTTATGCCTTTTGCTAATTCCTGTTTAGGAATGACGACGACTTCGTCTATGCTTCTCCAATTTTCTATGCTAAGTAATCAGATTACTTCAATTCTACCATTTAACATCTGTTCTGAGTTTTAGTGTTTTAGAGTAATTTCCTCAGTTTTATTTTTTACTCCCTCTTCTCAGTTCTTCCTTAAATCAATGTGGAACTTGGTGCCCAGTTATTTGAAACTTCACGATATATTGTATATACGAGGGTGGTCCGATAAGTACTTAGCCTACAAAAGAAAAACAAAAATTTTGGAGAAATGGCAATTTATTTTTCAATATAGTCTCCATGTTAGTTTAGCTCGATACACTTGACCCAGCGATGCTGCAACTTCTTTAACCCGTCTGAAAAATACGTTTTCTCGAGGTCTGCAAAGTAGGCTTCCGTGGCGGCAATGACCTCCTCATTCGACTGAAATTTCTAACCGGCGAGTGACTTTTTCAAGTTTGGAAACAAAAAGAAGTCGCACGGGGCCAAATCTGGAGAATACGGTGGATGGGGCAGCAGTTCATAGCCCAATTCGACCAATTTGACCGTGGCGAGGGCGGAGGTGTGATCCGGTACGCTATCATGGTGGAAGAGCACTTTTTTCTTCGCCAAGTGGGGCCGTTTTTGCTTCAATTCGGCGTCGAAACGGCCCAATAATTTGGCACAGTACAGCCCTGTGGCCGTTTTGCCCTTCTCAAGTAGTCGATGTGGATCACACCTTGTGAATCCCAGAAAACGGTGGCCATCACCTTTCCGGCCGATGGGACAGTCTTCACCTTCTTCGGAGCACGTTCACCGGGTGAAGTCCACTGTTTCGACTGTTCCTTGGTCTCTGGGGTGTGCCAGTGGATCCATGTTTCGTCGACAGTCACGAAACGGCGCAGAAACTCCTTCGGCTTGCGCTTAAACAGCATCAAACACTGCTCTGAAGTGGTCTCACGGTTGCGCTTGTTGTCCGGAGTGAGCAAACGCGGAACCTATCGCGCCGACAGCTTTCTCATGCCCAAAATTTCATGCAGGATATGACCCACGCGATCTTTTTAAATGCCTACTGTCTCAGCTATAATGCGATATACAGACAATCAGAATAAAATATAAGGGATTTTATCAGTGAATTTGGTGAACACGTTGACGAAATTAACACAAAATCGAATATAATCGCAATGGGGGACGTAAACATAATATTAAAAAGGAGATAAAATAGATCACAATTATACACACTCGTGTAGATAGAGTTAGGAATAGTAAAACAATAATAGATCACTGTTTAATGAGGGTAAAGGGCATGGAAATCAGACCCAAAACAACAGACATAATGAAAATTACCTGAGAGATCACAAATTATATAGAAATGTGCTCACTAAAAAAATAGCAAGGACAAAATCAAATTATTCCAAACAGAAATTTCAAGAAAACAAAAATAATTCAAAGGAAACTTGGAAGCTCGTAAATAGCAATCTAGGAAAAAGAATAAAAAATATAGATACAACATAATAAAAAGAATTTTATAAAAGAGGAAAATCTGGAACAACTGGCCAACAGATTTGCAAATACCCTTTCATCTAAAATTTTAAATACAGTACATGAATGCAGATACGAAACATTTCTTAGAGTTAACACAGTTAACTATAGACCATTTCCTTCCAAATGTTCGTTGTCGATAAGGTCATGGGGCAAATAATGGCAACGAGACTTTGCGAATATGTAGAAAAGTTAAAAGTATTGAACAACAATCAGTTCGGCTTTCCCACGATCAAAAACATTAACCGCTTTCCGGGTGAATTCGCAGACAATATATACTTAAATCTGGACAAAAATCACAGTTCTGTAGTTATGTTTATACATTTCAAAAAAGCACGAAACACTAAGCCACAAGCAACTACCTAAACAACTAGGAATACGTGGAAACGCGTTGACATTGATCCCAGCAGAAATTCGGCTAGTAGGCCATAAAGATTGAAAAGTACCATTACATTTCCTAAGAGCTCTCTTTTTGTTGGCGGGAGAATATCTTCTAGTACTTCTTTTAGAAGACGATGAAATTTCATTACATTTGCAATGTAAATGTTGCAATCTTATGCTGAAAGACTCTCGACTGAGACTAGCAGATACGAACGAATCATGTACGGATCATGGAATAAGACAGTGACAATTACGGACTATGTGTCGTGATCACGGTAGCAGACGAGTTCGCGGAAATGGCAAAGTACATCCAAACGCACCCCTACGATTCTGTAGGGTGCGCTGGCCACGCTTTGCCAATTCCCTGACGAGAGCGCTCACTTCGAGCGCCCCTTTTCCACCATTCAATAGGAACCTGTCAAACTACAAGACTGACAGGTACCTCAAACAAATCAAGCAGACGATAGACAGTACAATACAGCGCCAACGACATAACGATTCCACAAACGTGTACCAAAACACGACAATCGACGCACTGCACAGACAAAAAAGTAGACTCTTGACAAGACCGCCTTTCAGGTGGTTTACCGACCGACAAAACTCGGAGATCAGGACACTGAAGTCACTGATTAAAAATCTCCAACTGTTAATAAAAGAAAATTACAGAACATCTGTAAGTTTGCACTGGAACAACAGAATTCGTGTTGAAAAATCCAATAGCGCGAGTATGTTCGGGCAAATAAATAAAATATTTCGGTGAAACAATCAGAATGACATTCAGGGTTTAAAGCATCCGCGAACGTCTGAGAAAGAACGCTTGTTACGAACAGTTAGCATCAATCCAAAGAGCGCCATCCTGGATGACAACTTTTTCGTGATTGAGGATCCTCAAGAGAAGGTGGCGACAGTATAAGCTGTCTTCCAGGAAGCGTACAAGGTGAATGATAGTACAATATTTGCCCGAACCACGATCTGGAGCACAGTGCCCTGCTTCATCCCTTCTACCTTCGAAATGATTTCGATCATTGACGATGCGAGAATCTTGCCTTAACCAGGTTCAATGAAGATTTCATGGCAAACAATGCCATTGCCAGTGAGGGAGCTAATACGCTGTTATTCCGCGGAAGATCACCTTTCAGTCATTGAAAAGGAAAAAATCGGCGGGCATCTGTAGCTGTAGAAATAATGCATATTACCCACTGTACTGGAAGACAGCGGTGGTGCAACCATTCCCCAAGAGGGCTAAAAACATTTCTAGAACGGCAAATCTCCGGTCGATAAGTCTCCTTCCGAGAATTAGCAAGGTCTTTGAGAAAGTGGTCCATAGAACTCTGTCTAAATGGGTTGAGGACAATAAAATCATGCCGGATAACCATTCGGTTTCAGGGCGGGGTATGACACTATTCATACCGCGTCGAAACTCGTATCGGATATCCAATGGAACAATTGCAAGAAGCGACGTATGGGTGCCTGCCTGATAGACTTCACAAAATAATATAAAAAATAAACATCTCATAATTAAAACAAACCAATGAATATAAATAACACAACAAACAACAATATGAATGACAGCACTGACGGAAATGACAGCAATAGTGAAAATGAGTGTGTTCAATTGCCAACTGTACACAATAGGTTTACCGACCGATAGGTTACCGTTTATGTTCTTAAACATAAGATCACTAAGAAAGAATTGGGATCCGTATGTAGTATTGGTCATATAACTAATTATATAAAAAATATTATATTAGTTGAAACAAATATCACTGATGAGGAAAATGGCATTTATCAGCTAACCGGATTCAACGCAGAATTTTTAAATAGGCAAAATAGATCCGGTGGTGGAATTGCTATGTATGTAAAAAAAAATACGCTATGAAAAAATTAACTACACTACGACGCACTATGAAAACATACAGATACAAGCTAAAATTTGCAAGATGGAAATTGCTCTTCTCGGAATTTATAGGCCGCCGGATCTAAATGGATATCATTTTATAGATGAATTTGAAACACAAATAAATTCAGTTAACAGAAAACACGAAATCATAGCTATGGGAGATATGAACATTAATGTGCAAAACAATGAACAATTGCTAGATATCTTGATATGATCAATTCTATGGGACTACAAAACGTTGCTTTGTCCGAGACTAGAGTTGATTTAAGTAGAAGTTCAAGCACTACAATCGATCACTGCTTGGTACGAAGTTGTCATAAAAAAATTCATGCAGCTACTATTGAGTCAATCATATCTGACCATTACATTCTTACCTTTGGAATTCCAAAGATGCAATAACTCAGATGATAACCGAGCAAAAAACAATATTGAGCGAGAATAAAGTGCGTGAACATATTTCAAGAGTTAACTGGAATCTTTCGAACAATACAACAAGTGTGGATGAGTTCTATGAAAAGTTTGTACAAATTTTCAGTGACGTCTACGAGAAGTCTACCATAAACATGAAAATTAAAGGAAGAGAAAAAGAAAATCTGTGGATCACAGCGGAGGTCTTAAACCTGTGTAAAGAAAGAGATAATAAATAATAAACAAATGTAAAAATAATGAATAAATGGAAAAATAATAGACCTTGCTTGAGTTATGAAAATCAATATAAATCTTTCGAAACTACACCAACAAAAGGATTAAGGGAATTAAATCAAATTACTATAGAAATAAATTTGTTTACTATAGAAAGGATCCAAAGAATACCTGGCCACTTATTAACAATTTCTTAGGGAAAATCTCCAATAACATTGATGACGCAATTAATCGTAGTTTTCGATAAAATTCAAATGCATACGACATAACGAATAAATTTCCTACACAATTTAATGATGAAATCAATTCTATTGTGCACCGATGCGGCATAAGAACACATAATGACATTGAAACAAGTGCGTTACATTCTATGTTTCTAGGATACGTGACAGAAGAAGACAGAAAAGTTATGATAAACAAAATGAATGTCAACAAATCGCCTGGGGTAGATAATATGAGAGCAAATGCCTTAAAAAATAACTCTTAGTACCAGCAGTCACAAAATTGGTAAATAAGTCATTAGAAGAAAGTCTATTTCCAAAAAAAAACTCAAAATTGCGATCGTTAGACCAATCTATAAATCTGGAAAGAAAGACGACGTCACAAACTACCATCCTATATCCATACCACCAGTTCTAGACAAAGTACTTGTAAAAAATTCAAACTGCTTGGTTTCTTGAATTGAATGGACTGATGCCACGAACATTTTATTCTTGTACTTTATACCAAAAAAATGCCCGCCTCAGCACAACAAAATAACAAATATTGCTAACCGAAAAACGTTGACCTAAGCATTGTAGCAATAAGTGTGTTGATGTCATCGACGAAGGCAAACAACAGCAAAAATAACAAACTACGAGTAAGCAATAAAATTACCAATACAAAATAAATTTGTATTTTGTTTATGTAATCAACATTTTCCCTCCTCCGACGTTGTTGCCCAATTGATTTCAAAATTACTACTCCGAATGTGGTTTTGATCTTCCAGTTCGATGTTGGTAGAGTTTTTAGTTGGACACTTGCCGTACTTAAGGACCACAGCCAATAGGCAAATGATAACAGTGGCCGCTGCAAAAATTGTCCAATACCGATGCTCTTTAATGGTCTTCCAGTTGTGGTCGTGTAATCGGTTGAGTGCCTCGACTGCTTCTTGATAATTGAAATCAATACCGATACCTTGGTATTGAAATAGACTACAACTTTAAGTGGGATACCCACATAAAGTACCTGCGCAAGCGTCTTCGGCAATCTGCCTATGCTCTTTACCACCTGAGCAATTATACATCGTTGACAGTCCTCAAGCAAGTATATTTCTCCTTGGTAGAGTCCATACTATGGACATATGGCATAACGGCCAGAATAGAATATTTAAGATTCTTTTACGATCTAAATATGGCAATCATTTTGTAGACAATTGTAGTAATCCTAGTAATGATTTAAATTTATTAACCATTAAAAAACTTTTTATTTTTAATGTCATAAACGAAACCTACAATGACCAACGGTTTAAACACCCAATTGATCACGAAGTGAACACAAGGCAATGGGCGGAAGGTGTTCTTAAGGTGCCACGGATACACAACTCCTATGGTAAACAATAACTTTCCTTTGTGGTAGAAGAAGAAGATTAAAAAAATATATCCAAATGAACACTATAGACACATAATTTAACTTACAAGCTCACGCTGAAAGGAATTACTCTGCAATAAGATAAGTCAATTAAATTGAACAATCTTCTGCAGAAAAGCCACTACGGCTTCGCAGATTCCTAATATTGTCCAAATTTTTCTATGACAATTTGTAAATTGATTAATATACGAGTAATGCCGACTTACATTTTACATGGACTCTCTTCTGCAGCTTCAAGGTTTCAACCAGCATAGAAGGGGTAACTCCATGCAGATGTTAGATGGTACATATTTATATGTAAAATTTGTAAACTGTCTATTTGTAAATTTGTAAATTAACTGGGACAATAAAAAACTCAAACTCAAACTCAAATTAATGGTGGGAGGTCTTATTTCCATCGACTCCAGGCTATTTTTATTTATTTATTTATGTTATATAGGAAATGTTTATCTTCCCCTTGAATTTATATATATTATATTACTACTAGTAAATGGCTGTTTGACAATATTTTGTGTGCCTATTTATTTACTGTAGGTGTATTTATTATTCACAATGTTTTTGTTAAGAATTCTTATCGTATACGTACCTATTGTAGTTTCGAATTATATATTATATATATATATATATATATTATTATTATATATATAGAAGGGGAACCGTGCAGGGACGGGTTAAGAATATCCCTGCAGCGATACCTCTCGCTTGTCGTAAAAGGCGACTAAAACAAAGGTAAACAAAAATCACATCTAGGCAATTTAGAAAACACCAAGGTGAGCCTAGGGACACATATACCACCATTAAATTGCCCCACAAGTATACATGCAAATCAGTGGGCTGACACGACTGGGGATCACCGGTGTTGTAAGAGTAAGATCAAACAAAAAAATCTGGAGCATGCCCGTGTCACAAAAAAAAAAAAAAAAAGGCAGGCCGAAAAACAATTGATGCAAACAAATGCAAAAACACCAGCATGTGATTGGCCTCAGCGATGAAGTAATCCCAAACCGGGAAGCCTGCCGCTACTTTCTGAGGTCAAACCGGCGGACCCCACAAGCGGACCAGTAGGAATGCAGTTAAGTGGGAAGGTTATGGTCCTACACTTCTGACCATAACAACGCCGGAAAAAGGAAAAGAAGAAGAAGAAGAAGGGGAAGAAATAGTTCGAAATTTTTTTTTTCATTTTTTTTTCAAAATTTTGAGTTTGAAAATTAATTTCTAAAAAACTATTCTAGACAACAGCTTCGTTTAAAAACAAGATGAAAGAAAAGGTTTCTGGCTTTACAAAAAAGTATATCACGGCATTGTGGATGTAGCTGTTGATTTTTAATATTTTTTTTCCAAATTAAGTCAATTTTTTAGAAAATTGTCCCTCCCGGCAAAACGGGGGGGGATAGACCCCCCCTCCCATACGATTTTTTTGCTTGTCTTGACCAGACCTACACGCTCTAGCTTTTTGGCATACTGCTCGTGGGACACCCTTTTTTTTTTTGTTTCATATTTCTAAAAAAATGCTCCTCAAAATTTTTTTTTCGCATTTATAAATGGATGCCCGTATAAATCTTATAAGAACGACCCATGTCCATTTTTTGGAACGTATACTTGGAAGTACATTATTGCAGGGTCCATCATGCACGTCAACACGTTGTGATGTATTTTTTGACAATTTGAACATGAATTATAAGTAAAGCATATAATAAAAATATTGTTTTTCACTTTTTCAATACATTTGTTATGTCACGAAAACGTTCAAAATCTTCAGCTTCATCGCATGCAGAGTATGAATCAGATTGGTAATGCTAAGAGTAAAAAAAAACAATGTATGTATATGCACAGAATCAGCAAAGAAGTAGTCAAAGAACGCTCTCAAATTTTTTCAAAAAATTTTCAGGTATTTTTGAAAAATTGGATTTTTTGAAATTTTCGAAAATCAAAAATTGTCTCCAACAATTCTGAAAAAATTTGAGAGTGTTCTTCGACTAATTTAAAGACATTTTTCTTCTTAAAATTTTTTTTCTAAAGTTTATAGTTTTTAAGAAAACGATAGATTAAGATTTTTTTAATTCTCGCCGCCATTTTGAATAAACGCGTCGATGAAATTTTCTGAAAAAAAATTCCTCTTAATGTTCGAGTGCCATGATCACCTCCGACCATAGTAAAAAGTTGGTACCTTTGCGGTATCATTGTGAAAAAAAATGCGAAAAAAAATTTTTTTCCAAAATTTTCACGTTTTTCACGTTTCAATCGACCATATTTTTTTTTCTCGGTGTCTAATCGAAATTTTGAGCTCAGATTCTGAAAGAGCATCAAATTTCGCGTAGGATTAGAGGTATTGCATTATTTTTTTGGTCCAATAAAATAATAAATAAACACGTTGAAAAGTTAGTAAAAATTCTGATCACCTCGTTAATGGGTTAAGGCAACCAAAATAACTTTTTGTATTATGTAAGACAATATTTTTGGTTGTGTAGAAAAAACAAATTGCATACATTTATGCGCTTATTTCATGTCAGAATCAGCTGTTTGACGTCAAACGAAAAAAATTGATTTATAAAAGTAAAACTAAAACAGAAAACAAAAACCAAAATAAACTAAAATGGAAAGTTGTTTCGATTTATTTGTTCGCGTTTGTGAAGATGAAGGATGCGTTGATGTTGCAGTCATACGAAGAAATATCCGGGACCACTCTAATCCCTTAGAACTCCCAAACACAAAGTACATACATATGTTTGCCAGCATCGATTGTTTGTATAAAATTTCATATTACAAAGTGCTTCATTTCGTTGCAGGTTTGTAAGTTACTTTATACTCAACAAAGAGGCATTTGTGTATGTTTTAAATGAAGTCAAGGATTTCTTTGAACAACCACAATGTTCTTCAGCGATTCCACCAATCCTTAAACTCGCTATTACTCTGCATTTTATCGCACAAGGAAGTTACGAACGAAGTATTGAACGAGGAACAAAATGCATTGAAGATTCATTTCTACAGGAAAACAGGTTTGAAATTTACATCGACCCATATGAGATGGCCTGTATTTAAACAGGAAAAGTTACTATACGAAGGTGGTCCGATAAGTACTTAGCCTACAAAAGAAAAACAAAAATTTCGGAGAAATGGCCATTTATTTTTCAATATATGTAGTCTCCATGACCTCCTCATTCGACTGAAATTTCTGCCCAGCGAGTGAGTTTTTCAAGTTTGGAAACAAAAAGAAGTAGCACGAGGCCAAATCTGGAGAATACGGTGGATGGAGCAGCAGTTCGTAGGCCAATTCGACCAATTTGACAGTGGCGAGGGCGGAGGTGTGAGCCGGTGTTTTATCATGGTGGAAGAGCACTTTTTCTTCGCCAAGTGGGGCCGTTATTCTTCAATTCGGCGTCGAATTGGCCCAATAATTTGGTATAGTACAGCCCTGTGACCGTTATCCCCTTCTCCAGGTAGTCGATGTGGATCACACCTTGTGAATCCCAGAAAACGGTGGCCATCACATTTCCGGCCGATGGGACAGTCTTCGCCTTCTTCGGAGCACGTTCGCTGGGTGAAGTCCACTATTTCGACTGTTCCTTGGTCTCTGGCGTGTACCAGTGAATCCATGTTTCGTCGACTGTCACGAAACGACGCAGAAACTCCACGGTTGCGCTTGTTATCCGGAGTGAGCAAACGCGACACCCATCGCGTCGACAGCTTTCTCATTCCCAAAATTTCATGCAGGATATGACCCACGCGATCTTTTCAAATGCCTACTGTCTGAGCTATTTCGCGCACCTTCAATCGGCGTTCTGCCAATACGAGATAGTGGATTTTTGTCACGTTATCCTCCGTGGTAGCCGTTTTCGGCGCACCTGGAAGTGGCTCATCAAAAACCGACGTGCGACCACGTTGAAACTCGTTAAATCAATTTTTGATGGTCGCCATTGAAGGAGAAGAGTCACCGTACACAGCATCCAAAAGCTCTTTGATTTCGCTGCGCGATTTCCCTTCCAAAAACAAGAATCGAATCACCGACCGATATGGTTTCCATTTTTCTAAAATCCGCGGACACTCGGAAGCGCGAGTCAAAACAAAACTACGAGTCCTATCCGACTGAAATTCTAGTAGACAGTAGCCGTCTACTAGAATGTACTACATGATAGTAAGTTGCTCTTGCGATACTGGCGCCATTTGGTGATGAGGCTAAGTACTCATCGGAAAAAATTAAAGAGTTCACTAGGTCTGCTGATTTGATTCACTGAGCGTAAGACATTCTTTTTAAAATTCAGTCCCCCTTTCGGACGTCTTCTTAGCTTTACCGGTGCCAGCTTACCTGACAGAAGTTTCATAAACTTCAATTTCTCTTATTAATTTTAAGCCTGTCACATCGCTGCATCCAAATCTCTAGCCCAGGTTCGAAGCCTTTCTTCATTAAGAAACTCAATCAGCCCCATTTTTTCAATGGAAAGCACTGCACTAAAAATGCCAATGAGCTGAACTGATTTCCAACTGATGTCAAAAAACATGTTTTCCGCTATTCACCTTTCCATAGAAATTCATGCAGTTTATGTGGGTCATAAGGATAATCAATTAAGGTCGTTACTTAATGGCTTTGCAACTTTGTTACATCTATTTTACGATATTTATTCCACACGAAAATGGTTCATAAAAAAGTTGATTGAGTTGATGAGGCGTCAAAAATTGTGAGGGCTTTGCTGGTGAGTTTCAATGCATTTGCCGTATAGTCCAGGCAGACCAACCACTCATTATCTGTTGTTCCGATCTCGGCAGAACATTCTCAATGGAGAATACTGTTTATCACGAATATATTCGTCATGAAAAAATTGTAATAAAATGTGTTATTTTTATTTTTATTTTGTGTTTTCGTCATGCGTCTTCAATAGTTACCAATTATTTTTGATGTTTTTGGTTCCTGCTTATGTTATAATAATATAAATAAATGTCTAGTTTTCGCATTTGTGACAACTTCAACACAACTCAACTCAGATACATAATACTCCGAGACAACCACTAAGTCAACCATTTTGAAAGTTGTCTGCTCGTTGTCAACTGACAGACAACTAGTTGTCATCGATAATACCGTTTGGAAGGTTACAACTCAACTTTATTCAAAGTTGTCTTCCATAATAGGGGCCTTAAGTAAAATAATAGTATTCTTTAAAAAAAAAAAGAGTTGAGTAAATTTATTTAAAGGAATTCTTACATCACATAATTGAAATCAGTCTTTCTTACGACTTCACATTTTTTTTTATCTGCACGTGAAACAAACCATAGCTCTATGCTCCATACACATTGGTTTCTTGCAGACAATGCATACGTTTTTCGTTTTTCTGTCCTTCTTGGCTTCACAGAAAGCACATCTTACAGCCTCAGTAAGGAATTCATGAGTTGGAATACATAATTCTTCTGAGTTTTCGAAAGAATTACATACTTCCCTGATAAGTTCCTTCAAATTTCTATCAAGCTGTGGAATTTGATATCTTGTTTTCAAATGTGGACGGATCAACGAAAAGCCAAATTGGTTTAAAAAGTGACGCCTTGGTGTTTCATTAGATGTATTTGCAAGCTTAAACAAAACGTGACCATCAACACCAATTCCATCAAGAACACTGAAAAATACCCTAACCGGCCATCTAGAAGTCTTTCCGGCAGTGCTGTAAACCTTACATTTTTGATCAAACAAAACAAAGGCACATCAAACGCGTACCAATTTTTGTTTGGTTATATGTAACAAGGGGCATCGGCTTTTCAGCTTCCGGATCAATGCTAGCATTATGGTGCATTGTTGAAAGGATAACGGTTTTGTTTTTCTTCTCGGTCCAGGAAAGAAGCGTTTTTTCTTTGTTGAATCCGAATATGGCTTTAGGGGCGTCTTTAACCTTTATAAAATCGGGTGGTATTTCAGCTTTTTTTTTTCTAATTTTTTTCCGAGCATTGTAAGCCCAAAATTAGATTGTAAAGACTCTGCTAACGGCACTAAACTAAACCAATTATATATTGTTATATTTATATTAGTGTGGTGAATAATTTCCGTTAACTTCTTAACATAGTAACTTGGAACTTGTTCATTTGGTTCCACTGGTACTGGATGTGCAGTCCAGCGCATTTGTTTAAATATATCTCCCAAAGATCTCGTATAGCTGCAAATTCCCTTTCCTGTCGAGTTTTTCTAGTATTTTTATCGTCGAATCTATATTTTGAGCAATATATTAATTTATTTTTTGCCATAGTTGCACGGTTAATTTCATTTCCAAGAGCTTTATCCCATAATTCCATTAAGTCAACTCAATTTTGTTTCAGGATACCCATTATAAATAGCAATCCAACAAAAGCCATCATTTCTTCTTCTTGTCCCAACAGAGTGGAAAGAAATAAAGGTAATTTTCAAAGGACTATAGGCCAATTAGTCTCTCATCGTTTCTATTAAAAACCTTGGAGAGACTCCTTGACCTATACATCAGAGGACTCATCAACTCACGTAACTTATGCAACACTCAACAACTCAACAACTACCTTAAAGGCAAATCAGTGGAAAGTGCTCTGCATAGTGTTGTCCGTGAAATTGAGGGCTCGCTGGACTTAAAAGAGTTTACAATGGCAGCCTTAATCAACATAGAGGGGGCCTTCAACAATGTAAAAACAGAGGCTATAATAACAGCTCTTGAGGACATAAAAGTAGACAAATCCATTGTAATCTGGATTGAAAATATGTTGAAGAACAGAATTATCAATGCAGACATTGGACACAGTTCTATAAGGAAAGTGACAACTAGAGGCACACCACAAGGAGGAGTTCTCTCCCCCCTACTTTGGCTTCTTACAATCAACAAAATCCTCAAATTCTTTATGGAGAAAGACACAAAGATCATAGCGTACGCGGGTGACCTGGTTATTTTGATCAAAGGTAAATTTCTACCAACTATCAGTGAACTAATGGAATCTGCGCTGACAGAACTCTCCTCGTGGGCAAGACAGAACGGTCTGAGAATAAACCCCCAGAAAACTGAGCTGGTCTTGTTCACCAGGAAAAGGAAAATTCCGATATTTGCTTCCCCAAAGTTAGAGGACACTCCACTCAAACTCAAAGCGGAAGCAAAATATCTAGGCATCATTCTTGACTCAAAACTCTCCTGGAAAAGGAACCTGGAGGAAAGGATGAAAAATGGATTGAACGATTTTTATGCATGCAAAAAGACCTTCGGAAAAAGATGGGGCTTGCAACCGTACATTACATTGGATGTACACAGCAATCATCAGACCCATTTTAACTTATGGGGCCATAGTCTGGTGGACTGCTAGCAGCACAAAAAGCTATATGAACATGGTCAACAAAGTACAAAGGTCAGCCGCTGTTTGTACAACGGGAGCCATAAGAAGCACGCCGCAAGCAGGGTTGAACATGATTCTTCATCTCCTCCCCCTGGAGATTCAAAAAAGGCTGCGCTGCAAAGAGCGCTCTCAGACTAAGGGAGTCCTCTCTGTGGAAGCAAGCCAACTATGGACATGCGGCCATACTTAAGATAATAGACGACCTGGGAAGGAAACATGGTTTTAGTAGCCTCGCAGCTACGACCGACTATATTTCACCCCAAAATGACTTCTCTCTCAGTATACCTATCCTTTCCCAGACAGAGAAGAGTGGCTATCAAACGCCGTAATCAACGACCACGAGATCACCCTCTTCACCGACGGATCGAAAATGGACACAGGCACTGGGGCCGGGTTCTACTCTGATACCCTCCACAAACAGGAATCATTCAGACTCCCTGATCTGTGCAGCGTTTTTCAAGCAGAAATCCTGGCAATAGAGAAAGCAGCCAAACACCTACAGGTAGCCGATATCCCACCATCTGATATCACTATCTTCGTAGACAGCCAGCCTGAAGTCAGCTCAAGTCAATAGAATCCTGTATAACGAGATCAAAGGCTGTCATGAAAGGTCGCGACTCACTGAAGTCCATCAGACACCACAAAGTTAAACTCTGCTGGGTCCCGGGCCACAGCTCAATCGCAGGGAACGAAAGAGCAGACGAACTGGCCAGACAAGGTTCTGAAATGGACATCAGCGAAGCGGACACGTCATTGCCCGATCCACCGATCAGCGCATTATACCGGATCATAAACGACACAATCATCAACGAGGCCAACTCGTCTTGGCTTACAAGAAACGACAGCTACACGACAAGATCATCGTGGCCAGAGCTCAATGTCGGAAAAACAAAGAAGCTCCTGGCGCTGGACCGTAACTCGATCCGTATGCTCGTCGGAGTGATCACAGGACACTGTCCCATTGGAGCAATGCTCCGGAAATGGGACTCGGGATCCAGCGATCTCTGCCGGAGCTGCGGCGATGAGGAAGAAACTTCTTTCTTCCGATTGATTTGCTCATTTGTGTATTTTAGAATTATTGCAAACATTTCACTTGTGAAAAGTAAATTAAATGGATCCTCAGGAGTTCGAATATTTTTTGCATCACCTTTACAGCCGGGAAGGCATATAACAATGTTTGACCTATTAGGTCTTCTCCGTGAACTAAGCTTTTTGGGAGCATCCATTTTCCATCTAACAATGTTGATCCGTTTTAAAAACAAAAAAGAATTATTATAAATGCTTACCTGTACTTATTTCTTCCCACAAAATACCTAACTGGTTTTTTTTCGTGTTGGTGAAGACGAAATGTGATCTGATGAAGAATCGGATTCACTATTTTCTTCCAAACTTCCCACATCGGAAGAACGAGTATCACCCCCATCATTCATACTTCCTTCAAAAATCGTTGGGTGAAAATCTTTATCCCCAATAACGCCACCGTCACTCTCTTGGGGATCTTCTTGATTCAAGATGCGCGATATGGTATCGTCCTTTAATAATCGTCGTGCCATTGTCTCTAATTTTATCTACGAAAAACGTACGTATGGGTAAAAATTACCTAAAATAAAATTTAGCTCACCCTTATTCTCGTTTGACCGTTTTACGTTAGCATTAGTGAATGCATAAAGGAATCAATTCCCAATGGGTAAAATTTACCCACGGTGGGTAGTTAAGGGTTAAATCGCACGATTTCAATGTTAGTTCTTGCCGCAGTTGTGCATGATTATCATAATTTCAAATAGCACAGTCGCGTTGCAAACACAGGGGTGGAATCGGCTAAAGTGATTTGTGATAAGTGACAATCACATATTCGGTTTCGGCATCGTGTAAGGTCATAGTCACTGTGATTGTCACATTTTTCTGTCAGTTTTATGGTGATAGCTATTTAGCTATTATCCCATTTATTATTTCTATGTTGCCAACACTCGCCGTCGGAAAACGACCCTCGGTGAAAATAACGTGCTTCCAGAACTCTGCTGTCTCATTTTGGTATTTCTGTGCAAACTCCGAAATGTTTTTTTGATTCACCTGTTTGATTCAGGGCTGTTTTCGAGCTATCCTACCATTAAATCCAGGTCTTTTTTTATCATTTCCGCCAACTTCGGAGCGCTTACATTCGTCAGCATTTTTCAAGATTTTTCTATCCTGGTTCCTTGGCTTATTTTATCTATAGGTAAGGGAGGGTCTATCTCGCCCCGTTTAGGAGATAGGGGCAATTTTAGGAAAAAAATATCTAAAATGAAAAAAAAAGTTTGGAACATTTTTTTTTTACAAAAATGTGATATGAAGTGCTAAATTGGCTTTTTGTGGCCATTGCTTATATCAATTTTGAATCGAGCACAAATTGTCTTCTAGTTTTTGAGAAAATTAGAAATTACTATTTTTGTTTTGTTTTTTTTTTGGCATTTATGTACGTGGTCTTCCTTTCAGGTAAATAAATGAGTAATAGATTAAACGTCTGTCTGGCGCCTATATCAAGGATTTAGTTAATTAACAGTACCCGATTGGACCGCTTCACGGGACTAATTTAATCCTTTTTCCGTATGCGACAGGTCCCGCTCACGCAACTTGCTACGCTCGAGGTATGCCTGGTACGTCAAGCGGGCACCTGTGTCATCAATACTCATCATCAAAGTTCACATAAATGATTCGCATTATGGAAAATTCACATGTTCCAATTTTTCATATACATGTGGTAAAGCGTATAGTTATTGATATTCACAAATGTCATTTTGTGTTCAATCTTAGTGCGAATCGAGTATTATTTTTTGTGAATAAGCAATGGCGGCGAAGCATCCTCTAATCCATCCTAAACTAAAGAATTTTTCAATATTTTGTTCATTTGGGTATTTTGTGTCGACCAACAAAAAAAGTATCGCTTTCGTAGAAGAAATTAGTGTAATTCCCCCACTGTGTTGCAACTTACCGATGAAGGTGGAAAAATATAAAAATATCAAATTTTTAAATTTGATATTCAAAAAAAAAATGACAAAAATTATAGGAATACAATTAACCCATCTATTGGCCCATTTTTCCATGGGCCTCAATGTCGGCTAGAGATTTACGAGGTGCTTGCGATAATTATCTCTTCTGTGATCAAAATGCCTTTGAACACGGTTTTTCAGTGCAATTAATTAAATCTTAAGACAACGTAAAGATTTTTCTTTATATATTATTGTATACTAGCTGGACCCGTGCTCGCCTTGCTTTGCCCTCAAAATTCTTCCTCATTCATAAAAATCCATACAAGTTAACACGACAATTCTCCATTCCCTTTGCCATTCCTGTCCTACATTATCCAAACAACCGCTTACGTAATTTCTTTCCGTATTTTAATTGCAATCAATTACGAAATGCTCATCTTGCACCTTTTGGGTTAATTCTAAGTAATATTGTCAATATATTGTAATGTTTATTTTTCGCACTCTTTTAATTGTTTAATTCTAAGAAATATTGCACCTAATTAAGTAATGTTTATTTTGCGTCTTTTTAATTGTTAATAAGTAATAAATATTGACCTACATACATTGTAATTCCAAGAAATTCTGTCTCTAGCATAAGCAAATATTATAACATAAAAGCAAGCTAAAACAATAATAAAGTGTTCAGTTGTGTAAAAGCATTCCACCGTGTTTTTTTTCCTCCATCGCGTGCCCGACGCGATAACTTACATACATATGTATGTGTAAGAAACATTAAAGTATTTGTCTAGATCCATGAAATTGTGTACAATAAATTTTATTGATTAATTGCATTTTATCATTTTCATTACAATGGGTAATGAATTCGCCTAATTGCGGATTTCGTAGTTCTCAAAATTCAATATATCAATTAACAAATTATTTATTTATTTATGTTAAAAAAAAATTTATTTATTTTTTTATTAAATGGGGCAGCACTTCCCCTTACAACACGAACTTAATTCTAATCTAACAATTTCCTTACGCTACCTTAAATACTAAATTCTGCTGCTCGACGATGCTCCCGCCGGTGGATGGCGCGGATCGGATAGCACGCTGTTCGTACTACGTCCCCATAGGTGATTGTTGCGGCTCAGATAGCAAGCCGTTCATACAGTGTTCCCATAGATGGCTGGTACGGGTCAGGTGACAAGTTGTTCGTGAAGTTTTCTCATGCATCGGTACGTGATGGAATTTGGACGCATTGTCAGCAACCTTGAATGTGGTGTTTTGTGGAACACGGCGTGGGAGAGGAAATCATTCGGACAACGCGTGTTTGAGAAATAAACATTTCTGTTGTTAACTCCTCCCTCCTTAAGTTCGAACGCCCTCGTTCGACTAACAGCTGTGTTGCACTAAAACAGTGGGATACAGCTGATTCTCGTTATGTTATCGGATGACGAGTTGTGTTCTTCTGGACTGACAGAATGTGACCTTGATGTTGATGTCCTTGGTTCTTCTGCTTCTAACCCATTGACCTCGGGATGGACTCTAAAGGTTGGTTTTCTCTGCTTTATTTTTGTTCTTAGCAGGATGCCCACGATGGAAACGATAACGAGCACGAAAATGACATTTGTGATGGAGATGGTTTTACTTTTGATGTCCAGCAGTTCGATGAATTGGGTCTTATTTATTTGTAATTCTTTTATCATTTCTAATGATAGAAGTTCCTCGATGTCCGTTCTACCAGATGTAGGTTGTAGTATAGCAGGCAATGGTTTAAAGTTGGTGGTTTCCATGGAGGAGAATGTTTTGTTTCCGATCGTCATAGTTGCATTAGAGTATCTGATAATAAATGTCCCGTTTAGCTTAGTCGAGTCCTTATTAATTTCCACTGTACCATCGAATTGATTAAGGAACAGGATTCCAGGTAAGACTTCCTCAACTGTAGGTATATGGTGGTTGTTGATGACCGTGCAGGCAGGCGGGAGACTGTTCAGTAAGTTGGGAATGCAGCTAGTGTTACTTATTTCTACCAATTGATTTCTTAAACATATTGCTAATTTATTATAAGATTTACATGTCGAATTTATACCAAAGAGTTCAGAATTACATCTTATAACATACTTATAATCTATTTTATTTATAATTTTTCCTTTTTTTATTGCTTTTATTAACATTGTCTCGCAGGACTCTTTACTAGTTGTGGGGAAGCTTATAATATATATGATTACGGTTTTATTTGAGGCAATTTTTACCTCTGCAAAGTCGAATGACTCTTCTACATTCATAAACGGTATCTCTTCCGTATTGAGTACATTTTCTATCACGTTTATTTCTAAATTAGACAAAATATATGAGTTTATTATATTGGCCTTAGCCCAATGTATTGCGTATCCTATGTTGACAATTTCTTCCTTAATAAGCTCTAATTTGTATTTTAGGTTTAACAGAAGTACATCTTGTAATTTCCCAGTTACTTTTATTGTTTTCAAGATTTCATTAGTTATGTTAGATATCTCATTAATTTTTCTTACAGCTAATTTGTTTATTACAATTTGTCTATTATTATTTTCAAGAACGCCATTTATTTTTTCATTAATAATATTTAGGTCATGGTGGTCCGGGCTGCCCGCAATCCACTTCCATGCGGTGCCTAAGAAATCCAACGCTCGACCTTGCCTTGTTCTTGGTTTTAATCGATTCAGGTGATTTCTGATTTGGGATAATTCGGTTGATATGAGGGGGTAAATAGGATGGTTTGGGTAGGGGTCTGCTGCTTCTATGTCGTCAATGGCCGTTTGGTAACACTCCAGGTCTACTACATGTATCAACTTGAATGTGCCTGTTTGCACCTTGGTGGTTCCGGTGTTGAGAACAAGCTGAGAGTTTGAGTAATCCAGAATTTGGATGTTGGCCTTCGCTGTAGCGAATAGAAACCTGAAATTGGAGGTTAGTTTCTTATATGAGACTTATGTACGATTCTTCCCGATTCGGTTACTACTGTAGTTTTCCGGTTCTCCTTAACCGTTTCTTCCCTATACCTCTTTGACAATTTGGTCCCTAGTCTTTTATTTACTTTGACAAAAATCAATTGTCCAGGTAAGTATTCTTTTATAGCCTGCCGCTTCTTGTTGTGGTAGTCTATGTCCTTTTTTTGTTTATGGAGTAGTCTTTCAAAAGTAGCTTGTCTGGCCTTTTCGTAATCGTCTGGAGTGAAGCCGACGTTACGTCCAAAGAAGAGGTCTACTGGTCTTCTTTGTGTCGTGGAATGGATTGAAAAATTGTATTCACTCACCGATCTCTCGAGAAGTTCTTCGAAATTTCGCTCGGTTCCATTCTCTTTGAGGCATCTCATCAACTCCGTTAGGGTTGAGTGGAAGCGCTCAATTTGGCCATTTACTTCGCTCTTGTAAGGGGGTGTCGTGAAGACGTCTATACCGAGTTCGTCCTTCAGCATAAATAATATTGAAGGCGAATTGAGCGAAGGTTCGTTATCAATGACAATCGATTTGGGTACGCCAAAGAAAAATATGATGTCGCGTACGGGTCTTCGTATGTCCACTATGGACCGGCTTTTAAGCGGTTTTGCAAGTGCGTATTTTGTAAATTTGTCCAGTGCGGTAAGTATAATTTTTTTGTCGGTCATAAAAATGTCTAGGTGGACGGTGTGTCCAGGGAAAGTTGGTATCGGGGTTTCGTTAATTTTTGGCTGGTTGGGGTGTCTTTCGTACTTGCTACGCTTACATATTGAACAAATCTTGGTTACTCTCATGGATGGAAAGTAAAATTTCTCTAAAATTTGGGAGCGATTCTCCTGAGCGTTCCTATGTGCGCGATTGTGTGTTTCTATTATTATCGAGTTTTGTTCCTCCGGGTCGGTAATATCTTGTACTTGAATTTGGGTGAATCTAACTTTGTAAGCTTTAAGGTAAAGTGGGTATAGTTCCTGTATCATACCCATGATCCGTTCGCTAGTCTTAATACAGTTAATGACAGAAGGGTTTAGGGTTTTCTTGAGAATTTCCATGAGGTTTTGTTTATTGTAGTCTACGTCAGTAATAATATGCCTGTGGTATCCAGGAAATACGATCTTAAATTCGTGACTGGTTTCTTCGCCAATATTAATGAAAATTTGGCTTTTAAAGGCGTTGATCGGTACTTCAACGCTTACGATAAGTTCTTGGGAGGAACTCTCATCGCTGTGAATCGTGGGGGATAAGGAATTAATGAGGGTATTTTGCGAAGGTCGGGATAGTGCGTCGGCAACGACGTTGGTTTTGCCAGGCTTGTATTGGAGTTCGTAATTGTATTCTTCCAATATAGCCTTCCAACGCTTCATCTTGGCGTTATGGTTTTTGTTGCTCAGCGCATAGGTTAGGGGTTGATGATCTGTATATATTTTGACCCTTGCTGAACCGTAAAGGTAATTCCTGAGAGCTTTTAAAGCCCAAACTATTGCCAGCATTTCCTTTTCGTTGGTGGCATAATGTTCTTCGGACTTGTTTAGTGTCCTGGAAATGAAGGTAATAGGTCTGTCATCTTGAGATAGCACTGCTCCGATAGCATAATTTGATGTATCGGTCGTTAATTGGAAGTCCTTACTGAAGTTGGGATATGTAAGTATAGTTTCTTTTGAAACAAGCGCGTGCTTTAACTTGTTGAATGCTTCCATAGCTTCCTCGTTAAGAGTTACGATGTGTTTGTTGGAAACATTCTTGGAAAGTCGTCCTTTCTCTCCTTTCAATAGGCTTGTTAGGGGTTTTGCGAGCTTATCATAATCTCGCACGAAGCGTCGGTAATAGCCGGATAATCCTAAGAAGGATCGAAGATCTTTGAGAGTTCTTGGTTGTGGGAAGTTTAAGATAGCTTCGACTTTCGCTTGGTTGGTCTTTATTCCTTGAGAGGACACTATGAACCCGAGAAATTCTTTCTTCCGGTTTATAGAACTCGCACTTATCCAACTGAACTTTCATGTTGGCTTTCTCTAGTGTACGAAAGACCTTTTGTAAGTTCTCTGCGTGTGTCTTTTCATCTCGACTAAATATGATTATGTCATCAATGTAGACATAACATATTTTTCCGATGTATTCTCGGAGAATGTCGTCGAGTGCCCGTTGGAATATAGCGGGGGCGTTCTTCAGCCCAAACGGCAATCTGGTAAATTCATATTTACCATTGTTTATGGAAAAGGCCGTTTTCTCAATGTCCGATTCCTTCAAAGGGATTTGATGGAATCCGCTTGTCAGATCTAAGACTGAGAACAAGCTATTTTTCCCGAGCTGTGCCAGTACCTCATTTATGTCCGGAATGGGATATCTGTCTGCGACGGTTACGGAATTAAGTTTCCGATAGTCGATGACCAGTCGGAACTTTTTTTCGCCTGACGCATCACCCTTTTTTGGCACTATCCAGACAGGTGAGTTGTAAGGAGACCGTGAAGGTCGAATGATGCCATTACTTAACAATTCTCGGACCTGTTTCTCTACCTCGTCCTTTAAAGCCATTGGATATGGGTAGCATTTACTGTATACTGCGTCATCGGTGGTCGTGCGAATCTCGCCCTTGACCGTCGTTATGTATGTCAATTTCATATTTGGATCATCGAATAATCTGGGATGGTTTGCACTTCTCTGGTTGGGGGTCATGTGGTCGGTTCTAATGTCTATAGAGTTAACATCTTGGGAAGGTTGATACTTTATGCGGACTTTAGTTTGGTTTCGTATGGTCATGTAATCTTGGTTAGTGTGGATCACAGCTGACAGTTCTTTAAGGCTGTCATGTCCGAGTATGGCATGGAAGGATGTGAGTGTAGGGAGCAAAAAGAATTTAATTTTAGATTCGAGGCCGAAGAGACTAAGGTATGTATGGTGGGTGACTTCAATGCTTCCTGCCACGGAGTTAGCATAAAAACATTGTTCGTTGGGTATGGATTTGGTTACTAAGGATGGTTGGATGTAGTTTTCATTTGACCCTGTGTCAATTAAAAATTTTAACATCTTCCCGCTCTTCGTGCGACACTTAAAATATGGCAGCGAATGACCCTAAAAAACGAACATCCGTAAAGTCAGTGGGCTCTACGTAGTCATTCGTTTCGGGAATATCTTGAGCGAACTCTTCCAGCGGGCTTTCGTACAGATTATCCGCTGAAATCATGGCTTCATTATATTCTTCCATTTCCTTTGTAGCTGTTTCGATGGAGTAATTTCTCTGGGGGAAGTTAGGGGTACGAGGGTTTTGTTGTGGATAGGTTCTGGTTATACCAGGATTCATACCAAATTGGTTCCTGTTTTGCTGGTGCGTCTGTCTTAGTTGAGCGGAAGGTCCTTGGGTAAGTGGTTCAGCTTTTATTTGTGGTCTTGGGGGAAATTGATTAGGGTTTCGATTAAAATTTAACTGGTTTTGGGTGTTTGCAAAGTTTTGTTGCATTGGTCCCGAATTATTATAGAAGGGTCTGGGATGCGAATACGTGAAAGGATTAGCTATGGGATACCTCATTGTCTTATTCAAAGGGTTGTGATTAGGGGGATGATATCTTTGAGGTGCGATCGGAGAAGGTAGAAAATGTGATTTCTTATGGTTTTGGGAGTTGTATAGGTGATTTGCGCGAAAGTTCTGGTTTTCCAGTTTCAGGCAAAGATGTAGCGCCTGAGGTAAGTCTACAGGTTCCCTGATGCCTAACAGTCTAGGGAGATCGCCCTTAAGCCCTCGTATGAAGACACCTAAGGCCTTATCCCTATATGTTTGGGTGAGTAGGTTCATAGATTCCTGTCCAATTTTCATGCAAGAAATCTTACTAAGCGAAAGATGTGAATAGACCAGCTGGTAGAACGCCTGGATCGAGTTCGTTCCTTGTACCAAAGTGGACATTTGGTACTCTAGCGTGCTGACATCACGCTTGTCGGCGTAATGCATAGTTAAACATTGACAGATGCTTTCCCAGTTCAGGGGAGTGTTATAAGATTCAAGAGCTGCATCTGCCCTACCGATAATTTTATTGCGAATAGTGTTGAGGATCCCATAATATTTGGGGGTTCCTTTGGCATGTTCGTAAATGTGTAAGACGCGTTCGACGCTTTTCTTCCAGGAAGAAAATTTGTTTGCGTCCCCTGAGAAATTTCGGAGACCCTTGACCACGTCTGGTACCTTGTCCAAATCGTCAAGCTTATCACGATGTTCTGGTTCGATAGTTTGATCTGTACCGGGAAAACGTTGCGCGTTGGGATTAAGTACGCTTTGGACCAAATTACGGCCTTGTTGATCCAGGATCCGACATACTATAGAAGATATTAAGGAGTCAAGCGCGGGGGTTGTTCCCACTTCCTGCGGAATATCTGCTTGGGAGGAACTAGATAAAAACGAGCTATGCATGGTTTGTGCATCTCTGGGGGGATTGTCCATATTGGCTATGGGGTTTAGATAATTTCTATGAAGGGGATTAGGTGGATTGGTACGTGGGTTGGATTCTGTTAGGTTCTCACCGCCGGGGTTCGTAATAAACTTTGTTCTAAAAATTCAAATTTTCGATTTCTTATTGAAATATTAATCAATTGGCTTAATATTCTAACACCTATTACTAAATTTACAACATTCGCTTTTAGTAGCGACTTTTTCCTTTTCAATATAATTCTTTTTGTAATTGTAATAGCTTCCCCTTTATAATATTAAATTTCTCTTTTCACAGTTCAGTTATTCATTAACTTGAAATTTATTTAATTCTTATTTCACAAATATGTATGTATATGTATGTTCACTTGGCGAACTTTATTTCACAAATATATAAATTTAATACATAAATTTTAAACAACTGACGATACTATGAATGTTCTGAGTTCCATTTTAGTCTTCGGTGTCTGGTGGAGCCGCTGATTCTTGTAAATCTCCCGTTTTTCCCTACTTGGGGGCCTCTTTTCTCCACACTTATGACTTTTACTTTTTAGAGTCACGAACACTTTTTCTTCGTTTTTCTTAGAGTCACCATACACTATTCACCTTTCTCTTTAAGTCACTTGGGTTTGTTTTCTTTGTGTCCGGGGTAGCAGGGTTACGGGACCGATAAGTTTGACCTCGTTGTGTCGGTTATTGCTTGCGAGGGGCACGGCGGCTACTTTATGCGACTGGCTTACAGAACTCGCGACGTACTGCGGCTACTTAAGGCGACTCACGTTTACACTATTAAACTACCGACACTTTTGTTGCACTACTACCGGTCCCTACTGCTCGGGCGCCAATTAACAAATTATTTATTTATTTATGTTAAAAAAAATTTATTTATTTTTTTATTAAATGTGGCAGCACTTCCCCTTACAACACGAACTTAATTCTAATCTAACAATTTACTTACGCTACCTTAAATACTAAATTCTGGTGCTCGACGATGCTCCCGCCGGTGGATGGCGCGGATCGTATAACACGCTGTTCGTACTACGTCCCCATAGGTGATTGGTGCGGGTCAGATAGCAAGCCGTTCATACAGTGTTCCCATAGATGGCTGGTACGGGTCAGGTGACAAGTTGTTCGTGGAGTTTTCTCATGCATCGGTACGTGATGGAATTTGGACGCATTATCAGCAACCTTGAATGTGGTGTTTTGTGGAACACGGCGTGGGAGAGGAAATCATTCGGACAACGCGTGTTTGAGAAATAAACATTTCTGTTGTTAACTTATCTTTCCCATACTCGTATGTATATTGTACTCGCACTCGTAAAATGTGATTTTTCTACTATGTATTTGACCATAAACTTTTACGGCCAGAACGCAGTTTTATTATTATGAACTCAAAAGTTCAGAGCATGCGATGGGTGAGAAAACAGTAATGATTCAATGATAAAGGCATATACGGTAAACATAATTTTTTTATTAATTCTAATTTCCGACATAAATATGAGCGCGACAGGCTATTTTTTACACTAATTGTATATACTATAAATAATTGACAATCGTATTTTGTTACGGTTAATTTTTTATAAAGCTTCTTTGCAAAGAATATTTGAAGTTGTGTTGAGTGCAGCATAAACAAATACATTTTTACTGCCGCTGACACGGGAAAGAGAGGTAGAATTGACCGTGTGAGAAGCAGTCGGTGGTGAGGTCAACGCCGGCGGTATATAGTGTTTGACCCTGCGACTTATTTATTGTCATCACGGAAAGTTGTTAGGTATTATCGGGACTCAAGGAATGCATACATGTTCGCCGATTCCACAGCCTTTCAACACTTCCGCCTCTACCAGATTTCGTTGCAGATTTGTAACTCTAAGTCGGGTGCCGTTACAAAACTTAGGCGGGCTCAAGTTTCTCAGCAAAATAATAGGTACATTCACTTTCAGTTTTAATTTATGTGATGGAATCCCGGGAGCAGATAGCGAATTTAAAAATTCGACCGGATATCTGGTTGCTTCTTCTTAGTCCATAACCCGGTTGATGGAAGTGTATTCTGTACTTTGACCATCAACACGTGCCAATATCTCGCTATTAATGGCTGCAGCCTGGTCATTTCGACGCGTCAAAATAGCAAACCCAAGAATTCTCACGGTTTATTAGTTGTAATATATCACCGTAAACGGATGAGATAAGTTCTTCAGTAGAAGACACTGTTTGGCACAAATGATGTGATAAATTTATTTTTCCGTTTTCATCCGGAAACGTTCCTTCACCAATTTTAATTAGCAAATTGGAGAAATGTTCTGCGTTTGGATCGGCTCCTATTCGTGCCCGCATGTTGACGGTCAAGTTCATTTGACTAATGCTGGGCCAGAGACTTGACTTTTTCAGACAGGCATTTACTTCATCAGTTCTTGTGCCTCGTTGTACTACTGGCAGCATTTGTCGAAAATCTCGGCAAAATAGCACTATAATGTTGCCCATCGTATATCCTGTCATGTTCTGTTAGTGGCTTCCACTGCTTTACGGTGTGCCATTGTGCATTCGTCCCACACAATTAGACAACAGTCACGCAAAACTTGAGCTTTATCACTATTTCGGGATATGTTGCAAACTGGACAGTGGTGTCTAATTGTAAAGGTATTTTAAACATTGCATGAGCAGTTTTACCACCGGGAGTTACATGCATGTTCATATCATACATGTATGAAGCTCCCAGAATATACAACTTAGCCCAGTTAAGCTTCCAAAGCATTGCTGTTACCATGCAGCAATGCAATGCATGTAAGCAGATGTTGACTTGTTTATGCGTAGCGTCTTTTCCTTGCGTTCTCTTTTGGTTCTTATTTGTTTACTAGGTACATGTTGCGTTTTCCTTTTTGAGTGTTATTTGTTTATTTAAATTACTATTATGATATTATTAAGTTAAGGTAGTCTTAAGTGTTGGGCTGACACTCGATGATGAGCAGCCAATGAATAAAGATCAAAAATAGAAAAAAAATATAAATAAAATTGCGTGTGGTGTTTTTATTTAACTGGCGCAGTCGGTGAAAAAAAAACTGAGCTTAGTAGTGAAAATAATAAACTATAAGGAAAAACAGAAAAAAAGTAGTGCAGTGAATAAACAAATAACAAATACAATAAACCTACAATCGAAAGTGCAGAGTGATCTAAAAATAATCAAAAATTGGAAGAAGATCGCTATACACGATCTAAAGAAGAAAATAATAAGGTATGGATATGCTGGAACTAGTAAAAGAGATATCCAATTTTACTGGATTACCTGAAGAGTTAGATTTATTTGTAAAACATGTAGATTATATATATTCATTTGTTAATAATTTAGAACCGAATAGTAGAAAACTTATAGAATTTAGAATAAGACAAAAAATTAAAGATAAGGCTAACCTTGTATTAATAAATAATAAAAATCCGATGAATTGCCCAGATATTAGGGCAATTCTTATTTCAAATTGCGGTATTAATGAATCTATTGAAAATATTATAAGCCAGATAAAAATGATAGAATTTCGAGACTCAGTAGAAAAAATGTATGATCAGTTTTGTCGCTTTTTGACAAAACTTAATATTAAGTCTAATTTAACTAACGATATTCCAGCTTGGTACAATTCAGAACAAAATGAAAAAATGATATTAAAATTGTTTATTAATAAGTTACCAAACGATCCTAAGCTAATACTATATGCGAGAAATCCGTCTACTTTTGGTGAAGCTAAAACAATTCTTCTTGAAACAAATAATTTCTACCGAACATTTCACGAACCCAGATATTTTCTCACAAATAATTTTCGCACATCTCAAAACGGTAACATTCGGTTTTCCAACTCAAGAAATTCCCTAAATTCAGGACATTTTTTCCAAAATACACCCAGTTTCCCTCGTTTTAATTCAGGAGACGTTCAAGACGTTTACCCACGCATAATAGGCAAACTTTTCAACATTTTAATGAACGTGGTTTACAGAATTTAAGGCGAAATTCTTTGGAAAAGTTTGAAGCAAGTGGCTCTGAAAACTATCGCCGTAATAACACCAAATATTACAGAAGCGGCCCAGAAAATTATCAATTTAACTTAACAATATTAACAATAATTTAAACTTTTAATAGACTCAGGCGCAGGCACCTCCCTAATCCAAAAAAATCTTTTCCATAGCTCCTTTAAAACAAAACTCAATAGTCCCCTCCCACTTAAAGCTATCAATTCAATAGCCCAAGTCAATTCCAAAATAATAATTCCACTTTTTGCTGAGTTTAAAAAACCCTCTACAAAAATTGAATTGCTTGAAACAGATTTGTACGGCGATTTTGACGGCATAATAGGTTGTAATATCCTAAACCACTTCAGGCTAAAATCGATCTCCATAACTCACAGCTAATAACAAAAGAAACTATTTTACCATTAATTTTTTCTAACTCACAACCTTTATTAACTCCTGCGGATGTTAATACCTTCAGTAACTCCGAAACTGAAACACGATTTGAAAAACCAAATATAAACTTGATTAAAAGTAAACTTATCAGTAATGATCTTAATAACGAGGAAATTGAGGCACTTACGGCTTGCATAAAAAAAATTTCAAAGGCATTTTATATTGAAGGCGATATTTTATCATCAGTAATAAACTACACGCACAAAATTCCTAGTAAAAACGATATACCAGTATTTTCGAAAACCTATAGATATCCCGAGGCACACAAAAATGTAGTTGATAACCAAATCAGGGAAATGCTTAGTTCAGGTATTATAACAAATTCTACAAGTCCCTACAATGCGCCGATATGGATCGTGCCCAAAAAAGTTGATAACTCCAGCAAAAAAAAATGGCGCATCGTGGTTGATTATCGGAAACTCAACGACGTAACGATTGAAGATAAATTCCCGATACCTAATTTGGACGATATATTATCCAAGTTAGAGAATTCCCAATATTTTTCAACTCTAGACCTTGCGAAAGGTTTTCACCAAATCCCCGTGTGCAAAGACGATAGGCATAAAACGGCTTTTTCAACTGCTACAGGCCATTACGAATTTACACGTATGCCATTCGGTTTGAAAAATGCACCTGCATCATTTCAAAGGATGATGAATGAGGTGTTACATGCCTATATCAATAAAATCTGTGTCGTTTATTTAGACGATATATTAATTTTTTCGTCCTCTCTTCAGGAGCATATCGACTTCATTAATAAAATTCTTAAGCGTCTTCTTGAATGTAACTTAAAAGTCCAAATAGATAAATGTAACTTTTTAAAACGCCAGACAGAATATCTAGGACACATTATTTCAAACGAAGGAATAAAACCTAATCCAAAAAGGATTGAAATTATAAAGCAGATTCAACTACCTCAAAAAAAAAACAAAACAAATAAAATCATTTTTAGGGATAACCGGATTTTACCGAAAATTCATCAGGGACTATTCTAGAGTAGCCCTACCGATGACCAAATATTTAAAGAAAAACAGCAAAATTAATTCAGCAGACAGACAGTACATTGAGTCCTTTAACAAGCTTAAAGAACTTATATGTACCAGTCCTGTGTTGGCTTACCCACATTTTGAAAAACGCTTCACTCTAACAACCGATGCGAGCAACGCAGCAATAGGAGCAGTTTTATCTCAAAATAATCACCCTATAGCTTTTGCATCCAGAACTCTCCAACACCACGAGTTAAACTACTTCTCTCCATTGTTTGGGCAACTAAACACTTTAGGCCATATCTGTTCGGTCGTAAGTTTACTATACAAACCGATCACCGACCATTAATATGGTTAAATTCTTTAAAAGAACCTAGTTTAAAGTTACAGCGATGGAAGATCCGGTTAAACGATTTTGACTTTGATATCGAATATATCAAAGGAAAGGAGAATTACGTTGCTGATTATTTAAGTGGTTTAGAAATAAATTACTTTGATGAATATGATATCAGATCTGATGCGGCAACAGTTCACAGTGGTAAAGAGAACCTAAACGATCATATATATATTAGTGAAAGCCCAATTAATATATATAAACACCAATTAATTTTAGAAAAAAGTAGTTCCAAGCGTTTTTTAAATAAGTTTTTGTGTCAAAATAAGCGAAGGTCAATTATTTGTTTACCAAATTACGATGAAGAATATGTTGTTGAAATTCTTAAAAATCTTTTACCAGTCAAGGGGACTATTGTCAGGATGATGATATATTTAAAGAGTTCCAAAAAAGCATAATTAAATATTTTTCAAAGACTTCAAATATGAAAATTCTTCGATGTATGACGTACTTGAAGGACATCACATGCAAAGAGAAATTATTGGAAATAATAGAAAATACACATTTAGCGAAAAACCATAGAGGAATCGATGAAACGTATCTAGAATCAAAAGATTCTCTTTATTTTCCCAACTTAAAATTAGAAATTCACAAATTTATCAACAACTGCTTACTTTGTAATATGTGCAAATATGACAGACAGCCAATAAAATCAAAATTTATCATTTCTGAAACACCAATAAAACCAAACCAAATAATTCATATCGACATATGGTTTTTTAGCAAAAAGGATATGTTTCTCACATGCATAGATAGTTTCACAAAGCACGCTTCAATACACCCAATAATAGATAGGAACTCATTAACAATTGTAGATATTCTTATACAAAGATTTGCAATTCTAGGAAAGCCATCAAAAATCATAGCCGATAACGAGTTTAATACAGCTTTTATAAAAAATTTTCTTAATGAAGAGAATATTTGTTATCATTTCACCTCACCTAACATACATACAGGTAATTCTATTATCGAAAGGTTTCATCTTACACTAAATGAACACATTCGATTGTTCAAACTTGAGAAAAAAAACAAAGATATTGAGGACAAAATACTAGCATTCAGAGCTGTCGAAATGTATAATAATACCATACATTCCGTAACAAAATATAAGCCTAATGACCTCCTACATGGGAGCTTGAACGACTCCGATTGGAAATTACTTAGACAAAGAATTCACGAAAATAAGATAAAATACACAAACAAAAATAATGAAAAACGTACTGAACATCCTGAATTTAATCATAGGGAACTAGTGAAAAATCTAGGATTTCATAACATTACATACTTGCCAAGATACATTATAAAAGATGTGCAGACAAAAAACAAAACATACTTTAGGGACAATAAAGGTGTCAAAAGGGACAGACAAATAGCTAAAAGAACTTTTAAACATCAGAAACCGTTGGAAGATGTACAATTCGATAGAAAATATACCGGTAGAAATTATTCGAAATCAAAACAAATACATAAATAAATAGCATAAAAAATATGAACTGGTATGTAATAATAAAAATATATTTCCAATTTCTTCTTGGATGTTTTTTTTTTTCAATCGCTATAACAATACAATTAGAACATGAATCTTGTAATACTTACTTATGTAAATAAATGTAAATAATTGATGTTTTCATATTACTAGTTTTGAGACCATAATAAAACATATCATATTGTTGGAATAATTGTACAAAAAAAATACAGAAATTATCTTACAAAGATATAACATTAAGTTAAACATTCATAAAGATCGAAAAACTCAAATTACGTTCTAAATATGTAAAAACAATATCATTAATATGTCGAACCACTTTTACATTTTTCATTTTATTAATAACTCAATAAATAAATATTTATGCATATGTATATAAATGTAAGTAATCAAATGTACATTTAAAAACACCAAAAATACGTTTTAAAACAAAAGACACAACATGTACACGTTTATACTACGTTTATAGTGAAACCCTAATATGATCCAGAGGAGAGATGATAAAAGAGAAAAAGTACGCATATGTCACCGCAACCATTTGCATTTATCAAGGAGATAATGAAGTTGAATTCATAACCCGTACACCATTAACTTAACTTAACTTCACATACCATAGATCTAACATTTGACAATCACGCACCACAACACGGATCGTCCATACTTCGGCGGGAGGAGTTACATGCATGTTCATATCATACATGTATGAAGCTCCCAGAATATACAACTTAGCCCAGTTAAGCTTCCAAAGCATTGCTGTTACCATGCAGCAATGCAATGCATGTAAGCAGATGTTGACTTATTTATGCGTAGCGTCTTTTCCTTTTGTTGCGTTCTCTTTTGGTTCTTATTTGTTTACTAGGTACATGTTGCGTTTTCCTTTTTGAGTGTTATTTGTTTATTTAAATTACTATTATGATATTATTAAGTTAAGGTAGTCTTAAGTGTTGGGCTGACACTCGATGGTGAGCAGCCAATGAATAAAGATCAAAAATAGAAAAAAAATATAAATAAAATTGCGTGTGGTGTTTTTATTTAACTCGGGGAGTAATGCAGCTGCTATCCCTGACGACGCCACAGCCAAGGCAATATTACCTTGGCTTCGTATCTGAGCTAGAATTATTTTTGTTAAAAAAGTTTTTAAACTTCCACCGAATGCATCTAAAAATAACAATTCTCCAGAGCTGTTGGTTACACTTTGGCAAACCCGATCGAAAATGTTTTGCTGCTCTGCTGTAAGGCTAAGCTTACCATCTCGCAGTGATTGTGCTAGTTCGACGGGGTTGTAGTTGGTTTCGGATGTATACTCTCTGTTACCATACTCACCATTCGCGCAAACCATAATTTGACAAAAGTTTACCACCAATAGACAAAACTGTTTCTTGTATAGCCTTCAAACAACTGTTCAAAATACTATATCACAGTGTGTCGTTCAATTCGCCACCGTCAATTAGTTGCCCCGTGTCTCGCAAAAAATCTTCTGCTAAACTCCGTTGATATTTTTGCCACAATATCGCAGCATCAGAAAGTCCGCAGAATACCAATATTACACCAAACAAATGACGCAAGGGACGTGGGCTCTCGCGGACGCATGCTTCAGCCAGCGTGTCGTCCAAGTGCTGGTCATCATCCAGCATATTCCGCGCCCGACAAGCAGCTTGAAAGATGGGATGTTCGACGTCATCAATCATTCGCAAGACGGCGAAAGAAGTGGGTCCTCGTACTATGTGCAACAGCAAGCGTAGATAATAACACTCCGAATTGTTTGGATGAATGGTATAGGCCCTTCCTATGCCGTGTTCCTTGAACACGCCTTCTACCACAGCACCTCGTTTTCGTAGATTAAAAATACCATGTTGTTTATTGTATGTGAAGTAGGACGGAACTTCCTCGTACAGTAGCGTTTTAGCAAAGCTGTCTGTCTCACATAATAGAAAAAAATGCCAGTAAAGTTGTTTTTCTTGGGTTTTCTAAACGCTCTCTGATGTTCTCAGGATCAAAATATATGCGCTGTCCTCTACGTGAACGTCAAGATGTATGACCCGTGGGTATCTCTCGTGGATTGGAAAACAAAAAATATGCCACATAGCCTCAGAAGGGTTTATATAATGGCCCGACTGGAATTGTATCACTTCGTCATGTTTATTTTGCAATGAAAATGAAGCCTGATCGCTACCTTTATTTACATACTTGCATATATATTTTATGGACTGAACGCTGTTACATATTTCAACGTTTATGTGGGCAAAATACGCTTTTGACAATACTAGTGATTAAGGTACAACCCATCTATTGTCTACCACGATTTGCTGCCCACATAGTCTTATTTGTGCAGTGAATCTACCTTGCTGAGGAAATCGCCAACGCTACAAAAACCTGTGGCTGCTCCTAAAGCCCCAGTGCCTGTTACCAAGGCACCGGAGGCCGAGGTGGACCTGCGTTCGATCCTGCTCGCCATCCAAGGGCAGATCGGCCAGCTCCAACAGCAGATCCACGAGCAGGCCATCCGAGTGGATAGAATCTACTCTCTTCTTCCGGGCCTAGCGCACCGAAAATCGTAATGGGTACGCCGGTAGAGAGTCACTTAAAGATCCTGTCGGTGAATGTTAATTCATTAATTAGGGTCGAGCGAAGAACCGTACTTTTTAACCTGTTGGAGAACGAAAGCCCGATGTTGTTAGCGAAACAAAGCTACGCCAGAAGCACAAAAATCGGCACAGTTCTTTCAAAATAATCCGAAGAGATCGACCCAACGCCACACAAGGCGATCTTCATAAAAAACAGTTTGAAACATAAAGTCATATATAGCCGTGAAGTGCGGAGGTTCCAGGTGTAGTAAACCTGATACGCGTCATATTGCGTCTGGCCACAATTTCCAGACGTAATCTAAGCCGCACTGTCTGGGCGCTTGGCAACCAATTTTAACAGCGGTTCGCAAGAGTTTGGCAATGTGCACGCGATTATGCTTACCTTGACTTTTGGCAAGTGTGAGTAAAAATATGAAGTGGAGAAGAATGCAGTCGGCGACCAATCAGCAACGACGAATGTTGTTTTATTCGCCACATGGCTACCGTGACGGTAAAGTGCATTCTAGTGGATACATAAGCGAGTAAATTGAAAAGAAAACAAAAATATGTGAGTAAAAATATGAAGTGGAGAAGAATGCATTCGGCGATCAATCAGCAACGACGAATGTTGTTTTATTCTCCACATGGCGACCGTGACGGTAAAGTGCATTCTAGTGGATAGATAAGCGAGTAAATTGAAACGAAATCAAAAATACAATTTTTTTTTAATTCCGGATACCTACTGACGCGTTATAATAGTAAATGATGGGCGGAAAAACATCAAAAATTTCGGACCCATCAGCCAATGTGTTAAATGAAATATAAATCGGTTACAATACGAGTAGTTCAGATTTAACTACAATCAAAGTGATGTTAATAATAACAACAATAATAGGTGCAATAAAATTCCTTTTACAATTAGTGGCGATCTAAAAATCCTAAAGAAAAAATACTTAGGGCGTTTATCGGTCGATAAAATTTAAGTGAAATACTATTCATTAATAGATTTATTCAATAGAAAAACATACAAACATTTTATAAACCAAACAGTAAACTGATTTTTTTTATTATACATATACGTGATCATATGGCGTGTGTTGTGATCGCACAATTATAATGGTGTTTTCGTGTTCGGATACTTATTATTTATGAAGATGTACTACCTACCTACCGTATCGCAAATCTACAGATCTATCAAAATATCGAAAGTGCATTAATATTAATTGATTTAAAAGTGAGCAATCGAAACCGTTCGGTTACTTCATCGGTATGTAGTACAAATGCTCAACTTATATTACGTGTAATATCGCTAAAAAAGGAGTCGTCACAAATCACATGGCTGCATGTATACCATCATTCGCTGACACCCCTGGAGATCTGGGTCTGGTCAAGTTCATTGCCGCTGGTAATTAATAATAACAGTTTTAATGTATACCTACTGAGCTATGTTTTCTACTATATTGTTAAGTGTATTACGTATTAATTTGATGAATATACATGTATTCTAAATGGACAAATGGTCCGAAATTTTACACAAAATTGACATTCTACAGACAGAATTTAATAAAACATATAAATGTCATTTTGAGAGACTAACAAGTCAACATAAAACCGAAGCCCAAAATATATTTTGGAATTTGAGAGACAAACTTCTCAAAATTTTTACAAAACGATTTATTAATTTGAAAGTTCCAACTAATTTAGACACAGAATTGAGCTTTACGGGAATCACTTCCCATAGTAGCGACAGCGACGAAGAGGAATTTGAGGAAAACAATATAGTTAGAAAAAGTTTTGACAACATGTCACAAACAAACATTGAATTGATCCCAGATTTTGATGGAAAACCTGAAAACTTGCAAAGTTTTTTGGATTCCTTGAATTTGGTGGCATCAATTTAGGGAACTCATGGTCATGTAGCCATTGAACTGGTGAAAACTAAACTTAAGGGTGCTGCAAGAAATTTGATTTCTGATGAGTCTTCTCTACATCAAATTATTATAAAGCTTAAGGCGTTAGTCAAAGGAGAGTCTGTTGAAGTATTGGCAGCGAAGCTTATGAACGTCAAACAAAGCAATAAGAAGCTGACCAGTTCAATAACATGAACGACGCAGTGGCCAAGTCTGTTAGTAGCTGTACTGAAGCATTCGGTCAGCCAAATACTGTTTTGTACGTTAATAAAAAGAACAATTACAATAATAACCAAACTGGCTGGAACAATATTTGGAATAACGGACGCGGTCAAAGTCATGGTCGTGGATTTTACGTGGAAATTTTCCGAACAAAAATCGTTACCGCAGTAACAATCGAATAAATCAGGGACATATAAGATTCACTAATGATGTTCCAGGTTCGGAAAACCCGAACAATCCCCTAAATACTCAATAAGTACTACACAAAAAATCCTCCTTTTCAATCTCAACCTTAGTAGTTTCATAACAACACGCTCAACTTTAAATACTAAATTTTCAACCTTTCTCGTTGACACTGGAATAGACATATGTTTAATAAAATCGGCATATGTTCAAAATATCGTCTTTGTTGATAAGCGAAATATTAGGAAACTAAGTGGAATAGGCCAGGCTGTAGTTCAAACTGTCGGTATAGTGAAAGCAGACCTACTTGTTGAAAATATAAGTATATCCGTAATTTTCCATGTAGTGGAAGACGATTTTCCGATACCAAGTGACGGTATACTCGGTTTGAACTTTATAAAAATGTATACCAGTATAGTCAAGACTGGTTGATCTTGCGACCAAGTAGATTTCCTGAAAATTTGCCATACCAATGCTATCTGTTCCGTTTTCAAATTCAATCTCAATACCAGCAAGGTCGGAAGTTGTTAGACGGATTTCAATTAGCAACGAAGATGATGTGCTTTTGGTACCAAACCAAGAAATTGAAGCAGGCGTTTATATCGCAAATACAATAGTTAAGGTAAAAAACCCGTTTGTGCGCATAATAAATACTTATAATAACGTTACCATCAGAATGCTAATATAATAACAGAAAATTTGTTGGATTATAAGATTCTTAAAAATGAAAACTTCGAAGAAGCACATAATGTAGAGTTATTGAAAGGTTGTCCAAAAACTTCCCTCTATTCGTAAAATCTGAATTGAATGATCTTTGAAGTGAGTTTAGTCATGTGTTCGCTCTGGAAACCGAACGAATTTCGTGTAATAACTTCTACAAACAAAAGCTCCGACTAAAAGACAAATCTCCAGTTTATATAAAAAATTATAGAATTCCCCATTCACAAAAAGAAGAAATAGCCAAGCAGGTTGATAAATTAATTGAAGATGATATAGTTGAACCATCAACCCCTGAATATAACAGTCCAATCTTACTGGTTCCAAAGAAATCTTTACCAGGAAAATTTGAAAAACGGTGGAGGCTCATGGTTGAATACAGGCAAGTAAATAAAAAGCTAATTGCTGATAAATTTCCATTGCCAAGAATAGATGACATTCTTGATCAACTTGGCAGAGCGAAGTATTTTTCTTGCCTTGACTTAATGTCCGGTTTTCACCAATTTGAGTTGGATGAAAAATCGAGAAATATTACATCGTTCTCTACGGACAAAGGGTCATACCGTTTCAAACGACTCCGTATGGCATCAAAAAAGCGGCAAATTCGTTTCAAAGAATGATGTCGATAGCGTTTTGTGGTCTTTCTCCAGAGCAGGCATTTTTATACATGGACGGTCTAGTCGTATTAGGATGTTCAGTGAGACATATGTTAAACAACCTCAAAGGCGTTTTTTGCATCTGTCGAAAATACAACTTAAAACTTCATCCCGATAAATGCCAATTTTTCAGTCATGAAGTGACTTATTTAGGACAAGTGTACGGATAAAGGCATACTTCTATATGATAGTAAATACAGTGTGATCTTAAACTATCCAGCTCCCCAAAATGCCGATCAAGCGAAAAGGTATATTGCTTTTTGCAACTATTATCGACGTTTTATTACAAATTTTTCCGAACATTCACGTCATCTGTCACAACTTTGTCGAAATAAATAAATATGCTCGTCTGATTTTTGATTATCAAAACATGAATATTAAAAAAGGCAGGCAAATAATTGGCACAATAAATAGGAAAAAATAATGAAAAAATTTATCTAGATCGATTATTTTCAAAGCTTAAAAAAATAGCTGATAACAAAGGGATAAAAAAGTTCCAATTGTCTCTTAGTGACAAAATATTTAATGATATTCGGATAAATGAATTTAAGGAAAAAGGAAACGCGTTATTAAAAAATATAAGTATTGCCCTAGTGCCTAAAATAAAATTAATAAAAGACGAGACGATCACGAGATTAACTCACAAATCAGAAAATTTTTACTGGAAAAACATGACCAAACATGCCAAGGCATGTGATAAGTGCAAAAAGAATAAAGCAGGTGTGAAGAGTAAGGAGGAGTTAACAATTACTCCAATTCCAATAAAGCCATTTCTTATTGTGTTAATAGATACTATAGGACCTCTGCCTAAATCACCTAAAGGTAATGAGTACATAGTTACTATAGTATGCGAGCTTAGCAAGTATCTAGTTGCAATACCAATTGCAGATAAAAAAGCTACTACAATCGCGAAGGCAATATTTTAACATCACGAATCATTAGGCACTGTAGAAAGATCCCATAGAACTTTCAACGAATACATTATATCATATATAAACCCTGATAAATCCGATTGGGATGATTGGCTTTGTTTTTTTGTTTATTGCTACAATATAAGTCCATGTACTGTTCACGGCTATTGTCCTTTTGAGTTAATTTTCGGTAAGCTGCCGGACACTTTTGATTTCATTAGTACGGACAGAATAGATCCCCTTGATAATGTTGACGAATATGACAAAGAACTAAAATATCGGCTTCAATTCGCTAACCACAGAGCAAGCGAATTAGTCAAGAAAAGTCATCAACAGATGCAATCCAAAGTATAAGGATCATGATGGAAAAGCATCGTGATTCTTCAAAGGACTTGCATATGGTGTTGGTTGATTTCGAGAAGGCCTTTGACAGGCAACCAAGAGATCTTTTATGGGTAGCGCTAAGACAAAAAGGAGTTCCAGAAACCTACGTGCGAGTGATTATGGACATGTACGAGAGAGCAACGACAAGAGTAAGATGCACCGCAGGAGTCACCGAAGAGTTCGCAATCAAAGTCGGTGTACACCAAGGGAGCGTCCTCAGCCCACTGCTCTTTATAGCAGTCCTTGATTGCTTGCTTGAAGGAAAAGTGACGGACCCCAATGTGCACCAGCTATTCTTTGCTGACGATGGAGCCATTATAAATGATGATCAGGCGTCCCTACAACGAGCACTTGATGTGTGGGTAGACATTTTTGAGGGACACGGGTATCGTATTAGTTCAAGGAAGACAGAGTATCTGTGCTGCCCGTTCTCTGACCCTCATCAGCCTATTCCAGACATTTACTTGAATGGAAGAGTGCTTCCCAAGTGTGAAAAGTTTAAATATCTGGGATCTATGATTAATAAAGAAGCAACTTGTGATGACGACATCAACCATCACGTAAGCGTAGGGTGGATGAAGTGGCGGGAAAACTCCGCCATCTTCTGTGATCGAAAAATGCCCCCTAAGCTGAAAGGAAGGCTCTACACTTCAGTTGTACGTCCGGCGCTCACATACGGTTCACAATGCTGGACAATGCACAAAAAGTATGAGAGCAAATTAACGGCAGCTGAGATGAAGATGGTTCGCATGACCGCGGGAGTAACAAAGCGTGACAGAATTAGAAGTTCAAAGATCCGAGGAAGCCTCCACGTAAAGGAAACCATCACAAGAAAGATAGAGCGCGACCGACTCAGTTGGTATTGCCATGTTCAAAGGAGAGATCCTTTGAACCCCGTCCAAAAGGCGATATCAATCAACGTTCCAATTTCAACACGCAAAAAAGGCAGGCCGAACAACAATTGGTGCAAACAAATGCAAAAACACCAGCATTTGATTGGCCTCAGCGATGAAGTAATCCCAAACCGGGAAGCCTGCCGCTACTTTCTGAAGTCAAACCGGCGGACCCCACAAGCGGACCAGTGGGAATGCAATTAAGTGGGAAGGTTATGGTCCTACACTTCTGACCATAACGACGCCGGAAAAAAAAGGAAAAGAAGAAGAAGAAGAAGAAGAAGAAGAAGAAGATTGTTGTTTATTCATGTTTATGCTTAGTTCAAGAGTATCAACGCGTTCAACTATGGTGGTGACTTTATTGTGAAGTTCTTCTAATCGTTGCCCCCATGCAGTTTTGAGTTCATCATCATTTGCAAAACCAAGTCGCATCGTCTCCGCTTGCTCAGCTAGGTGCTCCTCTAAGATTTTCACAGTAAGAGAGGCTTTGTCCATAGAGCCCTGTCTAAATGGGTTGAGGACAATAAAATCATTCCGGATAACCAATTCGGTTTCAGAGCGGGGCATGAAACAATTCATGCCACGTCGAAGCTCGTATCGGATATCCAGTGGAATAAATATAAGAACCAATGCACGTGTGCCTGTCTGATTGACTTCGAAAAAGCTTTCGAAACCGTATGGTTAGAAGGACTTTACTACAAGCTCAGTCGGTTGGGCAGAAGTAAACTACAGCTATCTATGATTTTTGACATGTTAACAGGTAGAAAGTTCGTTGTGAAAATTGCCAACGTGACTTCTACCCAAACATTTGATATTAACAACGGACTGCAACAGGGTACGGTGAACTCGCCTACACTTTTCAGCACTTACTTCAGTGATCTGATGGCTTCTCTTCACCATTCAATAGCGTACGCGGACGATTTAATTGCGTACAGATCAGGTCCAACGATCGACGTCATTGTTATTCTTCTGCAACGTGACTTCGAAAAAATTCAGCAATATTGTAATGACTGTTGAAATAAACTTCCAGAAATCAGAATCTATATTATTCAGAACGCCTTTGTCTAGGGCTTCTCGGGACACTAGAAAAAATTGGCGCAGGTGAGACAAAGTGTAGCCAGATACCTTGGGATCGTGCTGGATCAGTATCTATATTTTGACAAACATGTAGATGCTGCTCTGGCAAGGGCCCGAGGCGCTTTCGCTCTGACAAGATGGCTGCTTCATTGCAGCCAACTTGATCCCAGGGTGAAGGTAATCTGCTACATGGGCTTAATCAGGCCCATGATTGCCTATGGATGCCCCGTCTGGTTCAATGTGAGAGCCAACTTAATGGAAAGGATTCGGGTGTGTGAGCGACAATGTCTTAGGACTTGTCTCGGGTTACATAGGATACCCGAATCTGATTACACGAAATTTTACCCGAACGAGATCCTATATAATATGGCTAGGATTGTACGGGTGGATTACATTCTGATCAAACTGATTGGAAGCACATTGCAAGAGCAATGACTTCGGTCAATAATCTGATTTCCGGGGCTTACTACCCCAACTACTTGTACCACGAGAGAGTGTGCCTTAACGGCTTTGTTCCACCAGAGGCATTTCTCTACTTAGATCAATGTGGGCTGATCCAGGATACATCAGCGGTACCGCTAATCTTCCACGTGGCCCGCAATTCCGTGGAGCGACGATTCCTCTACGAACATGATGTCGCGCTCCGTGAGCCCTAGCGATTCAGGTTTAGTAGATCGGTGTCGAGCCGAGATCGGGGAGACGTCGTCCGTCAACATCAACGCCTTTATTGGCTGGAGTGAACTTCGTCAATGGTACCATCAATTCATATAGCCTCTTCAAGGCAAAGCCTATCAAACGTGGCAGGCTTATATAAACTAGGGTAGGCTAGAGTAGGTTAGGGTAGGTTAGGTTAGGTTAAAGTAAGCTAGGGTGATGGGTTACTTGAGTTAAGGTCTAGCCAAAATATAAAAAAAAAAAAAACCAAAAGAACGATAAACAAAAAAAAAACAGAAAAAGAAAACGTTATAAACAGAAAAGACGATATATATATAGGTAATATATATTTTGTATATATCTATACATATTTTTTTAATTAAGGTAGGTTAAGTTAGTTTTAGTTAGCATTAAGTTTTATAAAAAATCGAAAACTATAAATTGGATGCTAAGTTTTTCTAAAAAAAAAAAAAACAATTTTCTTAGCTGTACTATTTTCTTTTTTAAATTATTTTAAGTTAATCATTAGGTCGAAAGACATAGTTGAAGTTGTCCTGTGTACTTTAGAGTGTCTGTATAGGACCAGTAAGGTATTTTAAGTTTGTTAAGTTATTTAAGCTAGTTGTAAGCATTTTTGTCTAGCGTAAGATAGCTCTAAGTAAAAGTTGAATAAAAATGAATTAAAAGAAAGAAAAAAAGGAAATCGCGGCGATATAATGGATACCCATCTTCTCCTGTTATAGTGTGTTGGATTTGTGCCCTCGGATATTTTTTCGTGCAGCGGTTATTTTCCATGCAGGAAGAGTTGGTATTCAATATACCACAGGGACCATGTAAGATTTGATTCTTTACAATAGCCATAGAAGAATGTGTGCATGAGGCAAGCCACGCTTCTGCCACTCAATACTATACATAAAGCACAAAGATTCACCAAACACATTTTCCCTTGTCAGCAAGTTAATCATTAATTTGAGTTTTAAATGGAAAATTCTTGCAATGACATCGTGTCGATCATAAGAAGCTTGGCCTGCGAAAAGTTCTTGGATGATTTCATCCCACTTAGGATTAGTGGTAAACGTTACGAAGAGGTCGAGCCGTCCGTATCTCCTAACATAACAAAACGCACCTTGTGTGCGCTCGTGCAATAACGCGGCCCTCCTGTGAGACTCCATGGCAAAATTACCAACCGCCCCAGTTCCTCAAGGTTAGTATCCTGTTGCATGGCGTCCTGTAGATCAATATAATTTTCGACGCGCAATCTTTTTTGTTCGAATGTATACCAAACGCTCTGTTTCGATTTTAGCGTACATATCAACCACGAACTGATTGAAAATACCTCGAAAGCGGTGCAAATGAGCAAATGATTGCTTCGTATATGCATAAGGTACGAATAGAACTGCAGAAAGGATTTTTTTATAGTATATACAGAGTATATTTGTAAAAAAATCGGTTTATCTACAGGTAACAGAGATCCAATCAGATGTTAAGCTTGACCCTGAATTTTGAAGTTGGGCATAAATGCACCTTCTACAATTTGGTTTGCCCTAAATGAAGTCATCTGGAATGGACTGTTGTAAGAACGGATACAAATTTAACGGATAAAATTTTTTAGATTCTGAGTAATCGCCGGTCAAGAGTGATTTCAAGGGTTCTGGTAGTTTTTGAAAAATATCTAAGCGTACATTTCCGCCTGAGCAGCAAACTCCATTCGATTCCTTTAACCATTTGAGAGCTTGACAATGATCACAGGCGTGGGTCATTCCACCGATAGCAGCGAACTCGGCATAATTAATTTCTTTAGTGTAACAAAATCCACTTCTGCTTTTATTAATCCACTGAAGATGTATGTTTGTTTGTGACGCGTGAGTATTGGCAGGACGTTCAGGTTCAGTATCTGACGTAATCTGATGTTCTTCACCAGCTCGATACGATCTAAGTTGATGCCTAGCACGTTTTGACCTTTGAGAAAGATTAGACTTTTTCCTCAAAGGCATGCTTATTATAAAATAAATGTTTATATCATCAAATGATAAATCAAAAATATTAATTCACGGAAAATGAATTTCGAAAGCCTTATCAAGCACCAAAAAAAAAATTGAAAAATGAATTGTAGTGGAGGTTTGAATATAACTAAGGACAATGTTATTCTAAGGACACCCTCGCCATAATAGATAAAAGTATGAAGTTTCAACACCATTCGATTGAGTGAGTTTTCATTCACATTACCGTAAATGGGGTGCTTCTTTTAAAAATCTGGAGAAACATTTACATCCGAAACCAACAATGAGAAACGTCATTTCAACCCCTCCCTCCATTCAAAACCGATTTGTGTATGTTTGAATTCATAAGGCAGGCATACGATTTTAATGTATTGTTCGGTCAAGCAGCGTCCTCAAGAATTTACAACAATGTGCGCTATATTAAGCAAATATGTACATATGTATGTCGGTGACATTTTGGGTGTGAAATCTCGGTCGTTGGTGTCTGGTTCCGATCTTACGGAGAAAACTACACACAATGTTCGTTGAGTGAATTTGCTTTCTTTGTGCGCCCACCATCCCAAAGCAGAAGAACGATCAAGAACAATCGTTATCGATTTTATGAAAAAAATTTAATCTAATCGTGCCAGATTTTGGTCTGCAGCTAAGCTTCTAGATGAGGCAGAAAGCTGATGTATGGCTAAAAATGTTAAGGAAAGTGTTGGCTCTGTTACGGCTTTTGTTTTTGATCTATTGATCAAGAACTGTTAGAGTTATAGCAGGTTAAAGCCAACAAATTAATCAAAATATATAACTTTTGGTTAAAACGCTCCCGAAAATTAACCTGGCGAAAAACATAGCCTCTGTCTTTCCCATAGTCTTAAGCAACATTTAAAAAAAAATCATTAAAATCTGTCCACGCCATTAGGGACGAAAGAAAAAACCCTAGAGTTTTATTATAAGTATAGATGATCGTGTGAAATTTAATTAAAGGCGGTCGTGTTAATGCTGAAAACCAGTGAGTTGGAAACGAAATCAAAGTTTTTTTTTGTGATTACAATTGAAAATATTTTTTTTACATTTACAAATTCTGGAATTCAATGATTGTTGGCTACTAGTCAGAATGGGGAAAAAAAGCTCTCGGATGAGGAAATCCCCACAGTCTGTGCATATAAGGATACTGATATGTCCAATCGCCAACTTTGCATTAAATTAAATAAATATAATTATAATAAGTAATAATATAAAATAAAGTAATAAATATTATAATAATAATATAAAAATAAAAAAATATATATAATTAAAAGTACTTACAGCACGAACCGAAAAAATAAAAACAATCAACAAATTTCGAGAAGGCAGAAATCGGCAATTATCCGAGCTGGGTTGCAAAAAAAAATGCTACTGCATCTAAAATCATGTCAGATCTATAGTCTTAGCTAGCAGTAATCAACTGGTTTGGAAAAAAATGTACCCAAAACCAGTTCTCACAGAAGCACATATAGTTGCCCGAGTACACTTGGCCAAGGAACATATGATATGATCTGAACCGTGTTTTTTCATGTTTAATCTTGATGGCCCAGATGGTTTTAGTTATTACTTATCATGTCAGTAATATAATAGTCTTGAGAGCTTCTCTACTAAGTGAAACTTTGGAGGTGGATCGTTATGGATCGTTAGCGTTGAGATGAAATCAGAAAATTATAATTCAAACGCAATTTTCCAGCAAAATTATGCTGCCGTTCATGTGTGGCGGCCAGTCGTGAGCGGTTCTTACACAAAAAAAATCAACTTCTGGAGTGGCCAGCACATCCACCGGACTTAAGCCCAATCGAGAACATGTGGGGAAATCAAAGGGAATGTTTGAACGCGCAACTTATCTCGTCCGCTAACGACGAATGCAATATGGAGACATGTCCTTAAACGCGTGTTTTCTTGTTGGACTTCAAATTCAAAACAATACAATTAATATTCTCTTCAAAAGGAGAATGTACAAAGTAACCTTCAGTGCCGACGTCGAAAAGATTTACCATCAGATCCGCATAAGGCAAGACGATGCCTTTTATCAAGTGTTATAATGGCGAAGCATAAATCAAGATCCCGTCAAACTCTACCGAATGGATACAGTTTTACGGGGTGTTCCCGTTGAACATCAGGAAGTAAGTTTTTCGCTGCCATTTGACTGCTTTGAATATGTCCAAATCCTAGAATTAAAATGGTATTCGGTAATCGGCTGTTCGACCCTTTAAAAACGCGCCTTGAATCATTATAATACAGGAATTACAGTGCCGTGGACTGTCTTGAGACGAATCCATCCCGTCAGAGCTTGCACGGGAATGTTCGTTCGGAGCAAGGAGTACAGGAGATACATGGTTGTAGTTATGAGTCGAAAAGAGCTTACGGAGCAGTCATATATTTATTGGTTTTCGACAATGATGAACAAACCCACATGCAAGTCCTGATGTTGAAAACCAAGGTAGCAACGTTGTAACTCAGCGACGTTACAACAGCTGACAATTTGCAGTTCATGGAGACATATTGACACACGACAATAGAGCTGACTTGGTCTCAAGAGGCCTCATGACGTCAAGGGGGAGAACTTTTGTGGAATATCCCTCAAATCGAAATGGAAATTTCAATCATCTCCACAACCAGCAAATAACACGATCGAGGAAGAGGTTCGGAAGGTTTGCAGCCATTGTGGGACTATAAACGGCAACTAAATCATCATGCTAATTTAATGTCACTCAAATCTATATAAAATATTACGTATGCTTATCTGAAAAATTTGTATTCCTGTGCAAGCATTCACGGGGTCCACAAAAAATACCGGAATCATCAGCTCTAACACCCAACGAGATCGAAGGAGCTTTGAAATGTGTTGTAAGACTCGTACAAAAGCAGATGTGCTTTTCTGATTTGAAACGCAACCTGCTTAATTAAAATCCCTAAGCCATTTTGTGAATAAAGGCATGGTATTGAGAGTCGGAGGGCGACTACAACACGCCAATCTGGATTATGATCAGCGTCACCTTATGATTCTGAAATCAACTTAACACTTAAGCAAACTGATCACCCATGGCGCCCATATAAGACCATTACATGGATACACACAACATCATAGCTTATCTGAGTAAAAAGTTTTGGGTCTTGGGACTACGGAATGCAGTTAAGAATATACTTTCGTATACAACAACTTATGGGTTCATTTCCTGACCAAGAGTCCGCATTTCTCGTCTGTTTATTGACCGGCATTGACTATGCTGGACCAATCGACTTCATTGTGATGAGGTGACCTCAAGGCGCTATACATCGAGCTTGTCAACGACTTTCTGAACATTTATAGCAGCGTTTCGACGATTCAGTGACTGCAGGAAGACTTTAGTTGGAGCGTATAGGGAGCTACATAACTTACGGAAAGCGACAAGTATTGACTACAAGTTAATTTCCGACTACGACTCGAACTTTATTCCATCACAATATTCGATCTTATACTAATTCGACACATAATACAAAATACTTAATCATAATATACATACATTTAATTACGAATATTAATAAGTAAGGAAATATACTCACGTTTTCTATTCCTCCTCCACCTTGCACACGGTAATCACACGAGCTCATATTACTCGCTTACATATGTGTTTAACACTAATCACACTTCCCACAGGCTTTGAACGAGATCAAATAAATGGCGAAGTGAGAGCGAGAGAACATCATAGCACCGTTCATGTGTCTACCAGCAGGCAGTGATGCCAGATGCGAATGCAGAAAGTACCATTTGCAAACAGAATTCACGGCGCAGAGGAATGTTACGTACCATCAATTATTGGTGTACAATATAATTAAAAAAAAGAAAAAAAAACTATCGTCACTTTTGACTAATTATTGTAAATTGATTACTCTATTACATTATCAGAAACAGCGTAATTAGAAATAAATTCGAAAAGTATCGAGCGCACCGCACAACAATTAGAACCGACAAAGGAACTTTTTTTTTGTGAAAATAGTTATATGAAATTTTCCTTAGCTGGAATTCTGTGATCACATATCAACGAAACAATCTTGGTGATTTCTTATTTGATTTTCAAGTTATTCGTTTTATCCCTACACCACACAACACTACACAAAACACAGACAAAGGCTCGTGACGATAATTGCCTCTCTCAATATTGTCACCCCTATTCTCAAATCCGACGGATCGGAGATTCACTTCACTTGTTCGATTCACATTCGTTCATTCGCGCTATTCTCAAATCCGTCGGATGAACCACATTACCGGCTTAATTTTCGAATTATCGGAATGTCATATGCTAACATCTGATTTAATAAATTTCAACAAACGTATTGGAGAATTTATTGCAAAAAGTTTGGAAAAACAGATTATGGATAATATCGCTCACTTTTTTCAAAGCGCGGCTGCACACAAAAGAACAATGCGATTACAATTGACGAGAACCGCTGGAGATATAATGGATTTATCGGATGCATCGTAGGTTTAGTCAATTCAAATTATCCTCTCAGTAAATATTTTGTTTCCATTTCCTTAATTTCGTAAAGAATTTTCGGCTAAGCAAAGAATCATTTGGGTATATGTATATTAGGGCTCTTGGAAGAGGAGCTTCCCAAAAGAAGAAAGTCATTTGCTATTTCCCCAGAACATCAGCCAGCTGCTTGCCTTCGAGTTTTCGCCGAGGGAAGCAAGGATTACAACATTTGCATTGCACAACCAACCTTCTGCAAAATATTGGCTCGAATGTTGGATATCGGAAGAGCAGAAGAGATCCACCAAAGCACATTTTTATAGAAAGTGCAAAATACTCGGTTTTCTGATGTGTGTTGCCGTAAAAGTTCCGAAGGAAAATACGCACCTATATTACAACAGAAAAGGATTTTACAGCATAAATGCGATGAAAGTACATATGTGAAATAAAAACATTACATATGTACGACAATTAATCAATTGTTCTTTTTTAGATTTGCGATGAAAAGCAATGGATAAGAGCAGTAGATGCAAGATTTCCTGGATCTAACCACGTTTCCTTTATATGGTATAACTGCAAGGTCTGTGGTTACTTGGCAGAAGAATACGATAAAGGAGATCGAAACTCTAGGCTACTAGGCAAATACTGATTTTGTCTGACGGGTACTTTCAGAAATTAAATTTATTTCTTTGCAGCTGATTCTGGGTATCCTCTTCAACCCTGGCTTCTGACTCCATATCGCTCAGTTGCACTACATTCCCGCGAAAGCAAATTCAATGAACACCACGCTAAGGGAAGGAATGTTGTGGAAAGAACCATAGGCGTACTGAAAAACCGATTTCGCTGTTTGTTGTCACATCGAGTTCTTCATTATGAAGCAAAAAAAGTATCACAAATAATAAATATATGTTGTGCGCTCCATAAGATGTGCTTGCACTAACAAGGTTTTTTTTTTTTTTTTTTTTTTTTTTTTTTGTTGGAGGCTTCTACAATCTGCTGGAGCACTCAGACACAAATACTGGTCCATTGTACTACCAGACAGACACCTTGTCTTTATTGTATTTTCCCCGTTGTCCGGAGAAAAGTGAGGAGGGGCTTCAGTGATGTTGAGCTAAGAGATTCGGCACCCACCACGTCGGCCCCAAGGGTGCGCCACCGTGCACGAGCGAAGGCGGGACAGTCGCAGAGAAAGTGTTCCGCTGTGTCGTCCTCCTCGCAACAAGCAGCACAGGTAGGCGTCTCACTGATCCCAAGCACGTAAAGATGCCTGGCAAAAGTGTAATGGCCCGTAATGACGCCCGTTAGCCTTCTGCAGTCATTTCTTCTTAAGGATAAGAAGAATGTTGCGGACTTTTTACAGACGTCAGGCCGTACGCGCTTAGTCATCCTGCATCCTGGATATTCCTTCCATCTGCGACTGTGTACGTTAAAGACCCAGTCATTGATGTCAGATTTAACCGTTGAAGCTGGTAGACCTAAGGCGGGTTCAGGCCCTGAGAAACTCTCCTCTGAGCCTTTTCTAGCGAGTTCATCGGAGATCTCGTTTCCTGGGATTCCAGAGTGACCTGGAACCCATACAAGCCTAAGTGAATTAAGTCTTCCGACTTTGTTCAACAAGGTCTTGAGTTCATGCACTAGTTTGGAGTTGGACAGAGGATTGGATGCAGCTTTGAGTGCAGCTTGGCTGTCACTGCAGACACATATGCTCTTTCCCCTCCATCTGTGTTTCACAACATAGTGCATGGCCATTAGGATTGCGTAAATCTCCGCCTGGAAGACAGACGCATATTTTCCTAACGAGAAGTGCAGTCGAATGTTTTCGCGCTCGAAGAAAACTCCGGCGCCGGATCCCTGATCAGTCCTGGAGCCATCTGTGAAGATGCGAAGACATTCTATTCCAGGTTCAGTGTCTGGCCAAAGCCAGTCCTGACGCCAAGGAAATGTGACTGTGTAGTTACTGCGCAGTAGGATGGCAGGTGTCATTGCGTCAGAGGGCATATCCATGAGACAGTGATCGTAGGATATTTCTCTCTCAAGTACACCCTCACTCCACTGCGAGTTGTACCAAAGACCATTCCTCTTTAGGCGAGAAATAGTTTTCAGTGCACACCCTCTGATATATATGTCAAGGGGTGGAAGGTTCATCATAGCATCCAAAGCAGCTCCCGGTGTGCTGGGGAAAGCCCCCGTGCAACTGAGGCAGACCGCTCTTTGGAGTTTGGTGAGTGAAGCCACAACGTGTTTTCGTGTCAGCCTGCTCCACCAAACAACCGATGCATATGAGATTATCGGTCTTACCATTGCCGTGTAGATCCAAAGGACCTTTTTCGGCGATAAGCCCCATGTTTTGCCAAAGGCACCTTTGCATTGCTAGAAAGCTGACAGCGCTTTGGTGGTTTTGGACTCAACATGTTTTGACCAGAGAAGTTTGTTATCTAGAATGACTCCCAGATACTTAGCTTCCTTGGATATAGGGATGGGAATGCCTTTTAGCACCAGCTGAGCAATGCCAGTTGTTTTCCTCCTTCTCGTGAAGAGAACGACATCGGTCTTAAGAGGATTAACCGACAGCCCATTTCTCGTGCACCAGTCATCGATCACGTTTAGCGCCGCCTGCGCTTTGAGACAGACATTCGCTAAACATGAGCAGACAGAGAGAACAGCAACATCATCCGCATAGGCCTGGGCATAGATTCCAGAGGCATTGAGAGCATCTAGCAGAGAGTCGACCACCATGCACCATAGCAGCGGAGACAAGACGCCACCTTGCGGGCAGCCCCTGTTTACTCCAGACTTGACACATTGTTCGAGGCCTGTATCAGCGATCAATGTCCTGTGCACAAGCATTGCTTTGATCCACAAAACCAGTGCTTCATCTACGCCATGCCGTCTAGCAGCGTTACACATGCTGTCGAAGGTAGCGTTATCAAAAGCTCCCTCAATGTCGACGAAAATGCCTAGTACGTACTCTTTCCTTTCGAGAGCGCATTCAATTCTCCCAACTAGGTTTTGAAGCGCAGTCTCGCAGGATTTTCCGCGCTGATAAGCATGTTGCATGTCCGACAGAGGATGCAATCGAAGGGCATCTTTGCGCACGTGCAACTCTACTAGTCTTTCCATGCTTTTCAGCAGGAATGATGTTAGACTTATTGGTCTAAAACTCTTGGCTAGTGAGTAATCCTCTTTCCCTATTTTGGGAATAAAGACCACTTTCACCGCGCGCCAAGGGATAGGTATGTAGGCAAGTGCCAGGCTAGCAGTGAAAATTCTTTTCAGTGTAGGAAGCAGCTGTCTTATACCTTTTTGCAGCATAACGGGGTATATCCCATCAGTGCCCGGCGACTTAAAGCCATCGAAGGATGCCACAGCAAATTCAATGGCCTCAGTAGTTGCCACGCGTGACGCAACATACCAGCTACGCCGAGTTGTTTTCATCGCTACAGCAGTATCCAATGAGGGAGTGTGCAACGAGCCGATGACAGTCTGATTTCCCGGAAAATGGGTCTGAAACAGTAAACTAAGAGTTTCTGCTTTAGACTCGGTAAAGGTACCATCAGACTTTCTGAGTACCTCCAGCCTTGTCGATTTTCCTCGTTTGAGGACTTTAACCAACTTGCTGGTCGCGCTCAGGGATTTGATCTCTTCGCTACAAGGTTAGTTATGATCATGAAATCGATTATGTGGAAAATGTCGAAGAAAGTCACCCGGTCAATGAATGTGAACTAAGAGGGTCAAATGAAGCTAACATTGTAAGGGAAGAAATAATGCAAAGTCTGTAATTCAGTTCACTATTAACAAGAAACAAATAAACAAATAACAACAAAAAATAACAAAAAGGAAAAAACAATAAAAAAAAACAAAAAACATCACAATGTTCCAATGTATAGTTCTTTTTCGACGATAAGTTCATTTCAAACTAATTTAATTTTAGTTTTTCCAGCTCAATCTCCAACAACTGTTGCTTCAGTCTGAGCTTCTCTCTGTTTATTTTGTTTTTTTTTTTTAATGAGGACCTCCAGGGCTTCGTTGTGACTCTTACTTTCGGAAGCATTTTCCTTCATTTGTAAGATGATGTTGTTGTTTTGGTCGGTCATTTTTTCCAGAGCTCTGTAAATCCTTCGAAAAGATGAGCTCTTTTCTGAATAAGAATTTGTTTATTCAGGAGTTCGTTCTGGCTTAGCGCATATTTTCTTCCCGAAGTTTGCGCACTGCCAAGGAAGTCTTCTGACTCATTCATCTTTTCGGATGAAAACTGCAGGTGTTCCTGATTTAAGAATACAGTGAATCGTAGATCACATTATCGACACGTGAATCGATTCACTTCGAACGGATTTGAGAATCCGAATTTTTCGCATTCGGTGGACCATTCGATCCGTCGGATTAGGGAATAGAGGTGAATTCCATCTTATATTTAAATTTCTTTTCTTATATGAGAACTTATTTTTCTCAGTAACTAAGCATATGTTACTTCATCTATTCGCAAATAATTACGAAAATCCTCTGACGAATTTTCGTTCAATTCTCTTAACAATGTTACCAATGAGAATTTATTCGTATTACGTTTTCCAACCCATTTTGGCCCATATTCGCAATTTTCCTTTATTTTTCTTCGTTTTCGAATATTTCACTGTACCAAAAGCATGCAAGTGAAGTCTGTCGAGCAAGTTGTATGGTGTGAACACTAGGCATTAATTGATCGTTAAGCAAATCGTGCCAGGTCTGAGCACTTTCTAGCCAAACTCCCTTCAATCAATTCTAGAATGTTTTTTTTTTTGTTGCTTGCTACAGTTTGGCTAATTGCTGGAAGTAGGAAAAATTAAAATATACAATATTTTGATTAACTCCTCATAATGTGCCAATCCTTTCATACTATAACCTGATGTGGGATCAATCCTGGTCGAAGTCGTTTGTGTTGGCTCATTTTGCTTTTCCCACTATGTTTTTTTCGAATGACATTCTCGTTGTTTCTAATAGTTTTTAGAAATTCAATCAAAAGAAAAGACTGAATAAACTTTTTTTTAACAATATATAAAAACTTCTTTATTCGGTCGGAGAAAAGAACTTAGCTCCCGCAAGCAAGTTTTTACAATTCCTTGCTTCACATTCCAACGGAAATTATTGGGAAATTCCGAGGGAAAACTTTTCCTTGCTGCTCTTATTCTCACAGTGAAATTCGCTTCATAATCCTCTTCGAGCGACAAAGCGTTTAAACGCTGCAATGAAGCCTTTCGTTGATAGATCCGACACCACTTCTAGATGAGATGCCTTCGTCGCAAAACAAATCAAAACCACAATATAAACCTTATGTGAACAGTAGGCACGGTGTTTTTGCGAAACATGAAATGGACCACAAAAATCCACACCGGAGATGGCAAACGGCCTGCGACAAAATCTTGAAGACCTGCATGAAAATTAGATCTATGTAAATGGACAACGACAATTTCGACAAAGGTGGAATTTTGGAAGTAGGATGCGACATAAGGAGTTAAATTTTTTTGTGCTCAGTATCAAGGAACTGATAGTACTTTATGGGCTGATCTTCTTTATTTTGTTCAAGTCTCTTATTTCCTTATTGAAATGAATCTATCTTCTGTAGCAGAGTGGTAGGTTAATTATCCAGATCAACGCTTTGAGATGATGCTTTGGCCAGTTTTCATAACTCTGGTAAAAAAAATTTTGGTCCGCTAATCGGATACTATTTATGAGTTCTCTACTAAAAGCACCTCGCAACACGATACCAATAGGCCTTGATACTACGTATCTCCAGTTAGTTGAGGGTAATGAGGATTAGATAATCGAAACACCATTGGTTACAAATATTTCCTAAATATCCATAAACAAATGTTTTCACTCAACTAGCTAAGATAGGAGAGTACTTGCAAGATTAACTCGACAAGTAGTGAAGCAGCACAAAGTTCCAACTTAGGAAGGGATTTTGTTTTAATTTCAGATAATTTCGATTAAGCACTGAGTAACGTGCATTTTATATTACCCAAAGAATCAATAGTCCGCAAATAAAGACAGCAACCATAAGCATGTAAAGACGCATTCGAAAAGCCATGTATCTCAACGGTGGTATTTTTCAAATTCGGGGATGAAATGTATCTCGGAACTCTAATGTGAACCATATTCGCTATTTCTTCACGGGATTCCTCCCAACGAGATTGTATTTCCATGGGAAACGATTCTTCCCGGAAAATACTCTTTTCTTTTGTAATTGTTTTCTAATTTTTTTTGTTTTGGCTTAATATATTGAAATTCATCATTTACCGGATTCCAAATAATACCTACGGTTTTTATGATATTACCGTCGTTGACATTACGAAAGCCTTCGATATGGTTGATCAAATTGTCTTGCTGAGAAAACTAGAAAAAGCGGGAATTCGTGGTTTTATGCTCGATTGGTCCTATCAATCAAATAGATCACAACGGGTTAAAAACGGTGAAACCAGAAGTGATGCACAGCTTTTGAAGTTGGGAGTACCTCAAGGCTCGGTGTTGGGACATGTTCTGTTCCTTATGTACTTTAATTCACTCCTTGAGCTTGATTTCAAAGGTAATCCTACTGCCTTTGCAGATGATGTGGGCTATTGTTACGGTTCAGAAAGTGCCTTGAATTTGGTTTCTGACATCAACTGGGATCTAAACATACTAAGGATTTGGTTCGCTGAACATAAATTGAGGATAAGCTCTAAAACTAAAATAATGTTTTTTAATTTATCGGCCACAACTGACGTTAATGCTGAGTTTTATGTCCATTCTACGGATTGCAAAAAATTCAAATTAGTAGGCTGCTCCTGTGTCCCAGCTTCAGCTTGTTCCACTTTTAGTAACATATTACATTGCAGTGATGATTGTTTTTTAGTAGAAAGGGTAGAAGAGTTCAAATACTTGGGACTCACTATTGACTCTAAAATGACCTTTGCAAACCATACGCAATCATTGAAAAAATATTTTCGTTGTACACTTCGTCATTTTTTCTATCTAAAAAGTGTTTGCTCTGACAAACTTCTAAGGATAATCTATCATGGAATCTTTCACTCGAAGCTTCAATATGGTATTGCCTGCTGGGGCGGAGCATATCGGAACAAAATCCAACCTCTTTTAATTCTACAAAAAAATGTTTTGAAGAAAATCTGCCGAAAACACCGTCGACATCCTAGTATTCCATTGTTCCGTAGTATGAAAATTCTACCAGTCCGTCATTTGTATTGTTTTAAGGTACTAAAAATATTTTTTATCAGATCGGGAAATCGTAATTTTAGATTAATTTCGTATTATAATCTACGAGGTTTTCGAGCGTTGTATCCCTACCGTTTTCCCGCACAACTGCATTTCGTACTTTTTATTTGATTTCATCGTGCCGCCTTTTCAATAAACTACCGCAGTCAATCAGATCGTTAACCAATCTTGGAAAGTTTGAGGAATGTGTGAAACGTTGGCTCTTTCAGTTTGATAATAGTGATTTAGAATCAATTCTTTCTGACATTCTGGTGTAACTAAAGTCTTCATTCTGTATGTTCTGTAAAAAAATTTAAACGCATTTCATCTTCCTTCCTTTTCTTCATTTCTTTCCTGAATTTTAAATTTCTGCATTGTATATGTATTAATATTATCATTTTCTTTCAAACGTGTATATGTATTAATATTTGAGGGTCACCTCACCAACTATTAAACTGTTTGAATTGAAGTGGCATTTGGCACTATTTTAGTACGTATAGTATGAAAAATACAAAATGTCACTAAAAAATTTATTTCTAAAAACTCGGAATTTAAATAATGTAATTATTTGAAATAAAATAATAATCTACTAATCTAATAGGACGACCTGTTTGCCTTCACTTCATCGGAAATTTTATTTATTATCTCCATACTATTGCTGCACTATTTCCTGAGCTCGAAGCCAGCACTCAACAAAATCGTTTTGACCCCTAAATGGATTTTAAATATGGTCTCTAGGCAGTCTCCTCCAGTGAACATATCATCCATATAAAAGTCCTCACTGATTACTTTAGTGCCTAAAGGATATCTAGATAGATTTTGATCCGCCAAATATTTAAAACACCTTGTTGCAATAAATGGTGCGGAGGTAGTACCATACGTCACTGCTCGTAATCGAAATGCGTCTATTTCCTCTTGTTCCGAATATCACCACAAAGTGCATTGATAATTCCAACCTTTCTCATGCACAAGTATTTGCCGATACATTTTCGCGATAGCTGCAGTAACAACGAATTTATACCTACGGAAACGAAGGATTATACGAATATCGTTTAAATTATCTTGAATAATTGACCCTATTGTAAGAGATCGTTCAATGAACAATTCGTAGTTGTCTTGGCGCTACAATCCAAAAGAGCTCTTAAGTTTGTAGTATACGAATCAGGTCGAAAAGCTCTTCTCTTCCTTGTGCAACGTTTGCGTCTTGATTAGCCCTAGCGTGAAAATGATCAACCAACAACTAATTTGAAATCAACGAAATAATTCGAGCAAACAGCAAACAGCAAACCATTTACAACTACAACGATCTGTAATATTTATTGATTTGAATTGTGTAATATGATGATATGAGAATGTACATATTATACATACATATAATCCAAGGAAGATAACCACTGATGACAGTCGAATAACAAGTCTGCACAACTGTTATGACAACAGTACGTATATAAGCCGCAATTAAACCAAGCGAAAAACCCAACAAATGTGATAACCCTCTTCTCCGATGAACAGCCACTGTCAACCAGCACTGCAGAGGGCAGTTAAAACCAAGATCGAAGCTCCAAAACAAATTTGCAATAAAGCTTTTCTCTCATGCGAGAAATATCCGCCCAAACAGTGTAAAAAAAAAACTGTCCTGGCAAGTTCGATTGTGAGTGAAGTGGGGTACACTGTAATTGGATTTGCTTTTGCCTTTTTCGTTCTTTCGTTCGTATTCGAAATGTCGTGAAAATTTTGTAAAAAGAAAAATCAGAAGCTAAAATTAAATGTTCTGACTGTCAATCTTTTCTTCACGCTTCATGTGCAAATTTGGAGGCTAGCGATCTGGAATAAATGAAGAAAATAACAAATAATTACGCTGCACCAGCTGTACGGTTCACCGCCGCGGGTCTCTTTCGGACCATCTTGTTCAGGTGTATTATTGAAATATTGCGGGTAAAATTCTTTTGCATCATTCACAGAGAACTTCTCGAGTGACACTAATAGTCCGTTCAATTAGGCTGTTCTGGACTGTTCAGGACAGAAAAGTACACGTTTTGCTGTTCTGTGAGAAAAATTTCTGTCCGAAAGTATTCTGCTTTGTGTTCAGTGACGGTATTTCGAACACTTCAGAACACGCACCTACTCTGGAGTCAGAATAGATTCGTGAAAAGTGTCAAAAGCAGCTGTCATTGAAAAAACACTAAAGTAATGGCTAAAACATTCATATTATCACTGAAATAATATATGAAAATATATGAAATAATAATATATATATACTAATCACATTAATTTCACTCTCAGTGTCCACCACAACTCTTCCAAAGCATTTTTATGTGAATTAATTTTAGCTTTTTGGTTTAATTCTAAAACATGTTTAATACAATCTGACAAATAAGATGTCTTTTTGTTTTTTGACAACTGAAATACGGCTGTACTTTTCTGTTCTAACTTGATCTGACAGTTTTCACGAATCTGTGCTGTCCTGTCCCGTTCTGTTCTGATCTTTTCGTAATTAAAGTTACAACAGCACCGACTTTGGAGAAAATTTGGAGAGAAATTCTGGAGATGAAGGAATTGCAGAAAGAGACTCTTCTCAATAAAAATAAATCATATGAAGAGAGAATTACATTGTTGGAGAGCACTGCGCTAGCTTACTTAATTGAAGCTTTCAACGTTCCTCACACCCACAACCTTTCTGATACCGATATTGCTCTCAAAGTTCTGCGTGATGGTTTGCATGTTGATGCTAACGAAGGAAACATCGACTTCTGTCACATGAAAAAAATAACAACGAATACAATGATTGGCCTAACAAAAACATAATAAATATTCTCAAAATGAAACTTACCTCACGCTCTTGCAAAGAGCGAATATGAAGGTGTTAAGGGAAAACAAAACAGAACTGATGACAACAATTATAAATAAGAGTGCTGTGTCGCAGAGGATGTATGTTAATGAAAACAGATCGTATTACACACGACAACTGAGGAATGCTGCCACTGAAATTAAAAACTCCAAAGGTTACAAATATTTATGGGCAAGGAGTGGGTCGGTTTATTTGCGAATGAAGGAAGGTGATAATTGAATTAAAATATCATCGCTGATTTGAATAGGTTATGCATTTAATTAACGTAAATAGCTTCATCCCTACCCTTTGTCGTATAAATTGCACCTCTTCCTCGACTGTGACTTTCATGTGTTTTGTTTACAGCAAAATATTCGTAGCTTAAGAAAAATGTTCATTCTTTGTCAGCATAAATAAATAATTGGTCAATCAAATTTCATAACTAAATAATTAATTATTTTGCGTTTATGTACTTCTTCTTTGTCCACGCCAAGGTTATCATCGCGAAACTCATTCGCACATTTACGAACGACAGCAGCAGATGGTATTGTTGGCGGGATACGTTAAACTCGAGATTTACATAATTGACTTTTCAACGAGTTACTGGATACCACTGCTTCAACTTCTTGGCCGATTCTGGCACGTTTGACTTTTCGCACAGGTCTTGTTGCATCGTTGTGATTCACTTCAAAAACTGTATCTTTGGTTTTAATTCGAATTGTCGCCGGAAAATTCTTTGGTTTAGAATCCATAAACCCATAAAACGGATTATTACACTTTTCACTTTTGCATTTGCCACCAATTGTTATTTGATAGTAGGCAGATCGACTATTATATACATTGACAAAAACAAATGCACATCGGGATTTACTAACTTTGGAAAATTCTTCGGCAATATACTCGTAATAACAGCCGTTGTAATTCACTGCTTCAGCTTCAGATTAAAATATTATCTGACCCGTCGTCAGATAATTTAATTTCGAATTCATCTAATTGCAATGATCATTCATCATCATCGATCGTTGAATTCAATGCTGAACCGACTGAACATGATAAATCAGTTGTTTCATTTACTGAGTTACTTGGCACATTATCTGGGTGCAATATTGTCCATATCTGCCGTCGATTTTCTTTGTATTCGCGGTGAACATCTTGAGCACTCCATTTTCCCGAAAAACGTTTACTTATTTCTACCCAAATAGGTTGCGAGGGCCCAGGAAGAAATTTTTGATCATTTGGCAATCTATCCAAAAACTCTTTCGACACCGAGAGGCATTCATCAAGTGTCGCTTTAGAGACCCGTGCAGGCTTTTGCATGTTATTAACAACCATTGTTTTTAAAAACTTAAGTAAAGTACATTAAATAAGTCGAGAATAGTGTTATTTCCGGATCACACCACTGGTCTTCACAGAATCAACAAAAAAGTTATTTTACGTATTATCTTAACACCACACTGATGTTCACAAAATCAATAAAAACGTTTATCTAACAGACATAACACAGATTTTTAGCGAAATCAGTAAGGCTCATACATACGTAACTCAAGAGCGTAAGTACTCAGTTGTAACATGAGGCTTATGTCTATGTTGTTGCATACAAATGTAAATATAATAATAAAAACTGTTATGGAAAGGAAACCATTGCAGGATTGTCTACGTCGTAGGTTCTAAGACAAAAGATTCTACAAAATGCCGTAATTTCGTTATTATAACCGTAATAGTATAATTATACACTTATTTACTCCAAATTATCTTAGCTATGTACAGTGAAGAAAAAAAGTTTTTAATGGCATTTAGATTATTGAAATATTTTTTGATGATAAATAATATTATAAGCAAATCCATTTGAGAATAATGTAAAAGCATGGATAGATATTATAAATTTTAAATGAACTTTAAGTATCATGTTAATTTAATTTAAATTATTCAATTAAGTATACAATTACCAAAAAATATTTAATAAAAAAAAATATGTGAGTATTATTTACTGAAATTATTAATTTATTAAATAAATATAATTTTTTATCAATGTTAAGATTAGCTACGACAATAAATAGCAAAAAATCATATCCCTGCTTTGTTGAGTTCATAGTGGGGAAGCGCTCACTGCTCTGATACTTCGATGGGACAGAGGCATGCGCGGTCCCACAAACGCAACATAATTAATTATTTTAGTTATGAAATTTGATTGACCAATTATTTATTTCCGCTGACCAATTATCAACGGACAATTTTCTATTGAATTCAGGTATTTTTTAATTTAATTTAATGATTATGGGAAGAATTTCTGGGTGACCTTGAAAACTTTAACCTCTAATCATTTTTTTTTCTATCGCTGACCAATTAATGTAACTAATTGACCTTTAATGACCATTTTCTGACCTTTAAAATGATGTAATTGGTCAGTCAAAATTATACGTCTGAGGTGCTATGATCGCGGAGCTGATATTCTGTGCTACTTATTTAATCAAAGTGTAAATGCTGTTTTCCACAATCTTTAAGGTGTGCGGAAGTTATACCTCTTTTCAAAAAAAAAAAATGAAATCACGGAGATATTACTAACTATCGTCCAATATCTCTACTTCCGACCTTTTTAAAACTGTTCGAGAAACTTTTATAATCACGTATGATTTCAATTTTTAGAGCATCAACATTTTTTCCCAAGCAATCAATTTGTGTGTTGTGATCAAAACTATATGAGGGATTCAATTATTCGGAACTTTCTATGGCGCTGTTTGTCGATATGTCTAAAGCTTTGGACTTAATAGATCACAGTTTGTTTTTAGATAAATTAAATGCATCAGGCTTTAGAGGAGTTGTACTAAAATAGAGTCATTCTTATGTCAAAGATAGGAAGCAAAGCGTAAAAATAAATTCAGCAATTCTTTTACTATTTAAAATGGTGTCCCTCAGGGTTCTGTCTTTGGTTCTCTGTTGTTTTTAGTTTTTATAAATTCACTCTTTCAATCAATCTGGCCAACGCACCGCATTTGCAGATGATATAGCTTTTATGTATCAAGAACTGAATTCTTTTAATTGTGTTACCAGTATAAATGAAGATGGTTATAAGTTAACCAGTAGTTTGCTTTGCAAAAGATAGTAGTCAGCGATAAAAACAAACTAATGTATTTTAAAATTATAAACAATGAACAATGATGATATTGATTAAACTAATACCTTTTAAATTGAAAGGCAATGATCATATTGATCTTAACATTGATCACTCACATGACTGCAGAAAGTTTAGTTGATCAGTTCATAGTTATGGTCTGGCAAACTATAATGAAGAAAACCAATGTTCAGATAAGTTTTTTAAAATTGAATCCGTTAGTGAATATAAGTATTTGGGTGTTATAATTGATTCTTGAATGGGAAAGCTCATATATGTATGCTAAGCTACAAAATTAAATATGATGCTGGTATTTTACAAGTTGGGGAGGGGCTTTTGAGAATTCTTTTAATGCCTTATTTAAAACTAAAAAATGTTTAATTAGAATAACTTGTATTAAAAATCGCTTAACTCATTGTTGGCCGTTATTCAAAGATGTACACATTCTTTTAGACATCTATACATCTTTAAAGTTTTTAGGGAATTTTTCACAAATTATTACTGCTTACGTGTCAATAATCAAACTTTGGTAAATGTTCTTGTCGTAAATAAAACCAAATTTGATCATTTTTTTACTGTTACTGCTCCTAGATGTTTTAATAAACTACCTATTGTGATAAAACAAACTAATAATTTTCATGTATATCTGAAAAAAAGTAAAGGATTGGCTATTCAATATTGACTATGTAAACATTGAATCTATATATCGATATGTGCACTGCACTCTAACTACTTTTATTTTGTCAACTTATGCAGTCTAAACAGTTGTTCTGAATTTTAACTGTGTAATATATATTTTCTCTCGCTCCTATTGTGTAGTATCTACCACACATTATATTATTATATAATATTTAATTATTAAATCATCCGACATGGTTATAGAATGATTATCCCCTTCCTTAACAAACTTCAATTCATGTAATGAATTAATTATAGAATAGATTTAAGTTGGAATGAATACAAAATGAAATGAAATGAAATGCAACAAGTGTACAAGTATATATCTATACGAGTATATACATATATGTATTACAACGGATTTTTACAAAGTGGGAACGCGACACAGCAATTATATATACATAAATATTAATATGAATAATTCGTTTTAATAATCGCAATGATGATATCGCAATCCAATTTTTCATTTAAACTATGTTACACTTGTATGCATACATATGAATTATGCCTCCCTCGGTGCAATCGGCAAACCAAATCTTTAAATTGTTGATTTTGAATATGCTGCATATGTTCTTGATAAATTGAGGTACATATATATGAAGCTTGATGTTCTTTATTGGAATTAATTTTAGATCCCCGGTTTCGGCACAAAAAAATATGTTTCTAATAGTTTTTAAACTAAGCCAAAAAAAAAGACTGAATAAACTTTGTTTTAACAATACACAAAAACTTCTTTATTTGGCTGCGGTCAAATAAAAAAGAGAACTTAACTCCCGCATACCGGGAGTTTTTACAGCTTCTTGCTCCGATTTACAACGGAAATTATTGGAAAATTCCCAGGAAAAGCTTGCCCTGGGTGTTTAAAGTAATTCACAATGATAATTTCGATAAACAATAATTTCAACAAACTTGAATCATAAACACTCGTATTTCACCAATTTTTCATTAGCCGTTTTGACAGTCTTAATAAATGGGTCGATTTGGTTTTCTTTCACATATACTGATTCAGTCCACCAATTTTTTACATTCACTTGATGCGACACGCAAGATTGAGCGTTTTGAGTATCTACACCAGTCTACGCCGATACGAAACTGTTTCGTAGTCAAACTTGCCACGAGTACTTATATGACGATCAACCTTTGAAGGTTGCACTACTTTTTGCATCTTTACCTAGGACAAGAAGTGAATTTTATATGATAATCAAAACAGATCGGGAGAACATGACTTCGGAAGGCAAGGGACTTGCCAATGCAGAACTTCGCCCCAAAAACATAATGCTGTGCGGTATAGTGGACGAGAGAAGAAGTTGGCCATTGTTCGTTTCTTAAAGGAGCTGAGCCAGTTTTTGGAATAGAACTTGCTGCTTTTCCTCATAGCTTTGCATATAAAAATTGGCAGTTTCGTGAGAGCGTTAATGAAAAAAGGATCAAAGGAAAGAACTGGTACAACTGTCCTTTTAAAATAAACGTTAGTTGCAACCGAAAACGCCGGTAAAAAAACACTGTTCACTTTAAGTTATAAGAATGACGATTGAGAGTTCTTTATTTTATTCGATCAATTTATACATGTAGGAATGCTGATTTGCCGATTTTACACAACAAAAAGAAAAGAGAACATAAACAAAACAAAAGAAGAAAAGAAAATGTAAACAACCACTCCGGATCGATGACCACCAGTTGCGCTCGATAATCGTTTGACCCATTAAATAATATTTACCCGATAACATTTCCGAACTCTAATTTCAGCACTATGAATCGTCACCCGCTCGTTTGTTGACCCAGATGGATAGGGTCTGTTTACTACTCACGGAGGGTAATGTTTGTATTCGTCATGAATGAATTTTGTGTTGACCTACTTTGGGAAAACATAAAAGCCGAGGCGATGCGGGCACTGTCTCTGTGATACCATGACTCCATTGGAACTAATAGTCGTTATAATCGGATTATTCGTCGGGTGGATGGTGTTGACTTTCGCCGTGAAACTGTGGACGTGGCATAAGATACTCAATTCTTTTGGACTATGGAATTGGCTCAACTAGTGAACCGATTGGGTTGACGATCGAGCGGCCGACGAATATAAAAGGGCAGTCAATTTTGGAAGAGGAGTCAGTTCCTCAGTGCGTTAGTTTGGTCTTCGGTGGTTCGGCGGTCCGAAATGGTTGTAAAGCTATACCTTATCATACACTTATTGTTTTAAACATTTAATAAAATTCAATTCATGAATATTATGTAAAAGCTTCAAGTTTAATAAAAAAAATTGTTTTTCCACTCGAATAAAAAATAGTTCTTCCCTACATACACAGACACACATGTGTCATATTTGTTTATGTTTAAAAGTTTGACAATTAAGGTTTTGCTTTTTCTTGACGTCTTGTAGTGATGGAAATCGTTATAATGTTGCGATCGTATGAGAGAACGTTGCAATCGCTACTCAGTATAACTGTTATACATGTCCATTGTTTTTATTCCAAAATGCCATCGTATAAAACAATTAAACCTATAAAGTTATATATTTTTTTTTTCATTTTAATTACGTTATTAAATTTAATTCAACATTTATTTCACAAATCAAATTGTTTAAGTCATAAGAGGATTGAATGCGTCCACACATTTGTCCGTCCATACATTGCACTTTAAGTTATTCGACAACCTTTTGTTTCTTTTTCCAACATCAAATCATTTGGCCTTTCGATACAGATACATAGTATGTATTTCATTAAATACTATTCATCCGCAAAATCCAATATATGTAATTCACGTGAAACGGATTCACTCATAGTCCGCATGGGTGAAGATTTCTTGAATCAACACACATACATCGATCTTCGAACGTGTGCAACAAAACCAACTCATCACAAATCATCTTTATCAAAGCCACTCGCCGAATGCTCAGCAGTTCTTCAAAAAAAAACCCCTGCACATTTCGCCGCACAGTCAGATAAGCGTGTGCAGCCAACAACAAGAAAAAAATTCGAAGAGTCTAGTCATATCAGCATACCCAACTTCAAGCTCAATCGTCCACTAGCTTTTTTGGTTTTTCATTCACATACCCTAAATCCAAGAAATCAGAAAATCCAATCAGTAGTGAACGAACATCTTCGACACAAACCATCTGCAACCCGTTGTGTGATAAACACCATAAGAGCGTACACTCTTGAACCTGCATGAACCCTATAAAAAGAAATCATGCCGATTATGGAAAACGGCGGATTGGCTGCGGAGGGAACATTTTCGCATACGTTTGTTTTCCTATTATTGAGAACGTAATCGCGGAAGTGACTGAATATCGGTAAAGTAGAGTACGAAAATGCTATTATGGAAAATGCAACTTATCCGCATTTAGATTATTGAAATATTTTATGATAAATAATATTATAAGCAAATCCATTTGAGAATAATGTAAAAGCATGGATAGATATTATAAATTTTAAATCAACTTTAAGTATCATGTTAATTTAATTTAAATTATTCAATTAAGTATACAATTACCAAAAAATATTTAATAAAAAAAATATGTGAGTATTATTTACTGAAATTATTAATTTATTAAATAAATATAATTTTTTATCAATGTTAAGATTAGCTACGACAATAAATAGCAAAAAATCATATCCCTGCTTTGTTGAGTTCATAGTGGGGAAGCGCTCACTGCTCTGATACTTCGATGGGACAGAGGCATGCGCGGTCCCACAAACGCAACATAATTAATTATTTTAGTTATGAAATTTGATTGACCAATTATTTATTTCCGCTGACCAATTATCAACGGACAATTTTCTATTGAATTCAGGTATTTTTTAATTTAATTTAATGATTATGGGAAGAATTTCTGGGTGACCTTGAAAACTTTAACCTCTAATCATTTTTTTTTTTCTATAGCTGACCAATTAATGTAACTAATTGACCTTTAATGACCATTTTCTGACCTTTAAAATGATGTAATTGGTCAGTCAAAATTATACGTCTGAGGTGCTATGATCGCGGAGCTGATATTCTGTGCTACTTATTTAATCAAAGTGTAAATGCTGTTTTCCACAATCTTTAAGGTGTGCGGAAGTTATACCTCTTTTCAAAAAAAAAAAAAATGAAATCACGGAGATATTACTAACTATCGTCCAATATCTCTACTTCCGACCTTTTTAAAACTGTTCGAGAAACTTTTATAATCACGTATGATTTCAATTTTTAGAGCATCAACATTTTTTCCCAAGCAATCAATTTGTGTGTTGTGATCAAAATTATATGAGGGATTCAATTATTCGAAACTTTCTATGGCGCTGTTTGTCGATATGTCTAAAGCTTTGGACTTAATAGATCACAGTTTGTTTTTAGATAAATTAAATGCATCAGGCTTTAGAGGAGTTGTACTAAAATAGAGTCATTCTTATGTCAAAGATAGGAAGCAAAGCGTAAAAATAAATTCAGCAATTCTTTTACTATTTAAAATGGTGTCCCTCAGGGTTCTGTCTTTGGTTCTCTGTTGTTTTTAGTTTTTATAAATTCACTCTTTCAATCAATCTGGCCAACGCACCGCATTTGCAGATGATATAGCTTTTATGTATCAAGAACTGAATTCTTTTAATTGTGTTACCAGTATAAATGAAGATGGTTATAAGTTAACCAGTAGTTTGCTTTGCAAAAGATAGTAGTCAGCGATAAAAACAAACTAATGTATTTTAAAATTATAAACAATGAACAATGATGATATTGATTAAACTAATACCTTTTAAATTGAAAGGCAATGATCATATTGATCTTAACATTGATCACTCACATGACTGCAGAAAGTTTAGTTGATCAGTTCATAGTTATGGTCTGGCAAACTATAATGAAGAAAACCAATGTTCAGATAAGTTTTTTAAAATTGAATCCGTTAGTGAATATAAGTATTTGGGTGTTATAATTGATTCTTGAATGGGAAAGCTCATATATGTATGCTAAGCTACAAAATTAAATATGATGCTGGTATTTTACAAGTTGGGGAGGGGCTTTTGAGAATTCTTTTAATGCCTTATTTAAAACTAAAAAATGTTTAATTAGAATAACTTGTATTAAAAATCGCTTAACTCATTGTTGGCCGTTATTCAAAGATGTACACATTCTTTTAGACATCTATACATCTTTAAAGTTTTTAGGGAATTTTTCACAAATTATTACTGCTTACGTGTCAATAATCAAACTTTGGTAAATGTTCTTGTCGTAAATAAAACCAAATTTGATCATTTTTTTACTGTTACTGCTCCTAGATGTTTTAATAAACTACCTATTGTGATAAAACAAACTAATAATTTTCATGTATTTCTGAAAAAAAGTAAAGGATTGGCTATTCAATATTGACTATGTAAACATTGAATCTATATATCGATATGTGCACTGCACTCTAACTACTTTTATTTTGTCAACTTATGCAGTCTAAACAGTTGTTCTGAATTTTAACTGTCTACCACACATTATATTATTATGTAATATTTAATTATTAAATCATCCGACATGGTTATAGAATGATTATCCCCTTCCTTAACAAACTTCAATTCATGTAATGAATTAATTATAGAATAGATTTAAGTTGGAATGAATACAAAATGAAATGAAATGAAATGCAACAAGTGTACAAGTATATATCTATACGAGTATATACATATATGTATTACAACGGATTTTTACAAAGTGGGAACGCGACACAGCAATTATATATACATAAATATTAATATGAATAATTCGTTTTAATAATCGCAATGATGATATCGCAATCCAATTTTTCATTTAAACTATGTTACACTTGTATGCATACATATGAATTATGCCTCCCTCGGTGCAATCGGCAAACCAAATCTTTAAATTGTTGATTTTGAATATGCTGCATATGTTCTTGATAAATTGAGGTACATATATATGAAGCTTGATGTTCTTTATTGGAATTAATTTTAGATCCCCGGTTTCGGCACAAAAAAATATGTTTCTAATAGTTTTTAAACTAAGCCAAAAAAAAAGACTGAATAAACTTTGTTTTAACAATACACAAAAACTTCTTTATTTGGCTGCGGTCAAATAAAAAAGAGAACTTAACTCCCGCATACCGGGAGTTTTTACAGCTTCTTGCTCCGATTTACAACGGAAATTATTGGAAAATTCCCAGGAAAAGCTTGCCCTGGGTGTTTAAAGTAATTCACAATGATAATTTCGATAAACAATAATTTCAACAAACTTGAATCATAAACACTCGTATTTCACCAATTTTTCATTAGCCGTTTTGACAGTCTTAATAAATGGGTCGATTTGGTTTTCTTTCACATATACTGATTCAGTCCACCAATTTTTTACATTCACTTGATGCGACACGCAAGATTGAGCGTTTTGAGTATCTACACCAGTCTACGCCGATACGAAACTGTTTCGTAGTCAAACTTGCCACGAGTACTTATATGACGATCAACCTTTGAAGGTTGCACTACTTTTTGCATCTTTACCTAGGACAAGAAGTGAATTTTATATGATAATCAAAACAGATCGGGAGAACATGACTTCGGAAGGCAAGGGACTTGCCAATGCAGAACTTCGCCCCAAAAACATAATGCTGTGCGGTATAGTGGACGAGAGAAGAAGTTGGCCATTGTTCGTTTCTTAAAGGAGCTGAGCCAGTTTTTGGAATAGAACTTGCTGCTTTTCCTCATAGCTTTGCATATAAAAATTGGCAGTTTCGTGAGAGCGTTAATGAAAAAAGGATCAAAGGAAAGAACTGGTACAACTGTCCTTTTAAAATAAACGTTAGTTGCAACCGAAAACGCCGGTAAAAAAACACTGTTCACTTTAAGTTATAAGAATGACGATTGAGAGTTCTTTATTTTATTCGATCAATTTATACATGTAGGAATGCTGATTTGCCGATTTTACACAACAAAAAGAAAAGAGAACATAAACAAAACAAAAGAAGAAAAGAAAATGTAAACAACCACTCCGGATCGATGACCACCAGTTGCGCTCGATAATCGTTTGACCCATTAAATAATATTTACCCGATAACATTTCCGAACTCTAATTTCAGCACTATGAATCGTCACCCGCTCGTTTGTTGACCCAGATGGATAGGGTCTGTTTACTACTCACGGAGGGTAATGTTTGTATTCGTCATGAATGAATTTTGTGTTGACCTACTTTGGGAAAACATAAAAGCCGAGGCGATGCGGGCACTGTCTCTGTGATACCATGACTCCATTGGAACTAATAGTCGTTATAATCGGATTATTCGTCGGGTGGATGGTGTTGACTTTCGCCGTGAAACTGTGGACGTGGCATAAGATACTCAATTCTTTTGGACTATGGAATTGGCTCAACTAGTGAACCGATTGGGTTGACGATCGAGCGGCCGACGAATATAAAAGGGCAGTCAATTTTGGAAGAGGAGTCAGTTCCTCAGTGCGTTAGTTTGGTCTTCGGTGGTTCGGCGGTCCGAAATGGTTGTAAAGCTATACCTTATCATACACTTATTGTTTTAAACATTTAATAAAATTCAATTCATGAATATTATGTAAAAGCTTCAAGTTTAATAAAAAAAATTGTTTTTCCACTCGAATAAAAAATAGTTCTTCCCTACATACACAGACACACATGTGTCATATTTGTTTATGTTTAAAAGTTTGACAATTAAGGTTTTGCTTTTTCTTGACGTCTTGTAGTGATGGAAATCGTTATAATGTTGCGATCGTATGAGAGAACGTTGCAATCGCTACTCAGTATAACTGTTATACATGTCCATTGTTTTTATTCCAAAATGCCATCGTATAAAACAATTAAACCTATAAAGTTATATATATTTTTTTTCATTTTAATTACGTTATTAAATTTAATTCAACATTTATTTCACAAATCAAATTGTTTAAGTCATAAGAGGATTGAATGCGTCCACACATTTGTCCGTCCATACATTGCACTTTAAGTTATTCGACAACCTTTTGTTTCTTTTTCCAACATCAAATCATTTGGCCTTTCGATACAGATACATAGTATGTATTTCATTAAATACTATTCATCCGCAAAATCCAATATATGTAATTCACGTGAAACGGATTCACTCATAGTCCGCATGGGTGAAGATTTCTTGAATCAACACACATACATCGATCTTCGAACGTGTGCAACAAAACCAACTCATCACAAATCATCTTTATCAAAGCCACTCGCCGAATGCTCAGCAGTTCTTCAAAAAAAAACCCCTGCACATTTCGCCGCACAGTCAGATAAGCGTGTGCAGCCAACAACAAGAAAAAAATTCGAAGAGTCTAGTCATATCAGCATACCCAACTTCAAGCTCAATCGTCCACTAGCTTTCTTGGTTTTTCATTCACATACCCTAGATCCAAGAAATCAGAAAATCCAATCAGTAGTGAACGAACATCTTCGACACAAACCATCTGCAACCCGTTGTGTGATAAACACCATAAGAGCGTACACTCTTGAACCTGCATGAACCCTATAAAAAGAAATCATGCCGATTATGGAAAATGGCGGATTGGCTGCGGAGGGAACATTTTCGCATACGTTTGTTTTCCTATTATTGAGAACGTAATCGCGGAAGTGACTGAATATCGGTAAAGTAGAGTACGAAAATGCTATTATGGAAAATGCAACTTATCCGCACTGCATACATTTTGTGACGTGTTCAATCCGAATCAAATTAGTTGCGGATTTCGAGGAAGAAGGATGAGTCGATGCAACAGAAAGTAAGTTTTAGATTTTAAATGAATAAAAAAATATACTTTTATTTTTAGAAAACAAACAACAAGGTTGCAGTCCCAGACAATGTGTAGTGCTGTGAAAAAAAATTCGGACATTGCCAAAAATTTCATAAATAAAGGCCCCGAATTTATTCAAATATTTTGGGAAGATTTAAGAGCACAGCTTAATAGTTTAGGGCCTCCGATTAAGGAAAAAGCCGAGTGGAAAAAGGTACTTACATTCATTGAATTAAAAAAAAATCTTAAAAAAGCAGTATGTATTCAAATTATTTTAATTTCGGTTTGGTCAGATCATAAATCAGCTTTGCGAAAAAAAAAACTGGGTCACAATAATAGAGAGCGAAGAGCTACAGGTGGCGGGAAAGACAAGGAAAATGTCTTTAATATAATTGAGCTCGTTTGCCTTAAAGAATGCGCTGTATGAATTCCCAAGACAAAAAGTTATGGATCTAAATTGAATAGAAATCTGTCAAGTTGTTCTACGGCTTTATAGATGTAGATTTGCCCTCTTATAATGACGGTGGAAAATACCTTTTTTATTTTACGTGTAACAAGAGTATTTCATTAATCATTTCAGAAAATGAACAACATTTCCTAAATGTTTTGAAAGATGAAAAATATAATTCACGCCATCAAACGCAACGGAAAAGCTCCAACAAGTACTTCAAAGATAAATACATGTATAATAGCAGCTGTGTAATCAAGGCTCTTAAGTTTTGGAGTGAGTTGGCAAACAGTCGAAGGGAAGGAATGGGAGTTTACGAAAAATTTACCGATCCTGGATCGGTTTTTAAAACATCAGAAACAAGGGAATTTAGTCCAGGACTGTTGGAAGGGAATGAAAGGCATAATCACTAAGTAAAGCAAAATGCAGCAGAGAAACTGCTATATAAAAAACAAGTATACACCAACAATACTTGGCGCTGAAAATACCAGTAAGAAAGTAAGGAAATAAAGTGCAGTGACAAATTTGCCTGAAGGCTTTTTTTCAATTTATTTAAGTTTTACACATTTGTTGCCACGGAGGCTTATTTATTTTGTTATCTCTTACACATATATGTATTATTTAAATAAAACATTATTCAAGCAATAAGTTTTTTCTTATTCATAAAAAAAATTGCAACATTTCTTCTCGAATTGACTAGCTTCTGACAAATAGAACTGCTGAGATTCCGAAAAAAAATCTTTTCAAATTCGTTTATTTCTGGTATTTGTAAATATTCATTGTTCACATGAATACGTATGTTATGAAGAGCAGCGCTAACATTAATAATCTATGTAGGGGCAGTAAAACAATTTCCACAATTTCACACGTCTTGGCACTTTATTCTCGAGAGAGTGATCACTGCCACAGTCTCAAACCAGAATCACATATATCCAAGGGAAAGGAGAAAAAACCAAGCAGGAAAACAAGGAAGCGGAAGCCAGGAAGGGAAACCTAGGAAGCGTGTCAACAGAAATGGTGTGCAGGGTAGCCAACGGCGGTGTCGTCGCAAAAACCAGTGATGGTAGTTCCAATCCTATACATCCTGCCCGGTTCGAAATCCTCGGCCAGAGTTGTAAAAAGTACAGTATTTTTAGTACTGCAGTTAATTGAATAAAACGACTAATTTTCTTTAGTCATTTAACTTACAAAAGTACTTAGTTGCAAAAGAGGTAGTCAGCAGTTAGTACTAATTTTTTGACTTATCAGTGACTGAAAGCAGTTAATCAACTAAAAGTCAGTTAACTACAGTACTTTTAACTTGTCCCAGTACTTTAAGTCAAGTCTTTTGTACTATAGTCAAGTCAGTCTTTTAACTATAGTCAATTATCTGGAAATCAGTTTTACTAAACCAACTCTGAAACGCATGACTTATTCGTTTTTGGATTGTTCAATGTTTTATATGATATGAGGTGCGGGGATTTCGATGCGAGGACTCGACAAGTTCCAAATTGGCGTTGAGAGTGCTACACTGCTGAACATTTAAGATGATAAAAAGCAGCATAAGAATCTAGGCACAGAGAAGGCACATACAGCTGAGGTATAAAGGATAACACTACCCAATGTAATGAAAAAGGAACGTTGATTACGCGGCACAAATATTACTACTCTTGCTTATATGACCCTATAGCAAATCCCATTAACTTTTATTTTGAGAAGAATTAATCAAGAATATCTACAATTTTCGAAAAAAAATTATTTTCTTCACATAGTTTAGTTTGTTGCCGGTAAAAATAATAGCACCAACAGAAATATGGAGTCAAAATAAAAACTCGAAATAATTTTGATTGCAAAAATTGTTTCATTATACATAATTAATATTTTGTTGCATGACCTTTCCTGGAAATGACTGCCATTCAACGTCGAGTCGTTGAATCAATCAATGATTGGCATTTCTTTCTAGGTGTGGGTTTGGGATCACGTCCCAAAGTTCGCTGATGTTTCTTGGCTGGTCCTCGGAAACGCTTTTTTTTTTACCTCGGCTCATAAACTTCCGACAGGATTAAAGTCTGGAAATTGAGGTGACCATTCCATGATATTGACATTGTTTTCTTAAAATTATTACTTTGCCTTCCTGCTGTTGTGTTTAGGGCCGTTGTAACTTCTGAAATTGATTTTTGATAGAATTTCTCCTTTCCGGAGTATAGTGCTTACCACGATCCATGACTACAAAAAAAAACATTGCCATTTTTTTTTTCAAGAAGAAAGTAAATATATTTACCTCAAAAAAAAACTTTTTGCTCAATAATTTGTAAAAGAAATATTTTTTTTGCGGCTGCCCCTGCTGGTGCTATTATGTATCTGAACTGCAGAAAAATTAGCTTATGACTAAAAACTTGTAAACAACAAAATCGACCGTTATAATTGCAAGAGTTCACTTTAGGTAACTGTTTAGAACAGTAAAGTTCGAAAAAACAAAAAAAAAATATAGAAGAAAATTGTTAAAGATTGTGGTAATACAATCGAGGTGCTATTGTTTTACCGCAACTGTATATGTATATAACACCTCACACATTGAACAATCCAAAAACGAATAAATTATGCGTTTAGTAAAACTGACTTCCAGTTAATTGAGTATAGTTAAAAGACTTGCTGACTAACTTACAAACCTATTCCAGTACAAAAGACTTTCAGTTGACTTAAAGTACTGGGACAAGTTAAAAGTACTGTTAGTTAGTTAGTTAACTCTGGGAAAACTTTGAGCTACTGAGGCGACCCACATAATGTGGTAGGGGTCATCGCACCATTTTTGTCTATTTTAAGGTAGTCCTAAGCAAAGGTGATAATAAAAATGTAATACAAATTTAAAAAAATGGGTCATGGAACTCCCGCCGACCAAGAGCAATCAAATTCCCAAGTCAAGGTAGTTGGAATACGTGCCGATGACTGAAAAGTGCAGGGAATAGAAAAATGTTCATCGCGAACGTACGGTCCCTATGCGATACCGGGCGCCTTCGCACAGTATCCAGCCTTACACCTACATGGGAGCTTTGTAGGTCGACCACAACTTCTCGCCATACTCGTGTGATCTAAATGAACAAATTAAATAACAGAAACGAAAAAAAACAACAACAAAAAGAACACCGAACTGATGACAGATTCGGAGGAAGAATATCTCCTCTGCTCAAAAGTACAAGAAATGGAGACAAAGTCAACAGAGCCATCTCCATGCACTACAACTGCACTCCCGCTCAATAAAACGGGCAGCCAAAGCGCTCAGGCATCTACTGATCCGAGGCGACTCTTGCAGATAGTGACGCAACCAAACCCCGGCAGAAGCGTGAATACTTCACCGGAGCCCAAAAGCGACGAATCGTCGCTCTCATCCGGGATCGAATAGAGTCCGAAGAAGCAAGGCGAAGGGAAAGAGCTAAATAAGCTCTCATTAAGGAAAAGGAGGCGAACAAAAACGCGGCTACGATCAACAACAAACGTAGCAGATAGAATGATAACTCTTCCGCAGAGAATACGGAAAAAAACATTGATCACACGCAGAAACACCTAAGAGCTCACGTGTTAAAAAGCGAACTGATCGCCCCGGATCAAGTAGGGGAAGATCAGCACCCAAAAAATCCACTCCTGGAAATACACAAGAGCGATAGGGATACTATTGGTCATTGTAAAGTCGCAATGCAGCCTCAGAAAACTCTTACCGATTGGAAATAAAATTGGTAAGAAGGAGCCTACTAGAGGAAATGGACAAAACGGACAAAAATATTCTGCCCTTAGGTTCATAGCCACCTCTGCAAGAGATGGATGGCTATCAATTACTTATCATGACACAGACACCAAAAACTGGCTCATGTCAACGATAAGTAAGATACAGCAATGGAAAAACTCAAATTTACGTATAACTCAGGGCAATGATATTCCCAAGCTATAAACCTGTGTCACATTCGACTTGAGTAAAGACACCTTCCTTATGCGAATCACCAAACAAAATGCTGGTGTTAGCACTTAAAGTTGGAGAGTCCTCAGGATCACAAAGCGGCGGGGACCAAGTCACCTTTGCCATAAATGAGGCATCTAAGATCGTCATCCTAAGGCACAAATGCAAACTATTCCTCAACTTCTCTCAGATTCAGATTAGAATCAAGGGAATTTCAAGGAGAGCGAGTTCAACCGTGGATACTAAAACCAGAGACAGGGCGCAAGCCCATCCTGAGAGCGGTACCCCAATCGGTCACACCGTCCCCAAAAAGAAAATTGAGGCAGACGCCCGGTCAGATTGCTTCTGAAGCTTGTAGGTCCACCATGGAGGCAACCAAGAAACCCCAAAAGGCAAAGCTATCTGATGACATGTCTCAGACAACAAGTACCCTTCAGATACAATAATGATGGGACGTAGATATAGCCTTTATCCAGGAGCCATACGTAATAAAGGACCAGATTAAAGGCATATCAAGAGCTGCTCTACGACTTCACTAACGAAGGAAGACCTAGAGCCTGCATAATGAGCATAATGATGAATAAATCCATTAAAGCCATTCCTATTCCAGAATACACCAACAAAGACATGGCAGCTGTCATTATACAGCTACCCACTGAGGAATCTGCTCAACCTACCTTGCGGGCGATTCCACTTCTCACCACTGCAGGGACTCCTCGACTACTGTGGAAGAAGACGTCAACAAATCATCATATGCAGTGACGCCAATGATGACCACACAGCATGGGGAAGTGCGGACATAAACAGAAGAGGTGAGTATCTTTTAAAATTCATTTTTAAAAACAATCTAGAAATTCTAAGTCATGGAAATAGCCCTATCTTTATGAACAGAATCAGGGAAGAAGTCTCAACTACCCGATTCATAGGCAATTCCATTCAGAACTGGCATGTCTCTTTTGACATCCACACAAAAGCCAAAATACTTAAAAGATACAGACAACCGAAAGCGATAGACTGGGACATTTATAGCCTAGAACTCGAGCAGTCGATCAGAAACTTTCCAAATAGCATGAGAGACATAGACAGTCTAGAACTTAGCTGTGACAGCCCCAATGCTACAACCATATCTGCCTACCACAACGCTTGCCCAGAAAAGGTTGAGGTAGGCAACCGCACCACTCCATGGTGGAATAATAAACTCTCCAAGCTAAGAGCATTGACCAGAAAACTGTTCAATAAAGCCAAGCTCAATGGAGACTGAACATCATACCGCGCCTCACCTACCAACTACGACCAAGAGATTAGAAGAGCTAAAAAAAATTCACGGAAAAAGTTCTGCAGCAGTTTCACAGACATGCAAAGCAGTGCTCGCATCCACAGAGTACTCGCCAAAACACACACTAATCAAATTGGTCTGTTGAAGAAAGCAGATGGCACATATGCGGAAAACGGTCCAGAAACACTACAAATACTAGCAAATACACACTTCCCTGACTCCAACTTCATTCCCTCCACTCTTTCCAGTATACCTCCACAGATCAGGGCAACCAGACCCAACAGAGAGGACTGGAAGAGATCAAGGCAATCTTTCATGAAGGAAGTGTAAAATGGGCCATAAACTCCTATGACCCATTTAAATCTCCTAAAGAAGACGATATCTTCCCAGATCTCCTTCAGAAATGAAGTGCACAAAATCAACCCCACGCTAATTAATATCTTCAGGACCAGCTATGCATGGGGGTATATTCCGACAAGCTGGAACGAGGTAAAGGTAAACTTTATCACAAAAGCACTCCGCAGACCTACGGACCTGCCAAAATCATACCGACCAATAAACATTTTTTCTAAGAACAATGAAAAAAATATGGAAAATGAAAATAATGGACAGACATAAAACAGACATTCCTCTCAAAAGATCACCGCTCCACTATAACCAATATGCCTATCAGCCTGGGAAATCAACCACGCATGCTTTTCAGGAATTAACAGCTCGGATCAATAAATCCCTAAGCGACAAAGAAATTGCGATAGGTTGCTTTCTTGATACTGACGATGCTTTCGATAATACCGATCACGCCCAAATACAACGCTGCATCCTCAGCACAGGGGTAGATAATACCACATGCAGATGGATTCATCTAGGCAATGATAAAATCAGTATAAAAACCACGAAAGACTGCCTCCAAGACGGGGTTCTCTCACCCCTCCTATGGTCCATCATGGTCAATGAGCTGATTAGCATACTCAGCAACTGACTTCTATGTCCAAGGATATGCGGATGACAATGTGATCCTAATTAGAGGAAAATTCGAAGACACAATCTCGGAACTCCTCCAAAGCGCGCTAAGACCTTGTTGCGAACTGGTGTAGGCGTACGGGTGGTAGGTAGCAGACAAGCCAAGATGTTCCTACCAACCACTTCCCTTAAAAGAACGAAACAACTACCCTATCTGGATCTCATGCTAATAGACTCTCGACTGAGACTGGCAGACACGAACGAATGGTCTATTAACTGTCTACGGACCATTGTATACGACAGTGACCATTGCGGACTACGTGCCGTGATCACAGTACCTGACGAGTTCGTGGAGATGGCAGAGTATTTCCAAGCGCACCCCTACGATTACAGTAGGACGCGTTGGCCACGCTTTGCCAATTCCCTGACGAGAGCGCTCACTTCGAGCGCCTCCTTCCTACCGTCTAATAGGAACCTATCAAACTACGAGATTGACAGGTACCTCAAACAAATGGACGATATAATTAAGCAGACCATGGACAGTACAATACCACGTCAACGACATAACGATACTACAAACGTGTACCGAAACGCGACAGTCGACGCACTGCACAGACAAAAAAGTAGACTCTTGACAAGACTCAAACTCTTGTACAGGCTGTTTACCGACAGACAAAACTCGGAGGTCAGGACACAGAAGTCACTGATTAAAAATATCCAACAGTTAATCAAGGAAAATTACAGAATATCTGTAAGTTTGCATGAACAGTTAGAATCGATCCAGAGGGCGCCATCATGGATGACGACTTCTTCGTGATCGAGGATCCTCAGGAGAAGGTGGCGGCAGTGGGAGTTGTTTTCCAGGAAGTGTATAAGGTGAATGATACCATTCGCCCAAACCACGAATTGGAAAACAGAGTTCTACTTCATCACTTTTCCCTTAGAAATGATATCGATCATTGGCGATCCGAGAATCTTGGTTTTACCAGGTTCGATGACGATTTCATGGCAAATAATGCCGTCACCAATGAAGGGGCTAATACCCTGTTCATTTCGACGGAAGATCTCCAGATGATCTTTCGGTCAGTGAAAAGGAAAAAATCCGCGGGTATCGAGGGTATATCCAATGTTGTGCTTAGGCACCTTCCGCCAGTGGCTGTAGAGAGGTACCCCATCCTGTTCAACAATGCACTGAATAATGCATATTATCCAGTGCACTGGAAGACAGCGGTGGTGCAACCAATCCCCAAGAGGGGTAAGGACACCTCTAACCCGGCAAATCTCCGGTCGATAGGTCTGCTTCCGAGTGTCAGCAAGGTCTTCGAGAAGGTGGTCCATAGAGCCCTGTCTAAATGGGCTGAGGGCAATAAAATCATCCCGTATAACCAATTCGGTTTCAGAGCGGGGCATGACACAATTCATGCCGCGTCGAAACTCGTGTCGGATATCCAATGGAATAAATGCAAGAACCAATGCACGGGTGCCTGTCTGATTGACTTGGAAAAAGCCTTCGACACCGTATGGCTAAAAGGTCTTTATTACAAGCTCAATCAGCTGAGCACAAGTAAACCACTGCTATATATGATTTTTGACATGTTAACAGGTAGAAAGTTCGTAGTGAAAATTGCCAACGTGACCTCTACCCAAACATTTGATATCAACAACGGACTGCAACATCGGACGGTGAACTCGCCGATCCTTTTCAGCATTTACTTCAGTGATTTGATAGCTTCTCTTCACCATTCAATAGCGTATGCGGACGATCTAATCGCGTACAGATCAGGTCATTGTCACCCTCTTGCAGCGTGACTTCGAAAAAATTCAGCAGTATTGTGATGACTGGGAGTTGAAGATCAACTGCCAGAAATCAGAAACTACTTTGTTCAGAACGCCTTTGTCTAGGGCCTTTCGAGACACTAGAAAAAATTGGCGGGGGTTCTCAATTCTTGGACAGGACGGGCGCCCACTGGCGAAACAAAGTGTAGTCAGATACCTTGGGATCTGGCTAGACCAGTATCTATATTTTTTTTGACAAACATGTAGATGCTGCTCTGGCAAGGGCCCGGGGCGCTTTCGCTCTGACAAGATAGCTGTTTCATTGCAGCCAACTTGATCCCAGGGTGAAGGTAATTTGCTACATGGCCCTAATCAGGCCCATGATTGCCTATGGATGCCCCGTCTGGTTCAATGTGAGAGCCAACTTAATGGAAAGGATTCGGGTGTTTGAGCGACAATGTCTTAGGACTTGTGTCGGGTTACATAGGACACCCGAATCTGATTACACGAAATTTTACCCGAACGAGGTCCAGGATTGTACGGGTGGATAACTTCCTGATCAAACTGATTCGAGGCCACGTTGCGAAAGCAATGACTTCGGTCAATAGCCTAAACTCTGGGGCTTACTATCCCAATGATTTATATCACGAGAGAGTGCGCCTTAACGACTTTGTCCCGCCAGAAGCATTCCTCTATTTAGATAGATGTGGGCTGATCCAGGATAGATTGGCGGTGCCGCTAATCTTCCACGTGGAGCGCAATTCCGTGGAACGGCGATTCCTCTACGGACCCGATGTCGCGCTCAATGAGCCCGAGCGCCTCAGGTTCTGTAGATTGGTCTCACGCCGGGATCGAAGAGACGTAGTCCGCCAGCATCAACGCTTTTGGTGGCTGGAGGGAGCTGCGTCAGTGGACATTTCAATAGCTTCAGCCTCTTCAAGGCAGGGCTTGCCTAACACGAATGGCAGGCTTACATAGGGTAGGGTATGGTAGAGTAGGTTAGGGTAGGATAGAACAAAAAAAAATATTAAAAACCAAAAAAATTATAAATATATTAAAACCAAAAAAAAAGGATATATATATATATAATATATATAAAATATATATTTATATATATATATATTATATTATATATATATATATAAAATATATATTTATATATATATATATTAGCTAAGTTAGAATAAGATATGTTTAGTTAGGTTTAGGTAGGTTTAAGGATTATATAAAAGAAGTTTTTTGAAAAAAAGAGAGAAAAAGGAGAAAAGAACGAAACAACTCCTCAAACTCTCTATCAGTCAGATTCGTATAATCACAGGATTTCTCACTGGACACTGCCCTATCAACAAACATCTTAAAACCATGGGCATCGCACAATATGATATCCTGCAGAATGTGTAACGAAGAGCAGAGCACGTACTGTGCCACTGTAATTGGCTCACACGACACAAACACCTAGGCAGGCATTATCTTGAAGCAGAAGAAATCGCTGCTACGAGTATTTCACTCAAAAGCATTTTAAGTTTTATTATGAACTCAGGTTATTTGAGTGAACTTTGAATGGGGGACATTGGCCCATCAGAGATCGCAGTGATTAGGCGACATTGTCCCTTCCCCCACATTAATCTAAATCTAAATCTAGTTAGTTAACTGACTTTTAGTTAATTAATTTCCTTTAGTCACTGGTAAGTCAAAAAATTAGTACTAACTGCTGACTACCTTTTTTGCAGTTACATACCTTTCGCAGTGTATTAACTTACATTCGAAAGAAAAGTTAAGTAACTGTTACTGGGTTGACTGCATTACTAAGTGACTGCATTCTTTTACAGCTCTGGGTACATAGTCCAGCTGCGGTCCTCAGGGTAACATTACGCTAATCCGTCGCTGCCCAGGTGAATCTCAATGACACAACCCAATCGCCAATGGGTGGGTGGTAAATTCTCATGTCGTACGACAACGATATCCCCCAACTGGATGTTGTGTTGCTTGCGCTGCCACTTACTCCGAGTCTGAAACGTGACCAAATATTCCTCGCTCCAAAGTCGCCAAAATTGCTGATGTTGCCGCCTCAACCACTGCCAGCGTTTAGTGTGACTGGCCCGGGTATCGTCGACTCTTGGCTCCGGCATAGCGATTAGCGGGGCTCCGATAAGGAAATCACCGGGCGTTAATGCTAATTTGTCATCAGGATCGTCATGAAGTGGTGTGAGTGGACGAGAATTGAGACAGGCCTCGATACGCGCTGCTAAGGTCTGGAGCTGATTATGCCACAGGGCCTGGGTTCCCACCAACCGGACCAAATGACGCTTGGCCGATTTCACCGCTGCCTCCCAGAGGCCACCTTGATGCGGGGCACTAGGAGTGATGAAGTGCTATCTCATTCCCGCGTTAGCCAGTGCCTGCTGATTGTATTCGCAATGCCATGCCTTCAATTCTTCTTGAAGCAACCTGTTGGCTTCCACGAACGACGTCCCGTTGTCACTGTACAAATCGGGGCACTGTCCCCGCCTACTAACGAACCTCGTGAACGCATCCAGGAAAGCTTGCCCTGACAAATCCTCAACCACCTCAAGGTGTACCGCCTTACCCCTTTGCAGACAAAGATCGCCAGGTACGTCTTGACCGTCGTCCGAGACCGCTTAGTACCAACGCGGAGGATGAACGGTCCACAGTAGTCTACGCCTGATGCCAAAAAGGGTCGAGCTGAATTGACCCTTTGCCTCGGCATGCAGGCCATCTGTTGAACCAATGTTTGTTTGTGATGTCGTCGACAGACAACGCAACTGTGGATGAAGCTCCGTACGGCTTGTCGAGCGTGCAGAATCCAAAATCGTTGGCGAAGAGTGTGGAGCACGAGCTGAGTGCCACCGTGCAGCGTGCTGTTGTGTGCTTGATCGATGAGTAACCATACCAAAGCGCCGTGTTTGGGCAAAATAGCAGGAAACCGCTGATCGTGGGGAATCGATGCCTTGCTAATACGTCCTCCAACCCACAAGCTACCCTCTTTGTCCAGGAAGGGATTCATTGAAGTCAATAGACTGGAACTGAATACGCTGGACCCACTCCGCAAATCGCCGAGATCGGCCATAAAAGCCGTGCCTTGTTCAAATCGGATAAGCGCCATTAAAGCAGCGTCGAGCTCGTTAGCTGTCACCAGGGGGTTCCGAAGATGTTTTTGTTTAGGGCACCAGCGTCGTATATACGCCACTGTACGTGGAAGGTGCTGCAAAGAGCTGAATCGCTCGGTTAGTGGTATGTGCTGGCCGTCCACCCGTCGATTTGTAACCCTATCTGCACGTTGAACCAAGTGTTGACCAAGTGGTTCGCCTGCCGATGAGGGAAAAGCGCCTGTGACCAACCAATCGGGACCCTGCCACCAAAGGGAGTGTTGCAAGAGCTCCTCCACTCCTATACCACGGCTTGCGCAATCCGCCGGATTTTGCGGGGATCGGACATGATTCCACCGATCTGGCGCCATGAGCGTACGGTTTCAGTGTTGTAGGCGATTTGTGTAACCAGCACAGAATAATTCTGGAATCCGACAATACGGGGTGTCCATGAGACCCAATGCACGACGGACACCATCCAGTGTAGACGCCAGTAGATGCGCTGCGCAAAGATCGAGTCGGGGAATTGTGGCATCTTTCAGTGGAGCTACCTTGGTGCGAGCAGTCAATAAGGTGACCATGACCCGTCCACTTCCTTCTACCGTCCTGATGTATAGAACAGCCGCGTAGGCGCGGGAACTTGCATCACAGAACCCATGCTGGGTGGTTCTCGCCTCTCGATGCATACCCAACCACCTGGGCATTCGAACGTCTTTAAGTGCATTGAGACCGCTGCGAAACTTGGTCCAGGATTCAACCAGCCCTTCTGGAATAGGAGCATCCCACGGGATGCCAGAGGTCCACAGCTTTTGTCTGAAGATCTTGCCGGTGATAACTACCGGTGCCAAAAGTCCGGTCGGGTCGAAAAGTTGCGTCACCTCCCGGAGCACCCGTCTCTTCGTTGGTGCTTTGTTATGCTGTCCTAGTTCGACCTTGTAGAATAGCTCATCACTCATCGGGTCCCAACGCAATCCAAGTACCGTTACGGTCGAGGAATCGATGATAAGCTCTGCAGAAGAGGAAAGATCACCAGTAAGCCGATTATAGGTAATTACCTGAGCTCGGTTGGAATTCCACTTGCGCAGGTTGAAGCAGCCCTTCGAGAGTATTCCACATAAAACGAAGAGAGTATAGTATCTCGAGCCTCCAAACCCTGCCCTCGATCAGCCAAACAGTTGTAATGGACGTAAGCGTACAGCTGCAGAGCGCGTATCGCATTGTATGGGCTCGATGCCATGCCATAAGTGACGGTCGTCAAGCGGAAGACCGTAAGGTCCTGCGTAAGGGATTCTCGCCACAGGATTCGCTGGAAGTCCCTATGTTCCGGAGTCACCAGCACCTGCCGAAACATCTTCTCCATACCCCTCGAAACTTGCCATTCACCGCATGATGTGGAATATAATAACAATTTCTATAATCGCCAAGTTGATCAACCCGTTCCATGTGATTGAGCGCGCGATATTCTCGCATGGAGCAGATATACTTCTCTCGCAATTCCGCGTCGCTGGCCAAGCGCCGCTCTAGACCATGGAACTGCTTCAAGGCATTCGTGTATGAGTCTCCAAGGTCCGGAGCATCTTGACAGAACGGAAGGTGCACTACATACCGACCATCTGCATTTCGAAAATGCGGTCGCATTCATCTGGCCCCACGTTGCGCTCTGGTATCTCTTCGAGCTTCCAAAAATTGCGCACCAGATTCTCCAAGCGTATATCGTCGTCATTTACCTGAGCGCAAAATGCATGTGGTGGATGCATTGGGCCCGTAGTTGGAGAAGCTGGAGAAGCTAGGCGAGTGCGTTGAGCACAGGGTTCGCCATTCTTCCCAGTAATGAGTCCACCCTCGACTATTTGGCCCCAGACATCAGAACCAATCAAAACGTCGATAACTCCGGGTGTAGCAAAGGAGGGATCAGCCAATTGAAGTCCTGGCAAATGGCTCCACGATCTCCCATCAACGTGCACCGCACCCTTATCGCACCCTTATCGAGGCGATTGATGGAAAAACCAACGCGCCGATTTCCATTTCAAAGCCCGGAACCGTCGACTGGATCGTAAATACAACACTACCCTTTGTTCGAGTGTGAGCGAGAGCACCAATACCCTCCACTGCCACGTCATATTTAGATCTGCGAAGCTTTATTTGATTAGCCAAACGATCGGTAACAAAACTTACCTGCGATCTAGGATCGCAGAGGATACGAGCCAAGCGCTTTTCCAGATGCCCACAGGCGAATGCTCGCGCTGTCGCCAATAATACCGTATGGTCGGCTAGTCATGCAGACTGCGCCGTGGTGGTTGCAACCGTTGGCTGGGAACCTGATGAAGTTGTCGCACCCGAGGCGGAAGAGTCCCTGCAGAACATGGTGTGATGCTTCCTCTGGAAATCTCGGCATCCAGCGGAAGGGCACTGTCGAGAAATATGCCCACATAGCCCACAATCCTTCAGAACTACAAAGCGTTGTCCGGGCGACTTAGCCAGCAGCGTCCTTATTCGGTGTCCTTATTAGCTCGGTAGCAAGACTTTGGGCACGCTTCTCCAAAAATTCCAATAACCTCGACAAGCTCGGTATCTCAGTCGAAGAACCATCCATGCACCACTCCCGCTGCGTACACATGGAGAGTTTAGCCACAACTATTTTTACCACCAGAGCATCTCATTGGTCCACTGGCAACTTCATGACCCGCAACGCTCGCAATGATTCCTGCACCGTGTCGACGATCATTAATAAAGCCTCGTTGGCAGCCTTCAAGTTGAGGAGGCGCGATATATGAATTTCTGCCTCTCCTCGTAACCACCGGAGTACATCCCCCCAATGAGAGGGACCTTCATTGGATCAATAGCCTGTCGGAGCTTGCCCAGTTTATACGCTTCGGGCAACTCTGTTTTATGCACCAGCATCTCAAAGGTGTCCGTGAAGGCCAACCAGTTATGCAGTGCGCCATCGAACGGTGGGATCGTTACTGGATCCAAACGCATATCCAACTTGGTTGCCAACACATTAAGCTTTTCACTGCGAGAGTCTTCGGAACAATCAGCCGGTGGGCAAGCAACCGTAGGGGGCATAATCGCCGCTCGTCTTTCCTTGAGCTGTGAGAATCGACGGTTGAGCACGACACACACTTCATTGTAGTTGGTCTCTACCTGTTCCCAAAGATGATCGTGCTCCGCGAACTCATCGAGTGCAGCCTTACTCACCAACATCTCATGATTCACCACGACCGCTAGGGATTTTAGCTTTTGCTCCAACTGAGCACCATCCGGTTAAGACGTTAAGACCGGTCAATCGGTGGCAGGCACGCCGTATTGCGTTTGTAGCAGCCATCCGCAGGTTCAGCTCCACCATGTTGAACCAATTTCCACATAAACAGTTTGCCTCAGCGCGGACTGTGTCAAAAATGTCGTAGCACGTTGTGCAAATCCCCAATCTCCAAAAAGCAGCTTGCGATGGCGCAGTGTGTCCAAAAATGTCGCGGCACGTTGTGCAAATCCACTAATTTTCCTTACAGGAGGCACCAAAAAATATGTAGGGGCAGTAAAACAATTTCCACAATTTTAAACGTCTTGGCACTTTATTCTCGAGAGAGTGATCACTGCCACGAGTCTCAAACCAGAATCACATACATATATAGAAGGGAAAGGAGAAAAAATCAAGCAGGAAAACAAGGAAGCGAAAGCCAGAAAGGGAAACCTAGGAAGCGTGTCAACAGAAATGGCGTGCAGGATAGCCAACGGCGGTGTCGTATTTATATATATAATATACCATATTTACCTATCAAACGCGTATTTCTCTCCCCCGTGTCGTAAATATAATGATTTTAAATAAAAAAAATGATTTAAAATCAAATAAAAGCATCATGGCTAGCTCCATTATATCTTGCGTGCATCACCTATTTTAAAGGAATTTTGTAATTACATTTTTTTAATATATGGACGCAAAATGCATATTTACCGTATTAAAACGCGTATTTCTCTCCCCCGCGTCGTAAATATGATTTAAAATAAAAAAAGGTATCGGTATTGCCCCAAATAAAAGCATCATGGCTAGCTCCAGGATATCTTGCGTGCATACACCTAATCCGCTGCTTATTACCACATTCCATAAAAAAACATATTGAGCAAAGTAGGAAAACTCTTTACATTCATTACTTACTATCATAGCGTTTAGGCTATATGCTCCTTTTCTGTTGTAAAATATGTAAATGTGCATTTTCTCCTGGTGGCTTTGCAATCTTTATATGTGTTCCATATATGCACATTATAATACCTGGGATCCTTGATTTTTCGTGTAAATACAATTTTGCCTCCCGCTTTCCTTTTTCGCTCATGGCTAAACTTATCCACTGTGGACATAAATATTTTTCCAATATACATATTGTACAATATTTAAAACCTCGAAAATAACTACTGAAACTGCCGGTTGTGCCATTTCACCATCAAAGTCCTTGTCAGTTCCGGTCTGATATCCAGGAACTTTAAACATGCTGCCAGTTTAAATTCCGGAGTCAATGATGTAGTCCTAACCACTGGTGACAGGTTATCTTTTAATATCTCCAAAACATATTTGAAAGATGTTTTATTTAGATCGAAATATTTTACAAATCTGAAAGAAATACGCATAAGTTAATGTTGCTTACAAAAAATTGTTTTAATTTATTGATCTTTTTTTTTATATAGAGTTCGTGCAAGTATACTCTACTGTGTTTCTCACACAACCTGGATAAACGGGGTGCAGATTGTTTGTGTCAAAGATGTCCATTCACTACTCTCCGGGGGCGGTTGTCCTGGATAAGATTTTTTAAGAGATACGACTTAATTTGTCGCGTGGGTTGTAGTTCACAGTAACTTTTTTGTTTCATGTCATTAAGGTGTTATATGGGAAATGCACACATAAAGTTTGAATTTTGAAGTGATTTTATACTGCGAGTGTTATGCCTTCGTCAGCACTTTTTTGATTATCTCTCTTTCACAACTGATGTTGCTGCACAGTTTTTCCGTATAGGAATTGTTCTTGACTATGGACAGACTTGAACTACAGACCTTCCGCCCAACAGTCGGTAGCACCACAACCACCCCCGGTATCGATAAAATATCCTTCGCCCTACTTTTTATTTTCCAACGAGTTTCTCGGGAATCTCTAGCTGGATATGTAACTATTCTTCAGAACGATTGACACAATTAAATGGCAATTAAAAATTGGCAGAAAACAGCTGATTTGAAAAACGGTCGATTAAGAGGTTTTGCGAATCGATAATGCAGTTCATTCGCTGGTTTCTATAATAGGGGTGAACTGCGGATGCGGGTTCGATGAAGTCCCTCCGCAGTCAATCCGCCGTTTCCCATAATCGGCATGGATATTTCCACTAAATACAACAGAGAAAAAACTGATGTTATCTTTCATTTGCTAACTTTAAATCATCAGTCATAAATCAACTCTTTAGCTGTTGAAGTCATCGAAATAACGATAAAGACAAAAGATAAAGAAAAACAACCAACTTTGGACAAACAGGTGCGTGCATTTTTCGTATCTTATTGGGTGAAACGCTTAATACATGTATACATTTTCTGATTTTGAGTAATTTAAATTTAGCTAAATAGTTACAAGAATATAAGACACAATTTTATTAAATATTAGGTGAGTTTATAGGTTTAGTTTTCATTGGCCAGGTGTTGGAAGAGTAAAGCTTTAAATTTGTTGGTGTTTGTGATTCTCCTAAACGCGATTGGCAGCGTGTTCCATAACAATGTAGCATTAACAAAAAACGAACGTTTTGATTGAAGGCAGTTGAATCTTGGTCGAATAAGTATGTTAGTGCGATTTGAACTGGGGAGAATGAGTCTGTTGTACAAGTAATTCGGTTGACGAGTTAGCATTATGTTGTGCAGAAGAACAATTGATTTGAATTTCACGAAGTTGTTGAAATTCATTCCAAGTATTTGTCGTGCATAAGAAGAGATGTGATCGGAATATCTTTTGTTAAAAACATATCTGGCTAAATTGTTAAATATGACGTTTAGTTTTCGTCTGGTGTTGAAATCAAACTCACCGAGCACCTCGCAACAATACAATAGTATGGGTAGAAGTAGAGCCTTTACTATGAGCATTTTTGTGCTGATTGGTATGCAATTTTGAGTTGACCATAACAGGCGGAGGCCATTATAAATTTTTCCTACAGTAGTTGTTACGTGGTCTGACCAGGTTAACGTGCTGTTGAAGATGACTCCAAGATTTCTGGCTGTAGTAACGTATTTGAAATAAATTATTTTAGGTTGGAACAAAAGAAGCCCTTGTTCTTAGCGAAAATGGAATATATGTAATAAAACGCGCAGCTAAACGTTATAAATTGCGGATGCTTTATTAAACTCAATTGCTCACACCGAGATCTTGTGAAGAAGTGACTTCTTTTAATTGACATTTGATATTTTTAATAATTCGTTAACTTTAGTTTAGTTAAGTTTATTTTAGTACGTAATTGTTGGTAAGGCAGTGAGCCGATAATGTAGATAATAATAAATTAATTTAATGCATGCAACTGAACAATTATAACATAATTCGATGCAATATTATTCAATCTTGAACATCCTCCCCGGCCGAGAATGAAGTTGGCAATCATCTTTGAACAGCTCCTTTGTTGATCGACGACCGCAGATCATAGGTAATTGTGTTTGATAATTCCTGGTTATTCCAATAGTGTATTTGTTTATCTGATGTCGGTTTATCATGCGCTTGACGATCGGGACGTTTGTGACGCCGAGCCTTAAAGGAACGCAAATCCATTGAAGAGTTCGGCTGGGTAAACAAATGCTTATATTCATGGGTTTGTCTGTAGTCTGTACATAAGAGACATGCAGAGGAACGTAATGTGGTTCCAAGTTCACTGTGCAGTACCTGGCCAAAGAAACTTAAAATGTTAATTAATTAAGTGTTTTTGGTTTTTGATCTGTGGTAAGAAACGAAAGTGCATGTAAAAAAAATAAAAAGACGACGACGGATTCTTATGGGTGTGTGTAGAGTGTAGCAAATCGCGTCGCTTCGAATTGGTTATGGTTTTGTGTGTTTGTGCTATGCACTCGCTGATTGACAGCATATCACCTACATTCTATGGAACGAATTGGGATGGCGGTATATACAAAGTACAATGAACTGCACCATCTGATCCGTGCGGTTTTCTGTGCGAAACTATGCCGTGGGTTTGACTGATATATGATGACTTATGATTGGGATAATGTAATTCTTTTGATTAGATTATTGCGAATTAATTGTTATGATGAAAATTAAATAAAATGTGAAATGTGTTGTTAATAATTTGTTGTGTAGAAATTATCCTTTTGTGTAGTTTGTTTTCATTGTAATATTACATGTGATGGATGAAATGAACTTATTTGTGTTTATTTGTGAGTTGAACTGTGTGAATGTTGCTTATTGTATAATGCCTGATTATCGTATGTGTCGTTGGACGGGAGCACACAGATTTTTGTTATTGGCCGTTTTATCTGACCATTTGCAGTTCGTAATGTGACGACTCGTACCAAATCGTCTTTTCCTGGATGCAAATCGACGATGCGCGCCAAGTTCCACTTGGCTGGAGGCAGATTATCTTCCTTGATGAGAACTAAGTGATGAGAGTTGGTCGCTGCTGCAGTCGGGTGAGGTACTCCGACGTCCATCGTTTCCAAAATATTTGTTGCAGTTTTTGCATCTGCTGCCACCGCTGTAGAGATCCAATTCGGGTGTCGGTGATGTTTGCTTCAGGAACTGTGGTCAGAGCTCGCCCGATGAGGAAATGTCCCGGGGTTAATGCGGTGAAATCATGCGGGTTGTCCGTCATAGGACATAGAGGTCTGGAGTTCAGGCAAGCTTCAATTTGTTGTAAACATGTGCTGAGTTCCTCGTACGTATATTTTTCTTCTCCCACAACTCTTTTCAGATGATACTTCACCGACTTCACCCCGGCTTCCCATAGTCCACCGAAATGAGGAGAAGCAGGTGGGATGAAGTGCCACTCTATCCCTTCGTTGGCGGCCATGCCGGCCACGGTCGTCCACCCGACGTCTGCTTCAGCGAATAACCTCTTCAGCTCCTTGTTGGCTCCCACGAAATTCGTGCCGTTGTCGCTGTAAAGATGCGAACATACTCCTCTTCGAGCGATGAATCGACGTAATGCCGCGATGAATGCTTGTGTCGTTAAGTCGGTGACCAACTCGATGTGAATGGCTTTGGTAGCCAGACACACGAACACAGCGAAATATGCCTTGAGTGTTTTGGCTCCTCGACCTTTCCAGGACCTTATCTCAATTGGTCCCGCGTAATCCACTCCGGCATGTGTAAATGGTTGTGAGATACGGATCCTTGGTGCTGGCAAATTACCCATGAATTGCCCTTTGGGTTTAGCTCGGTATCTGAAACAGATAGTACACCTATGTAGAATGCTCTTTACTGAATTTTTGAACTTTATGATCCAGTATTTATTCCGTAGGAACGCTGTGGTTTGGTGTAGGCCTCCATGCAGTGTCCTCCAATGGGCATCGGCTATTAGTAGCTTGGTGAAGTGATGATCACCTTTCATAAGGATGGGATGACGTTGGTCATAGGACAGTTCAGCCTGCTGTAACCTTCCTCCTACTCGTAGGATGCCGTCTGAATCGTAAAAGGGGCAGAGCGACTTCGGAAGGTTGGCTTTTTTCTCCGATGTGAACATATCCGTTTGTACCAATTTGACCAACACCAGTGTAGTGGACTGCAATTCGGATGGAGAAAGTTGGTTATAGTTCCTGTAATTGGGTAAAGACTGTGCATTAAGAATAAATCTTCTACAATACGCTAATATTTTAATCAGTTTATTCAGATTTGACTGCTGAAACATTAAGGTAACTATATAGTTTTTTGTGTATGTAGCTGTGTGGGTTTTCACATGACGTTTCTCCTCCTCCGTCTCTAGAGTCGTCGGCTGTTCTGGGTACAAGAATTCCCAAGATTGACGAAGGTATTCAGGACCATACCACCAAAGGGTGTTTGCTATTAACCCCGAAGTCATTACTCCCCTTGACGCTAAGTCAGCTGGATTCAAGTGACCTGGGATATGCTTCCAACTTTCCGGCTTGACCAAACGCTGTATTTCTGCCACCCTATGGCTAACGAATGTGGCCCATCTCGTTGGGGGAGCGGCAATCCATGCGAGGGTTATTTTGGAGTCAGTCCAAGCGTATTGTTTTATGTTTCGCAGCTCCAAGACACTTGCTGTGTAATCCAACAGTTTGGCCAACATCACGGCTCCACAGAGTTCAAGTCGTGGCAGTGTCTGTGTTTTCACTGGCGCTACTCGGGTCTTGGATAAAAGTAAATGGAACTGAATTGTGTTTTGGTCATCAAGAACCCTAAGGTATACTGCTGCACCATACGCTTTATCGGACGCGTCACTAAAACCGTGCAGCTCAAGTTTCTTGTTCTTCTGGTTCGTGTGAATCCACCTCGGAATGCGAATCCTTTGGAGTTGCGACAGATCTTCCCGGAAGGCCATCCATTCCTTGTTCAGGTCGAGGGGAAGCGGATCGTCCCAATCCAAACCGCGCTGCCAAAGTTGCTGCATTAATATTTTTCCCTTTATGATGGCAGGCGAAATCCATCCGAGTGGGTCGAACAGCTTGGCAATAGCGGAAAGCACGTTCCTTTTCGTTGGTGCCGCAGAATCTGAAGGTATGTCTTCAAACGAAAGCGTATCTTCGCTTGGAAACCATCTGATGCCTAAGGCCTTTATGTTGCTGACCGATGAATCCGAGTTAACAGGTATGGAAAACCTTACTTCCCTGTGTTCCATTGGGATTTTGTATAAAATCTCCTCCGAATTACTCGCCCATTTCCGCAAAGTGAAGCCTCCCGCCCGCAACAAACTGTTGACTTGCTGAAGTCGCTCTACTGCATCTTGTATGCTGTCAGCTCCTGCAAAGAGATCATCCACATATATTTCTTCCTTTATAAGACGTGCTCCTAGAGGAAATTTCAGCTGGTCATCCTCCGCCAGCTGGTTGAGTGTTCGAATCGCCAGATAAGGGGCACATTTTGTGCCGAATGTGACCGTCTTAAGGCGGTATACCTTAATGGGTTCGGTGTCACAGTTCCGCCATAAGATCATCTGGTAGTAAGAGTCCTCAGAGCAGACCCGAATTTGTCGGTACATCTTCTCAATGTCCGCGGTGAATGTGTATTGATGTCTCCTCCACCGCAGGACAATATCCATCATGTCTATCTGCCTCTTTGGACCCTTCATCAGATGTTGGTTTAGCGAAGTTCCATCTGACGCTTTGGCTGCAGCATCAAATACCACTCTGAGCTTCCTTGTAGAACTCGACTCCTTGAAAACCGCGTGGTGCGGTAAGAAGAAATGCTGTTGTGTCCTAAGAACTTTGTCCGTGTTGACGTCAACTTCTTCCATGTGTCCGAGCTCTAGATACTCGTTGATGCATCTTGTGTACTCGTTCCGGAGTGTGGTGTTCAGTGTGAACCGTCGTTCTAGTTGAACAAGCCTACGCAAGGCGCCTTGCTTCGAGGATCCAAGCGCAGGCCTGTTCCCTCCCTTGAATGGTAACGATACTTCGTATCGTCCATCTTGCAACCTCTTCGTTGTTGCCTGGAAGAAATTCTCACATTCCACGTCTTCGTCTGTGCGTTGCGTAATTTGAGGTACTTCTTCGATTTCCCAAAATCGTTGGAGCTGCCGGTCAACATCTACTATTTGGTGAAAGTTTTGAATAGATTGCTTCGATTGATAGACCTTGCCCATCAAAAGCCATCCCAGCATTGTGTTCTGCGCAATAGGGGACATTGGTTCTGCGCCGCGTGACACTTCTGGGAGAATGATTTCCGCATAAACCTCCGCGCCCAACAGGAGATCGACTTCCGCCGGCGTGTGGAATGTTGGGTCGGCCAGACGTAAACCTCGAATGTGGCTCCATGTTTCCGGTCTTAGTTTGTGGGCCGGAAGAAGGCCAGTCAGCGACTCAAAAATTAAAGCACGGGTACTTGTCTTGTAGCCAGAATGCAAAGCTCCAAATGTCAGCTCTACGTAGCCATGACAGGCGCCACTGCTGACTTTCCCTAACCCTGAAACCTCGACCGAAATTGCCTTGGACTTGAAGCCCAAACGTTTCGCTGCTTTTTTAGAAATAAAAGATGCCTCAGACCCCGGATCTACTAAGCCTCGTAGCACGATGTCGGTATTGGAAGATGTCTTGACTCGAACTAAAGTAGTCGCTAACAAAACATCAGGCTGCTTATTTTGTGTTGCGAGATGATTGTTCACTTGACTCGTCGGTTGATAAGGTTCAGCATTAGTAGACAATTGTGATTGTGAAGGGTTATTTGAATGTTGATGGGTGTTGAGAGTACTGTGCGCTGGATGTATTGTGTGATGTGGTGTGTTTGCTGCGTGTAAATTGTATTGATTGAATTTGTGTTGGGAATTTGAATGTGGGGGAAAATGTAGAAGGGTATGGTGCGGTTGCTGACAGATGTAGCATCGTACTCTACTGGTGCATTGCTGAGTGCTGTGGCTGTATGCCAGACAATTTTCGCACACCCCTAATTTCTGAATTGCATTCCTGCGGGAGTTAATATCCATTTTACGGAATCGATTACATGTTCGTATAGGATGTGCGCCTTTTTGGCAAATCTTACAACTGAGCTGAGCTTTCGTTGTTGGTTTAATGTGAAGAGCTTTCGCTTTCAATGGGGGTACTCGACCAAGCTTGCTGCTATCTGCAGCGTGTTGAAACCCAACGGCTTCCAACGTCCTGAACCTGCTTTCTAGAAATTCTTTAAAAGATTCGAATTTCGGCAGTTCCTTTGTAGAACCTTGTTTCTCTTCCCATAATTGTTGGGTAAGAATAGGTAGTTTCTTGGTGAGTATAAAAATGATGATGGTATCCCAGTCATCCACTGGAATGCCGAGATTCTTTAAAGCATGACGACATTCTACCGAAGTGTCCAATAGCCTTTTTAAACCAACAGACGTCTCCGTAGTCAGTGATTCCTGACCGTAAAATGTCTGCAATTGCGCATTGACAATAAAACGCTTGTGGTCATAGCGTGAGATGAGAATATCCCAAGCTGGTTTGTAGTTACTACTGGCAATTGTCAGATGTTGAATCAATCTTTCTGCTTCGCCTCCTACACTTGATTTTAAATAGTGAAGCTTTTCGACATCAGTTAACGACGCGTTTTTGTTGATCAGAGCATCGAACAAGTCATAAAAGGATTTCCAATTCTGATAATCTCCCGTGAAAGTAGGTACATTTATTTTCGGTAAAGTTAAACGGTTCTTATCGCTAGTAATTAACGTAGCACTTACCGGTTCTTGTACCGTTGCTTGTATCCTGTCCAAGCTATCAAGCAATGATGTTTTATAGTCTAAATATTTCTCACGCACCTTCTCGTAACTTTCTTCCAGCTCCTTTACCATTTCCGGCTCTGCAGCTGTAATTCCCTTGTAGTGTTGTTGAGTGCTGGTTTTAAAATTTTCCTCCAATATAGCTATTCTGTTGCTGACATAATTCTTCGTTCTTTCCTTGACAGAACGTTTCGCAAAATTGTCGCTGTCCTTAGTGAGTTGTAGCAACAAGCTCGTTTGAATTTTCAGAATCGTCGACATTATGAAGAAAACAAAATGAAACGCGTAAGAGAAAAAAAAGTGTGTATGTATTTCAACTTACGTTTGCGTCCAATTTGCTCTTTTAAATATAATTTTTTTTTTTTTTTTTCTGTTAACTGTTGCCGTTGATCCCTTTGTTCAGCTGCACTTACTGTTTTTAACCGTACTGAAACGATGAACGGTGACTCCAACGGTGATTTACTGTTGCTTGAATATATATATATATGTATATATATATATATTTTTTTTTTTCTTAATGTTAATAAAGTTGTTTTAACCGAAACTTGTTAAATTAAGTATTGTTTATTTAACACGCACACACGGATTATTGACTTAATCCGATCCGGCTCAAAGGACCATGAAATAAATTATTTTAGGTTGGAACAAAAGAAGCCCTTGTTCTTAGCGAAAATGGAATATATGTAATAAAACGCGCAGCTAAACGTTATAAATTGCGGATGCTTTATTAAACTCAATTGCTCACACCGAGATCTTGTGAAGAAGTGACTTCTTTTAATTGACATTTGATATTTTTAATAATTCGTTAACTTTAGTTTAGTTAAGTTTATTTTAGTACGTAATTGTTGGTAAGGCAGTGAGCCGATAATGTAGATAATAATAAATTAATTTAATGCATGCAACTGAACAATTATAACATAATTCGATGCAATATTATTCAATCTTGAACAGTATTCAATAGGTGTATTTTGTAGTAAAATTCGGGGGAAAACTGAAGTATCTAACACACGTTTGTATATACACAACGTCTTAGACTTTTTAGGATTGAGTGACAAGTTGTGTTTCAATGCCCACTCTTGGATTTTCTGCAAGTCTTCGTTTATACAGCCTATACCGTTTGATATATTGGCCACCGGACAGCTTAAGTAAAGTTGTACGTCGTCGGCAAACATATGCATAGAGCAATGAGTAACGCGCTTCGGAAGCTCATTGATGTATAATGAAAATAGTAGTGGTCCAAGAATGGATCCTTGAGGAACTCCTGCTGAAATCCTAAGGTATGACGATGTTTGGTTATTGGTTGAGACACATTGTTGTCGGCCAGATAGATAGGAAAATAAAAGTTTTACAGCCAAATGAGAGAACTTGTAATGTGTTAACAGTTTCCTACACAGCACATGATGATTTACTGTGTCAAATGCCTTAGAAAAATCCAGTAATGTTAGAAATGTACAATAATTTGAGTCCATTGCCAATCGTATGTCATCCGCCACGCAGAGGAGTGCGGTTTTGCAGCTTCGTTTAGAGCGAAACCCGGACTGATTATTACACAAGAGCTCATTTCGACTTAGATGAGCTTGCATCTGTTTCAGTATTGCCCTCTCAAATACCTTAGAGAAAAAGGGTAGTATGGATATAGGCCTATAGTCGGTGCAAGTGCGGTGTGACGTTTTCGGTAATCGCAAGTTGTAAGAATTGTATTAAATGTGTGTGTTATATACTTAAGTATGTAAGGAAGGATGACTTTGGTAAATTGAGGATTAATTTCGTCAAGGCCTACCGCGTTTGACTTTATTGTTATAATGGCATCGACTATGTCCTCGTCAATGAGGTGAATGAATCTAAAGCATGTCTCGCCTTCAAATTCGTGCCTGTTTTGCCATGCGAGGGATTCAAACTGTGAACTAGCACTTTGGGTTTGTAAGTTGGAGACTGCCGCGAAATGTTGGTTTAGAAAATTACAATCTATATCGACTGGTGGCGATAAATATTTTTTGCCAAATCCCATTTTCCGAAGTTTGCGCCATAAAACTTTGCTATCTTGATAATCGTTATTTAATGTACGGTCAAAGTAGCGACGCTTCGCACTTCTTATGCGGACAACGACTGAATTTCTGAGATGGCGATAGGTGTTATAATGGTCTTGCAATTTGTAGCGCTTCCATCGAGAATAAGCAATGTCACGTTATTTAATAAGTTCGTGTAGACTAATATTGAACCATGGTGGAGATTTATTCCTCATTACTTTAGAAATTAGAGGTACATGCTGGTTGAAAAGCCTTTGTATATTATTTTGTATAAACAAGAGTTGGTCATTGGCCGAGGGCATGTGATAAACTTCTTCCCATGCAATGGCGCTTACATCTGAATATAAATCATTGTAATTAATGTTCTTGAAATCTCTATACCTAAAACTAATTTGATCTGTTTTCAAGTCCACATCGTATGATAGGTACAGCATATCATGCTTGGAGAACCCTGGGGCGGCTAGTTGAGTATAGAGTAGAGCTTTAGTTATGTCATTCACAAGAAAGATATCCAACAAGGTGGAAGAATGAGTTGTAAAGTGCGTGGGTGTTGTCATGTTTACTGGTGTAAGATCCAAACATTTAAAATGGCTAATCAGATTAGACGAAGAATTAGCAAGAAGATCATTATTGAGGTCACCACAGACAATTATACTCGGCGCAATGCTTGATATTTCCTCTAAAACACCTAAGATATGAGAAATGTTGGTTTGCTTGTTTGGTCTATATACCACTCCTAGAAGAACACGGTCTGAACCACACGATACATTGATGAACAGATGTTCGCAAGGCTCGGCGTTTGATTTGCACACAAGTTTGCAGTTTATTTCATTTCTTGCGTATATTGCTACACCTCCCCCTATTCGATCTGCTCTGTCCGCTCGAAATACTTTATAACCTTCAACAGCATATGCACTGTCGGGAAACTTAGGACTGAACCATGTTTCAGTCACACATATGAAATCGACACCAGAATCCGAGAACAACATACGAAATTCGTCCAGCTTTGGTTTCAGGCTTTGTGCATTTAATAATGCGACATGTAAACCCGATTTCTGCTTTCTTAAAACACGAATCATACATTTTAAATGTTTATCAACGCTACTGTTCAGGAACACGTCGCTGATACCAATGTTAAAATTTGCCATGAAATACTACAAGTGAGTTTTTACGTGAGTTATTTAGGTGAATCAAAAACACAAACAATGTGTGTAAATATGTAGAGAGAGAGTAAATAATTACCTTGGCCAATGAGAACTGGAGAGAAGAGTAACACAAAAAGTTTACGAAATTAAGAGGGAGTACAGTGAATTAGTTAGGAGTCTTCTTTGCATCTCTGAGCGTTCGCATTAAACGGTCAATATCGTCTACAGCAACTCTTTCCCCTCCCTCGGTGTACTGGACTAACACACACCCAAGATGCGTGTGCACAGAAAACAGCTGGTTATTTTTCTTCATGTGTGTTGCATGATGGAGTAGTTGGCGATTCCGTGGTGTCAAACTTTCATTGATGTACACGTTCGATGTTGAATCGAACCCCAGGTTGCCAGTGCTTTAAGCAACGCATTACGATCGCTGACACTCCTAAATTTAACAATCACAGGAGAATCGTCACTTTTGTTTCGCTTTTTGGTGCGAAATATACCTTTCAGTGTTGGTGGTGCTACACCGATACTCTCACATAATTTGGTGAAGATGGCAGGTAAATTTTCTTCTGGGAGTTTAGGAATACCAAACATGATTGCGTCCGTAAGGAATTCCTTCCTTTAAAGGATGATCTTCACTTATTTCCTTACAAAGTGCAGATAACTCAAAGAATTTTGCCTCAAGATGAGCCACGGCGCTTGGCATACGCACAAAATGTCGTTGCAATGATCAATGCTGAGCCGGCAGCAAATTTTGATCTCCGATGAGGCACATTTTACACTCTGGCTCAGTTATAAACAAAATTGTCGCCTCTGGCAACGAAAATCCTCACATTATTCACGAAGAGCCGCTATATGATTAAAAAGTTACTGTTTGGGACGGTATATGCGCTAAAACCATCATTGGACCGTATTTCTTCAAAGTTGGAGATACAGTGGACGGCGATCGATATCGGTGGATGTTTGCCCATTATGTGGTCCCAGAAATGCGTAAATATGCTCATTTTACAACTAGTTTCAACAAGACGGCGTGACATGCCATATTGCGGACAAAACAATGAACTTTTTGCGTAAGAAATTCCCTGGAAGAATGGTGTCAAAAAAATTATTTTATCTGGCTTTCCAAAAAATCGCATTCTTTCTTTAAGTGCACCCAATATTGCTATCCAATTCCAATTGCCTAATTTTTGGAACGTTGCATATTTAAATAACTTATCTATTGTCGTTAGGAACATTTTGCTTCTTTCTGGGAATCATATGTCGATATTGATTATATTATTAAATTGTGTAGGAGTTTCTGTAAGTTGCAGTTGGGTTTGTGAAGGTCGTCTGTCGTGTTTCGCTAGGTTGCAAATTTCGCAATTGTTAATTCTTTTTTGTATCTCCACTTGGAGATTGGGATAAAAAAACACTTCACTAATCCCTTTGCTGAGATGTTCTTTTTTATCAAAGTAACATAATCATTTCATTTCTATCGCTAATATCCCTAAGTTTATTATGCGAACTTAGTATTTTTAAATTTTTATCCGTTGAAAAGTACTTAACGTATAGGTCTTGAAATTCTAATAAAGAAAGGAAATTGCAATATACACACTTGATACCCTTATCTATTATAAACTTTCTCATAACACCTAGCAGATCGCTAACAACCTTTCTAGGGCAAATAAAATTTTGAACTTTCTTGTGTATAATTTTGGGGCTTAGTTTTTCTTTTTTCCAAAATTTGAGGTATATCTGGTTTTCATACAGATTGATAGGCTGTTGACACAACTACATCTTGTTCAATGGCAATGTAATTGATGAAAATTGAATTGCAATTGAAATAATTGTAATAATAATTGTAATCTAAAGAGAAATTCACATTATTTTTGTTGTAATATTCATCGTATTGTTGTTGTAATGTTCATTTTAAGTAATAGTAAAAAACAAAGAGAAATATATATGTGAAGTAAAAACGTTGAAGAAAGGAGTTAAAAACCGAAACCTTACGTGAGCTTTTTATTCAAATAAAAATTTCAAATTTAAATTAAAACTAATGCAAAAAAAAATTCAAACCAATTCAGTCTAACTGGCTTAGTAAACCCATTGAAAATAACTCTTCCAATCGCTTCGGCCTACTGTCCACAGACGATGAGCCCCAGAAGACGTTCCACCTCCAAAACCACCAAACCAACAACCCCGTAAAACTCACAAACCTCCACCTATATACTTTCAGGAAGTTGAATGCTTTAAGACCCTAATAAATGCAATTAAAGAAGTTTTAATCAAAACTTCGAAATATAAGTCCTACCAAATAACGAAATAAGAATTCAACCAACAGACTCTACTCACTACTCCTCTATTATAAAAATGCTACGACAAATGGAAACTAAATACTACACATACAAACCTAAAGAACTGAAAAGTTTTAAGCTTGTTCCACGCAATATGCACCACTCTACTGACCAAGTTGACATCAAACAAGAACTTGAAGAACTAGGGCACAGAGTAATAAACATCCACAACATACAACAAAGAGGCACCAATAAGCCCCTACCACTCTTTACCATCGAACTAAAAAGCAAAGAAAACTATAAATCCATTTACTTCATAACCTAACTACTAAACTGTAAAATATCCTTCGAAGCTCCTCATCACAAAAGAACAATTTCCCAATGCTCAAACTGCCAAAGGTACGGTTACACAAAAAACTACTGCACAATGGACCTAGTGTGCAGGTAAACATAAGACATTGGAGTGCAAACCCTCGAGAGAAGATAACGCGCCTTATGCGGAGATATTAGCGAACTACAAAGGAATTGAGATTTACAAATCCCTTAAAATTCAACGTTCGAAAGAAAAGAACAACAGCGAAAGAAGGATCCTCCAGCAAGGGATGTATCCCATAAACAGGACTTGTCCACCAACGCCAGTGCCACCAAAGCAGCAATAACCTACTCAGAGGCCGTTTTCAAAAAAAGCAGCTGCCTCAGCCTCCCATTCTACAAAACAATACTCAAAATAATGACCCAGACATCAGTCCCAAATACGTTCAATCCAATGACATGAACGAACTCAAGGAAATGATGAAGGTCCTCTTGCGTTCAGCTTTTGTTGCGGTAACATTGTGATCGCGATTGCTAGCTATTTTAAATTCGTTTAAATTCATTTTCGATTCTTAAAAGCTAAATCTATATAATCTATAACTAATTATGGTTGATTATTGTGGTTCTTGCAATTCGGGTATTTTATCCGGTAATTTTGTTTGTTGCGGAGGATTGTGCTGCAGGAAATTTCACATTCATTGTGTGAACCTGTCCGAAGCTGCCCTCAAGATCATCTGAAGGAATGTGCTTTAAGTGTAAGGTCTGCAATGGCGTGCTTTTATCTAAACTTAGTTCGCTAACGAATGCAGGGACGGGTTAAGAATATCCCTGCAGCGATATTTCTCGCTTGTCGTAAAAGGCGACTAAAACAAAGGTAAACAAAAATCACATCTAGGCAAATTAGAAAACAACAAGGTGAGCCTAGGGACACATATACCACCATTAAACTGCCACACAAGTGTACAAGTTAGCACAGCACATAAAATCGAAATATGCGATGGAGCAATATCTCCCATAGCAACGGTCGGATCTGGCAAACATCTGCTGTAAACAAATTTGTTTACTACAAAGCCTAGCCAAATCTGCATCTGCAGTGACCGCTAGTGACGCTAAGTCTTAGCACAACATCTGCTATGGCATGGCTTGTAAACAGGTTGTTTACGCCAGAATGTTTGGGAAAAACAACTTCTGCAGTGACCGCTAGCTGTGTGATTATTCAACGACGGTCGCTGGTGCTGACTGGTCTTCTGCTGCATCACCCAAGCGCAGTCTTCGGTTAGTACGCAAGCCAATAAGTCTTCGTATAATAAGTCTTCGTAGAAGACAAGAAGTAATAAGAATAAAAAATATTATATAAAAAAAGAGGTGTGATTTCCTTAATTTACATGCAAATCAGTGGGTTGACACGACTGGAGATCACCGGTGTTGTAAGAGTAAGATCAAACAAAAAAAATCTGGAGCATGCCCGTGTCACAAAAAAAAGGCAGGCCGAAAAACAATTGGTGCAAACAAATGCAAAAACACCAGCATTTGATTGGCCTCAGCTCCCAAACCGGGGAGCCTGCCGCTACTTTCTGAGGTCAAACCGGCGGACCCCACAAGCGGACCAGTAGGAATGCAGTTAAGTGGGAAGGTTATGGTGCTACACTTCTGACCATAACAACGTCGGAAAAAGGAAAAGAAGAAGAAGAAGTTAGCTAACGAATGAACTAAATTTGGTTCGATCGGAAATTCGTGATATTAAGTGTAATTATTCTGTTAATAAAACGGGTAACATGCAAATTAATAATACGCCAAGGAAATCTAATACTAATACACCTTTACCGGTAGAGTGTGAAAGTGCGACGGATAAAACAAAAATGCCAACGGTGACAACGTCACTTGGAATAGGGTTTCGCGTAAAAAACCTAAAAAAAATAAAAAACGCGCGAAAAAAATAAAGTCGATAATAGGTAACGACCAATCGGCTCCTAATCTCGTTGCTTCGTCCCAAGTAGATTTGCATGTTGCTGGATTTTGTGTTGACACTACGGTAGACGCAATATGTAATTAGGTGTCATCCAAATTGGATATACCGCTTGAAAAGGTGAAATGTTATAAATTGGTTAAATCAATTGGTTAAATAAAAAACGCGCGAAAAAAATAAAGTCGATAATAGGTAACGACCAATCGGCTCCTAATCTCGTTGCTTCGTCCCAAGTAGATTTGCATGTTGCTGGATTTTGTGTTGACACTACGGTAGACGCAATATGTAATTAGGTGTCATCCAAATTGGATATTCCGCTTGAAAAGGTGAAATGTTATTAATTGGTTAAATCAAAACCAAATTATGTTTTATAAATTTTAAAGTAAGTTTGCCGGAAGAAATTTACACGCGCGCTTTATTGCCCTCCAATTGGCCATCGGGAATTCGCGTAAAATTTTTTTTTCAAAAAAACGGAGTTGCTTTGCCCGCCGCAGTGATCAAAACATAAACATTGATCAGCTGTCTCAGCAAAACATCTCCGTTTATTCCGTCTATTATCAGAATATTGGTGGAATGAGAAGTAAACTTAAAGAGATTTTTGTTACTCTCTCTGAGCACCAATATGATATTATTGTTTTAACTGAGACATGGTTACACCCACACATCTTTTCAACAGAAATCTTTGACAAATCATATCGATGAAGATCTATTGTGGAGCGGGGAGGGGGAGTTTTGATAGCTGTCTCATCTCGCTTTCTCAGCCGGGAGATCGCATTAGAGCATCAAACAATTAATTTGAACAGATTTGTGTGTGTATTGATTTTGCTGAGGACGTTCGTTATCAGTTGTTTATTTTTGTCTCCTACATTCCGCCAAAGAGTGTTACCAATGTGTATCAAAAACACATTGATAACATTAGTAGTGTCGTTGCTCGTCTTGGAGCTTCTCTACTACCCTGTGTATTGGGAGACTTCAATATTGGTGATGTTACTTGGAAGATAGTGGATGGTGATAAGAATTCAATCCCCTTCAATGTAAACCATGAATGGGAACAATTGATCATCGATGGTCTTCAATCTCTCAACTTGTTTCAGATAAACAATATTCGGAACAGTTTGAACAGAATTTTAGATTTAATATTCTTAAATAACATAATTAATTTTAACATTTCAGAAGCTAAGCTTTAGACCTTATTGATTCCAATAAAATCCACCATAAAGCCTTATTATTGGAATTCAAGTTTTTTAATTACTCTAACCAAAGTAATAATGTAAATTATGTTGACGCGTTAGTTTATAAATTTGCTAAAATCAATTTCGTTGCACTTACGGAATATATAAACAGCTTTGATTGGGATGCACTACTGAACACCTCCAATTTAAAAGGTAATTACGATGTATTTGTGGGAAAAAATTAATTCTGGTCTTGAGTTATTTGTACCTAAAACGCGTCAAAATAACCGCTACAGAATTCCGTGGTCGAATAAGAGATTGATAAATTTACGAAATGTAAAAAGAAAAGCATACTCGGCTTATATTTTATTTAAAACGAACTCAAACCGCGAACTTTTTTTAAGATTCAGAAAGGAATATGAGTTCTTGAATAGATTTTTATATAGGCAGTACATCTTGTCAGTAGAGTCATCGGTAAAGAATAATGGTAAATCATTTTGGAATTACATTAACACAAAAAGAAATACCTCAGGCTTGCCTAGGGTGATGGAATTTGATAACGCAATTTCAACAGATTTGAATGGAACTTGTGAGTTATTTGTCAACTTCTTCGAGTCGGTTTATAATAATTCTCGAGTCCAATCAACGACGAACCATTACTGTTCGAGATTGTATGGACAAGGCCATTTCACAGAACCATAACAGCGTAGAAAAAGAACACCACCTTGATGCGCAGCCTTTGCTTATCTCAGACGTAACAGTGTTCAAGGCCTGCGTCCCTTCGATATCTGTTCGAGATCGTATGGACAACGCCATTGATAGCCCTGCAGCCGTCAGTCACCGCTGTACAACGGCTTCCTAGCAAGAGGGTTGTTTTGGGTCTCGTGACACCGTGCGGTTGTGCGATCTGATGGAAGGGACATCTTCTACTGCTCCTTTCACATCAGGTCATTCTTGGTTTTGGCGTCAACGGAGTCGGTGGTGTTTTTCCCTTTTTCATATTTGTTCCTTGTTATTGTTTGCCGAAAATAAAAATAAAAATTGTTTTGCCGAAGTGGCTGTGTTTTAGCCGTCATTACACATTTACATACATTTATTCCGCGTGTAGCTCATACATTTTGTGGTGCCTCCTGTGAGGATTGAATTAAAAAAAATACATATATTGTGAAATTGACCGTACGACTGCGTCATTCATTTGTGGCATAGTGTTTCCGTGAATAATTGCAACTACGTTTATCCTACAAACAATGGCGGAGCTGAATAAACGAACTGCTGTAGTTGCTGCTATCAAACGTATTGCGGCCAAGATTATGGCAGACCACTTCGATGACGACGAGTTTGGCCTCCAACAAGAAGAGAAAACATTACAAATGCATTTCGATCGGTTTATTGCAGCTCATGACCAACTGATTGATTCAGCTAAGGCTACAGAAATGGAGTCCCACACTGTGCTATGGGATGAAATGGAGGTTTTATTTAACTCAGCTATGGCGAAATTACAGCGTTTGCTTTCGATTGCACGTGCTAAAATGAATGCAGGCAACGAGGAAGACGCCGTATCACTGCGATCAGCTCGCTCGACTTTTGCGAGGGATTTAAAACTAGATCCACTGGCCGTTCCCATTTTTGATGGCACGTTGCACAATTGGCTCGCGTTCAAGGATGCCTTCGAGACACTTGTCCACCGTCAAGATTTCCCTGAGGCCTACAAACTGGGAAAGTTGCGTGCGGCCGTTAAAGGCGATGCAGTACCGCTGGTTGGCGGCTTATATACTGGTGGCTATGAAGATGTATGGAACGCACTTACATCCCGTTACGACAATCGGAAACAACTGGCGGAGATCCATGTCTCACGTTTCATTGGCTTGAAATAGTAAATCAACGAATCGACAACAGCACTCCTTTCCATGGTTGACACGGTAAGGGAGTCATTACGTGCTTTAACAGTGATGAAGCTGCCCGTGGACCAATGGGATGCTTTGGCCGTACCCATTGTTACCTCAAAGCTCCTAACAGCAACACAACAGGCATGGGGTATGAGTCGTACTTCCAATGACATACCGAAGCTGGCAGATCTCCTGAAATTTGTGGAGAGGCGGGCGCACAGCTTGGCAACTGGTATGCTGCGATGGGATGCAGTCAACAACCACAACAATGCTGAGGGAACAAGAAGGCAGGCAACCAATTCAAATCGCAGCCCGCATCTGATTAAATCAAATTTGGCTTCCATTACACCTGGCAATTGTGAATTCTGCAACGGTAGCGCTCACCGCATCAGTCGTTGCCCACAACTATTGGCATTAACTGTAGCTGAACGTTTCCAAAGGCTTAAATTCTCTAAAATTTGTTTCAATTGTTTGAAACCAGGCCATGCAACGAAAGCCTGTGGCTCAACAAACTGCCGTCAATGCAATGGAAGGCATCATACCTTGCTTTGCCGATCGTCACCTTCTACTACACCATCTGCAACTAGCTCAACTGTGGCGGAATCATCACCGCTCTCCCAGGCACCGAGAACGCAATTGACCAGTCAAGCTCCCCGAAATCATATCTGACTGGATGGAGGCATCAAGACGTTTGCCGTTATTGACAACAATATTATTCTTTTGGCAACTGCGTATGCAAAAATCACCGATGGCTTTGGCAACACACACCAGTGTCGACTTCTATGTGATCCAGGCTCACAGGTCAGTTTTATTAATTTACGATTTTTCAACAGTTTGTCTCTTCGCAGAAACAAATGCGAGTTGCAAGTAGAGGGTGTGGGAGGCTCAATATCATCATCTACTCGTGGCCGAGAAGTTGCTTAGCTGTCCTCGAACTTCGATCCTCTCTTTGACCTGGAGAGGTTCACATCATCGAAACTATCATTTCGCCTATACCTGTGGCGAACATAGCAAGTGATTGCTGGCCACACTTGCACAATTTACAATTGGCAGACCCTACATTTGGCACGACAGGACGAATTGATGTATTGCTTGGTGCAGATGTATGGGGTCAAATAATTACAGAAGGCATCGTGCGGGGTGGCAAAGGTGAGCCCATCGCACAATCAACTCGATTTGGTTGGGTCGTATTTGGACCTGCAGCAGTTCATTCGGACACTGCACCCACTGTGAGATCATTGGCGGTGTGCTCACATTTGGATGAGCAACGTACAGACGATTTACTACGCATATTGTTCGAATCGAAAGGCGGTGATACCTTACCCAATACTACTATGGAGGCTGATCTGTGTGAAGAACTTTTCATGGCTACTCATACCCCAATGCAGTTGACCGCTATATCGTACAAATTCCATTTAAACCACATGCATCCATACTTGGTAATTCGCACAAGTTGGCGTTGCGACAATTTCATCAGCTGGAACGCAAATTGGCTTCGAATTCAGAATCAATTATATGATACATAGATATGAAGGGACACTGAAAAATAGAGCTGGGAGGAGAAGAAAAAAATGACTCTCAGAACAAAACGAAAGGTATATTGTTCGGACAATCAACTCTAATCCGAAAACCAGCGTTCCGAAGCTGGCGGCTGAGTTGTCATCTGCTATCAATAAACCTCTAACCGTAGAAACCGTTCGCAGAGTCTTGCAAAAAAATAATCTAAATGGTAGGATTACCCGAAAAAAGCCCTACATTTCACCAACAAATAAGAAAAAACGATTAGAGTTTGCTAGACAATATGTTGATCACCCTCTTAGTTATTGGGAAAGTGTCATGTTTTCAGATGAGACAAAAATAAACTTATTTGGATCAGATGGTAGACCAGTTGTTTGGAGAGAACCAAATACAGCTCTAAAAACAAAGAACATGAAATCAACCATAAAGCATGGAGGGGGTTGTGTGATGTTGTGGGGTTGTATGGCATCAAGTGGCTGCGGGAACTTCGAATTCATAGAAAATACCATGGACAAATATATGAATATTTTAAAAAGAAATTTACGGAGTTCAGCAAAAAAACTAAGTCTACTTTCGGATTTTTACTTCCAACAAGACAATGATCCGAAGCACACCTCCTATTTAGTGGGCGAATGGTTGCTTTATAATGCCCCAAACCAGCTTAAAACACCCCCACAATCGCCCGATCTTAACCCCATTGAACACCTATGGCATGAGATAAAAATGAGGGTTAAAGAAAGTGCCTGCTCTAACAAGCAGGAGCTGAAATTACAAAACCAGGCAGTTTGGGATAGCATTCCACCATCTTTTACCGAAAAACTGGTAAAATCCATGCCCCGGCGCTTACAAGCTGTCAGAGATCCCGGAGGAGGTGCCACGCGTTACTAAAATTTCATTTGTTATTGTTTTGTTTTGTATTTAAGCCATAACCTGAATTTACTTTTAATTTTTTTTTAGTGTATGCTCAATTTTGTGTGATAATATGAAGTACTTTTTTTATATTTTGCTAGGAAATAGCGTGTTTTGTTAACTTTTTTGTTATTTTGATTTTGAATTTAGTAAATGAAATATGTGCAATCACAACTATATTTTTATTTTCTCAATAAGTTCCTTTTTTTGAGACGAAAAAACCAAAATTATTTTTTAGTTGTGGGTGTATGCTCAATTTTGTGAGGTACTGTACCTAATCATTCCGTGGTAACCAAGTTCCGTGTAGTCTTCAATGCCTCAGCGTAAACAACAACAGGCATTTCACTCAATGAAACACAATTGGCGGGGCCGCTCATACAAGAGTTACTGGTAAACATAATTCACCGATTTCGACACTTCGCTGTAGCATTATCAGCGGATGTAGAGAAGATGTTCCGGCAGGTGTTAATCGACGACAGACATCGACAATGGCAACGAATTTTGTGGCGAGAGTATCCAACCGAACCACTGCTCACATATCAATTGGCTACCGTGACTTATGGCACAGCAAGTGGACCTTATTTGGCAATTCGGGCAATGCAACAATGTGCCTTGGACAACTGCGACAAATTACCAGATGGCAACCGGGCAGCAGCAGCTCGGAAGAGCATATTGCGAGACTTCTACGTGGACGATTACCTGACTAGTGCTTCGTCAACACAACAGGCATCAGAGCTGGCAGAAGACATCGACTTCGTACTTAGACAGGGACACTTCCATCTACGAAAATGGCGATCTAACGACATGAACATGCTGGCACGGATTACAAACACCCCAATCACGGATGAAATCGAATTGCAAGTAACAGAAACGACAGTTCTTGGCTTACATTGGGATCCTATGGCGGACGAGCTTTTCTATAAGATAAAATTGGCATTCGACACTCCATCTACAACAAAACGTCGAGTTCTGAGCGATACGGCTAGGCTTTATGATCCGACTGGCATGTTGGCGCCGGTTATAATTGTTGCTAAATTATTCATTCAACGGCTATGGCAGGCAGGATTGGCATGGGATACACCACTTCCCAAAGAATTTCTGGATGAATGGTTGACGTTCCGAAACGATTTGCAGCAATTGGCGAACATACCCATACCGCGATGGCTTGGCATAAAAACTGATAGGCTCCTACATCTGCATGGCTATTGCGACGCAAGTATGAAGGCATATGCCGCTGTCATCTATCTCAGCACTACTGATACAAATGGACAGCGTTGTTAAACACTGATCACGACAAAGGCGGAGGTGGCACCTACCAAGGCAATTACGATCCCAAGGCTGGAGTTGTGCGCTGCGCAACTTCTCAGTACGACAGTGACACACATTAGGCAGGCGCTAGAGCTTAACGACGTTCCATACACGTTGTGGAGTGACTCCAGCATTGTACTCCATTGGCTTCGAAAATCACCAACACAACTAAAACCATATGTGGCGAATAGCGTTAGTTATATTCAACAACATTCCATTATTAGCAATTGGCACCATGTTCGGACGCAATTCAACCCGGCGGATTGCGCTAGTAGAGGCATCAGCGTCGACGCGCTACATGCTCATCGGTTATGGTGGCATGGCCCAACAATTGATGATGAACAACCTTCTACTGACGTCATCAGTCTCAGCGAAGATGAAACTTTGGCGATCTCAACGGAACTAAAACCGGCTAAGGTAAATGTGGCAAAGCTAATGAAGGTACTTCTCATTGAGACTCGATATCGGAGCGGGAAGGAAACAATTAGCATCAATTTGCTCGAGCGTTTCAACAAAGTTGGCAAGCTCCTTCGTACAACAGCGTACGTCTTACGCTGGAGGAACTCAAATCGGCAATATAGGTCGCAATCTATTGTCACAGCACACTAGATGGAAAAGGCACTCCACTGGCATATTCTTGTCGAACAACATCGATACTTCGGAGTTGAGATGACCGAACTTCGAAGGGGTAATGACGTGGGTACATCGAGTAAAATCATCACATTGGCCCCATACATTGATATTACGGGGGGAAATCTATTGCGCGTCTCTGGCCGACTTGACAACGCAAGGCTGAAGGAGTATCAAAGGCATCCAATCATTCTTCCCAAGGAAAGCACATTGGCCAGGCTTATTGTTGAACAAATACATCGTGATACGCTTCATGGAGGCATACAACTTATGATACAGACGATTCGAGAAAAATATAGGATACTTCACGTACGTACCCTTGTTAAACGTTGTATTCATTCATGTACTATTTGCAGAAGGCATCAGTATACAATGGTGAAGCAGCGTATGGCATCATTACCTCGCATCCCGTGTTTTGGCATATCCTCCGTTCTCAACAGCTGGCGTAAACTACTGTGGCCCATTTAACATCCGCATTGGCTCGAAAACCGTTCGAACGATCAAGAAGACATACGTTGCTATTTTCATTTGTATGGCAACTGTTCATATTGAATTGGCAGAAGATCTATCTGCAGAGTCATTCATCAATGTGTACACCCGCTTTGTAAATCGCCGAGGTCCATGCTATCACTTGCACAGCGACAATGGGACCGCATTTGTTGGCGCTAATCGACTTCTACAACAGGACTTGGAGGCGTGGCATAATGCATACACATTGCAACAATGTCATTTTATCCCTCCTGGCGCACCTCATCAAGGCGGTCTTTGGGAAGCAGCCGTCAAATCTGCTAAACGACACCTACTTCGAATCATTGGAACACAATCGATCTACTATGATCAGTTCCACACCTTACTCATACACGTGGAGGCTTGCTTAAATTCTCGCCCATTAGTAGCTCTACATGATGATATCGACGATCGAATGGCTCTCACACCAGCGGATTTCCTCATTGGCCGATCTATAATTGCTATACCGGATGCACCTGTCATGGAAGTGCCCACACAACGACTTAGATATTGGCGTCAGCTCAGACAGATGCAACAACAATTTTGGCGGAGATGGCAAGATGAGTACTTGACTACACTTCAACGGAGGTCTAAATGGCAAGGATCACACAACGAGATCCAACTAGGCGATGTTGTCATCATCAAGAACGACAATTTACCAGCAACGCACTGGCGACTTGGCCGAGTCACGCAGCTACATCCAGGCGACGACGGCCTCATCAGGGTCGTTACAATCAAACACTCACTCGACCCGTGCAGAAGTTATGTAAGCTCTTGAATGGTCCTGAACGTACCCGTCCAGCCGGGCAGGATGTTCGAGATTGTATGGACAACGCCATTTCACAGAACCATAACAGCGTAGAAAAAGAACACCACCTTGATGCGCAGCCTTTGCTTATCTCAGACGTAACAGTGTTCAAGGCCTGCGTCCCTTCGATATCTGGTCGAGATCGTATGGACAACGCCATTGATAGCCCTGCAGCCGTCAGTCACCGCTGTACAACGGCTTCCTAGCAAGAGGGTTGTTTTGGGTCTCGTGACACCGTGCGGTTGTGCGATCTGATGGAAGGGACATCTTCTACTGCTCCTTTCACATCAGGTCATTCTTGGTTTTGGCGTCCACGGAGTCGGTGGTGTTTTTCCCTTTTTCATATTTTTCCTTGTTATTGTTTGCCGAAAATAAAAATATAAAAATTGTTTTGCCAAAGTGGCTGTGTTTTAGCCGTCATTACACATTTACATACATTTATTCCGCGTGTATCTCATACAATTACTCTAATATTACTGAATCGTTGGATATTGGTGTGTTGCAACTTTCGAATGAAGACATAATAAACGCGTTAAAGAAACTGGAATTAAACTGTAGTCCAGGTCCTGATGGAATCCCTGCGATAATATTAAAAAGTGTTTATCTTCCATCTTTTATCCACTTAAAATTATCTTTAATCAATCACTTATCACCGGAAAATTCCTCAGTGAATATTCATTTATTACACCTATATTTCAGAGCGGTTTTAGACAAAAAGTTGAAAACTATCGGCTTATATCTAAGCTTTCTGCAATCCCAAAATTGTTTGAAACCATTGTTAAAGATAAGCTTTTTTTCGCTGTTAAAGAAATTATTTCCAGTAACCAGCATGGCCTTGCTCGCGGTAGGTCATGTACTACTTCCGTGCAGGGACGGGTTAAGAATATCCCTGCAGCGATACCTCTCGCTTGTCGTAAAAGGCGACTAAAACAAAGGTAAACAAAAATCACATCTAGGCAATTTAGAAAACACCAAGGTGAGCCTAGGGACACTGCCCCACAAGTGTGCATGCAAATCAGTGGGTTGACATGACTGGAGATCACCGGTGTTGTAAGAGTAAGATCAAACAAAAAAATCTGGAGCATGCTCGGTGTCACAAAAAAAAGGCAGGCCGAAAAACAATTGGTGCAAACAAATGCAAAAACACCAGCATTTGCTTGGCCTCAGCGATGAAGTAATCCGAAACCGGGAAGCCTGCCGCTACTTTCTGAGGTCAAACCGGCGGACCCCACAAGCGGAATAGTAGGAATGCAGTTAAGTGAAGTGGGAAGGTTATGGTCCTACATTTCTGACCATAACAACGCCGGAAAAAGGAAAAGAAGAAGAAGAAGAAGGTCATGTACTACTTCTTCTTCTTTTCCTTTTTCCGGCGTTGTTATGGTCAGAAGTGTAGGACCATAACTTTCCCACTTAACTGCATTCCTACTGGTCCGCTTGTGGGGTCCGCCGGTTTGACCTCAGAAAGTAGCGGCAGGCTTCCCGGTTTGGGATTACTTCATCACTATCCCAATCTGATGCTGGTGTTTTTGCATTTGTTTACACCAATTGTTTTTCGGCCTGCCTTTTTTTTTTTTTTTTGCGACACGGGCATGCTCCAGTTTTTTTTGTTTGATCTTATTCTTACAACACCGGTGATCTCCAGTCGTGTCAACCCACTGATTTGCATGTACACTTGTGTGGCAGTTTAATGGTGGTATATGTGTCCCTAGGCTCACCTTGGTGTTTTCTAAATTGCCTAGATGTGATTTTTGTTTACCTTTGTTTTAGTCGGATATTATTAACCCGTCCCTGCGCGGAAGGTAGGTCATGTACTACAAATTTAGCTTTATTAACAAATTATATTTTTTATAGTTTTGAAAATCATTTACAAGTAGATATACTCTGCACTGACTTTACGAAAGCTTTTGATAGAGTACATCACACTTTACTATTGGCTCAACTACAATCGCTGGGTTTCCACTCTTCTATGCTGATGTGGCTTTCAAATTATTTATGTAATAGAAAGCAATTGGTAAAGATTAATAGTTTTACATCGTGTAATAGAAATAACTTCCGGCGTTCCCCAGGGTAGTCATCTCGGCCCGTTGTTGTTTATTTTATTCTTAAATGATGTTCACGAAATATTTGATTTCTGTGAGGTTTTTACATTCGCGGACGACTTAAAACTGTTTGCACGCATCAATAATATACAGGCTGACCCGTGCAGGGACGGGTTAAGAATATCCCTGCAGCGATACCTCTCGCTTGTCGTAAAAGGCGACTAAAACAAAGGTAAACAAAAATCACATCTAGGCAATTTAGAAAACACCAAGGTGAGCCTAGGGACACATATACCACCATTAAACTGCCCCACAAGTGTACATGCAAATCAGTGGGTTGACACTACTGGAGATCACCGGTTTTGTAAGATCAAACAAAAAAATCTGGAGCATGCCCGTGTCACCAAAAAAAAAAAAAAAAAACAAAAAGGCAGGCCGAAAAACAATTGGTGTAAACAAATGCAAAAACACCAGCATTTGATTGGCCTCAGCGATGAAGTAATCCCAAACCGGGAAACCTGCCGCTACTTTCTGAGGTCAAACCGGCGGACCCCACAAGCGGACCAGTAGGAATGCAGTTAAGTGGGAAGGTTATGGTCCTACACTTCTGACCATAACCACGCCGGAAAAAGGAAAAGAAGAAGAAGAAGAAGAATAATATTACAGACTGTATGCGTTTTCAACTAGATATTTATAAACTGTCGGAATGGTGTAAGCATAATGCTTTACAACTTATTATTTCTAATGTAAGATATTTACAGCGCACCGTATTGTAGCGCCGATCTTGTATAATTATTTTGTGAACGAGTTTCTGCTCCTTCGTCTTGAAGGATCTAGGGTCATATTTGACACTAAACTAAATTTTAATTTACATTATGATTACGCCATATCTAAATCTAACTCCTTGTTAGGATTTCTCAAAAGGAATAGCAAAGACTTCCAAGATGTTTATAGTCTTAAGACTTTATTCACCTCGTTGGTCAGACCTTATTTAGAATATTCTTCGGTTATTTGGGATTCGCCATATAATGCTCAAGAGCTTAGGTTAGAAAGAGTTCAAAAGAATTTCACGAGATATGCTATTCGCAAATTAAACATGTTTGACGAACTTCCTCCTTTTGACGTAAGATGTAAGTTAATTGGCTTGCAAACCTTGAGTTTTAGGCGGAAGGCATCTTCAGTCATGTTTATTCGCGACATAATTAATTATCATATTATTTCACCAGAGTTAGTGTTTCTTATAAACATATATGCTCCCCAAAAATCTCTTCGGGTGAGAAATGTGCTTTACGACAGAAGGCATAGAACAAATTATGGTTGCAATGAGCCAATTACTAGGTGCATACAAAACATTCAATGAGCTTTGCAACGAAATTGATTTCAGCTTAACTCGGTTGGAATTTAAAAATTGTGTTCTTTCATTGATTTTAAAATAGTAATATTGTTTGTCTGAGTAGTCTATGAGATGCAAAATCGGTAGATGATCCTTAGTCGCGCAACAAATATCTGTTGAGTAAAGCGATACTGAGAGTATACACTAGAGAACGTAGTGTTCTGTGTACTCTGTGATGGACAAAAAAAAAATTACCCTAATGACTAACATGATGAACATAACCACCTTACAAGTAACAAAACTAAATGAACGTGGACAATAACAACAACAATCTTAAGATCGCCATCTGGAATGCGAATGGACTGCACCAACACTCCTTAGAACTGAAACAATTTTTAAAAGACAACGAATTAGACATAGCACTGATCACTGAAACTCACTTTACCGATAAAAGTTTCCTGCGATTTTCAGGCTACAACATCTTATACACTAATCACCCTGACTAGTGATTACACAATCTCGCTTGTCGTAAAAGGCGACTAAAACAAAGGTAAACAAAAATCACATCTAGGCAATTTAGAAAACACCAAGGTGAGCCTAGGGACACATATACCACCATTAAACTGCCCCACAAGTGTACATGCAAATCAGTGGGTTGACACTACTGGAGATCACCGGTGTTGTAAGATCAAACAAAAAAATCTGGAGCATGCCCGTGTCACCAAAAAAAAAAAAAAAAAACAAAAAGGCAGGCCGAAAAACAATTGGTGTAAACAAATGCAAAAACACCAGCATTTGATTGGCCTCAGCGATGAAGTAATCCCAAACCGGGAAACCTGCCGCTACTTTCTGAGGTCAAACCGGCGGACCCCACAAGCGGACCAGTAGGAATGCAGTTAAGTGGGAAGGTTATGGTCCTACACTTCTGACCATAACCACGCCGGAAAAAGGAAAAGAAGAAGAAGAAGAAGAATAATATTACAGACTGTATGCGTTTTCAACTAGATATTTATAAACTGTCGGAATGGTGTAAGCATAATGCTTTACAACTTATTATTTCTAATGTAAGATATTTACAGCGCACCGTATTGTAGCGCCGATCTTGTATAATTATTTTGTGAACGAGTTTCTGCTCCTTCGTCTTGAAGGATCTAGGGTCATATTTGACACTAAACTAAATTTTAATTTACATTATGATTACGCCATATCTAAATCTAACTCCTTGTTAGGATTTCTCAAAAGGAATAGCAAAGACTTCCAAGATGTTTATAGTCTTAAGACTTTATTCACCTCGTTGGTCAGACCTTATTTAGAATATTCTTCGGTTATTTGGGATTCGCCATATAATGCTCAAGAGCTTAGGTTAGAAAGAGTTCAAAAGAATTTCACGAGATATGCTATTCGCAAATTAAACATGTTTGACGAACTTCCTCCTTTTGACGTAAGATGTAAGTTAATTGGCTTGCAAACCTTGAGTTTTAGGCGGAAGGCATCTTCAGTCATGTTTATTCGCGACATAATTAATTATCATATTATTTCACCAGAGTTAGTGTTTCTTATAAACATATATGCTCCCCAAAAATCTCTTCGGGTGAGAAATGTGCTTTACGACAGAAGGCATAGAACAAATTATGGTTGCAATGAGCCAATTACTAGGTGCATACAAAACATTCAATGAGCTTTGCAACGAAATTGATTTCAGCTTAACTCGGTTGGAATTTAAAAATTGTGTTCTTTCATTGATTTTAAAATAGTAATATTGTTTGTCTGAGTAGTCTATGAGATGCAAAATCGGTAGATGATCCTTAGTCGCGCAACAAATATCTGTTGAGTAAAGCGATACTGAGAGTATACACTAGAGAACGTAGTGTTCTGTGTACTCTGTGATGGACAAAAAAAAAATTACCCTAATGACTAACATGATGAACATAACCACCTTACAAGTAACAAAACTAAATGAACGTGGACAATAACAACAACAATCTTAAGATCGCCATCTGGAATGCGAATGGACTGCACCAACACTCCTTAGAACTGAAACAATTTTTAAAAGACAACGAATTAGACATAGCACTGATCACTGAAACTCACTTTACCGATAAAAGTTTCCTGCGATTTTCAGGCTACAACATCTTATACACTAATCACCCTGACGGAACAGCACACGGGGATAATGCAATAATAATTAGGAAACAAATTAAATGCCTCGAACTCCAAAGTCATTACACTGACAACATACAATCGACGTCAATTAAGCTAGAAGACAAATATGGAAAATTGACAATCTCTGCCCTGTACTATCCTCCAAAACACAAAATTACAATTCAACAATATAACCACTACATAAAAACACTAGGATACAGATTCATAGCAGCAGGAGACCTTAACGCGAAACATACAAACTGGGGTTCAAGATTAACGAACAAAAAGGGAAAGAATTTTGCTTAAGGTTGGATTCTTTTATCCAAACTGGTTGGGGTTGATCCTAGGTACATACACCTAGATCGAGTTGAACGTACAAGTCGATGCAATGTATCGATTGTATTAGGAGTGGTTAAACAATCCTTCACAGATCACTTGAGGCGAAATCAAAGTCTTATGATGGCTGTTACAAAAACGACAACTTTATTGAATAATGTGTCTCTTATTTATACTAAATTACTCGTACAATGAATGCTTATTCTACAAATAATATTTGAACTGGCAAGCAACGTGCTGAATTTACATAAATTAAAAAGAAATATGAACTCAGAGGAACAACCTCGGTTTGGAATGAAAGAAAGCAAAAAAGAAAGAAGGAAAAATGAACCCAGTTGAAGAACCTCGGTTGGCAATGAAATTTGTTTATTTTGCTAACGATGCAAACATACATATTTGTGCAATTGCAAGTTTAACATTCTGCCCCACGTTGAACTGAAAGTTCAACAGTTAGTAGGGGGTTTAATACAAAATACATTTTATTCATTAATACATATGCTAAACCTCTCTTCTTGGTTTCTGGTTTGCGGAATATCAGCTCCATTTGGTTCGGTTTCTTGGTGTTGGTGCTGGTTGGGCAATGCGCTTATTCCCTTTTGCTTGAAGCCAACACTGAATGAACAAGAAAATTACAATTAAAAATGCTATTAGTACTCCGGCATATCCCATAGTATGGTGGATCCCATGGGTTCTGAATTCAGTTGGTAGAGTGTCACGAATCCCTTCGATATTCTGCTTCAATGTCTTGACCTCCGTCATGAGATCGTGATATACAGGAAGTGGCGAAATTAGTATCAGTAAGGTTACTTAGTGGTATATATGGTACCCTTGCGAGAGAGGGATATATGTTGTGTCCTTGAATGATGAGAAATTCCTGCAGTCTTTCTGTAATCTTGCAATACCGGATCCTTGAATTGTTAGATGTTTGATATTTTGGCCGCATACAACGTTCAGAGTAGCTTCTCGTGATGAAGCGTAAATCCATTCGTTTGGATTGTGGAGTTGGATCCAATGAGGCCCATCACCCATTCTTTGTATGTGGCATTGCTTGATTTCAGGTTTATGGTTAAACAGAGAAATCTCACAGGCATTGGCACTCGAGCCCTTACGATGTAGTGGGCCAATTAATTTGCAACAATATTCTTCGGGACTGATTGATAAACAAGTCTTTAAACTCCTATCGAAGGGTGCGTAGTACTTGTCTCGATGTAGATTTATTATTAAGAATGGCGCGGAAGGTTGTGTAGAAAGGAATGTTCCGTTTAAGAACACTGGTACTGGTACTACGTGAAATAACTCGAAATCTTCTGATGATACTAATGGTACCTTTATTTTGAATATGGCGTACCTTGGTAGAATTTTTCCTTCTATGGTCATCAATTTGTAAAGATTGGTTAATTCTGGATCAGATACAGGAAACCTTAATGTTGGTGGCAAGTGTTCCCTGATGTCCCGTAGCTTTAAGCGTAGTTGAGCTGATGGTATTAAAAGTGGACTAATAATTCCGTGTTGACTATGGGTTATGACATCTAATAAGGAAGCTTGGATGCGTCGAAAATTTGATATAGTGATGAGTGTCTGTATTGAGAGTGATATAAATCCTTGTGTTAGGTTGTCCTGTTGAAGTTCCTTAGCTATATTGTTCGTCTGTTTAGTTAATTCATTCATATGAGTTGATATGGCCTCAATTTGGTTTGATACTGCTTCTTGATCGCGATTCATGATATTTACAGTAGTCGAGAGGAACGATGTCTGGTTCCTGATGTGACTTAGCAAACATTTTTCATTATTTTGTATTCCATCAATAGTTTTTGATAATTTGTCTGCGTAATCTGAATCCAGTACTCCAAACAATGCACTCGCCATATTTCACACGAAATTGAGGGCACCTCGTTTTCTTCGATGTGTGCTGGAAGAAGCTGTTAAAAGTTCATTACTTCTTCTAATTTCCTCTTCCAAATGTTGTATTTGAGTAATTATTCTGTTGCACGGATCTCTAGGTTTCTTAAGATTGCACAGAATTTCTAATGAAGCGCTCGCATTTTTCAGTAAATGTAGTTCCTTCCAGTACAGCTCCATGTCATAGTATGCGATAATATTCCATTCACTGGTCCATATGCTTGCTGCTCCTATATTTTCGAAATAAATTCCTGGATGGGTTTTGAACGGTACTAGTTGAACAGGGGATCACTTGCTCATTGGAAACGTAAGCAAAATCAGAAATACAGTTGCTATAGTTGAACCTACTGCTCGTTTTATTCGCTTTCTAGGCATATCCTCATCCTTTAAACGAGCATTATCCATCTCCTGTGTGGTTGCTGATTGTTCTATTGAGGTTGATTTAATGTCGACTGGTAGTGGTGCGAGTTTGTGCACTGGTCTCTTAAGCATGCCGCTGGCAGTTTTCACTTCCACCACTCGCACCAAATTGTCGTTTCCTCTGATGCAATTCACAATTCTTCCCATTTGCCATTGCATCGCTGGTAAATTGTCATCTTTTATGATTACAAACATACCAGGCACGATGTCGTTCTGTCTTTGTTTCAATTTGTACCGATGTTGTAGTTCATTGAGGTATTCATGCGACGAGCGTTGCCAAAACTGTGCCTTGAGCGATGTAATTGTCTTCCATCTGTTGCCTAACCTGCCATATGTATCTTCTGCTCGTGAATTAATTGTAGATGTTAATGCTTCCCCAATCAGAAAATGTCCCGGTGTTAGGGCAGTAAGATCGTTTGGATCAGATGACAAGGGAATCAGAGGTCTGGAGTTTAGTATCGCTTCTATTTCGATCATCAGCGTTTCCAGTTCCTCATATGTTAGATTAGATGAAAGAAGGTTCCGTTTCAGAAAATGTTTAGCTGATTTTACCGCAGCCTCCCATAATCCACCAAAATGGGGCGCTCGAGGTGGAATAAAATGAAACTCCATATTCTTATTAGTGGAGAACGAGGTTATTTTTTCCTTTGATGATGGTGAATGTAGCGACGATTCGATTTCCTTGAGTTGGTTTCTTGCTCCGCCAAAATTTGTCGCATTATCGCAGTAGAGGTTTTGGCAATTTCCCCTCCTTCCGATGAAACGTTTAAGCGCTCCTATGAAGGCTTCGGTTGTTAGATCTGCCACTACTTCGAAATGTGTTGCCTTAGTTGCGAAGCAGCAGAATACGGCTATATATACCTTTCGGGGTTGTTTTCCTCTGATTTTGAAGTGAATCCGCACTGGTCTTAAAAAGTCCACTCCAGAATTCACGAAGGGTCTGGCGGGTTGAATACGTGCCGCTGGCAAATTTCCCATGATCTGCGCCATTAATTTGGGTCTTGCTCTGGCGCAACGAATGCATTTTTGAACCACTGATCTTGCCATTGTTTTTCCTTTGATAGGCCAATATTTTTGACGTACAGTTGCCAGCAATGCCTGTGGCCCGACGTGCAGATTTTTTAGATGGATTTCCTGCATCAGCGGTTTACTGATGTCATGCTTATAAGGTAGCACGATGGGGTGTTTGGCATCGTAATCTAGTTCAGCTGCTTCTAGGCGTCCTCCAACATGAAGAACCCCTTTCCTGTCCAAAAATGGGGAGAGGCTACTCAATGGGCTTTGACTGCTGACATATCTTCCACTTGATAGTTGCTTGAGTTCTTCTTTCCACACTTGATGCTGAACCTCCTTACATACGATCTTAGCGGCGTTGTCACGTTCTTTTGAGAGGAGATGTTCTGTAATTCGTTGATTCCTATCCCCTTGTTTGCAATTATGGATGAATCGTGCCACATATGCTATAATGATATATATAATGAATGAATTATGATGGTTAATGCCATTGATGATGCCCGTTCCATATATTGTTGTGAGCACTATTTTCGACTTCTTTTTCTCCATGTCCGTATCCCTTTCTTCGACCTTTCCTGGCCAGCTCTCCTCCTGACCATATAGGTAAAAAGGTCCATAAAACCACATTGTGCAGTTCTTGAGTTTTGTAGCAGATATTCCTCTTGAAACGATATCAGCGGGGTTTTGTTTAGTCGGTACATGCCGCCACTGCTGAGGCGTACTCCTTATTCTGATTGACCTTATTCGATTTGCTACGAAGCTATGGTACCTAGATCCTTCTCCATTAATCCAGGCTAACACGATCTCTGAATCCGTCCAGAAATATGTTTGAATATCTCCTAACCTTAGATCCTTCGTAACCCGATGCGCCAGCTCCGTGGCCAATTTGGCTGCACATAGTTCTAAGCGTGGTATTGTTGTGGCACTAACGACTTCCCCGTCCTTTCCACGTTTAATTGGTGCCACTCTAGACTTAGAACAGAGTAGCTGGACCGTTATTGTATTGTCTTGGTGAATTGATCGGTTCCAAAGGCCTTTCCTGATGCATCGGCAAAGGCATGTAATTGAATTTTCCTTACATCCTTGTTTGAGAACAGATGCCTCCGAATTTTAATATTCTTTATAGCCGTCAATTCTGTTCGAAAATTATCCCATGTTGTATGCAATTCCATCGGCAGAGCGGCATCCCAATCCAGCTTAAGTTTCCACAACTGCTGAATAAAGATCTTTGCAGTAACCGTTATTGGATTAACGATACCTAATGGGTCATAGATGTGTGCAATTTCAGATAACATAATTCTTTTAGTGATACGATTATTAGGTTGTAAATTGGAACTGATGATGAACTCGTCTGTTAGTGGATTCCAGATTAGACCCAAGGTTTTTAGTGAGACTGAATCCTTGACCCGGACATCTGATTGTATCGCTTGGTTATTCGCTGTAATATGTTTCAGTAGTCGTGGTGTGTTACTACACCATTTGCGAAGGTTGAATCCTGATGATTGTAGGATATGGATCAGTTGTTTTTGCATTTCCAGAGCTTCCGACAGGCTGTTACAGCCGGACATGACGTCGTCCATGTAGAAGTCATTTGCTAAAATGTTTGCTCCTAATGGTTACCGTTGAGCGTTCTCAATGGATAAGTGTTTCAGACAGCGTGTTGCTAGGTAGGGGGCGGAAGTGGTACCGTATGTTACCGTATTGAGCTCATAACACTTCAATTCCAGATCCATAGCCTTCCGCCAAAAAATTAGTTGATATTTTCGATCTTCCCTTTTCACAATTATTTGTCGATACATTTTCTCGATATCGGCGGTGAACACAAAGCGTGGCGCTCGAAAGCGTAGTAGTAATGAAAAAATATCGTCCTGAATTGTTGGACCTGGCAACAGTAGATCATTCAATGAAATGTTCGCTGATGTTTTCATGGATGCATCAAATACAACTCTTAATTTATTTGTACTACTGTCGGGCTTAAGCACTCCATGATGAGATAGGAAGTAGTGTGGTGATTTTATGTTAGTTATGTCCACCTCTGTCATATGTCCAAGTTGAAGGTACTCTTCCATAAAATTAACGTAAAGGGTCTGACACTGATCATCCTTGCTTAGCCTTTTTTCCAAGGAAAAAAATCGTCGCATGGCGGATTCCTTGGAGTCCCCCAACTCTGACGGATTGCGAAAAAAAGGTAAGCTAACTACAAATCTTCCATTCTGCTTATCCCGCTGGAATGTTTTTTCGAAATGCCTTTCACATTTTAAATCGGCTGGAGTTACGTCAGTTAATTCTTCAGCAATTTCCTCCAGCTCCCAAAATCTTTTGGATACCTTGTCCAATGGCTCATCCTCCGTGCATATTCCGCACGCAGCTGTTGTAGCGACCGATTTCTCCACCTTGCCCGACATTATCCAACCGAGCATTGTATTTTGTAATATTGGTAAGTCATTTCCAAGCTTAATTCGTCCGATAGCTAACAGTTCGTGATAGAATTCGGCACCTAGCAACAAGTCTATTTTGTCAGGTCGGTTAAACTTGGGATCCGCGAGCTTAATATTCCTTGGAATTTTCCACGATGAGATTTCCAATGGTTGGGCAGGCTGAGGTGAGATAATTTCCTTGAGCACGAATGCTTCAACTCTCATAGAATAGTCGCTCGTGTTTGATTGTAATCTAACATTTACTCGCTGGGTCGATTCTCGCCTTCCTTGACCTACTCCTTCTATGACAAGGGAGTCAAGTTCTGGTGTTAGGTTTAGGGCTCTTACTAATCTTTGGCTGATAAAGTTGATCTGAGATCCCGAATCCAATAACGCTCGACAAACCAAACCTTGTTGGTTGGGTCCCACTATTTTTACTCTTGCCGTTCCCAACAATACAACGATGCGCTGACGGTTATCCAATAACGCACTCGCCACCGTACCTGGATCACTAAGTATCGTTGCTGATCGATTCCTAGTAGGTGCCCCAATCTTGGTTAAGGCCGAGCCCCTTTGCGCTCGATTGCTGTCCGCTTCCAGGTGTAGCAGTGTATTATGTCTTCTCTGGCATTTCGAGCAGCTGCGAGAACTACAGTTCGTTGCAAAGTGCCCGGATTTCAAGCAGTTGATACAGAGATTGCCCTACTTGACAAAGTTCAATCGTTTTGTAGGTAGTAGATCTATGAATTGTTGGCACTTGTATAGCGGATGGTTTCCTTTACATGATGAACAACTCAACTGATGCGATGTCACTGCCGAGAATGTCTTGAAGACTGATTTGTTTGAGCTGCTATCTCCAACCTTGTCCTTGGTCCCTCACGCCTCCAGGGATTGGAAACGATTCTCCAAAAATTCAAGGAATTTCTTAAATGATGGTAGCTGCCTAGGTTGATCCAGTGACTGCTCATAAAGTGTGTGGGTATCCTTATCCAATTTTTTGATAAACAAATGAAGCAAGATCGGGTCCCATGCCTTGGTATCCATATCTAATCCCTCTAGTCCTAGCAAACATCTGGCATTTCCAAGTTGGACATTTGGATGGGACAACATTTTTGATATCCAAGATGAGATTAGCAATCGGGGGTAGTTGTAGCGCCCTGTTATTATCCTCCATGCTGCATTCTAGTTGGCACCTGAAACTGTTAGATGACGCACCAATTTTTCGGCCTCTCCTGTTAGGCTTGATTTAAGAAACCACATTTTTTGTCCATCCGATAGCCCTTGGTTGTGGATCATTGAATTGTTGCCACTGGAGGTAGTTACCGTCAAACTTTGGTAACTCAACCTTGGGCATTTTCATGGTTGTTGTAGGCTTCTTTAACTCTTGAGCTAATGATGACTCCATTGTCCCATAGAGTTCTTGCAATAGTTCCGCGAGTTGCTCCTGCAACTCAAAGTAGTCTTGAATGTCTTCCTGAGTTAGCTGGTTTTCCATTTTCCGATGCACAGTAGTTAACTCTTCCCAATTTTGCTCCAATGTGCGAATTTTAATTTGACAGAAGATCTTGGTTTTATTTTGTTGTAGTATTATCTTATCCATGGACCCCCTTATGATCTCCTTGACAAGATTGCATCGCTGTCTGTCTTTCAAAGCTGGAACGCACTCTGTTTTCCTTGGAGATGCTGGTTGCTCTTGGGTGAGTTTTGGTATTGCTTCCTTAGCTGCCATCTCCAATCCATCCCTCCTTGATGGACCGGGGGGTGCGTCGCCTGGTGTCGCCGTCTGTTCCATCTCTAATTTATCCTGGATGTTGTCCAGGAATGCTTCTTGTATCTTTTTGATCTCTCCATAATAATCACGGCTGAAATAGGGATGACTGAGGTGGATCTCCCCTATCTCCCTGATTTTGGAGTCAGTTGCATCAAACTCTTCCCAAACTGAGTTTAATTGTTGTAGTCGATCCTTCAAGTAGATAATGGTTTTGCGATCAGGGAAGTCTTTCTTAAAGTTCCTCCATAACTTGCAAATATTCTGTCCAATCTCCTCTTGTTCTTTAGTTATGCTGTCCAAATCCATCTTGCTGTCTTACTCCTTCCAACGACGTGATCCAAATGAATGATCCAGTGAAGAGAGTAATCAATCAGCGGCCGAATTTAGGATGAACTGTGTTATGTCCCAGTTTACGCCCAACCGCGAAAGAATGTTATGACCCCGGAAGGTGTTATAACCAATGTACGCACCACGGTTATACGAGACTCCACTGTGTTCTAAACCCAGTGCTGCTTCGAAGAATTCTTTTTTGGACACCAATGTCCTGTCACGGTCGCCAAATGTTTAAGGTTGGATTCTTTTATCCAAACTGGTTGGGGTTGATCCTAGGTACATAAACCTAGATCGAGTTGAACGTACAAGTCGATGCAATGTATCGATTGTATTAGGAGTGGTTAAACAATCTTTCACAGATCACTTGAGGCGAAATCAAAGTCTTATGATGGCTGTTACAAAAACGACAACTTTATTGAATAATGTGTCTCTTATTTATACTAAATTACTCGTACAATGTATGCTTATTCTACAAATAATATTTGAACTGGCAAGCAACGTGCTGAATTTACATAAATTAGAAAGAAATATGAACTCAGTGGAACAACCTCGGTTTGGAATGAAAGAAAGAAAGAAGAAAAAATGAACCCAATTGAAGAACCTCAGTTGGCAATGAAATTTGTTTATTTTGCTAACGATGCAAACATACATAATTGTGCAATTGCAAGCTTAACAAATTTACTGGACGCAATTAAGATCAACAACTGCAAATACACTGGAGAACCAACGTACTGGCCAACTGACCCTACGAAGACTCCTGATCTCATTGACTTCTGCATAACGAAAATCATCAGCCATACCCTCATCAAAATCAAATCCTGCTTCGATCTTTCTTCTGACTATTCTCCAATAATGCTCGAATACACAACTCCTAACACAAAAGCTCCTAAACTGTATAATAGCAAGACGGACTGGAATGCGTTTTACCAATTCATCAGCTCAAACCTTTCGACTAACATTCCTCTCAAATCCAACTAGGACGTCGAAAGATCTATCTTTTTTTTTTTTAACTACACAATAACTGAAGGAGCCTCCAAATTAACACCAATAATGACCATTAAATCTAAAATCATCTTAACACCACCTAAAGTAAGAAAACAGATAAACGAAAAACGAAAACGGAAAAAATGGCAGTAAACCAGGTCACCTCTAGACAAAGCTAATCTAAATAAAGCAGTTAAAGTCTTAAGGAAACCCTGAAAACCTTTCAGAACAACAAGTTGACTAAGTACCTCGAACATTTGACTCCAAGCTCAGAAACAAATTATTCACTGTGGAAAACTACTCAATCGTTCAAAGCTCAAACCATACATCACCCACCCCTACAAAAACCAGATGGCACCTGGGCTCGCGAAAATAGCGACAAAGCTACTAGCAAACTATTGTATTTTAAGGAAACATTCTCTAACACTACTCAAATTAAAAAATTGGACCAAAAGAAAACCCCGCTTTATGACCTCCTGACAGGAAAGCTACTCAAGGAACTACCTAATGCAGCACTCGTATACCTACGTAACCTGTTCAATACTTTAATAAGACTCAAATTCTTCCCAAAAGTGTGGAAAGTGGCGGAAATAATTGCTATACCCAAGCCAGGAAAAGAAACAACAAAAGCATCCTCATACAGACGATTAGCCTACTCCCAACTCTTTCCAAAGTGTTTGAGAAGCTATTACATAACCGCTTACAACCAATTCTGATTAACTCAAAGATTATACCTGACCATCAGTTCGGATTCAGAAGACAACACTCAACCATTCAACAAGTGCACCGAGTGATAAACTAAATTTCAACAGACCTGGATGAAAAGAGGCTTTGCGCAGGAATTTTTCTTGATGTGGCAAAAGCTTTTGATAAGGTTTGGCATGCTGGCCTTCTACACAAACTCGAGAATCATCCATAAAAGACTACTTAACCGATCGACATTTCTACGTAAGCTACAATGACGAGTCCTCAGATTTATACGTAGCCAAAGCCGGAGTCCCTCAAGGCAGCGTCTTAGGACCATTACTATATGTCTTCTTTACAGAAGACATTCCTCCTCCTAACAGATCATCCTCTATGATTGCAACGTTTGCTGACGACACGATTCTCCTTAACTCGGACAAATGCCTTCATACTGCAACAACTCAATTACAAGAATATCTTGACGAAGTAATAGATTGGTTCAAAAAATGGAGCGTCAAAATAAATGATGACAAGTCAGTCCAAGTAAAACAAAGTACACACCAATACCGCTAAATATTAATAACAAACCCATCCTAATAAGTCCAGTAGCAAAATACCTAGGAGTGTACTTGGACTCCAAACTGACGTGAAAACATGACATTGAACAGAAACGCAACCATATAAAGATAAAATTTAGACAACACTACTGGCTTATGTGTAAGGACTCAAAACTATCAACCAACCAACCAACAAACTATTACTCTATAAGACTATAATAAAACCTATAAGGACATCATCAATGTAATTCAAAGGCAGCAATCTAAGATTCTACGGATGATTATAAACGCTGAATGGTATATCTGTAATAAGGATATTCATCGCGACCTTCAAATACCAACAGTCAACGAAGAAATAATCAAAACCAGCACGAGCTACTTGTTAAGAAATCTTTCGCATACCAACAATGACATCAACACATTATTCGATAACGAAACTACAAGAAGACGGCGGCATATAAGAAGACGACCAAGTGACCTCATTAGCTAAATTTTAACATGTAAAAAGCAGTTACTATTTAATTCAATTGCCAAATCATTAAACATTAGTTACATATCACAATACATCTAAGATAAACAATAACATTATAATAAACTCACATCTAAGCCCCAAAATGACTCTGATGACAATGGTCACACAGCCAACAATTTTTCCTTCAAATTGTTATAAAATGTACTAAGTGTCGCAAGACAGATGTATAAATCATGGAAAATAATAACACAAAAAAATTAATAAAATGGTGAGAATTGTGTTTCTCAACAACTGGTCCTTCGAGCCGGATCATTAAAAACAAATGAAAATAAAAACAAAAAAAAAATCAAGTGTACATAAGTGCATATATATATATAAACTAATTAATTTCTTACAATAAAAAAACTCTTTATTGCGAGTTTTGTACGAACTTATCTAATCACGCGACGTGTAAAACAACAAAAAAAAAACGCATAAAACAGGTGAGTGAGTAGCTAGTGGCTTCCACATTATAACATATTATATATCAGGGGTGGCCAACTTTTCTGTATATAAGATCTACTTTTTTCATAAAAGTGTGTTGCGATCGACTTGTTGTCATAGACGTAGCCTAATGGGGCATAAGGGTGTGGAATGTATACTATGTTTATACTTTGTTTTTCACAATAAGGTGCGCTCTAGCGAAGTATGAGTAGATAAGTAAAATATATGTTCCAAACTGTTTTTTTTTATATCACTTAGTCTTTGAGCTATAGTCTCATAGAGAAAATAAATTTCTAGACCCATTTTTTAAAAGCACATTCTGTTCATGCAGTACCTAAAAAATTCGATTTTCCTAAACTTTTTCAAAATAGATTTTTATAAAGTTAAAATGCAATTTAATTTTTATATCAACTACAATATATAAGAGTTGTTGTACTATTTATTCGTTAGTATATTAAATATAAAAAGTTGTCATAAAAATGCACATTATGGATGATAATTTGATTTCAATACATATTTCACTTTCGCGACCTTTTGGGCCGAGAAGTTTTATCATGGCTTATTTTTTGCTGATCTATCAATAGTTCGTTGAGCATACTTCGTACTAAAATATAGATACATATACGGCTCGTCAATCTACGTAAAAAATAACAACAATATTTATTTAAAAATCTCACGTCCAGGAAAATTAAAAAAACATGGATATTTATTAACAATATTTATTCATTCAAAATATGTATAGAAAAAGAAAGATTAAGAATTTTCCTTTTTACCTTAAGATTAATGGGAAGATTGATTTTGCATGTCTCTAACCAAGAAATCATAATTAGGAGTATATCCTGACAAAGATAATAATAATAAATCTTCCGTATGGGAATCAGTCAGAACAGAACGGTGTTTAGTCTTCGTTTGTTACAAGTACGAAAATGCCGATTCGCATAGGTATGTAGATCCGAAACAAGAATAGATATATTCGCTACATTTTGTGATACTGGGATATTTTTCTCGGTTGACATATTTCCAAAAATCTTTTTCAAATTTTCGGGCTTGTAAGATTAAGTCAGTTTGTAAAATTATAATTTCATTCTCTAATGCCCTTTGATCCATATGAAATATGCCTGAAATTTTTTGGCTAATAAGTTTCACACTTAAATCCTTTTTAAAAGGAAAAGATGTAAATTCTACAATTTCTTTAATTTTATCAAAATCCTGGAATCTTATCTTAAAATCTTGAACTACTTTTTGGATTTCAGCGATATATTTGTCAACCTTATAACTAATATTTTTATGTTTTTGTAGGTTGTCCGCCATATTTGGAAAATGATCCAGATTATTTTGTTGCAGATCTTGCATTAGCAAAAGAAATTTTGTTTTATATGCGTCTATGCAGCTGATCATGTCAATTAATGTTTTATTTTTTCCTTGTAATTCTAAATTTAAATGACTTAATATTGAAGTAAAATCAGTGAGGAATGCTAAGTCACTAAGCCAAGCTTCATCATTTAAATTTTCACAGTTTCGATCTTGTTCGTGAAGAAAATTTATAATTTCAGGCAATAAATCACGAAATCGCTGCAAAAATGTACCTCTGCTTAGCCATCTGATATCGGTATGTAGCAATAATTCAGGTTGTCCTTCATCGATCTGCAGTTTAAAGAGACGCCGTTTAAGGGAACTTCCTCGAATTGAATTAACAATTTTGAATGCTATGCCCATTACCTCTTTTGTGTTCAATCTCTTGCTAGCTAACACTTGCTGGTGAATTATGCAGTGATAGCTCAAAAAGGCAGGGAATTCATCTTCCTTTTGACATAGAGCAATGAATCCATTTATGCTACCTATCATTGCAGCTGCGCCATCCGTTGTTATTGAGACTAATTTAAAAAGTGGTACTTTCAAATCATTGAGCAAGTTTTTAAAGCCGTTGAATATGTCTACACCTCTAGTTCTTTCTTTCAAAGAAATCATACCCAACAATTCTTCTTTAGATGTAAAATCATTAAAAACCATACGAACGAAAACAAGTAATTGTGCCGTATCACTTATGTCTGTAGATTCATCACACTGAAGGGAAAGACATCTATTCATATCATTATATAACTGCTCTTCTACATTCCCACTCATCTTTTCAATTCGTCGCATCACTGTGTTTCGAGACAACTGTACATCTTGAATTGCTGTAACAATTTCACTCTTGTTCTTAAAATCATTAAAAAGTGAATCTGACACTTCCAAAAAAATTTCCTTTACAAATTCACCGTCGGAAAATGGCTGACATTTTTTTGCTAAGAGATAGTTTACTTTGAATGATGCAGTAGTTACTGCTTGTGACTTCGACCTTAGCTTTTTAAAAACGCTTTGTTGATTTGTTAATTGAGTTTTAAGATCCTTAACTTTATGTTTTCTCAGTTCAGAATTTGATGGATAATCTGTTTGATACTTTGTGTGTAAAGTTAAAAAATGTCTCTCCAGATTACCTTTTTTAGCAATGGCTATTGAGGTTTGGCATATTAAACAACAACATTTATCATTCACCATTGTAAAAAAATAATCGAGTTCCCATTCCTCATTGAAGTGATAAGTTTTCGATTTTTCGGTTTACTACTCATATTCATCGATATTCTAGAATGCAAAGAAATATTACAATTTAAAGAATAAACATTGAATTAAATATTTTCCTAGAAAATGAACTGTGGCTATTATCTCCTTTACATTGAAAGAAATAATAACAATACTGCATATTAGGATCGAACACAACAATACAAGTATAATAAAATCTAATAAAGTTACATATGTATGTATGTATCTTCAAATTTACAAGAAGTATGTTAAAGTTATATGTACTATATTTATTACGGCTTACAATACAGACATTTTAAATCAAAGAACTATTGTTATTTCTAATATATTTGTAATATTGTCCCTTATTTAGAGTTTAGAGAACTGTTGCCGAGAACGCTCACTTATCAAGTAAATAGATACATATGTACATATGTATGTACATACTTATGTATAAGAAAAGCAATTTAATTTAAAACAAAGAAAAAGTACTCACATTTTAAACAGATAAAAATTTTAACTCAACGTAGTTACTGAGGATAAAAAAAAATATTAATTTATAAGAATACCGTTAATACAAAAGAAAAAAAAAACTACCGTTTGACACTACCAAATTTGTAAGCTAACTGACTGTGTTCTTCGATAAATCGAGTCCTAACAGTTGCGTCCACGCTTCACATACGTCCAATGACAAATGGAAGAAACCAGAACAGAACAGGACAGGCAGCACAGATTAGTGAAAGCTTCAGATCACAGTTGTCCAATGACAGCTGCTTTCGACACTTTTCACACATCTGTTCTGACTCAAGAGTAGGTGCAGAAAATCGTGTCCGAAATTGTTCGGAATATCCTCACTGAACACAAAGCAGAACACTTTCGGATAGGATTTTTTTTTCACTGAACACGAAAACATGACTGTGTCGGGCATGGAATTCTAGAAATTGACGACCTTGGCAAGTTCCCAGAACGCAGTTTTGCCTTCTGCAATCCCTTCAAAATCCATTGTATACAGAATTCCACTCCAGACATTGAGAGCGACCGACGATCGACCAAAATCAACCTAGCGATCGACCAGTCGATCGCGATCGACTTGTTGGCCATCCCTGTTATATATGATTCAATAACTCCACTAAATAAAAATAACAAAATTAGAATGAGTTAGTTGCTAAAAAATTTGTTAGCCCAATTGACCAAGGACGAGGTCAGTTTCAAAAAGGCAAACAAAGAGACGAAGGCATCCAAACACTATCTCCAAGGACGCCTAGCTATTCTTGAGTCCAACTTCCAAGCCAGTGTTACAACGAACTCCGAATGTTCGTTGTAACATTGGCGAATGCAGTGTCCGCAGCAGTCGACGACGCTGAAAGTGAAAAAATTTATCAAATATATGATAAAATTAGAGAATTTTATGGTAGTGACAAGTGGCTCGTCGCTCTTAGAAGCCCTTGACAAAAACCGGCTACTTCTACAACCGTCGCCATCGTGCCACATACCGGAAAAAGGCATGAGCTGTGTCTTCCTAAGATAAACTTGCCCTCCTTTGCAGGTAGTTATGAAAACTGGAGATCGTTTCATAACGTTTTCCACTCGCTGGAACATAGTGACGCAACACTAACAGAAGTCGAAAAGCTGCATTACTTAAAATCCAGCATTACTGGTGAGGTGGAGCGCTTACTACAACATTTGAGTCTAAACGAAGGTAACTATAACACAGCATGGACGGTACTCACCAACAGATACGACTCAATTGAAGTTGTTCTTCAACCAACCAGTCTCCAGGGTTGAAATATCGGAGAACCTGAAACACCTTCTAGATGTCTCCACTGAGTGTCTGCACGCTCTAAGGAACTTAGGAGTGAAGACTGACAACTGGGACGTGGTCGTGATCTACGTTATGTTGCAAAAATTACCACTTTTAACTCAGCAGCTATGGGAAGAAAAACTCGGTTCTCAAAAGGAGCTTCCTATCTTCGCGGAATTCGTTCAATTCCTGGAAGCCCGATTCCGAAACGCCAACACCCAGCCGTAAAACTGAGAGCCAAGGAAGACAAGGAAAAAGGAACGTCTTCACAACAAGACCCCAACCGCAACAGCAATATAACTGTGGAGTTTGCAGAAAAGGACAGCATGCGCTACGAAACTGCAATCAATTTCTGGCTTTGGAAGTGGATGGACGTATCAGTGTTGTAAGACAGCTTCACATTAGCGAAAACTGTTCAGCTTACAGTCATCGCACTCAACAGTGCCCAAGCCGCATATGCTGCTATTTCCTTTCCTTCCCAATCAACACCACACAATATAATACAGTCCACTCATACACCATATACCCAACCTCACCCCAACACCAAATACAAACTCACCAACATACACCCAAACACACCAGGTTTCAACTCAACCCCACACACATACGACAATCAACCCAAACGCACTGGCGTTTCACCATATAAACTCCCATCAGCCGTCTACAGTCGCTGAACCTTCCACATCGACTTCCACGCTGAATACCTTCCACACTCAACACCACACAAACACACAAGTTCTTTTGGCAACCGCAATCGTGAAGGTAAGATCAGCTTCTGGAGACCACATTCATCTGCGTGCGTTAATAGATGCAGGTTCAGAAGCTAGCTAGCTTCATCACAGGATCAGCAGCACAACGACTAAATCTAAGGGCCAAACGCACATTCATCGAAGTAACCGGACTAGGAAAAGTCAGCAGCGGAACGTGCTATAACTATGTAGATATATCGTTCGGCTCACTACACTCTTCATATGCCGGACGAACTCGAATCTTTAACCTACCAGCTCGTCTTCTACCAGCTCGACACATAAATTTCGACAAATGGATAAATAAATGATAAATGTCGTATGTTCTGGCTGATACCAACTACCACACTCCGGCCGCAATAGACACCCTTCTTGGTAGCGTCATATATGCCGAAATCCTCCTGCCGGAAGTGATCAGAGATCAGAAGTCCATTGCCCCAATTACACAAAAAACAAAATTGAAATGGATTTTGTGAGGCAAGACGCTTGTGGAGTCTCCAACGCAAATAAGGAGTTTGGTCCAAATGTTCGATCTTGATTCCCAACTACGAAAATTCTGGGAGATCGAAGGGTTCCAACGAAGAAATGCGAAGTGGAAGAAAATAGGGCTTGTGAGCGACACTTCGTTCAAAATACAAAACGTTTACCCAATGGCCGCTACCAGGTTTGCCTACCCTTAAAGGGGAATCATATCTAACCATGTGCACTTCCAGATGCGGTGCTCTTCAAAGATTTTATCAATTGGAAAGGAGGCTGAGCAACAACACAGGGCTCAGAGAAGAGTACCAAAAATGCATGAGAGAATATATATCCTTTGGACACATGAGTGAAATGCAAGATCCTCTTGAAGTAACGGCGACACCTTATCACTATTTCATCCCTCATCATGCGGTCATCAAAGAATCCAGCTCAATCACAAAATTAAGAGTCGTATTCGACGCGACTTTTAAATCATCTTTTGGCTCTTTACTGAATGATCACTTGATGGTGAAACCAAAGATCCAAAACAACGTGAAAGATGTCATTCTTCGTTTGAGGAGGCATCGTATTATATTCGCCACGGACATGGAAAAAATGTATCGTCAAATTAGAGTAAACATTAAAGACACAGACTACCAACTCATCCTTTGGATAGACAACCCACAAACACCAATAAAAACTTATCGCCTGGAAACTGTCACTTTCAGAACAGCTCCTTACCTGGCGATCCGAGTTCTCCATAAACTGGCAGAAGATGAATTGGTCAATTACCCTTCTGTATCATCCATTTTACACGACGATATATATGTAGACGACGTTATCACCGGAGTAGATACAATAGAAGCAGCCCTAAAAAAGAGAGACGAAGTGAAGAAAGTCTTAGCATCTGCAAGATTCAACTTACGTAAGTTGACCAGCAACGACGAACATCTTTTGCAGGACATTCCAAAGGTGATGAATTGGACTTCTCTTTAGCCTTCAAAGAAGCAGACCTAGTGAAGACATTGGGAATGAAATGGTTGCCTATAGGTAATTTTTTCACTTACCAGGTGATTCCCTTTCCAGAAAATAATATCACGAAGCGAACTGTTCTCTCTTCAATTGCTAACTGTTTGATCCACTCGGCTGGCTGTCCACAAGCATCATCAAGGCCAAAATTCTGATGCAGGACCTCTGGACACGGGGACTAGAACGGGACACACCATTACTCAAAAAGTTACATCAACGTTGGACCAAGTTTTAGAGGGAGCTTCCGGCGATTTAAAAATTACGTACTCCAAGGTGGATTCAAACGAGAGCAGGCAAGTTTTAGTGATGCTTCACAAAAGGCGTATACTGCTGCTACGTACCTCCGAGTGTTGGATAAAAACAAGGTTCACATACATCTCCTCATGCTAAGACTAAGGTAGCTCCTTTAAAGACTGTAACACTTCCACGTTTGGAGCTATGCGGCGCTGTTTTGCTGGTCAAACTATTCTAGGAGACGACCAAAATCCTACATACTCCGAGGTGACACTATGCTGGATCAAGTCTCCTCCATCCAGGTGGCAAACCTTTCTCCAAAATCGAGTGGCTCAAATACAATCACTCACGAGCACCGATATATGGAGGCACATACCATCCGCACCATATCCAGCAGATATAGCTTCGCGTGGTATTTTCCCAACAATCTATGGTGGAATGGTCCAGCATTCCACCGGGAACGCTGAATAGCTTCGCGTGGTATTTTCCCAACAATCTATGGTGGAATGGTCCAGCTTTCCTCCGGGAACGCTGGATTTTTACGCAACCGCAACCGACAATCTGAAAATTGAAGAAGAAAAGCGAGCAAAACAAATACACTTCGCATCTAATCTACCAGTTCCTATCACCGAAGCCATCCACAAGTACTCGGGCGCTAACAGAGTGACAAGAGTACTTGCTTACTGCATGAGGTTCGTTTCAAATCTCCGCAAAAAACCTAAGGATCGAGAGCGGGGCCCACTTTTCCCTCTGGAACTCTGGACCACAACATTGGCATTCGTTCGGATCGTCCAACGTGAAATGTTTGCCACAGAGGAGAAAGACAACACTGGAAACATAAAGGGTCTAAAGTCTGTGAATCCATTCGTCGATAAACAGGGGATTCTACGAGTCGGCGGTAGACTTCAACACGCGGACCTTGAATTTGACCAAAGGCATCCAATCATTCTTAAGGCTACACATCACTACAAGCACACGAGAAAACTCTACACGGTGGAGTAGACAAAATGGTTCCTTACTTGCGTCAATGGTTTTGGATCGGTTTTTGGATCAAAAATGCCGTCAAGAAGTACGTACACGGATGTACTATATGCTGATTGGGAACTTAACTGCTCCTAGAGTAAGAGTTTCGAAAACATTCACGCATACAGGAGTCGACTATGCTGGCCCGATCGACATTAAAACATGGAAAGGACAAAATGCTAAACAGCTGAAAGGCTACTTTGCCATCTTTGTGTGCCTGGCTACAAAGGCAGTACACATTGAAACTGTCAGCGATCTTACGACACAAGCATTTTTGGCAGCTTTCAGAAGATTCACAGCCAGAAGCAAGCCTTAACTCTGAGTCACTTTCTTATTGGGGGTCCACTTGCCACTCCACCACAATCAAACTACGAAACTGACAAGACCAGGTATTGCGACAGGTGGCAAAGAGTTCAAGCACAGACCCAGACGTTTTGGAGAAGATGGAGCACCGAATACCTCACGCGTCTACAACAGCGACCAAAATGGCCCAAAACAGAACCGCAAGGGGTCAAAGAAGGCGCCTTGGTGCTACTTCGCGACGAAAGACTTCCCCCGGCAAAGTGGAACTTAGCTCGAGTAACAAAACTATACTTCGGCACGGACAACATAACGAGGATAATCACGATAAAAATAGCCACGTCGTCAAAAAAACCGCGAATTCAAAACTCCGATATCAAAAACATGCTCCCTACCAAGCAATAAAATCACTGCAGAAGAAACGATAACATAAAATGACATTACTCAATCAACAATACAAAAACAAAACAAAACAAACTAACTCGACACTCATTTCGGAACACACATGCACACACACACTGTCAATAAAGCACATTCTCGCAATTAAAATATCAAAAAAAAAAACTATAATCATAATAAAACTAAACATTTGTAAAAAAGAAACCCAATATCCACAATCGTCCCACTACTACTTACTCTGCAATTTCTGTTGTCATTTCTTGTGTTGTCTTTTTCTGTTTAAGCACTAACGCTTTCCACTTCACCCAAACTTAACACAGATGGCACTGGCGAAGCTAAATCAATTAGTCCAGCCCAGCACCAGAGATGACAAACGAGGACAACGAAGTTTGCGAACTGCGTTCAGAGCCGGGGAGCATGTTTACTCAACTACAGCAAGATGCGCAATGGCATGTAATTGATGAAAATTGAATTGCAATTTAAATGATTGTAATAATAATTGTGATCCCACCCTAAAGGGAAATTCACATTATTCTTGTTGTAATATTCATCGTATTGTTGTTGTAATGTTTATTTTAAGTAATAGTAAAAAACAAACAGAAATATATATACTCGTATGAAATAAAAACGTTGAAGAAAGGAGTTAAAAACCGAAACCTTACGTGTGCTTTTTATTCAAATAATATTTCATATTTAAATTAAATAAAACTGTGAGAATTGTGTGGCTCAACATAGGCTTATCAGTTGTATGGATATAGCTACATTTGTCCTCCTGAGCGCTATGAATAGTCGCAGCTGTGGAGAAATTATCTTGTTTTGTATGGCGTCGTCGTTATTGCAGCTAGCAGCGACTTCGTTATTAAAAATTCCGCCTAGGAGAGTTTCGTTGTCACTAAAGACATCAACTTCGTCGTTTTTGTTTTCTCTGCTTAATACATCGGCAACGTAATTTTCTTTCCCCTTCAGGTATTCCATCGAAAAGTCGTACGCACCTTCCAAGCTTGTCGAACATGTCGTCGATATGTGGCATGGGAAACCTATCTTGAATCGTCTAATTGTTTAGCTTCCTATAGTCCACCACAATTCGCCATTGTTTATCGCCATTTTCGGTCCCTTTTTTTGGAACTACCCAAATAGGCGAATTGTAGGGACTATTGTTTGGAACGATGATGTTTTGGTGCAACATTTCCTCAATTTGGCGATCTACTGCTTCGGCATATACTTCAGTACAACTTACTATAAATAGGGGTATTATTTTTGGTGTTGACCTGATGCCTAACTTCATTAGTAAATGTTAGATTATCCCCGTTCTTATAAAAAAGTGATTTAAATGAATAGAGTAATGATTTTAATCTGCTAGTATCGGGTTTTGATATATGATATGTAGAAGATTTTTTCGTCAATTTTATTTTCGAACTGTTCGTTAGAGAAGATTGTTAACCATTCATCGCTGTAACTTTTCCTTTCATAGTCCTCTTCTTCCTTACCAAAGTAAAGTCTAATATTGGGATCTCTAGTTATAATTAGTTTCCTACTATAATCAAAAATGGAGTTTAGGCAAAGTAAGATGTTATTACCTATGAGACCGTCGGAAAATGTATGAAAAGGATATTCAAGAAAATTAACGAGCAATTTTTCCCTATTGAATTCGGTAAAATAGGGGTATCTAATATTCTATGGGAGTAAGGATGCGTCGACCAAGCACTTGAAGTGAACGATTGAAAGATTTCACCTTCCACCTGGGGCGACAAATGTTTTCATTGATTATGTTATACTCCGCCACGCAATCGATAATAAACCTGAGGGTTCGTGTGATATTTTCTATGATTATATAGGGTAGATGTCTTGTCCTCCTTTGCGAAAATTTTGTTTTGTAGGAGGAGAGGAAAATCTATGCTATGCTATGAAAATCCTATGTCCATAGGTTCGCTGCAACACATACTTGTCTGTCTAGATTGATTAGTTCGGTGAGTATTGGGAGTATTGGGAATTATTACTTGTATTGTTAAGGTCTTGTGTTATTCTAGGTCTTCTGTAATTGTTGTGTTGCTCTTTATGTCGGTTGTGCAAGTTATTGGTTTGTCTTTGATATTGAAAATTGTAGTAGGAAAAATTACTGTTGGGATTTCTGAGTCTATTGCGTGTTTGGAAATTATGTGATTCTTTATTTGGCCCTAAATGTTGGCTTTCTATTTCTACTACATATTATTCTATATGCCTCAGTTAGTGTAGGGGGGTGTATAATAATATGTAAAAAATATATATATATACTCGTATACTAGCTTTTTTCAAATCTAATAAAGCAAAATAAATGTTAAAAACAAAATAATTTCCTTTCATTCATAATTCATGCAGTAGAGGGTTGATTACATATCTGACCACTTGACTTGTTCGTACAACCACAAAACAACATCTGTTCCAACGCACTGAAATTTCCAACATGTTCACTTGACTACGTGAGTTACGTTTTCTCTCGCTTTACTTTTTCTCTTATTTGTTAACAATCGTAGGGAAGCTAGCTAGTATTGTTGACCAGAAACCACCAATGAGACGTACCACTTAAAATGGGCGCCGGCGTTTGCCTACAAGCTCGGGCGAGCACGTGGGAACCTCAAGTGCTGTCAAAATTTTGTAAACAATCACGCACTTTGTTATAATTCCAAGAGTGTGTGTGGCACTGCGGTAAAATGAAATGAGCTCACACGTATTCACGGATAGAAGCTCGTTTGTAACGGGTTTTGTCAATACGAACCTGAACTTCTTTCAAAATTTCAGGGTGTCACGGGGGAAGACGTACGAAAGAAGCACGTCTCATTCTGGTTTCTGTTGTTGACTGACCCGTTGAATAACTTGCATTGAATGTCAAACGTCACTCGATGCTTTCACTAACGCAGTATTGTGATACGGGCATTACATCCGAAGATGCGTAGAGAAGATTAAATTTGCCGTTGAAACAATACCAATGTCTGGAATGAGGGCAATGTAAGTCCGGTATTAGTCGGTTATCACACACTGGCTGGTGAGGCATGGCTCTATTTCAATTTTCTCTTTCTTCCACATCCGCTAACTTGACAGTTCGATCAGTTTTCGTTTTGTATACGAATTGTTCGGGTGTATTGTAAATTATTGTAGTAAAGAATTGTTTTAATTTTGTTTATTACTTTTAAACTTCCCAGTGGGAAGTTTTTGTAATGGGGCCGATTTTGTGAATCCCAAATTTTGACATATCTCCACGTTTCAAGGTCACCAGAATCCAAATCCAACGTTTTTATAGAGATGACTGAGTGTGTGTATGTACGTATATGCGGATGTGTGTATATGTGCATGTGTGTTCGTAATCATTTTTCGTCTCGATTATCTTGAGAACCAAAGACGATATTAACATGGGACTAGATACATTCGACGCGTAATTACATAACATAGAACTGAATGAATTTTCAGCGAAATCGGTCCAACCGTTTTTTTTTTAAACGAGAAAATCAAGAAAAAAGGCAAACAAGCTGAATTTTAAAATTCCCAATTTATTCATGCAGATTTTATATACTTTCATATTCACATTGTTATGATAGAGTACAATATTTTAGCAAAAATGCAATCGGAGTTGTGAAAAATGTCATTAAAGAAAGTTATAAAAAAAACAACACTTTTTTTCTACAACAACTCTAAACTTATATCAATTTTGGAAGTATAGCATCGGTAAGGCTATAGCAATTAATATTATAATAATGCTATTAATAATTAAATATTATTAATAACAATTGAATATGGTTAACAACAATTTAATATTGCTAATAACAATTGAATATTGCTAATAACAACTGAATATGGTTAATAACAATTGAATATTGCTAATAACAATTGAATATGGTTAATAACAATTGAATATTGCTAATAACAATTGAATATGGTTAATAACAATTAAATATTATTAATAACAATTGAATATTGTTAATACCAATTGAATATTGCTAATAACAATTGAATATTGCTAATAACAATTCAATGTTGTTAATAACAATTGAATAATGCTAATAACAATTTAATATGGTTAATAACAATTGAATATGGTTAATAACAATTGAATATTGTTAATAACCACTGAATATGGTTAATAACAATTGAATATGATTAATAACAATTGAATATTGCTAATGTGATAGCGCTCGCCTCACGGAATTTAAATTGAAAGAGCAGATGGGAAGTGAGTCGTGAGTCGTGAGGCCGCATGTGATAGCCGAATAAGGAGACCGGAAATATGAGCTATTGATTTTTCACTGCTGCTGGACGAAATATTAGACTGTTGTCCGGCGTTCACGCAAGTGCATTTATGCAACTCAGCACATTTGGTGGTTGTTAAGATTTATATTCTCACGCATTCTACTGCGTTGACACTAATTGTAAGTGTGTAATAGTTCACTTAAGACTAATGTGACAAATTTTAATTCGTGACGAAATTTTTGTTCGATAATAAGGTACAAAATTGTACAAAATCACGACAACACAGTTTTTTATTTTGAGTCCATTCTGGCCGATAGTTCACTTAAGACTAATGTGACAAATTTTAATTTTTAGCAACGGAACTCGAGTGCTCACGAATAAATTCAAATTCGTAAACACTCGAATTTCACAAATGAATTAAATTCGAGTGTGGGAACAGACAGTACCGTCGCTCGGAATCTGATATTCGTGAGCGACCTAGTAATGACCGTTCGCACACTTACAATTAGTGTCAACGCAGTAGAATGCGTGAGAATATAAATCTTAACACACTTCCCTCCTTAGAGGGTTCTTAGCCTCTAACTTAAAACAAAACCCTTTATTAGTGTTATCTTGGGCTAAATATTCTTTGAATGAAGGTTAAACAAACGTGTTAACGAAAGATACTAATGTATTAACAATCATAGCAATAAGAAAAGAGAGAGAAAAAAAAAAAAATTAAAATAGTGACCTAGACATTCACTTGAAAACGAGAGGATCTGGGAGCCGGCTTAGGCTTCCGTCGTCGATGACAGCAATATATGACCACCGCCCCAATCATGCCAGCCAGTAATAGATAGCCTAATCCGTAGTGATGATAGTCATGCCAGTTAATTTTTTCCGGTAGTTCCTCGGACTGCTGTATTACTGTGTTGATTTGATCCTTTAATTTTACAAATTCCACTTCATCAATGTCATGTATCTGCGGGAGGTCACTGGTACTTGGTTTTGAAGGCTTTAGGATCCAAGTGCTTATGTTGGTGTTTGGAATGAATGAGTTTTTGATGGTGACAGTATTATTGTACTCCAATATTCCCCTGATAGACATGGTTGGCATTTTGAGCATACAAGGTTCCTTAAATTCAAGCAAGCCATTTCCGACCACCGTTAGACCTTCCGTGATTTCGTTGCATATTAGATGGCCTGTTACCCGAGATCTTGTAGAGAATATCCACCGATTAGAACCCTTCAATGCCTTCCAGTAATCTCCATCGGGGATTTTTTTTAACGTGCACTCGTGAAGGGCATTGTTCTTATGATTCAACAGTGCTATTTCGCAGCTGCTCGTGGCAGCTTGTTTGGTGTAAGTGGGATGTACTTTTTTACAGAGAAAATGTTGCGACGATAATTCCTTGCACAAACTTAATTCGAATTCGGAGAGCAAAAAGAATTCATCCCTTGTTGGTGAAATAGCCAACAATTGTGAAGACGTTTCCACTAGATAACTATACGACTGTTGTAGAATGGGAATAGGAAGTAGATTAAACAATTGAAATTCCGCGCTATCGGCAAGTGGGAGCCGCATTTCAAAAACAACCGCCTCTTTCAAAACTCGTCCCTTCACCGAAGCCATTTTGTACAGGTCCATGGTTGATCCCTTCGCTGGTGTTAGTGTAGGCGGTAGATGTGCCTTTATTATCATGATCTGTTCGGTAAGTTGGTGAGGTGTTATTATTTGAGGATTAATCCTTGCATGATTCAAATCTAAAAGTACATCTAAGAGTAGTTCTTGATTCTTTTCGAGATTTGAAAGTATGAAGTTAGAGAGGCGATATTTTGTTTCACATCATTTTCCACCTGTTTTTCTTGAATTGCGTTTGCGATTTTGGCCAAGTAGGCATTTAGAGCCTGAGATTGCTGATTAATTTGAAATACACTACGCATTAGAAGATTTGACATAGAATCGGCGACGGAACTTTGTTTTTGGATGAGATCCATCAGATGCTGCTGGTTTTGCTTGGCCTTGTATATTTGACTCTCAATATGCTTGGCATCATCCTGATCAAGAACCCCGAATAGCCACTTTTCACACAATATCCAGAGGGGATCTTACTACTCGAGTCCTTTCCTGACCTCCCATATTGTAGTTGTACAGAATCTCGTTGTTGTGATTTATGGCTGTGAACCTGTGTGTTATTGCATCGATCGTTGGTTTGCAATTTACCTTGTGAATGTTTTCCTGCGCACAAAATTCTTCTATTCGCTGAAGACACGACTCAATTTCACGCAATTCCAAGAAATAGGCTGTAAGGTTATAATATACGTATATATTCCAGTAGCTATTATTAGTTTGTATTTTTCCAATGTCTTCGAAATATATACAAACCGCTTCATCTAGTGGATTTATCTTTACTCGGTCTGTTTTTTGAGCTATTGAGGAAGGGAAGCTTAAACACACCATGAGAGCAATCGACAACAGTGATGTTACAATTTTTTTGCGTTTCGGCGTTGGTTTCTCAAGGCAATTAGTTTGGAAAGTACCCTTAGTGATTTGGCTGTTAGTTTTCAAGTTTTCTGGTCCATTTACCGTATTCGTCTCTGTTGGTATAGGTAGGTTGTGTATTGCTCGTTTAAAGATGCCGTTTTGCGTTTTGACGGTGGCCACCCGAATTAAATCATCATTACCCTTTATAACCTCCTCTATACGTCCTAGTTTCCATTTCATAGGCGGAACATTTGCTTCCTTGAGCACCACCAACGTTCCAGGCACCAAATTGGGTGATGGCTGGGTCCATTTCGATCTTTGTTGTAGGAGATGTAAGTATTCACATGACCATCTTTTCCAGAAATGCTGTTGGATGTGTTGTATTTGACGGAATTTTTTAACACTGTTAATGTTGCTGTCCAAAACGTTTGGCTCGGGCAATGTTGTAAGTGGTTCTCCGATTAGGAAATGCCCAGGTGTCAATGCCTCTAAGTCATTTGGATCAGATGTGATTGGCGTGAGAGGGCGTGAATTTAAAATCGCTTCTGTTTGTATAACCACTGTTAGCAACTCCTCGTATGTCAATGATGTTTCACGAAGAAAGCGTATTAACAGACTCTTTGCGGACTTAACTGCAGCCTCCCAAAGTCCTCCAAAATGCGGTGCACGCGGCGGAATATATTTCCAATTTATACCATTTTCCAAACACATACGATTGATAACCGTTTGGTGGCTTTCGGATTCAAACGCTTTTTTTAAGTCTATAAGTTCGGCTTTTGCGCCCACAAAATTGGTGGCGTTGTCACAAAATATGGTATGGCATATACCTCTTCTACCGACAAATCTTTTCAAAGCGTGGATAAATGCCTCCGCAGAGAGATCGCCCACCACTTCTATGTGAACTGCCTTTGTCGAAAAGCATACAAACATCGCTAGGTATGACTTTGTAGGAGTCTTACCTCTGACCTTTTAGTGCGTTTTTATAGGACCACATAAATCCACTCCACAGTAAGAGAGGGAGTGACTCTCTCCTTCGGCAAGTTGCCCATCATTTGTGCGACAGGCCTGGGATTTGAACGAAAGCATTTTATGCAACTGGAGGCTATTTGTCGCGCCATTCTTCGTACACTTAGAATCCAATATTTCTGCCTTGAAATTGCAATCAACGCTCGAGGTGCTGCGTGCATGTGTGATTGATGCAAATATGCTAGAAGTAGTTTTGTTATGCAATTATTTTTCGGTAGCAAGATCTGATGTTTGGCATTAACTACAATAGATTAATTTTTTAACCTTCCACCCACTCTAATTAGTTTAGTTTTTTCATCGAAGAATGGCGACAACGACGCTATGTTGGAACCTTTATGCACATTTGCATTCCTCTGCAAAGAGCGATAGTCATCCGGAAATTCTCTTCTTTGCACGCATACCCAAATAAAATTAGTCCCACGATGAAGTTCGTCCACTGTTAACTGTCCTATATTTCTCAGTGACTTGTTCTTTCTGCAATTACTATAAAATCGAAAACAGTATGCAAATATCTTTTGTAATGTAAAAAAGGAATTTTTATGATTAACTTCTTCAACCAATATCTCGTAGCTAACTGTTGTCGCTTCTAAAACGGACTTCTTCTTACGACGTTCTGGAACATCTTCTGGAATAACATCCCATAAACTCTCATCTTCGGAAAGAAAGTCAGGACCATTGAACCAGGCGGGCGTTTTAAGAAGCGTTTGTAATCCCATCCCTCTAGAGACCATATCAGCCGGATTGACGCTTCCCTTTATGTAGTTCCATTGTTGTATATCCGTGTTTGCTTGGATTTTAGCCACCCTATTTGCGACGTAGGTCTCCCATGTGTAAGAAGGTGATCTAATCCATGCTAGTACTGTCGTGGAGTCGGTGTAATAACGCACTTTGTTTATTTTAACAGTTAGCAATTGCAGTAGTCTTGTTACCAGTTCCACCATGAGCACAGCGCCCTGCAATTCCAATCGTGCTATGGATGTTGCTTTGAGGGGCCCAATTCTCAACTTCGAACATAGCAATTGTGAGTAGATGCATCCACTGTCATCAACAGATCTAAGATATACGCATGCCCCAAAGGCACTCAGGCTACTGTCCGAAAATGCGTGCAGTTCAATATCGCTGCAAGGACGGGAAGCATATCGTGGGATGCTTAGCTCGTTCAACGTGGAGAATTCTTTCAGGTACTTATGCCATTTATTAGCTTGCTCTTCCGGAAGTTGATCATCCCAGGATAACTTTGTTTTCCAAAGTTCTTGCAGAAAAAGCTTCCCGAGGGCTATTGCAGGTCCAAGTAATCCCAACGGATCAAATAACCGGGCAAGATCGGCGAGTACAGTTCGCTTGCACACAGGTCCGTATACTCTCTCATAATCAAACTTAAACTTAAATGCATCGGAGGACGGGTCCCAAATTAGTCCCAACGTTTTAATCACTTCGGATTGATGAAACCCAACAAGTTGTTCTTTATGTTCTTCCGGGATTTTTTCTAGTATTCTGGGGTGGTTGGCGCAAAACTTTCTTAACTCGAAGCCTCCCAGTTTCAAAAGATGACGGATTTCAGTCAACAATTTTTCGGCATCTTCTACACTCTCTGCGCCCGTAAGGCAATCATCCACGTAAAAACACGATTTTAATGCCTCGGCAGCACGGGGGTATTCACCTTTGTTATCATCTGCCAACTTCATCAAACATTTCGTAGCTAGATATGATGCGGATGCTGTGCCATACGTTACAGTATTAAGCTGATATGTTTGCAATGGGTGGTCATGTTGTGATCTCCACAAGATTAATTGCATCCTTCTATCCTTAGAATCTACTAATATTTGTCGGTACATCTTGCTTATATCTCCAGTAAAAACATACCTATGTGATCAAAAGTTAGTTATAATGGAAAATAGATCTGGTTGGACTGTTGGACCAACCATTAATAAATCATTGAGCGAGTGCCCGGAAGTGCTTTTGGCAGATGCATCAAACACCACTCGAAGCTTGGTGGACGAGCTTTCTGGCTTGACAATACAATGATGAGGGATAAAGTAGTGTGTTTTTGGAATTTCTTCGGCAGATACTGGGCTCATATGACCCAAAGATTCTCATTGTGGGATTAACCGATGCTTCCGTCTGCTGTGGACGATGTGCATGAGCCCCACCTTCAAACAAGATTAGTAGAACTTCTTCCATTCGCTCTTGTGTTCTGAAATAACACTCGAGTTCTTCAACGGTTAACTGCTCTTCAACCTTTCTGTAGAGACACGTTATCTCATCCCAGTTCTGTTGAATGGTTCTTAATTTTATTTGGTAAAAATTGATGACATTTTTTTATTTTTATCTTTATCTCACTGCACTATTTTCACAGGTATTGCCAAACGTTAGCAAAAGAAGTCCTGTCACGGTCGCCAATTTTTGTTCGATAATAAGGGACCAAATTGTACAAAATCACGACAACACAGTTTATTATTTTGAGTCCATTCTGACCGATAGTTCACTTAAGACTAATGTGACAAATTTTAATTTTTAGCAACGGAACTCGAGTGCTCACGAGTAAATTCAAATTCGTAAACAGTGGTTGTGGGAATTCATGTGTGTACTGAGCTCATACAAATAGTGTGTTAACTTCACCAATAAGAGGAGAAATATTAGAGACGCATACCGAAAGTGCTGGCATGCTTGTACCTCCTATAGCAGCCTTTACTAGCCGCTGATGCTTTCTGCACTGCGCGTCCCCAAGAAGGGGGGGGGGGGCGTAGTTGAGAGGGTCGGATGGGCTTCGGTAGGGGATACATCCGCTCACCTAATCCTCTTAACTGCTTTCCCCAGAGGTTTGCCTTCATCCTTCGCGCCTTCGGCATGCCTCTTTCTCCTTCTTTTTTAGCACTTAGCAATGCAATCTTCAGTACATCCTAATTCTGGGGCTCGTTCAACCTTAGCGGTTTTCCATGCCGCGCCATTTTTGGTGGCGCCTCTGTTCAACCAGGTGGTCGGTTAATGAGTATGAGTCGGTCAATGAGTGAGAATCGGTCTCGGTGTGTCTGCCGGAGAGTTTGGGATGAGTGATGGAGCCTCCAGAATCCTTCCCGCCCCCGATCGGAGAGATCACGGGTAGATTTCCGCTATTGTGAGTGCCACATGGAGTAGTTTCATTCTTTTGGTTGTTCATTCATTCATGTTACTCAGTTTCTTCGGGTGCTGTAAATGATCCAAACACATTAGATTTCAAACCATATGGAACAAATAAGAAATATAAATCTGCACAAATCACCATATCTATTTTTGAATTTTCATAGAAACAGGGATCTGCGAATTTAAAATCAGTCGATGACGTAACTTCCTGTCGATGTACAATATTATTCTACAAGTGCAGAAGAGACAGATTAGCTGAAATGGGAATAAAGTTCGCGGTGATTTTTTTTTTATGACTGATTTTGAGTTCAATTCTCTTGAGAGTTAAAGGAAATGGAAAAAATTAATAAGGTGGATCTGGCTTGGAGGACATATACGAGACAAAATTGTGGTGCTTCGACCAGCTTCTCTTCCTCCGAACGTATTTTCTGTCAACACCGCAATGTACAAATATCCAAAAAAGTAAAGACATGTATTTTCTAATTTATATATTATAATTGTATTTTATTTATTTATTTTTTACTTCAAACGGACGAAAAAATTACAAGTATCGAAATTACTATAAGTTTTCTGAATTCATGTTCATAAGCAAAAAGTGGTCAAGGTGTGAACCGTAAGTGAGAAGAATGAAAGAATAATTTTTTTTTTATTATTATTTATTTATATTATAATTTTAAATTTATTTAATATTTTTTTTTTTATAATTAACAACTTCTACTTACAACCAGTCAGTCATCGTTTATTTCTCAATTATTAAACGTGCATCATAATAGTAGTTCTTTTCAACACATTTTTTTGTATGAATTACATAATAATAAATCAACTTTTGCTTGCAAAAAGATTGTTAAATTTTTTGTATCCTACGATATCATTACAGACACTTTATTTGAACTATTAAAACTTTGTTTTATTATAAGCAAAAATTTATCGACACTATTCTCTAAACGTTATCAACAATATCCAACTGTTACAAACAATACATATTAATTTTTTTTAACTGTATCCAATTATTATTCACAATATTCGATTGTTATGCAAAAATTCAATTGTTATTAGCAATATTCAATTGTTATTAGCAATATTAAATTGGTATTAACAATACTCAATTGTTATTAATAATATTTAATTGTTATTAACCATATTGAATTGTTATTAGCAATATTCAATTGTTATTAGCAATATTCAATTGTTATTAACCATATTCAATTGTTATTAACCATATTCAATTGTTATTAGCAATATTCAATTGTTATTAATCATATTCAATTGTTATTAACCATATTCAATGGTTATTAACAATATTCAATTGTTATTAACCATATTCAATTGTTGTTAACCATATTCAATTGTTATTAGCAATATTCAATTGTTATTAGCCATATTCAATTGTTATTAGTAATATTCAATTGTTATTAACCATATTCAATTGTTATTAACCATATTCAATTGTTATTAGCAATATTCAATTGTTATTAACCATATTCAATTGTTATTAGCAATATTCAATTGTTATTAACAATATTCAATTGTTATTAATCTTATTCAATTGTTAGTAACCATATTCAATTGTTATTAGCAATATTCAATTGTTATTCTTCTTCTTCTTCTTTTCCTTTTTCCGGCGTTGTTATGGTCAGAAGTGTACGACCATAACCTTCCTACTTAACTGCATTCCTACTGGTCCGCTTGTGTGGTCCGCCGGTTTGAACTCAGAAAGTAGCGGCAGGCTTCCCGGTTTGGGATTACTTCATCGCTGAGGCCAATTAAATGCTGGTGTTTTTGCATTTGTTTGCACCAATTGTTTTTCGGCCTGCCTTTTTTTTTGTGACACGGGCATGCTCCAGATTTTTTTGTTTGATCTTACTCTTACAACACCGGTGATCTCCAGTCGTGTCAACCCACTGATATGCATGTACACTTGTGGGGCAGTTTAATGGTGGTATACGTGTCCCTAGGCTCAACTTGGTGTTTTCTAAATTGCTTAGATGTGATTTTTGTTTACCTTTGTTTTAGTCGCCTTTTACGACAAGCGAGAGGTATCGCTGCAGGGATATTCTTAACCCGTCCCTTCACGGAACAATATTCAATTGTTATTAATAATATTTAATTGTTATTATTCATATTATATTGTTATTAGCAACATTCAATTGTTATTAACCATATTATATTGTTATTAGCAATATTCAATTGTTATTAACCATATTCAATTGTTATTAGCAATATTCAATTGTTATTAACCATATTCAATTGTTATTAGCAATATTCAATTGTTATTAGCAATATTAAATTGTTGTTAACTATATTCAATTGTTATTAACCATATTCAATTGTTATTAGCAATATTCAATTGTTATTAACTATATTCAATTGTTATTAGCAATATTCAATTGTTATTAACCATATTCAATTGTTATTAGCAATATTCAATTGTTATTAACCATATTCAATTGTTATTAGCAATATTAAATTGTTATTAGCAATATTAAATTGTTGTTAACTATATTCAATTGTTATTAACCATATTCAATTGTTATTAACAATATTAAATTGTTATTGGCAATATTCAATTGTTATTAGCAATATTCAATTGTTATTAAACATATTGAATTGTTATTAGCAATATTCAATTGTTATCAACAATATTCAATTGTTATCAACAATGTTCAACCATATTCAATTGTTATTAGCAATATTCAATTGTTATTAACCATATTCAATCGTTAGTAACCATATTCAAATGTTATTAACCATATTCAATTGTTATTAACCATATTCAATTGTTATTAACAACATTCAATTGTTATTAACAATGTTCAGTTGCTATTAGCAATATTCAATTGTTATTAGCAATATTCAATTGGTATTAACAATATTCAATTGTTATTAATAATATTTAATTATTAATAGCATTATTATAATATTAATTGCTATAGCCTTACCGATGCTATACTTCCAAAATTGATATAAGTTTAGAGTTGTTGTAGAAAAAAAGTGTTGTTTTTTTTATAACTTTCTTTAATGACATTTTTCACAACTCCGATTGCATTTTTGCTAAAATATTGTACTCTATCATAACAATGTGAATATGAAAGTATCTAAAATCTGCATGAATAAATTGGGCACTTCATTCATTTTAAAATTCAGCTTGTTTGCCTTTTTTCTTGATTTTCTCGTTTAAAAAAAAACGGTTGGACCGATTTCGCTGAAAATTCATTCAGTTCTATGTTATGTAATTACGCGTCGAATGTATCTAGTCCCATGTTAATATCGTCTTTGGTTCTCAAGATAATCGAGACGAAAAATGATTACGAACACACATGCACATATACACACATCCGCATATACGTACATACACACACTCAGTCATCTCTATAAAAACGTTGGATTTGGATTCTGGTGACCTTGAAACGTGGAGATATGTCAAAATTTGGGATTCACAAAATCGGCCCCATTACAAAAACTTCCCACTGGGAAGTTTAAAAGTAATAAACAAAATTAAAACAATTCTTTACTACAATAATTTACAATACACCCTATCACGAACAATTCGTATACAAAACGAAAACTGATCGAACTGTCAAGATAGCGGATGTGGAAGAAAGAGAAAATTGAAATAGAGCCATGCCTCACCAGCCAGTGTGTGATAACCGACTAATACCGGACTTACATTGCCCTCATTCCAGACATTGGTATTGTTTCAACGGCAAATTTAATCTTCTCTACGCATCTTCGGATGTAATGCCCGTATCACAATACTGCGTTAGTGAAAGCATCGAGTGACGTTTGACATTCAATGCAAGTTATTCAACGGGTCAGTCAACAACAGAAACCAGAATGAGACGTGCTTCTTTCGTACGTCTTCCCCCGTGACACCCTGAAAATTTGAAAGAAGTTCAGGTTCGTAGCGACAAAACCCGTTACAAACGAGCTTCTATCCGTGAATACGTGTGAGCTCATTTCATTTTACCGCAGTGCCACACACACTCTTGGAATTATAACAAAGTGCGTGATTGTTTACAAAATTTTGACAGCACTTGAGGTTCCCACGTGCTCGCCCGAGCTTGTAGGCAAACGCCGGCGCCCATTTTAAGTGGTGCGTCTCATTGGTGGTTTCTGGTCAACAATACTAGCTAGCTTCCCTACGATTGTTAACAAATAAGAGAAAAAGTAAAGCGAGAGAAAACGTAACTCACGTAGTCAAGTGCACATGTTGGAAATTTCAGTGCGTTGGAACAGATGTTGTTTTGTGGTTGTACGAACAAGTCAAGTGGTCAGATATGTAATCAACCCTCTACTGCATGAATTATGAATGAAAGGAAATTATTTTGTTTTTAACATTAATTTTGCTTTATTAGATTTGAAAAAAGCTAGTATACGAGTATATATATATATTTTTTACATATTATTATACACCCCCCTACACTAACTGAGGCATATAGAATAATATGTAGTAGAAATAGAAAGCCAACATTTAGGGCCAAATAAAGAATCACATAATTTCCAAACACGCAATAGACTCAGAAATCCCAACAGTAATTTTTCCTACTACAATTTTCAATATCAAAGACAAACCAATAACTTGCACAACCGACATAAAGAGCAACACAACAATTACAGAAGACCTAGAATAACACAAGACCTTAACAATACAAGTAATAATTCCCAATACTCCCAATACTCACCGAACTAATCAATCTAGACAGACAAGTATGTGTTGCAGCGAACCTATGGACATAGGATTTTCATAGCATAGCATAGATTTTCCTCTCCTCCTACAAAACAAAATTTTCGCAAAGGAGGACAAGACATCTACCCTATATAATCATAGAAAATATCACACGAACCCTCAGGTTTATTATCGATTGCGTGGCGGAGTATAACATAATCAATGAAAACATTTGTCGCCCCAGGTGGAAGGTGAAATCTTTCAATCGTTCACTTCAAGTGCTTGGTCGACGCATCCTTACTCCCATAGAATATTAGATACCCCTATTTTACCGAATTCAATAGGGAAAAATTGCTCGTTAATTTTCTTGAATATCCTTTTCATACATTTTCCGACGGTCTCATAGGTAATAACATCTTACTTTGCCTAAACTCCATTTTTGATTATAGTAGGAAACTAATTATAACTAGAGATCCCAATATTAGACTTTACTTTGGTAAGGAAGAAGAGGACTATGAAAGGAAAAGTTACAGCGATGAATGGTTAACAATCTTCTCTAACGAACAGTTCGAAAATAAAATTGACGAAAAAATCTTCTACATATCATATATCAAAACCCGATACTAGCAGATTAAAATCATTACTCTATTCATTTAAATCACTTTTTTATAAGAACGGGGATAATCTAACATTTACTAATGAAGTTAGGCATCAGGTCAACACCAAAAATAATACCCCTATTTATAGTAAGTTGTACTGAAGTACATGCCGAAGCAGTAGATCGCCAAATTGAGGAAATGTTGCACCAAAACATCATCGTTCCAAACAATAGTCCCTACAATTCGCCTATTTGGGTAGTTCCAAAAAAAGGGACCGAAAATGGCGATAAACAATGGCGAATTGTGGTGGACTATAGGAAGCTAAACAATTAGACGATTCAAGATAGGTTTCCCATGCCACATATCGACGACATGTTCGACAAGCTTGGAAGGTGCGTACGACTTTTCGATGGAATACCTGAAGGGGAAAGAAAATTACGTTGCCGATGTATTAAGCAGAGAAAACAAAAACGACGAAGTTGATGTCTTTAGTGACAACGAAACTCTCCTAGGCGGAATTTTTAATAACGAAGTCGCTGCTAGCTGCAATAACGACGACGCCATACAAAACAAGATAATTTCTCCACAGCTGCGACTATTCATAGCGCTCAGGAGGACAAATGTAGCTATATCCATACAACTGATAAGCCTATGTTGAGCCACACAATTCTCACAGTTTTATTTAATTTAAATATGAAATATTATTTGAATAAAAAGCACACGTAAGGTTTCGGTTTTTAACTCCTTTCTTCAACGTTTTTATTTCATACGAGTATATATATTTCTGTTTGTTTTTTACTATTACTTAAAATAAACATTACAACAACAATACGATGAATATTACAACAAGAATAATGTGAATTTCCCTTTAGGGTGGGATCACAATTATTATTACAATCATTTAAATTGCAATTCAATTTTCATCAATTACATGCCATTGCGCATCTTGCTGTAGTTGAGTAAACATGCTCCCCGGCTCTGAACGCAGTTCGCAAACTTCGTTGTCCTCGTTTGTCATCTCTGGTGCTGGGCTGGACTAATTGATTTAGCTTCGCCAGTGCCATCTGTGTTAAGTTTGGGTGAAGTGGAAAGCGTTAGTGCTTAAACAGAAAAAGACAACACAAGAAATGACAACAGAAATTGCAGAGTAAGTAGTAGTGGGACGATTGTGGATATTGGGTTTCTTTTTTACAAATGTTTAGTTTTATTATGATTATAGTTTTTTTTTTTTGATATTTTAATTGCGAGAATGTGCTTTATTGACAGTGTGTGTGTGCATGTGTGTTCCGAAATGAGTGTCGAGTTAGTTTGTTTTGTTTTGTTTTTGTATTGTTGATTGAGTAATGTCATTTTATGTTATCGTTTCTTCTGCAGTGATTTTATTGCTTGGTAGGGAGCATGTTTTTGATATCGGAGTTTTGAATTCGCGGTTTTTTTGACGACGTGGCTATTTTTATCGTGATTATCCTCGTTATGTTGTCCGTGCCGAAGTATAGTTTTGTTACTCGAGCTAAGTTCCACTTTGCCGGGGGAAGTCTTTCGTCGCGAAGTAGCACCAAGGCGCCTTCTTTGACCCCTTGCGGTTCTGTTTTGGGCCATTTTGGTCGCTGTTGTAGACGCGTGAGGTATTCGGTGCTCCATCTTCTCCAAAACGTCTGGGTCTGTGCTTGAACTCTTTGCCACCTGTCGCAATACCTGGTCTTGTCAGTTTCGTAGTTTGATTGTGGTGGAGTGGCAAGTGGACCCCCAATAAGAAAGTGACTCAGAGTTAAGGCTTGCTTCTGGCTGTGAATCTTCTGAAAGCTGCCAAAAATGCTTGTGTCGTAAGATCGCTGACAGTTTCAATGTGTACTGCCTTTGTAGCCAGGCACACAAAGATGGCAAAGTAGCCTTTCAGCTGTTTAGCATTTTGTCCTTTCCATGTTTTAATGTCGATCGGGCCAGCATAGTCGACTCCTGTATGCGTGAATGTTTTCGAAACTCTTACTCTAGGAGCAGTTAAGTTCCCAATCAGCATATAGTACATCCGTGTACGTACTTCTTGACGGCATTTTTGATCCAAAAACCGATCCAAAACCATTGACGCAAGTAAGGAACCATTTTGTCTACTCCACCGTGTAGAGTTTTCTCGTGTGCTTGTAGTGATGTGTAGCCTTAAGAATGATTGGATGCCTTTGGTCAAATTCAAGGTCCGCGTGTTGAAGTCTACCGCCGACTCGTAGAATCCCCTGTTTATCGACGAATGGATTCACAGACTTTAGACCCTTTATGTTTCCAGTGTTGTCTTTCTCCTCTGTGGCAAACATTTCACGTTGGATGATCCGAACGAATGCCAATGTTGTGGTCCAGAGTTCCAGAGGGAAAAGTGGGCCCCGCTCTCGATCCTTAGGTTTTTTGCGGTAAGCAAGTACTCTTGTCACTCTGTTAGCGCCCGAGTACTTGTGGATGGCTTCGGTGATAGGAACTGGTAGATTAGATGCGAAGTGTATTTGTTTTGCTCGCTTTTCTTCTTCAATTTTCAGATTGTCGGTTGCGGTTGCGTAAAAATCCAGCGTTCCCGGAGGAAAGCTGGACCATTCCACCATAGATTGTTGGGAAAATACCACGCGAAGCTATTCAGCGTTCCCGGTGGAATGCTGGACCATTCCACCATAGATTGTTGGGAAAATACCACGCGAAGCTATATCTGCTAGATATGGTGCGGATGGTATGTGCTTCCATATATCGGTGCTCGTGAGTGATTGTAGTTGAGCCACTCGATTTTGGAGAAAGGTTTGCCACCTGGATGGAGGAGACTTGATCCAGCATAGTGTCACCTCGGAGTATGTAGGATTTTGGTCGTCTCCTAGAATAGTTTGACCAGCAAAACAGCGCCGCATAGCTCCAAACGTGGAAGTGTTACAGTCTTTAAAGGAGCTACCTTAGTCTTAGCATGAGGAGATGTATGTGAACCTTGTTTTTATCCAACACTCGGAGGTACGTAGCAGCAGTATACGCCTTTTGTGAAGCATCACTAAAACTTGCCTGCTCTCGTTTGAATCCACCTTGGAGTACGTAATTTTTAAATCGCCGGAAGCTCCCTCTAAAACTTGGTCCAACGTTGATGTAACTTTTTGAGTAATGGTGTGTCCCGTTCTAGTCCCCGTGTCCAGAGGTCCTGCATCAGAATTTTGGCCTTGATGATGCTTGTGGACAGCCAGCCGAGTGGATCAAACAGTTAGCAATTGAAGAGAGAACAGTTCGCTTCGTGATATTATTTTCTGGAAAGGGAATCACCTGGTAAGTGAAAAAATTACCTATAGGCAACCATTTCATTCCCAATGTATTCACTAGGTCTGCTTCTTTGAAGGCTAAAGAGAAGTCCAATTCATCACCTTTGGAATGTCCTGCAAAAGATGTTCGTCGTTGCTGGTCAACTTACGTAAGTTGAATCTTGCAGATGCTAAGACTTTCTTCACTTCGTCTCTCTTTTTTAGGGCTGCTTCTATTGTATCTACTCCGGTGATAACGTCGTCTACATATATATCGTCGTGCAAAATGGATGATACAGAAGGGTAATTGACCAATTCATCTTCTGCCAGTTTATGGAGAACTCGGATCGCCAGGTAAGGAGCTGTTCTGAAAGTGACAGTTTCCAGGCGATAAGTTTTTATTGGTGTTTGTGGGTTGTCTATCCAAAGGATGAGTTGGTAGTCTGTGTCTTTAATGTTTACTCTAATTTGACGATACATTTTTTCCATGTCCGTGGCGAATATAATACGATGCCTCCTCAAACGAAGAATGACATCTTTCACGTTGTTTTGGATCTTTGGTCTCACCATCAAGTGATCATTCAGTAAAGAGCCAAAAGATGATTTAAAAGTCGCGTCGAATACGACTCTTAATTTTGTGATTGAGCTGGATTCTTTGATGACCGCATGATGAGGGATGAAATAGTGATAAGGTGTCGCCGTTACTTCAAGAGGATCTTGCATTTCACTCATGTGTCCAAAGGATATATATTCTCTCATGCATTTTTGGTACTCTTCTCTGAGCCCTGTGTTGTTGCTCAGCCTCCTTTCCAATTGATAAAATCTTTGAAGAGCACCGCATCTGGAAGTGCACATGGTTAGATATGATTCCCCTTTAAGGGTAGGCAAACCTGGTAGCGGCCATTGGGTAAACGTTTTGTATTTTGAACGAAGTGTCGCTCACAAGCCCTATTTTCTTCCACTTCGCATTTCTTCGTTGGAACCCTTCGATCTCCCAGAATTTTCGTAGTTGGGAATCAAGATCGAACATTTGGACCAAACTCCTTATTTGCGTTGGAGACTCCACAAGCGTCTTGCCTCACAAAATCCATTTCAATTTTGTTTTTTTGTGTAATTGGGGCAATGGACTTCTGATCTCTGATCACTTCCGGCAGGAGGATTTCAGCATATATGACGCTACCAAGAAGGGTGTCTATTGCGGCCGGAGTGTGGTAGTTGGTATCAGCCAGAACATTTATCATTTATCATTTATTTATCCATTTGTCGAAATTTATGTGTCGAGCTGGTAGAAGACCGGTCAGGAATTTAAAGATTCGAGTTCGTCCGGCATATGAAGAGTGTAGTGAGCCGAACGATATATCTACATAGTTATAGCACGTTCCGCTGCTGACTTTTCCTAGTCCGGTTACTTCGATGAATGTGCGTTTGGCCCTTAGATTTAGTCGTTGTGCTGCTGATCCTGTGATGAAGCTAGCTAGCTTCTGAACCTGCATCTATTAACGCACGCAGATGAATGTGGTCTCCAGAAGCTGATCTTACCTTCACGATTGCGGTTGCCAAAAGAACTTGTGTGTTTGTGTGGTGTTGAGTGTGGAAGATATTCAGCGTGGAAGTCGATGTGGAAGGTTCAGCGACTGTAGACGGCTGATGGGAGTTTATATGGTGAAACGCCAGTGCGTTTGGGTTGATTGTCGTATGTGTGTGGGGTTGAGTTGAAACCTGGTGTGTTTGGGTGTATGTTGGTGAGTTTGTACTTGGTGTTGGGGTGAGGTTGGGTATATGGTGTATGAGTAGACTGTATTATATTGTGTGGTGTTGATTGGGAAGGAAAGGAAATAGCAGCATATGCGGCTTGGGCACTGTTGAGTGCGATGACTGTAAGCTGAACAGTTTTCGCTAATGTGAAGCTGTCTTACAACACTGATACGTCCATCCACTTCCAAAGCCAGAAATTGATTGCAGTTTCGTAGCGCATGCTGTCCTTTTCTGCAAACTCCACAGTTATATTGCTGTTGCGGTTGGGGTCTTGTTGTGAAGACGTTCCTTTTTCCTTGTCTTCTTTGGCTCTCAGTTTTACGGCTGGGTGTTGGCGTTTCGGAATCGGGCTTCCAGGAATTGAACGAATTCCGCGAAGATAGGAAGCTCCTTTTGAGAACCGAGTTTTTCTTCCCATAGCTGCTGAGTTAAAAGTGGTAATTTTTGCAACATAACGTAGATCACGACCACGTCCCAGTTGTCAGTCTTCACTCCTAAGTTCCTTAGAGCGTGCAGACACTCAGTGGAGACATCTAGAAGGTGTTTCAGGTTCTCCGATATTTCAACCCTGGAGACTGGTTAGTTGAAGAACAACTTCAATTGAGTCGTATCTATTGGTGAGTATCGTCCATGCTGTGTTATAGTTACCTTCGTTTAGACTCAAATGTTGTAGTAAGCGCTCCACCTCACCAGTAATGCTGGATTTTAAGTAATGCAGCTTTTCGACTTCTGTTAGTGTTGCGTCACTATGTTCCAGCGAGTGGAAAACGTTATGAAACGATCTCCAGTTTTCATAACTACCTGCAAAGGAGGGCAAGTTTATCTTAGGAAGACACAGCTCATGCCTTTTTCCGGTATGTGGCACGATGGCGACGGTTGTAGAAGTAGCCGGTTTTTGTCAAGGGCTTCTAAGAGCGACGAGCGGTAAGTGACATAAAATTCTCTAATTTTATCATATATTTGATAAATTTTTTCACTTTCAGCGTCGTCGACTGCTGCGGACACTGCATTCGCCAATGTTACAACGAACATTCGGAGTTCGTTGTAACACTGGCTTGGAAGTTGGACTCAAGAATAGCTAGGCGTCCTTGGAGATAGTGTTTGGATGCCTTCGTCTCTTTGTTTGCCTTTTTGAAATTGACCTCGTCCTTGGTCAATTGGGCTAACAAATTTTTTAGCAACTTACTCATTCTAATTTTGTTATTTTTATTTAGTGGAGTTATTGAATCATATATAATATGTTATAATGTGTAAGCCACTAGCTACTCACTCACCTGTTTTATGCGTTTTTTTTTGTTGTTTTACACGTCGCGTGATTAGATAAGTTCGTACAAAACTCGCAATAAAGAGTTTTTTTATTGTAAGAAATTAATTAGTTTATATATATATATGCACTTATGTACACTTGATTTTTTTTTTGTTTTTATTTTCATTTGTTTTTAATGATCCGGCTCGAAGGACCAGTTGTTGAGAAACACAATTCTCACCATTTTATTAATTTTTTTGTGTTATTATTTTCCATGATTTATACATCTGTCTTGCGACACTTAGTACATTTTATAACAATTTGAAGGAAAAATTGTTGGCTGTGTGACCATTGTCATCAGAGTCATTTTGGGGCTTAGATGTGAGTTTATTATAATGTTATTGTTTATCTTAGATGTATTGTGATATGTAACTAATGTTTAATGATTTGGCAATTGAATTAAATAGTAACTGCTTTTTACATGTTAAAATTTAGCTAATGAGGTCACTTGGTCGTCTTCTTATATGCCGCCGTCTTCTTGTAGTTTCGTTATCGAATAATGTGTTGATGTCATTGTTGGTATGCGAAAGATTTCTTAACAAGTAGCTCGTGCTGGTTTTGATTATTTCTTCGTTGACTGTTGGTATTTGAAGGTCGCGATGAATATCCTTATTACAGATATACCATTCAGCGTTTATAATCATCCGTAGAATCTTAGATTGCTGCCTTTGAATTACATTGATGTTGGAAGTTTTGGAAGTGCCCCATATTTGTAGTCCATAGGTCGTTATAGGTTTTATTATAGTCTTATAGAGTAATAGTTTGTTGGTTGGTTGGTTGATAGTTTTGAGTCCTTACACATAAGCCAGTAGTGTTGTCTAAATTTTATCTTTATATGGTTGCGTTTCTGTTCAATGTCATGTTTCCACGTCAGTTTGGAGTCCAAGTACACTCCTAGGTATTTTGCTACTGGACTTATTAGGATGGGTTTGTTATTAATATTTAGCGGTATTGGTGTGTACTTTGTTTTACTTGGACTGACTTGTCATCATTTATTTTGACGCTCCATTTTTTGAACCAATCTATTACTTCGTCAAGATATTCTTGTAATTGAGTTGTTGCAGTATGAAGGCATTTGTCCGAGTTAAGGAGAATCGTGTCGTCAGCAAACGTTGCAATCATAGAGGATGATCTGTTAGGAGAAGGAATGTCTTCTGTAAAGAAGACATATAGTAATGGTCCTAAGACGCTGCCTTGAGGGACTCCGGCTTTGGCTACGTATAAATCTGAGGACTCGTCATTGTAGCTTACGTAGAAATGTCGATCGGTTAAGTAGTCTTTTGATGGATGATTCTCGAGTTTGTGTAGAAGGCCAGCATACCAAACCTTATCAAAAGCTTTTGCCACATCAAGAAAAATTCCTGCGCAAAGCCTCTTTTCATCCAGGTCTGCTGATGTTTTGTTTATCACTCGGTGCACTTGTTGAATGGTTGAGTGTTGTCTTCTGAATCCGAACTGAAGGTCAGGTATAATCTTTGAGTTAATCAGAATTGGTTGTAAGCGGTTATGTAATAGCTTCTCAAACACTTTGGAAAGAGTTGGGAGTAGGCTAATCGTCTGTATGAGGATGCTTTTGTTGTTTCTTTTCCTGGCTTGGGTATAGCAATTATTTCCGCCACTTTCCACACTTTTGGGAAGAATTTGAGTCTTATTAAAGTATTGAACAGGTTACGTAGTGTAAAGGAAAATTGTCTAAAATAAACAAGGATAAAATAAAACTGGAAATTTTCCTCTACATACTGGTTGTTTACCTTTTGCACACATAGTTGTTTACTTTTTCTCCTCTCCAAACACCCCAGCCGCCACAAACACAAAATATATGAATTAAACAAAAACACGCGGATCAAACACAAAGAAAAACGATCAAAATACAAAATATAAAGAAAAAATCAAACAAACACAAAACATGCGAAAATCATACATTTTTGCGTTTTTGCCGAAGACCACAGAGGTCAACGACATTAAACACAACGGCAGCAGTCGCCGTTGACAGGTCCCGTAAACAGGGGAAATGCCAACGACGACTGGAAAGGCACCGTTCACATCGTCACCCAGCCTAGCCCTATAAAAAGCCGAGGCGATTAGCAGAAGGGCATTCAGTCCGCGAATAGACAATTAGTCCGCAAGCAAAGTGACAGTCAGTCGGAGAGATCTACAAGGAATACCCAATAGAAGATTACGAGGGAAGACGAAGTGTCAACTCACTACACGAGGTACGTTCACAGGGTGTGGAATTCTGATAACGTCATAATCCATAAGTACACGTAGGATAAGATATTATTATACGTAGACTATAAGAACAAATCTTGTATTATTACAATAATAATAAGACTCACCGAAAGAAATTATTATTATTATTTCAATAATAATAAATCCGCAGAGGGGAATCACCTTCCATTATTACCGTATCACAGTAATAATTGGAATAATAATTTCGGCCTCGTCACCAAGGGGAAGGGACGAGCGTACGAGACTAGTTGGAGCGACCGCTCGACGAGTGAAACGGCGAGTAGCATCTAATAGGGTGGACATCGGCTCTCTAATCCGGGTCTTAACCCAAAGAGACCGACTAAGGCCTGTCGGAGTCTACTCCCGAGGTAAGTGTCGTAGGGACTGTTCCGACTTGGGGTTCTAACCCGTCGGGGTTGACCAGACGGCACCGCCGTACTCAAGGGCGCACGTCGATCCCAACTAGGGCCTCGACCGGGTTCTTACCCAGACAGGCTACGTCTCACACTGCTCCCGACTCAACCATCCGTCGGAACTCGGACTCGGGTCCTCACCCACTGAGAGATCGACGGGGTACTGTCTGCAGTACATTTGAGGTGACAAGGCGCGCCTACGACCAAGTGTCCCGAACGGGTCCCAACTCGCAGGGACAGCGTAGCGCGCAGGCCACTAGTACGTCTGCCGGTGTCACAAATAAAAATTTATGTGACAGATCCTGGCCCGGCGAGTATACCCCGGCCCAGAAAGCTCGTTACAGTAGGTATACGTGTGCTGCATTAGGTAGTTCCTTGAGTAGCTTTCCTGTCAGGAGGTCATAAAGCGGGGTTTTCTTTTGGTCCAATTTTTTAATTTGAGTAGTGTTAGAGAATGTTTCCTTAAAATACAATAGTTTGCTAACACAGTAGCTTTGTCGCTATTTTCGCGAGCCCAGGTGCCATCTGGTTTTTGTAGGGGTGGGTGATGTATGGTTTGAGCTTTGAACGATTGAGTAGTTTTCCACAGTGAATAATTTGTTTCTGAGCTTGGAGTCAAATGTTCGAGGTACTTAGTCAACTTGTTGTTCTGAAAGGTTTTCAGGGTTTCCTTAAGACTTTAACTGCTTTATTTAGATTAGCTTTGTCTAGAGGTGACCTGGTTTACTGCCATTTTTTCCGTAGTTTTCGTTTTTCGTTTATCTGTTTTCTTATTTTAGGTGGTGTTAAGATGATTTTAGATTTAATGGTCATTATTGGTGTTAATTTGGAGGCTCCTTCAGTTATTGTGTAGTTAAAAAAAAAAAGACAGATCTTTCGACGTCCTAGTTGGATTTGAGAGGAATGTTAGTCGAAATGCTTGGTAAAACGCATTCCAGTCCGTCTTGCTATTATACAGTTTAGGAGCCTTTGTATTAGGAGTTGTGTATTCGAGCATTATTGGAGAATGGTCAGAAGAAAGATCGAAGCTGGATTTGATTTTGATGAGGGTATGGCTGATGATTTTCGTTATGCAGAAGTCAATGAGATCAGGAGTCTTCGTAGGGTCAGTTGGCCAGTACGTTGGTTCTCCAGTGCTTATGTATTTGCAGTTGTTGATCTTAATTGCGTCCAGTAAATTTGTTAAGCTTGCAATTGCACAATTATGTATGTTTGCATCGTTAGCAAAATAAACAAATTTCATTGCCAACTGAGGTTCTTCAATTGGGTTCATTTTTTTTCTTTCTTTCTTTCTTTCTTTCTTTCATTCCAAACCGAGGTTGTTCCACTGAGTTCATATTTCTTTTTAATTTATGTAAATTCAGCACGTTGCTTGCCGGTTCAAATATTATTTGTAGAATAAGCATTCATTGTACGAGTAATTTAGTATAAATAAGAGACACATTATTCAATAAAGTTGTCGTTTTTGTAACAGCCATCATAAGACTTTGATTTCGCCTCAAGTGATCTGTGAAAGATTGTTTAACCACTCCTAATACAATCGATACATTGCATCGACTTGTACGTTCAACTCGATCTAGGTTTATGTACCTAGGATCAACCCCAACCAGTTTGGATAAAAGAATCCAACCTTAAACATTTGGCGACCGTGACAGGACGTGTCCAAAAAAGAATTTTTCGAAGCGGCACTGGGTTTAGAACACAGTGGAGTCTCGTATAACCGCGGTGCGTACATTGGTTATAACACCTTCCGGGGTCATAACATTCTTTCACGGTTGGGCGTAAACTGGGCCATAACACAGTTCATCCTAAATTCGGCCGCTGATTGATTACTCTCTTCACTGGATCATTCATTTGGATCAAGTCTTGGAAGGAGTAAGACAGCAAGATGGATTTGGACAGCATAACTAAAGAACAAGAGGAGATTGGACAGAATATTTGCAAGTTATGGAGGAACTTTAAGAAAGACTCCCCTGACCGCAAAACCATTATCTACTTGAAGGATCGACTACAACAATTAAACTCACTTTGGGAAGAGTTTGATGCAATTGACTCCAAAATCAGGGAGATAGGGGAGATCGACCTCAGTCATCCCTATTTCAGCCGTGATTATTATGGAGAGATCAAAAAGATACAAGAAGCATTCCTGGACAACATCCAGGATAAATTAGAGATTTGTTTATCAAAAAATTGGATAAGGATACCCACACACTTTATGAGCAGTCACTGGATCAACCTAGGCAGCAACCATCATTTAAGAAATTCCTTGAATTTTTGGAGAATCGTTTCCAATCCCTGGAGGCGTTAAGGACCAAGGACATGGTTGGAGATAGCAGCTCAAACAAATCAGTCTTCAAGACATTCTCGGCAGTGACATCGCATCAGTTGAGTTGTTCATCATGTAAAGGAAACCATCCGCTATACAAGTGCCAACAATTCATGGATCTACCACCTACAAAACGATTGAACTTTGTCAAGTAGGGCAATCTCTGTATCAACTGCTTGAAATCCGGGCACTTTGCAACGAACTGTAGTTCTCGCAGCTGCTTGAAATGCCAGAGAAGACATAATACACTGCTACACCTGGAAGCGGATAGCAATCGAGCGCAAAGGGGCTCGGCCTTAACCAAGATTGGGGCACCTACTAGGAATCGATCTGCAACGATACTTAGTGATCCAGGTACGGTGGCGAGTGCGTTATTGGATAACCGTCAGCGCATCGTTGTATTGTTGGGAACGGCAAGAGTAAAAATAGTGGGACCCAACCAACAAGGTTTGGTTTGTCGAGCGTTATTGGATTCGGGATCTCAGATCAACTTTATCAGCCAAAGATTAGTAAGAGCCCTAAACCTAACACCAGAACTTGACTCCCTTGTCATAGAAGGAGTAGGTCAAGGAAGGCGAGAATCGACTCAGCGAGTAAATGTTAGATTACAATCAAACACGAGCGACTATTCTATGAGAGTTGAAGCATTCGTGCTCAAGTAAATTATCTACACGCTACAATAGCTGCGTGCGGAATATGCACGGAGGATGAGCCATTGGACAAGGTTATCAAAAGATTTTGGGAGCTGGAGGAAATTGCTGAAGAATTAACTGACGTAACTCCAGCCGATTTAAAATGTGAAAGGTATTTCGAAAAAACATTCCAGCGGGATAAGCAGAATGGAAGATTTGTGGTTAGCTTACCTTTTGCTCGCAATCCGTCAGAGTTGGGGGACTCCAAGGAATCCGCCATGCGACGATTTTTTGCCTTGGAGAAAAGGCTAAGCAAGGATGATCAGTGTCAGACCCTTTACGTTAATTTTATGGAAGAGTACCTTCAACTTGGATATATGACAGAGGTGGACATAACTAACATAAAATCACCACACTACTTCCTACCTCATCATGGAGTGCTTAAGCCCGACAGTAGTACAACTAAATTAAGAGTTGTATTTGATGCATCCATGAAAACATCAGCGAACATTTCATTGAATGATCTACTGTTGCCAGGTCCAACAATTTAGGACGATATTTTTTCATTACTACTACGCTTTCGAGCGCCACGCTTTGTGTTCACCGCCGATATCGAGAAAATGTATCGACAAATAAATGTGAAAAGGGAAGATCGAAAATATCAACTAATTTTTTGGCGGAAGGCTATGGATCTGGAATTGAAGTGTTATGAGCTCAATACGGTAACATACGGTACCACTTCCGCCCCCTACCTAGCAACACGCTGTCTGAAACACTTATCCATTGAGAACGCTCAACGGTAACCATTAGGAGCAAACATTTTAGCAAATGACTTCTACATGGACGACGTCATGTCCGACTGTAACAGCCTGTCGGAAGCTCTGGAAATGCAAAAACAACTGATCCATATCCTACAATCATCAGGATTCAACCTTCGCAAATGGTGTAGTAACACACCACGACTACTGAAACATATTACAGCGAATAACCAAGCGATACAATCAGATGTCCGGGTCAAGGATTCAGTCTCACTAAAAACCTTGGGTCTAATCTGGAATCCACTAACAGACGAGTTCATCATCAGTTCCAATTTACAACCTAATAATCGTATCACTAAAAGAATTGTGTTATCTGAAATTGCACACATCTATGACCCATTAGGTATCGTTAATCCAATAACGGTTACTGCAAAGATCTTTATTCAGCAGTTGTGGAAACTTAAGCTGGATTGTTTTTTTCGAGTTTTATAGTTTCGGATTTGTTTCAGTTCTTCAGGTAAACAGTTTATTATTGCTGGAACGTTGTATTACAGCTGCCTTCTACCGTATGTGTTGTAAGTTCTTGGTACTTGAAGCAATCCTTGCGTTCTTTGCCTGGTATTTACTAAATGCTGTAACGGTCTGATAAATCGCTTATCATCATGGTATTCCAATATTGCTGTCATCTTGAAAATTTGTTCGACTTTTAATACTCTAAAAGTTCTTTCAGTTGGCTGCTTTTTTACATTTTGAACAATTTTAACAGCAGCATTTTGAAGTTTTTGTATCTTGTTGATGTGAGTTGTTGCCGCATTTCCCCAAGCGAGTATGCCATATCTTATCTTTGATTCCAGTAATGCATAGTAGACTTGTCGCAAAACGTCCTCAGAAGAATGGTATCGTAAGTGAGAGAGTGCATAGAGACCCTTCTTTAAATCAATGCGTAGCTTCTCAATATGCTTTTCCCAAAGGAAATGGCAGTCAATAGTAACTCCCAGATATTTGTAACTTTCGACAACTTCAATGCATTCGCAGGGCGTATTTGGGCATAAGTTATTTTTGTAGTATATTAGTTTGTCGGTTTTTTGGAAATGAGGACTGCGGATGTGCATTAATTTAGTTTTAGTTGCGTTAATCACCAATCCGTTGTCATGGCACCATCTTACAGCCGCATCAAACTCGTCTTGCATTATCATTGTCGCCGATTCGAGAGACCTATGTCGAACAACAATTGCTGTGTCGTCGGCAAAGGCAAATGGAATGCTTAACTTGAAAATTCGAAGCAGTTCATTGGTATATAGGATGAATAGAAGAGGGCCCAAGTTAGATCCTTGAGGAACTCCATATTTAATGTTCCTTGGCTCACTGTAGTCATCTTTTATTTTAACACAAAACCTTCTGTTGCGAAGATAATCTGCCATCCAGTCCGCCATTACACCTCGAATGCCAATTCTTTTTAATGCATATACAAGTTTCGAGTGATTGAGAGTATCAAAAGCCTTGCTAAGATCCATATACAATACAAGTACGTGATGTCCTTTATTTAAGCTTTCATTCACACAGTTAGCAAATTCTCCTAGTAGTTGACCTGTGTTTTTATTCTTCTGAAACCCATATTGGCTTTTGTTAAGAAGACGGTGTTTCTTAATAAAACTTTTCAATCTGCTAACAATAATGCCTTCTAAACACTTTTCCAAGACCGGAAGTATAGAAATTGGTCTGTAATTATTTAATTGATTCTTGGCTCCAGTTTTGTAAATTGGTCTTACAACAGCAATTTTGAGTGGCTCTGGTATTTTCGCTTCATTTATGCTTAAGTTAATTATTTTACATATGATTGGGGCAAGCAGACTGGCATGATTTTTTATGTCCATTGCCCTAACGCCATCAATTCCGGGTGATTTATTTTCTCCAAGTGATTTTATAATTGTTTTAACCTCATTAACATCTGTGGCGAATGAGTAGATAGTGTCTTCTATATGAAGATTAATGTTATCAGATGTCTTTAAGTTACAATGGTGTATTATATTTTCAGTTTGAGAAGAGAAAAACTTAGCAAATTCATTGGAAAGTGATTTGCATCCAGTTTCGAAGTTATTAATTAATACGTCGTCAATGCTCATTTTTTTTCTTCCTAGAATTTGGTTTATTAGTCCCCAAGTTTTTCTTGGATTTGCTTTGAACTCCTTAAATTGCTTTTTATAATAGTTCGATTTTTCAGTTGCAATGATTTCATTGGTTTTGTTACGAATAATCTTATATTCTGTTTCGTAGCTTTTGTTACATCTATTATTTTTCCATTTCCTATATAATTCGTCTCGTTTTTTACATGCTGCAATGAGATTCGGCGTTATCCAAGGGTTGTCTTTTCGTATTTTTACAGGCTTTTTGATGACTCTTGATTTCATGTAGATATCATTAAGTTTATCTATGAATTTTTTGTAAATTGTTTCAGCATTTTCCTCTTCTAAGACCGTACTCCAGTTTTCATTTCTCACAAGTTGGTTAAGTTTAGATCTGCATATGTGCGAAGTACTGATAACCTGATTTTCTGGATGTGCATGAGTTTTGGTGTAGTAAAGTATAGGATAATGATCGGTGATATCATTTTCAACAACTACCGTGAAAATAAGATTATCGACTTTGCTTACTAAGATGTGGTCGATCAGTGACTTATTTCCATTTCGTGGATCAACTCTCGTGCATCTTGTAACAACATTCGTCAGTCTCGAAGCTGCAAGCATCTCCAAGTAATTTTTAACATAGCTAAGGTTTAATTTGGAATTGTGGATATCAATGTTGATATCACCCAAAACTATGTATTCTTCATTTTTCTGCATTTTTCCTAAATCATCGCCAAGTTCGTTAATAAATTGAACCTTGCTAAAACCAGGAGGTCTATATATTCCAATCATATAAATTGTATTTTTCCCTTCCGTAAACTTTATTTTAATACTTTCATAATGCACAGATAGCGAAGGTATTCTTTGGTGATTTAATTCATTTCGAATATACATAACTATTCCCCCACCTCTTTGGACATTCCGGTTTAATGTTTCTTGTTGAAAACCATTCAACTGATAAAAACTATTTTCTTCGTCTTTAATGTTCGTCTCTACCAAAATAATTACGTCTAACTCATTTATAATGTGATGGATATTTAAACAGAAAATGTGCCAATGTAGACGCATCGATCTTATATTGAAAACTAAGTAACGACTTTTATTATTTTTTAATTCATTAAGATCAATGCCGCTAAAACCGTGTGATACCCTACAATTAATATTAACTTCAACTTCTTGTATATTGTTTGTGTTCTCCATTTTTCGTTTTTATAGTATAATTTATATTATTTATTTGTGGAAGAGACAGCTATGCGCTCTGTATATTATTGACGTCTCGTTCAGAACTAATAATTATGGATTGTGTGTTCTCGCTTCTACGTGCTAATATTATACCCACATTCTCCCACACAAACTTCCAGTTTTCTTTTTTTGCCTTTTCTTTTGTCAGCCACAAGAGATGTTTATTGTGCTTTGTAAGCTGGTTGTTTACATAAATCGTATAATCGAACTCAGCCGGCATAGAATTTACACAGTAATTGTTCGTGTTTTTTCTGACATTTGAAAGTTTGACTGGGCGGGTGGATCTTGCTTGTTTGACGAATTGTGTCTTGCATTTATTTGAAGCGAATTTAACAATTATGGTTGATTTTTCGCGATTTTTTAAGTTTGTTCTGTAAACGTCAGTTATATCGTTTTCGTTAATAATATTGTTAGTTGCTTTTCCAATTCCTTTCACAACCTCTATCAAATTTTCCTGCGGAGTGATTGGAATGTTTTTAATTTCAATGTTGTTGTTGAGCATTTGTTGTTCCATGTAATTAATATGTGATTGCATGTTTTCGATAACAGTGTCCTTCTTTTTATTTATTTCCTTTAATTCATTTATTTCTTTAGTGAAACTTTCAATGAGAGCATTGTTTTTCATCATGTTAGCATTTATGTCGTCGTACTTATTTCCCAGGAATTCACAGCTTTCGGTTATTTTATTTAACTGATCTCTTAATTTTCTAATTTCAGTTAAAACGGTTTGGTTGTCGTTGTTTTTAGTTGCGTCATTGGTGTTATCGGGGCTATTTATCGGTCTTATGCGTTTCGCTGCCTGCAACTCAGGAGTTTTAGACCTAATAATATCAGAATTTCCACTGATTAGTGCTTCGTTAGTGCTCATATTTCTACACAATTGGCATCTCCAAGATTCTTTTCGGATACCCATGTTTCTCCAAGTTCTTTCAGTGACAGTTGAGCATTGGAAATGCAATTTGCGTTTGCAGAAAGAACAGTCAACGAAATCGCCTTCCAATGGGAGAGTATCACCGCAAGAAGCACAGATAGGCATTGTGTAATTTTAATGAATAAAATCCAGAGAAACAATAAAACAATAAAAAATGTATAATTAATCACCTTCGCTTTTGAACAATTATCGTAAATAAACACTTTCTTGCCTCAATTAGCAATTTTTTGTTGTCTTTTTTTGTTATTTTGTCAGAGCACCAGGAAAACGCGTCTATTCGCTCACTTATACTCACTTTCGATCTGCCACAACAATACCACGCTTAGAACTATGTGCAGCCAAATTGGCCACGGAGCTGGCGCATCGGGTTACGAAGGATCTAAGGTTAGGAGATATTCAAACATATTTCTGGACGGATTCAGAGATCGTGTTAGCCTGGATTAATGGAGAAGCATCTAGGTACCATAGCTTCGTAGCAAATCGAATAAGGTCAATCAGAATAAGGAGTACGCATCAGGAGTGGCGGCATGTACCGACTAAACAAAACCCCGCTGATATCGTTTCAAGAGGAATATCTGCTACAAAACTCAAGAACTGCACAATGTGGTTTTATGGACCTTTGTACCTATATGGTCAGGAGGAGAGCTGGCCTGGAAAGGTCGAAGAAAGGGATACGGACATGGAGAAAAAGAAGTCGAAAATAGTGCTCACAACAATATATGGAACGGGCATCATCAATGGCATTAACCATCATAATTCATTCATTATATATATCATTATAGCATATGTGGCACGATTCATCCATAATTGCAAACAAGGGGATAGGAATCAACGAATTACAGAACATCTCCTCTCAAAAGAACGTGACAACGCCGCTAAGATCGTATGTAAGGAGGTTCAGCATCAAGTGTGGAAAGAAGAACTCAAGCAACTATCAAGTGGAAGATATGTCAGCAGTCAAAGCCCATTGAGTAGCCTCTCCCCATTTTTGGACAGGAAAGGGGTTCTTCATGTTGGAGGACGCCTAGAAGCAGCTGAACTAGATTACGATGCCAAACACCCCATCGTGCTACCTTATAAGCATGACATCAGTAAACCGCTGATGCAGGAAATCCATCTAAAAAATCTGCACGTCGGGCCACAGGCATTGCTGGCAACTGTACGTCAAAAATATTGGCCTATCAAAGGAAAAACAATGGCAAGATCAGTGGTTCAAAAATGCATTCGTTGCGCCAGAGCAAGACCCAAATTAATGGCGCAGATCATGGGAAATTTGCCAGCGGCACGTATTCAACCCGCCAGACCCTTCGTGAATTCTGGAGTGGACTTTTTAAGACCAGTGCGGATTCACTTCAAAATCAGAGGAAAACAACCCCGAAAGGTATATATAGCCGTATTCTGCTGCTTCGCAACTAAGGCAACACATTTCGAAGTAGTGGCAGATCTAACAACCGAAGCCTTCATAGGAGCGCTTAAACGTTTCATCGGAAGGAGGGGAAATTGCCAAAACCTCTACTGCGATAATGCGACAAATTTTGGCGGAGCAAGAAACCAACTCAAGGAAATCGAATCGTCGCTACATTCACCATCATCAAAGGAAAAAATAACCTCGTTCTCCACTAATAAGAATATGGAGTTTCATTTTATTCCACCTCGAGCGCCCCATTTTGGTGGATTATGGGAGGCTGCGGTAAAATCAGCTAAACATTTTCTGAAACGGAACCTTCTTTCATCTAATCTAACATATGAGGAACTGGAAACGCTGATGATCGAAATAGAAGCGATACTAAACTCCAGACCTCTGATTCCCTTGTCATCTGATCCAAACGATCTTACTGCCCTAACACCGGGACATTTTCTGATTGGGGAAGCATTAACATCTACAATTAATTCACGAGCAGAAGATACATATGGCAGGTTAGGCAACAGATGGAAGACAATTACATCGCTCAAGGCACAGTTTTGGCAACGCTCGTCGCATGAATACCTCAATGAACTACAACATCGGTACAAATTGAAACAAAGACAGAACGACATCGTGCCTGGTATGTTTGTAATCATAAAAGATGACAATTTACCAGCAATGGCAAATGGGAAGAATTGTGAATTGCATCAGAGGAAACGACAATTTGGTGCGAGTGGTGGAAGTGAAAACTGCCAGCGGCATGCTTAAGAGACCAGTGCACAAACTCGCACCACTACCAGTCGACATTAAACCAACCTCAATAGAACAATCAGTAACCACACAGAAGATGGATAATGCTCGTTTAAAGGATGAGGATATGCCTAGAAAGCGAATAAAACGAGCAATAGGTTCAAATATAGCAACTATATTTCTGATTTTGCTTACGTTTCCAATGAGCAAGTGATCCCCTGTTCAACTAGTACCGTTCAGAACCCATCCAGGAATTTATTTCGAAAATATAGGAGCAGCAAGCATATGGACCAGTGAATGGAATATTATCGCATACTATGACATGGAGCTGTACTGGAAGGAACTACATTTACTGAAAAATGCGAGCGCTTCATTAGAAATTCTGTGCAATCTTAAGAAACCTAGAGATCCGTGCAACAGAATAATTACTCAAATACAACATTTGGAAAAGGAAATTAGAAGAAGTAATGAACTTTTAACAGCTTCTTCCAGCACACATCGAAGAAAACGAGGTGCCCTCAATTTCGTGGGAAATATGGCGAGTGCATTGTTGGAGGTTGTTCCTCTGAGTTCATATTTCTTTTTAATTTATGTAAATTCAGCACGTTGCTTGCCAGTTCAAATATTATTTGTAGAATAAGCATTCATTGTACGAGTAATTTAGTATAAATAAGAGACACATTATTCAATAAAGTTGTCGTTTTTGTAACAGCCATCATAAGACTTTGATTTCGCCTCAAGTGATCTGTGAAGGATTGTTTAACCACTCCTAATACAATCGATACATTGCATCGACTTGTACGTTCAACTCGATCTAGGTGTATGTACCTAGGATCAACCCCAACCAGTTTGGATAAAAGAATCCAACCTTAAGCAAAATTCTTTCCCTTTTTGTTCGTTAATCTTGAACCCCAGTTTGTATGTTTCGCGTTAAGGTCTCCTGCTGCTATGAATCTGTATCCTAGTGTTTTTATGTAGTGGTTATATTGTTGAATTGTAATTTTGTGTTTTGGAGGATAGTACAGGGCAGAGATTGTCAATTTTCCATATTTGTCTTCTAGCTTAATTGACGTCGATTGTATGTTGTCAGTGTAATGACTTTGGAGTTCGAGGCATTTAATTTGTTTCCTAATTATTATTGCATTATCCCCGTGTGCTGTTCCGTCAGGGTGATTAGTGTATAAGATGTTGTAGCCTGAAAATCGCAGGAAACTTTTATCGGTAAAGTGAGTTTCAGTGATCAGTGCTATGTCTAATTCGTTGTCTTTTAAAAATTGTTTCAGTTCTAAGGAGTGTTGGTGCAGTCCATTCGCATTCCAGATGGCGATCTTAAGATTGTTGTTGTTATTGTCCACGTTCATTTAGTTTTGTTACTTGTAAGGTGGTTATGTTCATCATGTTAGTCATTAGGGTAATTTTTTTTTTGTCCATCACAGAGTACACAGAACACTACGTTCTCTAGTGTATACTCTCAGTATCGCTTTACTCAACAGATATTTGTTGCGCGACTAAGGATCATCTACCGATTTTGCATCTCATAGACTACTCAGACAAACAATATTACTATTTTAAAATCAATGAAAGAACACAATTTTTAAATTCCAACCGAGTTAAGCTGAAATCAATTTCGTTGCAAAGCTCATTGAATGTTTTGTATGCACCTAGTAATTGGCTCATTGCAACCATAATTTGTTCTATGCCTTCTGTCGTAAAGCACATTTCTCACCCGAAGAGATTTTTGGGGAGCATATATGTTTATAAGAAACACTAACTCTGGTGAAATAATATGATAATTAATTATGTCGCGAATAAACATGACTGAAGATGCCTTCCGCCTAAAACTCAAGGTTTGCAAGCCAATTAACTTACATCTTACGTCAAAAGGAGGAAGTTCGTCAAACATGTTTAATTTGCGAATAGCATATCTCGTGAAATTCTTTTGAACTCTTTCTAACCTAAGCTCTTGAGCATTATATGGCGAATCCCAAATAACCGAAGAATATTCTAAATAAGGTCTGACCAACGAGGTGAATAAAGTCTTAAGACTATAAACATCTTGGAAGTCTTTGCTATTCCTTTTGAGAAATCCTAACAAGGAGTTAGATTTAGATATGGCGTAATCATAATGTAAATTAAAATTTAGTTTAGTGTCAAATATGACCCTAGATCCTTCAAGACGAAGGAGCAGAAACTCGTTCACAAAATAATTATACAAGATCGGCGCTACAATACGGTGCGCTGTAAATATCTTACATTAGAAATAATAAGTTGTAAAGCATTATGCTTACACCATTCCGACAGTTTATAAATATCTAGTTGAAAACGCATACAGTCTGTAATATTATTCTTCTTCTTCTTCTTCTTTTCCTTTTTCCGGCGTGGTTATGGTCAGAAGTGTAGGACCATAACCTTCCCACTTAACTGCATTCCTACTGGTCCGCTTGTGGGGTCCGCCGGTTTGACCTCAGAAAGTAGCGGCAGGTTTCCCGGTTTGGGATTACTTCATCGCTGAGGCCAATCAAATGCTGGTGTTTTTGCATTTGTTTACACCAATTGTTTTTCGGCCTGCCTTTTTGTTTTTTTTTTTTTTTTTTGGTGACACGGGCATGCTCCAGATTTTTTTGTTTGATCTTACAACACCGGTGATCTCCAGTAGTGTCAACCCACTGATTTGCATGTACACTTGTGGGGCAGTTTAATGGTGGTATATGTGTCCCTAGGCTCACCTTGGTGTTTTCTAAATTGCCTAGATGTGATTTTTGTTTACCTTTGTTTTAGTCGCCTTTTACGACAAGCGAGATTGTGTAATCACTAGTCAGGGTGATTAGTGTATAAGATGTTGTAGCCTGAAAATCGCAGGAAACTTTTATCGGTAAAGTGAGTTTCAGTGATCAGTGCTATGTCTAATTCGTTGTCTTTTAAAAATTGTTTCAGTTCTAAGGAGTGTTGGTGCAGTCCATTCGCATTCCAGATGGCGATCTTAAGATTGTTGTTGTTATTGTCCACGTTCATTTAGTTTTGTTACTTGTAAGGTGGTTATGTTCATCATGTTAGTCATTAGGGTAATTTTTTTTTTGTCCATCACAGAGTACACAGAACACTACGTTCTCTAGTGTATACTCTCAGTATCGCTTTACTCAACAGATATTTGTTGCGCGACTAAGGATCATCTACCGATTTTGCATCTCATAGACTACTCAGACAAACAATATTACTATTTTAAAATCAATGAAAGAACACAATTTTTAAATTCCAACCGAGTTAAGCTGAAATCAATTTCGTTGCAAAGCTCATTGAATGTTTTGTATGCACCTAGTAATTGGCTCATTGCAACCATAATTTGTTCTATGCCTTCTGTCGTAAAGCACATTTCTCACCCGAAGAGATTTTTGGGGAGCATATATGTTTATAAGAAACACTAACTCTGGTGAAATAATATGATAATTAATTATGTCGCGAATAAACATGACTGAAGATGCCTTCCGCCTAAAACTCAAGGTTTGCAAGCCAATTAACTTACATCTTACGTCAAAAGGAGGAAGTTCGTCAAACATGTTTAATTTGCGAATAGCATATCTCGTGAAATTCTTTTGAACTCTTTCTAACCTAAGCTCTTGAGCATTATATGGCGAATCCCAAATAACCGAAGAATATTCTAAATAAGGTCTGACCAACGAGGTGAATAAAGTCTTAAGACTATAAACATCTTGGAAGTCTTTGCTATTCCTTTTGAGAAATCCTAACAAGGAGTTAGATTTAGATATGGCGTAATCATAATGTAAATTAAAATTTAGTTTAGTGTCAAATATGACCCTAGATCCTTCAAGACGAAGGAGCAGAAACTCGTTCACAAAATAATTATACAAGATCGGCGCTACAATACGGTGCGCTGTAAATATCTTACATTAGAAATAATAAGTTGTAAAGCATTATGCTTACACCATTCCGACAGTTTATAAATATCTAGTTGAAAACGCATACAGTCTGTAATATTATTCTTCTTCTTCTTCTTCTTTTCCTTTTTCCGGCGTGGTTATGGTCAGAAGTGTAGGACCATAACCTTCCCACTTAACTGCATTCCTACTGGTCCGCTTGTGGGGTCCGCCGGTTTGACCTCAGAAAGTAGCGGCAGGCTTCCCGGTTTCGGATTACTTCATCGCTGAGGCCAAGCAAATGCTGGTGTTTTTGCATTTGTTTGCACCAATTGTTTTTCGGCCTGCTTTTTTTTGTGACACCGGGCATGCTCCAGATTTTTTTGTTTGATCTTACTCTTACAACACCGGTGATCTCCAGTCATGTCAACCCACTGATTTGCATGCACACTTGTGGGGCAGTTTAATGGTGGTATATGTGTCCCTAGGCTCACCTTGGTGTTTTCTAAATTGCCTAGATGTGATTTTTGTTTACCTTTGTTTTAGTCGCCTTTTACGACAAGCGAGAGGTATCGCTGCAGGGATATTCTTAACCCGTCCCTGCACGGAAGTAGTACATGACCTACCGCGAGCAAAGCCATGCTGGTTACTGGAAATAATTTCTTTAACAGCGAAAAAAAGCTTATCCTTAACAATGCTTTCAAACAATTTTGGGATTGCAGAAAGCTTAGATATAAGCCGATAGTTTTCAACTTTTTGTCTAAAACCGCTCTTAAATATAGGTGTAATAAATGAATATTCACTGAGGAATTTTCCGGTGATAAGTGATTGATTAAAGATAATTTTAAGTGGATAAAAGATGGAAGATAAACACTTTTTAATATTATCGCAGGGATTCCATCAGGACCTGGACTACAGTTTAATTCCAGTTTCTTTAACGCGTTTATTATGTCTTCATTCGAAAGTTGCAACACACCAATATCCAACGATTCAGTAATATTAGAGTAATTGTATGAGATACACGCGGAATAAATGTATGTAAATGTGTAATGACGGCTAAAACACAGCCACTTTGGCAAAACAATTTTTATATTTTTATTTTCGGCAAACAATAACAAGGAACAAATATGAAAAAGGGAAAAACACCACCGACTCCGTGGACGCCAAAACCAAGAATGACCTGATGTGAAAGGAGCAGTAGAAGATGTCCCTTCCATCAGATCGCACAACCGCACGGTGTCACGAGACCCAAAACAACCCTCTTGCTAGGAAGCCGTTGTACAGCGGTGACTGACGGCTGCAGGGCTATCAATGGCGTTGTCCATACGATCTCGAACAGATATCGAAGGGACGCAGGCCTTGAACACTGTTACGTCTGAGATAAGCAAAGGCTGTGCATCAAGGTGGTGTTCTTTTTCTACGCTGTTATGGTTCTGTGAAATGGCGTTGTCCATACAATCTCGAACATCCTGCCCGGCTGGACGGGTACGTTCAGGACCATTCAAGAGCTTACATAACTTCTGCACGGGTCGAGTGAGTGTTTGATTGTAACGACCCTGATGAGCCCGTCGTCGCCTGGATGTAGCTGCGTGACTCGGCCAAGTCGCCAGTGCGTTGCTGGTAAATTGTCGTTCTTGATGATGACAACATCGCCTAGTTGGATCTCGTTGTGTGATCCTTGCCATTTAGACCTCCGTTGAAGTGTAGTCAAGTACTCATCTTGCCATCTCCGCCAAAATTGTTGTTGCATCTGTCTGAGCTGACGCCAATATCTAAGTCGTTGTGTGGGCACTTCCATGACAGGTGCATCCGGTATAGCAATTATAGATCGGCCAATGAGGAAATCCGCTGGTGTGAGAGCCATTCGATCGTCGATATCATCATGTAGAGCTACTAATGGGCGAGAATTTAAGCAAGCCTCCACATGTATGAGTAAGGTGTGGAACTGATCATAGTAGATCGATTGTGTTCAATGATTCGAAGTAGGTGTCGTTTAGCAGATTTGACGGCTGCTTCCCAAAGACCGCCTTGATGAGGTGCGCCAGGAGGGATAAAATGACATTGTTGCAATGTGTATGCATTATGCCACGCCTCCAAGTCCTGTTGTAGAAGTCGATTAGCGCCAACAAATGCGGTCCCATTGTCGCTGTACAAGTGATAGCATGGACCTCGGCGATTTACAAAGCGGGTGTACACATTGATGAATGACTCTGCAGATAGATCTTCTGCCAATCCAATATGAACAGTTGCCATACAAATGAAAATAGCAACGTATGTCTTCTTGATCGTTCGAACGGTTTTCGAGCCAATGCGGATGTTAAATGGGCCACAGTAGTTTACGCCAGCTGTTGAGAACGGAGGATATGCCAAAACACGGGATGCGAGGTAATGATGCCATACGCTGCTTCACCATTGTATACTGATGCCTTCTGCAAATAGTACATGAATGAATACAACGTTTAACAAGGATTCGTACGTGAAGTATCCTATATTTTTCTCGAATCGTCTGTATCATAAGTTGTATGCCTCCATGAAGCGTATCACGATGTATTTGTTCAACAATAAGCCTGGCCAATGTGCTTTCCTTGGGAAGAATGATTGGATGCCTTTGATACTCCTTCAGCCTTGCGTTGTCAAGTCGGCCAGAGACGCGCAATAGATTTCCCCCCGTAATATCAATGTATGGGGCCAATGTAATGATTTTACTCGATGTACCCACGTCATTACCCCTTCGAAGTTCGGTCATCTCAACTCCGAAGTATCGATGTTGTTCGACAAGAATATGCCAGTGGAGTGCCTTTTCCATCTAGTGTGCTGTGACAATAGATTGCGACCTATATTGCCGATTTGAGTTCCTCCAGCGTAAGACGTACGCTGTTGTACGAAGGAGCTTGCCAACTTTGTTGAAACGCTCGAGCAAATTGATGCTAATTGTTTCCTTCCCGCTCCGATATCGAGTCTCAATGAGAAGTACCTTCATTAGCCTTGCCACATTTACCTTAGCCGGTTTTAGTTCCGTTGAGATCGCCAAAGTTTCATCTTCGCTGAGACTGATGACGTCAGTAGAAGGTTGTTCATCCTCAATTGTTGGGCCATGCCACCATAACCGATGAGCATGTAGCGCGTCGACGTTGATGCCTCTACTAGCGCAATCCGCCGGGTTGAATTGCGTCCGAACATGGTGCCAATTGCTAATAATGGAATGTTGTTGAATATAACTAACGTGATTCGCCACATATGGTTTTAGTTGTGTTGGTGATTTTCGAAGCCAATGGAGTACAATGCTGGAGTCACTCCACAACGTGTATGGAACGTCGTTAAGCTCTAGCGCCTGCCTAATGTGTGTCACTGTCGTACTGAGAAGTTGCGCAGCGCACAACTCCAGCCTTGGGATCGTAATTGCCTTGGTAGGTGCCACCTCCGCCTTTGCCGTGATCAGTGTTGAACAACGCTGTCCATTTGTATCAGTAGTGCTGAGATAGATGACAGCGGCATATGCCTTCATACTTTCGTCGCAATAGCCATGCAGATGTAGGAGCCTATCAGTTTTTATGCCAAGCCATCGCGGTATGGGTATGTTCGCCAATTGCTGCAAATCGTTTCGGAACGTCAACCATTCATCCAGAAATTCTTTGGGAAGTGGTGTATCCCATGCCAATCCTGCCTGCCATAGCCGTTGAATGAATAATTTAGCAACAATTATAACCGGCGCCAACATGCCAGTCGGATCATAAAGCCTAGCCGTATCGCTCAGAACTCGACGTTTTGTTGTAGATGGAGTGTCGAATGCCAATTTTATCTTATAGAAAAGCTCGTCCGCCATAGGATCCCAATGTAAGCCAAGAACTGTCGTTTCTGTTACTTGCAATTCGATTTCATCCGTGATTGGGGTGTTTGTAATCCGTGCTAGCATGTTCATGTCGTTAGATCGCCATTTTCGTAGATGGAAGTGTCCCTGTCTAAGTACGAAGTCGATGTCTTCTGCCAGCTCTGATGCCTGTTGTGTTGACGAAGCACTAGTCAGGTAATCATCCACGTAGAAGTCTCGCAGTATGCTCTTCCGAGCTGCTGCTGCCCGGTTGCCATCTGGTAATTTGTCGCAGTTGTCCAAGGCACATTGTTGCATTGCCCGAATTGCCAAATAAGGTCCACTTGCTGTGCCATAAGTCACGGTAGCCAATTGATATGTGAGCAGTGGTTCGGTTGGATACTCTCGCCACAAAATTCGTTGCCATTGTCGATGTCTGTCGTCGATTAACACCTGCCGGAACATCTTCTCTACATCTGCTGATAATGCTACAGCGAAGCGTCGAAATCGGTGAATTATGTTTACCAGTAACTCTTGTATGAGCGGCCCCGCCAATTGTGTATCATTGAGTGAAATGCCTGTTGTTGTTTGCGCTGAGGCATTGAAGACTACACGGAACTTGGTTACCACGGAATGATGAGGTATGTAATACGATTGTGATGGGTCGCCTGGTTGATCCCATATTGCATGCATGTGACCGAGCTGAACGTACTCTTGCATGAAAGCCACATATTTCTCCCTTAAGCCTGGATTCGAAGCCAATTTGCGTTCCAGCTGATGAAATTGTCGCAACGCCAACTTGTGCGAATTACCAAGTATGGATGCATGTGGTTTAAATGGAATTTGTACGATATAGCGGCCAACTGCATTTCGGGTATGAGTGCCATGAAAAGTTCTTCACACAGATCAGCCTCCATAGTAGTATTGGGTAAGGTATCACCGCCTTCCGATTCGAACAATATGTGTAGTAAATCGTCTGTACGTTGCTCATCCAAATGTGAGCACACCGCCAATGATCAGTTGATCACAGGCCAGTGAAGGAGTAGGTACTGTTTCGGCTAGCAAAGTGTAAAAACAAGTATAAACAATATAAGTGCGCGTTTAGGCGAAGTATTCGCGGAACTCGAATTAGCCCAGTGGTTAAGTGCCCGACCCGCAGTCGGAAGGTCGCCGGTTCAGATCCCAAGTCGGGAGGAAAGTTTTTCGTGTGCGTTTTTCTCTGTTTCTTACTGCTGCTTCTCAGTTAGTTGCAAGTAGCAGGAGGAGATGTCGGGAGACGGCGGGGGAAAACCCGTACGTCGTACGGAGTCGGAATCGGGTGATTTATCATACGATTTCGCAACACCGACCGTCGTCATGAAGAGGCGCAGAAGGGCCAACAAGAAGCCCGATCTAACTAAGCGCCCCTCCCTCACTGCTTCGACTGAAAAGCTGCATGTCGAAGCGAGGAAAGGGGCGCCATCACCAACACCAACATCATCACAACAGCGATCCCCGTGGAAGCGGATACTGCCTACCTTTCCTATGGTATGGAAGGCCGCTGCACGGGGGACAATAACCCCTTTGCCCCCCTTTTATATTCGGCTACGGAGGAAGAGCATAGCGAACTGGAAGAGAAAGAGCGTATCCTACGTGCCCAGCTGCAGGCCGTAGTTTATAAGCTGAAGGAGATAAAGAAGAGGGATTTAGAACAGGCAACAGCCGCCCCACAGCAAAAGCAGCAACAACAACAGCTGCCGCAGAAAAAGCAGCAGCAATAACAACAGCCACAGCAGCAGAAACAGCAGCAACAGCAGCAGCAGAAGCAGCAGCCGCAAGAGCAGCAGCAACAACAACAGCCGCAGCAGCAGAAGCAGCAGCAACGTCCTAAAAATATGAAAGTGCCACCCATCTTCACCTATACCACGGCCCTACGAGAGACCATCGATCTCTGTAAGTATGCTATTGGTGTAGGCAATTTTGAAATCAAATGTTTAGGCCAAAAACGCTATGCTGTTCGGTGCAAGACACTGGAGCAGCATAAGCGTATAAAAAGCTTATTAAAGGAGTCCACAACGGAGTTTTTCTCCTTCACGCCGAAGGCCGAGAGGTTGCGGACAATGCTCCTTAAAGGCGTGGAGTCGATTGCAGACCCCGAGGAAATGCTCTCAGAGCTCAAAGAGTTCGAGAGTGACGACCTCAAATTCGTGGGGGTTAAGCCATTTACTACGGTGATCTCCCGACGGGAGAAGCGAGTTATTCCCTTCTTCTTGGTACAGCTCACACCCAGCAGCAAGCTGGAGAGGTTAAGGACTATCACCACCTTAGCGTCCCAGACTGTCACATGGGAAACATTAAAGAGGAGCGGAAACATTTTGCAATGTATCCGCTGCCAAAGGTTCGGGCACGCCGCGTCGAACTGCGAAATGCAGCCTCGATGCGTTAAGTGTGCAAAGAACCACAAGAACGAGGAATGCGACCTTGGGAAAGACAAGGTGGCGGATAGAGAGCAGCTCGAGTGTGTCTTGTGTAGGAACCGAGGGCACCCTGCAAACTATCGGGGATGTCCTAAGTTCCGGGACATCAAGAAAGAAAACCTGGCCCGTAAGCAGAAGGTCGAGGAGAAGCGTCCCTCGGGTCGCTTCCAAACACCAGCCGTCACATCCCAATTGACCTACGCCCAAATGGCGGCAGGTTCGGGAAAGACGGTACAAAAGCCATGACCTAAAGCCCCAGTGCCTGTCTCTAAGGTACCGGTGGCCGAGGTGGATGTCTGTTCGATCTTGCTCGCAATCCAAGGGCAGATTGGGCAGCGCCAGCAACAGATCCTGGAGACGGCGACCCGAGTAGATAGTATCTACTCGCTTCTGCCGGGCCTAGCGCACTTAAGGTCGTGATGGGTACGCTGGTAGAGAGGCCCTTGAGGATCCTGTCGGTGAATGTAAATTCACTGATAAGGATCGAGCGACGAGCCGTACTTTTTAACCTGTTGCAGGACGAAAGCCCCGATGTACTCTTGGTTAGCGAAACAAAGCTAAACCAGAAGCACAAAATCCGGCACAGTTCTTATAGAATAATTAGAAGGGACCGACCCAACGCTATTCAAGGCGGGGGAGTTGCGATCTTTATTAAAAACAATTTTAAACATAAAGTCATATATAGCGGTGAAGTGCGGAGGTTCCAGGTGCTAGAGGCCTGTATTGTGTGCATTCCTCTCCGAAACGGAAAGAGAATGTACATTGTATCAGCCTATGCACCTGAAGCACCTCAACCCAATATTTTTATTGCAGAGCTCGAGACACTTTTTCGATCTCTGCGCTTAAACCCAGTAGAAAACTTTTACATTCTGGCCGGCGATTTAAATGCCAAACATAGTGATTGGGGAAATAACATTCCCAACACTAGGGGGAGCCTACTAAGCCATTGGTGGGTTCTTCGCAGCATTGAATATAGAGTCAAGTTGCTCGCAACGGATAGTCGGATCTGGATCTCATGCTAATAGACTCTCGACTGAGACTGGCAGACACGAACGAATGGTCTATTAACTGTCTACGGACCATTATATACGACAGTGACCATTGCGGACTATGTGCCGTGATCACAGTACCTGACGAGTTCGCGGAGATGGCAGAGTGTGTCCAAACGCACCCCTACGATTACAGTAGGGTGTGCTGGCCGCGCTTTGCCAATTCCTTGACGAGAGCGCTCACTTCGAGCGCCTCCTTTCCACCGACTAATAGGAACCTGTCAAACTACAAGATTGACAGGTACCTCAAACAAATGGACGATGTCATTAAACAGACAATGAACAGTACGATACCACGCCAAAGACAGCACGATACCACAAACGTATACCGAAACGCGACAATCGATGCACTGCACAGACAAAAAAGTAGACTCCTGGACTCCTGGAAGACTCAAACTCTTGTACAGGCGGTTTACCGACAGACAAAACTCGGAGGTCAGGACACTGAAGTCACTGATTAAAAATACCCAACAGTTAATCAAGGAAAATTACAGAATATCTGTAAGTTTGCATTGGAACAACAGAATTCGTGCTGTAAAATCCAACAGCGCGAGTATGTTCCCGCAAATAAATAAAATATTTCGGAGAAACAATCAGAATGACATTCAGGATCTGAAACTTCCGAGAACGTCAGACAATGAACGCTTGCTACGAACAGTTAGCATCGATCCGGAGAGTGCCATCCTGGATGACGACTTCTTCGTGATCGAGGATCCTCAGGAGAAGGTGGCGACAGTGGGAGCTGTCTTCCAGGAAGTGTACAAGGTGAATGATAGTATTCGCCCGAACCACGACCTGGAAGATAGAGCCCTGCTTCATCACTTCTATCTTCGAAATGATATCGATCATTGGCGATCAGAGAACCTTGGTTTTACAAGGTTCAATGAAGATTTCATGGCAAACAATGTCATCGCCAATGAGGGGGTTAATACCCTGTTCATATCGACGAAGGATCTTCAGATGATCTTCGAGTCATTGAGGAAGAAAAAATCCGCGGAAGTCGACGGTATATCCAATGTTGTGCTTAGGCACCTTCCGCCAGTGGCTGTAGAGAGGTACACCATCCTGTTCAACAATGCACTGAATAATGCATATTATCCAGTGCACTGAAAGACAGCGGTGGTGCAACCAATTCCCAAGAGGGGTAAAGACACATCTAACCCGGAAAATCTCCGGTCAATAAGTCTCCTTCCGAGTATCAGCAAGGTTTTCGAGAAGGTGATCCATAGGGCCCTGTCTAAATGGGTTGAGGACAATAAAATCATCCCGGATAACCAATTCGGTTTCAGAGCGGGGCATGACACTATTCATGCCGCGTCGAAGCTTGTGTCGGATGTCCAATGGAATAAATGCAAGAACCAATGCACGGGTGCCTGTCTGATTGACTTAGAAAAAGCCTTCGACGCCGTATGGTTAGAAGGTCTTTATTACAAGCTCAGTCGGCTGGGCATAAGTAAACCACTGCTATATATGATTTTTGACATGTTAACAGGTAGAAAGTTCGTAGTGAAAATTGCCAACGTGACTTCTACCCAAACATTTGAAATCAAAAATGGACTGCAACAGGGTACGGTAAATTCGCCGATCCTTTTCAGCATTTACCTAAGCGATCTGCTAGTTTCTCTTCACCATTCAATAGCGTACGCAGACGACGTAATCGCGTACAGATCAGGTCCAACGATCGACGTTATTGTTATTCTTCTGCAGCGTGACTTCGAAAAAATTCAGCAGTATTGTGATGACTGGAAGTTGAAAATCAACTTCCAGAAATCAGAATCTATATTGTTCAGAACGCCTTTGTCTAGGGCCTCTCGGGACACTAGAAAAAACTGGCGCAGGTTCTTAATTTTAGGACCGGACGGGCGTCCACTGGCGAGACAAAGTGTGGTCAGATATCTTGGGATCGTGCTGGATCAGTATCTATATTTTGACAAAGATGCTGCTCTGGCAAGGGCCCGGGGCGCTTTCGCTCTGACAAATTGGCTGTTTCATAGCAGACAACTTGATTCTAGGGTGAAGGTAATCTGCTACATGGCCTTAATCAGGCCCATGGTTGCCTATGGATGTCCCGTCTGGTTCAATGTGAGAGCCAGCTTAATGGAAAGGATTCGGGTGTTTGAGAGACAATGTCTCAGGACGTGTCTGGGGCTACATAGGACACCCGAATCTGAGTACACGAAATTTTACCCGAACGAGGTCCTATACAAAAGGCCAGGATTGTACGGATAGATAATTTTTTGATCAAACTGATTCGAAGCCACGTTGGGAGAGCAATGACTTCGGTCAATAGCCTGATCTTCGGGGCTTACTACCCCAACGATTTATATCACGAGAGAGCGCGCCTTAATGGCTTTGTGCCGGCAGAAGCATTCCTCTATTTAGATAGATGTGGGCTGATCCAGGATAGATTGGCGGTACCGCTAATCTTCCACGTGGGTCGCAATTCCGTGGAACGGCGATTCCTCTACGAACCCGATGTCGCGCTCCGTGAGCCTGAGCGCCTCAGGTTCTGTAGATCGTTCTCACGCCGGGATCGAGGAGACGTAGTCCGACAGCATCAAGCTTTTGGTGGCTGGAGAGAGCTACGTCAGTGGACACTTTGAGAGCTTCAGCCTCTTCAAGGCATCGCCTGCCTAACACCAATGGCAGGCTTACATAGGCTAGGGTAGGGTAAGGTAGGGTAGGGTAGGTAGTAGGGTATATATACGTTTAAAAAAAAAAAAAAAAAAAAAAAAAAAAAAAAAAGGTATACATATATATTAAATATATATTATGTATATAATTTATATATATATATTTTAGTTAAGGTAGAATAAGTTAGGTTTAGTTACATTAAGGTAGGCTTAAGTTTTATATATAATACAAATGATCAAATGATCATATGCTAAGTTTTTAATAAAAAAACATTTTTCTTAGCTTAAGCTAGATATAGTAATGTTAGTGGTAAGTTGATATAGTAGTCGAAAGACATAGATTTAAGTTGTTACGTCTATTTTAGAGTGTCCGCCTAGGGCCAGTAAGATATCTAGATTGTTAAGATAGTTAAGCTAGTTTTTAAGCATTTTTGTCTAGGGTAAGATAGATCTAAGAAGTTATGAATAAAAATGAATTAAAAACTAAACTAAAAAAAAACAATGCCAATGATCTAACAGTGGGTGCAGTGTCCGAATGAACTGCTGCAGGTCCAAATACGACCCAACCAAATCGAGTTGATTGTGCGATGGGCTCACCTTTGCCACCCCGCACGATGCCTTCTGTAATTATTTGACCCCATACATCTGCACCAAGCAATACATCAATTCGTCCTGTCGTGCCAAATGTAGGGTCTGCCAATTGTAAATTGTGCAAGTGTGGCCAGCAATCACTTGCTATGTTCGCCACAGGTATAGGCGAAATGATAGTTTCGATGATGTGAACCTCTCCAGGTCAAAGAGAGGATCGAAGTTCGAGGACAGCTAAGCAACTTCTCGGCCACGAGTAGATGATGATATTGAGCCTCCCACACCCTCTACTTGCAACTCGCATTTGTTTCTGCGAAGAGACAAACTGTTGAAAAATCGTAAATTAATAAAACTGACCTGTGAGCCTGGATCACATAGAAGTCGACACTGGTGTGTGTTGCCAAAGCCATCGGTGATTTTTGCATACGCAGTTGCCAAAAGAATAATATTGTTGTCAATAACGGCAAACGTCTTGATGCCTCCATCCAGTCAGATATGATTTCGGGGAGCTTGACTGGTCAATTGCGTTCTCGGTGCCTGGGAGAGCGGTGATGATTCCGCCACAGTTGAGCTAGTTGCAGATGGTGTAGTAGAAGGTGACGATCGGCAAAGCAAGGTATGATGCCTTCCATTGCATTGACGGCAGTTTGTTGAGCCACAGGCTTTCGTTGCATGGCCTGGTTTCAAACAATTGAAACAAATTTTAGAGAATTTAAGCCTTTGGAAACGTTCAGCTACAGTTAATGCCAATAGTTGTGGGCAACGACTGATGCGGTGAGCGCTACCGTTGCAGAATTCACAATTGCCAGGTGTAATGGAAGCCAAATTTGATTTAATCAGATGCGGGCTGCGATTTGAATTGGTTGCCTGCCTTCTTGTTCCCTCAGCATTGTTGTGGTTGTTGACTGCATCCCATCGCAGCATACCAGTTGCCAAGCTGTGCGCCCGCCTCTCCACAAATTTCAGGAGATCTGCCAGCTTCGGTATGTCATTGGAAGTACGACTCATACCCCATGCCTGTTGTGTTGCTGTTAGGAGCTTTGAGGTAACAATGGGTACGGCCAAAGCATCCCATTGGTCCACGGGCAGCTTCATCACTGATAAAGCACGTAATGACTCCCTTACCGTGTCAACCATGGAAAGGAGTGCTGTTGTCGATTCGTTGATTTACTATTTCAAGCCAATGAAACGTGAGACATGGATCTCCGCCAGTTGTTTCCGATTGTCGTAACGGGATGTAAGTGCGTTCCATACATCTTCATAGCCACCAGTATATAAGCCGCCAACCAGCGGTACTGCATCGCCTTTAACGGCCGCACGCAACTTTCCCAGTTTGTAGGCCTCAGGGAAATCTTGACGGTGGACAAGTGTCTCGAAGGCATCCTTGAACGCGAGCCAATTGTGCAACGTGCCATCAAAAATGGGAACGGCCAGTGGATCTAGTTTTAAATCCCTCGCAAAAGTCGAGCGAGCTGATCGCAGTGATACGGCGTCTTCCTCGTTGCCTGCATTCATTTTAGCACGTGCAATCGAAAGCAAACGCTGTAATTTCGCCATAGCTGAGTTAAATAAAACCTCCATTTCATCCCATAGCACAGTGTGGGACTCCATTTCTGTAGCCTTAGCTGAATCAATCAGTTGGTCATGAGCTGCAATAAACCGATCGAAATGCATTTGTAATGTTTTCTCTTCTTGTTGGAGGCCAAACTCGTCGTCATCGAAGTGGTCTGCCATAATCTTGGCCGCAATACGTTTGATAGCAGCAACTACAGCAGTTCGTTTATTCAGCTCCGCCATTGTTTGTAGGATAAACGTAGTTGCAATTATTCACGGAAACACTATGCCACAAATGAATGACGCAGTCGTACGGTCAATTTCACAATATATGTATTTTTTTTAATTCAATCCTCACAGGAGGCACCACAAAATGTATGAGCTACACGCGGAATAAATGTATGTAAATGTGTAATGACGGCTAAAACACAGCCACTTCGGCAAAACAATTTTTATTTTTATTTTCGGCAAACAATAACAAGGAACAAATATGAAAAAGGGAAAAACATCACCGACTCCGTTGACGCCAAAACCAAGAATGACCTGATGTGAAAGGAGCAGTAGAAGATGTCCCTTCCATCAGATCGCACAACCGCACGGTGTCACGAGACCCAAAACAACCCTCTTGCTAGGAAGCCGTTGTACAGCGGTGACTGACGGCTGCAGGGCTATCAATGGCGTTGTCCATACGATCTCGAACAGATATCGAAGGGACGCAGGCCTTGAACACTGTTACGTCTGAGATAAGCAAAGGCTGCGCATCAAGGTGGTGTTCTTTTTCTACGCTGTTATGGTTCTGTGAAATGGCCTTGTCCATACAATCTCGAACAGTAATGGTTCGTCGTTGATTGGACTCGAGAATTATTATAAACCGACTCGAAGAAGTTGACAAATAACTCACAAGTTCCATTCAAATCTGTTGAAATTGCGTTATCTAATTCCATCACCCTAGGCAAGCCTGAGGTATTTCTTTTTGTGTTAATGTAATTCCAAAATGATTTACCATTATTCTTTACCGATGACTCTACTGACAAGATGTACTGCCTATATAAAAATCTATTCAAGAACTCATATTCCTTTCTGAATCTTAAAAAAAGTTCGCGGTTAGAGTTCGTTTTAAATAAAATATAAGCCGAGTATGCTTTTCTTTTTACATTTCGTAAATTTATCAATCTCTTATTCGACCACGGAATTCTGTAGCGGTTATTTTGACGCGTTTTAGGTACAAATAACTCAAAACCAGAATTAATTTTTCCCACAAATACATCGTAATTACCTTTTAAATTGGAGGTGTTCAGTAGTGCATCCCAATCAAAGCTGTTTATATATTCCGTAAGTGCAACGAAATTGATTTTAGCAAATTTATAAACTAACGCGTCAACATAATTTACATTATTACTTTGGTTAGAGTAATTAAAAAACTTGAATTCCAATAATAAGGCTTTATGGTGGATTTTATTGGAATCAATAAGGTCTAAAGCTTAGCTTCTGAAATGTTAAAATTAATTTCGTTATTTAAGAATATTAAATCTAAAATTCTATTCAAACTGTCCCGAATATTGTTTATCTGAAACAAGTTGAGAGATTGAAGACCATCGATGATCAATTGTTCCCATTCATGGTTTACATTGAAGGGGATTGAATTCTTATCACCATCCACTATCTTCCAAGTAACATCACCAATATTGAAGTCTCCCAATACACAGGGTAGTAGAGAAGCTCCAAGACGAGCAACGGCACTACTAATGTTATCAATGTGTTTTTGAAACACATTGGTAACACTCTTTGGCGGAATGTAGGAGACAAAAATAAACAACTGATAACGAACGTCCTCAGCAAAATCAATACACACACAAATCTATTCAACATCAATTGTTTGATGCTCTAATGCGATCTCCCGGCTGAGAAAGCGAGATGAGAAAGCGAGATGAGACAGCTATTAAAACTCCCCCTCCCCGCTCCCCAATAGATCTTCATCGATATGATTTGTCAAAGATTTCTGTTGAAAAGATGTGTGGGTGTAACCATGTCTCAGTTAAAACAATAATATCATATAGGTGCTCAGAGAGAGTAACAAAAATCTCTTTAAGTTTACTTCTCATTCCACCAATATTCTGATAATAGACGGAATAAACGGAGATGTTTTGCTGAGACAACTGATCAATGTTTATGTTTTGATCACTGCGGCGGGCAAAGCAACTCCGTTTTTTTGAAAAAAAAATTTTACGCGAATTCCCGATGGCCAATTGGAGGGCAATAAAGCGCGCGTGTAAATTTCTTCCGGCAAACTTACTTTAAAATTTATAAAACATAATTTGGTTAAATCAGTGGTTGATTTAACCAATTTATAACATTTCACCTTTTCAAGCGGTATATCCAATTTGGATGACACCTAATTACATATTGCGTCTACCGTAGTGTCAACACAAAATCCAGCAACATGCAAATCTACTTGGGACGAAGCAACGAGATTAGGAGCCGATTGGTCGTTACCTATTATCGACTTTATTTTTTTCGCGCGTTTTTTATTTTTTTTAGGTTTTTTACGCGAAACACTATTCCAAGTGACGTTGTCACCGTTGGCATTTTTGTTTTATCCGTCGCACTTTCACACTCTACCGGTAAAGGTGTATTATTATTAGATTTCATTGGCGTATTATTCATTTGCATGTTACCCGTTTTATTAACAGAATAATTACACTTAATATCACGAATTTCCGATCGAACCAAATTTAGTTCATTCGTTAGCGAACTTCTTCTTCTTCTTTTCCTTTTTCCGACGTTGTTATGGTCAGAAGTGTAGGACCATAACCTTCCCACTTAACTGCATTCCTACTGGTCCGCTTGTGGGGTCCGCCGGTTTGACCTCAGAAAGTAGCGGCAGGCTTCCCGGTTTGGGATTACTCGCTGTAAGGGGTATATATCGCTGAGGCCAATCAAATGCTGGTGTTTTTGCATTTGTTTGCACCAATTGTTTTTCGGCCTGCCTTTTTTTTTGTGACACGGGCATGCTCCAGATTTTTTTTGTTTGATCTTACTCTTACAACACCGGTGATCTCCAGTCGTGTCAACCCACTGATTTGCATGTAAATTAAGGAAATCACACACCTTTTTTTATATAATATTTTTTATTCTTATTACTTCTTGTCTTCTACGAAGACTTATTATACGAAGACTTATTGGCTTGCGTACCAACCGAAGACTGCGCTTGGGTGATGCAGCAGAAGACCAGTCAGCACCAGCGACCGTCGTTCAATTATCACACAGCTAGCGGTCACTGCAGAAGTTGTTTTTCCCAAACATTCTGGCGTAAACAACCTGTTTACAAGCCATGCCATAGCAGATGTTGTGCTAAGACTTAGCGTCACTAGCGGTCACTGCAGATGCAGATTTGGCTAGGCTTTGTAGTAAACAAATTTGTTTACAGCAGATGTTTGCCAGATCCGACCGTTGCTATGGGAGATATCGCTCCATCGCATATTTCGATTTTATGTGCTGTGCTAACTGCTCCCCCTTTTAAATTAGCCGTCCCCGGCGATGTATAATTGGTTAACATAAATTTACTGATTCATATTATCTTTTTCTTATATTACAATCTCTTTTATCTTACACGTAGGTATAGATTTTACATCCTTAATCTAGGTTACAATCACACTATGATGATATGGTCCTTATACAATTTATATAGTCCTTATACAATTACATACAATTTAAATAGTTAATTATATCAGTTTGGTAAAGTGCCATTAGTGATACTAAGAGCAATTAACTATCTGAGATTGTTTTTATGGACTACCCTATTGTCAATTAAAACGGTGGTTCCTTGATCTTGTTGAACTATCTTTTCTACGAAAAGTTTCCTAAATTTATTTCCAATGCGTTTATTTGTACGCACATACACCTTTTCACCAGGCCTATATGTTCGTAATTGTCTATTTTTATTATGATAATTTAAATCTATTTCCTGTGCCTGCGAAATTCTTTTTCTTACATTTTCTTGTAAGTCTAAGGATCTGTTATGAATGATATCGATCGGTCGCTGCTTTGTAATTGAATGAATGGTTCTGTTATATTTAATTGTGGATACCAATATTAACTCTTTTGTGTCAATTATGCCGTTTTCTAACTTAATACATCTACTAATTTCTGTGAGTGTGCCATGGAACCTTTCCACTTGATCATTTGTTACATTGTGAAACGGTGGCACCGTAAAAATATCTATATTAAAGTGATCTCTGAGCAAGGTTTTAATGGTCTGAGAATTAAGCGACTTCTCATTGTCACAAACTATTGTTTTAGTTTCTTTGAAAAAGTTAAGAGCCTGTAATAAGGGTTCCTTTATATCGACTATTGCTCGTGACTTTAATGGGAAGATGGCAGCAAACTTTGAAAACTTGTCTAAGCAGGTGAAAAAGTGCTGGTTATCTGTCGAATACACATCGACATGTAATATTTCACCTGCGTAAGTTGGTATAGGAGTCTTGCCAATCTCAACCTTTTTTGGGTGTCTTTGATATTTAGCCTCTTTACACACCTTTCAACTAGAAACAATTTCTTTTAGATTTCCCCGAATGTTCGGAAAGTAATAAGTGCGAAGAACTTGCTGCACGTTTTCGCGTACAGAACGATGGGCGCGATTGTGCTCTAGCGAAAGTATCTCGTCCTGGTCATTTTCATTAAAAATATCTATCGCAAATTTATTCGTATGAATAAATTTGGTAGATGGAAATGACGCGCATATTTTACTTTGAACTTGGGCTAATATGTCAAGTTCACGAAATATCCCATTTATTACATTTGGATTTACGACTTGAAGAAATACCCTAAAAAGTTCCTCGACATTCCGAAAGGTTATAATGTGCCTTAATATTTTACCAAACATTATTTTTGTCACCTTTTTTATATCTAAGCCCTTGCTAAGAATCAGTTGGTTTCTAAAACAATTTATAGGGTTAATCACAGTGCGGATAGTTTGGCTCAAAGATTCTTCGCTGTGAGCAGTTCCTGATTCTGTCTCCTCAACATGTTGCAAGGTGTTAATGTGTTGTCTGGATAAGGCATCAGCAACATAGTTCTCCTTTCCTGGTTTATAAAAAAACGTGGGAGAAAATTCTTCCACAAACTCTTTCCACCGTTTGATTTTCGTGTTTGGATTCTTATCGGAAATAGCGTACGTTAAAGGTTGGTGATCTGTATAAATGTTAAGTTGCTTGACACCATATAAATAATTGCGGAGGTTTTGAAGGGACCAAACTATGGCGAGAAGCTCCCGCTCACTAGTTGCATAATTTTCCTCAGTTGTAGAAAGGGTCCTTGAAATCATAGTTATCGGTCTGCCACCTTGCGAAAGGACTGCCCTTAATGCATAGGAGGATGCATCGGTTGTTAAGTCAAAGGGCTTCGTATAGTCTGGGTATAAAAGAAGAACATCTTCAGAAGCTAAAATTCGTTTTATATGTTCAAATGCCGTTAAAGCATCCTTATCTAATTGTATACGGATATTCTTTGACTGCCTGGCACTAACATTACCATTTTCCCCACGTAAGTATTTGGTAAGTGGTTTTGCAATACTAGCATAATCCCTTACGAATCTCCTATAATATCCTGCGAGCCCAAGGAAAGACCGTAGTCCTCGGAGAGTTTGGGGAATCTCATAATTCAGGATATCCTTCAAATCTCATAATTCGGGCAGGTGCTTATACCTTTGGCTGAAACAACAAAACCCAAAAACTCAACTTCTTCTTTAAAGAATTTCGATTTTGCTCCTGAAACACGCATGTTGGCTGCATATAACTTAGTTAGGATTCTATCGACGTCATTTAAATGTTGTTCTTTTGTTTCCGAGAAAACAATAACGTCATCAATGTAGACGTGACAGCTTTTGCCAATTTCCTCTCTAAGGACATCATCGATGGCCCTCTGAAAAATTCTGGGACCATTCTTGAGACCAAACGGCAGCCTACAAAACTCATATTTGCCGTTATTAATAGAGAAGGCTGTTTTTTCTCTATCTCGCTCAGACAAATTAATTTGATGAAAGCCAGATTTCAAATCCAGTGTTGAAAAAAAAGTAGACTTTCCCAAATTTGCGAGAATATTTGATGTATCTGGTATAGGATATTTATCATTGATCGTTTTTGAATTAAGTTTTCTGAAGTCGATAACTAGCCGATTTTACGATTCCCTTCTCCGTCAAGCCCTTTCTTGTCCACAACCCAAATGGGGTTATTATAAGGCGACCGTGAAGGTATTATTATACCATCTCTCATAAGGTTGTAATTTCTGTATTTACGAACTGGGTTGCTGCAATAGGATAAGGGTAACTTTTCGAATAAACCGGTTCGTTATGTGTAGTTCTGATGGTAGCGACTACATTTGTATTGTATGGTAACGCTTCATGTGGATCAGCGAATACCTTAACGTGCTTTTTCATGAGAAGTGAAAACTCCTTTTGTACTTCTTCCGGTATCTTATCGTTGTCGATAGATAGATGATTTACATCTTCAGAACAGAAATACAATAACCTCTCTCACCCCCACTAAATTTAAGAACGCCATCTTTTAGATTTAGGTGTGCCCCTATTGACTGTAAAAAATCACAACCGATAATTCCATCAAAGAGGTCTAGGAAAGGGAGGATGAAAAATGGTATGTTTCTGTTGAAAAGGTTAATGATGCATTTGAATTTAATTTGTGTAGATCCATGTACAGATCTTACCAAGAATGGATTCTGCACGTGTTTGATACCTTTCAGATGTGATAAGGGCTTAATATAATTTTTCGTTGCACCTGTGTCAATCAGAAATCTTATTTCCCTACCTGCTAATGTTCTGCTGATGAACGGCAGGAGGGACCTGCCCCTAAAAAATTAATCTCGTCAGCTACTTCCAAGTCCTTGCTATCTACATCAGCGCATGTTCGTCAAATGGATTCTTCGTCATCTTCATATAATTGATTCTCGCAGTTGTACCCGTTTGAGTCGGGGATTTCCTGAGTCAAATGCTTTTGGTACAGGTTGTTAATCCTTTGCGCTTTTGGAGGTGGTTGTCGAATAGAAGTAGATTGTCTTCTCGACGACCATTGCCCGGATTGAAAACTTGAGGGAGCTGAACGTTTTGCTACCATTTGTGTATTATTTCTCGGATAGGTGTTGCTGCCATTTGTGACATTCCTTACTGAATTGAATCTATTTCTAATAAATTGAGAAGTTGAGGGGTCAACTTGCATTGGAATGGGCCTAGGTTGTTGAAAATGATTACTATTATAATGGGGTGAATTGTAGTTTCCTCTGGGGACTGGATAAATCGACCGTTCGTTAGTTCTTGCAAATGAACTTGCAAAGGTATACCGAGCTTGATTAGCCTCCAATTCCTGGGCAAGTGCTAATGCAGTCGACATGTCTACTGGCCTAGATGAGAATAGTATATCGCACATTGGTTTTCGGAGCCCGGATATGAATACCCTTATTGCGTCCTGGCGGTACTCTTGGCTCAACGAATCAATTAAGTCACTATTCCCTTGGTGCGTCATAATAGTTTTACTAATGATAAGCGTTAGCTTCCGTTTGACTGCATCATAGAAGTTAACAAGTGTGGCGGACCCCACAAGCGGACCAGTAGGAATGCAGTTAAGTGGGAAGGTTATGGTCCTACACTTCTGACCATAACGACGCCGGGATAAAAAGGAAAAGAAGAAGATAGAAGTTAACAATTGATAATTGTCCTTGCCTGAGCGTGCACATTTCCTGCTCAATTAGATATACATGCCTTTTATCTGCACACGTAAAATCTAACCTAGCAATTATTGCCTGAAAGTTCAAAACCGTATTAAATGAGGACAATACCGAGTCGGCGGAACCTACAATCTTATTCCTAATTATGGCTATGGCTTGGCAGTATTTAGAACTGCCTTCATACCCTTCAAATAATTTGTGTGCAGCGAACACGGCCTGACGCCAGGAAACATATTTCGCTTGATAGCCTTGAAATTCAGGAAGGGACTTCACAAGATCTAAGGACTCATCGCATTTCAATTGCGGATCAATTGTCACTGGTTTATATACCTCAACTTTAGCTAGTGTTTCAAGGTTAGCCAACCTGCTCGTTAGATCACTAATAGCACTTTGAAATGATTCCTGTGTTCGTTCGACTGCGGTTTGAACTGCTATTGTAATTATAGAACAAAGCTGTGCCTCCTCCATGACTATTTAATTTTATGGTTACAAGGAAATCTAGCAATTTATTATAATCTATGTTTTATAAATGAGTTTCAAAGAATTTGAGCTTAAATATAAGAGACTTAGCTTACTATCTTATGTATAAGAAATCTAGAGTCCACTTAATAGAAAGATATATATACAATACAATAGACTATTATAGTATTATAATATGATAATAATAGTACAATGATTCACATAATTTAATAGTTAACAAATTCCAAAAAAATCACGAAAATTCACCAGTTTCTCCTTTTCCACCTGTTGCCTCTGTATTCGATTGATGATGGCTGGTGCACACTTGTTGTGTCTATGGTAGTAGAAGAAGTAGTAGCGGTTGGTAGACGTAATTGATCGTAATTGATTATGCAAGAAAGTCACTTTATCGCTTATTGTTCATTTTTAATTGCAACTATCAAATTATGGTTTTTGTTTTGGTATGTATGGTTTTGTTTATTAGTTTTTGTTGCACTTCACTGAATTTGTCTTTATTTGGATGTTGTTTTATTGTTTATCCGTATGTTCCCTTTTCTTTTTTTTTACATAGAGTTCACGAATTTATATTGATGAGGCGATGGATTTTTTAGCTTATTTTTTCTATTATTATTTTATAATAATTCTTAATGCAAACAAGCACACGCGTCGCCCCACGTTGGGCGCCAATTAAGGAAATCACACACCTTTTTTTATATAATATTTTTTATTCTTATTACTTCTTGTCTTCTACGAAGACTTATTGGCTTGCGTACCAACCGATGACTGCGCTTGGGTGATGCAGCAGAAGACCAGTCAGCACCAGCGACCGTCGTTCAATAATCACACAGCTAGCGGTCACTGCAGAAGTTGTTTTTCCCAAACATTCTGGCGTAAATAACCTGTTTACAAGCCATGCCGTAGCAGATGTTGTGCTAAGACTAAGCGTCACTAGCGGTCACTGCAGATGCAGATTTGGCTAGGCTTTGGAGTAAATAAATTTGTTTACAGCAGATGTTTGCCAGATCCGACCGTTGCTATGGGAGATATCGCTCCATCGCATATTTCGATTTTATGTGCTGTACTAACTTGTACACTTGTGTGGCAGTTTAATGGTGGTATATGTGTCCCTAGGCTCACCTTGTTGTTTTCTAATTTGCCTAGATGTGATTTTTGTTTACCTTTGTTTTAGTCGCCTTTTACGACAAGCGAGAAGTATCGCTGCAGGGATATTCTTAACCCGTCCCTGCATTCGTTAGCGAACTAAGTTTAGATAAAAGCCCTAATAGTGGCATGCCATTGCAGACCTTACACTTAAAGCACATTCCTTCAGATGATCTTGAGGGCAGCTTCGGACAGGTTCACACAATGAATGTGAAATTTCCTGCAGCACAATCCTCCGCAACTAACAAAATTACCGGATAAAATACCCGAATTGCAAGAACCACAATAATCAACCTAAATTAGTTATAGATTATATAGATTTAGCTTTTAAGAATCGAAAATGAATTTAAACGAATTTAAAATAGCTAGCGATCGCGATCACAATGTTACCGCAACAAAAGCTGAACGCAAGAGGACCTTCATCATTTCCTTGAGTTCGTTCATGTCATTGGATTGAACGTATTTGGGACTGATGTCTGGGTCATTATTTTGAGTATTGTTTTGTAGGATGGGAGGCTGAGGCAGCTGCTTTTTTTGAAAACGGCTTCTGAGTAGGTTATTGCTGCTTTGGTGGCACTGGCGTTGGTGGACAAGTCCTGTTTATGGGATACATCCCTTGCTGGAGGATTCTTCTTTCGCTGTGGTGGAAAACGTTGAATTTTAAGGGATTTGTAAATCTCAATTCCTTTGTAGTTCGCTAATACCTCCGCATAAGGCGCGTTATCTTCTCTCGAGGGTTTGCACTCCAATGTCTTATGTTTACCTGCACACTTTACGCAGACTAGGTCCATTGTGCAGTAGTTTTTTGTGTAACCGTACCTTTGGCAGTTTGAGCATTGGGAAATTGTTCTTTTGTGATGAGGAGCTTCGAAGGATATTTTACAGTTTAGTAGTTAGGTTATGAAGTAAATGGATTTATTGTTTTCTTTGCTTTCTAGTTCGATGGTTAAGAGTGGTAGGGGCTTATTGGTGCCTCTTTGTTGTATGTTGTGGATGTTTATTACTCTGTGCCCTAGTTCTTCAAGTTCTTGTTTGATGTCAACTTGGTCAGTAGAGTGGTGCATATTGCGTAGAACAAGCTTAAAACTTTTCAGTTCTTTAGGTTTGTATGTGTAGTATTTAGTTTCCTTTTGTCGTAGCATTTTTATAATAGAGGAGTAGTGAGTAGAGTCTGTTGGTTGAATTCTTATTTCGTTATTTGGTAGGACTTATATTTCGAAGTTTTGATTAAAACTTCTTTAATTGCATTTATTAGGGTCTTAAAGCATTCAACTTCCTGAAAGTATATAGGTGGAGGTTTGTGAGTTTTACGGGGTTGTTGGTTTGGTGGTTTTGGAGGTGGAACGTCTTCTGGGGCTCATCGTCTGTGGAGAGTAGGCCGAAGCGATTGGAAGAGTTATTTTCAATGGGTTTACTAAGCCAGTTAGACTGAATTGGTTTGAATTTTTTTTTGCATTAGTTTTAATTTAAATTTGAAATTTTTATTTGAATAAAAAGCTCACGTAAGGTTTCGGTTTTTAACTCCCTTCTTCAACGTTTTTACTTCACATATATATTTCTTTTTGTTTTTTACTATTACTTAAAATGAACATTACAACAACAATACGATGAATATTACAACAAAAATAATGTGAATTTCTCTTTAGGGTGGGATTACAATTATTATTACAATTATTTCAATTGCAATTCAATTTTCATCAATTACATTGCCATTGAACAAGATGTAGTTGAGTCAACAGCCTATCAATCTGTATGAAAACCAGATATACCTCAAATTTGGGAAAAAAGAAAAACTAAGCCCCAAAATTATACACAAGAAAGTTCAAAATTTTATTTGCCTTAGAAAGGTTGTTAGCGATCTGCTAGGTGTTATGAGAAAGTTTATAATAGATAAGGGTATCATGTGTAGATTGCAATTTCCTTTCTTTATTAGAATTTCAAGACCTATACGTTAAGTACTTTTCAACGAATAAAAATTTAAAAATACTAAGCTCGCATAATAAACTTAGGGATATTAGCGATAGGAATGAAATGATTATGTTATTTTGATAAAAAAGAACATCTCAGCAAAGGGATTGTGAAGTATTTTTTTATCCCAATCTCCAAGTGGAGATACAAAAAAGAATTAACAACTGCGAGATTTGCAACCTAGCGAAACACGACAGACGACCTTCACAAACCCAACTGCAACTTACTACACAATTTAATAATTCCTAACGACAATAGATAAGTTCTTTAAATATGTAACGTTCCAAAAATTAGGCAATTGGAATTGGATAGCAATATTGGGTGCACTTAAAGAAAGAATGCGATTTCTTGGAAAGCCAGATAAAATAATTTTTTTGACACCATTCTTCCAGGGAATTTCTTACGCAAAAGGTTCATTGTTTTGTCCGCAATATGGCATGTCACGCCGTCTTGTTGAAACCAATTGTGAAATGAGCCTATTTACGCATTTCTGGGACCACATAATGGGCAAACATCCACCGATATCGATCGCCGTCCACTGTATCCCCAACTTTGAAGAAATACTGTCCAATGATGGTTTTAGCGCATATACCGTCCCAAACAGTAACTTTTTAATCATATAGCGGCTCTTCGTGAATAATGTGAGGATTTTCGTTGCCAGAGGCGACAATTTTGTTTATAACTGAGCAAGAGAGCGTAAAATGTGCCTCATCGGTGATCAAAATTTGCTGCCGGCTCAGCATTGATCACTGCAACGATATTTTGTGCGTATGCCAAGCGCCGTGGCTCATCTTGAGGCAAAATTCTTTGAGTTATCTGCACTTTATAAGGAAATAAGTGAAGATCATCCTTTAAAATTATCCGCAAATCGGTCCCACTGATGCCTAACTGCTGCGAACGGCGCCGATATGACAAACTTGGGTCTTCTTGAACACTGGCCTTCACAGACTTCAACGCCGCGGACGTGCCCTAGGTTGCTCACGAAGGCTTGCCACAGAACCAAATTGAAAAAAATTCGAGGCCCAACGACGAATTGTATCTTTTTTGGGCGCAACACGATCACGATATTTTGCACGATACGCATGTTGAGTTAGCAAATCGAGCTTTAATTTTTAATGAACATTGAAACTATTTCCACGCGTTCTTTTGGTGTGAAGCGATTCATGGTTAAAATTGTGCTGAATTGACGTTTCCAAAATGCTATGACATATGAAAATCGATTGACAATTGTTGAAATTATTCGAAGTTTACATCGACCCATATGAGATGGCGCACGCTATACATATATTTTAACTAAGATTATGGGTTTAGTTAGATTTAGTTAGATTAAGGTAGCCTTTTAAGTATTACATTTAATTAAAAAAGCAGGATCATATGCTAAGTTTTTTAAGCAAAACAAGTTTTCTTGGCTTACATTAGTTGTAACAATGTTAATTTTAAGATTATACATATATAGTAGTCGAAATACATATGTAGGTTTAAGTTGTACTGTTTATTTTAGACTGTCCTGCTAGAACCAGTAAGATATTTAAATTTGTAAGAATAATTAAGCTAGTTTTAAGCATTTTTGTTTAGCGTAAGGTAGCTATTAGAAAAATTTGAATAAAATATATATTAGGAATCACAGGTAATAATCGTACACAATGGTGCATTTCGCAGATGAAAGTTAAATCGTTAGTAACAAATCAAAAAATTTAGATAACATCAGTTTTTTCTCTGTTGTATTTAGTGGAAATATCCATGCCGATTATGGGAAACGGCGGATTGACTGCGGAGGGACTTCATCGAACCCGCATCCGCAGTTCACCCCTATTATAGAAACCAGCGAATGAACTGCATTATCGATTCGCAAAACCTCTTAATCGACCGTTTTTCAAATCAGCTGTTTTCTGCCAATTTTTAATTGCCATTTAATTGTTTCAATCGTTCTGAAGAATAGTTACATATCCAGCTAGAGATTCCCGAGAAACTCGTTGGAAAATAAAAAGTAGGGCGAAGGATATTTTATCGATACCGGGGGTGGTTGTGGTGCTATGGTAATCATTACCGACTGTTGGGCGGAAGGTCTGTAGTTCAAGTCTGTCCATAGTCAAGAACAACTCCTATACGGAAAAACTGTGCAGCAACATCAGTTGTGAAAGAGAGATAATCAAAAAAGTGCTGACGAAGGCATAACACTCGCAGTATAAAATCACTTCAAAATTCAAACTTTATGTGTGCATTTCCCATATAACACCTTAATGACATGGAAACAAAAAAGTTACTGTGAACTACAACCCACGCGACAAATTAAGTCGTATCTCTTAAAAAATCTTATCCAGGACAACCGCCCCCGGAGAGTAGTGAATGGACATCTTTGACACAAACAATCTGCACCCCGTTTATCCAGGTTGTGTGAGAAACACAATAGAGTATACTTGCACGAACTCTATATAAAAAAAAAAGATCAATAAATTAAAACAATTTTTTGTAAGCATCATTAACTTATGCGTATTTCTTTCAGATTTGTAAAATATTTCGATCTAAATAAAACATCTTTCAAATATGTTTTGGAGATATTAAAAGATAACCTGTCACCAGTGGTTAGGACTACATCATTGACTCCGGAATTTAAACTGGCAGCATGTTTAAAGTTCCTGGATATCAGACCGGAACTGACAAGGACTTTGATGGTGAAATGGCACAACCGGCAGTTTCAGTAGTTATTTTCGAGGTTTTAAATATTGTACAATATGTATATTGGAAAAATATTTATGTCCACAGTGGATAAGTTTAGCCATGAGCGAAAAAGGAAAGCGGGAGGCAAAATTGTATTTTCACGAAAAATCAAGGATCCCAGGTATTATAATGTGCATATATGGAACACATATAAAGATTGCAAAGCCACCAGGAGAAAATGCACATTTACATATTTTACAACAGAAAAGGAGCATATAGCCTAAACGCTATGATAGTAAGTAATGAATGTAAAGAGTTTTCCTACTTTGCTCAATATGTTTTTTTATGGAATGTGGTAATAAGCAGCGGATTAGGTGTATGCACGCAAGATATCCTGGAGCTAGCCATGATGCTTTTATTTGGGGCAATACCGATACCTTTTTTTATTTTAAATCATATTTACGACGCGGGGGAGAGAAATACGCGTTTTAATACGGTAAATATGCATTTTGCGTCCATATATTAAAAAAATGTAATTACAAAATTCCTTTAAAATAGGTGATGCACGCAAGATATAATGGAGCTAGCCATGATGCTTTTATTTGATTTTAAATCATTTTTTTTATTTAAAATCATTATATTTACGACGCGGGGGAGGGAAATACGCGTTTGATAGGTAAATATGGTATATTATATATGTATATAAATACGACACCGCCGTTGGCTATCCTGCACGCCATTTCTGTTGACACGCTTCCTAGGTTTCCCTTTCTGGCTTTCGCTTCCTTGTTTTCCTGCTTGGTTTTTTCTCCTTTCCCTTCTATATATGTATGTGATTCTGGTTTGAGACTCGTGGCAGTGATCACTCTCTCGAGAATAAAGTGCCAAGACGTTTAAAATTGTGGAAATTGTTTTACTGCCCCTACATATTTTTTGGTGCCTCCTGTAAGGAAAATTAGTGGATTTGCACAACGTGCCGCGACATTTTTGGACACACTGCGCCATCGCAAGCTGCTTTTTGGAGATTGGGGATTTGCACAACGTGCTGCGACATTTTTGACACAGTCCACGCTGAGGCAAACTGTTTATGTGGAAATTGGTTCAACATGGTGGAGCTGCCACCGATTGACCGGTCTTAACGTCTTAACCGGATGGTGCTCAGTTGGAGCAAAAGCTAAAATCCCTAGCGGCGCACTATAACCGAGTCGTGGTGAATCATGAGATGTTGGTGAGTAAGGCTGCACTCGATGAGTTCGCGGAGCACGATCATCTTTGGGAACAGGTAGAGACCAACTACAATGAAGTGTGTGTCGTGCTCAACCGTCGATTCTCACAGCTCAAGGAAAGACGAGCGGCGATTATGCCCCCTACGCTTGCTTGCCCACCGGCTGATCGTTCCGAAGACTCTCGCAGTGAAAAGCTTAATGTGTTGGCAACCAAGTTGGATATGCGTTTGGATCCAGTAACGATCCCACCGTTCGATGGCGCACTGCATAACTGGTTGGCCTTCACGGACACCTTTGAGATGCTGGTGCATAAAACAGAGTTGCCCGAAGCGTATAAACTGGGCAAGCTCCGACAGGCTATTGATCCAATGAAGGTCCCTCTCATTGGGGGGATGTACTCCGGTGGTTACGAGGAGGTATGGCAGAAATTCATATATCGCGCCTACTCAACTTGAAGGCTGCCAACGAGGCTTTATTAATGATCGTCGACACGGTGCAGGAATCATTGCGAGCGTTGCGTAAAAATAGTTGTGGCTAAACTCTCCATGTGTACGCAGCGGGAGTGGTGCATTGATGGTTCTTCGACTGAAATACCGAGCTTGTCGAGGTTATTGGAATTTTTGGAGGAGCGTGCCCAAAGTCTTGCTACCGAGCTAATAAGGACACCGAATCAGAACGAGGCCTCAAATTCCCGTCATCCCCGTGCGCAGACGTCGATGAAGGGTGTTTCAATTGTCTGAGAAGTGGGCATATTTTTCGACAGTGCCCTTCAGCTGGATGCCGAGATTTCCAGAGGAAGCATCACACCATGTTGTGCAGGGACTCTTCCGTCTCGGGTGCGACAACTTCATCAGGTTCCCAGCCAACGGTTGCAACCACCACGGCGCAGTCTGCATGACTAGCCGACCATACGGTATTATTGGCGACAGCGCGAGCATTCGCCTGTGGACGTCTGGAAAAGCGCTTGGCTCGTATGTAAAGGAAAATTTACCTACAACAAAAGAAATAAATAAAAATTTTCCTTTACATATATCTATGTGTTTGTTTACCTTTCTTTTCGCGCAAGAAAAAGGTCCAAAACCCAGCCACCAGGTCACAACCACAAAATAACATAAACTAAACACACAACAACTCAAAATAAACATAAAAGAAATACAAAATATAATAAATCAATAACTAAACAAAAACACACGAAAGCATACATTTTCGCATTTTTGCCTAAGACCACAGAGGTCAACGACATCAAACACAACGGCAGCAGCCACAGTCACCGTTGACAGATCCCGTAAACAAGGGAAATCCCAACGACGACTGGAAAGGCACCGTTCACATCGTCACCCAGCCTAGCCCTATAAAAGGCCGAGGCGATTGGCAGAAGGGCAATCAGTCCGCGAGTAGACAATCAGTCCGCAAGTGAAAGTGACAGTCAGTCGGAGAAATCTAAGAAGTAACAAACAATAGAAGACTACGAGGGAAGAAGAAGTGTCAACTCACTACACGAGGTACGTTCACAGAGGGCGATATTCTGATAGCGTCACAGAACATAAGTGTACTTAGGCTAAGACATTATTATACCTAGACTATAAGGCCAATAAAGTTACGAAAAGAAATTATATTTTATCATTTCAACAACAATAAAATTCTCAGAGAGGAATTATCTTCAATTATTACCACATCGGGATAATAATTGGGATAATAATTTCGGCCTCGTCACCAAGGAGAAGGGACGAGCGTACGAGACTAGCTGGAGCGACCGCTCGACGAGTGAAACGGCGAGTAGAGCCTAATAGGGCGGACATCGGCTCTCCGACTCGGGTTTTAACCCAAAAGAGACCGACTAAGACCTGTCGGAGTCTACTCCCGAGGTAAGTGTCGTAGGGTCAGTTCCCGACTTGGGTTTTAACCCGTAGGGGTTGACGAGTATACCCCGGCCCAGAAAGCTCGTTACACGTATCCTCTGCGATCCTGGATCGCAGGTAAGTTTTGTTACCTATCGTTTGGCTAATCAAATAAAGCTTCGCAGATCTAAATATGATGTGGCAGTGGAGGGTATTGGTGCTCTCGCTCACACTCGAACAAAGGGTAGTGTTGTATTTACGATCCAGTCGACGGTTCCGGGCTTTGAAATGGAAATCGGCGCGTTGATTCTTCCATCAATCGCCTCCATAACCCCAGCGGTGCACGTTGATGGGAGATCGTGGAGCCATTTGCCATTGGCTGTTCCCTCCTTTGCTACACCCGGAGTTATCGACGTTTTGATTGGGGCTGATGTCTGGGGCCAAATAGTCGAAGGTGGACTCATTACTGGGAAGAATGGCGAACCCTGTGCTCAACGCACTCGCCTAGCTTCTCCAGCTTCTCCAACTACGGGCCCAATGCATCCACCACATGCATTTTGCGCTCAGGTAAATGACGACGATATACGCTTGAAGAATCTGGTGCGCAATTTTTGGAAGCTCGAAGAGATACCAGAGCGCAACGTGGGGCCAGATGAATGCGACCGCATTTTCGAAATGCAGATGGTCGGTATGTAGTGCACCTTCCGTTCTGTCAAGATGCTCCGGAGCTTGGAGACTCATACACGAATGCCTTGAAGCAGTTCCATGGTCTTGAGCGGGGCTTGGCCAGCGACGCGGAATTGCGAGAGAAGTATATCTGCTCCATACGAGAATATCGCGCGCTCAATCACATGGAACGGGTTGATCAACTTGGCGATTATAGAAATTGTTATTATATTCCCCATCACGCGGTGAATGGCAAGTTTCGAGGGGTATGGAGAAGATGTTTCGGCAGGTGCTGGTGACTCCGGAACATAGGGACTTCCAGCGAATCCTGTGGCGAGAATACGCAGGACCTTACGGTCTTCCGCTTGACGACCGTCACTTATGGCATGGCATCGAGCCCATACAATGCGATACGCGCTCTGCAGCAGTACGCTTACGTCCATTACAATTGTTTGGCTGATCGAGGGCAGGGTTTGGAGGCTCGAGATACTATACTCTCTTCGTTTTATGTGGAATACTCTCGAAGGGCTGCTTCAACCTGCGCAAGTGGAATTCCAACCGAGCTCAGGTAATTACCTATAATCGGCTTACTGGTGATCTTTCCTCTTCTGCAGAGCTTATCATCGATTCCTCGACCGTAACGGTACTTGGATTGCGTTGGGACCCGATGAGTGATGAGCTATTCTACAAGGTCGAACTAGGACAGCATAACAAAGCACCAACGAAGAGACGGGTGCTCCGGGAGGTGACGCAACTTTTCGACCCGACCGGACTTTTGGCACCGGTAGTTATCACCGGCAAGATCTTCAGACAAAAGCTGTATACCTCTGGCATCCCGTGGGATGCTCCTATTCCGGAAGGGCTGGTTGAATCCTGGACCAAGTTTCGCAGCGGTCTCAATGCACTTAAAGACGTTCGAATGCCCAGGTGGTTGGGTATGCATCGAGAGGCGAGAACCACCCAGCATGGGTTCTGTGATGCAAGTTCCCGCGCCTACGCGGCGGTTCTATACATCAGGACGGTAGAAGGAGGTGGACGGGTCATGGTCACCTTATTGACTGCTCGCACCAAGGTAGCTCCACTGAAAGATGCCACAATTCCCCGACTCGATCTTTGCGCAGCGCATCTACTGGCGTATACACTGGATGGTGTCCGTCGTGCATTGGGTCTCATGGACACCCCGTATTGTCGGATTCCAGAATTATTCTGTGCTGGTTACACAAATCGCCTACAACACTGAAACCGTACGCTCATGGCGCCAGATCGGTGGAATCATGTCCGATCCCCGCAAAATCCGGCGGATCGCGCAAGCCGTGGTATAGGAGTGGAGGAGCTCTTGCAACACTCCCTTTGGTGGCAGGGTCCCGATTGGTTGGTCACAGGCGCTTTTCCCTCATCGGCAGGCGAACCACTTGGTCAACACTTGGTTCAACGTGCAGATAGGGTTACAAATCGACGGGCGACGGACGGCCAGCACATACCACTAACCGAGCGATTCAGCTCTTTGCAGCACCTTCCACGTACAGTGGCGTATATACGACGCTGGTGCCTAAACAAAAACATCTTCGGAACCCCCTGGTGACAGCTAACGAGCTCGACGCTGCTTTAATGGCGCTTATCCGATTTGAACAAGGCACGGCTTTTATGGCCGATCTCGGCGATTTGCGGAGTGGGTCCAGCGTATTCAGTTCCAGTCTATTGACTTCAATGAATCCCTTCCTGGACAAAGAGGGTAGCTTGTGGGTTGGTGGACGTATTAGCAAGGCATCGATTCCCCACGATCAGCGGTTTCCTGCTATTTTGCCCAAACACGGCGCTTTGGTATGGTTACTCATCGATCAAGCACACAACAGCACGCTGCACGGTGGCACTCAGCTCGTGCTCCACACTCTTCGCCAACGATTTTGGATTCTGCACGCTCGACAAGCCGTACGGAGCTTCATCCACAGTTGCGTTGTCTGTCGACGACATCACAAACAAACATTGGTTCAACAGATGGCCTGCATGCCGAGGCAAAGGGTCAATTCAGCTCGACCCTTTTTGGCATCAGGCGTAGACTACTGTGGACCGTTCATCCTCCGCGTTGGTACTAAGCGGTCTCGGACGACGGTCAAGACGTACCTGGCGATCTTTGTCTGCAAAGGGGTAAGGCGGTACACCTTGAGGTGGTTGAGGATTTGTCAGGGCAAGCTTTCCTGGATGCGTTCACGAGGTTCGTTAGTAGGCGGGGACCGTGCCCCGATTTGTACAGTGACAACGGGACGTCGTTCGTGGAAGCCAACAGGTTGCTTCAAGAAGAATTGAAGGCATGGCATTGCGAATACAATCAGCAGGCACTGGCTAACGCGGGAATGAGATAGCACTTCATCACTCCTAGTGCCCCGCATCAAGGTGGCCTCTGGGAGGCAGCGGTGAAATCGGCCAAGCGTCATTTGGTCCGGTTGGTGGGAACCCAGGCCCTGTGGCATAATCAGCTCCAGACCTTAGCAGCGCGTATCGAGGCCTGTCTCAATTCTCGTCCACTCACACCACACACAAGGTGATTTCCTTATCGGAGCCCCGCTAATCGCTATGCCGGAGCCAAGAGTCGACGATACCTGGGCCAGTCACACTAAACGCTGGCAGTGGTTGAGGCGGCAACATCAGCAATTTTGGCGACTTTGGAGCGAGGAATATTTGGTCACGTTTCAGACTCGGAGTAAGTGGCAGCGCAAGCAACACAACATCCAGTTGGGGGATATCGTTGTCGTACGACATGAGAATTTACCACCCACCCATTGGCGATTGGGTTGTGTCATTGAGATTCACCTGGGCAGCGACGGATTAGCGAGAAATGTTACCCTGAGGACCGCAGCTGGACTATGTACCCAGAGTTGTAAAAGAATGCAGTCACTTAGTAATGCAGTCAACCCAGTAACAGTTACTTAACTTTTCTTTCGAATGTAAGTTAATACACTGCGAAAGGTATGTAACTGCAAAAAAGGTAGTCAGCAGTTAGTACTAATTTTTTGACTTACCAGTGACTAAAGGAAATTAATTAACTAAAAGTCAGTTCACTAACTAGATTTAGATTTAGATTAAGGTGGGGGAAGGGACAATGTCACCTAATCACTGCGATCTCTGATGGGCCAATGTCCCCCATTCAAAGTTCACTCAAATAACCTGAGTTCATAATAAAACTTAAAATGCTTTTGAGTGAAATACTCGTAGCAGCGATTTTTTCTGCTTCAAGATAATGCCTGCCTAGGTGTTTGTGTCGTGTGAGACAATTACAGTGGCACAGTACGTGCTCTGCTCTTCGTTACACATTCTGCAGGATATCATATTGTGCGATGCCCATGGTTTTAAGATGTTTGTTGATAGGGCAGTGTCCAGTGAGAAATCCTGTGATTATACGAATCTGACAGATAGAGAGTTTGAGGAGTTGTTTCGTTCTTTTCTCCTTTTTCTCTCTTTTTTTCAAAAAACTTCTTTTATGTAATCCTTAAACCTACCTAAACCTAACTAAACATATCTTATTCTAACTTAGCTAATATATATATATATATTTTATATATATTATATATATATATATCTTTTTTTTTTGGTTTTAATATATTTATAATTTTTTTGGTTTTTAATATTTTTTTTGTTTTATCCTACCCTAACCTACTCTACCATACCCTACCCTATGTAAGCCTGCCATTCGTGTTAGGCAAGCCCTGCCTTGAAGAGGCTGAAGCTATTGAAATGTCCACTGACGCAGCTCCCTCCAGCCACCAAAAGCGTTGATGCTGGCGGACTACGTCTCTTCGATCCCGGCGTGAGACCAATCTACAGAACCTGAGGCGCTCGGGCTCACTGAGCGCGACATCGGGTCCGTAGAGGAATCGCCGTTCCATGGAATTGCGCTCCACGTGGAAGATTAGCGGCACCGCCAATCTATCCTGGATCAGCCCACATCTATCTAAATAGAGGAATGCTTCTGGCGGGACAAAGTCGTTAAGGCGCACTCTCTCGTGATATAAATCATTGGGATAGTAAGCCCCAGAGTTTAGGCTATTGACCGAAGTCATTGCTTTCGCGACGTGGCCTCGAATCAGTTTGATCAGGAAGTTATCCACCCGTACAATCCTGGGCCTCGTTCGGGTAAAATTTCGTGCAATCAGATTCGGGTGTCCAATGTAACCCGACACAAGTCCTAAGACATTGTCGGTCAAACACCCGAATCCTTTCCATTAAGTTGGCTCTCACATTGAACCAGACGGGGCATCCATAGGCAATCATGGGCCTGATTAAGGCCATGTAGCAGATTACCTTCACCCTAGGATCAAGTTGGCTGCAATGAAACAGCTATCTTGTCAGAGCGAAAGCGCATCGGGCCCTTGCCAGAGCAGCATCTACATGTTTGTAAAAAAAATATAAATACTGGTCTAGCCAGATCCCAAGGTATCTGACTACACTTTGTTTCGCCAGTGGGCGCCCGTCCTGTCCAAGAATTGAGAACCCCCGCCAATTTTTTCTAGTGTCTCGAAAGGCCCTAGACAAAGGCGTTCTGAACAAAATAGTTTCTGATTTCTGGCAGTTGATCTTCAACTCCCAGTCATCACAATACTGCTGAATTTTTTCGAAGTCACGCTGCAAGAGGGTGACAATGACGTCGATCGTTGGACCTGATCTGTACGCGATTAGATCGTCCGCATACGCTATTGAATGGTGAAGAGAAGCTATCAAATCACTGAAGTAAATGCTGAAAAGAATCGGCGAGTTCACCGTACCCTGTTGCAGTCCGTTGTTAATATCAAATGTTTGGGTAGAAGTCACGTTGGCAATTTTCACTACGAACTTTCTACCTGTTAACATGTCAAAAATCATATATAGCAGTGGTTTACTTGTGCTCAGCCGATTGAGCTTCTAGCCATACGGTGTCGAAGGCTTTTTCCAAGTCAATCAGACAGGCACCCGTGCATTGGTTCCTGCATTTATTCCATTGGATATCCGACACGAGTTTCGACGCGGCATGAATTGTGTCATGCCCCGCTCTGAAACCGAATTGGTTATCCGGGATGATTTTATTGTCTTCAGCCCATTTAGACAGGGCTCTATGGACCACCTACTCGAAGACCTTGCTGACGCTCGGAAGGAGACTTATCGACCGGAGATTTGTCGGGTTAGAGGTGTCCTTACCCCTCTTGGGGATTGGTTGCACCACCGCTGTCTTCCAGTGCACTGGATAATATGCATTATTCAGTGCATTGTTGAACAGGATGGTGTACCTCTCTACAGCCACTGGCGGAAGGTGCCTTAGCACAACATTGGATATACCGTCGATACCCGCGGATTTTTTCCTTTTCAATGACCGAAAGATCATCTGGAGATCTTCGGTCGAAATGAACAGGGTATTAGCCCCTTCATTGGTGACGGCATTATTTGCCATGAAATCGTCATCGAACCTGGTAAAACCAATATTCTCGGATCGCCAATGATCGCCATTTTTAAGGTAGGAGTGATGAAGTAGAACTCTGTTTTCCAATTCGTGGTTTGGGCGAATGGTATCATTCACCTTATACACTTCCTGGAAAACAGCTCCCACTGCCGCCACCTTCTCCTGAGGATCCTCGATCACGAAGAAGTCGTCATCCATGATGGCGCCCTCTGGATCGATGCTAACTGTTCATGCAAACTTACAGATATTCTGTAATTTTCCTTGATTAACTGTTGGATATTTTTAATCAGTGACTTCTGTGTCCTGACCTCCGAGTTTTGTCTGTCGGTAAACCGCCTGTACAAGAGTTTGAGTCTTGTCAGGAGTCTACTTTTTTGTCTGTGCAGTGCGTCGATTGTCGCGTTTCGGTACACGTTTGTAGTATCGTTATGTCGTTGATGTGGTATTGTACTGTCCATGGTCTGCTTAATTATATCGGCCATTTGTTTGAGGTACCTGTCAATCTCGTCCAACGTCAATCTCGTCTCGGAACGTTTGACAGGTTCCTATTAGTCGGTGGGAAGGAGGCGCTCGAAGTGAGCGCTCTCGTCAGGGAATTGGCAAAGCGTGGCCAACGCATCCTACTGTAATCGTAGGGGTGCGCTTGGAAATACTCTGCCATCTCCACGAACTCGTCAGGTACTGTGATCACGGCACGTAGTCCGCAATGGTCACTGTCGTATACAATGGTCCGTAGACAGTTAATAGACCATTCGTTCGTGTCTACCAGTCTCAGTCGATTAGCATGAGATCCAGATAGGGAAGTTGTTTCGTTCTTTTAAGGGAAGTGGTTGGTAGGAACATCTTGGCTTGTCTGCTACCTACCACCCGTACACCTACACCAGTTCGCAACATGGTCTTAGTGCGCTTTGGAGGAGTTCCGAGATTGTGTCTTCGAATTTTCCTCTAATTAGGATCACATTGTCATCCCCATATCCTTGGACATAGAAGTCAGTTGCTGAGTATGCTAATCAGCTTATTGACCACGATGGACCATAGGAGGGGTGAGAGAACCCCGTCTTGGAGGCAGTCTTTCGTGGTTTTTATACTGATTTTGTCATTGCCTAGATGAATCCATCTGCATGTGGTATTATCTACCCCTGTGCTGAGGATGCAGCGTTGTATTTGGGCGTGATCGGTATTATCGAAAGTGTTAACGCTGAGACTATTTTGTTCCAACGAAGATAGCCAAGGTTCATGTACCTTGACTAATTGTTGTAGAGATAACGGGTACTTGTACCAGTTCCTCAATATTTGAAATAAGTAACAACACGTCACGTACAGGTTGAAAGCCTTACTCATTTATTATTCCCTCAAACAAGAGTATTTATATAAAAATATTGCTTATTTAACAATATAAAAAATGCTTACTCGCAAATATCGACAACCCTGAACATTTACTAGAGGGTCGAATTTCGGCTATGCGAAACAATTGCCCCTGCGGCAACTGTTTACTTGTTTGTCTATATTATGGGTTCAAGGTGAACCTTTACGTTGGCTGGGCAGAGGTTTCGCATAGCCGGCATTCTTGTCGCGTGCAATGTTCTGTGCTTGTTGTTAATACGAGTTCCCTTTGCGTATCGTCTGTATGTGATGAATATGATACTGCATTGTTGTATCATTTGAAGTTTTCATTACATTGAGTTTGTTTACCTCGTTTAGTTATATGGAGCGAATACCGACGATACGCAAATGGAATTAATATGTATGTGCATAATGTTATATTTATTTATTTTATTTGATTACACTATATTATATATCTGTTCGTGAACAGAAAGCATCGTCAGTATCAAGAAAGCAACCTATCGCAATTACTTTGTCGCTTAGGGATTTATTGATCCGAGCTGTTAATTCCTGAAAAGCATGCGTGGTTGATTTCCCAATCTGATAGGCATATTGTTTATAGTGGAGCGGTGATCTTTTGAGAGGAATGTCTGTTTTATGTCTATCCAGTATTTTTTTCGTTGTTCTTAGAAAAAATGCTTATTGGTCGGTATGATTTTGGCAGGTCCGTAGGTCTGCGGAGTGCTTTTGTGATAAAGTTTACCTTTACCTCGTTCCAGCTTGTCGGTATATACCCCCATGCATAGCTGGTCCTGAAGATGTTAATTTGCGTGGGGGTGATTTGTGCACTTCATTTCTGAAGGAGATCTGGGAAGATATCGTCTTCTTTAGGAGATTTAAATGGGTCATTTTCTGGTCAATGCTCTTAGCTTGGAGAGTTTATTATTCTACCATGGAGTGGTGCGGTTGCCTACCTCAACCTTTTCTGGGCAAGCGTTGTGGTAGGCAGATATGGTTGTAGCATTGGGGCTGTCACAGCTAAGTTCTAGACTGTCTATGTCTCTCATGCTATTTGGAAAGTTTCTGATCGACTGCTCGAGTTCTAGGCTATAAATGTCCCAGTCTATCGCTCTCGGTTGTCTGTATCTTTTAAGTATTTTGGCTTTTGTCTGGATGTCAAAAGAGACATGCCAGTTCTGAATGGAATTGCCTATGAATCGGGTAGTTGAGACTTCTTCCCTGATTCTGTTCATAAAGATAGGGCTATTTCCATGACTTAGAATTTCTAGATTGTTTTTAAAAATGAATTTTAAAAGATACTCACCTCTTCTGTTTATGTCCGCACTTCCCCATGCTGTGTGGTCATCATTGGCGTCACTGCATATGATGATTTGTTGACGTCTTCTTCCACAGTAGTCGAGGAGTCCCTGCAGTGGTGAGAAGTTGAGGTCAGTGGAATCGCCCGCAAGGTAGGTTAAGCAGATTACTGCGTCTGAGCTGCCTTCCTCAGTGGGTAGCTGTATAATGACAGCTGCCATGTCTTTGTTGGTGTATTCTGGAATAGGAATGGCTTTAATGGATTTATTCATCATTATGCTCATTATGCAGGCTCTAGGTCTTCCTTCGTTAGTGGAGTCGTAGAGCAGCTCTTGATATGCCTTTAATCTGGTCCTTTATTACGTATGGCTCCTGGATAAAGGCTATATCTACGTCCCATCATTATTGTATCTGAAGGGTACTTGTTGTCTGAGACATGTCATCAGATAGCTTTGCCTTTTGGGGTTTCTTGGTTGCCTCCATGGTGGACCTACAAGCTTCAGAAGCAATCTGACCGGGCGTCTGCCTCAATTTTCTTTTTGGGGACGGTGTGACCGATTGGGGTACCGCTCTCAGGATGGGCTTGCGCCCTGTCTCTGGTTTTAGTATCCACGGTTGAACTCGCTCTCCTTGAAATTCCCTTGATTCTAATCAGAATCTGAGAGAAGTTGAGGAATAGTTGCATTTGTGCCTTAGGATGACGATCTTAGATGCCTCATTTATGGCAAAGGTGACTTGGTCCCCGCCGCTTTGTGATCCTGAGGACTCTCCAACTTTAAGTGCTAACACCAGCATTTTGTTTGGTGATTCGCATAAGGAAGGTGTCTTTACTCAAGTCGAATGTGACACAGGTGTATAGCTTGGGAATATCATTGCCCTGAGTTATACGTAAATTTGAGTTTTTCCATTGCTTTATCTTACTTATCGTTGACATGAGCCAGTTTTTGGTGTCTGTGTCATGATAAGTAATTGATAGCCATCCATCTCTTGCAGAGGTGGCTATGAACCTAAGGGCAGAACATTTTTGTCCGTTTTGTCCATTTCCTCTAGTAGGATCCTTCTTACCAATTTTATTTCCAATCGGTAAGAGTTTTCTGAGGCTGCATTGCGACTTTACCCCCTACTTGATCCGGGGCGATCAGTTCGCTTTTGAACACGTGAGCTCTTAGGTGTTTCTGCGTGTGATCAATGTTTTTTCCGTATTCTCTGCGGAAGAGTTATCATTCTATCTGCTACGTTTGTTGTTGATCGTAGCCGCGTTTTCGTTCGCCTCCTTTTCCTTAATGAGAGCTTATTTAGCTCTTTCCCTTCGCCTTGCTTCTTCGGACTCTATTCGATCCCGGATGAGAGCGACGATTCGTCGCTTTTGGGCCCCGGAGAAGTATTCACGCTTCTGCCGGGGTTTGGTTGCGTCACTATCTGCAAGAGTCGCCTCGGATCAGTAGATGCCTGAGCGCTTTGGCTGCCCGTTTTATTGGGCGGGAGTGCAGTTGTAGTGCATGGAGATGGCTCTGTTGACTCTGTCTCCATTTTTTGTACTTTTGAGCAGAGGAGATATTCTTCCTCCGAATCTGTCATCAGTTCGGTGTTCTTTTTGTTGTTGTTTTTTTTTGTTTCTGTTATTTAATTTGTTCATTTAGATCACGGCGAGAAGTTGTGGTCGACCTACAGAGCTCCCATGTAGGTGTAAGGCTGGATACTGTGCGAAGGCGCCCGGTATCGCATAGTCCGCACGATCGCGATGAACATTTTTCTATTCCCTGCACTTTTCAGTAATCGGCACGTATTCCAACTACCTTGACTTGGGAATTTGATTGCTCTTGGTCGGCGGGAATTCCATGACCCATTTTTTTAAATTTGTATTACATTTTTATTATCACCTTTGCTTAGGACTACCTTAAAATAGACAAAAATGGTGCGATGCCCCCTACCACATTATGTGGGTCGCCTCAGTAGCTCAAAGTTTTCCCAGAGTTAACTAACAGTACTTTTAGCTTGTCCCAGTACTTTAAGTCAACTGAAAGTCTTTTGTACTGGAATAGGTTTGTAAGTTAGTCAGCAAGTCTTTTAACTATACTCAATTAACTGGAAGTCAGTTTTGCTAAACGCATGATTTATTCGTTTTTGGATTGTTCAATGTGTGAGGTGTTATATACATATACAGTTGCGGTAAAACAATAGCACCTCGATTGTATTACCACAACCTTTAAGAATTTTCTTCTATATTTTTTTTTGTTTTTTCGAACTTTACTGTTATAAACAGTTACCTAAAGTGAACTCTTGCAATTATAACGGTCGATTTTGTTGTTTACAAGTTTTTAGTCATAAGCTAATTTTTCTGCAGTTCAGATACATAATAGCACCAGCAGGGGCAGCCGCAAAAAAAAAATATTTATTTTACAAATTATTGAGCAAAAAGTTTTTTTTTGAGGTAAATATATTTACTTTCTTCTTGAAAAAAAAATGGCAATGTTTTTTTTTGTAGTCATGGATCGTGGTAAGCACTATACTCCGGAAAGGAGAAATTCTATCAAAAATCAATTTCAGAAGTTACAACGGCCCTAAACAAAACAGCAGGAAGGCAAAGTAATAATTTTAAGAAAACAATGTCAATATCATGGAATGGTCACCTCAATTTCCAGACTTTAACCCTGTCGGAAGTTTATGAGCCGAGGTAAAAAAAAAAGTGTTTCCGAGGACCAGCCAAGAAACATCAGCGAACTTTGGGACGTGATCCCAAACCCACACCTAGAAAGAAATGCCAATCATTGATTGATTCAACGACTCGACGTTGAATGGCAGTAATTTCCAGGAAAGGTCATGCAACCAAATATTAATTATGTAAAGGGTCCGCCATCTAACGTTTTTTTTCAAGTAGTGCTTATTTCGTGAATGGTAACACTTAGCTCATGTCTGATTTGACAGATAATTAGTTTTATCCTTCCGCTGAACGAATATGGTTGTGTATACGCTTGAACAACGCTTCGCTAAGTGGGGCTGCGATCGACTTACAGAAGATGCCGATTTTGCCAAAAAAAATCATCTTTTCAGATGAAGCTCATTTTGATCTTGGCGGGTATGTAAACAAGCAAAATTGTCGCATATGGGGCACAGAAAATCCGCACGCATACATTGAAAAGCCGGTGCACTCAAAACGAGCCACTGTTTGGTGCGGATTTTGGTCCAGAGGCATAATTGGGCCATTTTTCTTCGAAAATGAGCAAGGAGTTGCCGTTACAGTCAATGGCGATCGTTATCGGGCCATGTTGAACGAATTTTGGTCACAAAAATTGAAGAGGAGGATATTGGCAACATTTGGTTTCAACAGGACGGCGCTACGTGCCACACAGCCGAAGCTACACTCGATGTTTTCCGCCCTGTTTTTGAAGATCGCATTATCAGCCGCAGAGCTGATGTCGTTTGGCCACCTCGGAGCTGCGATTTGACACCGTTGGACTATTATTTGTGGGGTGCCGTCAAAGATAAGTGTTACGCCGACAAGCCAGAGACAATTGACGCTTTAAAGGACAATATTCGTGAAGCCATTGGTGAAATACAGCTGCACACACTCGATAATGTGCTTAAAAATTGGACCGATCGTGTAGGCTACTGCATGGCCAGCCGAGGCAGCCATTTGAATGAAATTATTTTCCATTATTAACCGGAAGGATTGTACTTTCAAATAAAAAAAGAAATTTGAGAAAATATTCAGTAGTTTTTTTATAGCATTTTCAAAAAAAAAAAAATTATTTGGCATACCCTTTATTACACAGTTAAAATTCAAAACAACTGTTTAGACTGCATAAGTTGACAAAATAAAAGTAGTTAGAGTGCAGTGCACATATCGATATATAGATTCAATGTTTACGTAGTCAATATTGAATAGCCAATCCTTTACTTTTTTTCAGAAATTCATGAAAATTATTAGTTTGTTTTATCACAATAGGTAGTTTATTAAAACATCTAGGAGCAGTAACAGTAAAAAAATGAGCAAATTTGGTTTTATTTACGACAGGAACATTTACCAAAGCTTGATTATTGACACGTAAGCAGTAATAATTTGTGAAAAATTCCCTAAATAGATGTCTGAAAGAATGTGTACATCTTTGAGTAACGGCCAACGATTTTTAATACAAGTTATTCTAATTAAACATTTTTGGGTTTTAAATAAGGCATTAAAAGAATTCTCAAAAGCCCCTCCCCAACTTGTAAAATACCAGCATCATATTTAATTTTGTAGCTTAGCATACATATATGATCTTTCCCATTCAAGAATCAATTATAACACCCAAATACTTATATTCACTAACGGATTCAATTTTAAAAAACTTATCTGAACATTGGTTTTCTTCATTATAGTTTGCCAGACCATAACTATGAACTGATCAACTAAACTTTCTGCAGTCATGTCAGTGATCAATGTTAAGATCAATATGATCATTGCCTTTCAATTTAAAAGGTATTAGTTTAATCAATATCATCATTGTTCATTGTTTATAATTTTAAAATACATTAGTTTGTTTTTATCGCTGACTACTATCTTTTGCAAAGCAAACTACTGGTTAACTTATAACCATCTTCATTTATACTGGTCACAAGTAAAAGAATTCAGTTCTTGATACATAAAAGCTATATCATCTGCAAATGCGGTGAGTTGGCCAGATTGATTGAAAGAGTGAATTTATAAAAACTAAAAACAACAGAGGACCAAAGACAGAATTGCTGAATTTATTTTTATGCTTTGCTTCCTATCTTTGACGTAAGAATGACTCTATTTTAGTACAACTCCTCTAAAGCCTGATGCATTTAATTTATCTAAAAACAAACTGTGATCTATTAAGTCCAAAGCTTTAGACATATCGACAAACAGCGCCATAGAAAGTTTCGAATAATTGAATCCCTCATACAATTTTGATCACAACACACAAATTGATTGCTTGGGAAAAAATGTTGATGCTCTAAAAATTGAAATCATACGTGATTATAAAAGTTTCTCGAACAGTTTTAAAAAGGTCGGAAGTAGAAATATTGGACGATAGTTAGTAATATCTCCGTGATTTCATTTTTTTTTTTGAAAAGAGGTATAACTTCCGCACACCTTAAAGATTGTGGAAAACAGCATTTACACTTTGATTAAATAAGTAGCACAGAATATCAGCTCCGCGATCATAGCACCTCAGACGTATAATTTTGACGGACCAATTACATCATTTTAAAGGTCAGAAAATGGTCATTAAAGGTCAGTTAGTTACATTAATTGGTCAGCGATAGAAAAAAAAATGATTAGAGGTTAAAGTTTTTCAAGGTCACCCAGAAATTCTTCTCATAATCATTAAATTAAATTAAAAAATACCTGAATTCAATAGAAAATTGTCCGTTGATAATTGGTCAGCGTAAATAAATAATTGGTCAATCAAATTTAATAACTAAAATAATTAATTATGTTGCGTTTGTGGGACCGCGCATGCCTCTGTCCCATCGAAGTATCAGAGCAGTGAGCGCTTCCCCACAATGAACTCAACAAAGCAGGGTTATGATTTTTTGCTATTTATTGTCGTAGCTAATCTTAACATTATTGATAAAAAATTATATTTATTTAATAAATTAATAATTTCAGTAAATAATACTCACATATTTTTTTTTATTAAATATTTTTTGGTAATTGTATACTTAATTGAATAATTTAAATTAAATTAACATGATACTTAAAGTTGATTCAAAATTTATAATATCTATCCATGCTTTTACATTATTCTCAAATTGATTCGCTTATAATATTATTTATCATAAAATATTTCAATAATCTAAATGCCAATAAAAACTTTTTTTCTTCACTGTACATAGCTAAAATAATTTGGAGTAAATAAGTGTATAATTATACTATTACGGTCATAATAACGAAATTACGGCATTTTGTAGAATCTTTTGTCTTAGAACCTACGACGTAGACGATCCTGCAATGGTTTCCTTTCCATAACAGTTTTTATTATTATATTTACATTTGTATGCAACAACACAGACATAAGCCTCATGTTACAACTGAGTACTTACGCTCTTGAGTTACGTATGTATGAGCCTTATTGATTTCGCTAAAAATCTGTGTTATGTCTGTTAGATAAACGTTTTTATTGATTTTGTGAACATCAGTGTGGTGTTAAGATAATACGTAAAATAACTTTTTTGTTGATTCTGTGAAGACCAGTGGTGTGATCCGGTAATAACACTATTCTCGACTTATTTAATGTACTTTACTTAAGTTTTTAAAAACAATGGTTGTTAATAACATGCAAAAGCCTGCACGGGTCTCTAAAGCGACACCTCTCGGTGTCGAAAGAGTTTTTGGATAGATTGCCAAATGATCAAAAATTTCTTCCTGGGCCCTCGCAACCTATTTGGGTAGAAATAAGTAAACGTTTTTCGGGAAAATGGAGTGCTCAAGATGTTCACCGCGAATACAAAGAAAATCGACGGCAGATATGGACAATATTGCACCCAGATAATGTGCCAAGTAACTCAGTAAATGAAACAACTGATTTATCATGTTCAGTCGGTTCAACATTGAATTCAACGATCGATGATGATGAATGATCATTGCAATTAGATGAATTCGAAATTAAATTATCTGACGACGGGTCAGATAATATTTTAATCTGAAGCTGAAGCAGTGTATTACAACGGCTGTAATTACGAGTATATTGCCGAAGAATTTTCCAAAGTTAGTAAATCCCGATGTGCATTTGTTTTTGTCAATGTATATAATAGTCGATCTGCCTACTATCAAATAACAATTGGTGGCAAATGCAAAAGTGAAAAGTATAATAATCCGTTTTATGGGTTTATGGATTCTAAACCAGGGAATTTTCCGGCGACAATTCGAATTAAAACCAAAGATACAGTTTTTGAAGTGAATCACAACGATGCAACAAGACCTGTGCGAAAAGTCAAACGTGCCAGAATCGGCCAAGAAGTTGAAGCAGTGGTATCCAGTAACTCGTTGAAAAGTCAATTATGTAAATCTCGAGTTTAACGTATCCCGCCAACAATACCATCTGCTGCTGTCGTTTGTAAATGTGCGAATGAGTTTCGCGATGATAACCTTGGCGTGGACAAAGAAGAAGTACATAAACGCAAAATAATTAATTATTTAGTTATGAAATTTGATTGACCAATTATTTATTTATGCTGACCATTATCAGCGGACAATTTTCTATTGAATTCAGGTATCTGTTTTATTTTATTGATGATGAGGTGCTAGAATTTCTGGGTGACCTTGAAAAACCTTAACCTCTAATAATTTTTTTTTCTATTGCTGACTAATTAATGAAACTAATTGACCTTTAATGACCATTTTCTGACCTCTTAAATGATGTAATTGGTCAGTCAAAATTATACATATGAGGTGCCATGATCGCGGAGCTCAGAATATCAGCTATATTAAATAAAAATTTTTAATAGTATGTTAGTAATACCATCGCTTGTACATGAACTTTTATTTTTTGTTACATTCTAAGCTTGAAGACTTCTTCAGAAGTAATAGGAAAAAAAGGAAGCTGTTTGATTGTACTTTATCCACAAGCACTGAATATGAACAGTTACATGTTCATTTTATGGAAGGTTTTAGGCTATCAGCGATTTGGATGAAATACTCATTAAAAGTGTGAGCCATGTTCTTCTTCTTAGATGCCAGAGCCTAGCTTCTCTCATTCACTTATGTCGTATGCGATTTCTTTTTCACACAAGTGAAAGGGACCTACAGTCTAATGCCGATTCCGAACGGCGAGAGCCAAAAAACTTTTTCTAGGTAAGTGTACTGCGGGGGGTTTTGCCAGTACCCCGCCGTGGAGAGAAGCCGCGAAATGAACATTCGATGACGTTGGTGTTATCAGGATCCGATCTCGCCCATTGTGCGTCAGTGGCTGACACACTACCCACGGCGCTACGGCGCTTAGCTATGTTACCAGCTTCAAATAAACTAACTTCATTAACTTCCAAGACATCTATTGATTTAGACTGTCGATTTTAACCTAAGATTTCATCAACAATTCTCCATTCTTCTTTGTTGTCATCTTTGGCATTAAGCATCTTTTGGGTATAATAATTATTGCGCGTATCAATTACTTCTTTATCAATGTCTTTACATAACCTGTCAGAGTATTTCTTTAGCCTTAAGTTGTTTTGATATTTTCTACTTTTTAATGAAAAGGTTTTTTTTTTTTTTGTTAATTTTGTATATCGAGTTAAAAGTCATCCAAGGTTTTACAGGCTTATATGTATGTACTTCATATTTCCAGAAATAAATGCAGCTATCAATGCATATAATGATCAGAAATTCTGCAGTCTTCAACACTACTATAAAACAAACTCTTGATTTTCATGTGCAACCGCAAGAATTGACCATATATTCATATAATGAAAGTCTTCGTTATATTAAAACTATGAGTTGGCTCACTAATAGGACTCTTGAGACTATATGAAGACATTAAGAGCAAATAGTTTTCAGTGTCATTATCAAACTCCTTTTAAATGTCTATATTTAAATCTACTATTATGAGCTTCTTGGTGTTAATTTTACTTAAAATTCTATTAAATTCTTCAATAAAAACATCTTTACACACTTTATGTAATCTGTATATGCACAGTATCAAATACTTCTCGTTACCATATGTAAAAGATAACTTCATTATGTCTTCCCTAGGAACATTAAGTACGGAAAAATCACAAATAAAACCATTTCTGACATACACGTAAGGGTCATCTCGTTCATTATGATAAATCCAAATTTCGCTTAAAACAATAAATATGCGTAATTTGGCTAGAGACTCGATATGTGCTAAAAAAGAATGAACATTTTTCTTAAGCTACGAATATTTTGCTGTAAACAAAACACATGAAAGTCACAGTCGAGGAAGAGGTGCAATTTATACGACAAAGGGTAGGGATAAAGCTATTTACGTTAATTAAATGCATAACCTATTCAAATCAGCGATGATATTTTAATTCAATTATCACCTTCCTTCATTCGCAAATAATCCGCCGTAGGGAGATTTATTGGATTAGTGTCTTGATACAGGCGGTTCGTAGAAAAATTTTCCACTCTAATCGCGCGAGTTATATCTATGGGTTCACATTTCGATAAAAAAAACAATGAATTTCTTCAACGTTATAATTTTATTGGTAATTTCAGTTTCAGTCACGAAAGTAGACTGTCACAAGGTTCATTTCTTTTACATAGGAAAGCTCGGTTTTGCGCAAGTGATTCGATCTTCTTCTTTTCCTTTTTCCGGCGTTGTTATGGTCAGAAGTGTAGGACCATAACCTTCCCACTTAACTACATTCCTACTGGTCCGCTTGTGGGGTCCGCCGGTTTGACCTCAGAAAGTAGCGGCAGGCTTCCCGGTTTGGGATTACTTCATCGCTGAGGCCAATCAAATGCTGGTGTTTTTGCATTTGTTTGCACCAATTGTTTTTCGGCCTGCCTTTTTTTTTTTTTTTGTGACACTGGCATGCTCCTGATTTTTTTTTGTTTGATCTTACTTTTACAACACCGGTGATCTCCAAACCCACTGATTTGCATGTACACTTGTGGGGCAGTTTAATGGTGGTATATGTGTCCCTAGGCTCACCTGGGTGTTTTCTAAATTGCCTAGATGTGATTTTCGTTTACCTTTGTTTTAGTCGCCTTTTACGACAAGCGAGAGGTATCGCTGCAGGGATATTCTTAACCCGTCCCTGCACGGATCTGCGCAAGTGATTCGATGAGCTTGCAATATGGTTTTTGGGTCGGAAGTCGACCAGACGTTGACGTTGCAAGATCATCGTTTCACTTGTGCAATTACAAAGGAAACGCTGATAGAAATGTGTCCCACGGTGTTCGCTGGGTTGGTGGGTGCGCTGACATGATTTTGAATTAAATTGAAGAGTATGGGGTGTGTCATTACAGGACACTTGCACTGCGACCATAAAGATCTATTGTACCCCCTTCTTTGATCTAGGATTTTAGTGTTGCTTTCATGAATTTAACAACTTTCCTAGATGGGATATCCTGGAAGTCCTTCCCTGTTAGTTGTGTCTTTGTTGACATTTCGAGTCGCTCTTCAGTGAGTTCTGGGCATTTTGTGAGAATATGTTCCATTGTCTCTTTATCCTGCCCACATCGTCTGCAAGACTCAGTGCTGCTGAGACCCATTTTGAATAGGTGGTGATTGCAAGTGCCGTGCCCTGTTAGAGCTTCACATAGCAGTTTTAGTTCGGCTTTATTTAGTTCTAGTGTCCCTTTTGCACGTTTTGGATTGTGATTCTGTTCCATAAAGATTTTAGAGTGTTTTAAGCCCTCTTGTCTGTTCCAGAACTGGTTCTTTTGTTTGATGACCCATTTGTTTAAAGTTTTATTTGTGTCTGTGTTGTCAAATCCATAAAGGGGGAAGGGTCCAGTAAAAGGCATCTGGGCGCCTTTTTTGGCTTGTATGTCCGCCTTTTCGTTGCCTTTATGGTTTTCATGACCTGGCACCCAAATCAACTTTACTTTGTTGTTTATCGCCAGTTTATTTAAACGTTGGTGACATTCCCAGACAGCTCTAGAGTTAAATGTATAGCTTCTTAGAGCTTTGAGAACCGCTTGGCTGTCCGAGAATATGGATATCTTTAATCTATTGGGCTTTTGTTCACTAATGTAGTGTACCGCCGCATTTATTGTTTACAGTTCATCCTGAAAGATTGTTGATTCACCGCAGAGAGGGATGTGAAGGCTACATTTAGGTCCTATCACACCAGCCCCTACTTTATATCCGGATTTGGACCCATCTGTAAACCACTTTTGGGCACCATCCTTCAACCAAGGGGGATTGTTTTTCCATTCCTCCCTGTTTGGAATGAGTATTTCAAAGTGTTTTTTAAAGTTCAGCTGAGGGGACATTAGGTCACTTACACGAGTTAGTTCCCAGACGTTGTCGACCTTTTCTAGAATCTCTAGATGTCCAGTCAGGTTCCCTTTTTTGTAGTTATAAGTTCTTTGTATCCTTAGGGCTTGTTTGGCCGCTTCTGCCTGAACGGCAGTGTGTAACTGCGGAATGTTTAGGATTGCCTCCATTCCAGCGGTTGGAGTGGTTTTCATTGCTCCACTCCTTGCCCATAAATATTTGTAACCTTTGGAGTTTTTAATTTCAGTGGCAGCATTCCTCAGTTGTCGTGTGTAATACGATCTGTTTTCATTAACATACATCCTCTGCGACGCAGCGCTCTTATTTATAATTGTTGTCATCAGTTCTGTTTTGTTTTCCCTTAACACCTTCATATTCGCTCTTTGCAAGAGCGTGAGGTAAGTTTCATTTTGAGAATATTTATTATGTTTTTGTTAGGCCAATCATTGTATTCGTTGTTATTTTTTTCATGTGACAGAAGTCGATGTTTCCTTCGTTAGCATCTACATGCAAACCATCACGCAGAACTTTGAGAGCAATATCGGTATCAGAAAGGTTGTGGGTGTGAGGAACGTTGAAAGCTTCAATTATGTAAGCTAGCGCAGTGCTCTCCAACAATGTAATTCTCTCTTCATATGATTTATTTTTGTTGAGAAGAGTCTCTTTCTGCAATTCCTTCATCTCCAGAATTTCTCTCCAAATTTTCTCCAAAGTCGGTGCTGTTGTAACTTTAATTACGAAAAGATCAGAACAGAACGGGACAGGACAGCCCAGATTCGTGAAAACTGTCAGATCAAGTTAGAACAGAAAAGTACAGCCGTATTTCAGTTGTCAAAAAACAAAAAGACATCTTATTTGTCAGATTGTATTAAACATGTTTTAGAATTAAACAAAAAACTAAAATGAATTCACATAAAAATGCTTTGGAAGAGTTGTGGTGGACACTGAGAGTGAAATTAATGTGATTAGTGACTATATTTCAGTGATAATATGAATGCTTTAGCCAGGACTTTAGTGTTTTTTCAATGTCAGCTGCTTTTGACACTTTTCACGAATCTATTCTGACTCCAGAGTAGGTGCGTGTTCTGAAGTGTTCGAAATACCGTCACTGAACACAAAGCAGAATACTTTCGGACAGAAATTTTTCTCACAGAACAGCAAAACGTGTACTTTTCTGTCCTGAACAGTCCAGAACAGCCTCATTGAACAGACTATTAGTGTCACTCGAAAAGTTCTCTGTGAATGATGCAAAAGAATTTTACCCGCAATATTTCAATAATACACCTGAACAAGATGGTCCGAAAGAGACCCGCGGCGGTGAACCGTACAGCTGGTGCAGCGTAATTATTTGTTATTTTCTTCATTTATTCCAGATCGCTAGCCTCCAAATTTGCACATGAAGCGTGAAGAAAAGATTGACAGTCAGAACATTTAATTTTAGCTTCTGATTTTTCTTTTTACAAAATTTTCACGACATTTCGAATACGAACGAAAGAACGAAAAAGGCAAAAGCAAATCCAATTACAGTGTACCCCACTTCACTCACAATCGAACTTGCCAGGACAGTTTTTTTTTTTACACTGTTTGGGCGGATATTTCTCGCATGAGAGAAAAGCTTTATTGCAAATTTGTTTTGGAGCTTCGATCTTGGTTTTAACTGCCCTCTGCAGTACTGGTTGACAGTGGCTGTTCATCGGAGAAGAGCGTTATCACATTTGTTGGGTTTTTCGCTTGGTTTAATTGCGGCTTATATACGTACTGTTGTCATAACAGTTGTGCAGACTTGTTATTCGACTGTCATCAGTGGTTATCTTCGTTGGATTATATGTATGTATAATATGTACATTCTCATATCATCATATTACACAATTCAAATCAATAAATATTACAGATCGTTGTGGTTGTAAATGGTTTGCTGTTTCATTCGGATTGCTAGACCTACCTTGAACTCTTTTTCAATTGGATAGTGCTCGAATTATTTCGTTGATTTCAAATTAGTTGTTGGTTGATCATTTTCACGCTAGGGCTAATCAAGACGCAAACGTTGCACAAGGAAGAGAAGAGCTTTTCGATCTGATTCGTATACTACAAACTTAAGAGCTCTTTTGGATTGTAGCGCCAAGACAACTACGAATTTTTCATTGAACGATCTCTTACAATAGGGTACAATTATTCAAGATAATTTAAACGATATTCGTATAATCCTTCGTTTCCGTTGGTATAAATTCGTTGTTACTGCAGCTATCGCGAAAATGTATCGGCAAATACTTGTGCATGAGAAAGGTTGGAATTATCAATGCACTTTGTAGAGATATTCGGAACAAGAGGAAATAGACGCATTTCGATTACGAGCAGTGACGTATGGTACTACCTCCGCACCATTTATCGCAACAAGGTGTTTTAAATATTTGGCGGATCAAAATCTATCTAGATATCCTTTAGGCACTAAAGTAATCATTGAGGACTTTTATATGGATGATATGTTCACTGGAGGAGACTGCCTAGAGACCATATTTAAAATCCATTTAGGGGTCAAAACGATTTTGTTTAGTGCTGGCTTCGAGCTCAGGAAATGGTGCAGCAATAGTATGGAGATAATAAATAAAATTTCCGATGAAGTGAAGGCAAACAGGTCGTCCTTGAGGATAAATGTAGATGTAGATGTAGATTATTATTTTATTTCAAATAAATTCGAGAACAGATATGTACATTATTTAAATTCCGAGTTTTTAGAAATAAATTTTTTAGTGACATTTTGTATTTTTCATACTATACGTACTAAAATAGTGTCAAATGCCACTTCAATGGGCTTAATTCAAACAGTTTAATAGTTGGTGAGGTGACCCTCAAATATTAATACATATACACGTTTGAAAGAAAATGATAATATTAATACATATACAATGCAGAAATTTAAAATTCAGGAAAGAAATAAAGAAAAGGAAGGAAGATGAAATGCGTTTAAATTTTTTTACAGAACATACAGAATGAAGACTTTAGTTACACCAGAATGTCAGAAAGAATTGATTCTAAATCACTATTATCAAACTGAAAGAGCCAACGTTTCACACATTCCTCAAACTTTCCAAGATTGGTTAACGATCTGATTGACTGCGGTAGTTTATTGAAAAGGCGGCACGATGAAATCAAATAAAAATTACGAAAGGCAGTTGTGCGGGAAAACGGTACGGATACAACGCTCGAAAAATTTCCTCGTAGATTATAATCCGAAATTAATCTAAAATTACGATTTCCCGATCTGATAAAAAATATTTTTAGTACCTTAAAACAATACAAATGACGGACTGGTAGAATTTTCATACTACGGAACAATGGAAGACTAGGATGTCGACGGTGTTTTCGGCAGATTTTCTTCAAAACATATTTTTGTAGAATTAAAAGAGGTTGGATTTTGTTCCGATATGCTCCGCCCCAGCAGGCAATACCATATTGAAGCTTCGAGTGAAAGATTCCATGATAGATTATCCTTAGAAGTTTGTCAGAGCAAACACTTTTTAGATAGAAAAAATGACGAAGTGTACAACGAAAATATTTTTTCAATGATTGCGTATGGTTTGCAAAGGTCATTTTAGAGTCAATAGTGAGTCCCAAGTATTTGAACTCTTCTACCCTTTCTACTAAAAAACAATCATCACTGCAATGTAATATGTTACTAAAAGTGGAACAAGCTGAAGCTGGGACACAGGAGCAGCCTACTAATTTGAATTTTTTGCAATCCGTAGAATGGACATAAAACTCAGCATTAACGTCAGTTGTGGCCGATAAATTAAAAAACATTATTTTAGTTTTAGAGCTTATCCTCAATTTGTGTTCAGCGAACCAAATCCTTAGTATGTTTAGATCCGAGTTGATGTCAGAAACCAAATTCAAGGCACTTTCTGAACCGTAGCAATAGCCCACATCATCTGCAAAGGCGGTAGGATTACCTTTGAAATCAAGCTCAAGGAGTGAATTAAAGTATATAAAGAACAGAACAGGTCCCAACACAGAGCCTTGAGGTACTCCCAACTTCAAAAGCTGTGCATCACTTCTGGTTTCACCGTTTTTAACCCATTGTGATCTATTTGATAGATAGGACCAATCGAGCATAAAACCACGAATTCCCGCTTTTTCTAGTTTTCTCAGCAAGACAATGTGATCAACCATATCGTAGGCTTTCGTAATGTCAACGACGGTAATATCATAAAAACCGTAGGTATTATTTGGAATCCGGTAAATGATGAATTTCAATATATTAAGCCAAAACAAAAAAAAATTAGAAAACAATTACAAAAGAAAAGAGTATTTTCCGGGAAGAATCGTTTCCCATGGAAATACAATCTCGTTGGGAGGAATCCCGTGAAGAAATAGCGAATATGGTTCACATTAGAGTTCCGAGATACATTTCATTCCCGAATTTGAAAAATATCATCGTTGAGATACATGGCTTTTCGAATGCGTCTTTACATGCTGTCTTACATGCTGGTTGCTGTCTTTATTTGCGGACTATTGATTCTTTGGGTAATATAAAATGCACGTTACTCAGTGCTTAATCGAAATTATCTGAAATTAAAACAAAATCCCTTCCTAAGTTGGAACTTTGTTCTGCTTCACTACTTGTCGAGTTAATCTTGCAAGTACTCTCCTATCTTAGCTAGTTGAGTGAAAACATTTGTTTATGGATATTTAGGAAATATTTGTAACCAACTGTGTTTCGATTATCTAATCCTCATTACCCTCAACTAACTGGAGATACGTAGTATTAAGGCCTGTTGGTATCGTGTTGCGAGGTGCTTTTAGTAGAGAACTCATAAATAGTATCCGATTAGCGGACCAAAATTTTTTTTACCAGAGTTATGAAAACTGGCCAAAGCATCATCTCAAAGCGTTGATCTGGATAATTAACCTACCACTCTGCTACAGAAGATAGATTCATTTCAATAAGGAAATAAGAGACTTGAACAAAATAAAGAAGATCAGCCCATAAAGTACTATCAGTTCCTTGATACTGAGCACAAAAAATTTAACTCCTTATGTCGCATCCTACTTCCAAAATTCCACCTTTGTCGAAATTGTCGTTGTCCATTTACATAGATCTAATTTTCATGCAGGTCTTCAAGATTTTGTCGCAGGCCGTTTGCCATCTCCGGTGTGGATTTTTGTGGTCCATTTCATGTTTCGCAAAAACGCCGTGGCTACTGTTCACATAAGGTTTATATTGTGGTTTTGATTTGTTTTGCGACGAAGGCATCTCATCTAGAAGTGGTGTCGGATCTATCAACGAAAGGCTTCATTGCAGCGTTTAAACGCTTTGTCGCTCGAAGAGGATTATGAAGCGAACTTCACTGTGAGAATAAGAGCAGCAAGGAAAAGTTTTCCCTGGGAATTTCCCAATAATTTCCGTTGGAATGTGAAGCAAGGAATTGTAAAAACTTGCTTGCGGGAGCTAAGTTCTTTTCTCCGACCGAATAAAGAAGTTTTTATATATTGTTAAAAAAAAGTTTATTCAGTCTTTTCTTTTGATTGAATTTCTAAAAACTATTAGAAACAACGAGAATGTCATTCGAAAAAAAAATAGTGGGAAAAGCAAAATGAGCCAACACAAACGACTTCGACCAAGATTGATCCCACATCAGGTTATAGTATGAAAGGATTGGCACATTATGAGGAGTTAATCAAAATATTGTATATTTTAATCTTTCCTACTTCCAGCAGTTAGCCAAACTGTAGCAAGCAAAAAAAAAAAAAACTCTCTAGAATTGATTGAAGGGAGTTTGGCTAGAAAGTGCTCAGACCTGGCACGATTTGCTTAACGATCAATTAATGCCTAGTGTTCACACCATACAACTTGCTCGACAGACTTCACTTGCATGCTTTTGGTACAGTGAAATATTCGAAAACGAAGAAAAATAAAGGAAAATTGCGAATATGGGCCAAAATGGGTTGGAAAACGTAATACGAATAAATTCTCATTGGTAACATTGTTAAGAGAATTGAACGAAAATTCGTCAGAGGATTTTCGTAATTATTTGCGAATAGATGAAGTAGCATATGCTTAGTTACTGAGAAAAATAAGTTCTCATATAAGAAAAGAAATTTAAATAAAAGATGGAATTCACCTCTATTCCCTAATCCGACGGATCGAATGGTCCACCGAATGCGAACAATTCGGATTCTCAAATCCGTTCGAAGTGAATCGATTCACGTGTCGATAATGTGATCTACGATTCACTGTATTCTTAAATCAGGAACACCTGCAGTTTTCATCCGAAAAGATGAATGAGTCAGAAGACTTCCTTGGCAGTGCGCAAACTTCGGGAAGAAAATATGCGCTAAGCCAGAACGAACTCCTGAATAAACAAATTCTTATTCAGAAAACAGCTCATCTTTTCGAAGGAATTACAGAGCTCTGGAAAAAATGACTGACCAAAACAACAACATCATCTTACAAATGAAGGAAAATGCTTCCGAAAGTAAGAGTCACAACGAAGCCCTGGAGGTCCTCATTAAAGAAAAAAAACAAAATAAACAGAGAGAAGCTCAGACTGAAGCAACAGTTGTTGGAGATTGAGCTGGAAAAACTAAAATTAAATTAGTTTGAAATGAACTTATCGTCGAAAAAGAACTACATTGGAACATTGTGATGTTTTTTGTTTTTTTTTATTGTTTTTTCCTTTTTGCTATTTTTTGTTGTTTTTATTGTTAATAGTGAACTGAATTACAGACTTTGCATTATTTCTTCCCTTACAATGTTAGCTTCATTTGACCCTCTTAGTTCACATTCATTGACCGGGTGACTTTCTTCGACATTTTCCACGTAATCGATTTCATGATCATAACTAACCTTGTAGTGCAAGCAAATATTATGGAGCGCACAACATATATTTATTATTTGTGATACTTTTTTTGCTTCATAATGAAGAACTCGATGTGACAACAAACAGCGAAATCGGTTTTTCAGTACGCCTATGGTTCTTTCCACAACATCCCTTCCCTTAGCGTGGTGTTCATTGAATTTGCTTTCGCAAATGTAGTGTAGGGAATATAGTGCAACAGAATCAGCTGCAAAGAAATAAATTTAATTTCTGAAAGTACCCGTCAGACAAAATCAGTAGTTGCCTAGTAGCCTAGAGTTTCGATCTCCTTTATCGTATTCTTCTGCAAAGTAACCACAGACCTTGCAGTTATACCATATAAAGGAAACGTGGTTAGATCCAGGAAATCTTGCATCTACTGCTCTTATCCGTTGCTTTTCATCGCAAATCTAAAAAAGAAAAATTGATTAATTGTCGTACATATGTAATGTTTTTATTTCATATATGTACTTTCATCGCATTTATGCTGTAAAATCTTTTTCTTTTGTAATATAGGTGCGGATTTTCCTTCGGAACTTTTACGGCAATGTGTGTCCCATCAACACACATCAGAAAACCGAGTATTTTGCACCGTCTATAAAAATGTGCTTTGGTGGATCTCTTCTGCTCTTCCGATATCCAACATTCGAGCCAATATTTTGCAGAAGGTTGGTTGTGTAATGCAAATGTTGTAATCCTTGCTAGCACCCTGTTGATAGCTTCCCTCGGCGAAAACTCGAAGGCAAGCAGCTGGCTGATGTTCTGGGGAAATAGCAAATGACTTTCTTCTTTTGGGAAGCTCCTCTTCCAAGAGCCCCAATATACATATACCCAAATGCTTCTTTGCTTAGCCGAAAATTCTTTACGAAATTAAGGAAATGGAAACAAAATATTTACTGAGAGGATAATTTGAATTGACTGAACCTACGATGCATCCGATAAATCCATTATATCTCCAGCGGTTCTCGTCAATTGTAATCGCATTGTTCTTTTGTGTGCAGCCGCGCTTTGAAAAAAGTGAGCGATACTATCCATAATCTATTTTTCAAAACTTTTTGCAATAAATCCTCCAATACGTTTGTTGAAATTTATTAAATCAGATGTTAGCATATGACATTCCGATAATTCGAAAATTAAGCCGGTAATGTGGTTCATCCGACGGATTTGAGAATAGCGCGAATGAACGAATGTGAATCGAACAAGTGAAGTGAATCTCCGATCCGTCGGATTTGAGAATAGGGGTGACAATATTGAGAGATGCAATATATCGTCACGAGCCTTTTAGTCTGTTCAGTGACGAAAAGATCAGATCAGAACAGAAAAGTACAGCCGTATGTTAGTTGTCAAAAAGCGAAAAACATCTCATATGTCATATTGTAATAAACATGTGTTAGAATTAAATAATAAACAAAAGTGAATTCACATAAAAATGCTTTGGAAGAATTGTGGTGGGCACTAATAGTGAAATTACTGTGATTAGTGACTCGTCAACAACATTTTTCAGTGATGATATGTATGTTTTAGCGTGAACTTTAGCTGACAGCTGCTTTTGACACTTTTCACGAATCTGTTCTGACTCCAGAGTAGGTGCAGAAAATCGTGTTCTGAAGTGTCGGGAAAACCGTCACTGAACACAAATCAGAACACTTTCGGACAGAAATTTTTGTCACTGAACAGCAAAAGTTGTACTTTTCTGTCCAGAACAGTCCAGAACTACGTCACTGAACAGACTATTTGTCTGTGTTTTGTGTAGTGTTGTGTGGTGTAGGGATAAAACGAATAACTTGAAAATCAAATAAGAAATCACCAAGATTGTTTCGTTGATATGTGATCACAGAATTCCAGCTAAGGAAAATTTCATATAACTATTTTCACAAAAAAAAAGTTCCTTTGTCGGTTCTAAATGCTCGATACTTTTCGAATTTATTTCTAATTACGCTGTTTCTGATAATGTAATAGAGTAATCAATTTACAATAATTAGTCAAAAGTGACGATAGTTTTTTTTTTCTTTTTTTTAATTATATTGTACACCAATAATTGATGGTACGTAACATTCCTCTGCGCCATGAATTCTGTTTGCAAATGGTACATTCTGCATTCGCATCTGGCATCACTGCCTGCTGGTAGACACATGAACGGTGCTATGATGTTCTCTCGCTCTCACTTCGCCATTTATTTGATCTCGTTCAAAGCCTGTGGGAAGTGTGATTAGTGTTAAACACATATGTAAGCGAGTAATATGAGCTCAGTTGATTACCAACTGTCTTATTCGTGTGCAAGGTGGAGGAGGAATAGAAAACGTGAGTATATTTCCTTAGTTATTAATATTCGTAATTAAATTTATGTATATTATGATTAAGTATTTTGTATTATGTGTCGAATTAGTATAAGATCGAATATTGAGATGGAATAAAGTTCGAGTCGTACTCGGAAATTAACTTGTAGTCAATACTTGTCGCTTTCCGTAAGTTATGTAGCTCCCTATACGCTCCAACTAAAGTCTTCCTGCAGTCACTGAATCGTCGAAACGCTGCTATAAATGTTCAGAAAGTCGTTGACAAGCTCGATGTATAGCGCCTTGAGGTCACCTCATCACAATGAAGTCGATTGGTCCAGCATAGTCAATGCCGGTCAATAAACAGACGAGAAATGCGGACTCTTGGTCAGGAAATGAACCCATCAGTTGTTGCTATGTGGTCGCTCTATACGAAAGTATATTCTTAACTGCATTCCGTAGTCTCAAGACCCAAAACTTTTTACTCAGATAAGCTATGATGTTGTGTGTATCCATGTAATGGTCTTATATGGGCGCCATGGGTGATCAGTTTGCTTAAGTGTTAAGTTGATTTGAGAATCATAAGGTGACGCTGATCATAATCCAGATTGGCGTGTTGTAGTCGCCCTCCGACTCTCAATACCATGCCTTTATTCACAAAATGGCTTAGGGATTTAAATTAAGCAGGTTGCGTTTCAAATCATTAAAGCACATCTGCTTTTGTACGAGTCTTACAACACATTTCAAAGCTCCTTCGATCTCGTTGGGTGTTAGAGCTGATGATTCCGGTATTTTTTGTGGACCCCGTGAATGCTTGGACAGGAATACAATTTTTTCAGATAAGCATACGTAATATTTTATATAGATTTGAGTGACATTAAATTAGCATGATGATTTAGTTGCCGTTTATAGTCCCACAATGGCTGCAAACCTTCCGAACCTCTACCTCGATCGTGTTATTTGCTGGTTGTGGAGATGATTGAAATTTCCATTTCGATTTGAGGGATATTCCACAAAAGTTCTCCCCCTTGACGTCATGAGGCCTCTTGAGACCAAGTCAGCTCTATTGTCGTGTGTCAATATGTCTCCATGAACTGCAAATTGTCAGCTGTTGTAACGTCGCTGAGTTACAACGTTGCTACGTTGGTTTTCAACATCAGGACTTGCATGTGGGTTTGTTCATCATATCGAAAACCAATAAATATATGACTGCTCCGTAAGCTCTTTTCGACTCATAACTACAACCATGTATCTCCTTGCTCCGAACGAACATTCCCGTGCAAGCTCTGACGGGATGGATTCGTCTCAAGACAGTCCACGACACTGTAATTCCTGTATTATAATGATGCAAGGCGCGTTTTTAAAGGGTCGAACAGCCGATTACCGAATACCATTTTAATTCTAGGATTTGGACATATTCGAAGCAGCCAAATGGCAGCGAAAAACTTACTTCCTGATGTTCAACGGGAATACCCCGTAAAACTGTATCTATTCGGTAGAGTTTGACGGGAGCTTGATTTATGCTTCGCCATTATAACACTTGATAAAAGGCATCGTCTTGCCTTATGCGGATCTGATGGTAAATCTTTTCGATGTCGGCACTGAAGGTTACTTTGTACATTCTCCATTTGAAGAGAATGTTAATTGTATTGTTTTGAATTTGAAGTCCAACAAGAAAACACGCGTTCAAGGACATGTCTCCATGTTGCATTCGTCGTTAGCGGACGAGATAATCAGTTGCTCGTTCAAACATTCCCTTTGATTTCCCCACATGTTCTCGATTGGGCTTAAGTCCGGTGGATGTGCTGGCCACTCCAGAAGTTGATTTTTTTTGTGTAAGAACCGCTCACGACTGGCCGCCACACATGAACGGCAGCATAATTTTGCCGGAAAATTGCGTTTGAATTATAATTTTCTGATTTCATCTCAACGCTAACGATCCATAACGATCCACCTCCAAAGTTTCACTTAGTAGAGAAGCTCTCAAGACTATTATATTACTGACATGATAAGTAATAACTAAAACCATCTGGGCCATCAAGATTAAACTTTTTCTCGTCCGAAAAGGTAACATGAAAAAACACGGTTCAGATCATATCATACATATGTTCCTTCGCAAAGTGTACTCGGGCAACTATATGTGCTTCTGTGAGAACTGGTTTTGGGTAAATTTTTTTCCAAACCAGTCGATTACTGCTAGCTAAGACTATAGATCTGACATGATTTTAGATGCAGTAGCATTTTTTTTTGCAACCCAGCTCGAATAATGGCCGATATCTGCCTTCTCGAAATTTGTTGATTGTTTTTATTTTTTCGGTTCGTGTTGTAAGTACTTTTAATTATATATATTTTTTTATTTTTATATTATTATTATAATATTTATTACTTTATTTTATATTATTACTTATTATAATTATATTTATTTAATTTAATGCAAATTTGGCGATTGGACATATCAGTATCCTTATATGCACAGACTGTGGGGATTTCCTCATCCGAGAGCTTTTTTCCCCCATTCTGACTAGTAGCCAACAATCATTGAATTCCAGAATTTGTAAATGTAAAAAAAATATTTTCAATTATAATCACAAAAAAAAACTTTGATTTCGTTTCCAACTCAATGGTTTTCAGCATTAACACGACCGCCTTTAATTAAATTTCGCACTATCATCTATACTTATAATAAAACTCTAGGGTTTTTTCTTTCGTCCCTAATGGCGTGGACAGATTTTAATGATTTTTTTTTAAATGTTGCTTAAGACTATGTGAAAGACATAGGCTATGTTTCTGGCCAGGTTAATTTTCGCGAGCGTTTTAACCAAAAGTTATATATTTTGATTAATTTTTTGATTTTAACCTGCTATAACTCTAACAGTTCTTGATCAATAGATCAAAAACAAGAGCCGTAACAGAGCCAACACTTTCCTTAACATTTTTAGCCATACATCAGCTTTCTGCCTCATCTAGAAGCTGAGCTGCAGACCAAAATCTGGCACGATTAGATTAAATTTTTTTCATAAAATCGATAACGATTGTTCTTGATCGTTCTTCTGCTTTGGGGTGGTGGGCGCACAAAGAAAGCAAATTCACTCAACGAACATTGTGTGTAGTTTTCTCCGTAAGATCGGAACCAGACACCAACGACCGAGATTTCACACCCAAAATGTCACCGACATACATATGTACATATTTGCTTAATATAACGCACATTGTTGTAAATTCTTGAGGACGCTGCTTGACCGAACAATACATTAAAATCGTATGCCTGCCTTATGAATTCAAACATACACAAATCGGATTTGAACGGAGGGAGGGGTTGAAATGACGTTTCTCATTGTTGGTTTCGGATCGGTGATGTAAATATGTACGAGTATATGTAAATGTTTCTCCAGATTTTTAAAAGAAGCACTCCATTTACGGTAATGTGAATGAAAACTCACTCAATCGAATGGTGTTGAAACTTCATACTTTTATCTATTATGGCGAGGGTGTCCTTAGAATAACATTGTCCTTAGTTATATTCAAACCTCCACTACAATTCATTTTTCAATTTTTTTTTTGGTGCTTGATAAGGCTTTCGAAATTTATTTTCCGTGAATTAATATTTTTGATTTATCATTTGATGATATAAACATTTATTTTATAATAAGCATGCCTTTGAGGAAAAAGTCTAATCTTTCTCAAAGGTCAAAACGTGCTAGGCATCAACTTAGATCGTATCGAGCTGGTGAAGAACATCAGATTACGTCAGATACTGAACCTGAACGTCCTGTCAATACTCACGCGTCACAAACAAATATACATCTTCAGTGGATTAATAAAAGCAGAAGTGGATTTTGTTACACTAAAGAAATTAATTATGCCGAGTTTACTGCTATCGGTGGAATGACCCACGCCTGTGATCATTGTCAAGCTCTCAAATGGTTAAAAGAATCGAATGGAGTTTGCTGCTCAGGCAGAAAGGTACGTTTAGATATTTTTCAAAAACCACCAGAACCCTTGAAATTACTCTTGACCGGCGATTACTCAGAATCTAAAAAAATTTTGGAGTGTATCCGTTCTTACAACAGTGCATTCCAGATGACTTCATTTAGGGCAAACCAAATTGTAGAAGGTGCATTTATGCCCAACTTCAAAATTCAGGGCCAAGCTTAACATCTGATTGGATCTCTGTTACCTGTAGATAAACCGAATTTTTTACAAATATACTCTGTATATACTATAAAAAAATCCTTTCTACAGTTCTATTCGTACCTTATGCATATACGACGCAATCATTTGCTCATTTGCACCGCTTTCGAGGTATTTTCAATCAGTTCGTGGTTGATATGTACGCTAAAATCGAAACAGAGCGTTTGGTATACATTCGAACAAAAAAGATTGCGCGTCGAAAATTATATTGATCTACAGGACGCCATGCAACAGGATACTAACCTTGAGGAACTGGGGCGGTTGGTAATTTTGCCATGGAGTCTCACAGGAGGGCCGCGCTATTGCACGAGCGCACACAAGGTGCGTTTTGTTATGTAAGGAAATACGGACGGCTCGACCTCTTCATAACGTTTACCACTAATCCTAAGTGGGATGAAATCATCCAAGAACTTTTCGCAGGCCAAGCTTCTTATGATCGACACGATGTCATAGCAAGAATTTTCCATTTAAAATACAAATTAATGATTAACTTGCTGACAAGGGAAAATGTGTTTGGTGAATCTTTGTGCTTTATGTATAGTATTGAGTGGCAGAAGCGTGATTTGCCTCATGCACACATTCTTCTATGGCTATTGTAAAGAATCAAATCTTACATGGTCCCTGTGGTATATTGAATACCAACTCTTCCTGCATGGAAAATAACCGCTGCACGAAAAAATATGCGAGAGCACAAATCCAACACACTATAACAGGGGAAGATGGGTATCCATTATATCGCCGCGATTTCCTTTTTTTCTTTCTTTTAATTCATTTTTATTCAACTTTTACTTAGAGCTATCTTACGCTAGACAAAAATGCTTAAAACTAGCTTAAATAACTTAACAAACTTAAAATACCTTACTGGTCCTATACAGACACTCTAAAGTACACAGAACAACTTAAACTATGTCTTTCGACCTAATGATTAACTTAAAATAATTTAAAAAAGAAAATAGTACAGCTAAGAAAATTGTTTTTTTTTTTAGAAAAACTTAGCATCCAATTTATAGTTTTCGATTTTTTATAAAACTTAATGCTAACTAAAACTAACTTAACCTACCTTAACTAAAAAATATGTATAGATATATACAAAATATATATTACATATATACATATATATCGTCTTTTCTGTTTATGACGTTTTCTTTTTCTGTTTTTTTTTTTTTATATTTTGGCTAGACCTTAACTCAAGTAACTCATCACCCTAGCCTCCTTTAACCTAACCTAACCTACCCAAACCTACTCTAGCCTACCCTAGTTTATATAAGCCTGCCACTGGCGTTTGACAGGCTTTGCCTTGAAGAGGCTATATGAATTGATGGTACCACTGACGAAGTTCACTCCAGCCAATAAAGGCGTTGATGTTGACGGACGACGTCTCCCCGATCTCGGCTCGACACCGATCTACTAAACCTGACTCGCTCGGGCTCACGGAACGCGACATCATGTTCGTAGAGGAATCGTCGCTCCACGGAATGCTGATGTATCCTGGATCAGCCCACATTGATCTAAGTAGAGAAATGCCTCTGGTGGAACAAAGCCGTTAAGGCGCACTCTCTCGTGGTACAAGTAGTTGGGGTAGTAAGCCCCGGAAATCAGATTATTGACCGAAGTCATTGCTCTTGCAATGTGGCTTCGAATCAGTTTGATCAGAATGTAATCCACCCGTACAATCCTGGCCATATTATATAGGATCTCGTTCGGGTAAAATTTCGTGTAATCAGATTCGGGTGTCCTATGTAACCCGAGACAAGTCCTAAGACATTGTCGCTCAAACACCCGAATCCTTTCCATTAAGTTGGCTCTCACATTGAACCAGACGGGGCATCCATAGGCAATCATGGGTCTGATTAAGCCCATGTAGCAGATTACCTTCACCCTGGGATCAAGTTGGCTGCAATGAAACAGCCATCTTGTCAGAGTGAAAGCGCCTCGGGCCCTTGCCAGAGCAGCATCTACATGTTTGTCAAAATATAGATACTGATCCAGCACGATCCCAAGGTATCTGGCTACACTTTGTCTCACCTGCGCAAATTTTTTCTAGTGTCCCGAGAGGCCCTAGACAAAATCGTTCTGAATAATATAGATTCTGATTTCTGGAAGTTTATTTCAACAGTCATCACAATATTGCTGAATTTTTTCGAAGTCACGTTGCAGAAGAATAACAATGACGTCGATCGTTGGACCTGATCTGTACGCAATTAAATCGTCCGCGTACGCTATTGAATGCTGAAGAGAAGCCATCAGATCACTGAAGTAAGTGCTGAAAAGTGTAGGCGAGTTCACCGTACCCTGTTGCAGTCCGTTGTTAATATCAAATGTTTGGGTAGAAGTCACGTTGGCAATTTTCACAACGAACTTTCTACCTGTTAACATGTCAAAAATCATATATAGCAGTAGTTTACTTATGCCCAACCGACTGAGCTTGTAGTAAAGTCCTTCTAACCATACGGTGTCGAAAGATTTTCGAAGTCAATCAGACAGGCACACGTACATTGGTTCTTATATTTATTCCACTGGATATCCGATACGAGCTTCGACGTGGCATGAATTGTTTCATGCCCCGCTCTGAAACCGAATTGGTTATCCGGAATGATTTTATTGTCCTCAACCCATTTAGACAGGGCTCTATGGACAAAGCCTCTCTTACTGTGAAAATCTTAGAGGAGCACCTAGCTGAGCAAGCGGAGACGATGCGACTTGGTTTTGCAAATGATGATGAACTCAAAACTGCATGGGGGCAACGATTAGAAGAACTTCACAATAAAGTCACCACCATAGTTGAACGCGTTGATACTCTTGAACTAAGCATAAACATGAATAAACAACAATCTTCTTCTTCTTCTTCTTCTTCTTCTTTTCCTTTTTTTTCCGGCGTCGTTATGGTCAGAAGTGTAGGACCATAACCTTCCCACTTAATTGCATTCCCACTGGTCCGCTTGTGGGGTCCGCCGGTTTCACTTCAGAAAGTAGCGGCAGGCTTCCCGGTTTGGGATTACTTCATCGCTGAGGCCAATCAAATGCTGGTGTTTTTGCATTTGTTTGCACCAATTGTTGTTCGGCCTGCCTTTTTTGCGTGGTGAAATTGGAACGTTGATTGATATCGCCTTTTGGACGGGGTTCAAAGGATCTCTCCTTTGAACATGGCAATACCAACTGAGTCGGTCGCGCTCTATCTTTCTTGTGATGGTTTCCTTTACGTGGAGGCTTCCTCGGATCTTTGAACTTCTAATTCTGTCACGCTTTGTTACTCCCGCGGTCATGCGAACCATCTTCATCTCAGCTGCCGTTAATTTGCTCTCATACTTTTTGTGCATTGTCCAGCATTGTGAACCGTATGTGAGCGCCGGACGTACAACTGAAGTGTAGAGCCTTCCTTTCAGCTTAGGGGGCATTTTTCGATCACAAAAGATGGCGGAGTTTTCCCGCCACTTCATCCACCCTACGCTTACGCGATGGTTGATGTCGTCATCACAAGGTGCTTCTTTATTAATCATAGATCCCAGATATTTAAACTTTTCACACTTGGGAAGCACTCTTCCATTCAAGTAAATGTCTGGAATAGGCTGATGAGGGTCAGAGAACGGGCAGCACAGATACTCTGTCTTCTTTGAACTAATACGAATCCCTCAAAAATGTCCACCCACACATCAAGTGCTCGTTGTAGGGACGCCTGATCATCATTTATAATGGCTCCATCGTCAGCAAAGAATAGCTGGTGCACATTGGGGTCCGTCACTTTTCCTTCAAGCAAGCAATCAAGGACTGCTATAAAGAGCAGTGGGCTGAGGACGCTTCCTTGGTGTACTCCGACTTTGATTGCGAACTCTTCGATGACTCCTGCGGTGCATCTTACTCTTGTCGTTGCTCTCTTGTCCATGATCACTCGCACGTGGGTTTCTGGAACTCATTTTTGTCTTAGCGCTACCCATAAAAGATCTCTTGGTTGCCGGTCAAAGGCCTTCTCGAAATCAACCAACACCATATGCAAGTCCTATACCCGTTCAACGATCTTCATGGTGTGCGACATCAGCTTGACAGTCAGCTGTGATAACATCAGCTTGGTAGTTATCACAATTTCGCGTATCACCCTTTCCTTTGTGCAAAGGAAGAAGATAGCTTTCCCTCCATTGATTAGGCATAGTGTCGCCTCTCATAAGTTTGGAGATAAGAACGATGAGCCATCTAGACCCGATGTCTCCCATCTTTTTCCAGAACTCAGAGGGTATCCCGTCCGGCCCAACAGCTTTTCTTTTCTTGGAGTTTTTAACCGCGTACCGAACTTCTTCGACTGTGATGTCAGATATTTCGGCATGATTCGGGGCGGCTCTTGCAAAATACACTCGGGGAAACTGTTCGTTCAGAAGTTCCTCGCAATACTCGCATACTGTCGCCATCTGTGGAGAATTTGTTCGTCTTCCACAAGGAGTTGGCCTTCAGCATTGTTAATAAACCTTGGGAAACGAATCTCCTGAGCATTTCTTCTTCTCTGGGCGGCTATCTAACAGAAGCTCCTGGGTAGCCTGGTTCCTGTCAGACGCGGAAGACGATATTTCTTCCAACTCCTGATAGAGGCCTTCCATGCTTTTCGCTTTGAATTCGGCGCACTTTTTCTTCGCGATACCTTTGCAATATCTATCTTTTCACGGCGAGCTTTTTCCTCTCTATTAGTAGAAGAGCACTTTGACCAAGCTTGGAAAGCCATTTTCTTTTCATGAATCATTGCTATGGCTTCGTCTGTCCACCACCAGGTTTCTTTTGCGTGTTGGCAGGGGCCTTTAGATGTTCCGAGCAGTGATTTGGCTTTCTCCAGGCCAGATTGTTGTAGGGAATCCCACATGTCTTGTGCTATGCACTCCCCATTACCGAGCTCATCGATAATGGAAGAGAGGTAGTTTTCCATGTTGGTGATAAAAGCTTCGCCTTTTCCTTTATCCAGCTTATACCACTTGATTCTCTCAGACACCTTCGTTTGCTGCTTTGACTTCTTTCTCGCAACCATAAAAAAATTCAGTCAGGAGGAGACGGTGTTGAGGGGCGATCGCGTCTCCCAGGATCACTTTGCAATCTTTAGCTCGTGGCTTCATGAAACTGGATACCAAATGATAGTCTATTTGAGTTTCATTTCCGCCGCTGCTATAAGTGATCAGGTGCCGGATTTGTTTGACGAACATGGTATTTAGCACTATAAGACCGTACGACTTGCACATGTTTAAGATATCTTCACCTGAAGAGTTCCTGGTGCCGTATCCCAGCCCTCCGTGGTAGCCTTCATAGTCTTCGCTTGTCTTCCCGACATGTCCGTTTAAATCTCCCCCAACAAACAAAAGCTCTTCCTTTGGGATGATTTTGACAAGGTTGTGGAAATCTAGCCAGAATGCATCTTTTTCTTTTTGTTCGCATCCTACTTGAGGGGCATATCCGCTTACGATGTTCCACACCTCACCATGCATCACCAATTTGAGAGCCATCAAACGGTCACTGGACTTTGAAATGGTTAAGACGTTGCCAAGTAACTCTGCCGCAAGGATGATGGCGATTCCGTTTTTTCCTTGTTCCAATCCATAGTAAAACATCTTGTAGGCTTTTGTTTTAACGTCCAAGAAACGTGCCCGATTACCGGTGTTTCGCCATTTCGTCTCTTGTACGCACAGGATGTCTACTCGCCTTCTAACCATCATTTCTTCAAGCTCATGCTTCCAACGTTACAACTCGCGACTCTTAAGTGTGGCTTACGCCGTTGCATTACTTTGCTATCCCCCGGAAATCCTATAGCTCTGACCCGAGCATTGCTGCTCGTCCCAGGATCACGACCATTAGTAGTGCCTGGCGGGGTACTGCTTTTCCTTTTAGCGTTCTTTTCCATAATGCTACGGTTTGATCGTTTTCTTTCTTCCCCTTTTTTTGACACGGGCATGCTCCAGATTTTTATTTTTTTGTTTGATCTTACTCTTACAACACCGGTGATCTCCAGTCGTGTCAACCCACTGATTTGCATGCACACTTGTGGGGCAGCTTAATGGTGGTATATGTGTCCCTTGGTGTTTTCTAAATTGCCTAGATGTGATTTTTGTTTACCTTTGTTTTAGTCGCCTTTTACGACAAGCGAGAGGTATCGCTACAGGGATATTCTTAACCCGTCCCTGCACAGGTTCATGAATAAACAACAATACAGTGAAGAAATAACTGCTCTCAAACGGCGATGTGATTCTCTCGAAAGGAAAGAAATTGCAAACGATGCAGTTCTCTTTGGGGTACCAGAACTCCCAGATGAGAATATTAAAAGTTTATTTAGCCGTCTCTGTCATACCATCGACTGCAAGCCGCCTATCCTATGTAACATATTTCGGGCCAATCGACGAAACAACAACAACACCTCATCTACATCTCCCATCGTTTTAAAATTCAGCAACTCACAAGAGAGAAACACCGTTCTGAAGTGTGCAGCGAGTTTTCGCAAGCAGCATTCAACTGAACTGCGTCTCCACGACCTGGGCTTGGAATCTAATAACTGCTTCTATCTTAATGAGAGCTTAACAAAAAGAGCACGACATCTGCTAAACTGAGCTCTCACTCTTCGTCGCAAAAAACAATTACTTTCCGTATACACAAAACTTGTCTGTGTATGTCAAAAAATCGGCGAATGAAAAAAGCTTTCTCATAGAAAGCTCCGAAAATCTACTTGTGGCTGCGACGCATCAATGATCATCTTAGTACTCTTAAGTAAGGTTACTATTACAATAGTAGTTCTGTTGTCTTTATTCCTCTGTCTTGTTCCTTCCCCCGCATTCATAACCTTTGTTGAAATCCACGTCTCTTGCTCTTGTTGGCTTGCACTTGCACTTTGCTCTTTTCTCGATGAATAACACCGGGTTAGGATATCAGTACAATAGGAATGAAAACTCAACGCACACCATGTTTGATGTTTTATCGAAGAGATATGATGGATTGAAAGTTTGTTATTTAAATGCGCGCAAGTTAAATGGTCACAAACTCGATTATTTTTTGTTTATGTTTTCTAAGTCGTATGTTGATGTCATTTATGTAAGTGAAATCTGGTTCAAGTCGAGTGTACATGACTCTTCGTATAATATACCTAATTACGTAATTTATAGAAATGATCGAGTGACTAGTACTCATATAACTAATTAAACATATTCATTCATCTATTAATTCTTAATCGAACGATGTAAAAAGTTAACAAAAAAAATCAAAAACAAAAATTTTATAAACAAAATAGGTAAAACACTTCATATTTTAGGCGTCAAAAGAAAGTTTATACAATTAGAATTGTGATTTGCGGAGCATGGAAACTACCGTTTTGTTCATTTCCCCGCTGTTCTTTGTTTCTCTTGCAGATCGTTCTAATAAAGGCCATCTTTCGATTTCATTTTTGTTTGTTTGTTTGTGATCACCGCACTAAGTCCGCAGTGGTCACTGTCATATACGAAGCTCCGTAGACAGTTAGTAGACCATTGGTCCGTATCAGCCAGTCTCAGTCGAGAGTCAAGCAACATGACATCCAGGTAGGAGCCGCTCCTAGGATACGACGGACTATCTGTTGCGAGTATCTTGAGTCTATACTCCATGCTCTGCAGAACCCACCAATGGCTTACTAGGCTCCCCCTAATGTTGGGACTGTTATTTCCCCAATCACTATGTTTGGCGTTTAAATCGCCGGCCAGAATGTAGAAGTTTTCTACCGAGTTTAAGCGTAGAGAACGAAAAAGTGTCTCGAGCTCTGCAATGAAAACATTGGGTTGAGGTGCTACGGGCGCATAGGTGCTGATATAATGTACATTTTCTTTCCATTTCGGAGAGGAATGCACACAATACAGGTCTCTAGCACCTGTGTGGAGAATAAAACAACATTCGCCGTTGCCGATTGATCGCCGACTTCATTGTTCTTCACTTCATATTTTTACTCACACTTGCCAAAAGTCAAGGTAAGCATAATCGCGTGCACATTGCCAAACTCTTGCGAACCGCTGATAAAATTGGTTCCCAAGCGCCCAGACAGTGCGGCTTAGATTACGTCTGGAAATTGTGGCCAGACGCAATATGACGCGTATCAGGTTTACTACACCTTCCCCTTTTGGAAATGTGATTTATTAAATCATATGTTAGAGAACAATGCGTCAGCTTTCTTATTTATTGATAATTATAAAATATTATTTGCATTTCTTAATTATATTGTTCTTAATTGCAAAAGTGAACAATAGAAAAAAAAACATGCATTAATTATAACATTTTAGTTAACATTAAACTAATACAATCGAATTATTATAATTTCTTATGATTTAGGATTTTTTGTTTTTTTTTTTTTTGATTTTTTTTTTCAATTATTATAAGTTCTTATGATTTACCCGGGTAAAATAGTACATTATACTTTATTAATGAAGGTTGTACTTAAACATACCTTACTTCTACTTACTTAAGTTACATTTATGTTGTTCTTCTTATCTTATTCTTATACACCCTTCCTAGATCTGTGCGCACTTCTTACATAGGACCATAAACAAGAATAAATTGTTAAAACATTGCCTTCGCAATTGTAGTAGCTTTTTTATCTGCAATTGGTATTGCAACTAGATACTTGCTAAGCTCGCATACTATAGTAACTATGTACTCATTACCTTTAGGTGATTTAGGCAGAGGTCCTATAGTATCTACTAACACAATAAGAAATGGCTTTATTGGAATTGGAGTAATTGTTAACTCCTCCTTACTTTTCACACCTGCTTTATTCTTTTTGCACTTATCACATGCCTTGGCATACCTCTTTATATCTTTGGTCGTTTTTTCCAGTAAAAATATTTTCTGATTTTGTGAGTTAATCTCGTGATCGTCTCGTCTTTTATTAATTTTATTTTAGGCGCTAGGGCAATACTTATATTTTTTAATAACGCGTTTCCTTTTTCCTTAAATTCATTTATCCGAATATCATTAAATATTTATTTATTATTATTTGCCTGCCTTTTTTAATATTCATGTTTTGATAATCAAAAATCAGACGAGCATATTTATTTATTTCGACAAAGTTGTGACAGATGACGTGAATGTTCGGGAAAATTTGTAATAAAACGTCGATAATAGTTGCAAAAAGCAATATACCTTTTCGCTTGATCGGCATTTTGGGGAGCTGGATAGTTTAAGATCACACTGTATTTACTATCATATAGAAGTATGCCTTTATCCGTACACTTGTCCTAAATAAGTGACTTCATGACTGAAAAATTAGCATTTATCGGGATGAAGTTTTAAGTTGTATTTTCGACAGATGCAAAAAACGCCTTTGAGGTTGTTTAACATATGTCTCACTGAACATCCTAATACGACTAGACCGTCCATGTATAAAAATGCCTGCTCTGGAGAAAGACCACAAAACGCTATCGACATCATTCTTTGAAACGAATTTGCCGCTATTTTGATGCTATACGGAGTCGTTTGAAACGGTATGAGCCTTTGTCCCTAGAGAACGATGTAATATTTCTCGATTTTTCATCCAACTCAATTTGGTGAAAACCGGACATTAAGTCAAGGCAAGAAAAATACTTCGCTCTGCCAAGTTGATCAAGAATGTCATCTATTCTTGGCAATGGAAATTTATCAGCAATTAGCTTTTTATTTACTTGCCTGTATTCAACCATGAGCCTCCACCGTTTTTCAAATTTTCCTGGTAAAGATTTCTTTGGAACCAGTAAGATTGGACTGTTATATTCAGGGGTTGATGCGCACAAACGGGTTTTTCACCTTAACTATTGTATTTGCGATATAAACGCCTGCTTGAATTTCTTGGTTTGGTACCAAAAGCACATCATCTTCGTTGCTAATTGAAATCCGTCTAACAACTTCCGACCTTGCTGGTATTGAGATTGAATTTGAAAATGGAACAGATAGCATTGGTATGGCAAATTTTCAGGAAATCTACTTGGTCGCAAGATCAACCAGTCTTTACTATACTGGTAGTCTAACACTCAGTTGTACATTTTTATAAAGTTCAAACCGAGTATACCGTCACTTGGTATCGGAAAATCGTCTTCCACTACATGGAAAATTACGGATATACTTATATTTTCAACAAGTAGGTCTGCTTTCACTATACCGACAGTTTGAACTACAGCCTGGCCTATTCCACTTAGTTTCCTAATATTTCGCTTATCAACAAAGACGTTATTTTGAACATATGCCGCTTTTATTAAACATATGTCTGTTCCACTGTCAACGAGAAAGGTTGAAAATTTAGTATTTAAAGCTGTACGTGTTATTATGAAACTACTAAGGTTGAGATTGAAAAGGAGGATTTTTTGTGTAGTACTTATTGAATATTTAGGGGATTGTTCGGGTTTTCCGAACCTGGAACATCATTAGTGAATCTTATATGTCCCTGATTTATTCGATTGTTACTGCGGTAACGATTTTTGTTCGGAAAATTTCCACGTAAAATCCACGACCATGACTTTGACCGCGTCCGTTATTCCAACTATTGTTCCAGCCAGTTTGGTTATTATTGTAATTGTTCTTTTTATTAACGTACAAGCATTTGGCTGACCGAATGCTTCAGTACAGCTACTAACAGACTTGGCCACTGCGTCGTTCATGTTATTGAACTGGTCAGCTTCCATTACAACTTTTACTTTTTCATTAATCACGTTCTTGGTCATTGCACGAACTGCAGTTTGCGTTGAGTACTTCTCTGCCAATTCGATTGTTAAACCATCAGATATATACCTAAGCGTAGGTCAAGCATTTTGTTAAATCTTCTATTTCCTTTGCATAAGTATTAGCGGACTTATTGCTTTGTTTGACGTTCATAAGCTTCGCTGTCAATACTTCAACAGACTCTCCTTTGACTGACGCCTTAAGCTTTATAATAATTTGATGTAGAGAAGACTCATCAGGAATCAAATTTCTTGCAGCACCCTTAAGTTTAGTTTTCACCAGTTCAATGGCTACATGACCATGAGTTCCCTAAATTGATGCCACCAAATTCAAGGAATCCAAAAAACTTTGCAAGTTTTCAGGTTTTCCATCAAAATCTGGGATCAATTCCGATGCTGTGTTCAAAAATTCAATGTTTGTTTGTGACATGTTGTCAAAACTTTTTCTAACTATATTGTTTTCCTCAAATTCCTCTTCGTCGCTGTCGCTACTATGGGAAGTGATTCCCGTAAAGCTCAATTCTGTGTCTAAATTAGTCGGAACTTTCAAATTAATAAATCGTTTTGTAAAAATTTTGAGAAGTTTGTCTCTCAAATTCCAAAATATATTTTGGGCTTCGGTTTTATGTTGACTTGTTAGTTATTAAATTCTGTCTGTAGAATGTCAATTTTGTGTAAAATTTCGGACCATTTGTCCATTTAGAATACATGTATATTCATCAAATTAATACGTAATACACTTAACAATATAGTAGAAAACATAGCTCAGTAGGTATACATTAAAACTGTTATTATTAATTACCAGCGGCAATGAACTTGACCAGACCCAGATCTCCAGGGGTGTCAGCGAATGATGGTATACATGCAGCCATGTGATTTGTGACGACTCCTTTTTTAGCGCGACGAAAACTGTTTCCGCAAATTCGGTCAATTTCGACAGATATTACACGTAATATAAGTTGAGCATTTGTACTACATACCGATGAAGTAACCGAACGGTTTCGATTGCTCACTTTTAAATCAATTAATATTAATGCACTTTCGATATTTTGATAGATCTGTAGATTTGCGATACGGTAGGTAGGTAGTACATCTTCATAAATAATAAGTATCCGAACACGAAAACACCATTATAATTGTGCGATCACAACACACGCCATATGATCACGTATATGTATAATAAAAAAAATCAGTTTACTGTTTGGTTTATAAAATGTTTGTATGTTTTTCTATTGAATAAATCTATTAATGAATAGTATTTCACTTAAATTTTATCGACCGATAAACGCCCTAAGTATTTTTTCTTTAGGATTTTTAGATCGCCACTAATTGTAAAAGGAATTTTATTGCACCTATTATTGTTGTTATTATTAACATCACTTTGATTGTAGTTAAAGCTGAACTACTCGTATTGTAACCGATTTATATTTCATTTAACACATTGGCTGATGGGTCCGAAATTTTTGATGTTTTTCCGCCCATAACGCGTCAGTAGGTATCCGGAATTAAAAAAAAAATTGTATTTTTGTTTTCGTTTCAATTTACTCGCTTATGTATCCACTAGAATACACTTTACCGTCACGGTCGCCATGTGGAGAATAAAACAACATTCGTCGTTGCTGATTGATCGCCGACTGCATTCTTCTCCACTTCATATTTTTACTCACATATTTTTGTTTTCTTTTCAATTTACTCGCTTATGTATCCACTAGAATGCACTTTACCGTCACGGTAGCCATGTGGCGAATAAAACAACATTCGTCGTTGCTGATTGATCGCCGACTGCATTCTTCTCCACTTCATATTTTTACTCACACTTGCCAAAAGTCAAGGTAAGCATAATCGCGTGCACATTGCCAAACTCTTGCGAACCGCTGATAAAATTGGTTCCCAAGCGCCCAGACAGTGCGGCTTAGATTACGTCTGGAAATTGTGGCCAGACGCAATATGACGCGTATCAGGTTTACTACACCTTCCCCTTTTGGAAATGTGATTTATTAAATCATATGTTAGAGAACAATGCGTCAGCTTTCTTATTTATTGATAATTATAAAATATTATTTGCATTTCTTAATTATATTGTTCTTAATTGCAAAAGTGAACAATAGAAAAAAAAACATGCATTAATTATAACATTTTAGTTAACATTAAACTAATACAATCGAATTATTATAATTTCTTATGATTTAGGATTTTTTGTTTTTTTTTTTTTGATTTTTTTTTTCAATTATTATAAGTTCTTATGATTTACCCGGGTAAAATAGTACATTATACTTTATTAATGAAGGTTGTACTTAAACATACCTTACTTCTACTTACTTAAGTTTAATTTATGTTGTTCTTCTTATCTTATTCTTATACCCCCTTCCTAGATCTGTGCGCACTTCTTACATAGGACCATAAACAAGAATAAATTGTTAAAACATTGCCTTCGCAATTGTAGTAGCTTTTTTATCTGCAATTGGTATTGCAACTAGATACTTGCTAAGCTCGCATACTATAGTAACTATGTACTCATTACCTTTAGGTGATTTAGGCAGAGGTCCTATAGTATCTACTAACACAATAAGAAATGGCTTTATTGGAATTGGAGTAATTGTTAACTCCTCCTTACTTTTCACACCTGCCTTATTCTTTTTGCACTTATCACATGCCTTGGCATACCTCTTTATATCTTTGGTCGTTTTTTCCAGTAAAAATATTTTCTGATTTTGTGAGTTAATCTCGTGATCGTCTCGTCTTTTATTAATTTTATTTTAGGCGCTAGGGCAATACTTATATTTTTTAATAACGCGTTTCCTTTTTCCTTAAATTCATTTATCCGAATATCATTAAATATTTATTTATTATTATTTTTGGTAAAGATTTCTTTGGAACCAGTAAGATTGGACTGTTATATTCAGGGGTTGATGGTTCAACTATATCATCTTCAATTAGTTTATCAACCTGCTTGGCTATTTCTTCTTTTTGTGAATGGGGAATTCTATAATTTTTTATATAAACTGGAGATTTGTCTTTTAGTCGGAGCTTTTGTTTGTAGAAGTTATTACACGAAATTCGTTCGGTTTCCAGAGCGAACACATGACTAAACTCACTTCAAAGATCATTCAATTCAGATTTTACGAATTGAGGGAAGTTTTTAGACAACCTTTCAATAACTTTACATTATGTGCTTCTTCGAAGTTTTCATTTTTAAGAATCTTATAATCCAACAAATTTTCTGTTATTATATTAGCATTCTGATGGTAACTTTATTATAAGTATTTATTATGCGCACAAACGGGTTTTTTACCTTAACTATTGTATTTGCGATATAAACGCCTGCTTCAATTTCTTGGTTTGGTGCCAAAAGCACATCATCTTCGTTGCTAATTGAAATCCGTCTAACAACTTCCGAGCTTTTGAGATTGAGATTGAATTTGAAAACGGAACAGATAGCATTGGTATGGCAAATTTTCAGGAAATCTACTTGGTCGCAAGATCAACCAGTCTTGACTATACTGGTATACATTTTTATAAAGTTCAAACCGAGTATACCGTCACTTGGTATCGGAAAATCGTCTTCCACTACATGGAAAATTACGGATATACTTATATTTTCAACAAGTAGGTCTGCTTTCACTATACCGACAGTTTGAACTACAGCCTGGCCTATTCCACTTAGTTTCCTAATATTTCGCTTATCAACAAAGACGATATTTTGAACATATGCCGATTTTATTAAACATATGTCTATTCCAGTGTCAACGAGAAAGGTTGAAAATTTAGTATTTAAAGTTGAGCGTGTTGTTATGAAACTACTAAGGTTGAGATTGAAAAGGAGGATTTTTTGTGTAGTACTTATTGAGTATTTAGGGGATTGTTCGGGTTTTCCGAATCTGGAACATCATTAGTGAATCTTATATGTCCCTGATTTATTCGATTGTTACTGCGGTAACGATTTTTGTTCGGAAAATTTCCACGTAAAATCCACGACCATGACTTTGACCGCGTCCGTTATTCCAAATATTGTTCCAGCCAGTTTGGTTATTATTGTAATTGTTCTTTTTATTAACGTACAAAACAGTATTTGGCTGACCGAATGCTTCAGTACAGCTACTAACAGACTTGGCCACTGCGTCGTTCATGTTATTGAACTGGTCAGCTTCTTATTGCTTTGTTTGACGTTCATAAGCTTCGCTGCCAATACTTCAACAGACTCTCCTTTGACTAACGCCTTAAGCTTTATAATAATTTGATGTAGAGAAGACTCATCAGAAATCAAATTTCTTGCAGCACCCTTAAGTTTAGTTTTCACCAGTTCAATGGCTACATGACCATGAGTTCCCTAAATTGATGCCACCAAATTCAAGGAATCCAAAAAACTTTGCAAGTTTTCAGGTTTTCCATCAAAATCTGGGTTCAATTCAATGTTTGTTTGTGACATGTTGTCAAAACTTTTTCTAACTATATTGTTTTCCTCAAATTCCTCTTCGTCGCTGTCGCTACTATGGGAAGTGATTCCCGTAAAGCTCAATTCTGTGTCTAAATTAGTTGGAACTTTCAAATTAATAAATCGTTTTGTAAAAATTTTGAGAAGTTTGTCTCTCAAATTCCAAAATATATTTTGGGCTTCGGTTTTATGTTGACTTGTTAGTCTCTCAAAATGACATTTATATGTTTTATTAAATTCTGTCTGTAGAATGTCAATTTTGTGTAAAATTTCGGACCATTTGTCCATTTAGAATACATGTATATTCATCAAATTAATACGTAATACACTTATCAATATAGTAGAAAACATAGCTCAGTAGGTATACATTAAAACTGTTATTATTAATTACCAGCGGCAATGAACTTGACCAGACCCAGATCTCCAGGGGTGTCAGCGAATGATGGTATACATGCAGCCATGTGATTTGTGACGACTCCTTTTTTAGCGCGACGAAAACTGTTTCCGCAAATTCGGTCAATTTCGACAGATGTTACACGTAGTATAAGTTGAGCGTTTGTACTACATACCGATGAAGTAACCGAACGGCTTCGATTGCTCACTTTTAAATCAATTAATATTAATGCACTTTCGATATTTTGATAGATCTGTAGATTTGCGATACGGTAGGTAGGTAGTACATCTTCATAAATAATAAGTATCCGAACACGAAAACACCATTATAATTGTGCGATCACAACACACGCCATATGATCACGTATATGTATAATAAAAAAAATCAGTTTGCTGTTTGGTTTATAAAATGTTTGTATGTTTTTCTATTGAATAAATCTATTAATGAATAGTATTTCACTTAAATTTTATCGACCGATTCCGAACGCCCTAAGTATTTTTTTCTTTAGGATTTTTCGATAGATCGCCACTAATTGTAAAAGGAATTTTATTGCACCTATTATTGTTGTTATTATTAACATCACTTTGATTGTAGTTAAATCTGAACTACTCGTATTGTAACCGATTTATATTTCATTTAACACATTGGCTGATGGGTCCGAAATTTTTGATGTTTTTCCGCCCATCATTTACTATTATAACGCGTCAGTAGGTATCCGGAATTAAAAAAAAAATTGTATTTTTGTTTTCGTTTCAATTTACTCGCTTATCTATCCACTAGAATGCACTTTACCGTCACGGTCGCCATGTGGAGAATAAAACAACATTCGTCGTTGCTGATTGATCGCCGAATGCATTCTTCTCCACTTCATATTTTTACTCACATATTTTTGTTTTCTTTTCAATTTACTCGCTTATGTATCCACTAGAATGCACTTTACCGTCACGGTAGCCATGTGGCGAATAAAACAACATTCGTCGTTGCTGATTGGTCGCCGACTGCATTCTTCTCCACTTCATATTTTTACTCACACTTGCCAAAAGTCAAGGTAAGCATAATCGCGTGCACATTGCCAAACACTTGCGAACCGCTGTTAAAATTGGTTGCCAAGCGCCCAGACAGTGCGGCTTAGATTACGTCTGGAAATTGTGGCCAGAGGCAATATGACGCGTATCAGGTTTACTACACCTGGAACCTCCGCACTTCACGGCTATATATGACTTTATGTTTCAAACTGTTTTTTATGAAGATCGCCTTGTGTGGCGTTGGGTCGATCTCTTCGGATTATTTTGAAAGAACTGTGCCGATTTTTGTGCTTCTGGCGTAGCTTTGTTTCGCTAACAACATCGGGCTTTCGTTCTCCAACAGGTTAAAAAGTACGGTTCTTCGCTCGACCCTAATTAATGAATTAACATTCTCCGACAGGATCTTTAAGTGACTCTCTACCGGCGTACCCATTACGATTTTCGGTGCGCTAGGCCCGGCAGAAGAGAGTAGATTCTATCCACTCGGATGGCCTGCTTGTGGATCTGCTGTTGGAGCTGGCCGATCTGCCCTTGGATGGCGAGCAGGATCGAACGCAGGTCCACCTCGGCCTCCGGTGCCTTGGTAACAGGCACTGGGGCTTTAGGAGCAGCCACAGGTTTTTATAGCGTTGGCGATTCCCTCAGCAAGGTAGATTCACTGCACAAATAAGACTATGTGGGCAGCAAATCGTGGTAGACAATAGATGGGTCGTACCTTACTCACTAGTATTGTCAAAAGCGTATTTTGCCCACATAAACGTTGAAATATGTAACAGCGTTCAGTCCATAAAATATATATGCAAGTATGTAAATAAAGGTAGCGATCAGGCTTCATTTTCATTGCAAAATAAACATGACGAAGTGATACAATTCCAGTCGGGCCATTATATAAACCCTTCTGAGGCTATGTGGCATATTTTTTGTTTTCCAATCCACGAGAGATACCCATGGGTCATACATCTTTACGTTCACGTAGAGGACAGCGCATATATTTTGATCCTGAGAACATCAGAGAGCGTTTAGAAAACCCAAGAAAAACAACTTTACTGGCATTTTTTTCTATTATGTGAGACAGACAGCTTTGCTAAAACGCTACTGTACGAGGAAGTTCCGTCCTACTTCACATACAATAAACAACATGGTATTTTTAATCTACGAAAACGAGGTGCTGTGGTAGAAGGCGTGTTCAAGGAACACGGCATAGGAAGGGCCTATACCATTCATCCAAACAATTCGGAGTGTTATTATCTACGCTTGCTGTTGCACATAGTACGAGGACCCACTTCTTTCGCCGTCTTGCGAATGATTGATGACGTCGAACATCCCATCTTTCAAGCTGCTTGTCGGGCGCGGAATATGCTGGATGATGACCAGCACTTGGACGACACGCTGGCTGAAGCATGCGTCCGCGAGAGCCCACGTCCCTTGCGTCATTTGTTTGGTGTAATATTGGTATTCTGCGGACTTTCTGATGCTGCGATATTGTGGCAAAAATATCAACGGAGTTTAGCAGAAGATTTTTTGCGAGACACGGGGCAACTAATTGACGGTGGCGAATTGAACGACACACTGTGATATAGTATTTTGAACAGTTGTTTGAAGGCTATACAAGAAACAGTTTTGTCTATTGGTGGAAAACTTTTGTCAAATTATGGTTTGCGCGAATGGTGAGTATGGTAACAGAGAGTATACATCCGAAACCAACTACAACCCCGTCGAACTAGCACAATCACTGCGAGATGGTAAGCTTAGCCTTACAGCAGAGCAGCAAAACATTTTCGATCGGGTTTGCCAAAGTGTAACCAACAGCTCTGGAGAATTGTTATTTTTAGATGCATTCGGTGGAAGTTTAAAAACTTTTTTAACAAAAATAATTCTAGCTCAGATACGAAGCCAAGGTAATATTGCCTTGGCTGTGGCGTCGTCAGGGATAGCAGCTACATTACTCCCCGGTGGTAAAACTGCTCATGCAATGTTTAAAATACCTTTACTATTAGACACCACTGTCCAGTTTGCAACATATCCCGAAATAGTGATAAAGCTCAAGTTTTGCGTGACTGTTGTCTAATTGTGTGGGACGAATGCACAATGGCACACCGTAAAGCAGTGGAAGCCACTAACAGAACATGACAGGATATACGATGGGCAACATTATAGTGCTATTTTGCCGAGATTTTCGACAAATGCTGCCAGTAGTACAACGAGGCACAAGAACTGATGAAGTAAATGCCTGTCTGAAAAAGTCAAGTCTCTGGCCCAGCATTAGTCAAATGAACTTGACCGTCAACATGCGGGAGTTACGTTGGTAACCCTCAAGCATACATAAATATATGTACATCACCCAGCAACCATCACCTATCCAAATGTAATCCCCACTATGTGTTCTTATCAGCTATCGGCATTGGCTTGATAGCTTCTTGTTCAATTGCCAGATCCTCTATTTGTTTACGCTATGTGATGTGTGGCGTCTTTTTCCTAATTGTTATCTCTCCTATTTGTTTACGCTATGTGATGTGTGGCGTCCTTTTCCTAATTGTTAGCTCCTCTATTTGTTTACGCTATGTGATGTGCAGCGTCTTTTTCCTAATTGTTATCCCTCCTATTTGTTTACGCTAAGTGATGTGTGGCGTCTTTTTCATTTGTTAAACCCCTTGTTTGTTTATGCGTTTGGGCGAGAAGAAAAGCGAGTGATGCTTTTGGTTGGTGGGTGATCAGCCAGTCAGTTGGAGATCACAATCCAAAGTGGGAAGTGATCCTAATAATAATAATAAGAAATTTAGAATATAGAATATTACCGAAAGTTTAAATAAAATTAGTGAAAGTTTAAATAAAATCGAGGTGTTTAAATTATAAAAATAGAATTTATAACTGGCGCAGTCGGTGTTAGGATAGCCCTGAATCAAATCTTAAGTGAATATCAGTAGCTTCTGAAATCTAGTGATTCGTATAGCACACAGTTTCGAAGGCAAATCGAAACTGGTAATTTTTAAGTTTTTGGTGCTGAGAACCTCTCCTACAGTGCAAAGTCCTAATAATAATAATATAACAAAACAAAAAAAAAAAAAAAAAAAAAAAAAAAAAATTTTTTAAACAACAAACAATAAAATAATTTAACTTTGGTGCTGAAAACTGAAAACCTCTTCTACAGTGCAAAGTGCAAAGCAAAAAAAAAAAAAAAAAAAAAAAACATTGAAACTACAAAAATATCGAATTTGATAAATTGTGCGATAACAGTTGGTGCTATAATTTCTCCTGCGACGTGGGACAAGTCAACAAGAACAAACACAAAAACAAGAAACATTAATAAAATTAGTTGAAATATATGTACGTACGTATAAGAGTGTAAAAAAAAAAAAAAAAAAAAAAAAAAAAAAAATTTATATACGTACATATATACATATACATATATATATATAAATAATAATAATAGTAAACAAAAAAAAAAAACAAAAAACAAAAAATACATATACATAGTCCTATTGAAAATTATAGATCTTAATACATACATATATACATAAATATATACATACATTTATATTAGTGCGAGGTAAGTCTTATTGTTAAATATATCTAAAAATACCCATGCCTCCAGTTAGGAAAACTCTAATAAAGAGAGTAAAACCCACCAGTATCAAAAAATATAATAAACATATAGTAACTGATTTTGAAGAACAATATTTCAAAACCACAGCCATGAATCCTGCATATTCTGCAAATTTAAATAACGGCTCGAACAATCTGAATGCAGTCAATAATACACTGGATGCTTTTAATTCATTAAGAATTCCAGACGCTGTTAAGGACATACCGACCTTTGATGGCAATCCGAGATTGCTTTTCGATTTTTTACATAACGTCGAAGAAATTTTGTTGCATTTACAAGCTTTACAAGGTACTAGCTATTGCAAAGTTATTTTAAGGGCTATTCGCAATAAAATTGTAGGCGAGGCTAATGAGGTGCTAAATATGTATGGCACTCCCATAGAATGGGAGGAAATAAAAAACAATTTAGTACTTCATTATGCAGATAAGAGAAACGAAACAAGCCTCATTCGAGATCTTTACCAGTTAAGACAAGGTCAGGATAGGGTTGAAGCTTTTTACTCGAAAGTAGTCGAAATATTTTCCACTTTAATGAATCATGTCAGGGTACACGAAAGAAACGCGAACGTCATTCAAGCTAAAGAGAATCTTTTTAAAGAAATGTGTCTCAATACAGTCTTATCGGGATTGAGGGAACCATTAGGTTCTACTATAAGGGCAATGAGACCCTCTAAGCTACCTGAAGCTCTAAGCTTTTGCTTAGAAGAACAAAACCGTTTCTATTTTCAAAATCCCCAACAGTATCAGAACAGAAGACAAGCAAAGTTTACACCTCATGACAGCCGTGGTGAAACAAATATAAAATTTATCCAACCTCCTCCTAGATCAAATATATACACGCATAGAAGCAGTTACCCTTTAACCACATACAGGAATAATGATTCCTCACATACAAACCAGTACAATAACCCTCGAAACATATCCAATTACTCTAGCCATTCAAAATTTAACAATCCTCCTAGATATGTTCCACCTCCTACCCATCAAACCCCAATAGAACCAATGGATGTTGCTAGTGGTAGTACAAGAAACATAACTAATTATACACAACCATTTAGGCAACAGAATTTTCATAATATTGAATCTAACCATTACGAAAATAGTAGGTCAGATAATTTCGAAACAGAAGCAAACTCTTTTCCCCCAAAACTATTATCAGCATTTGGAATTTCCAAATTATCCCACTGAAACAGAAGTTGGCGACCAAAATTTTCCCTTACCAGCCTCCAAAAACCAATCGGATTCTTAGACGTAAAGAACTCTAATTCAAATGTGGATACCTTTTCACGTATCGAATTGTATGCTAACGAAACATCTGCATTAGATAGAAACACTCGAGATAATGACTCTATGATAAATAATATCGACTTGTCAGGCAATGTATTAACAATACATTCCATGACAAAACTATCTCCTTACGAATTACTTACAGGACACATAAATAAAAGACAACCTTTTCCTTCTAACGATGGGTTTAGAACGGAACAAGAATATCTTAGAAACCACATCAAAAACTACGAAAATTTAGGAAAATTAGGTCACAAGCAAAGTTTGAGTGAGAAACAACAATACATAGGTAAACTAAATGAATCTCGTATAGATCCCCCTAAATATAGACCAGAAGAAATAATTTTTGAATTAGATGACAGACGAAACAAAATAGCACCCAGGTTTAATGAACATTTAGTAACCAAAAATAATAAAATAACAATTGACACTTCCAAGCGTAAAGTGCATAAACAAAAAATTAGAAGAAAGAAAAGGAAGAAAAAAATAATAACATTGCAATACCTAGTCACCAATTTTACAGTGTTTTCGGGTAATTATTTATTAAAAGCAAATGAAATCAGTAATGCAGAATTCATAAGCTAGTGTAATTTTATTATTTCGATGTACCAGTATATACCATAGATCTGATTTTATCATACATTTTGGTCAAACCCTTTAAATTGCAGACTCACAAATATGAAAAAATAAAAATAAAACTATGTTATTAAATATATACCATATATAACGAATAATGTATTAATTTCCAATTATTGTAAATATTTATAAGTTAATAATTAAGTTAATATGAATTCTTATGTAATTATGTTTTCCGATTTCACACTAAATCCGTGTAAAATCGATTTTTCGGTGGGAGGAGTTACGTTGGTAACCCTCAAGCATACATAAATATATGTACATCACCCAGCAACCATCACCTATCCAAATGTAATCCCCACTATGTGTTCTTATCAGCTATCGGCATTGGCTTGATAGCTTCTTGTTCAATTGCCAGATCCTCTATTTGTTTACGCTATGTGATGTGTGGCGTCTTTTTCCTAATTGTTATCTCTCCTATTTGTTTACGCTATGTGATGTGTGGCGTCCTTTTCCTAATTGTTAGCTCCTCTATTTGTTTACGCTATGTGATGTGCAGCGTCTTTTTCCTAATTGTTATCCCTCCTATTTGTTTACGCTAAGTGATGTGTGGCGTCTTTTTCATTTGTTAAACCCCTTGTTTGTTTATGCGTTTGGGCGAGAAGAAAAGCGAGTGATGCTTTTGGTTGGTGGGTGATCAGCCAGTCAGTTGGAGATCACAATCCAAAGTGGGAAGTGATCCTAATAATAATAATAAGAAATTTAGAATATAGAATATTACCGAAAGTTTAAATAAAATTAGTGAAAGTTTAAATAAAATCGAGGTGTTTAAATTATAAAAATAGAATTTATAACTCGGGCACGAATAGGAGCCGATCCAAACGCAGAACATTTCTCCAATTTGCTAATTAAAATTGGTGAAGGAACGTTTCCGGGTGAAAACGGAAAAATAAATTTATCACATCATTTGTGCCAAACAGTGTCTTCTACTGAAGAACTTATCTCATCCGTTTACGGTGATATATTACAACTAATAAACCGTGAGAATTCTTGGGTTTGCTATTTTGACGCGTCGAAATGACCAGGCTGCAGCCATTAATAGCGAGATATTGGCACGTGTTGATGGTCAAAGTACAGAATACACTTCCATCAACCGGGTTATGGACTAAGAAGAAGCAACCAGATATCCGGTCGAATTTTTAAATTCGCTATCTGCTCCCGGGATTCCATCACATAAATTAAAACTGAAAGTGAATGTACCTATTATTTTGCTGAGAAACTTGAGCCCGCCTAAGTTTTGTAACGGCACCCGACTTAGAGTTACAAATCTGCAACGAAATCTAGTAGAGGCGGAAGTGTTGAAAGGCTGTGGAATCACTTTCCGTGATGACAATAAATAAGTCGCAGGGTCAAACACTATATACCGCCGGCGTTGACCTCACCACCGACTGCTTCTCACACGGTCAATTATACGTCTCTTTCCCGTGTCAGCGGCAGTAAAAATGTATTTGTTTATGCTGCACTCAACACAACTTCAAATATTGTTTGCAAAGAAGCTTTATAAAAAATTAACCGTAACAAAATACGATTGTCAATTATTTATAGTATATACAATTAGTGTAAAAAATAGCCTGTCGCGCTCATATTTATGTCGGAAATTAGAATTAATAAAAAAATTATGTTTACCGTATATGCCTTTATCATTGAATCATTACTGTTTTCTCACCCATCGCATGCTCTGAACTTTTGAGTTCATAATAATAAAACTGCGTTCTGGCCGTAAAAGTTTATGGTCAAATACATAGTAGAAAAATCACATTTTACGAGTGCGAGTACAATATACATACGAGTATGGGAAAGATATATTGAATTTTGAGAACTACGAAATCCGCAATTAGGCGAATTCATTACCCATTGTAATGAAAATGATAAAATGCAATTAATCAATAAAATTTATTGTAAACAATTTCATGGATCTAGACAAATACTTTAATGTTTCTTACACATACATATGTATGTAAGTTATCGCGTCGGGCACGCGATGGAGGAAAAAAAAACACGGTGGAATGCTTTTACACAACTGAACACTTTATTATTGTTTTAGCTTGCTTTTATGTTATAATATTTGCTTATGCTAGAGACAGAATTTCTTGGAATTACAATGTATGTAGGTCAATATTTATTACTTATTAACAATTAAAAAGACGCAAAATAAACATTACTTAATTAGGTGCAATATTTCTTAGAATTAAACAATTAAAAGAGTGCGAAAAATAAACATTACTTAATTAGGTGCATAATGTGCATTTATTACTTATTGACAATATTACTTAAAATTAACCCAAAAGGTGCAAGATGAGCATTTCGTAATTGATTGCAATTAAAATACGGAAAGAAATTACCTAAGCGGTTGTTTGGATAATGTAGGACAGGAATGGGAAAGGGAATGGAGAATTGTCGTGTTAACTTGTATGGATTTTTATGAATAAGGAAGAATTTTGAGGGCAAAGCAAGGCGAGCACGGGTCCAGCTAGTATACAATAATATATAAAGATATAGATAATATAAAAATCTTTACGTTGTCTTAAGATTTAATTAATTGCACTGAAAAACCGTGTTCAAAGGCATTTTGATCACAGAAGAGAAATGGGCCAATAGATGGGTTAATTGTATTCCTATAATTTTTGTCATCTTTTTTTTGAGCATCGCCACATTCAACCGAACAATATTTTTATATTCTTCCACCTTCATCGGTAAGTTGCAAGTTGGTAAGCCCAAGTGGGGGAATTACACTAATTTCTTCTACGAAAGCGATACTTTTTTTGTTGGTCGACACAAAATACCCAAATGAACAAAATATTGAAAAATTCTTTAGTTTAGGATGGATTAGAGGATGCTTCGCCGCCACTGCTTATTACAAAAAATAATACTCGATTCGCACTAAGATTGAACACAAAATGACCTTGAATATGAAAAATTGGAACATGTGAATTTTCTATAATGCGAATCAGAACTTTGTCATTTATATAAACTTTGATGATGAGTATTGATGACACAGGTGCCCGCTTGACGTACCAGGCATACCTCGAGCGTAGCAAGTTGCGTGAGTCCCGTGAAGCGGTCCAATCGGGTACTGTTAATTAACTAAATCCTTGATATAGGCGCCAGACAGACGTTTAATCTATTACTCATTTATTTACCTGAAAGGAAGACCACGTACATAAATGCCAAAAAAAAACAAAACAAAAATAGTAATTTCTAATTTTCTCAAAAACTTGAAGACATTTTGTGCTCGATTCAAAATTGATATAAGCAATGGCCACAAAAAGGCAATTTAGCACTTCATATCACATTTTTGTAAAAAAAAATGGTCCAAACTTTTTTTTTCATTTTAAATATTTTTTTCCTAAAATTGCCCCTATCTCCTAAACGGGGCGAGATAGACCCTCCCTTACCTATAGATAAAATAAGCCAAGGAACCAGGATAGAAAAATCTTGAAAAATGCTGACGAATGTAAGCGCTCCGAAGTTGGCGGAAATGATAAAAAAAGACCTGGATTTAATGGTAGGATAGCTCGAAAACAGCCCTGAATCAAACAGGTGAAAGCAAGTTCAACTTTTTCGGATCAGATGGTCGCCGGAGAGCTTGGAGAAAACCAAATACGGAGCTGAACACCCACAGTAAAACACGGTAATGGTTCGTAATGGTGTGGGGTCGTTTTCCGACGTCGAGTGTTGGCAACATAGAAATAATAAATGGGATAATAGCTAAATAGCTATCACCATAAAACTGACAGAAAAATGTGACAATCACAGTGACTATGACCTTACACGATACCGAAACCGAATATGTGATTGTCACTTATCACAAATCACTTTAGCCGATTCCACCCCTGTGTTTGCAACACGACTGTGCTATTTGAAATTATGATAATCATGCACAACTGCGGCAAGAACTAACATTGAAATCGTGCGATTTAACCCTTAACTACCCACCATGGGTAAATTTTACCCATTGGGAATTGATTCCTTTATGCATTCACTAATGCTAACGTAAAACGGTCAAACGAGAATAAGGGTGAGCTAAATTTTATTTTAGGTAATTTTTACCCATACGTACGTTTTTCGTAGATAAAATTAGAGACAACGGCACGACGATTATTAAAGGACGATACCATATCGCGCATCTTGAATCAAGAAGATCCCCAAGAGAGTGACGGTGGCGTTATTGGGGATAAAGATTTTGACCCAACGATTTTTGAAGGAAGTATGAATGATGGGAGTGATACTCGTTCTTCCGATGTGGGAAGTTTGGAAGAAAATAGTGAATCCGATTCTTCATCACATCACATTTCGTCTTCACCAACACGAAAAAAAACCAGTTAGGTATTTTGTGGGAAGAAATAAGTACAGGTAAGCATTTATAATAATTCTTTTTTGTTTTTAAAACGGATCAACATTGTTAGATGGAAAATGGATGCTCCCAAAAAGCTTAGTTCACGGGGAAGACCTAATAGGTCAAACATTGTTATATGCCTTCCCGGCTGTAAAGGTGATGCAAAAAATATTCGAACTCATGAGGATCCATTTAATTTACTTTTCACAAGTGAAATGTTTGCAATAATTCTAAAATACACAAATGAGCAAATCAATCGGAAGAAAGAAGAAAAACAATCTGAGCCTTATGAACGGGAGGTCAAAGAAGAGGTTTAGGTTAGGTTAGAGAAGGGGAGTGTGATGGTTAGACATCACTTCCACTCGGAGGCCAAGAGGCCCATTGTGATTCCCTTCGTTTGTGTGGGTACACATAAAATTAACCTGTCCTATCACGTGGTGGCTGAAACCACCTCGTGCTCTTAATAAATTTTAGAAGATCCGATATATCTGCATTAGCCAATCGCTATAAAAAATTGTTGGCCTAGCGATACTAGGCGTCGATTCTGGAGAGCTGGGCAGTGGCAAAGCAGATGTTGGATCGTCTCAGTTTCTTCCTCATCGCCGCAGCTCCGGCAGAGATCGCTGGATCCCGAGTCCCATTTCCGGAGCATTGCTACAATGGGACAGTGTCCTGTGATCACTCCGACGAGCATACGGATCGAGTTACGGTCCAGCGCCAGGAGCTTCTTTGTTTTTCCGACATTGAGCTCTGGCCACGATGATCTTGTCGTGTAGCTGTCGTTTCTTGTAAGCCAAGACGAGTTGGCCTCTTTGATGATTGTGTCGTTTATGATCCGGTATAATGCGCCTATCGGTGGATCGGGCAATGACGTGTCCGCTTCGCTGATGTCCATTTCAGAACCTTACCTGGCCAGTTCGTCTGCTCTTTCGTTCCCTGCGATTGAGCTGTGGCCCGGGACCCAGCAAAGTTTAACTTTGTGGTGTCTGATGGACTTCAGTGAGTCGCGACCTTTCATGACAGCCTTTGATCTCATTATACAGGATTCTATTGACTTCAGTACAGGCTGGCTGTCTACGAAGATAGTGATATCAGATGGTGGGATATCGGCTACCTGTAGGTGTTTGGCTGCTTTCTCTATTGCCAGGATTTCTGCTTGAAAAACGCTGCACAGATCAGGGAGTCTGAATGATTCCTGTTTGTGGAGGGTATCAGAGTAGAACCCGGCCCCAGTGCCTGTGTCCATTTTCGACCCGTCGGTGAAGAGGGTGATCTCGTGGTCGTTGATTACGGCGTTTGATAGCCACTCTTCTCTGTCGGGGAAAGGATAGGTATACTGAGAGAGAAGTCATTTTGGGGGGAAATATAGTCGGTCGTAGCTGCGAGGCTACTAAAACCATCGACGGTGATGTTAAGAAACCTCGTAAGTCCGACTTTTTTGCTTTTTAAGGTTTCAGTGGTTTCTTAAGTAAAAAAAATCGAGGAATCGGATCCTGCAAACCTCGTAAGTCGTTTTCGTCAATTAGCGCTCCTGTCGGCGAAAAAAAAAGCTCGTATGTCTGTCATTGAAAATTGTGATCATAAGAAACCTCGTATGTCAAGACTTACGAGGTTTCTGTACTAATTTTTGCCAAACTGCAGAATTTTTCACCTCGTTAGTCCTAAGTGTGGTCCTAAACGTAAATAAAAATAAACATTAGATGATGATAAAAAGATTTTGTACCGTGTTGGTGATTTTAATTTCATTATGGTTGAGCGTTTTACTTAATTAACCCTTAAGCCACTAAGACCGTCTACAGAAGGTCATTCCACAACCCAGTTCTATTCCCAACAGTTTTTTGTTTGTTGTTTTCTTTTAACGGTTCCAATTTGATCACGCTGAGTTTAATAGTGTGACAGATAAAGGCTTCAGAATTTTTTTCTCTGTGGACGGACAGTAAAATTTATTGTGCTGTCAGTGGTTAAAGGGGTAAGATGGACAAAAAGCGGAAATGTACCATATCATCCGGAGCATATTGTGCAAAAAAGAGAAGCTCTTTAATGATTAATTTGGCTTTGAAGCAGACATCAGGTTGGTTTTCACATCACTGTAATCCTCTCATAATATTACTGTATTTTTTCATACATTCAATTTGTGTCAAAACAGATGATACTGTGTCTGCAGAAACAAAATCAGTTAGCGCTTCTGAATCAAAATCTTCTACAGAATACTCCGAGTATCAGCAAAATAAGTCGGACAGTGATAGCAGCGAGTCGAATCAAGAAAGTGTCGGGGAAGAATATATTCGCCAGCAACATGAGATCAACTCAGATAATACTGTAACTAATGAGCAGCATCCAGATACAAATCCGCTTCCTCACGGTGATCTGCAGCCACCTACAGATAACAAAGGAAACAAAAAGAGACAGCGAGCAAAGAAAGGCCAAGCCAAAATAACAGAATGGATCGTTCCAAAGAACCAAGCTTTACGCGAAAAAGGTTTACCTTACAAAGGTGTAAATCGAAAAAAAGCCAGGTAAACAGCAGTACGACGTTCCTAGAGGAGAAAGAGAACTGAAACCCCGATGTAATTGTGCAATGAGTAACAAGAACAACTCCGTTATTAAATATAATGAGTTTTCGGAGGAGGAACGAGAACATATTAAAGATAGTTTTTGGAACTTGACGTGGGCCGAAAAAAAAAACCGTGCAAATGCTTACTCGAGAATTAATACCAAAAGACAAGAAAAACTGTAAGAATTCTCAGTCTCGCCGGAATTCCACTTTTTTCTTTCATTTGAGGAAACCGAACGTTGGATTAGTACGAGTGTGCAAAAAAATGTTTTTAGCTACTTTGGTACTGAATGAGTGGATGGCTTTGAATTGTGCGAAAGAAAACGAGACTTCTGTTCTTAATCCACAACCGCTCAGCTGAAGGCAGGAGAAATCTGAAAAAAAGGTATCGGTAGTCCAAGAATTCTTTGATAAATTGCAGAAAGTTCAGTCCCATTATTGTCGGCAATCCACCAGTAAGGTTTATTTAGAAACCTTGTGGCTTTCAAAAAAAGAAGTGCATCGTGCTTACGTCGAACATTGCGTGAAAATGAGACCACACCGTATAAATACAAAAAAATTTTGTCAAATTATGGACGGAATGAATATTGCCATTTTTAAACCTCGCAAAGATGAGTGCGACACCTGTGTTTCTCACGCAAATAGAAATCTTTCTGATGAAGCTTGGGAGGTGCATATCTCTAAAAAAAACTACTGCTCAGGCCGAAAAACTAAATGATAAAAATGATGACTCTTTGAAGCATGTTTTTGTCATGGATTTACAGGCTGTGTTGGTGTGCCCTCGAATGCACGCATCTGCTTTGTACTACCGTACAAAATTATCTGTGCATAATTTTACCATCAATAACGTCAAAATCAAAGATGGCTATTGCTTTGTTTGGAATGAGTCAGAAGGAGGTGTATGTGCCAAGGAGTTTACGTCAATCATTTGCGACTTCATCATGAATTTAAATTTGGAAGAACGCGAAGAAGTGATTTTCTTTAGCGATGGCTGCAATTATAAGAACCGAAATGTTACTCTGGCGAATGGTTTAATTAATTTGGCGATGCTTTTAAAAATTACTATAACACAAAAGTACTTGGAAAAAGGGCATACTCAACAAGAATGCGACGGCATGCACTCGTGCATAGAAAAACGTTTAAGACGGATCGAAATATACCTACCAAGTGGTTATTTGAATGCGGCGAAAGAAGCGCGACCGAGGCAGCCATACATTGTTCGTGAATTGGACCATACTTTTTTCTTGAATTATCAAAAGGATATAACGTTTTACAGTAGCAGACCCGGAAGCAAAACTGGCGATCCCCAAGTATGCAACATCAGAGCTTTACAATATCAGCCGGATGGAAAAATATTATACAAACTTAATCATACCGAAGAATGGGAATTATTGCCTCAAAGGTTCAGAGGAACCAACTCACCGATAAAGGACATTCCCAAACTGTATAAAGGTTAAACGGCAATAAAGAAGTCAAAGTACAGACATCTTCAGGAAATCAAAACTGTCTTACCGCAAGATACCCATCATTTTTATGATGGTTTAAATTTTGAATAATGAATACATGTAATTTCGTAATTTGTATAGATAATAACTATCTTAAGTATATCCGCATGTCCATAGTTGGCTTGCTTCCACAGAGAGGACTCCCTTAGTCTGAGAGCGCTCTTTGCAGCGCAGCCTTTTATGAATCTCCAGGGGGAGGAGATGAAGAATCATATTCAACCCTGCTTGCGGCGTGCTTCTCACGGCTCCCGTTGTACAAACAGCGGCTGACCTTTGTACTTTGTTGACCATGTTCATATAGCTTTTTGTGCTGCTAGCAGTCCACCGGACTATGGCCCCATAAGTTAAAATGGTTCTGATGATTGCTGTGTACATCCAATGAATAATGTACGGTTGCAAGCCCCATCTTTTTCCGAAGGTCTTTTTGCATGCATAAAAAGCGTTCAATCCATTTTTCATCCTTTCCTCCAGGTTCCTTTTCCAGGAGAGTTTTGAGTCAAGAATGATGCCTAGATATTTTGCTTCCGCTTTGAGTTTGAGTGGAGTGTCCTCTAACTTTGGGGAAGCAAATATCGGAATTTTCCTTTTCCTGGTGAACAAGACCAGCTCAGTTTTTTGGGGGTTTATTCTCAGACCGTTCTGTCTTGCCCACGAGGAGAGTTCTCTCAGCGCAGATTCCATTAGTTCACTGAAAGTTGGTAGAAATTTACTTTTTATCAAAATAACCAGGTCATCCGCGTACGCTATGATCTTTGTGTCTTTCTCCATAAAGAAATTGAGGATTTTGTTGACTGTAAGAAGCCACAGTAGGGGGGAGAGAACTCCTCCTTGTGGTGTGCCTCTAGTTGTCACTTTCCTTATAGAACTGTGTCCAATGTCTGCATTGATAATTCTGTTCTTCAACATATTTTCAATCCAGATTACAATGGATTTGTCTACTTTTATGTCCTCAAGAGCTGTTATTATAGCCTCTGTTTTTACATTGTTGAAGGCCCCCTTTTATGTTTTAAATAAATAGATTGACGCATGCATCTCACAAGTAATACATATTATATTAAATTAGATTGTTTAGTGCGATTGCCAAGTCAATCTATTTATTTAAAACATAAAAGATTTTTAATATTAATATGGTCACTATAAGATGTTGTTAGGTTAGCTAATTACGTAATAACTTAAGACAGAAGGTCCCTTGAGTAGGGGCTGAATAAATTAACCGACTTGGTATTACATAGATCTCACAACTTTTTACGATAGAAGAACTGAGTTGCGAGACTTGGTTTTTTTTACAAGTTATGTTTTTGATGGCATCTCATTTCTTTTTGTAGATAGTCCTACTTTTCTTCCTTTCCGGTACCTTCTACTTTTTTAATACCAACAACAGATTTTCTTAAAGCCCACTCTGTGTCTTATGAGCTTTTCTTATTTTTGTAGGTTGTCTTCCTCTTTTTCTTTTCCGGTACTACTTCTTGAGCTTCAGCTGCAGTTTTTCTCAAAGCCCACTCCCTGTCTCTATGGGTTTTTGTCGGAGGCTTTGATGTTACAATTTTTGTCAAGTCTGGACCGTAAATGCTTCTTAATCTATTGTATTCACAAATTGAGGATTCCTGCGCTTTAATATTTCCAAAGTCGACATTAATTAGATGTAAGCCGCCCAGACTTGTAACTCTCGAAAGTGCCACGTAAGCTTGACCGGATGTGAATACTGCAGAACCGATATCCATCAGCGCATTATTTAGACTTAGGCCCTGACTTTTGTGTATAGTTATAGCATAGGCTATACATATAGGAAACTGTTCGCGATGAACATAAGCTCTATTAATAATTTCAAATTTAGTTTTGACCGGACCAAGCTCGTAAACCTGTTCTTTATCAAATGTAATGTATATTTTCTTAATTATTTTTGTATTTTCCGGATCAACCTTTACTCTTTGCACTATACCGATAGAACCATTAACTAAACCAAGACTCACGTCAATATTTCGCCTTAACATGACTCTTGCTCCTATTTTTATAATTATGTTCTCTTCTAGGCCCGCAGTCATAGAAGCATCGTCTTCATAATTTTTTATGCATTCACGAGCTCTTTTTGTTAGGTATCTGGGGCAATCTATGCTATCTACAGCTGTAAGTTTTATTTCGGGATGTGGGAGAGATCTAAGCATTGCAGTATTTAGTTGTTGACACATATTTTTTGTAGGTAATAAGCAAACGGTATCATCAGGAAGTTTCGAGAGGTGTTCAATTATTTCAATCAATCTGTTTTCATTTGAATTGGTTTTTAGAGTTATTAATCTAGTCGAGAGTAAGTCGCGGTCACACCTAATCTTATTCTATTTAGCATTTCAACAAAGTTAGAATCATTGAGCTGTCGCATGTTAATTGTAAGTTCATCGTATACGAACAGTTCAATCCACAGATTCGGCATACTGAGGGAACCTAACAACTTGTTAGTTTCAGCAGTTGAGAGTTTTTCAAAAGGTGACTTTTCTCTTACCGGCGGAAGCTGTAAAAGATCCCCGAAAAGTACAAAATGTTTTTTTCCAAACCACCCATTCTGATCATCGCTTGTGTCAAATATCTCAGACAAGCGTAAATGAATATATGTTAAAGTAACATTGGATATCATCGACACTTCGTCTATGATAAACAACAATACTTCTTTCAAATCTGATCTCAGAACTTGGAGCACTTCATCGGAAAGTGGCTTGTACCTCGGTGTTTGCTTGTGTTCCACAGGCAGCTGCAATAGTCTGTGTATAGTCAATCCATTCACATTGAATGCAGCTATGCCTGTTGGATCACTAACTGCCACTTTTTTGTTTAAATACATCTTAACCCAAACTTTCAGAGTTTTTATTAAAAAGCTCTTTCCAGTGCCACCAGTTCCACTTACAAAACAGCGTAAAACGTCAGCGTTATTATCAGTTGTGTCCATTTTATGTGTGATCATATCGAAGACTCTTTTTTGATCGGCATTAAGTTTTGCGATCATACTTTGAAGATCAGTCTGCTCTTCTTCTACCAGATTGATTCTGTGAAAGTCATCCATTGCGTTTGCAGCTTCCACAGCTTCAAAGTCTAAAGGGTTTTTCATCATCAACAATTTCCCTTTCTTCGTTTATCTCAGCAACTTTAGATTCTATCATTTCACATGCTTTTTGTATCTTATATCTTGACTCTATCATTGAATTACCATAATCGACTCCTTCTTTTAAATCTTCTTTCGCCAAATTAAAGGCCTCCGTGTAAGTATCACACCCCATTTTGAGTTCATCTAAGGAACGCCATGGCTTGAATAAAAGAAGTAAAGAGAAGAAATATTTCTCTGGTACTTGTTCTCCGTCGTAGAAATAGTGATTGATCAAATATGGGTTATCTCTTCTTTTCAGGAACTTTTTACCGTCATTTATCTCGTAGCACTCGACTTTAGAGGAGACTGGGCGTGTTTTAACAATATCGTAATATTGAGCGAAACTGTACAAGTTAGTAGTCTCCAACTCTGACACCGAACATACAATTTGTTTTAAAATTGATTTAATTATAAGTTCATCAAATGGTTATTAAATATATGTACATAATAAAGATATTTATTTTATATTCCGTCAAATACATGAACCACATTGACCACTAAACCCAATTCCCCAACCGCCAATTGATTGTTGCATTGCATATTTTTAGGAGTTAATCGCCATCTAGATAAATTGAAAAAGGATACATACAGACACTATCCTATTAGTAATAATATTTAGTGTATCTAGAAAACTGGACCAAAATTGCAAAATATTTTAGTTTTTCCTTGATTTATACACTAAACACTAATTGTATTCTAAATTTCAAACTTCTATGTCTGCTAGAAGTGCCCTAGAGTTTTGATGATCGGTCAGTGAGTGAGTGAGTGAGTGAGTGACAGAATTAAGAAACTTTGACTAGTTATAATTCTTAAACTACTGGTTCAAATTTAATGAAATTTGAAATATACCGTGTCTATGCGATGCCTGCTTGGTTACTGAAAATTCAGGCTTCTAGTTTTATCCACAACGAAGTTATAGGGGGTCGAAAATGGCCCGAACTGCTTCGAGAAAAGGATGGTACGGCCGTGCCGCTTTTTTGCTCGACTTGGCGGGGGCACTGCCGTGCCCTCAGATGCAGAGCACTTTCCACTGATTTGCCTTTAAGGTAGGCGTGTTGAGTGTTGCATAAGTTGCGTGAGTTGATGAGTCCTCTGATGTATAGGTCAAGGAGTCTCTCCAAGGTTTTTAATATTTATTTATTTATTTACTTCATCAATTTGAGTTAACAAACTCAGTTAGACTGACATAACAAAATACAAAAAATACAAAAAAATATCGCTTAATTAACTAAAAAGAATGAACTTAAAATATTTTTAAATGCTTCTCTCGAAAGATGAAAGTCAGTTCAAACATGAACATGTTCCAAAAGATATGGACAATAAAAATAGAAACGATGAGAGACTAACTGGCCTATAGTCCTTTGCGGCAATATGGGATGGTTTACCTGCCTTAGGTATGAAAATTACCTTTATTTCTTTCCACTGTGTTGGGACACACAGCACACATTTCTTCTTGGGAAGAAATGATGGCTTTTGTTGGATTGCTATTTTTAATGGGTATCCTGAAACAAAATTGAGTTGACTTAATGGAATTATGGGATAAAGCTCTTGGAAATGGAATTTACCGTGCAACTATGGCAAAAAATAAATTAATATATTGCTCAAAATATATTATATATAATATATATTATATATTATATATAATATAAACGATTCGACGATAAAAATACTAGAAAAAACTCGACAGGAAAGGGACAAATTTGCAGCTATACGAGATCTTTGGGAGATATATTTAAACAAATGCGCTGGACTGCACATCCAGTACCAGTGGAACCAAATGAACAAGTTCCAAGTTACTATGTTAAGAAGTTAACGGAAATTATTCACCACACTAATATAAATATAACAATATATAATTGGTTTAGTTTAGTGCCGTTAGCAGAGTCTTTACAATCTAATTTTGGGCTTACAATGCTCGGAAAAAAATTAGAAAAAAAAAAGCTGAAATACCACCCGATTTTATAAAGGTTAAAGACGCCCCTAAAGCCATATTCGGATTCAACAAAGAAAAAACGCTTCTTTCCTGGACCGAGAAGAAAAACAAAACCGTTATCCTTTCAACAATGCACCATAATGCTAGCATTGATCCGGAAGCTGAAAAGCCGATGCCCCTTGTTACATATAACCAAACAAAAATTGGTACGCGTTTGATGTGCCTTTGTTTTGTTTGATCAAAAATGTAAGGTTTACAGCACTGCCGGAAAGACTTCTAGATGGCCGGTTAGGGTATTTTTCAGTGTTCTTGATGGAATTGGTGTTGATGGTCACGTTTTGTTTAAGCTTGCAAATACATCTAATGAAACACCAAGGCGTCACTTTTTAAACCAATTTGGCTTTTCGTTGATCCGTCCACATTTGAAAACAAGATATCAAATTCCACAGCTTGATAGAAATTTGAAGGAACTTATCAGGGAAGTATGTAATTCTTTCGAAAACTCAGAAGAATTATGTATTCCAACTCATGAATTCCTTACTGAGGCTGTAAGATGTGCTTTCTGTGAAGCCAAGAAGGACAGAAAAACGAAAAACGTATGCATTGTCTGCAAGAAACCAATGTGTATGGAGCATAGAGCTATGGTTTGTTTCACGTGCAGATAAAAAAAAATGTGAAGTCGTAAGAAAGACTGATTTCAATTATGTGATGTAAGAATTCCTTTAAATAAATTTACTCAACTCTTTTTTTTTTGAAAGAATACTATTATTTTACTTAAGGCCCCTATTATGGAAGACAACTTTGAATAAAGTTGAGTTGTAACCTTCCAAACGGTATTATCGATGACAACTAGTTGTCTGTCAGTTGACAACGAGCAGACAACTTTCAAAATGGTTGACTTAGTGGTTGTCTCGGAGTATTATGTATCTGAGTTGAGTTGTGTTGAAGTTGTCACAAATGCGAAAACTAGACATTTATTTATATTATTATAACATAAGCAGGAACCAAAAACATCAAAAATAATTGGTAACTATTGAAGACGCATGACGAAAACACAAAATAAAAATAAAAATAACACATTTTATTACAATTTTTTCATGACGAATATATTCGTGATAAACAGTATTCTCCATTGAGAATGTTCTGCCGAGATCGGAACAACAGATAATGAGTGGTTGGTCTGCCTGAACTATACGGCAAATGCATTGAAACTCACCAGCAAAGCCCTCACAATTTTTGACGCCTCATCAACTCAATCAACTTTTTTATGAACCATTTTCGTGTGGAATAAATATCGTAAAATAGATGTAACAAAGTTGCAAAGCCATTAAGTAACGACCTTAATTGATTATCCTTATGACCCACATAAACTGCATGAATTTCTATGGAAAGGTGAATAGCGGAAAACATGTTTTTTGACATCAGTTGGAAATCAGTTCAGCTCATTGGCATTTTTAGTGCAGTGCTTTCCATTGAAAAAATGGGGCTGATTGAGTTTCTTAATGAAGAAAGGCTTCGAACCTGGGCTAGAGATTTGGATGCAGCGATGTGACAGGCTTAAAATTAATAAGAGAAATTGAAGTTTATGAAACTTCTGTCAGGTAAGCTGGCACCGGTAAAGCTAAGAAGACGTTCGAAAGGGGGACCGAATTTTAAAAAGAATGTCTTACGCTCAGTGAATCAAATCAGCAGACCTAGTGAACTCTTTAATTTTTTTAAAAATCTCGTCTAATATTTAGCTGTCTGATCATGACCGTCAGTAAAGAGGTAAATTCATTCGGATTGGTGAACAGGAGACCAAAAAAGCCATCTTTGACCTCAAAAAGTAAAGCCCCGATTTGCTAAAATTCATCAAAACTAGGCCGAATATGGCTGTTGTTTTTACTGAGCAAATATAATCTCTATTCATATCACTACGAACGTGATCCGATGAGTACTTAGCCTCACCACCAAATGGCGCCAGTATCGCAAGAGCTACTTGTAGTTCTTGTAGCTATCATGTAGTACATTCTAGTAGACGGCTACTGTCTACTAGAATTTCGGTCGGATAGGACTCGTAGTTTTGTTTTGACCGCGTGTGGAAGCGCGAGTGTCCGGGGATTTTAGAAAAATGGAAAAAGAGCAATATCGGTCGGTGATTCGATTCTTGTTTTTGGAAGGGAAATCGCGCAGCGAAATCAAAGAGCTTTTGGATGCTGTGTACGGTGACTCTTCTCTTTCAATGGCGACCATCAAAAATTGATTTAACGAGTTTCAACGTGGTCGCACGTCGATTTTTGATGAGCCACTTCCAGGTGCGCCGAAAACGGCTACCACGGAGGATAACGTGACAAAAATCCACTATCTCGTATTGGCAGACCGCCGATTGAAGGTGCGCGAGATAGCTCAGACAGTAGGCATTTCAAAAGATCGCGTGGGTCATATCCTGCATGAAATTTTGGGAATGAGGAAGCTGTCGACGCGATGGGTGTCGCGTTTGCTCACTCCGGACAACAAGCGCAACCGTGGAGTTTCTGCGTAGTTTCGTGACAGTCGACGAAACATGGATTCACTGGTACACGCCAGAGACCAAGGAACAGTCGATGTAGTGGACTTCACCCAGCGAACGTGCTCCGAAGAAGGCGAAGACTGTCCCATCGGCCGAAAATGTGATGGCCACCGTTTTCTGGGATTCACAAGGTGTGATCCACATCGATTACCTGGAGAAGGGCAGAACGGTCACAGGGCTGTACTATACCAAATTATTGGGCCAATTCGACGCCGAATTGAGGAAAAACGGTCCCACTTGGCGAAGAAAAAGTGCTCTTCCACCATTATAACGCACCGGCTCACACCTCCGCCCTCGCCACTGTCAAATTGGTCGAATTGGCCTACGAACTGCTGCCCCATCCACCGTATTCTCCAGATTTGACCTCGTGCGACTTGTTTTTGTTTCCAAACTTGAAAAACTCACTCGCTGGGCAGAAATTTCAGTCGAATGAGGAGGTCATGGAGACTACATATAATATATTGAAAAATAAATCGCCATTTCTCCAAAATTTTTGTTTTTCTTTTGTAGGCTAAGTACTTATCGGACCACCTTCGTATAGTAACTTTTCCTGTTTAAATACAGGCCATCTCATATGGGTCGATGTAAATTTCAAACCTGTTTTCCTGTAGAAATGAATCATCAATGCATTTTGTTCCTCGTTCAATACTTCGTTCGTAACCTCCTTGTGCGATAAAATGCAGAGTAATAGCGAGTTTAAGGATTGGTGGAATCGCTGAAGAACATTGTGGTTGTTCAAAGAAATCCTTGACTTCATTTAAAACATATACAAATGCCTCTTTGTTGAGTATAAAGTAACTTACAAACCTGCAACGAAATGAAGCACTTTGTAATATGAAATTTTATACAAATAATCGATGCTGGGAAACATACATACATATGTATGTATGTATGTACTTCGTGTTTGGGAGTTCTAAAGGATTAGAGTGGTCCCGGATATTTCTTCGTATGACTGCAACATCAACGCATCCTTCATCTTCACAAACGCCAACAAATAAATCGAAACAACTTTCCATTTTTGTTTATTTTGGTTTTTGTTTTCTGTTTTAGTTTTACTTTTATAAATCAATTTTTTTCGTTTGACGTCAAACAGCTGATTCTGACATAAAATAAGCGCATAAATGTAAGCAATTTGTTTTTTCTACACAACCAAAAATATTGTCTTACATAATACAAAAAGTTATTTTGGTTGCCTTAAAGTTGAGTTGTGTTATGGACAACTCAACTAAGTAATAGGGGCATACAAATCGTTATGAAATCTATTTTTTGTTTACCTTTTTATTGAAAATGAAGTTACAATTATTTTATGTGTTATATGCAAGTCATAATTGCTTAGTTTAATAAAATATTTGAAAACAACAAAAGAACTTATTTATTCTATTTCGATTTCTTTTTTATATGCTATTCATTTCAATAACGTTGGTTAATTATACATTTTTTTAAATTTAGGGTTGAAAAAAATATTTTGAAATATTGGGTAAAATTTACCCATGATGGCATTTGCGTGTACTGAAATATGGTGGGTAGCTAAGGGTTAACATTTGTACTCTTTCCTTTAGGAATATCTTAAATCGAAGGCATGTTGCCCTCAATGACAACATAACGCAATTGCTGCCCTCAATGACAACATAACGAATGCCATCCAACAATTTTGCCAAATTCATGTGGCTGTCCTCAAGAGTAGGAACTCTTATACATATGTGCGCCAAATGGGATAAAGACAGATATTTGAACATGATATTCCACACTTAATAAGGTCGGGTATTGAAAAACTATCTGAGGGACCTGATACGTCTCCAAAAGTCAAAAGGATTATGCACAGAAATATTTTGATTCGCTAAGAAAATTTTTAAATAAACCGATCTTTAACCCATTAAAGGCTGCCCGTAGATCGGCTCGTACGATTTTGATGAAATTTTGAAATATGTGCCCTGGGGACCATAGAAGTTTATATATAAAAACAAAAGAAAATTACCCGCGCACACACCTGACATATGACCTGAGTATTTAAATATCCGACAGGCATTGGTGTGATGTTTTCACTTTTACTCAAAAAACAAAAAAAGACATCGTTGGCTGCTTTGTTGATATGCTAGTGTGAATACGCGCCTTTATTCGAACATTTTTCGTAATTCTATCTACCGTTTATCATGGCACGCTTAGTTATAATGAGTTCTTCGGCTAATCCGAAGAAATCCGCTGGAAAATGTGTGTTCAAGAATGCAATAGAAAACATATCAGTTTATTGGTGCTCGTTACGGATTGTAAATGCTAAAACTTGAAAAAGCAAACGCGCACTGCTGTATTCTAGTGTTAAAAAAGTGTTTTTGGGTTATTTGGATTCGGAATGATTCGTCGACAGAAAGTCCTTACTGCTGCCGAGCTGCAAGCTATTTTGGATAATTGGTCTGATGGAAATATTGATTGAAAAGAGAACTTAGGCCAACACGCAGACGCCGCCAACATTATCATAATGCCGCCCGATGCCGTCGATGCTATTAGTGACAGTGAGGAATTAGACGACAATGCTCAATTGTTGCACGATGAACCGAAACTGCCGCGTGAGATTGCTGGCCAATTCGAAATTGAATGCATTTACGATGATACAAACAAGCACATGCTATCGGGCTGTGAGGATGATGATACGTATGCCGAAAAAGAACATAATACGCCGGTGACATCAACGTCTAGTAGTCATGGGAGTAAAACAACACCGAAATCAGGGAAGGCACAGAAACGTGCCTGAATCGATGAAGGAATGAAACCAAAATGGTCTAGGAGGCAAAATTATCAATTTGATAAGATTCCAAACCATGATACATCCACTTCATACAAAACGTTGTATGAACAGATTGGCACCATGAATCCTATTCAGCTTTGGGAAATGTTCATCGGTGGCGAGGTGTTGAACCTTTTGGTCACTTCCACCAACCAATATGCTGCGGCCAACAATTGTCCATCATTCGTTACATCAATTAGCGAAATGAAAACATTTTTGGGCGTGTTGTATATAACCGGTTACCACACAGATTCAGACGAATCAAGCAATTCTTTCACGTGTGCAACAACTCAGCATTAGAACCGAAAAACAAATTTGCAAAAGTCGCGCCATTGAGCGATTTATTGAATAAGAAATTCCTTCAATTCGGTATATTCTCTCACAACCATTCGATTGATGAACAAATGATCGCTTATTACGGCCGGCATTCGTGCAAAATGTTCATAAAAGGAAAACCCATTCGATTCGGGTACAAGTATTGGTGTTTGGCGCCGACAGAAGGCTATTTGTACCATTTCATTCCATACGATGGTGCACCGGAATAGGAGGACCCATCGCTTTTATCGCATCTGGAGGACCGAGCCAAGCACACTGTGACGTTTGACAACTTTTTTACTAGTCACAAACTAATGACTCGTTTAACAAACGATGGATTCTTCGCCTTGGGAACTGTTCATGATTATCGAACCAACCATGCCCCCTTGATGAGTATCAAGGAAATTCGAAAGAAGCTCCGCGGGACGTCTGACTTTTGTTTCGATATGAACAATTCTATACTTGCGATTCGTTGGAACGATAATGCGGTAAGTTATACATATTTCGTCCATTGGTTCATTCTTATCTTTTTGTCCATCTTTCAAATCTTCTTCATTCATTCTTATCTTTTCAGGTCGTGAGGTTACTATCAAATTTCATGGCACAATCGAAAGCAACGGAAAATGGTTATGATTGAACAGCCCTATTTTATCAACCAATACAATCATCGCATGGGAACTGTGAACCTTTTTGACAACGCCATCAACAATTACCGCATTCTGATTCGGGGAAAGAAGTTGTATTGGCCATTAATAACAAATGCTATGGCCAATGCTTGGAAGTTGCATTGTCTTTGTCGCAGCTATGACAAGAAGCCACCGATGTCTCAATACGAATTCCGAGTGGAGATTTGCGAATCGATTATGGTCAAGTCCAATTATCATCATCCGGGTAGATTGATGGTTTCCGATGCACAATTGGCAACACGTTACGATCGTACCGATCATTTCATTGGGAAACTCAATACTCGTCATCGTTGTAAGCAATGCGTTGGCAAGACTGAATACGGTTGTTTGAAGTGCCAGGCGAACTTGCACCCTGCTTCTTGCTTTCTGGATTACCACAACGGTGTTGCCCCCGATCAGAAGAAGATTGCTAAGTCCCAATAATAAATAACCAGTATAATTTCTCAATTAAAAAAAAAAAAATTCTTTTCAAATGGGCCTTTAATTCACTCCAAATGAAACTTTTCAATATAGCAAACAAATTTGTTAATAGTACACACCCACGGCAGTCGGGTATTTAAATACCCATTGCCATTAGACAAGGTGTGACAGCCAGGTGTTTTGACATATCTGACATATTAATGCCCCTTTGCAATATCGATATTGGCAGGTATCCGCTAAGGATACGTTTTTTTTTGTTTTTCCCAATTCACTAGATTTGGCAGCACTTTTCTCGAGCATTTTCCGTGAAAAAAAAACGGGGAAACTTACCTGTAAGAATCGATAAGTAAGCTGCGAAAAATTACATGGTTTTATTTTTTTCTTGTATGTACACCATTCCTCTTTACTACAAAATAAATTCCATCGCGATACCTCTCACCGGGCCCGCGCCAGAATTTTTTAAGTGTTACCATTTTCTTGGGTATTTAACTACCCAGTAGATTGAAATGGGTTGAACGACCATCGCGCTACAGCTACTCAGTACGTTCCAAACAGAAACCAGAATGAGACGTGCGTCTTTTGTACGTCTTCCCCCGGGACACCCTGAAATTTTGAAAAAAGTTCAGGTTCGTAGCGACAAAACCCGTTACAAACAAAATCTATTCGTGAATACGTGTGAGCTCATTTCATTTTACCGCAGTGTACTCCCGCCACACACACTATTGGAATTATAACAATGTGCGTGATTGTTTACAAAATTTTGACAGACCATGAGGTACCCACGTGCTCACCCGAGCTTGTAGGCAAACGTCGGCGGCCATTTTAAGTGGTACGTCTCATTGGTGGTTTCTGGTTGCAAATGACAACTGAGGAAATTCAGGAACTTCTTAAGGCCTAACCATAATAGGCAGGAGCAAGCAGATGGAAGCAGAGGGGAATGTCTTCTTACATGCAAAGCATATGATATGCCCACAATGGGAAGATACGACGTTTCGTTAAATGTTCGTTAACTGATGCGAGCAGACGGGAGGTCTTCTTGAAAGAAGACATTCCGGACGGAATTTTTGACAAGTGACATTTGAGGTTAGGAAAGAGAAAAAAGATAAAATTAATATGGAATACGAGTTTGTTAACAAGTTGATTTCACTTGTGCAGGACAATAAGTGCCTCTATTATAAAGCAGATGGCTTTTATTTCAACAAAAAGGAAAAAGCCAAGGTGTGGGAAAACAACTTGACAGTTCCTTTCCTTCAGGTTGCTCCTGCTTGCATCTGTTCATTGTGGGTATCGTGACGGTTCGTTGAAACAGAGGGGAGAATTTCGTTCGGATCTGACATAAGCTTCTGCTTGCTCCTGCCTATTATGGTTAGCCCTTTACTCGAAAATCGTACAAGCAGGTTAACACTTCACTCGAAACAAGAATTCAAAAAGGGCGTTACTTTTCCCAGAAATTACTTTTATTGAATCGACCTTAATTTTTTTTCTTTAAAATTAATTTCACGAAAGGAATTTTTGTCACTTAGAATGTTTACACCTTCAAATAAGGTATAATCGAATACAAACTACTCTTAATTTCATGTTCATGCTAGAATCAGCGACGTCCTCCGCCCCGACCTCTTCCACCCCTACCACGTAACCCACCGCGGATGCCACGGGTACCTCTTCCTCGACCACGATTGGAGCGCCCAGAATCCTTTTTCTTGGTTTTTGATTTTGGCGTATCGTCAATTAGAAGCGTTTCTAATGGTAAGCTATCAGGGAGTATAAAATATCTAATATTATTTCCACGTATACTGAGTGATTCCAGTTGAATGGGATCCCTATTCTTCATCGTCATTTTCACAGTTTTTAGATGTGTGTTCATGGCTACATCAACGCCGGTTATTGTTCCATGTACTTGGGTGCCATTCTTTAACTCAACAGTAACAGTTTCATGACTGAGTTTCATAAGAAATCTGGAAAAATATAAGGATATAAGACCGTTTTTTAAATATAAATGTTCTTTTACAACCTGACTAACTTCATGATTGCATAAAAAATAAAATTGAGAAATAAGCGCTAAAAAGCTGAGCAAAAATTATTTTATTTGAAGAAGTAAGAGAGACGTTTAGTTAGAGATCAAGTAAAGATGAGAAAGTTTAACAGACCTTCATCACATTTTTTCAATAAAATACATTTTCGAATACTATTCGAACTCGGTTCGGGAGAGTCACAATCTCATGAAATTCGTTCATTGGATTTAGAGCCATCATGACTAAATCTGTATCCTATTGGCTGGTGTTGATAGTATAATTTTTACTGAGTTATGTTCTTTTTATTTTTTGATTTGAATTAAATTCGACGATTGCAATTGACAAATATAATTTGCATATTATACATAATTTATTACAATTTTTTTTACATAACACAAGTGTTACTATTCTATTTACATTTAAAAACTCAAAATGAGTTCAGACTAATATTTATTAATGATTTCCACAAATGGATATAATGTAATATGCTGTCATGTAGTCAAAGTCCTCAAATAAATAAGCTGTACAATTATACCAATACATTTGAATACATTTTTTAAGAGGACAGGACTACTTCAAAAAAAAAAAAAAATATTTTAAAATACGTATAATTTTAATGAAAAACCAGATATCAATTCGAAAATTTACTCTTATGGCCGCTTGATTTTTTTGGAAGAAAACAGCTAACAATAATTAGGCGTAGTTATTTTTAAATAAAAAAAAAATTAATACATTGACAAAATTCATTTAAATATTGTAGAAATAATAGTAGGAAGAAATAAAAAATAATTTTACCTGTAGTTTGTCAAAAAGTTTATTTCTTCAATTAATAAAGGATTAATTATTTAGTTACTAAATGTTTAATTATTTTAACTTAATTACAAGTTCATTATCTTCATAATTATCGTTATATTGTAGTCCGATTTCCACTCTCTTATTTGCCCTATCTTTTAGAATTAATTACTTATGTATCATTTTGAATTTCCGTTATTATTTAATTGTTGCTCTGACCTCTTAGTGACTGGTGCTTGACAGAGACAATTTATAATGGCTCCGTACGGTGATCGATGTTTTAATCCATTTCGTTTGGTGAATCATCGAAAGTTTAAAAGTATAAGAATAATTTCTACATGTTTAGTGCAAAAGTGGGGATTTCCAGCAAACGTTTACGTGTGTGCATCTTGCAGGAAACGCCTTTTTAACGAAAGACCGCCAGTAGCTTACGAAAATAAAGAAGTGCCCTGCAGTCCAACATCGAGTGAACTTTCACAAAACATCCAAGACGAACCATTCATTCCCGAAGACAAATTCAAACATAATTCAACTCAAACTGACACAGTAATAGATAACCAAGACATTTTGAAGCAGCTAAAGGAGATATTTAATGATCCATCTACTTCTGCTTCTATGAAAACTATGATCCTGACCATAGCACCTAAGTCCTGGAGTGAAAATAGACTTGCAGAAGAGTTTGAAACATCCAGGCGACAAGCGAAAAAAGCAAAGCAGCTTGTAGATCAGTTTGGTATTTTGTCATCTCCGAACCCACGTGGTGGTCGTAAACTACTACCCGAGACTGAAAACTTGGTTAAAAAATTTTATCTCCGAGAAGACATTAGCCGAATAATGTCCGGTAAAAAAGATTTTATACCTGTTAAACAGGATGACGGAAAAAGAACTTACATACAAAAACAACTTCTGATGTGCAATATTGATAAACTTCTTCAGAAGTTCAAGGAAGAATATCCAGACGTACAAGTAGGTCTAACAAAGTCTTTTACTCTAAGACCCAAACAATGTATCCTCGCTGGCGACCCTGGAACACATATGGTATGTGTTTGTACTTACCACCAAAATGTAAAGCTAATGTTGAATAGTGGAGACATAGCTAATCTTACAGCTGGAACTGTTATGGAACTTTCATCTTATAAGGATTGCCTTCGCAAGATGATGTGTCCCAATCCAACAGAGACGTGTCATTTAACGAGTACAAAAACACCGCCAATTGAATGTTGTAAGTCTTGTCCTGGCTTAAGTGCAATTCGTGATAATTTGAAAATCATGCTGCTCATGCTTATATTGCAGAAACACAGGCGCTTAATTTTAAAAATTTTAAGGAGACTATCAATGAAGGAGAAATACTCGTACAATGTGATTTTGCAGAAAATTATAGTTTCGTTGTCCAAGATGCTGCCCAATCTTTTCCTTGGAATAACGACCAAGCAACACTTCTAACTTCGGTGTTTTATTATAGAGACGGAATTGAAATAAAACATGGCAGCATTGTTATGATTTCAGATTACTTAAAACATGATACAGCCCCTTTTTACGCTTACTAAAAAATACTACACAAACACCTTTTTGAAAAGCAATAGTTGTGTCTACAAATTATATATATAACCGATGGTGCCTCTCAACATTTTAAAAATAGATTCAATTTTGTGAATTTATTTTATTATAAACATGATTTTAATACGAATGCAGAGTTACATTTTCACGCAACGTCTCATGGAAAGGGGCCATGTGATGGTCTTGGGGGAAACCTCCTGCAAGTAGATCAATAGTTTCACCAATTCAGTTATATAAATGGGCAAAATCATCTTTAAAACAAACACCGATTTATTACTGCTCCAAAGATGATATTAATTTTGAAAGATTTTTTTTTACAACCCCGGTTTGATTCTGCAATAACCATTTCAGGAACTAAAAAATTGGATGCCTTCAGTCCGACAACGGAAGGTATTCTTGTAAAAAGAACCAGTTGCGTAGATGCTCAAGGTATAATTGTAAAAATTATAAAGTAAAATCGTTCTGAATTTATTATTACGTTATTTCATTACATTATCATTTTTCACAGCAGTTTCAAGTAGTAGTAGTAGTCGTTTTTAGTAGTTCCGGGGACAGGTTAGGGTAGGGGTACCCTAACTTAGAAACTAACAAACAAACATTATTTCTTTATAATATTAACACTAAAATATTAATTATACTAATACTATATGCTAATTTCTACTAATACTATTATACATACTAAATACTATACAAACCACAATAATACTAACTCTATTCGCACCAACCGGCCGACATACACAAACGCCTAACATCATATTTACTGCTACATGTACATACATTAATTTACCTACCTCCTTAACTAATGCAGATCCCATTTCAAAATTTCTGGTGTATTATATACATATATACTCTAAGCTATATTTTGAAATAAGAAAAATAAAAATTAAATTGGTCGAAGTTTCCAAAATGTTGTTTCGAAATGTTTACTTCCGGTTTTGAACATTGAATTTTTTTTTTTTTCGAAATTGATTTCTTTTTTAAAAAGAGCAGGAAACTTTTAATGCAAATCGGGTAATTTGAAAATTTATTGTAATTTTTTTCAATACGAAAAAATTCTTCCAAAATATACGAATTTTGATATAGACGATTCTTTAGAAGCCAAATACACATCATATAAAAAAAAATATTATGTATTCGTATTCATATCTACTAGAAGTACAACTGGACCTAATATGAACAAATTTCAGAACCTCACTTTTTTTTCCTTGTCCGCTTGACGTGAAATGCCCCACATCTGAAAAAAAGGGATTTTAAACAGCTTCGAAACCGTCTTTGAATGAAGTACAAGAAAAAATGTTGGTCGAAAAATAACAAAATTGCGGTGTTTTTTTTTTTCGAAAATGGCCAATTTCTTGGGGCTAGATCATGCCAAAATTATAATACCGATATTTTTGTTCGCAGATCATTCCATGTATTAAGATGTGTACAGCAACATATTTTAATATCAAAATATCAGTCGAAAGTTATTTTTTTTATCACGTCGGTCAATGCGAAAAATGTGGTTTCTGAAAAAGTTTTTTAACTATAATTTTTGCAGAAAATGTTGCTTAAAGTCAGTCGGCAGTGCCTGCACCGTGCTTAATTCGTGCAGCATCACGAGCAGCATAGACTGTTATATTTATTTTATCGACATAACGATAAAATGTTTCATTATTCCAGCTCGAACCCAAATCCATGAGACAGTAAATATTAGCAATGCCATTGATTCCAACACCAAGTTATCTCATTATAGAAACTAACCGTACATTTATTTCATATGCTCTGTAAATTTTTGGACTTGAATAATTAAAATTATCACAGCACATACACGTCACACAAAGCTTTTAAAAAATTTTGCATCACTATTACAGGATTTGAACTTAAAAATTGATTGTTAATATAAAAATAAATAAATTAAATTGTAATATACAATATTGGAAAGTTGGATCTACTGACACTTCAAGTTCATCACTTTTTTGCAGCTTAGCCGCAAAAGTACTATGTAGTAAATTCATCGCTGTATTCATCAGTGAAGTGATTTTCACAAAATTTTCTATTTTTTTGGCTTTGTAGCACGCACATTATTAGTTTTACCAAAATTCTTAGGCATTTTTCAAAAAAAAATTTACTTCGAATAACGAATATACACTTAATTTCATTCAAAATATACGTTTGGGCTTATATGAAATAAATATTGAATCATAATAATAAAACTACTTTTCAAAATGTTTCCTTTACTAACAAAATGAATTTATAAAGGAAATATATATAGAATTATATATCATATAAATCATCAAAAATACGGCCTTAACGCGATGTGCTTAAAACGCTTGCTATATATTTTAGAAACCGAATTTAAGGTATATATTATTAACCCTTGTGTCAACAACCAAAAAATTATACATAAACATACACCCAACATACCCGGGTGTCCCATAAATTTTTGTGTGTGTATGAATAAATTTTGCATTTTGATCGCTTTTTTCTATTTCTTATAATGCAACCGGCTATTTATGCATACAGTATAATGTCGACAAAATTGCCATGAATGTCAATGAACAGGCTGAAAAATATGACCTAATAAGACCCAGATGCTGATCTTCTCCTTCCGATGGTTGATGCTTTGAAAACCTCAGCTGCTATTTGTATTGTAAATCATTCCGTAGGGTAGAGTTGCGCAAAATAGTTCCAACCCCGGAACGAACATGGAACGTTTCCTTTTCCAATCGGAACTAGTTCCTGGAACTATCTCCTCGGAACTACAATATTTGGTGTTTCTATTACTTGATGCAATGACACAATAGTTGTCAAAGTAAAAAGTGTTGATATTTTTTTTTGTTCAAAATACTTATTATATCACTTCGGACCAAAAGTAACAGTACCTATAAAACAACATACAAAGTTGACAAGTTGACAAGCCAATGAAATGGAACTACAAAATCCGGACACGCTCATGCAGATAGGGAACTAGCAACTGAATATGGAACTACCGGAACTGTCGGAACTATCGGAACTATCGGAACTGTGGGAACTATCGAAACATAGTATGATAAGACAGATCCATATCCAATCTTGCATACATAACTCGTTCACGAAACACGGAACGAATTGCCTGTGCGAGTATGATTGTTTGATCACTCATGTGCCATTCCAGTTCCAGTATGTGAGTGTGCACAAACTGTTCAAGCTTAACGCTACATCAATGTACACGATATTTATGCACATTTTGTTTTTGGTTGCCTGCTACGTAGTATAAGACATGTTCGATTGCGTTTATCTTTCTTTTCGTTTTGCCTGTGATTAGTGATGATGAATTTCTAGGTTGAATGGAACTATGGACATGTTATCGTTCAGTTTGCGGAACGATCGGAAATGTTTCCGACTGAGGACATAGTTCCTGGAACTATACATGTCCGGAACTACCCAACTCTACCGTAGGGTCATTTATTTTTATTTTTTTATTTATTTGTTTATTTCTTGACAAATTATTTGAACAAATACAAGCAAAAAAGCTGACACAAAGTTGTCTTTGTACTATTTCCAATTCATGTTTTTTAAACCATTTGCGCAGTAGGATTTAGTACATATCAATATATAAATTAAAATAGCTAAAATTGGAGTACGAGAGTGCAGTGTCGTCACCAAAAGAAGTAATTTTTCCCTTAAAAGGTTGAATTAAAAATGAATTAACATAAATAAGAAACAACACTAGACCCAAAACAGAACCTTCGGAGACACCTACATTGAAATATTTCACAGAACTGAGGGAATTTTTGACTTTTATTATTTGTTGCCGATTCTTGAGATATGAAATAAACAAATCGTGCATGAAGTCTCTGAAACCATTGAAAAGTTTAACTAAAAGTAAATTATGATTCACCGTGTCAAAGGCTTTAGTTATGTCCATAAATAGGCAGGACGGAATTTGGGATTTGTTTAAACTTGTACATATATAATTCTACAACCAGTTTTAATAGCGCATCTTCCGTAGATTTACCGTTTCTAAAACCGAACTGATATTCACTAAAAAACTTAGTCCTATTCAAAAAAGAAATCATTCTCTATTTTATACCTCTTTCAAAAATCTTAGAGATAACTGACAACAAGCACATTGGACGGTAACTGTTTAATAACATAGAGTCGCCTTTTTTATGAAGTGGTATTACTAGTGCTGTTTTTAGGGAAGTGGGGAAAATACCTTTGTATACACAAGAATTAATAATAAAACAAAAATCATCGGAAATTTGAAAGGAAATATGTTTCAAAAATCTGCTAGAAAATTTATCAAGTCCAGTTGAATTTGACATTTTTAAAGAAGCTATGATTTTTTGTATTTCAAGCGCAGAAAATTCATTGAAGAAGAAACTTTCTCGTTGGTAACTAGTTTCAACTATACTATCTTCGCAACACAGAGCTGCATTATAATTGGTAGCAGCGTTATGGAAAGATCCTACGTTCGCGAAGATATTATTAAAATGGTTAGCAATCTCTAGAGGCTCATAAACTGTGGAGTTGTTGATATTTAGCGCAATATCACTATTATCTATTTTCTTATTAAATATCTCATCAACAACTTGCCATTCTTTCTTAGAGTTGCCAATACTACGGGCTAATGTTCTACTGTAGTAGCTATTCTTGCAGGTAGATATTTCAGATTTAATTTCGGGGCAAATCTTTCTATAATAGCTAATTAATCTTGGGCTATTAGGGTGTTTTTTTAAGTAATAACCAAATTTTCTTTTTCTTCCTGATTTTCTTTAAAAGTGTGAGAGACATCCACTGTTTCAAACATCTAAATTTATCAGATCACAGACCAGTGTAGTGGAAAGACGTGTTTCAGCTTTAAGTGGAAAGGAAAATAAACAAAAACAATATAAGTGCGGACTTAGACGAACCAATCGCGAATATAAAATTAGCACGGTGATAGAGCGCCGGACTCATAGTCCGAAGGTCGGGTGTTCTTCAGGTTTTTTTTCTTTTTTCTGTGTTCTTTATGCTGCTTCTAAAGTAAACTAGAAGTAGCAGGAAGAGATGTCAGGAGACGGCGGGGGAAAACCCGTACGTCCTACGGAGTCGGAATCGGATGATTTATCATCCGATTTCGCAACACCGGCCGCCGTCATGAAAAGGCGCAGAAGGGTCAACCCGAGGCCCAATCTAATTAAGCGTCCCTCCCTCACTACTTCGACTGAAAAGCTGCAGGTCGAAGCGAGGAAAGGGGCGCCATCATCACCACCATCGACGTCCGAAGCAGCCGGGCAACAACAACAACAACAATCAAAAAAAGTGATCCCCGTGGAAGCAAAGGTTGAATATTTCTCCGATGGTAGAGAAGGCCGCTACACGGGGGAAAACAGCCCCTTCGCGGCCCTTTCAAGTTCGGCTACGGAGGAGGAGCGTAACGAACTTGAGGAGCAAGAACGCTTCCTACGCGCCCAGCTGCAGGCCGTAATAGAAAAGCTTAAAGCGTTAGGGCAGAAGCAGAGAGAGGCGGCAAAAGCCGCCCAACAGAAAAAGCACCAACACAGCCGCAGCAGCAGAAGCAGCAGTAACGAAAGCAGAAGCAACAGAAGCAGCAGCAACAACAACAACCGCAGCAGCAGAAACAGCAGCAGCAACAACAGCCGCAGCAGAAACAGAAGCAGCAACAACAACCGCAGCAGCAACAACGACAGCCACAACAACAGCCGCAACAACAGAAGCAGCAACAGCGCCCTAAAAAGGAGAAGGTGCCACCCATCTTTACCTATACCACAGCCCTGCGAGAGACTATCGATCTCTGTAAGTATGCTATTGGTGTAGGTAATTTTCAAGTTAAATGCTTAGGCCAAAAACGCTATGCTATTCAGTGCAAGACACTGGAACAGCATAAGCGGATTAAAAAGCCTATTGAAAGAGTCAACGACAGAGTTTTTCTCCTTCACTCCAAAGGCCGAGAGGTTGCAGACGATGCTCCTCAAAGGCGTTGAGTCAATCACAGATCCCGAGGAAATGCTCTCAGAGCTCAAAGAGTTTGACAGTGACGACCTCAAATTCGTGGGGGTTAAGCCATTCTCCACGGTAAGCTCCCGAAGGGAGAAGCGAGTAATACCCTTCTTCTTGGTACAGCTCACACCCAGCAGCAAGCTGGAGAGGCCATTGTGAATTCTAATTAAATGTTTTCGCTGAAACATTTTGAGAACCACAGGATAAAACCACCGCGCAAGGCCCTCTACCCAGTGAAGTGCTGTGGGTGTTGTTTTCTTTTCTTTTTTTTTTGTGTGCGACTCTCTGTCTCCTCTTTTCCTTAGTCTTGTCTAATTCGGGAAGGCCCTCTACCCAGTGAAGTGCTGTGGGTGTTGTTTTCTTTTTTTTTTTTTTTGTGTGCGACTCTCTGTCTCCTCTTTTCCTTAGTCTTGTCTAATTCGGGAAGGCCCTCTCACTGGAAATCGTTCTTCTTTTGTTTCTTGGAAAGTCGTATGATCGCTAATCTTCGTTAGGGCGAACGGGTTAGGTGGGGTGATCACTGAAGCGGATGGGTGATGAGAAGCCGGGAAAAGAAGGAATTGGGCAGTTGGTGTGGGGACGTGACCGCGAAAGATTGGGTGCAGGAGTTGGCGAGTTGTCGATTGGTCGAACTGTCAAAAAAAAAATAGTGCCGGGAATAATCGAGTTTTATTTTTTTTGTTAAGTTAAATTTTTTTTTTTTATTTATTCAAACCGAGAATCCGAGTGTGAGAAAAAGAGAAAAAAAAAATAAAAGGGAATAAGCTCGTGGAGGTTGATCGGCAAGTGAGTGCGAAGTAACGGACGGCGCGGTTAAGTAGAACAGAAAAAAAAAAAAACAAAAACCAAATTGACCTGACCCGCGTGGTTGACCGGAATTCTGAACGCATGCCTGTGCGGATAACGAGCATTCGATTCGGGTAGTACGGATTGTGATTATAGTTTAATATAGTTATGTGAAGAAAAAAAAAAGGACTAATATTCAAATTGGACCAAAAAAAAAAAAAAAAAACACGGAGAAATAAAAAAAAAAAAAAATATTTATATTTATATACAGGGTGTCCCACGAGCAGTGTGCCAAAAAGCTAGAGCGTGTAGGTCGGGTCAAGACAAGAAAAAAATCGTATGGGAGGGGGGGTCTATTCCCCCCCGTTTAGCCGGGAGGGGCAATTTTCTAAAAAATTGACTTAATTTGGAAAAAAAAATTATTAAAAATCAACAGTTACATCCACAATGCCGTGATATTCTTTTTTTGTAAAGCCAGAAACGTCTTCTTTCATCTTGTTTTGAAACGAAGCTGTTTTAAGGAATAGTTTTTGAGAAATTAATTTTCAAACTCAAAATTTTGAAAAAAAAATTAAAAAAAAAAAATTTCGAACTATTTTTTTTCAAAATTGTATGTAATTAAGTACTAATTTTTTTTTTCAAAAATTCAATTCTTTTATTAGTTTTTAGTTAAAAACAGAAAACCTGATGCAAAAATGTCTTGTATTTTTTGAGAAATTAAAAAAAAACCCGAACCATTTTTTACTAAGAAAAACCTCTTTTTTTGGATTTAACGTGGCTGGACTTGTAGGCAAATTAATGTATGAAACATTGACTTCTTTTTTATTATTTTTAAAAAAAATCGGAGTTTTATTATAATAAATTTTCGAAATGATCCCCATTTTTTAGAAGGCAAAGGTTATATCTCTTTCTAATGGCTGCACATAAGTCTATGCTTGACAAATTTTCCTGCAATTTGACTCCAGCGACTTCAATCCGTTCTTTCAGTTGTTCCAAAGATACAATACTATTTCCACTTCGTAAACATAATTCTTCATGAATCCCCACACATGAAAATCTAGAGGAGTTAAATCTGGTGATCTAGGTGGCCATTCCGTGGGGCCCCTTCTTCCGATCCAACGGTCACTAAAATGATCATCCAGCCAGTTTCTAACCCGTAAGCTGTAGTGTGCTGGTGCTCCATCTTGCTGGTAGATTAAATTATCTGCTATGGCCAAAGGAACGTTGTCCATCAAATCGGGCAAAAGGTCTCGTGGGAACTGCAGGTATGATTCTCCATTAATAACGGCATTCAAAAACCGGGGCCCGATTACAGTTTGTCCAACAATACCAAGCCAAACATTACAGCTAAAGCGGTGTTGTGATTTATTTTGTTTTTTGTTGTGTGGATTGGTGCTACTCCAATGATTCAACCATTTACCCCATCTCTGGTAAACTGTGCTTCATCCGTCCAGAATATCCTTGCAAAATAGTTTCGTTCAGTTTCATCTCGAAGCAGTAATGATCGACAAAATTCTGCTCTCAAAAACTTGTCGTTTGAGGTGAGTTCCTGAACTGGCCTAAAATGGTACGGGTGTAAGTTTTCGGTATGAAGCACTCTCATACTCTAGATTTGGGTACTCCAAGCATAATAGCTATCCTCCTTGTACTAAGGGAGGGATTACGTCGGAACAAATCCAAAATTCTTTCATCTAAGATTCCTGATCCATCTGTAACTGATCATTCGCTTCTTCGATGCTCTAGCACTCCGTGCTCTCGCAGACGTCGGTGGATTCTTGAAAACATGCTACGACTGGGACACATCCGATTGGGGTATCTTTCAGCGTAGAGTCTTTCGGCTCCACGATCTCGACCATTAGCTAAACCGTAGCAGAAGTGCATGTCCGTTAATTCTTCTCGAGAGTATGAGTTTGACATCATAATGTGTTGATGAGTTAACATCCAATTTGGAAATGGTTTTTTATTAAAAATGCGATGCCTTTTATTTACATTTGGGTTGCAAATATTTTGTTTTTCAATAAAGAAAAATTGCGGTTTTATTGTATTAAGGTCCTAGCGGGTAGAAGCCATCGGCGGCGGGCGGACTCAGATGAAATTGGCAGGTCAGTTTTCAGGCGTTATCAATGAAAAAAAAGGGATTAATCCAAGGTAATTCCAAGGTGTCACTTTATTGTATCCTCATAAAACTCCGAATTTTTAAAAAATAATAAAAAAGAGGTCAATGTTTCATACATTAATTTGCCTACAAGTCAAGCCGCGTTAAAACCAAAAAAAAGGTTTTTCTTTGAAAAAAATGGTTCGGTTTTTTTTTAATTTCTCAAAAACTACAAGACATTTTTGCATCCGGTGTTCTTTTTTAACTAAAAACTAATAAGGGAATCGAATTTTTGAAAAAAAATTAGTACTTAATTACATACAATTTGGAAAAAAAAATAGTTTCCAAAATTTTGAGTTTGAAAATTAATTTCACAAAAACTATTCCTTAAAACAGCTTCGTTTAGAAACAAGATGAAAGAAAAGGTTTCTGGCTTTACAAAAAAGTATATCACGACATTATGGATGTAGCTGTTGATTTTTAATATTTTTTTTCCAAATTAAGTCAATTTTTTAGAAAATTGGCCCTCCCGGCTAAACGGGGGGGAATAGACCCCCCCTCCCATACGATTTTTTCTTGTCTTGACCAGACCTACACGCTCTAGCTTTTTGGCACACTGCTCGTGGGACACCCTGTATATTATCTCTTGTTTGGTAGTATAAGGGAACACGGAGTAGGTTCAAGCGGGCTCTAGGACCTCGTCGCGGTTCTTGGTACTGGGGTAAATCGTCCACTGGGCCCAATCACGTGGCGCCCTCTTACCACCTGTACCTACGCCCTTGCGGAGTCGGCGGGCGGCCTGGCGGACGGTACCGCGAAGGGAGGCGGGGTGACGGTAACATTTTTGGCGCCCAACGTGGGGCCTTAAATTAAAATAACTTATCGCCCTCAAACGCCATATTATACGGTTATCGTCGGGTTGGTTATTTTTTTTATTATTTGTCGGTTTGGTACTAAGTTAAAGGATTCCCTGAGGGGGAATCCAAAAAAAACGCGAACGCCAGCCCGAAGGCTGGCCCAACTGTTCGACTTATAATTCAAACACGTACCTATATTATTACGTTATACTATTTATTAGGAAGATTCGTTCTAGTTTAAAGTAGGACTTAGTCCCGTCGCGCTCGCCAGAAGACTGCCACCCCCCAGTTCGTCGCTTGTGCTCATTGCCTCGCTCAAGTCTCGTCCCCATGCTGACTCAGGTGTTCCCGTCGTAAATCCGCAGTTCCCATGATCATGTTCGGTGCATAGTTCCTATGATCATGTTCGGTGCATATTCCTCGAGTGCTGTTACCTGATCTTGAATGTGTGCATGCTTCGTTAGCATGCGTGTATTGGCTGATGCAATGATGGAACACACAAAGTAGAAAGAACCGTACAAAATGCTGATTCATCAAGTCCCGTTAGTACGGGGTATCGACCTTTGCCCCTGGCCTTGGTCGATGGTGTTAACTTACTACTTAGTTTTTTTTTGTTTTTGTTATTTTGTTTTTTTCTATTTTTTTGTTTTACTCCGCACGGGGGCTGAGATCTTCTTCTTCTTCTTCTTTTCCTTTTTCCGGCGTTCTTATGGTCAGAAGTGTAGGACCATAAGGACTTAACTGCATTCCTACTGATCCGCTTGTGGGGTCCGCCGGTTTTACCTCAGAAAGTAGCGGCAGGCTTCCCGGTTTGGGATTACTTCATCGCTGAGGCCAATCAAATGCTGGTGTTTTTGCATTTGTTTACACCAATTGTTTTTCGGCCGTGTGTTTTTGTGACATGCTCCAGATTTTTTTTGTTTGATCTTACTCTTACAACACCGGTGATCTCCAGTCGTGTCAACCCACTGATTTGCATGTACACTTGTGGGGCAGTTTAATGGTGGTGTATGTGTCCCTAGGCTCACCTTGGTGTTTTCTAAATTGCCTAGATGTGATTTTTGTTTACCTTTGTTTTAGTCGCCTTTTACGACAAGCGAGAGGTATCGCTGCAGGGATATTCTTAACCCGTCCCTGCACGGGGGCTGAGATACTCACGCTAAAAGGGCGAACAAGAACTCGTTGGACGATTAGCTTTGGGATTGCGAAGTGGGGCATTAGTGAGAGGAATTCTCGTTCTCTGGCAATTCGGATTTTTCCGTTGTGTCTTGTTCCTGTTTCGCCACGGTGGGTTGCTTGTTTCGGTCTCCGGGTTAGTCTTAGTTAATTTCGGTAGGAGGCGAAACAATGGAGATCAATCGGCTAAATGGGGAGAAGCTGACCTATGAGTTAGCCGTTAGAGGGCTACGCGGTAACAACGTCGACGAGATGCGCAGGCTCCTACGAGCCGCTCGGAAGCGCGATGCTAGCTTCCTCCTACCAGAGTATCCCTTTTCGGTCGAGGAAGACACGGAGGCAGTCAAAGCTAAGCTAGAGGAGGTCGAGAGGTTGGTTCAAGGTTTTGTAGGGAATGAGGAATCGGGGGAATACAAGAAGCTGGTGGGTCCTTCGACGTCTCAGTCGGATGGAGGTCTCCTCACAGGAGGAACGAGCTTTCGTGGCAGACGCGAGGCAACGAACCGCAGACTTATTAGCCAGTCTCGACGTGAAAGCCGAGGCAGACACGGCCGGGGGGAAGGGGAGGTGAAGTCCACTAGGGGTAAGGAGCAGAACATCTCCGTGGATGCGAACCTTAGCAAATCGACACCTAACGTTTTGCCTCCTAGGGCACACTCATCCCCACTCCCGATGAAGCGCGTCCCGGTTCAGTGGTGATGGGTCCCAGTCACTGAACTGCTGCTTGGAAAAGGTAGAAGAGCTACGGGAAGCCAGGGGCTTCTCGGCAAGGGAGTTATTCGAGGGAGATTACGACTTGTTTGAGGGCAAGGCGGCGGTATGGTATAGGGCCAATAGGCCCATGGTGGCAAGTTGGGGTGAGCTGGTGGCCAACCTAAAGGCGGAGTTTCTACCGCCGGGATATGACGACCGGTTATGGGAGGAGATACGGTCGAGGACGCAGGGGAAGACAGAGACCATGGGGATGTACGTGAGCGTGATGCTGGGCCTATTCTCTCGCCTCGGAGAGTCTTGTGCCGAGGAGGTCAAATTGAAGTGGATCCGCCGTAATGTGTGTCCATTCTACCAATCTCAGATGGCGTTAATTGACATCAAAACGCTGGACCAGTTAGTGGATATCGGTCGTAAACTGGAGACGGCGCGGCATATGGTTGTAAGCTACGTAACGCCTCCGTCAAGGCGTAACCCAGCGGTACTGGAACCAGACCTAGCGTACGCGGCAGCCGTTGAGACCAGCTGCGAACGAATGAGTGCCCCGGCGTCTACCCCGGGACCGAGACCCCTCTCGCTACCAGTGCGGTGCTACACCCATAGCACGGTGGGTGTCACACGTAAACAATGCTCACGTTGTTCACGTCCTCCAAGTACGGCGGAAAACGGCCCCTCAGCTCAAGGACAGGGGGTCGTACCCGTACCCGTTTCGTAGAGCACATCATAAAGACAGACGCCGCCTCGATAAAACAGCGTATCCGGTATCCCTTAAAGTCCAGCAACAAATTAACCAGGAGGTGGACGAAATGCTGAAGCTAGGGGTCATCGAACCATCATCGAGTCCGTGGTCATCCCCGATCCTCCTAATCAAGAAGAAGCAGGACATCAAATATCGGTTTTGCGTAGACATCCGGAAGTTTCAGCCACCCTAGATAAACTTCGAAACGCGAAGTACCTGTCGTCACTGGATATTAAATCGGCCTACTGGCGAATCCCATTGTCGGACGATTCGAAGAAGTACACGGCGTTCACGATTCCGGGAAAAGGCTTATATCAATTTCGGCGCATGCCCTTTGGGTTGCACAATGCCCCAGCAACCTGGCAACGCTTCATTGATACCGTTATTGGGGCCGACCTCGAATGATGTCATCATAGTTGCCGACACCTTTGACCGACATCTGGCAGTCCTACGGGAAGTACTCTCGCGTATCAGAAATCTGGGCTCGTCCTCAATCGGGAAAAGTGTGACTTCTGCAAGTCCGAGCTAAAGTATCTAGGGTATGTAGTAAACGCGAACGGGCTGCTGGTGGATCCGGATAAGGTTCGTACGATGGCGGAGTATCCGCGACCGACTACGGTCTCCGCCGTAAGGAGGTTTATTGGATTAGTGTCTTGGTACAAGCGGTTCGTAGAAAATTGTTAAACTCTAATCGCGCCCCATAACCGAGCTCTTAAAGAAAAAACGGAAGTTCTATTGAAGCCCCGAATGCGAAACGTCGTTTCGAACCTTGAAGGAGAAGTTGGTGCGTGCGCAAATCCTGACTTGTCCGGATTTTAGTCTCCCTTTTTCCGTCCACATGAACGCCTCTGGAGTAGGGATAGGGGCGGTGCTGAATCAGGAGCAAGGCGGCGAGGAGAAGGTGATAAGCTACCTTAGCAGGACACTCTCCCGGACAGAACGCAACTATTCCACCACGGAACGCGAGTGTCTGGCGGTTTTATGGGCCGTCGAAAAGCTTAGGCCTTATCTGGAGGGGAGCGATTTTAGGGTAATTACGGACCACTACTCGCTGGTGTGGTTAAATAATTTAAAGGAGCCGCGTCCATCGGAAAGGGAAGGAGCATCTAGTACCCGACGCACTATCCCGTATACCCGAAGTCGAACAAGTGGGAGCGCTAACTGTGGTATGTGCAGATGGAGGGCGCGGTCCGGAGTACACCCGATAGGTATCCCGACTGGACCATCGTAGACGGAATACTTTATAGGCACACTCCCTCAAAATATCCACAACTTGCCTCGGAGGGGAACGAGTGGAAGCAGGTGGTCCCTAGAGAAGGTCGAGAAGAGGTGCTGCGGCAGTGTCATGAGCGCCCATGGTGGGATACAAAAGACGTGGGAAAAGGTGGCGAGGCGGTACTATTGGCCAAAGCTGCGTTCTTGTGTGGCTCGGTATGTGCGCTCCTGTCGGGTTTGTCAGATGGTGAAACCGGATAACCACAAGCCCGCGGGGCTCATGGTTTCACGGTCACAGGTTAGTCAGCCGTGGGATATGCATATGTGTATGGACTTCGTGGGACCCTTGCCGAGATCTAGTAGGGGGTATAGGTTCATCCTAACTGTAGTCGACTACTTCACCAAGTTTCCGTTATTTTTCCCAGTGCGTTCGGCAACGGCTAAGACAGTCAGGGAAATTCTAGAAGAGCAAGTGTTCATAGTGTCCGGAGTACCGCGGTGGATTGTATGTGACAACGGGCTTCAATTTCGGAGTAGGGAATTGTCAGAATTGGCGAGGGATATAAGGTGACCGTGAATTTTACCGCCTTTTACCATCCTCAAGCGAACCCGGCCGAGCGCTATCATCAGACTCTTAAGACGAAATTACGGGCCTATATCTCTGACAACCACCGGACGTGGGACGTATTGCTGCCTAAAATAGCCTGCGCCATCCGCGACGCCTCGCATGAAATAATACAGACCACCCCATATTTTGCCTTGTTTGGTCGGGAAATGCGTCTTCAGAGGGACGGGAGCCCAATCGCACCCGAGGGCATTAACGTCGAACGATCAAAGAACCTCCATCAAAAGTCGCTGGCACTTGCTGAAGTATTCCGTGACGTCCGGAATCGTATCATGAAAACAAACGATGCGGCAAAACGCCATTACGACTTAAGAAGAAGGGATGTCCAATATTTTCCGAACGACCTGGTGGTCCGGAAAAACTTCGTCCTGTCCGATGCAGCGCAATACTTCAACGCCAAGCTAGCACCGAAATACGTCGGCCCGTTTAAGATAAAACAAAGGTTGTCTCCATGGACATACGAGCTCGGAAGCCCAAATGGAAAAGGGCCGGGGTATTTCACGTCAAGGACTTGAAGCTGTTTTGGGATAGGACTGAACTGGAGTAAGTCAAGATAGTGGCCTACAGCGAAAACCTTTAGGAAGAAAGGGGGGAATATTGTGAATTCTATTTAAAGGTTTTCGCTGAAACATTTTGAGAACCACAGGATAAAACCACCGCGGAAGACCCTCTACCCAGTGAAGTGCTGTGGGTGTTGTTTTCTTTTCTTTTTTTTGTGTGCGACTCTCCGTCTCCTCTTTTCCTAAGTCTTGTCTAGAAGGCCCTTTCACTGGAAATCGTTCTTCTTTTGTTTCTTGAAAAGTCGTATGATCGTTAACCTTCGTTAGGGCGAACGGGTTAGGTGGGGTGATCACTGAAGCGGATGGGTGACGAGAAGCCGAAAAAAGAAGGAATTGGGCAGTTAGTGTGGGGACGTGACTGCGTAAGGTTGGGTGCAGGAGTTGGCGACTTGTCGATTGGTGGAACTGTAAAAAAAAATAGTGCCGGGAATAATCGAGTTTTTTTTTTTTTTTAAGTTAAAATTTTTTTTTTATTTATTCAAACCGATAATCCGAGTGTGAGAAAAACAGAAAAAAAGAAGAAGGGAATAAGCTCGTGGAGGTTGATCCCTAAGTGAGTGCGAACCAACGGGCGCATATAAAACAGAAAAAAAAAAAGGGAAAAAAAAAAAAAAAAAAAAAAAACCAAATTAACCTGACCCGCGTGTCTGTTCGGATAATGAGCATTCGATTCGGGTAGTACGGATTCCCCGCCCCCCTCCCCGCGCAGCCTGCTCCCTGCTGTTCCAAGTTGGAGACCGCGTGACAAAAAAAAAAATTATAGTGATTATAGTTTAATACAGTTATCTGAAGAAAAAAAATGACTAATATTCACATATGAACAAAAAAAAGAAATAAAAAAAAAAAAAAACAGGAATTATAGTGATTATAATAAATATAAAAAAATAAAAAGAAAACAACGGTGGGAGTGCCTGACGGCGGAAAGGAGCAAGGTGGCAGCGGACGAAGAGTGAGTCCAGAGGGTGCAGGTTCCAGGTTCCAGATGCGGAGCTAAGTTCTATATACATATATATTTTTTTCTTTTCTTGAATTATTTTTTTTTTTGGAATTTGTTTTTTCAGTACAATCTAGTGTGTTTTTTTAATGTTATTTTGTACTCTATTTCGGTATTATACATCTATAATTGCATGTGCCTATATAAGTCGAGTTAGGGTAGCAGTTTCTGGTAAGAAGGCACTGGTGATAGGGTAAGAAAAGATAAGGAGATATCCGTAAAAAAAAAAAAAAAAAGACAGTTGGAGAAATAATAATAATTAATATATATATATATATCGGGTTGCTTCCAAACACCAGCCGTCACATCCCAATTGACCTACGCCCAAATGGCGGCAGGTTCGGGAAAGACGGTACAAAAGCCCATGGCTGTTCCTAAAGCCCCAGTGCCTGTCTCTAAGGCACCGGAGGCCGAAGTGGATGTCTGTTCGATCTTGCTCGCAATCCAAGGGCAGATTGGGCAGCTCCAACAACAGATCCTGGAGACGGCGACCCGAGTAGATAGTATCTGCTCGCTTCTGCCGGGCCTAGCGCACCTAAGGTCATGATGGGTACATTGGTAGAGAGGCCCTTGAAGATCCTGTCGGTGAATGTAAATTCACTCATAAGGATCGAGCGACGAGCCGTACTTTTCAGCCTGTTGCAGGACGAAAGCCCCGATGTACTCTTGGTTAGCGAAACAAAGCTAAACCAGAAGCACAAAATCCACGCTATTCAAGGCGGGGGAGTTGCGATCTTTATTAAAAACAATTTTAAACATAAACTCATATATAGCGGTGAAGTGCGGAGGTTCCAGGTGCTAGAGGCCTGTATTGTGTGCATTCCTCTCCGAAATGGAAAGAGAATGTACATTGTATCAGCCTATGCACCTGAAGCACCTCAACCTAATATTTTTATCGCAGAGCTCGAGACACTCATTCGATCTCTGCGCTTGAACTCGGTAGAAAACTTCTACATTCTGGCCGGCGATTTAAATGCCAAACATAGTGATTGGAGAAATAACATTCCCAAGACTAGGTGGAGCCTAAAGCCATTGGTGGGTTCTTCGCAACGGATAGTCCGTCGTATCCTAGGAGCGGCTCTTTTTTTATTTTTTTTTTTTTTTTTTTTTTTTTTTTTTTTTTTTTTTTTTTATTAGTTCCAGAACTGATAATACAAATGTATATAAGGATTTACAAAAAACAAAATTATTTAAGCTTAGTATTAACAGTTTTTAGGAATTGGTAATCATTCAGTAGCACTCATATGGCTGTGGCGAATGATCCATCATTAAATATTACAAATAGTTTACAAATAGAAATAAATAAAATTATATATATGTGTATGTCAGAATAACATATAAATAAGATAAAAACATGAATAAAGTAACCAGCACAATATTAGATTATTTATTGACCTTAAGCTGAGCATAGCAATAATTTGATTGTAGGACTATCCATATTATAGAGCCACTCCTTCACTTTGCGCAAAAATAAACAGGGTTGTACAAGCTTCCTTATTTCGAAAGGTAGTCTGTTCAAGAGCTTGGGTGCTGCCGTAGTATAAAATTTAGAAAAATGTGTTTTCCTAGATATCGAAATGTTTACGATTGCCAAATTATTAATCCTTAACCCGTAAGTATTTGAACTTCTGAGAGTAGCACTATAACCGCTTCGTAGGAAGAATGTCTTTAGAACTTTGTAAACGTAAAGATGATTTAGCGGTAGTACCCCAAGGCTACGAAAGAGAGGCCAACTATTAGTTAATCTATTGACGTTGCAAATAATCCTTATTAGGTGTTTTTGTGCATTATTAAGTGTATTTGTTGTGCAATTATAAGCACCACCCCAACTAGTAATGCCGTACTGAAGTTTGGAATGAGCAAGTCCATAATATATCATCAGTAAAACTTTCTTTGAACAGTGCGATTTTAGAAGATACATTTTGCGCGTAACTGATAACATATATGTTTTTAAATCTTCTATATGTGCTTTCCAATTTAAGTTTCTGTCAAGTAAGACCCCAAGATATTTAAAATGTTCAACATTTTCAATTTCAAAGCAGTTTGTTCTTATCTGGATCTCATGCTGATAGACTCTCGACTGAGACTGGCAGACACGAACGAATGGTCTATTAACTGTCTACGGACCATTGTATATGACAGTGACCATGGCGGACCCCTACGATTACAGTAGGGCGCGTTGGCCACGCTTTGCCAATCCCCTGACGAGAGCGCTCACTTCGAGCGCCTCCTTCCCACCGTCTAATAGGAACCTGTCAAACAACGAGATTGACAGGAACCTCAAACAAATGGACGATATCATTAAACAGACAATGAACAATACGATACCACGCCAATGACAGCACGAACCCCAAAAGTATACCGAAACGCGACTATCGACGCACTGCACAGACAAAAAAGTAGACTACTGACAAGACTCAAACTCTTGTACAGACGGTTTACCGACAGACAAAACTCGGAGGTCAGGACACTGAAGTCACTGATTAAAAATCTCCAACAGTTGATCAAAGAGAATTACAGAATATCTGTAAGTTTGCATTGGAACAACAGAATTCGTGCTGTAAAATCAGCGCGAGTATGTTCCCGCAAATAAATAAAATATTTCGGAGAAACAATCAGAATGACATTCAGGATCTAAAGCTTCCGAGGACGTCAGACAATGAACGTTTGCTATGAACAGTTAGCATCGATCCAGAGAGCGCCATCCTAGACGACGACTTTTTCGTGATTTAGGATCCTCAGAAGAAGGTGGCGACAGTGGGAGCTGTCTTCCAGGAAGTGTACAAGGTGAATGATAGTATTTGCCCGAACCATGACCTGGAGAACAGAGCCCTGCTTCATCACTTCTACCTTAGAAATGATTTCGATCATTGGCGATCCGAGAATCTTGGTTTTACCAGGTTCAATGAAGATTTCATTGCAAATAATGCCATCGCCAGTGAGGGGGCTAATACCCTGTTCATTTCGACGGAAGATCTCCAGATGATCTTTCAGTCATTGAAAAGGAAACAATCCGCGGGTATCGACGGTATATCCAATATTGTGCTTAGGCACCTTCCACTAGTGGCTATAGAGAGGTACACCATCCTGTTCAACAATGCAATGAATAATGTATATTATCGGTGGTGCAACCAATCCCCAAGAGGGGTAAGGACACTTATAACCCGGCAAATCTCCGGTCGATAAGTTTCCTTCCGAGTATCAGCAAGGTCTTCGAGAAGGTGGTCCATAGGGCCCTGTCTAAATGGATTGAGGACAATAAAATCATCCCGGATAACCAATTCTGTTTCAGAGCGGGGCATGACACTATTCATGCCGCGTCGAAACTCGTATCGGATATCCAATGCCTGTCTGATTGACTTGGAAAAAGCATTCGACACCGTATGGCTAGAAGGTCTTTATTACAAGCTCAGTCGGCTGGGCATAAGTAAACCACTGCTATATATGATTTTTGACATGTTAAAAATTCAGCAGTATTGTGATGACTGGAAGTTGAAAATCAACTTCCAGAAATCAGAATCTATATTGTTCAGAACGCCTTTGTCTAGGGCCTCTCGGGACACTAGAAAAAATTGGCGCAGGTTCTCTATCTTGGGGTCGGACGGGTGTCCACTGGCGAGATAAAGTGTAGTCAGATACCTTGGGATCGTGCTGGATCAGTATCTATATTTTGACAAACATGCCAGAGGGCAAGGGCCCGGGGTGCTTTCGCTCTGACATAGCAGCCAACTTGACTCCAGGGTGAAGGTAATCTGCTACATGGCCTTAATCAGGCCCATGGTTGCCTATGGATGTCCCGCCTGGTTCAATGTGAGAGCCAGCTTAATGGAAAGGATTCGGGTGTTTGAGAGACAATGCCTTAGAACTTGTCTCGGGCTACATAGGACTCCCGAATCTGAGTACACGAAATTTTACCCGAACGAGGTCCTATACAATAGTGCTAGGATTGTACGGGTGGATAACTTTCTGATCAAACTGATTCGGAGCCACGTTGCAAGAGAAATGACTTCGGTCAATAATCTGATCTCCGGGGCTTGCAAGAGAAATGACTTCGGTCAATAATCTGATCTCCGGGGCTTACAATGAATTATACCATGACAGAGTGCGTCTTAACGGCTTTGTGCCGCCAGAAGCATTCCTCTATTTAGATAGATGTGGGCTGATCCAGGATAGATTGGCGGTACCGCTAATCTTCCACGTGGGTCGCAATTCCGTGGAACGGCGATTCCTCTAAGGACCCGATGTCGCGCTCCGTGAGCCCGAGCGGCTCATGTTCTGTAGATCGGTCTCATGCCGGGATCGAGGAGACGTAGTCCGCCAGCACCAATGCTCCGTCAACGGACACTTCACTTGGTGCAGCCTCTTCAAGGCAAAGCCTGCCAAACACCGATAGCAGGCTTACATAGGCTAGGGTACGGTAAGGTAGGGTAGGGTAGGGTAGGGTGGGGTAGGCAGTAGTAGGGTAGTATAGTATAAAAAAATAAAAAATAAAAATAAAAAAAACAATAAAAACAAAAACAAAAAAAAAAATATTGTATAATAAATATTAAAATTCCACAAAAAAAGATATACATATATGTTAAATATATATTAAGATTGTTTAAGATAGTATAATTTTACATATAGTTGTCGAAAGACATAGGTTTAAGTTGTACTGTTTGTTTTAGAGTGTCCGCCTAGGGCCAGTAAGATATTTAAATGTTGTAAGGATAATTAAGCTAGTTTTAACCATTTTTGTCTAGCATAAGATAGGTCTAAGCAAAATCGAATAAAAATGAATTTAAAATTGAAAAAAAAATTTAAACATCTAAATTTATTGTTCACGACATTTTCTTCCTGAGAGCAGTTCCTAATATAGGGTCCGCCAAATAACTTTTTTTTTTTTTGAAAATGCTATAAAAAAAACTACTGAATATTTTCTCAAATTTCTTTTTTTATTTGAAAATACAATCCTTCCGGTTAATAATGGAAAATAATTTCATTCAAATGGCTGCCTCGGCTGGCCATGCAGTAGCCTACACGATCGGTCCAATTTTTAAGCACATTATCGATTGTGTGCAGCTGTATTTCACCAATGGCTTCACGAATATTGTCCTTTAAAGCGTCAATTGTCTCTGGCTTGTCGGCGTAACACTTATCTGTGACGGCACCCCACAAATAATAGTCCAACGGTGTCAAATCGCAGCTCCGAGGTGGCCAAACGACATCAGCTCTGCGGCTGATAATGCGATCTTCAAAAACAGGGCGCAAAACATCGAGTGTAGCTTCGGCTGTGTGGCACGTAGCGCCGTCCTGTTGAAACCAAATGTTGCCAATATCCTCCTCTTCAATTTTTGTGAACAAAAATTCATTCAACATGGCCCGATAACGATCGCCATTGACTGTAACGGCCACTCCTTGCTCATTTTCGAAGAAAAATGGCCCAATTATGCCTCTGGACCAAAATCCGCACCAAACAGTGGCTCGTTTTGGGTGCACCGGCTTTTCAATGTATGCGTGCGGGTTTTCTGTGCCCCAAATGCGACAATTTTGCTTGTTTACATACCCGCCAAGATCAAAATGAGCTTCATCTGAAAAGATGATTTTTTTGGCAAAATCGGCATCTTCTGTAAGTCGATCGTAGGCCCACATAGCGAAGCGTTGTTCAAGCATATACACAACCATATTCGTTCAGCGGAAGGATAAAACTAATTATCTGTCAAATCAGACATGAGCTAAGTGTTACCATTCACGAAATAAGCACTACTTGAAAAAAAAAACGTTAGATGGCGGACCCTTTATAAAAGTGTAATTTTTTAAGAAACAAGTCGAATGCTGAAGATGGATCAGAACAACCATAAACTTCATCCCATAATTCATAGATCAGACAATTTTTTAGTGCAACAAAATCAAACCTTACCTTCTCCCTTATTTCTAAATTATTTATACGAGTGACTTGATTACTAAGCACATTAAGCAGTGATCAGTGATTCTCAGATCACAGGCGAGTGTTTCATATTTTCCTTACTGTATCTGTGTAGCCTTATAAAAATGTGGTCTAAACATGAATTAAGACGTTTAGGTTCATTAACAATAGACATAAAACCAAACGATGACAGTACAGACAAAAAGCCATCAGGATCTGACGAGTTAGAGAGTATATTAATATTAAGATCACCGAGTAATATGACATTTTTAGATATTAAATGTTCCAAAAATCCTGTAAATTCTTCCAAAAAGAAATTGACTGAACAGTTATGTAGTCTATAAATACATAGGAAACAATAACTAGTACCAGAAACTTTACAATTAATACTGATTATATCAGCACATTCAAGGTTATGCTATACCACACACTCTTCTATATCATTACTATAGCTTACTGCAGCTCCACCAGCTGCATATGAGTTGTTACAAGCAGCCACTAAACTAAAATTTGGAATTATGTCATAATCAGGCACCTCCTGAAAATCCAAATTTCAGACAGAAAAATGAGATCTGGTAGATGGTCCATAGGTGTGAGGTAAGAGAAAAAAGTATCGACATTTCTTCTCATACTACAAACATTCTGATGGATAATAAAAAAGAACCTGAAGAAATATCATTAACTGGATGATCAATGCAAAAACAATTAATATTATTAGGTTTAGAAAATGATAAAGATACATTATTTTGTTGATTTAAAGGAGAATTTTAATTAAACATATTATTTAACATTACGTATATATAATTAAATGTTATTACAATAATTTTCAAGTTTAATAAAATCTTCGAATGAATCAATTTTTATAGCACTATCTCCTTCTTTTATTTTTACAAATAAACAAGAAATTCTAATCCATACAAATTTACATACATTTTTCTTTTCGAGTTCCCTTGTCTTGTTAAATAACGACCTCGAATAACTCGTGAGGCAATCGTTCACGTAGATCTTGTAGCTGTTGGTACTATTGTTAATGTTGCTAGCAATGTTGCCATGTTGCGAATCAAATAAAGGAACTTTGTTTCTTCTCTCCCGCATTTTCATCATCAGAGTTTTTTTGTGTATAATTGAAAATAACTTTACGCACACGATGTTCTTTGATCTCACATTGGAATTACTCGGTCTGGAACTTTTCACATAGCAGGAGAAAATATAAGTTCCACTCACATCTTCTCCAATGACAGTTGTTAGAAGCGCATTTACCCTCTCTTTTACGTTAGCAGTTTTAACATTAGGAATGCCAACAATGTCAACTGCACAGCTTTTATCTCGCTGCTCTACCGAATTTAGTCTCATCTCCAAAAAAACGACCCTGTTTTTTTAGAGAAGCATTGCTTTGTTCAAGAGAGTCAATTTTTTCTTAATGACAGGAAAAAAACGCAAATATTCGAACTTCCAAATTCATAAATGCACCAAATAGGTTTATGACTGTGTCGTTATTGCTTTATTTTAGATATTAATTAGTGGGATTAGCGGTAAGCAATTGTTGAAAGGAATGTTGTGATGTATTGGAAACAGAAGTTGGGGGAGGTATGTATATATTTGCAGAGAGTAGTAAGGCTGATCATTCATTAATACAGGGACGTCGGAAGGAGTTGGTTATGTTTCTACCAATTGTGTCCTAGAATTGTTTGAAGTGTTTTCCCTTGTTACAACATTTGTTACGGCATTTGGATACAAGGACGTTTTATTTTTCACGCAACGCATTTGAGAAAAAATATTTCGAGGAGCATACATTTCAAGGACTTAGTTTTGAAGACAGAGAACAGTACATAAGCCAAAGATTGGAGGAACTTTTGGAAGCTGACAGTGAAGATGAGCAAGATACTTATGGACGTTCATTGCCAGACGAAGAGGGCGATGGTGAACACAGTAATGTGAATGTAGAAGATTCAGATGCAGAGTTACCAGAATATGATCCAGCTAGTGAGACTGATTCGGGCGAGGAATTGGAAGTAGCTCCAATTGAATCTTCGACAAATAATTATACAGCTAGAGATGGTATAATTTGGTCAGACGAAGCACCACAACCTTGCCGATTTTTGTCGCATAATATTCTTAGAAGCTCGAACACTGGACCGGCACGCAGAACAAACGATTTTAGCATTATACAAACATTCAAAATGTTGATGTCAGCAGAAATGTGTGATATAATAATTCGCGAAATCAACAGAAAAGCAACCCAGTGCTACGAACGTGAACATGAAGAAAATCCTGCAAGACCACTTCATATATGGAAACCTATTACTACGACTGGATTTGACGCTTATCTGGGCATACTTTTGTGAGCTGGTGTCACACATTCTAATTATGTACACTCAACTGATCTATGGAAAACTAACTCAAATCCGTTGTTTCGTGCTTCAATGGATCTCCGACGTTTTTGGGCAATCTGTCAGATTTGATAATGGAAATACGCGCCAGCAACGTAAACAAACTGACAAAGCAGCAGCCATATCTAACATTTTCCTTATGTTGAATAGAAACCTCCAGGATAACTGCACAGCAGGAGCCAATGTCACTGTTGATGTACAACTTTACCCCTATCGTGGTGTTACCGCATTCACTCAATATATACCTTCAAAACCGGCCAAGTATGGAATTAAGATTTGGTGGGTATGTGACGCTATTACATCTTATCCAGTCCAAGGACAAATCTATACTGGTATGGCACCGTCTGGAGAAAGAGAAAAAAAACCAAGGTGAACGTGTTGTCAAAGATTTGTGTTGTAATCTGTTCCGTGAAAGTGGTCGAAATATCGTTTGTGACAACTTTTTTACAACTATAATTTGGCTTCTACTTTGATGATAGACTACAATTTGTCAATATTGGGCACTGTAAACAAAAGACGTACATTTTTACCAGCCGAATTTTCTAATCCAAAAGAAAGAGCGGTAGAATCATCAATCTTTGGACTCAGCAGCAACATAAGTGTGTGTTCATCTATTCCAAAAAAGAACAAATCGATTGTTCTTCCACTTCCCGTCATAATATCGAAATTGAAGGTCCTAAAAAAAGCCAAAAATGATAATCGATTACAACAGAAGCAAAGGTGGTGTTGACAATATGGACAAATGCCTTGGTGAATATACAACGAAGAGAAGAACAAAGAGATTGCCTCTGGCGTTTTTTTATACTATTGTGGATGTGGCTGCATTTGCAGCATTCGTGATCTAAAGGGTGGTCCAACCATTATGCACGATGTTAATTGTGTCACAACTTAACGTCAAGTTTTTTTGCCCAACTTAATTGGACATTTCTTTGTTTCAGTGTTTGACAAATTCAACCATGGAGGGGTACACAATTGAGCAGCGCGCTAAGATCGTTGAAACTTTTTACGAAAATGGGCGTTCAAATCAAAATGCAAATGTGTCCACAATCGGTGGACACTGTTGTGCGCAAATTTCAGCAAACCGGGTCTGTAGGAAATTAGAAAACACCTGTGCATGCTCGCCCAGTTCGTTCTGCGGAAAACATTGCTGTTGTTCGCGATAGTGTGGCAGAAGAGCCGTCAACCTCGACTCGTCGTCGTGCCCAACAATTGAACATCTTAGGAACATCACTCTTACGAATTTTGAATAAAGATTTGAATTTACACGCTTACAAGGTTCAATTGACTCAAGAGCTGAAGCCTACTGACCATTTTCAAGCGTCGTTAATACGCCGAATGTTTGGTTGAACAGACAGAAGTGAATGGTGATTTTACAAAGAAAATCATCTTAAGCGACGAGGCACACTTTCACCTCAGTGGATTCGTTAACAAGCTGTATTGTCGCATTTGGGCAAATGAGAATCCACGAGTGATTGTTGAAAAGCCGATGCATCCACAAAGAGTGACTGTTTGGTGCGGTTTATGGGCTGGCGCCGTCATCGGGCCGTACTTCTTCGAAAATAAAGTCGGCCAAGCAGTTACCGTGAATGTTGTTCGCTATCGCGAGATGATAACGTACTTCTTGTGGCCAGAAATTGAGGGTATGGACCTGGACGATATGTGCTTGCAACAGGATGGTGCCACTTGCCACACAGCCAACGAAACAATGGCTCTTTTTCGAGAAATTCAATGGCCGTATTATCTCACGCCGTGGCGATGTTAATTGGCCGCCACGATCATGTAAATTGACACCGTTGGACTTCTTTCTTTGGGGATATTTAAAAGAAAAAATGTACGTCAATAAGCCAAGAACAATTCAAGAGCTAAAGGATGAGATAATTCGGCACATTAACGACATTGAACCTCAATTATGTCTCAGAGTCATTGAAAATATGGACCACCGTATAGAGGTATGCCACCGAAGCCAAGGCGAGCATTTGGCCGATGTCTTATTTCACACATAATTGTCATAGATCCTTCTATCATAATAAAAAATACTAAGATAATTCTCTGAAAACTTTTTGTTTTATTTACAATTATCATCATGCGTTTTCGTTGGACCACCCTTTACATGGAAAATAATCCACACTTGAAAACATCTACAAACCGAAGAAGCTTGTTCCTACAAGAGTTGAGTGAACAATTAGCCATGGCAGAAATCCAGCATCGTTCCCAAAATGCAAAAGTCATGCGAAATTTTCCATCACGTAGTCGAATTGAAAGTATGTTGGGACCAGTAACACCGACTGATGAAAATCTTCCAATAAGGGCTCAAGAAGAACGTGACAATTCTGGCAGAATCAAAGCAGAAGGGAAATTGTTACCTATGTACATATATCCCAGAAGAAGAACAACACGAAAAGCCTGCAAAAAGCTAGTTTGTGCTGAACATTTAGTAGATGTAACCCAGTGTGATAGATGTCCATAATAAAATAACACTTTTTTTATAAAATTTAATATTTTCCTTGTTTTTTCCAAAAAAAAATAATGTCAAATGACTACAAAATCAAAATTTATGATGAAACAGAATTGCTTTTCTTCATTTGTATTCAACAATTTCCATACATTTTTCTATGCAGACCCGGGTGTGTTGGCTGTATATAGAAGGGGTAAATTGCAAAAACTTTTTGTAAACTTCGACCCAAAACGAAAAATTTATTTTTTTTTGAATATGATAAAAAACAATATTTTAGGAGTCTTTTCAAAATTTCAAGTCGATACGGCACCTAGGACTTAAAATATATCAATTTGAAAATGAAAAACACACCCGGGTATGTGGGTGTAGACACAAAGGTTAAACAAGATAGGATGAGTTCGCCAGGAGCTAAGCTAGAATTCAAGGGACGCATATATCATATAAGTACCAGCTTTCGCGAAGTGAAGGTAAATTATATTGTATCATATCCTTAAAATAGGTGGTTGGTGAATTAGGTTCTTCGTCATTACGGTTCACGCATTTGATTCTACAATTTATAGTTCATTCACAATTTAAATCCACATTCACTTCGCGTAAGTTTGTCGATATATGATATATGCGGACAGACAGAGAGACAATGACGCGAGAGACGAGTGTGGTGCGTGCTTTCAAATGATTTCTAAACAAAGGAAATGTATGAAGCAAAATACAATGGCGGTAGACTCGACGCATAACGCCGTGGTTTCAGAAAATTAAAAAATCTCCCTCGGCATGATAATGTGACATTTGTAATTTGACACTTGGGGAGTGCTGTTATTTTTTTATAAATTAATAAATTAATTGAAGTTCAAATAGAAAACTTGAAAAATTGATGCAAGATAAACCCTTAAAAAAGGAGATAAGTATTATAAGTTATTTTCCATGAAAGAAAAGAAATGGAAAGAAAATTCCGAAAGTGTAAGAGCGAACAGTATGTATTTTTTTTTTTTTGATTTTAGATTTTTATAAGCCAAAGCACCCACAAATGTTAATAATATTGTTTCCTTCAAAATATTTTTCCTCATTTTTAAGTAATTACACTTTAATTAGAGTTTAAAACACAATTGACATTCGCTGTCAAAAAAAAAAAAAAACGCCAACAAGCCTCGCTCAATTGTGAATTGAATGAGCGATATTGTAGCGAGAACAGATGACAGTGTTTCGCGCATCGTTCTCGCCACGCTTTTCCGCGGCAATGTGAATTTGGCATAAGTCTTATTTGTCTCAGTTTGCAAGGTAGAAGCCTAAAACGTATTTTTCAATGTTTCTTAAACAAGAAAAAGTCGTAAAAAATGCTTGATTTTTTGAAAATTTGGAGGTGTCAAGTCCTTCATTTTGTATTTTGCTTTGTATTTTGGAAAATTATGTTTTTTTCACCAGTTATAGTTTTGTCTTTTGATAGTAGAACATTGGTAATGAAATAACTTAGCCATTAATTAATTAAACAAAAATAAGAACTAAAAAGGCAATTATTATATTAGTTAACTTGTGAAGTCATGATCGTGTTTACTTATATGTTGGTTAAGGCAAACTGAAATTTACTATATTTTTTTCTATTTGAGGCTACCTTAGCTCGGGGGGAAATTGTAGAATTCACGGGCAAGCTGCTTTCTGAAATGCAGCAGCATGTAACTGACTTGCTTGCTTCCGTTCTGAAAAATTTGGTGTGAAAAATGAACCTCGCTCTACTCGACCCTTTGTGATATGGGTTGACGAAATATTGCAGAAAATTCATGAAGCTTATATTATAAGTTTCATTCGTAATGTTGCTAAATATTGACTACAAAGCAGTTTTGAATCATTTACGTAAAGATTGGAACGGGTCAATTATTCAGAATTGATCAATAGAAAGGGTCTTGTTTTCCATCCTGACAACGTCAGATCACATTTATAATGATGGTGCAAAACTTGAGAGCTTGGCTGGGAATAGGTATTAAGCCGTAAAATAGAGTTATGAAGTAGCTCGATTTCGATGAACTAAAAAAACAATTTCTTTTTCTCAGAAAACTGACTTGGAAAACTCTTGCGCTTATAAATGTTGTGTGTGAACAAGCGGCTTCCCGTTTGAACGGAATGAAAATTGTGCGATTATGTCTGTTAAACTGAGTTAGATTTGTTAATTGATGTTCAATGGAGCTTATCGGAAATATGTGTAGCGAATTAGTTAGAATTTGTATATAAGTTATGAAGCCTGGCAACATCGTAGCTAAGGACGTTATATCTTCATAACTGATCAAACACAACAAACGTTCACTCACGCTTCTTCAGTCGCTTCTGATGTATCATAAGCGTCCGAAAGCTATTAAGCTTCCTCATAGAGAATTAAATGAAGCAATTCTTTATAAATTTTAAGTTGAGTTTTATTTAATTTTAATTGGCGCCCAACCTGGGGCATCGTGAAAAATTAAAAAAATCCTTATAGAGGAAATAAAATACGAGTTGCTAAGTAGTGCTCACTCAAAATATTTTCAGTCGGTGCTACATATAAGTAACCCCATTAAAGAAGTGAAAAATAACTCTAAATTAGATTTCACGTGACAAACACAAGTGCGATTTTCAATTAAAATTCAAACCTCTAATGTAGTGAAACCTACAAAAAACATCAAAAACACACAAAAGTGATTTTTTATAATAAATCTATAGGGCACATCGAAGAGGAAATGGAGCCTCAGGGCTAGCAAGCCGAATAACTCTAAGTGAAAAGTACAAAAAAAACTGTGCATTGAAAAAATATCAAAAGAAAAGAAAAGAACTGTTTACAAACATAAGCCATCTTTCGAGCATAATCGGAATACAAGAAGAACCCTTTGACTGCTGACATCTGAATCATACATGTTTCGTTATAAAAACTTCTTTCCTTTTCACCCTTTTATATTAATTATCTGCATTTAGAAAATATTACACTATATTAATAGCTAGAATAAGATAGTAAATAAGTAATTTTGAATTTGTTTTCTTCTTATGTTATCATTATTATTTTAAACAATTTAATTTTAGAACATTTTTTGTTTATTGAGTAATAGGACAACTTGAATCACTGAATTTTCCAAAAATTAAAATGACTTCTTTTGTTTTTTCTTTCTGTTTTTCGTTCAATTATGAAATGATTTGATGGACGCGGAACAGTTAAGTGCGGTCGACAAGATGTATCCGCAGCAGTTGAGGCTGCAACCATACAAACTCGACAAACGTTTGAAGTGACGATCAAACAGCTTACAACTCGACTAAAGGCATTAGAGACTCCCACATTTGTTGAAGAGTATCAACCGGTTACAATCAAACCTAATGTTAGTTTCAATGACACAAAGATCATAGCGTACGAAGATGACCTGGTTATACAGCAATCATCAGACCCACTTTAACTTATGGGGCCCTAGTCTGGTTGACTGCTAGCAGCACAAAAAGCTATATGAACATGCTCAACAAAGTACAAAGGTTAGCAGCTGTTTGTACAACGGGAGCCATGAGAAGCACGCCGCAAGCAGGGTTGGACATGATTCTTCATCTCCTCCCCCTGGATCTATTCATAAAAGGCTACGCTGCAAAGAGCGCTCTCAGACTAAGAGAGTCCTCTCTGTGGAAGCAAGCCAACTATGGACATGCGGCCATACTTAAGATAATAGACGACCTGGGAAGGAAACATGGTTTTAGTAGCCTCGCAGCTACGACCGACTATATTCCCCTCCAAAATGACTTCTCTCTCAGTACACCTATCCTTTTCCCCGACAGAGAAGAGTGGCTATCAAACGCCGTAATCAACGACCATGACATCACCCTCTTCACCGACGGATCGAAAATGGACACAGGCACTGGGGCCGGTTTTTACTCTGATACCCTACACAAACAGGAATCATTCAAACACCTACAGGTAGCCGATATCCCACCATCTGATATCACCATCTTCGTAGACAGCCAGGCTCCACTGAAGTCAATAGAATCCTGTATAACGAGTTCAAAGGCGGTCAAGAAATATCGCGACTCACTGAAGTCCATCAGACACCATAAAGTTAAACTCTGCCGGGCCACAGCTCAATCGCAGGGAACGAAAGAGCAGACGAGCTGGCCAGGCAAGGTTCTGAAATGGACATCAGCGAAGCGGACACGTCATTACAACCACCGATCAGCGCATTATACAGGATCATAAGCGACATAATCATCAAAGAGGCCAACTCGTCTTGGCTTTCAAGAAACGACAGCTACACGACAAGATCATCGTGGGCAGAGCTCAACGTCGGAAAAACAAAGAAGCTCCTGGCGCTGGACCGTAACTCGATCCGTATGCTCGTCGGAGTGATCACAGGACACTGTCCAATTGGAGCAATGCTCCGGAAATGGGACTCGGGATCCAGCGATCTCTGCCGGAGCTGCGGCGATGAGGAAGAAACTGAGACGATCCAACATCTGCTCTGCCACTGTCCAGCTCTCCAGAATCGACGCCTAGTGTCGCTAGGCCAAAGATTCTTTACAGAGATTGCGGACGTGGCTAATGCAGATATATCGGATCTTCCAAGATTCATCAAGAGCACGGGGTGGTTTTAACCACCAGGTGATAGGACAGGTTAATTTTATGTGTACCCACACAAACGAAGGGAATCACAATGGTCCTCTTGGCCTCCGAGTGGAAGTGATGTCCAACCATCACACTCCCCTTCTTTAACCTAACCTAACCTAACCTAGTTTCAATGAGTCTCTAAACTTGATAAAGTTTTTATCCGAATTCGGTGACGAACGGTTCGTTATATTTCAGCGGCACTCATTGCTTACAAACTGTTCGAACCGTATAAAGGTAGATAGTTCTCGACACTTCCAAACTGTTGGCATTTGGAGGAGCAAAATTGTTGGCTATGCCGATCAAGTTTTGGCGTCGTTCAATACCGTCCTCAATTTCAAAGCAATAATAGCAAGGCTTGACTTTACATACGCCGATAAAAGGCCTGTTTACCTAATAGAACAGGAGATGCCGAGTGCTTTAGCTCTTGCCCAAGAAATAGAGGCTAATAATTTTATGTTTTAATGTTAAAAGCAACAAAAAAATTAAATAATGCGGAGAGATTCTTATTTTGGTCTTGGCGACCGTTTTATTTGAGTATCTTCTTACAGCATTCTCTTACTTGGCTCGAGTGGTTGTTTGCTTCGATTGCGTAGCTTGCATATATGACCACTCGACGTTCAATATGTTTTTCTTGCGCAAGCGATCAGTTCGATTGGTTATGACCTCAAGCGTGCGGTCGTTTGGTTCGCTTAAGTGCGTTGCTTGCACAAATGATCAGTTCGATTGCTTATGATCTTTGTCGGATGTTCGTTATACATCGGACATCGGAAAATGCTTATTTTGGGGTTATAGAACCGATCGCTTGTGCATTACAAGTGTATTATGCTTATGATTTATATGCCGTAATTTATTTCGGATGGGGTTGTTGTACTTACAACTGTAACACCCCCATTGCCAATTTGAGGCTCCGACGAAATCAATAATGTTTTAACATTTAATTTACGATTTACAAAAATTATAATGAATATTATAATAATAATGACAATAATAATGTCAGTGCTAAGGCTAAATATATTTGTATTTTTATTTTTATAAAAGAATTCGCTTACATTTTCTTCGAGTTGGGTTTGTTTTAGTAACAATGTTTCTAATTTAATATTTTCGTATGACTTATTACTGTTGATACTTGTCATATAGTTCGGTAATATAAGTTTATCGTGGATTTCAATAGAAGGGTTAAAGTATTTCTTATTATTTATTTCTATCACACAATTTTGAAATTTTACAATGAATGTTCCTTCGTTCTTAATTTTAAGCTTGTTACAATTATGTCTTATTGCTTCGTTTTTGCAATTTTTGCATATTACTAAACCTTGTGTATTTTCTTTTATTTCTTTACCAAAAAATGATTTGACATCACAACTAGCTTCTTCAGAATGAAATATGTTTTCCAAACCATCATTGTACAATCTTTTGAGGTTTTTCTCAAAATTATCTTTTACGAAGGTGTCGTATATGTTATTATTTTCATCGTGTAATATTTCTTGAATGTTAGTATATAGGTGGTTATTTTCTTTTTCTGGGACTGGTTTAATAAGAACTTTCGATAGGGTTCGTTCTGAATATTGAGGGATTAATAGGACAATAAAAATATTTTGATTTTGAAATGTTATAGCTACTTTAATATTTGAATAGTTGTCTAGGTCATGGATTAACTCTAGTTCTGTGGACGTAAGGATATCGCTAAGCATAATTCCTAATTTGCCTGAAAAAATTATGTGTCCGATGTTATCAATGTGAGTCTGTAATGAAGTTATATCGTTATTGATTTGGTAGATATGTTTTAAGAATGTTATTTCGTCTTCTATAGTATTAAGTCTACTTTGAACCGAATTCTTAAATTTGTTTAAGTAATCTTCTAAAGGGTCCGCCATCTAACGTTTTTTTTTTCAAGTAGTGCTTATTTCGTGAATGGTAACACTTAGCTCATGTCTGATTTGACAGATAATTAGTTTTATCCTTCCGCTGAACGAATATGGTTGTGTATATGCTTGAACAACGCTTCGCTAAGTGGGCCTGCGATCGACTTACAGAAGATGCCGATTTTGCCAAAAAAATCATCTTTTCAGATGAAGCTCAGTTTGATCTTGGCGGGTATGTAAACAAGCAAAATTGTCGCATTTGGGGCACAGAAAACCCGCACGCATACATTGAAAAGCCGGTGTACCCAAAACGAGCCACTGTTTGGTGCGGATTTTGGTCCAGAGGCATAATTGGGCCATTTTTCTTCGAAAATGAGCAAGGAGTGGCCGTTACAGTCAATGGCGATCCTTATCGGGCCATGTTGAACGAATTTTTGTTCACAAAAATTGAAGAGGAGGATATTGGCAACATTTGGTTTCAACAGAAAGGCGCTACGTGCCACACAGCCGAAGCTACACTCGATGTTTTGCGCCCTGTTTTTGAAGATCGCATTATCAGCCGCAGAGCTGACGTCGTTTGGCCACCTCGGAGCTGCGATTTGATACCGTTGGACTATTATTTGTGGGGTGCCGTCAAAGATAAGTGTTACGCCGACAAGCCAGAGACAATTGACGCTTTAAAGGACAATATTCGTGAAGCCATTGGTGAAATACAGCTGCACACAATCGATAATGTGCTTAAAAATTGGACCGATCGTGTAGGCTACTGCATGGCCAGCCGAGGCAGCCATTTGAATGAAATTATTTTCCATTATTAACCGGAAGGATTGCACTTTCAAATAAAAAAAGAAATTTGAGAAAATATTCAGTAGTTTTTTTTATAGCATTTTCAAAAAAAAAAAAGTTATTTAGCGGACCCTATACTGTTTTTTGTTGTGTGTTAATGTGGTTAGTGATATTTTGGATTTGTGAAGAAATAATATCGCTGATCAGTGTTAGTTTATTCGTTTTGTCTGTTAATGTTCGTTGGTTCTTTATTAAGTTGTCAATAGCGTTTGTTAGTTGTAACTCGTCGTCGCTGTCCATAGTACCGGCAATGTATTTTAGACCTTTGCCTATCATATTTACTAAGCCTCGTTTTTGTTTATGTTTTGGAATTAAGTTTTCTAATTTCGTTTTAAGCGAAAGGAAGTTATTATTTATGGAATTTTGAAGGATATTTGAACTAGTATGGGAAGTATGTAAGATATTAATATTTTCCTTGATAATCTTTATAGATTGTTCGTATTCTGTCGTGTTAATTAAATGGATAATCTTTGTGTTGTACTTAATTAATTTTGGCGTTCCTAGTTTTATAAGGACGTAACCGTGGTTGTTGGTAATGTCTTGTATACTCAGTTCATTTGCTCCGATTGATGTCATAGAGATTATGAGTAGAAGTGTTCTTAGGAATGGTGTCATCTGTAATAAAAATGTATTTTAGTATGTGGGTTTATTGAGTTTGATGTTTCTTTGTAGTTTTGATGTGTGTGATAGTAGACGTTTTGGTTTTTTGTGTCTTTTAAATGATCTTCATCAATTTTTTTGGCTAAAATTTGCCTATATTTTGAGTGATTTTTACCTCCTCTGACTTCTCTGATATAGTTTGAGGTATTAGAGGTATAATGTGTTTGAATGTTTGAATCTATTAGGAGTTGTTTTAGAGGTATTGCTTTAAATCCTAACTCGTTGTGGACTACTATGTTATTTATGGTGCCGAACTGGCTTATATAATAAGAGAGTGCTCTCTTGAATTCTAACCAATTTCTATTTGAAATTTTGATTGCGCATGCGTGCTTTGACAATTCATCTATGAAGGTAAGGAATAGCGATTTTTCTAGACTATAAAAAACGTCAATATGAATAGTTTTTCGGTGTTTCAAAGGGGTTTAGGTTAATTTGAAAAGTGGTTTTGGGGGATTTCTGACTGATTTCAGAATTACATACGTGGCAATTATTAATGAATTTAGTAATACGATCTTTTAGGTTTGGGCTAAAGTAGTCGAATGTTAATTCTTTAAAAACTTCATTTATTCCTCTATGATTGTTTTTAAGATGCTCTTTTACTATCAACCAGGCTAATTCTTCTTCATTTGATATGTCTTTTAACAACTTAAGGCATCTGATGATTTTAAATTTGCTGTTATTTATAAAGTATCTACTGAAGACATCTTTGATTGTTTTAAAGAATTCTCTTCTACTAGGATTGCATTTAGTGTATCGGGATTAAAATGTGTTTTTAGGAGGGTTATGGTGGTTTGTTCATCTAATCTTTTTGCGCATATTGTTGTGCGATTTTTGTTAAAAATCTTTATCTTTTTTATTCTGATCGAACCTGAACGAAATTTTTGAATAACGATCTGCGTTTTAAAGACATTTATGCAGGACTTACTGACTGGAATAGTTTCATTCTCAATCAAGTTTATTTCAGAATTTGGTATGCGAGAAAGTGCGTCTGCATTCATATTTTCTGTGCCTTTTTTATATTTTATTTCGTAATCGAACTCTGATAATTTGAGTCTCCAGCGAACTAATCTCGAGTTTGGCTCTTTAACGGAGAAAAACCATGTTAGTGGTTTGTGATCAATTTCAATAATAAAATTTCGACCGAAAAGATATGCGCGATAATATTTAGTTGCCCATACTATAGCCAATAATTCTTTTTCGATTGTGCTATAGTTGATTTCGTGTATATTTAATGTACGACTTTAGTAGCACAACGGGTGATTGTCTTGGGAGAGGATTGCTCCTAGGGCGTATTGACTGGCGTCTGTAGTTAAGACGAAGGTTTTGTTAAAATTCGGATAGGCTAGTATAAGATCGTTCATTAGAAGGGTTTTGAGAGCGTTAAAAGATCATACATACTCAGAGTCTTTAGTATTAATGTTGGTATCCTTCTTTAGGAAACTTGTCATAGGCTTCGCAATTTTCGAATAATCCTGGATAAATTTACGGTAATATCCCGTTAGGCCTAAGAATTGTTGCTTAGCTGTTTTTGGTATATGATAATTTTTTATACATTCTATTTTCCCCGCATTCGGTTTTATGCCATCCGGCCAAGGAATTCCGTTTCTTTCTTAAGAAATCCGTATTTGTCTTTTCAAATTCACTTCGTCGAGTTTTTTAAAGATTTTTGTGAGTGAATCTAAGTGCTCTTGCAATGAAGTAGAAAACACAATAATGTCATCCATGTAAACTAGGCAGATAACATTTATGTATTCTTTCCTTACGTTGTTCATAAGACGTTGGAACGTTTTTACGCTGAAAGCCGTCTTATGAATATCTTTCTCATGAATTTCGATTTGGTGAAATCCCTTAGCCAAGTCTAGGGTGGTGAAATATTGACACCTTCCCAACTTATCAAGGATCTCATCTATGCACGGTATGGGGTATTTGTCGTCAATGGTTACCTCATTTAGTTTACGGTAATCCACTACGAGTCTCCATTTTGTTTTACCACTCGCATTGGCTTTATTTGGCACGATCCAAATTGGTGCCGAGTAAGGGGAATTACTGTTTCTTATAATTTTGTTTCTCAACATTTCCTGGATCTGTTCTTCAACATCTTTCTTATGTATACATATAGGGATATCGATAGTTTTTTGACTGTATGGGAATGTTATTAGTAGTTCTTATTTCATGTTTAATGACGTTTGTGAAAGTAAGAACTGTATTTTCTTGGTAGAATATGTGCTTGTACTTGTTAATAACTCTTTTTATCTCGAATTTTTCTTCCCTATTTAAGTGGTCAAGTTTAAGTTGTTCTGACAACGGTGGGGTCCTAGAAACTTCGGTTATATTAAAATGTTGATCATCGACGAGTTGGGTTGTGACTGTAGATCTAGGAATTAGATTTTTAGTGTCACCCTTGTTCAAATCGGATTCGACTGATACCTTGTGATCTACTACTGGATATACGTGTATACCTTCTCTGATAGTTGCGATACCGTCTGTCGGCTTCTGCTCTGGCAAATAGGCGACACCTTCACGTTGAAGTATTGGTAAAGTAACTTCACTAGATGATATTATCTTCTCTTGTTTATTATGTTCAAAATGGATTTTAATTTGTTTATTATTATTTAATGTTAGAATGTTGTTTTCTAGGTCTATTTTAGATTTCAATGGTATAAGAATGTTGTTTCCTATAAGACCGTCAAATTGGTTATGGAAAGGATTGTAATTGTTTAGTTGTTGAGAACGGTTATTCTCTACGTTATGATTAGAGTGGGGTGCATTATTTTGCTGTTGTTAGTTGCGGGGTCTATTACCTCTTTGTAACATATCGATCTCCATTGGTTGTGGTGGCGATTGAGGGTTTGGGGTCATATTAAAGGGTTGATAGTAAAACCGTTGGTTACATTATGATTGAAATATTTACTAAATTATTAATGAGTGTGGTCTTCATTTCTGACCAACTGGTAATATGTGCATTTATTTCGATAATTTCCCAGCTTTCCTTTTAATTTTGCTTTGATACAATCAGAAAAAATAGCTTGGGAAAATGTGTCGTATTTTACGAGCATCGGGTAAATTTTATCGACTAAATCGATAAAATTCTGGAGATCTTTATGATCGCCATTGAACTCAGGGAGTTTGGAGATATATCTCAATGGATCTATATTCAAAGTAAGCATAGTTGTGCGTGTTTGAGCGTTATCTAAACGAACGTTGTTTACAATTTCTGTGATTTGTTCAGATTGTTCCCGAACAGCTTATATTTGTTCTTCTATAGTGGACACCAAATAATACTTATTCTGCAATAGTTTGTAAGGATATGCGCTTTTGTTTTTGTTATACTCGTATTTTGTTATTTACTTATTTATTTATTTTTTTTTTTTTTTGAAAATGAAATACTTTCACTAATTACTGTGTAACGATTATATTAGAATTATATTTCTGCTAACCTTTGTTTGTGGTTTCTTTTTCCGGATGCAGATGGGGATGAGTTCTTCGCTTTTCTTGATCGTTGTATTATAGATTCGTCTTCTGGGTGCAGATGGTGATGAGTCCTTTACTCTTCTTGGTCGTTTAGTTGTATATTCTTCTTCGGGTGTAGATGGTGTTCTTGTTTTATTTTAATTAATTTTTATTTATATATATACAGGGTGTCCCACGAGCAGTGTGCCAAAAAGCTACAGCGTGTAGGTCTAGTCAAGACAAGAAAAAAATCGTATGGGAGGGGGGGGTCTATTTCCCCCCGTTTAGCCGGGAGGGGCAATTTTCTAAAAAATTGACTTATTTTGGAAAAATAATTATTAAAAATCAACAGTTACATCCACAATACCACGATATACCTTTTTGTAAAGTCAGAAATCTCTTCTTTCATATTGATTTTAAATGAAGCTGTTTTAAGGAGTAGTTTTTGAGAAATTAATTTTCAAACTCAAAATTTTGAAAAAAAATTGAAAAAAAAAAATTTCGAACTACTTTTTTCCAAAATTGTATGTAATTAGGTACTATTTTTTTTCCCAAAATTCAATTCCCTTATTAGTTTTTAGTTAAAAACAGGAAACCGGATGCAAAAATGTCTTGTAGTTTTTGAGAAATTAAAAAAAAACCCGAACCATTTTTTTCTAAGAAAAACCTTTTTTTTTTGGTTTTAAGGCGGCTGGACTTGTAGGCAAATGAATGTATGAAACATTGACCTCTTTTTTATTATTTTTAAAAAATTCGGAGTTTTATTATAATAAATTTTCAATATAATCCCCATTTTTTAGAAGACAAAGATTATATCTTCTTCTAATGGCTGCACATTAGTCTATGTTTGACAAATTTTCCTGCAATTTGACTCCAGCGACTTCAATCCGTTGTTCCAAAGATACTATTTCCACTTCGTAAACATAATTTTTCATGAATCCCCACACATAAAAATCTAGAGGAGTTAAATCTGGTGATCTAGGTGGCCATTTCGTGGTGCCCCTTCATCCGATTCAACGGTCACTAAAATGATCATCCAGCCAGTGTCTAACCCGTAAGCTGTACTGTGCTGGTGCTCCATCTTGCTGGTAGATTAAATTATCTGCTATGGCCAAAGGAACGTTGTCCATCAAATTGGGCAAAAGGTCTCGTAGGAACTGCAGGTATGATTCTCCCTTAATAACGGCATTCAAAAACCGGGCCCCGATTACAGTTTGTCCAACAATACCAAGCCAAACATTACAGCTAAAGCGGTGTTGTAATTTATTTTGTTTTTTGTTGTGTGGATTGGTGCTACTCCAATGATGCAAATTGTGGAAGTTAGTAACCCCATCTCTGGTAAACTGTGCTTCATCCGTCCAGAATATCCTTGCAAAATAGTTTCGTTCAGTTTCATCTCGAAGCAGTAATGATCGACAAAACTCTGCTCTCAAAAACTTGTCGTTAAAATGGTACGGGTGTAAGTTTTCGGTATGAAGCACTCTCCATACTCTAGATTTGGGCACTCCAAGCATAATAGCCATCCTCCTTGTACTAAGGGAGGGATTGCGTCGGACCAAATTCAAAATTCGGGTAGAACCCATCGGCGGCGGGCGGACCCAGACGAAATTCGCAGGTCAGTTTTCAGGCGTTATCAATGAAAAAAAAGAATTAATCCAGGGTTATTCCAATAGTGTATCACTTTATTGTATCCTCATAAAACTCCGAATTTTTTAAAAATAATAAAAAAGAGGTCAATGTTTCATACATTCATTTACCTACAAGTCCAGCCGCCTTAAAACCAAAAAAAAAGGTTTTTCTTAGAAAAAAATGGTTCGGGTTTTTTTTTAATTTCTCAAAAACTACAAGGCATTTTTCCATCCGGATTTCTGTTTTTAACTAAAAACTAATAAGGGAATTGAATTTTGGAAAAAAAATAGTACTTAATTACATACAATTTTGGAAAAAAGTAGTTCGAAATTTTTTTTTTCCAATTTTTTTTCAAAATTTTGAGTTTGAAAATTAATTTCTCAAAAACTATTCCTTAAAACAGCTTCATTTAAAATCAATATGAAAGAAGAGGTTTCTGACTTTACAAAAAGGTATATCGTGGTATTGTGGATGTAACTGTTGATTTTTAATAATTATTTTTCCAAAATAAGTCAATTTTTTAGAAAATTGCCCCTCCCGGCTAAACGGGGGGAAATAGACCCCCCCCTCCCATACGATTTTTTTCTTGTCTTGACTAGACCTACACGCTGTAGCTTTTTGGCACACTGCTCGTGGGACACCCTGTATATATATACATATATGTATATCCTTTCACGCACTTTTATTTTTCGTCACTTCAGTTCGCACACGATTTATTAGGAAACACCTTTATTTATGTTAGCTCGCGAACGATTAAGTGTGAAATAATCTTTTATTTCTACACTTAAGCAGATAACCGGATGTGTATTAAAATACTGTATACTGTTACATGTAAGAACTTCTACTTTACCGCACAGGATACCTGATATCCTACCGACTGCGACAATTTTATATTTTAATGTTAAAAGCAACAAAAAAATTAAATAATGCGGAGAGATTCTTATTTTGGTCTTGGCGACCGTTTTATTTGAGTATCTTCTTAGAACTAACTTACAGCATTCTCTTACTTGGCTCGAGTGGTTGTTTGCTTCGGCTATGTGCGTAGCTTGTATATATGACCACTCGACGTTCAATATGTTTTTTTTGCGCAAGCGATCGGTTCGATTGGTTATGAGCGTGCGGTCGTTTGGTTCGCTTAAGTGCGTTGCTTGCACAAATGATCAGTTCGATTGCTTATGACCGTTGTCGGATGTTCGTTATACATCGGACATAGGAAAAAGCTTATTTTGGGGTTATAGAACCGATCGCTTGTGCATTACAAGTGTGTTATGCTTATGATTTATATGACGTTATTTATTTTGGATGGGGTTTTTGTACTTACAACAGTAACAGCTAATCAGGAGAGGTTTGCATCTGCAAATTTATTTTCTTACAGAAATGAGAATTTTAGAGGAAACGTTTTTGCGCCTCGGTAGTCAGAAAACTATAACGAATAAACTACACATCATTCATCCCATTACAAACCTATATTTTCTAATCAGTTACGGTAAAGCCAATTCCAATGGAAGCGGATCCAACCTACTCTCAGCTGAGAAATCCAACTTAATTTCAAAACTCAATTCAAAACTCAAATTTCCATGAACCTTCTCGTACTTATGGACATAACTTATACACACAATAATTTTCAGAAATCTGTTGAAAAACCGAACCAACAAAATAGGGGTTTTTAACGACATAATGAATCCGATAGACAAACTCATCCCAAACTCCAAGGAATAAACCATCTTTCCCAACAAAATATAGTTCTGAAGAATATTTTTCAAATCAAAATTTAAACAATTTCACCTGTTCACCTGAAAAAAAAAAATATTTTCCAAATGAAGAAACCTATAAGACAGGGTACAACGATTACATTGATTTTTTAGGGAAAATTTCCTAAATAAATAAGGCTCCTTGTTGATACAAATGCAGCAAAAAACTACATCAAGAACTTAAGCGCCCTTAAGCCTATTAAGTTAATCAACGAGCCATTTTACGTTAATTCTGTTAATGGTACTGGTCAGATCATATCAAAGTGCATTATAAGCATTTTTGGTATAAATATTTCATTTTTATTCTTCCAACGCTCACAACTTTTGATGATATCTTTGGATTCGACCATTTGAGAGAAATTTCTGCTCAGTTAGATTTAGTGAACGGACTTTTATCTTACAATGGAAAAGAAGAAAAACTTCTTTACTTCCTATTGCAAGAACGTAAATAATATATTTTGACGAACTGCTCCATCTCTCCGGAATATTCCTCTGTAATAAAGCGTCAATCGAAGGTTTTTTCTGACCCGAACGATGTTGACGAGGATGGTGTTCGGAAAATGCGCCTTAATTCCAAAACAATAAATGTCAAATATCCGATTCCAGATACTGGAGTTATTCTGGCTAATCTTGGAAAAGCTGCAGTGTTTACGACACTTGATTTTAAAGCAGGTTTTCACCAAATTAAACAATCGAAGCAAGCATAGGAAAAAACGCATTTTCGATTATCAATGGAAAGCATGAAAGCATGTCAACTTCCATTTGGTTTGAAAAATGCAGCCAGTATTTTTCAAAGTGCGATAGACGACACTCTCAGAGAGGATATTGGGAAATGCTGTCATGTATACATAGATGATGTTATTATATTTTCAAAAAATGAAGAACATCACATTAAGGATATTGAACGGATCCTTTAAAAGCCTTGCAAATCAAATATGAAAAGTTGCGCTTGAAAAATCAATTTTTTTTAAAGAAGAGGTAGAATTCCTGGGTTTCGTTGTGTCGAATAAGGGACTAAGCACATGTCCTGAGAAAGTAAATTACATTGTTGGGTGTGAAGTTTCCCAGAAATTGCGTAGTCTTCGGTCATTTCCGAGCTTATCGGGATACTACCGACGCTTTGTCAGATATTATGCTCAGATTACCAAACCTCTTACAAAATACCTACGTGGTGAGAACGGTAAGTTCAAATCAGTCTAAGAATACAAACATTTTATTGGAAGGTTTTAATAGGATAAAGAAAATTCTGGCGTCTGAGAATGTGTTGCTGTCAACAGATGATTCTCTCAAGGATGCAGACCCATAACGATGATTTCCCGAACTCTATCTTCTACCGAAGGAAACTATGCTACCGATGAGTGAGAGCTTTTACCTATAGTGTGGTCACTACAAAAGCTACGAAATTATCTTTGTGGGGTAAAGCAGTTGACCTTTACTGATCTTGGTCTTTACTGAATATCAGGAACCGACGTTTGCAATTTCCGACAAAAACTCCAATGCAAAAATGAAGAGATGGAGAGCGTTTGTCGAAGAATTCTTTCCAACCTTTTTTTATAAGCCCGAAAAGGAGAATTTTGTGGCTGATGCTTTGTCAGGACAGCATATCAATCTACGGACTTGGCTTCCACTTCCACAACACATAGTGAAGAACCCCGCAGTCAAACAGTAATTAGCGTTCAAAATCCAGTCAACTCCTCCAAGAATCTGCTAATTATAGAAGAAGAAATTGTTTTGAAAAAGACAGCTAATCTCATTCTCAAAAATAAAATTAGACACACATTAAATAGTTTCAATAATCTTTTTAAAATGTTTAAGGAACTTTTAACTGCTAAGCAAAATTTAGAATAGACTAATTACGTCATTTCAGAGCGCCGTGGTAGTGTGTTGGCCTCTGAAGCACGATGAGCAAGGTCGGATTCTGATAATACCAACGCCATCGAATGTTCAATGCGCGGCTTCTTTCCTCGGCGGGGTACTGGCAAAACTTCCCGTAGTACACTTGCCCTAGGCGGGATAAAATCCTCCTCGTGGGCGCCCGATGGAAATGACTAATCAACAGTTAGTGTCAGCTAGGGTCTTACTCGCATGCATCAATCGTGCGCAGTGGACCATTAAGAAGAAGACTTCACTCCCTGGTGGTGAGGGCGAGAGAACCGTGCCGAGGGATGGAAGGCTGGGGGTTCAACGATCTCTTTTGGGTGCTTTGGCAAGGCCCATAGTATACATGCCTTACCACAGTAGAACCGGTGTTGGACCTTTTCTACTTACTCGTGGGATCAAAATAGAATCAAAAAAAAATAAATAAAAGCCCTTGGGCTACCCCCCAAGATTCTCAAAAGACTGAGAACAAAAACGCTTCCCAGCACGACGGCCTATAGAAGGAAACGTGCTGCTTTTCAAGTCCTTAGCCGACTGGAAAAAAAGGGCAAGGACAATTTGGATGAAAAGGACGTAGCCTCGCACAAATGGGCTTCGGAAACAATTAAATAGCGGAAGAGTCGATCTGGAAAGTGACTTTCCACATCCGCTACCACAGCCAAAAAAAGTGGGTGGACAACAAAATGTCCTCGATCACACAATGAAACCCCAACCACATCAAAGAGGCATAGAAGCACCGCTACGGCGCCTTCTTTCAACGAGGTTGTGAGGGATCGCCTAGCGGTGGTGATCGTAGATCGAAGCCATGAGGAGGGCCACATCAGTCATGAGCACTGGAAAATCCTTGAAGGTAAGATCAACCTCAGCCTTCTCTCCATGTTCAAAAATGGCCCGGAAAAGAAACTTCCTGGTTTCACTGATATGGGCTGGCTCCATCGGTATTACAAACTCATTGCCTGCGACGACGACAGCGCTGCATCCTTTCTAAGGGCCACTGTCGCCGCGACGGACAATTTGTTCGAAGGTGCCAAGCCTGACGTTGTGAGCAGAGACGAGATCCCGCTCAGGCCAAAGGCCCGCGCGCCTGTACACCTGTGGAAACCAGCGACAGATCTTCCGACTACCAAATGGAAGATCATTAAGACAGGACAGTTACCCTGTTGCTGAACAGAGACTTCCTCCTTCCATTAAAAGGGAAGGAAGGCAATGTTCGATATGGTCTTAAAACCATTACGAACAGGACGAGAGGCAGGCAATGGGCACAATTCCCACCTCCTCAGCCTCCTTCAGAACACGGCAGAAATCCGATACTCGAACCTCTGATTCAGGGGATCTGGATGTTACTGTGACAGAGGCATCTGGTTTAAGCGATAGCTCCAATTCTAAGTATAGCTATAGATAGTATAGTACAGGCAAACCTCCACCACAGTAAGGTTGCTTCTGCCAACCTTATTCTCCACCTTTCAGAAAATGGAGACGAGATAGTCCTTATCCAGGAGCCATGGATTAGCAATAATCGCATTGCCAGATTAAAGACAAAGCAATACAAACTGCTACACGCTAACTGCGAAAGTACCCTTAGAATTCTACCAAAGTCCCATATTAATATATTTCTCGTAAATAATTACAGCACCTGCGACCTCACTACTGTCAGAGTAGAAGTCTCCGTGAGAAAGGCTTACGGATCTCTGCAGCATACCTGGCCTACGACGACATCGGGACATTTCCATCCGCAACAATCAGAAGGATGGTCAGTGACGCAGAATGGACAAAAACACCTGTTAGGATGTAACGCGAACGCTCACCACACCGTTTGGGGCAGTAGCGAGATCAACTTCTTCTTCTTCTTCTTTTCCTTTTTCAGGCGTTGTTATGGTCAGAAGTGTAGGACCATAACCTTCCCACTTAACTGCATTCCTACTGGTCCGCTTGTGGGGTCCGCCGGTTTGACCTCAGAAAGTAGCGGCAGGCTTCCCGGTTTGGGATTACTTCAACGCTGAGGCCAATCAAATGCTGGTGTTCTTGCATTTGTTTGCACCAATTGTTTTTCGGCCTGCCTTTTTTTTTTTTGTGACACGGTCATGCTCCAGATTTTTTTGTTTGATCTTACTCTTACAACACCGGTGATCTCCGGTCGTGTCAACCAACTCATTTGCATGTACACTTGTGGGGCAGTTTAATGGTGGTATATGTGTCCCTAGGCTCTGGCTGTTTTAGTCGCCTTTTACGACAAGCGAGAGGTATCGCTGCAGGGATATTATTAACCCGTCCCCGCACGGAGATCAACAAAAGAGGTAAAGTATTACTTACATATATTATTAAAAGAGACCTTGTTATTTATAATAGGGGCAATAGGCCAACCTT